>OY978028.1:8300534-9577751 GCA_963854515.1 Pandemis heparana
AAATGGAGAAGTTGTCTCGTGTTATTGATGATATTTGCTAATAAATCTGAGTTTGCAAATATATTATCTGGCCTGTGGAATTGGTTCAGTAGTTAGTCGTGAAGAACAATCGGGCAGATCAATTTTATTTTAAATCGTCTATTTATTAAAACCAAACACGTGTACCTAATCGAAAGATAAAGGCAAAAGAAATACCATTAAAAAACTATGCTGCAATAATAATGTCACAGATAGATATATAAGTAGAAGTAGTTACAACATAAATAGGTAGGCTTCGAATATTATTAGGTGCCTATTGCCTTCTAAAAGGAATTTACTTTATTTCCTTTTTTTACTTTTATATAAAAACTATATATATAGTAATAATTACTAATTTCATTGAAAAGCACTGAGAAACTATTTTGTACGTTTTAGTTTCGGCCATTTTGTTTTCGAAGGAAAACCATGGGAAAACCGCAACATATGCGCCTGCTAGAGTTGCCACACGTCGTACTTTTTTCCAATCCACCGCATTCAAATTCCACCAGAGGGCGCTGCAAAAATTATTGTTATTCGCCCACCGCATACGGGAAACTTCAGGAACTCATAACGAACCCTGCTGGAAGCATTCCTTGCTCCAAATCGACGCAGACGCAGGACGAGCCAACAATTTTAATAACCAATTAGTATTTAACAAATCTACTGTGACACGACGTCTCTAGGGTTCCTTCGACTTTTGACTTGAAACAAATGCCTTTGAGGTATTTTATAAATAACTAGAACTAGCTTATCGCTATCCCGCGGGAAGTCTGCAATTTTCCGGGATAAAAACTATCTTATGTCCTTTTCCGGGACTAAAACTATCTTTGTACCAAATTTCATTAGAATCGGTTCAGCGGTTTAGGCGTGAAAGCGTAACGGACAGACAGACAGACCGACAAACAAACAGACAGAAGTTACTTTCGCATTTATAATATTAGTGGATTAATAATGTAGGCATAATTGGGCACTTACATGCGTACCTATATTTGATTGTTTTCTAGTTAGTTTCATATATTACAGTGGTGTAAGTAATGCTAGTAAGCAGATCAGACCTCCAATATTGTGTAAATGAAATAAAATTTTACTTAATTACCATTCGAGTTCATTAATTCTGTGCTTTTATCGAACGCCGTTGCCAAAAAACAGCTTCTGTTTCTAATAAAAAAAGGAAAAACAAAATTAGAAAATAGCAGCTCTCAATGTGTTAATGTTAATATGTGGCTGGCATCACGTGGAATACTTTTTAACCACACATTAAGTAGGTACTTATTTATGCTTTATACAGAACCCAAATGCGATCACAATCTTAAACAAAATAAAACAAAAAGAAAAACACCTAATTGAACGTGTTTTAATAAATCACAACGAATATTCTTCAGATTAGATTGTTATTGCCCTGTTAGTCTGCTTTATGTTAGAGCGACGTATGCGCATCACAAATAAAAGCACTTCCACCCTTTTTGTTCTGCGCAGGAGTGGCTTTGATGTGCGCTAGCGTTCATTATATCGTCGGTTGGTAGCAAATTATTCCATTTATAAATGAGTTATGAAGCTAAAGTCAAGTCGATTCAAAATTGCTAGTGTTTTGTTTTGGAGGAGCTTCAATGGATTATTAGAAGATTAGGTAAGTACTGAAAATATATAGTTAGGAAGCATATATTGTGGTGTAGGTATGGTATGGAAATGTTTACTTGCCTTTCATCAGTTTTTTTTTATTTAGGTACTACTCTGTTCTGTGGGAACCATGCACCTTCATGGATTTAAAGTAATTCTGATTTGTATATATCTGATGATTATTAAATAACTACGAATCGGAAGTTCAGTCAGGATTCACAAAGCGATAAAAGAATACCACGTATTTGAAAGGAGTCCATAAAACAATTCTAATTATAAAATTGACATTTAGGTACGCATTACGCGGTAATTACGCAAACAAACGGGCAAGTTTATGCAAGATAGCGATTACCGCCCAAAATAGTGCCCCCTCCTCCCGCTAGGTGGCGCGAGTAATTTGTCACACATCGCGACAGTTTGATTTATCGCCGTCCAACAAAGACTTCAAATAGACCCCTCGTAACCAAACACCCAATTTGGGAGTCATTACGGGAATATAACCTCTAAAGCGGGTGCGACGGTGTTACCAACTTAATTACAAGTAACATTTTTGGGTAAATTTGACGTACCTAATGTTAGTAAAAATAAGAGTAAAGAAAATTTAAATGCAAACCGAAAAAATGGCATAGGCGCCTCGCTCAAGTCTCAAAACGGCCTTGGCTTACCTAAAACATGTGAATTTTGTTCAAAGTTTACCTTTTTGTTATGGAAGTAAAATTTTCAAAACCTAACCAGAAAGTAAAAAAAACTAGGTAATTTAATTTAAAACGACGTCACAGTAGACGATGAGCCGAAATATAGTCTCATTTAAACAATATTCTCCAATTTTTACAATCACAACCTGGCAACACTGTATCCCGATAAAAATTGCCCGTCTTTCCCGCCATTTTGCCACGCTGTCATTTAGGATGCGTTCACATTCCTCGCCTAATTGTATGTATCGCTCCGTACGAAACACATTTGTCAATTGTCGCTAAGCTCCCCCGCTCATAATTAGTTAGTTAACTATTCCTGGCGCGCTTTGACGGCTTATTAGGATTTCAAATTGAACACAAATTAGATGTCACGCCTAACTGATTTCTTAACTGGCGATCGGGATGTGTTTTCCTGTTGAAAAATCTGTCTCTCGATGTGAGGACAGGTTCGTTTTCCGGACGTCAAAAAGCTATCTATTAAACGTGAACGCATCTGTGCCGCATATTGTTTAATTTGGCTGTCGTGTGTTCTATTGCTTTCTGACACCTAAGATTAGTCAAAGCTCAAAGATAACAGGCTTTTATTTCGTTAATCTGCGTGACAGATGCATTCTGGAATAAGCAATTGTGGGAAAACAAATTAAAGAACATTTTGTGAGAAAAGTTTTACTTAGTTACTATACGTATAAAATTAACCTATTTGGCTATCCAAGAAAACTAAAATTCAATAAACGAAGGTTCTGTTGTGATATATTTAGGGCCCGTTTCACCACTCTCTGTTAAATTCCAGTTATCTTAAGTGTCAGTTATCAATGATTCCGTCTCGTTTTATTACTACGAAACAGACAGAGATGCCATAATAGATAGCCGATCGCTGAAATATTCTTCCATATGCTACTAAATAAAATGTATATAAGTATCTCTCTCGTCATTAGTAATACACTACTGCATCGTCATCTTGAAACATTCAACATTCAAACCTAATTAAAATACAATGATACATACAAATTACAACACACGGTTGTATCACCAACTAATTTCGACGTCAATTGATACCCACTGCCATCTGTGACATCCCAACAGATTTCGTGTCGACAGGCGTCCCAACCGATTCGATACATCGACTTTTTTATCGATACCTTAACACGAACGCACCGCAACGAATCCGGCCGAACCATCAATTAGTGGATGCTCTCACAACATCGTTCCTTTTTCAAAAACATACGGCTTTGGAATCGATGAGTAAAAAGAAGATTGCTGGCTGGAGGTGGCAGGAAAAAAAGGTCCGATTCCGTTTTGTTAGGTACGCTTGTAATTTGTACGGTTGCGATTGATTGATAAATGTAATCCCACTTCTCTTCTGCTATTTGTTTTTCTGAAATATTTGAACGTATTTAGTTTTTTTGTTGGTCAATATTGATGTTAGAAAATTAAAGAAATGTTATCAATGTAAAATACCTATCTACTTATACGTTTAATTTTGGAAGCCAAAGTCAAAAGTTTGTTGGACAGTAATTTACAACAATTTGTGGCAGTACTTAAGGTTTTTTCATTCTTACCTGTCCTATTTGGTAAACAAAATTCTAACCTCAAAGTACAAATTTTTGTAAAGAGTAAGGTGTATTTTGTTATCAAATAAACCTAAGGCAATATTTTGTACATAATTAAGTAACGTCTTTTCATTCTTAACTGTCCTATTTGGTAAACAAAATTCTAACCTCAAAAAGTCTAATTTTTGTTATTTTTTAACTATTTCATCGTAAATAAAGGAACTGGAGATAAAATATCTGCAAAATTATGTACAAAATATTGCCTTAGGTTTATTTGATAACAAAATACACCTTACTCTTTACAAAAATTTGTACTTTGAGGTTAGAATTTTGTTTACCAAATAGGACAGTTAAGAATGAAAAGACCTTAAGTACTGTCACAACACAAATTGTTGTAAATTACTGTCCAACAAACTTTTGACTTTGGCTTCCAAAATTAAACGTATAGATAGGTATTTTACATTGATAACATTTCTTTAATCATTGAGTCACTGTGTTCTTTTATTTACACTTTGAAATTGAAAATCATTATGGGATTCCCCGGGGAAAGGTTCATAGTGGAGGTGACGGCGTTCGAATATAATTTCCAGTGGTCTGTTGATATTGTATGTCTTGTACTGCATTAATTTTCTAGTGTAAATGTTTTATTTGATCACATCTAACACTACATTTTAACGTTGCCTTTTTTCATAATATTTAATTTAAGAACAAATGAGGGTTATTTAAAAAGATCAAAGTTTCTTACTCTTAGCGCCATCTATGAATAGGGCCGTGCACTAACAAACGTTATCAAGGCAAACGAAACTAGAAAGGAAACGACCTTCCTGAGCAATTCATAAGTATCTAAGTATGCAAGTAAGTGAGCTGGGTAATTCTTCTATTAATAATGCAAGACTTAAACAGATGCCGCTGCGACTCGAACGTTGCGATCACAATAATAAAAGAAATAATGAGTTCAAAAAGAGATCTTATTGTTAAATACACCCTTCCTACATTATCAATATAGGAGTAAAGATAAAATTAAAATTTACAAATCCTATGTTAATAATAACCCCATAACCCCTTGGCCATAAGGTCAAGAGGCGAGTAAATTAAGACAGCCAGTGAATTACTGGCACACATGATAATGAGGTACTATCTAATTAATCTGTGCCATACAATCCTCTGGTGCTGCTGGCATCCGCGGGTTGTGGCATTGTGGCGCCCTCTTTCCATCAGTAGCCGCATTTGGCATTGCTAATTTTTTAAACTGTGCTTTTAACACCTTTATTTGATGAAATGGACTACATTACATATTTCCATCGACACCGACTCGTGTCTTCATTTACTGATCCCCTCCCCGTCCACTTTCTCCCTCCCTCGTTTAATGCTCTTTTCATCCACTCAAAGGTTAACTGGAAGAGATCCCTTACAGGGATTATACTTATGTACTTACCTAATAATTATTGAGGTGTTGCGAATGTTGCCATGTCGCAGAATTTCATTAGAATCTATTGAAACTAGTTTCTAAGACAATTTTACGGCTGTCATATCAATTGTCATCGAGCATGTTTACACGTCTTACCTACATTATTAACAGGAAATATTATTTCATTATCTACCTAGAATACCTTAGTAGAGCTAAAATATGTTTAAGTAAAAAATATATACTTAACGATTTTTATTAATATAACTAGGTATCAAGGCTTCAATTTTCGCAGTCTTGCAGTAAATCGATTAATTCTGTGAAATATGAAAAATCGAGATATTAAACCTACATGGCATCAGGGTTACCATATCAATCTCAAAAATAACTACTATAACTGGTGTTTGTAAATACCACGACATCCCTGGCTGAATGCTGGCTGAAAATAAACAGCATCGCGTTGTTTAAAAAATAAAAATCAATATGACATCGAGGCGGGAAAATCGCGCGCCACAATATTTTTAACACGGGACTTGGGGACTAATTGGATTCCCGTTACAATAAACGCGGCAAAAAACATGTCAGTGTATATTTCTATATAAAAAATAAAATATAAGGTAAGTTATCAGACGCAACTATAAATAATTTTATACATTATACGTCCTAAAAACACGCAAGTACTAAATGAGCCTTAAAATAAAATAAACAACAAAAACCCCATCAACTACTTTCGATTCGCAATTATCCCTCCCCCCTGCTGCACAAAAACAACAGACAAATTAACTTCTTTACCTAGTATATTATCAAACCTTATTTATAAAGCAGTACAGCTCAAAACATCTGTTACTTCATTACATTAGAATGTAACTGCAGTTCAATATCAAGGACTTTTCGTAATTATTCTGTCATTGATCGTGATTGTCGCCACTTTTAGAAGAAGATAACGTTTTGGTTCCTTGGCCACGTATTTTCCATATTTAATATTTTTATTTTCCGGCTGACATTAAAATGCTATTAAAATTATATGTTACTAATCAAATAGCCATTATCATTCGTTAGGTATATCCTAAATCTTCACTGATGAGCTAAATTAAGTCGTATCAATAGTGACCCGTTATTTTTGCTCGTTTGCCTTCCTATTCACATAAAAAAAAAAAAAAAGTCATAAGACTTAAATATTTACTGGCATAATACTTGTACATACGGTATAATCTATACATCTATCTATCTATCTATACATAATAATAAAGCTGAAGAGGGTCGAAAGTCTGTACATGGAAGATATTTAAAAAAAAATTGGCTGGGGATACTTAGAATCGATAACAGACCACGTTTCAACAGTTTTTAGAATTTTTGTCTGTTTATCTGTTTGTCTGTATATTTGTGCGCGCATCACGTGAAAACGGCTGAACGGATTTTGTTGGAAACTTTACTAATCTGTTGTGAAAATCACCGGCCAGGTTATAGACTACTTTTTATCCTTGAAAATTGCATAGTTCCTGCGAGATAGCGATGAACATGTCGAAAATCGCTAATAAATAAATATTGCTTCAGTATCATAGAGGTGCACTAAGGAGGGATTTTCTAAATTCCCTCGAGACTTAATATCGCTTATTATGAAAAAAAAACAATTACATGTCAGTGTAAGTAAGTGCGTGTTCAAAATATGCATAGCATTATGCTACTTTTGTCAATAAATGAAGTCTACGTGGACGAAGTCGCGGGCAAAAGCTAGTAAAAAAATAAAAAATGTGCGCACTAGTGGCTGCACTTTACTTAAGTACCTAAGTGAAGGCAACTCAATTTATAGTGCCCATTTTGGTCATGATCATGAGCATGTACAGTCAAGGGCATAAATATATGTACGTTACCAAGACGTCGAAAACATCTATACACCTGTGCAATAAGGCCGGTGACACATACATATATTTGATATGATGGCTGTATCGATATTTATGCCCTCGACTGTACCTAGTAGAAAGTGTGGTTTATTATTTTATTATAATAAATATAATTTGATATCAATGCAACTTAGTTACATCAAATAAAAATCAATATGTTAATAAGACCTTCTTTTCATAAAGAGCTTAAATTTATAACTTGGAGCCTATTCGACCACTCTCTATGTTATATCTCATGATTTCTTAATGCCAGATATCTATCCAATTTCTCTGTTTCGTATTAATAATTAGAGACAGCACTGCTATCTGATAGTTAAGATATTAGCAACTTAACAGAGTAGTGGAAGAAGCCTTTAGCTAAAATAAATAATTTTAAACAGGAGACAATGACTTAACTTTTTCCCTTAAAAACACAAAAAAACGTTGCGCCACGGAACCTCAAACCTTTTTCTATGAATCTCCACTCTCTCCATACGACCTTCAATCAAGCTCATGTTGTCTCAATCGAAAACAATTAATTTTTTACGTCAAACAAACTAAAACAAAAACTAATAGTGAAGGGGTCGGCCCTACAATCCGAACACAAAGGCAGTGCTGGTCACAAATTAAAAGCTATGGCTGATAGTGCACGCGTCTCTATGCCTAGTTACAACAATTAAAAACAAAACTTGATTCAATATATTAATTTTTTTTATTTGCCTCTATGGCATAAAACAAACCGCGGGAGCCATCAATTTTATATTCAGTATAAATTGAATTTAGTTGTTCGTGTTTTTTGTAAGTGATGTTCGATACGTTCAGAGCGCAATTTAAATTACAATGGAGGCAATATTTAGCGGCATCGTTGGGTAAGTATTAGTTATTACTTATTTCTATTAATAGTAGTTATATATAGGTTCTTTCAGGATGAACGACGTAGTGTTCTTCGGTAACTGTTTTAACGTTACAACCAGGTAGTCTGGAAGTTCATATAGGTACAGTCGAAGCCATAAACATCGCTACAGCCATCATTTCAAAAATATGTATCACCGTCACCGATCTTATTGTTTGTGGCATAAAAATGTATAGATGTTTATGACGTCTTGGTAACGTACAAATATTAATGCTTTTTACCTATGGTACCCTTACACGCTAAGTAATAGTGACATAAGACACTTAAGCTTCCTTCTTAAAATTTTGCGGGGACCCATTCTTTGAATTGATATGGCAATATTTAAGTAGTAAGTATACATAATGTAAATATGACTTTTCGATCTATGTATCTAAGCTACATGTTTTTGTACAACTAAGGTACGCAAGAAGTAAAAGCATAGGTACACAACACACTATTTTATAGAAAAGAAACAACAAAAAAACACAAACATGAAAATTGGATCACCAGCGTTGTGTATAGGTGGAAAGGGGAATCAAAATAGTGATGGGTTGCTAGCCGTATCTAGACACGCGGGAGCGTGTCAAGCCAAGTTCAAGCAAAGGATGGCTGGCCAGCGCCGAGTGTAATAGGTATTACACGAACCACTTGGTGCCACTTTTGACCCTTCTATAACTCAAAATCGCCTATAACATGATTCCTAAGATTTTCGTCCATTCCCTCGATGGGCTTTTACCATCTGCGCGGGAAGAGAAGCAACTGGTACATTCTATGTTTTTTGTTTACTCCCAGACCAGCATGGAAGAACATCCATGCCTTTGTCAAACACTGTTCTTGTACTTATTTTATCAATATGAAATCTCGAGCGGCAAAGTTGGTATAATACATTATTAATGATTTGTATTTAATCACGAGGTATTTATCGGGTCACGATTTATAACGCTTAATTGCTATCTGCATTTCCGATACTACAGTAGATACAATGTTGTGACTAATAACCATCGGGTAAACTCGGAAATCACGGCGACTTACGACTTATGAACCACCGTAGGTATTTAAATTATTGATGTGTTTCTTATGAAAATTTGTACCCCGTTATCTTATACTAGCGACCCGCCCCGGCTTCGCACGGTATATTATGCATGCATTATACATAACCTTCCTCTTGATTCACTCTATCTATTTAAAAAACCGCATCAAAATCCGTTGCGTAGTTTTAAAGATTTAAGCATACATAGGGACAGAGAAGTACATTTGTTATTGGCAAACAAATTTTCAAATCATTGAACAGTCACAAGTCAATTCTTACAGGTTCAATAAGAATAGGTACCTATCTTACTCGTCAAACTGTCAAACAATTAAAATGATTCAATTAATTAATTAAAATGGCGGCGAACACCTAAAAACGGCGAAATATACTATTACTAGTCTAACTGAATGTTACTAATAAAATTTTTGAGCAGATGAAGTTGATGTTACTGTTGCTACTTCTGAATTTTTTTCTTTTCTTTTCACCACTAAGATCGGCTATATAATATACTAGCGACCCGCCCCGGCTGCGCACGGTATATTATGCATGTATTACACATATAAACCTTCCTCTTGATTCACTATTTATTAAAAAAAACCGCATCAAAATCCGTTGCGTAGTTTTGAAGATTTAAGCATACAAAGGGACATAGGGACAGAGAAAGCGACTTTGTTTTATACTATGTAGTGAAGCCATCTTCGGGCGCATGAGCGTCATACTAACTAGGAGTCGAAATGGTCGCCATGGCTGTAATTAGGGCTTGCACTCCGAGATTCCGGAATCTCGTAATTCCGGAATTTCGGACGGTTTTGAACGATATTTCAATTCCGGAATTGATAAGCTTAATATCGATAATTCCGATATTGATAAATTTGGGACATTTGACAAAGAAACTAGGTATTGGCATTGTTAATTTTTTAAACTGTGCTTTTAACAACTTCATTTGATAAAATGGACTATTTCAAGCACCTAATTTTAATATTACCTATGCATTTACGTAGCTTTGTTTATTAATTATATTTTTTCGCTGTTTGATAATTTGTTAATTTTGGCACGATCCCAATCGCCTTTTCAGCAATAAAAAAACAGTTTTGTCTATGATTTTCTCTATAGATCTTTACATCACATTTTTCCCGACTCCTACTTACATTGTAGTGGTCTTCTCAACAATACATCGTGTAAACATTGGTGTAAACTTTGAATTATTCCATATTAGCTTGCGTACACTATTCCTTCCGCAAATCTTCTCTGATTTTCACAATGATTTTGTTGGGGCTATTGTTCGAGTCATTGTTGCATCACTTTCATCCCGGCACAACAGTTTTATACTGTGAATTTGTTTTTATTTCTAACTAGATGTTGCCAGCGACTTCGTCTGCAAAGAATTCGTTTATCGCTATCCCGCGGGAACTACGCAATTTTCCGGGATAAAATGTAGCCTATGTGCTATTCCAGACTTTTCTCTATCTATGTGCCGAATTTCATCCAGATCCGTTGGGCCGTTCTGGCGTGATTGAGTAACAAACATCCATACATCCATACATCCATACTTACAAACTTTCGCCTTTATAATAGTAGTAGGATATTTGTAGATTAAGTAGGTAGGCATGTAAGTTACTTATGATGTAGATGTGACAATGACAGCTGACAGTTACCGTAGCTAAACTTTTTTATTTCGTTTTTGTGGCAAACATTTAAGGCCCGATTCTGCCAAAAAACGGGGTCGTTCGGTCAAACAAGGGGCAAAAGTGCTTTTACTAAAATATCTGCAATCATAAAGTATTTTTGAAATAGGACAAGACATATCGGATAGTTGATTGTTTTCCTCCAAATGGTTTTCGAATTATAGCATACTAAAAAAATGAACAATGCCAATTCGCAAAATTAGCGACGCCGCGCAATATGATGTATTCGTTGCCACGCGACGCTAGGTCTCATTCGAGTGTTACCTGCTCACCACGATTCATGTATATTTTTTTAACAGAAGTCCAAAGGCTAATTATTAATTAGTAATTAAGTAAACATTATCAAAAGACTGATTTTAAAACGAACTTATAAAAAAAAACTGCACCTTAATTGAAAGAAAACAAAAAAGACCAATTCCGGTACCAGTTCCGGAATTCCGATATTGGGTAAAATTTCCGATATTCAGTTCCGGAACTGAAAACCTTCCGATATTGCAAGCCCTAGCTGTAATCGGTCGGAAGGATCATCATCATCATCATTTCTTGTAAAGACAAGGTCTGAGGATTACAACATGCTACCTTCACCCCTATAGTAACCTCAGTAGATGGCGTCTTCGCTCCCCAAATGTCATCCTTCATTAAACACATGGGAGAAGCCATTGTCGATCGCTGGAACCGATGCCTGAGCACCGTCCTAGGATGGCTTAGAGCCCGAATATGTGTCGCCATTATACGTGCCACAAGTATGTGTATCCGCGGCACACGCCATAAATTTAAACCTGTGGCAAGATGGCTCGGTTTTGACGACGGTGCCGCTCTGCCGCATATAGACTGATCATTTTTATGTGTGTGTTATATATTGTCTTAGGCTTAATTCCTATAAAAATTGTTGTTTCTGTGTGATGATCTGATGATAATTAATAAAATATGTTCCAGTAGGTAAAAGAGGATTACCCGATTGACACTTCGTGAGTTCTTATTCGTAATAACCTAGTTTATCCGATGGCAAATCATTATTCACAGTATCCTGTACTTATGCTATATGTACCTACCTACGTAACGTACATCGTTATACCAACATTACAATGTCGAAGGGTATTTTAAACTGCACGCTCAGTTCCTGCTCTGATTATGCGCACCTGTATTTATTGGCAAACCTTTTAGAGCGTATAACAGCATTTATTAATAAAATTAATTGAAGTATTTACATTATAGTCCGTTCGCTATATTGCTAGCTGGCTAATCAATTATAGACAACAGCGTTTAAGTAGAGTTAAAGTAGTATTAACTCATTTAATGATTCGTATTTATATTTGTACAATTAAGTATGTAAACGTAAAAGGCCTGACTGACTGACTGACTGAAATGAATGCCCAGCCCTAACCTAAACACTAACCTATGTAACGTAACTAACCTAACACACCGATAAATAACCTAGAAATCAGAATTTTTCACAATAGATATAACGCATGCAATGCAACCACCAATAAGGTATTTTCAAAAATTCAACTATTACGGGGAAAGCACATCAACAGCAAGTAAGTAGGTAGTTTTAGTGGTTACAAGAGTGAGGTACGAGCGACTACACTAACTACCTCTACCTATGCCTTCCTCCTGTCATATCTTAAACTGTAACTGCATTTCCTTGCGTGCTTGTTTGTTCGGCAGCAAGCTACGGAAGCCTGTGCACGGGTATGTCGATGGGATGGACGTCGCCGGTGCTGCCGGCGCTGCGCGGGCCCGGCAGCCCGCTGCCCGCGCCGCCCACGCTGGCGCAGGAGTCCTGGGTGGGCTCGCTGCTCGTCTTGGGAGGGCTGCTCGGTGAGACCGCGTCATCAATTGATCTACCAGGCATCGAACTCTGTGCGATGAACCGAGTATCAAGTCTTCAAATAGACGAACAGCTACGAAGAATAGAATGGATTATACGTTCCATATTATTATATGTTCCTGTGAGTGAGTGATAATATAACGCGATCCATATCACGAAATATTGATGCGATCGCAGCAAATCCGGTTGCTTTTACATCCGCGATCCTATATTGACATACCAGTATCACGATAATATTGACCGCCAACGCTCCATGCCAACGCTAGCGCATTTTGTTAACTACTATGCTACATGGCACTGTCGAAGTCACTATAAGATCAGAATCAGATGCATAAATGCAACTCTCTATTTTAGTCGCCCTTTTACCTTGCAAAACTTAGAAATACCCTGGTCTGCTTGCTGCCTACTAGTTGGTATAAATCAACATTCAGTGAATAAAAATTTCTCTAGCCAATTTCACCAAGTTCTATACTGACGAGCAAAAAGGTCCCTTTTCATACGACTTTGTATGGTAGGTAACCTGTTCTTTTTGCTCGTGTACATACCTAGACATAACTCACATTTAGATAATCTTCGGTTTGGTCTCCTTCAATATGTTGAGCAAGTGGTTAATGTGGATTCAATTTCATGGTTTTAACTCCCGCTTCCCACAGGCCCCCTAATCACGGTGCCTCTGTCGAAGTACGTCGGCCGGCGATGGATCATCATCGGCACTAACCTGCCTCTGTTACTGGGCTGGTTGCTCGCTGGAGTCGCCACGTCGCTGCCGACGCTCTATGCGGCGAGGATAATGTGGGGTTGTGCTACTGGCATGATGTTTGCTACTGTGCCAATTTATATTGGAGAGATTGCTGAGGTAATTAAATAATTGCGTATTTGAATGGTGTCAATGTTCAATGTAACTGGGAGGTAGTTACCCATTTTATTTCTAGCATCACACATGTACCTACTAGTACATTGTGTATTAAGGGCGGTAAGTAAGGAATTACGACCGAGGCTCTAGTAGAAGCCCGATGTCCAAGACTTAATTGTTCAAGTAGATTGGTTTTATGTTGTTAGCGATATTTTTGGAACAGAAGCACTAACTTGTTTGTTTTTATATTATGGTGATTTTTTAACAAAAATAGAAAAAATTCAAGCAAGACTGAAATTTTAATTTTTAACCGATTGTTATTAAATTTGTGTAAAATCGAAACTCAAGTTTGGAAGTTTTCAATATGAACATCCTTAATAAATCGTAGTATTAGTCCCCTTTGTAATTGTAAACACACTGGTTTTGTACTGCAACCTGTTTTATAAATTTTATGTTCAACAAAGAACAGTTCATACATACGCGCATACTTCCGCATTTATATATACACGCCAATCGACCACAACAATTTTTTTACTTATTTCATAAAAAAAGTTTAAAATGGTCGCTAACATACTGTTGAATATTCATTGCCGTTTCTGAGTGTAGCGGCTACCAATGCGCCTACAGAGTCGTGTTTCCGCTTTTGCACCTTATTAATACGTCGAATAAAAAATGTTGGTGTTTATGTAATTTTTTGTAGTCGATTGAACTGTCGACAATATCAGAAATTATATAAAAAACATAAATAGGGTATTTTATCTTATCTTACCAATATTTTCCATCGGCTTCTATACCCGGCAGCTTAAATGAGTCCTTGCCCGCGCGGTGCAGGAGCGCAGGGTGGGACGACAAAGGGGGCCGAGAGAGGTGCGGGCGGGTAGTCGAGGCCCCTTTTGTCGTCCTACCCCGCGCCCCTAAGCCGCGCGGGCGAGGACTTATTTAAGCAGTCGGTCTATAACAAAACTTCCATTTCCAGGACAAAATTCGCGGCGCTCTGAGCGCCCTATTCCTGCTCTTCATAAACGTGGGCTTCCTCTTGGCGTACGCCATCGGACCCTTCACTTCATACTGGGGTCTTACGGGGGCCGGGGGGATCCTCTCGCTGTTCTACTTGCCCTGCACTTGGTTCATCCCTGAGACGCCTTTCTACTTGGTTTGGAAGGGTAAGTTATGATCATCGATAAGACTGCATCACCTGCTACGATCGTTACCGTCCTGGTACCGGGGCCTTACCATGACGTCCTAATTCCGACTCAGTTCAAGTTTTAGCTGTCACTTTTAGTATGAATCTGACAGCGAGCGAACCTAAACTGAGTCGCATTAAGACGTCATGGTAAGGCCCCAGTACAGACACATCTGGTAGGTAGAGTTCATAAGCGTTTGAACGAAGCCAGTGCAAACGAAGTGATGCTATCTTCGAAGATACTTTTTAGGAACTAGTCCCTAGTAACTAGTAATCAAAAGCGACAAATAAATTATTACGATGATCTTTTTTAGGTGTAAATGATTGAATGCAAGGTAGAGATGTAATGTACCGGCTCAAACTGCTTATTTGTGGACTTTTATCTCCAAATTTCCTCCATTGCATATTACGTCAACTATGTACGCTGCTAGGTTTTACCAGTAGGTATATTACTTAAACAATACCATGGCTTTTTGTGATCAAACTACACGCCACGTTGCGGGTTGCAAGTCACTTTTAAATAGTCATTAAGTAGGTCTACGGTCGCAAGGTCAGTATTAAGATCAAACTATGAAGTGTGACCAGTTATCTGGCAGCACGTGGACTACAGGCCTTTTTGTCTGGTCACTATGCCCTTGATAGTCGTACTAGCTTCTGCTAACATGACAAGGTAGGCTTATAGCTTAAAACTAATGTTTTTTAAGCGGTGAGAGCACAGGTGAGGGCTATATTGTCATTATACAAAAAACATATTGAATTTGTGATTAGAAATTTTAAATGGCAGTGCTTTTACGTCCGTGATAAACGCTACATCTGTCAGGTTAGGGCTTCAATTGGATATAATGGAGGCCAGTTTAATTCCAACGATCACTTCACACTAGACAGGCAAAATCCAAAGCTTGTATGTAAGTACATGTATAATGTACCTACCTGGTCAGGGCGAAGTTGTTACGACAGGATAATGGAAACCAGAATAAAAAAGGTCAATTTCGCTTTTTTTTTAAAAGTCAATTTCGCTTTTATTTAAAGAGCATCCCTGTTATCGAAATAAACATTCGTATAATGATTATTCGAATAAAATTCCCCTTTTTCCACTAGGACACAACGACGAAGCTCTAGAAGTTCTCCACCAACTCCGTGGCAAGTCCAAGGAGGCAGTACAGCCCGAGCTGGACGGGCTCAAGGCCATGGTGGCTCGCGAGTTCAAGGTCGAGCCCAGGATCCAGGACCTCTGGGCTACCCGTGGAAATGTCAAAGCTCTTGGTGAGTAGAAAGGGTGTAATAATTAATTCTAAGAAAATCCCAACTATCCTAAGGTAGTTAATGTGAAAAGGTTTCGCAATACCTATACGAAACATACCTAACATACCTAATTTGTAACATACCTAAGCTATAGAAATTTAAACATTTAATATTGTCTAGTGAAAGATTGTGTTGTGTGGTTTGATCTTTTACGAAAAAATATATTGTGTCAGTGATTTTCACCTTTCCTCTATCTGTATATTTGCCATGCCTATAACAATAGGCATATATACTTGCAATTTTTTTTGTAGAAATTGGCTTGGTAACTGGGCCTTTAAGCCAAGCATTCAGACAACCTCGCCACCTAAACAAAAGAGTACCATAGAACTGAAAAATTGTATATCCATTAATTTCGAGAAGTTAGAGGATCGAACCCGCGTCAATGCCTGCGACGCCATAGGTCAAACCAATAAGGCTATATTTAGCCATATACGGACTTTGGTATTGTCTCCAGGTATCTGCGTGTTCTTGGCCATGTTGCTACAACTGTCTGGAATCGACGTTCTGCTATTCTACATGGAGGAACTACTGGTGAAGGTCGGCTCCAGCATGTCAGCCTCGGACGGGACCATACTCATGGGCTGCGTACAGGTAAGCTTGTTAACTCTTTAGTTTCTGAATTGGAAGACGTAACAAAGTCCATCAAAGAAACTGCATCGATTTTCGTTGTTTTGGTGCAATTTCCCATCCCGTCCCGTCGCCCATGCTTGCGCCAAGTGGATACATCGCTCGGACACTGTTACCTGTGCTATGACCCGCGACACAATCCTTGACAAAGGATCTCTAATAGATCCCTTTGAAATTGAGCCCCTTATTTAGCTTCCTCTCCCCTCTATGCCTCTGGCTGAAAATCAGTGCTGCAGGTGTCTAACACCTCAGCGTAATGCTGAACCAGCGACCGTTTCACTTTTGCGAAGACACACATAACGCTGATGATCTAAATTTCATGTCTGGTTTTTTTTTGTTGTTTCTTTTCTATAAAATTGTGTGTACATGCTCTTATATTTGTGTCTTGCAAAATAAATAAATGTCTTCTTTCTTTCTTCTTCTTTCTTTCTTCTTCTTTCCTTCTTCTTCTTTCTTTCTATTTAGGATCTGCCCCTGAGTGCATTGATACTAGATGGAAATGTGCCTAAAAACGGGGTGACCATAAAAAACTATTTTAAAGATGAAGTTTTAAGTTATCTTCGCGTTTACAACGCCCGCTCAACGTCGCGTCGTATTGCAGTTTGAAACTATCAAAAGAGACCCTGGCATTAGCAAAGTCTCTACGTTTTTGTTGTAACTGATGTTATATGAAAAGCTTACTAAGATGATATAACATGTTCTATCAGGTGATAACCAGTTGCATCACACCGCTGGTCGTGGACCGGCTCGGCAGGAAGCTACTCATGTGGACCACTTCACTTGGGCTCACCATCTTCCTGGTAAGTAACCTGACTGACTGACACATCAGCGCCCAGACTTTGGGACTGGAATGATGAAATTTAGGAGCAACGACGGAGTTTGCTGACTTTCCACGGGATAAGGAGTTCTCGCGAGAGTAAGCTAGTAAAATAATACTCATGTTTTTGGTTGGATACTTGGATACAATACAATCAAGGAAGTGCGATTTGCGTTTACGTCAAAGGGAGTTAGAAATATTAATTGTAACTATTAATTAACTTTAATTATAAGACATAGCCCGGACCTACCGGATCCCAAATGTTTATATACACAGCGGCATATTAGCGGAACACAAAAAAGTTAGCAAAACGCATACTTAATGCTTACCTTTGCTTCTACTTCTTTTTTTGTGTTCCGCTAAATATGCCGCTGAGTGTAGACTGTAGATGATTAAATATTAATCCACATCTCAGAATGCGGTACTGATTTAGCACTTCTATTTAATTTACTATACCTATACCTACCTACCAATAAATGAGCGAAAGGATGTTGGGAAGGGAACATTACTAGCGCCATCTAGTTATTAACGTTAAGATTAACATACCTACGCAACTTTGTACCTAATTTGTTATAGTTCTAGCTGTTGTCCGTAGATCACGCTAGGTAGCGTAACATTGGTATATAAAAGCTAGTATGGGGATCATGCATGTCAAAATAATACGAATACGTACGACAACTACGATACGATACGATACGATACGATTTTCTTAGGTATGTATGTTTTCGACTAAGTATTTACAGTTTTTGGGTCAGTTCATTAAAATACAGATTTTTTTTAATGCTATAATACTTAACACTGGCATTGGTTTTGTACACTATTATACCTTCTTAGAAATAAATAAATACTTTAACTTATAAAATAGCATTGTCATACATTTCTAAATATAAATCATTAAAAACAATTTGCCTTTTACAATTGAATTCGTTCGTCACGCACACAGGTCGCTGACCTCTATATTTATCATCGCGATATGAAACGTCATATTTCTTGGCTTCTACCAAAATGTCGTTTAAACAAGAACATTGCCATGGATTGTCGTCAAAGAAGAATTGCTCTAATCTAACCCCAGAATTCCATAGCTCCAAGTAAAAGTTATCTGGCAAATAAGTAAAACGATTCCCAGCCAAATTTAATTGCTTCAAATTCGTACCTCGAAACGCGTTCACCGGCACTAACTCTATGCGGTTATTTGACAAATCAATATTATTTAGCTGTTGCAAATTGTGAAACAGCGAATCAGGAATGACTTTGATTCTGTTACTATTCAAAAATATCAGCTGTATATTCTTCAGAGGTTTAAAGACGTCCCCGTGGATTTCTTCGATGAAATTCGCAACGAGATTCAGCTTTTCTAGGTTTACTAAATGCTTGAAAAGTCCAGGCTTGGAGAGTGCAGTTATTTTGTTGGCGGATAGCAGAAGATGTTTCATGGTTTGTAAGTTTGGCCGCGTGGCGAAACGAGGCACTTGTTTCAGCGAGCATCTGTCCAAATTTAAAAAATCAATTTCCTCGAATGCTACCAGCATTATATCAGGGGTATCATTCATGTCATTCCTCGAAAAGTCTATAAACTGTATATGTATACTTTGATCGAAGATATACGGATTTAAATTCTTACCCAGTATTGCATTACTAGATACATCTATATGTTTTAATTTCGTTAGAGGATCAAAAATGCCCAGTTCAAACTCTACGAACCTATTCCCTTTCAAATCTAGCACCCTCAATTCGGGTTTCTGATCAAAGAGACCAAGTGGAAACGTGCTCAGCATGTTATAAGATAGGTTCAAAGCTTGGAGCTTCTTAAACCCGTCGAAGACTCCGAGTTTTAGTGTTCGTATCTCATTGTGGCTTAAGTCTATGAATTCTAAAGCTGGCAAGCGGTGGAACGCTTCATAATCAACGTCAGTGATTCTGCAGGAACGTAGGGTGATGCCGGTTGTTTTTTTGTTTTCTGAGACTAGGCCGCGAACGAGGACATAGTCGGTTGGGCCTGCACTGCAGACCACGTCAGTCTCGTGATGGGTGACACAAGCCGGGTTTGCTTTGGCATCAGCAATGGACAGCAAAATGATCCAAGTTGTTTGAGCCATACCTGAAACATCACGGCAGTTTTAAGCATAAATTGTACCCCGGAAACGAAGGGAAAATAAATATGCAATAAATACCAATTGCTAATGTTTCTAGTTATGTAAATTTTCGAGATAATATTAATAATAATGAGGCAGCAGCGGTTACAAACATTTATTTTTTTCCGATAAAAGAAGGAGCATCAAAGAATTATGTTATAATAACACAGTGGAACACGACCACCAATTAATTAGTTCAAAAACGATTCCTAGTTATTCCCGCTATTAAAATTTTATCTGAAAGGTTTCTTTGACAATTGCAAAAGGAAACTAATATACCGAGGTAAAACATATTTTTTAATTAAAACAAAATATTTTTGGCATATCCAATCACTGAAGTTATTGACGGCAGGTCCGTCTTAAACTAGGCTGGGGCACACAAGAATTTGGGGCCCTTTTGGAAAGTAAAAAAAGCGAATTATAATAACATTTTTTTATAAGAATAAATGTGGGAGAGAAATTGTCGGTCCTTCGGGGCCCCCTGAGAATGGGGGACCGAGCCCGGGCCCCGTGTGCCCTTATGGTGAAGACGGTATTGATTGACGGACAAATCTAAAAGACAGGCTAATCGTGAATATTGGACTAAGCGCTAGACCCTCTAACTAAGGCTAAGGGCCGGTTTCACCAGTCTCTGTAAAGTTCCTGTCAGTTATATATGATGTCGTCTCTGTCTGTTTCGTAGTAAGAAACAGAGAGGGAATCATAGATAACTGACAATTAAGATAACCGGAACTTTACAGAGTAGTGAGACAGGCTCTATAACCATATCATTACTTATTTAAGTAATCCGTAAACTAGCACCCTTTATATGCTTGTTAGGCATGCTTCTATCTACCTATGTTTTAATTTGATTAATTAATTTATAATATTGTTATGTATGTATGTATGTATGTATAACTCTTTATTGTACATAAAACACATAAAAAAGGTAAATACAGGACAACACAAATGAACAAAGGCGAACTTATCCCTACAAGGGATAAGTTTGTTATTTACAAAACATTCAGCTAAAATGATCACAACTGTAACTAGGTAAATAGAATTGGCCCATATACATATTTAATGTCATCTAAAATGTCAACATTAACTTAGTCTTAACATAAAACAAATACTTACCACGAATCATCACTTTTGTTTATAAGAGTGCGTAATAAACAAATTAGCAATGTAAACAAGGAAATCTTACTAAAATATTATCAACATTCAACCAATAACTTAAACCAGAACTTTAACTTGAACTTGCTCGTCCAACTGTGGACGACCGACCAGGCCGGTTGACCCGGTACTAATGACATGACATAAGTGGGTAGACTTGTTATGTTGTCCTCCTACTATAAACTGATAAAGTTTCAACGCGGGACACTGACATTATCTCACCTACCTAATTAAATGAAATTCCGGAGTCCGTTCTTTGCGTTGATTGTTTACGATCACGTAACTTGATACATTAAAAAAGTTAATGGCAGCTTAGTGTGGTAGGAAACGGATTCGTTGTAACCTCATCGGCGCGGGGACTCCCCAGTCGTTTACCGTGTGAATGTTAATATCAGTTTTGATAGTAGATGACCCGTAGATGACCTTTAGTTATACTCGATAAAATTGACCACGAGCATGCGTCATTACCTTGTGGTCATTACGTATTTTAGCTTTGTATATATTTTGTATTTTCTTATTAAATTTGCGTCTCTCTTATGGTTTTTTCTTCAAGAAAACAGTGCTAGCTGGTGGAAATCTTGATTCAAACCTCAATATTTTATTGGTTTATACACTACACTGCTTCTAGTTTCTAAATGTCTCTCGGCAAACTTCGTGTTCCTTCCATTTCAGACGTCAGTTGTAATGAAAAACAAAGATTGGCAAGAGTCATTCAGAAAAGAAAAGCAAATAGGTTAAACCATTTTACTTTTGTGGAACAGTTCCTGATTGGAGTGTACGCGGTGCTGGACACTCATTTCAAGGTGGACGTCACGTCGGTCACCTTCATACCGCTGGTCTGTCTCGTCTTCTACATGATCCTGTTCACCTTGGGTATGTCCCGCGATATAGCTCGCTAACCTGGCTCCATCATGGTTAGGTAGATTGGAGCCTCAAAGGGTCAGGTAGCATACACATAGGTGCATGATACACCCCAATATGTTCAGAAACTCGAAAATAACTTACCTAAGTAATAGGGTGAAGACCAAAAAGTTACAACACTGTTAAGGTTGCGTTAGTAAGTAGTTAAAATTACCTCAAACTTTTTCCATTGTGACACGAAAATTAGCCATACATTTGTATGGTGATGACCAAATCACCCATTAACAATTTAACTGGTCGATACTGCACGGATGCATAGGACTAGAGCGCGCGTGAGCTACAACTCACGAGATAGAGTGGCCATCTCTTTCTAGAACGAACAGTGCGAAAAAGACGGGTACCTCGTGGGTTATTCTATTTCGCGCACGACACAGCTCTCGCGAGCTCTCGTGCTAGCCGTGCTGCAGTCAGTGAAGTGATTTAGCTTTCGATTTTCCGATAGCGCTGTAGAACCAAATCAGCCGTGTGAGTGTAGAATATTCTTTGTAATGTTTTAGTATATGGACAAACCAAAATGACGCATGTACATGTGCTTATATGTGTGTGTGCGATGTGATATATTGGTGATTGCAACAAATATCCGCTTTCACTGGGGACCTTGTCTAAGATATGAATCTTTCAATGATTAGACGTTTTTCCCCCTAACTGCTTATGATATGAACAGTTTTAATGATTTGACGTTTGTCTCCAGGCGTGGGCCCAGTGCCGTGGATTCTGGTGGCAGAGATGTTCCCGGTACGAAGCAAGTGCCTCGCCAGCGGAATCTGTTCTTTCATGTGCTGGCTTGCTGGGTTTATTTGGACAAGGTGAGTTGTCAGTTGGCCCTTAAACATTTGATGGCCGTTTGGTGTTCGGTGGGGTAAGGGAGGCGTAGCAACCGTCAACCAAAGGCGCAATAAAGCAATTTCGCTCTACGGGTTAAGCCGAATTTACATCATACAAATAATTTCGTGCAATTATAATTACATTGCTCGGCCGATAGCCTAACGCTTCAAAAGTGATTAATTAAACGCCGCAGTGTAATGCTAGTTGCACGAAATTAGTTGCATAATGTAAATTCGGCTTTAGAGCTAGCGCTTTAGCAACGCTGATTTTACGTTAGGTACTTTTAATATTTTAGTTTCTTATTAGTACCTAGAAACTAATGATTGAGTTAAAGCTATTGAATTTCTAAATGACACTGAAAATTAGAACAGAAAAATCCGAAAAGTAAAGCTATGCACAGACAGTCCCCCTTATTCATAAAAGCTCTGTAGGGCTTTGCTAACTTAGCAATCGTTTGTCCTTATCTGTCACTTTGACATTTACCTTTCAGAGATAAGGACAAACGATTGTTGCGTTAGCAGAAGCCTATAGAGCGTTTATGAACAAGCGGGAATATCTCCACGAATGTTCCAGATTTTTCCGCGACGTGGCAGCTTCGTACGGCATCTACACGGCGTTCTGGATCCTGGCGGTGTGCTGCGGCATCGGGTTCGTGTTTTCCGCCACGCTGTTGCCAGAGACCAAGGGGAAGACCTTCGACGAGATACAGGAGATGCTCAACAAGTACGTAACACTGTTTAAGACGTACGCCACGCATCTGGTCTAACTAATATTATAAATGCGAAAGTTTGGATGGATGGGTGTTTCTTTATTACTCAATCACGCCAGAACGGCCCAACGAATCTGGATGAAATTCGGCTCATAGATAGAGAAAAGTCTGGAATAGCACATAGGCTAATTTTTATCCCGGAAAATTGGTGCGTGCGCGTGTCATACAGCACGCATTTAGTGTGCGCCGGCCTTTAAATTATTGAAATGAAGTGGAAATATACGTTTGAAATAAAGAAACGTGTGCGTCTCGGGACGCCCGACAGAAGTGATAACTAATCTAAGTTATTAACAGTATTACTTACGTCTTATCGCACACTAAACACTGAGTAGAGAGAGGGGGAAGCGTCTCCGAAACACGACTAGCGCTGTGGGTTAGAGTGAGAGAGGAAGAGCCTGCCTACCGCTGCCGTATGCGTCAGAGAAAGGGAAGCCACAGACTGGCGCCGTAACGCGTTACGTTACGAAGCGGTTTACCCTCTTATATAAGAAGTTATCGCTTCAAAAATCGCCGCCACTGCGCGATTAAATCGATTAAAATGTAACGATAATTGTTGTTGTCCCTCGGGAAGTCAAGCTGCCTAGGATATACATTTTAATTCTGCACGGACAAAGTCGCGGGCAACAGCTAATTTCACATAAGCATAATTTCACATTCATGTTTCTTATATCCGCTTATTTTTCTGTAGCGAGAGATATCACATAACATGTGCTATTTTTTTTCACAGAACCAAGGAGCCAAAGCCAGTGCCCGTCTAACACTGAACACAAACAAAATGTTATCTATTATAGTTACTAGTCCAACAAATAAAAACCAAACTCAATATAATAATACTTTATTCTATACTCTTACAATAATTACATAATGCAAACGAATATTCGGATATACATATTACCTAGTGAATTGCAGCGGACAGATCCTGAGTCCTAGCACATCTTTACCTATTTCAGCGACGCCACAGACGGGGCACAGCTTCCCTTTGTGTTCAGGGAGGAAAGAGGCAGCGCACAGGGAACACTTCTCCTCAGGTTTGCCTCTATAGATTGGCTTGTAGCTGATACCACAGATGGTGAAAGGGTTATGTTCATCGTACAACAGCTGGTGTTCGTCTGTGGGTGTCTTTTCGCAAGCTTGGAGGATTTTTCTGGCTTGCTGCGCTACTTCGGGCCTGGGGCCCAGTTCGAGCAGTCTCCTGGCGAAGGAGGCGGC
The DNA here is from genome assembly GCA_963854515.1 of Pandemis heparana. NCBI lineage: Eukaryota > Metazoa > Arthropoda > Insecta > Lepidoptera > Tortricidae > Pandemis > Pandemis heparana. The sequence goes on from OY978028.1 coordinate 8,324,931, forward strand.
GGTACGGTAGTTCTTGAGTTTGTAGAACATGTTGAGGGCCGTCCTGAGGGTCAGGATCTGGTGGACAGGCTGAAGTTTGCAGTGTGTGAAGTATGCCGCCATTTCGCACGTGCGTTTCTGCTCGTCGAGGGTGTTTTTCGGCATTGCTGGAATAAAATTAAATAATTGGATTTTCTTTCTTAATGTAAGAATCAATTGTAAAGTAGACTATAAGTACAGATAATTGTCACAGTTTGCACATCGCTCCAATGCAGCGGGAGTTTAAAAAAGCAATTATTACTTCCAAAAATAAATATCTATTATATACGAACTACTAATAACACATGGAAAAGTCTGTTAAATAAAGCTATGGCAAAGCTATAATAATATGGCATACAAAGTGTTACAAAATACTCCGTAAAATATCAAAGTCAAAAATATTGTCAACCCTAGTAAACTGTCATCCCAGGAAACCATACTGGGGTTCTTAAATGACCATGGTCATATGGTATTTCTGTATAGTATGGTAAAAAAACAAAAATGGGAAAGTAATATTCTCCATTCATTGATAGTAATGTAGTCCCTGCCTACCCCTATGCGAAAGAGGCGTGACGGTATCAGTAGCGTTACGTGAAAGTGTACGGTAGACAACCCGAAGCAAAAAAACACCAAAGTATTTACCTATGTTCTTCCTACCCTATCCTTCCACGAAGAAAGAATGAGGGAGCGAAGTTTGATAAAGAAACTCGTTGGGAATCGAGTCGTTAGGTGGACTCGCCACTGGACGGTATGCATATTGTAAACCGGCTGACCTTTCCTGGCAGTCTCCATCTGCAGGCCGAGCAGGTACTCGCGGCAGATGGCTAGCAGCTGCTGCGCCTCGCTGAGCTCGGCCTTCGCGTCCACATGCAGCAGAGGCACGGCTTGCACCACGCGCTGCAACTTGTCTACGGCCTCCGCGAACTTGCCAGAGGTCGTCAGCTGATAGCACTGCTGGAGTTGGCTGACCAGATCGTTGAGTTTTGCAGCTGGAATATAATCATTGCTATGAGTTAAAGAGCCATTGACCTATAGTCATACCTGGGCATTAACTCGTTAATCCGTTAATCGTTAATTAACGAAGTTAACATTTTGATTAACGGATTAACTTTTAAGTTAACTTTTAAAAATGTTAACGGACACGTTAACTTCCGTTAGTATGCAGAAGTCCGTTAATCATTAATCCTATGCCTATTATTTACCGCACGGCACCGCAGCGTGGCAGCGAGTGAAATAAAAACAAAACTAAACGAAAACTAGATATATTTTGCCGGTGCGTGCGAGTGAGGAAACTGCGAAGAGATTTGTTTCGTTTGATCATTTCATTACTTAGCGCAGAACCTAAACCAACAGGTTTTTTAAGTTCACTAACGCAACGATATAAAAATGCAATCTTACATATATTAACGGATTAACGATTAACGTTAACTTGCGTTAATTCTTCCGAAATGTAACGCTTTAACGTTTAACGAAGCCAACTTTTTTTGTAGCGGATTAACGATTAACGAAGTTAACTATTTGATTAACGGTGCCCAGCTATGCCTATAGTAGTACCCTAGTACCTAGACCTAAGGGTTTGGGCGCATAACGTCCCACTCGCAAAACGTCCCTCCACCAAAATTACGTCCCATTCGCAAAACGTCTTCTCTACAAATCGTCCCTTATGTAAAATACCCCCCTTGGCAAAACGTCCCTAGTTCGAAAGGTCCCACCCATTTCGCAAAACGTCCCTTCTGAGAAAGCCCCTTTCGCTGAAAGTCCCTACTGCATAACGTCCCTTTCGCAAAACGTCCCGTCTGAGAACGTCTTGCAGGTGTCCCTGGGCGATGGTGATCACTTTCCATCAGGTGACCCGTCTGCTCGTTTGCCCCCTCTAACATAAAAAAAAAACTTTTGCAAAAGGGTCGTTTTGCGTAAGGGGCATTTAGGAAAGGGACATTTCGCGAAAAGGACAAACGGACATTATGCGAGTGGGGCGTTATGCGCCGTCAGCCCCGCGCTGCTGTACATCGTCAGGAGCGTCTCCAGACAGACACACCGCTAGTGTACTCACTGACTGTGGGCAGCAGGTCCTTCCCGCTGGCCTCCTGCCAGTTGCGGTGCAGCCGCGCGAACAGCGGCGGCGTGGCCGGCAGCGCGCCGAACGTCAGCCCCGCGCTGCTGTACATCGTCAGGAGCGTCTCCAGACAGACACACCGCTAGTGTACTCACTGACTGTGGGCAGCAGGTCCTTCCCGCTGGCCTCCTGCCAGTTGCGGTGCAGCCGCGCGAACAGCGGCGGCGTGGCCGGCAGCGCGCCGAACGTCAGCCCCGCGCTGCTGTACATCGTCAGGAGCGTCTCCAGACAGACACACCGCTAGTGTACTCACTGACTGTAGGCAGCAGGTCCTTCCCGCTGGCCTCCTGCCAGTTGCGGTGCAGCCGCGCGAACAGCGGCGGCGTGGCCGGCAGCGCGCCGAACGTCAGCCCCGCGCTGCTGTACATCGTCAGGAGCGTCTCCAGACAGACACACCGCTAGTGTACTCACTGACTGTGGGCAGCAGGTCCTTCCCGCTGGCCTCCTGCCAGTTGCGGTGCAGCCGCGCGAACAGCGGCGGCGTGGCCGGCAGCGCGCCGAACGTCAGCCCCGCGCTGCTGTACATCGTCAGGAACGTCTCCAAGTACGGCTCGAAGTTCACGATGCCCACTTGCTCGTTCAGCAACCTGACAACAGAATACAATTGGATAACTGTCGCCAGCAACTTCGTACGCCGGTACTTTGCAATTTCAAAAGGGTTTGGGCACATAACGTCCCACTCGCGAAGCGTCCCTCCACCAAAATTACGTCCCATTCGCAAAACGTCTTCTCTGCTAATGGTCCCTTATGTAAAATGCCCCATTCGCAAAACGTCCCTTTCTCAAAAAGTCCTACCCCTTTCGCAAAACGTCCCGTCTGGGAAAAGCTTGTTTAAGTAGAGACTGACTAGCAGCCTTATTCATAAAAAGTTAGAGGCTCGCTATAGGACCGATGCAAAAAACATGATTCATAAACGTCAGTTAGCGCTAATCAGTCCATCAAGTCTCTGTTAAGTCTTCCGAAAGTTAGCCAACCGTAGACCCTACTTTATCTATTTGCTAACTCACAAAATGGCCGCCACAAATGTGAACAGCTGATTTTGGCAAGAGCAAAACCATACGCAAGACAGTTTTTTTTTGTTTTAAGTTTATCTCCTCCGGGAAAGGTAAACGAAACTAGATCCACACTGCCTCGTCTGTCGTGTTAGGCTGGAGCCATGTTTTCGGTTTCCCGCTAATTCGCTGCCACTACTGTCAACTTATTTTTTTTTTAATTCACTAAAAGGCCATTTTTGGTCTATGATTTGTCAAGGTGACAACATAACGCGTCTAATCCATCCATCAGCAGCTCATTAGCTAACAGACTGCTAGCAAGCGTTTATGAATCATACTTTTTAACAACTGTCAAATAAGTTTAATCAGTCTGTTAACTAATAGACCGATCAAACCTCAATTAAGGATTTTTTATGAATAAGGCTGTAGGAGTCTTCTCATGGGATAAGGATCGTTTTAAGAACGGGTCATTTTGCGAAAGGGCCGTTTTGCGAACGGGCCCTTTTGCAGAAGGGTCGTTTTGCGTAAGGGGCATTTCGCGAGTTAATACTATGACGATACCGTTTGTTTTTCAATATGAATGTTGTAGTGGCACGTGGCGTACGGTAGCTCGCGGTTTTGCGATAATAGAGACAATGGCCTCTGTATGAAAGATTAGGGCTCGAAGGGAAAAATTCACCTGGGAAGATTCATACTATACTTAAACTCTCCCTCCGTCCCATCCCAAAAAGTGGCCAACGCCACTAAAGAAGTTTTCAGTTCAATAAATACCTGAAAGCGATCTCGAACTGTCCGGTGGCGACGTGGTCGTGGGCCGTGCGCAGCTTGGCGGCCATCGCCGCGGGCGCGCCGCGCGACGGCGCCACGAAGTACGCCGGCGCCGCCTCGCCCTCGATGTCCGCTAAGCAAAAACAACTCATTCCATAAGTTATTCCATTAGTCAATAATAGTAGATTGATAAACAAAAGGGTTTAACCGACCGATTCCACCTGTGATATTTCTGGCGCTCGAGCGAAGTGAGAGCGCCAAAAGTTCGAGGGTAAAATGGGTAATTTCACCCGAGTTGAACACTACTTTTCATTTCGAATGTGAGGAAAGTAAAAGAAGGTATTATAACAAATTTCGCTGACGTCGCACGATCGCACTTAATATTTGTTACGTTTGTCTTTCTTATCCCGCTCTTGATTTGTGTGCATCGCGCATTTCTTGCGCACCAATAGCTGCCGACACGGAGGTCGCTATCAATAATTGTCGACTTATATTTCAATAATAAATTCCTAATTCTCGTTTTATACGCTTGCATAAGCTTATATAGCGTGAATATTATTTTCAAAAAATATTATTTAGCCTTTTACAATAAAAAATTAATAATTAACTAATGAATTAATTAATTTTTTTTTTTTTTTTTGACTGGCAAGAAGCTGCGCACGATCGGGACAGATGGCGTGCTCTCGTTTCGGAGGCCAAGACCCTATTTGGGTCCCTGAGCCAAGTTAGTTAGTTAGTTAGCCTTTTACAATTAAAAAGGATGTATTTGTATAGATGATTTTATAAAACATAGATTACATGGCTATATACGTATTTCCATTGCTATAACCTCATTTGGATTATCTATGAGGGGGTTGAGTTTTTTTTTTTTTTTCAGTTACTTTCAACCCAAGGGTCGCGATAAGTCACTTTCAACCCGCTATCCAGATTACCAATGACCTACTTTCAGAGTATGAGAGATGAAATAGTAAATTACCGCCCGTGGTTTGTATAAAGTTTTACGTCTTGCCTCGGCCAGGAAGTGAGATTTTCTGTCCGCGAAGCGGGCGTAAAATCCCAATTACGGCCAAGGGTGACGTAAACATATTGTATACAATATGTTTGACTCGTTCAGTGTGATCTAGTTTCAAACGTGTGTGACGTACCGGAGACGGGCGCGAGCTCCTCCGGCAGATCCAGGTCCTCGTCGCCGACGTCCCAGCCGCCGTCGTCGCAGGCGTCCTCCATAGGCTCGTTGTCCCCTTCCTCCTCCTGCAACAACCGGCTAAAACTTGCAGCTCGCGTGGACCAGATGCCATTCGCATTCGCCTTTTGATAAGGTTACAATTGTTACTAAGAAATTATGGATGTTTTATTTCCGAAATAAATGATTATTGTTTATTATTATTATTATTATTTCCTCACTGTCAAACGAGGAAGGTCGAGGGTAGAGAGATGGTAAATGCGATACCATGTAATAATAAATACCATGGGACAATTCACGCGTACTATGAGTGCTAGACAACTGACAAACATACTTGTATACTCATATACATACATATAATAATTCAAGGCATGAGAACAAACATTCGTATTTTCATACATAATGCCTGATACACACACAATCAACAGTTTTAACAGTATTTCTATCGTGGATTCACATTATTCAGATTTTAATAGCAATTTTTTTTTGTGAATGGGTGCGTTGGGTGGTTGACTAGGATAGAAAAAAGTATGCTTAGTTGGTTTGGTCACGTAGAGAGGATGGATGAAATAAGATTAACTAAACAGATTTATATGGGGAGTGTGAATGGGTGCGTTGGGAGGGGAAAGCCTAGGCGGACGTTCCGTGATCAAAATGGGGACGTTTTGGAAGAAGGTCAGGTCATGAGTACCCGAAACCGACGAGCATGTATGAAGAGATTGATGAATATGGATGAAGCGAAAGAGGTATTTCAGAATCGTAGCAAGTGGAACAAAGTAGCCTCTGTCTACCCCTGTGGGAAAGAGGCGTGACGGTATGTATGTATGTATACTCATATAAACATTAATAATTCAAGGCATGAGAACAAACATTCGAATTTCCTACATAATATTTGCCTGATACACACACAATCAACAGTTTTAATAGTATTTCTATCGCGGATTCACATTATTTAGCTTTAATTAGTTTTTAATAGCAAATTATTTTATCATCAACTAGCTTCTGCCCGCGACTTCGTCTGCGTAGAATTATACATGTAAACCTTCCTCTCGAATCACTCTACCTCTATCTATTAAAAAAAACCGCATCAAAATCCTTTGCGTAGTTTTAAAGATCTAAGCACACAGGGACCGACAGACAGACAGTGGAAAGCGACTTTGTTTTATACTATGTGATGTAGCGCAGTCCCGTTTTACCTCTGAATTAGCTGCCCTTCTTTCTTCCAGCTCTTCTCTTAATCTATATATACAAATATTTCAATAAATCTACCGTATATCTATATATATAAAATTCTAAACTGACTGACTGACTGACTGACTGACTGACTGACTGACTGACTGTTGATATATCAACGCACAGCCCAAACCACTGGACCTAGAGACTTGAAATTTTGCACACAGATACCTTATACAATGTAGGCATCCACTAAGGAAGGATTTTTGGAAATTCGACCCTTAAAGGGGTTAAATGGGGGTCCAAAGTTTGTATGGGGAAACAAGATTAGTTAGACTATTTTATTCGAAACTTCACAGGAGTACTCCCAACGATAAATGAGTAAACACGTGTTCCAGGTTTTTTGAAAATTCAAAGCCTAAAAGTGGGATATGTGGTGACAAAGTCTGAAAATCAACGTGGGTATTATAATATTATTATTATTAGTGGGTAGTATTGTTTGTACGGTTTATCGGGTCGCTGATTATGAAAACAACAACACACATGCCTACCTGACACACACACACACACAAATTTCCACGGGAACGGGAAAAAACGGGATTTATGTACTTATTCGATTCCGAGTGACCCTATCTCAGTAACTATAATAACTAGACTCTTCAAATTTCGTATACAAGTAGGTGATTACAACATTAATAAAGTAATTTCAGGATTTTTGGAAATAAGGAAAAAAGGGAATTTATATTCAGTTCTACGGGATCGATTTTTTGTTTTACTGGTCGTAGAAAACTAAAATTTGGCCTTCAGGTTCCTTGGGGAGTATAGGGGAGCACTACAAAAGGATTTCCCGAATTTCTGACGGAAACAAATGGGAAAAACGGGATTTTTTGTTATACATTGGTCGTAGAAAGTTGAAATTTGGCATGTAGATTGCTTGATAAGTATAAGGAAATATTAAAAGACAATTTTTCAATATTCCCACGGAACGGGAAAAACGAGTCTTCGTTTTACTGGTCGTAGAAAGCTGAAATTCGACATGTAGGTTGCTTGGGGAGTGTAAAGAAGCATTAAGAGAGGACTTCCAAAATTCTCACGGGAACGGGAAAAAGGGGCTTTTCGTTTTACTGGTTGTAGAAAGCTAAAATTCGGCATGTAGGTTGATTGAAGAGTGTAGAGGAGCATTAAGAGAGGACTTTCCAAAATTCCCACGGGAAAGGGAAAAAAACGTGATTTTTCGTTTTACTGATCGTAGAGAGCTGCAATTTGGCAAGTGGGTTCCTTAGGGAGTATAGGGGAGTAATTAAGAGAGCATTTTCCGAAATTCTTACGAGAACGGGAAAAAAACGGGATTGAAATACTCCTGGTACACGCGAGGAAAGCCGCGGGCAAAAGTTATATTTCAATAAATGAATCTACGCGGACGAAGAACATTAAGGTAGGACTGTCCAAAATTCCCACGGGAACGGGAATAACGGGATTTTTCGTTTTACTTGTCGTAGAAAGCTGAAATTTGGCATGTACGTTGCTTGAAGAGTGTAGGGAAGCTATAAGAGATAATTTCCCAAAATTCCCACGGGAACGGGAAAAAGGGGATTTTCGTTTTACAGGTTGTAAAAAGCTGAACTTCGGCATGTAGGTTGCTTGAAAAGTGTAGAGGAACATTAAGGAAGCACTTTCCAAAATTCCGACGGGAACGGGAAAAAATCGGGATTTTTCGTTTTACTGGTCGTAGAAAGTTGAAATTTGGCATGTAGGTTGCTTGAAGAGTGTAGGGAAGCTATAAGAGATAATTTCCCAAAATTCCCACGGGAACGGGAAAAAGGGGATTTTCGTTTTACTGGTTGTAGAAAGCTGAAATTCGGCATGTAGGTTGCCTGAAAAGTGTAGAGGAACATTAAGGGAGGACTTTCCAAAATTCCCACGGGAACGGGAAAAAACGGGATTTTTCGTTTTATTGGTCGTAGAAAGCTGAAATTTGGCATGTAGGTTGCTTGAAGAGTGTAGGGAAGCTATAAGAGATAATTTCCCAAAATTCCCACGGGAACGGGAAAAAAGGGCTTTTCGTTTTACTGGTTGTAGAAAGCTGAAATTCGGTATGTAGGTTGCTTAAAAAGTGTAGAGGAACATTAAGGGAGGAGTTTCTGAAATTCCCACGGGAACGGGAAAACACGGGATTTTTCGTTTTACTGGTCGTAGAAAGCTGAAATTTGGCAAGTAGGTTCCTTAGGGAGTGTAGGGAAGCTATAGAAGATAATTTACAAAAATTCCCACGGGAACGGGAAAAAGGAGCTTTTCGTTTTACTGGTTGTAGAAAGCTGAAATTCGGCATGTAGGTTGATTGAAAAGTGTAGAGGAGCATTAAGAGAGGACTTTCCAAAATTCCAACGGGAACGGGAAAAAACGTGATTTTTCGTTTTACTGGTCGTAGAAAGCTGCAATTTGGCAAGTGGGTTCCTTGGAGAGTATAAAGGAATATTAAGAGAGCATTTTCCAACATTCTTACGGGAACGGGAAAAAACGGGATTTAAATACTCCTGGTACACGAGAGCAAAGCCGTGGGCAAAAGCTATTTGTCAACAAATGAGTCTACGCGGACGAAGAACATTAAGGTAGGACTTTCCAAAATTCCCACGGGAACGGGAAAAGTGGGATTTTTCGTTTTACTGGTCATAGAAAGCTGAAATTTGGCAAGTGGGTTGCTTGGGGAGTGTAGAGTAGCATTAAGAGAGCATTTCCCGAAATTCTTATGGGAACGGGAAAAAACGGGATTGAAATACTACTGGTACACGGGAGAGAAGCCGCGGGCAAAAGCTATTTGAAAATAAATGATGTTTACGCGGACGAAGTCGCGGGCAAAAGCTAGTCTACCATAATAATCAAAAACAATCTATACAACACTAAAAATCCGTGATATTAAACCAAATGCAACTTTTACTACTAATTCGCCGTTTCTACTTCACGCTACACTGGCGCTTTTAACGCTCATTCTAGCTCCCACTAGGATCGTGGGCCTATTGTCCAGCAGGGGAGTGATGATGAGCAGAGCAGTGGCTTTGTACCTTGTCTTGCAGTACATCGTCGTCGTCGCCCCAGGCCCCGGCGGCCTCGAGCGGCTCCTCGCTGGCGGCCGCCACGCCCGGGTCCAGCCCGCCCGCGCGAGCCGCACTCGCCACCTCGAACAGGCTCCTGGGCACAGGAAATGACCAATTACAGTGGTAATAAGTGCTACTAAATTATGCCAACATATTTGTCTGAAATAGTTATGTACAGGGAACGAGCGTTTTCCAGCTTGTTCTCCGTACGTAACCAAGTTACATAACCGGCACTGGTATCAATGTAGGATGATTAGTTTGGATTAATTTAGGTTTAGGTGCGGCGGGCGGGGGTGGCCCTTGGGCCATCCCTAATCCGCGAACATGTTTTTTTTAATTTAGAAAGTCTTATCGAAAGTCGTATTTTACCTCAGAATGTCCTGGGACCTTACCATGACGTCTTAATGCGTTTCAGTTTAGGTTCTAGGTTCGCAAGCTGTCAGATCCATACTAAAAGTGACAGCTAAAACTTGAACTGAGTCGGAATTAGGACGTCATGGTAAGGCCCCTGGTTATGTAAAATAGTTATGAACAGGGAACAAGCGTCTTTTTCGACATATACCATACTAACACATTACATGAAACAAAGCCATTTATTTAAGTAATTACTTTCAGTACAATAGATAGTTTTGTTATAAATACGGCTGATTCAGACTCTTTCGACGAATTATTTTCATCTAATACACACAACGACGGCTAGAATAGAGTTACACAATTTTGTATAATAAATTATTGAAATAAAAATGTTTTGAAACCCTGGACGTGTGTTTTAGTACATTGTGCACCGAGGGCGGTAAGAAGGGGATTGCTAACGAGAGTATTAGAAGCCCGACGCCGAAGGCGGAGGGCTTTTAATGACTCGAGTTTGTAATCCCCTTACTGCCCGTGATACACACAATGTTTTTCATCACATTTGCGAGGAAATAAAAAAAAATATAAAAAAAATAAACTCAGAATCACAAAACTACCCGAAAACGTCACTCATCAACATTTATGTATCAATAGTGTGAAAATATCGTCCGCCATTTTGGATCCAAAAAATTATGCTAAAATTGGGCTCAGAACCCACCACATTACTCGAAAACGAACCCATCAACATTTTAGTGTCAATAGTGTCAAAATGTCATCCGCCATCTTGGATCCAAAAAATTATGCCAAAATCGGTCTCAGAATTACCAAATTACTCGAAAACGACACTCATCATCATTTTAGTGTCAATAGTGTCAACATGACTTCCGCCATCTTGGATTCAAAAAATTATGCCAAAATCAGGCTCAGAGTCACCACATTACTCGAAAACGAACCCATCAACATTTTAGTGTCAATAGTGCCAAAATGTCATCCGCCATCTTGGATCCAAAAAATTATGCCAAAATCGGTCTTAGAATTACCAAATTACTCGAAAACGACACCCATCATCATTTTAGTGTCAATAGTGTCAACATGACTTCCGCCATCTTGGATTCAAAAAATTATGCCAAAATCAGGCTCAGAGTCACCAAATTACTCGAAAATGACTCCCATCAACATTTTAGCGTCAATATTGTCAACATGTCATCCGCCATTTTGGATCCAAAAAATTATGCCAAAATCGGGCTCAGAACCGCCAAATTACTCGAAAATGACTCCCATCAACATTTTAGCGTCAATATTGTCAAAATGTCATCCGCCATTTTGGATCCAAAAAATTATGCCAAAATCGGGCTCAGAGCCACCAAATTACTCGAAAATGACTCCCATCAACATTTTAGCGTCAATATTGTCAAAATGTCATCCGCCATTTTGGATCCAAAAAATTATTTTCATCACACTTGCTCGTAAAGGGTGTTATAACACGCGTGCTTATAGAGCCGTAGTAGCTGATTTACCTCCCGCGGGAATTTCAAATATTTTACTCCCGAGGGAGTTATTTTTGTATGGATTTTCATAACTCCCTCGGGAGGAAAAGTTTAGTTTTAAAATTAAGAGTTCATTGTACGTCATTTCAGACTAAGGAGGTTTCAGATCAGCCAGATTTATTTAATATTAAAAAATAACCACCCAAACCAATTTTATAAAACTTTCAATTAGACATTACTGATTACGATCCAAGATGGCGGATGACATTTTGACACTAAAAATATTGATGGTGAGTGTCATTTTCGAGTAATTTGGTGGCTCTGAGCCCGATTTTGGCATAATTTTTTGGATCCAAAATGGCGGATGACATTTTGACAATATTGACGCTAAAATGTTGATGGGAATCATTTTCGAGTAATTTGGTGGCTCTGAGCCCGATTTTGGCATAATTTTTTGGATCCAAAATGGCGGATGACATTTTGACAATATTGACGCTAAAATGTTGATGGGAGTCATTTTCGAGTAATTTGGCGGTTCTGAGCCCGATTTTGGCATAATTTTTTGGATCCAAAATGGCGGATGACATGTTGACAATATTGACGCTAAAATGTTGATGGGAGTCATTTTCGAGTAATTTGGTGACTCTGAGCCTGATTTTGGCATAATTTTTTGAATCCAAGATGGCGGAAGTCATGTTGACACTATTGACACTAAAATGATGATGGGTGTCGTTTTCGAGTAATTTGGTAATTCTAAGACCGATTTTGGCATAGGTAATTTTTTGGATCCAAGATGGCGGATGACATTTTGGCACTATTGACACTAAAATGTTGATGGGTTCGTTTTCGAGTAATGTGGTGACTCTGAGCCTGATTTTGGCATAATTTTTTGAATCCAAGATGGCGGAAGTCATGTTGACACTATTGACACTAAAATGATGATGAGTGTCGTTTTCGAGTAATTTGGTAATTCTGAGACCGATTTTGGCATAATTTTTTGGATCCAAGATGGCGGATGACATTTTGACACTATTGACACTAAAATGTTGATGGGTTCGTTTTCGAGTAATGTGGTGGGTTCTGAGCCCAATTTTAGCATAATTTTTTGGATCCAAAATGGCGGACGATATTTTCACACTATTGGTACATAAATGTTGATAAGTGACGTTTTCGGGTAGTTTTGTGATTCTGAGTTTATTTTTTTTATATTTTTTTTTATTTCCTCGCAAATGTGATGAAAAACATTGTGTGTATCACGGGCAGTAAGGGGATTACAAACTCGAGTCAATGCTCTCGTTAGCAATCCCCTTCTTACCGCCCTCGGTGCACAATGTACTATTGTCTTATATCCTTGTTTTTTTTTCAGTCTATCCGAGATTATAATGCGTGCAACTGCGTTATAAATATCGTTAAATAGATAGACGAAACCAGTTTACATACAAGGCTGTGAGTCCGAGTGGCCCCGCTCCGCTGACACTCGTAAATAAAAAGAGTAAAGTTTATTTTCCTTTGGAACGCTCTAAAATTGTCTAGTCTTTCAGATACTACAGCGCCGATCTAATCTAACGGTAGTTACATCTATAATGTAAATAAGACTTTCTGTGCTGTTCAAGGGGGTTAGGGGGGTTGCTGCTCCTAGAGTAATAAAAAAATTTAGCCTTTATTCTTTATCAATGTTGACATTCAAGTGCCGCCATACTGTTTGACCTACCGATAGAAGCTTTGCCCTTCCTTTTCTAGGGCCAATATTCAAGCGTTTCGACCGCTTGGTTCATGCGTCATTGTCCAGCAGAAGGACAAGCCGCAACAACTTTGGACAAGCTAAATGCAGCATCGATACTGTGTTTCGTTGTCATAAAATGTTAAGTCTCAGCATCATCCCTTTTAATTGTATATGCGGAGACGGTAATGACAAAAAAAAAACGCCGAAAAAACGCTGAATATTCGCCCACTATATTGTACGTGATACTGACTTGGAGACAGCAAGCAGCGGCCAGTTGTGCTGCGCGGAGAGCACGGGCAGCGGCGGGCGGAGCACCTTCCGCTGCGGGTTGACCGCGGGCAGCGTCGCGCCGGACTCCAGCAGCTGGGCCTTCAGCGCCGCCGCCTCGTCCACCAGGTTGTGGTTGGCGGCCGTCAGGTACGCCAGGGACAGCTGGAGGGCATTGTAGACATTGAACACACACGTGTTCACATGTGTTCACGTGTTCGTTTCGCTGCCGCCGAGGCGAGCGCTCTCTGAGGAAGGACTACGCAATAGTCCGAAACATATGTCGGAGCATTCTTTCGACTTTTATAGGTGAGTTATCCGTTTGTTGTAATTATGTTTGAGTCTCAAGGTAGCTTCATGTTGAAAGATAAATAAATTTTGAGATATGGAAAAAAAATATGAGTCTCGATCGTAAAAAAAAAGCTAAAAAAAGGAGGTAAGGTAAAAGAGTAGTCTCTAGAAATTAACGCTTAACTAGTTAGCACTACTTTAGTCATTTTTAGAATTTTCATTTTATTCTTCCTAATTATTTTATGTTTTGCTCTATGAATTCAGACTCATGCCCTAGCATCCGCGTCGTTTCTTCTCTTTCACTTAGAAAGAAAGAAAGAAAGAAAGATTTTTTTTTTATTTCCGTTCCCAAGGTACCACCACCATAAAAATTATAACTAAAAATATTGGTTATTACTAATACAGTTTGTGATGGTCCAGAAGGACACCGAAAAAGGGTCAACTTACAACAACACCAACAGTGTGTGTAATAGGCGAAACAACCAAACAAAGTTATACTTATCCTATTCTATGAAGAGTGGGGTTGCTTAAGGTCACATGCATTTTCCATTATATTCAGAAAACAAACATGTCTTCTAACTTACCTGTCCAGCATTCTTCAGCAGCCTGACCCTCTCGGCCGCGTCGCCAAGCAGTAGCGCGCCCTGGAACTGCGCGGAGGTGTCCTTGCGTATCTCGGCTATCTTCATCATCTTCCGCAGCTTGTCCAGGTTGCCCGTGATGAGGTACAGGAACGAGAGCTTGTCGAAGTTCTTCGTGCGCTGATAGCACATCTCCACTATCTGTTGACAAAAATATAGTCGAGTATACTAGCTGGTTCACTAATATTCAAGCGGAAAACGTTTGACAAAATGTTTCATTTGACAATCCTTTATTTTCTGCTAACATATTAACTTTTTGGAAAAGTTAGCCTCCTGGGTTCCAATGTGTAAGGCCATAATAAAAAGTTAATTTTGAACCTAACATTCGCAAGTGTTTAGTAGTTTATAGCTCTTCGATACTCGATAGCCTAACAAATTGGACTGACCTGATGAGGATCCGAAGGTGCTTCTCTGGGCCCCGTCTTCTGCTTTATCCACAAGATTATCTCTGAATGTACTTCGGTTCACGAAAAAGTGTCTTTGGGTTTTTATCTCGATTTTCGCTGTAAGGTGCGCGCTTTCGCGAGGGCGGACCGTTGGCAAGTGACAGCTGTCATATTGTGGTTTAATTTTGGCACAGGGATACGTTCAGTTAGTCCATAGTGTAAACCATCGAAGAGACAGATTTAAACAATACAAGAAAAAAAAGGAAACACGCTGTTAAATACATAAGTACGGAACAGCAAGGATCTTAAAACCATTTGACAAAATATGACAACTAGTAGGCAGGAGGTCTGGTATGTTTAAATTAAAGTCGCGGGTTCACGGTGGATGCTAGCCGCTTCCAACCGAGGCAACTGGAGGTCTATGGGGGAGGCCTATGTCCAACAGTAGGCGTCCTGTGGCTGATATGATGCTAGCCTAATATGGAAACTAGGCGTCTTACCTGATGGTTGCCGGTCTGCAGCGCGGCGTCGGCCAGCTTGTCCCAGGCGGCGCGCTCGTCGAGGCTCTTGGCGGCCTCCAGGGCCACGTCGATGTTGCCGCACTGCAGCGCTAGAGACAGCCTGGTGCGGGCGTCTTTCACGAAGTGGAGCGCCACTTCTGGGTAACCTGAGATAGATATAATGCCTGTCTTAGAGTAGGTGTTTTTTTCGCTTGTTCTCCGAACATAACTATTTTACATTACCAGGACATTCTAAGGTAAAATAAAGACTATTTCTAAATTAAAACGAACATGTTCGCGTGTTAGGGGTGGCCCAAGGGCCAGCCGCGCCGCACCTAAACCTAAATTAATCATCCTACATTGATTTTATTTACCAGTGCCAGTTACGTAACTTGGTTATGTACGGGGAAGAAGCTGTTTTTTTACGTAGAATAGACCAGCGATTGACCCCTGTCTCACACATCTGCAATCCCTGGTGTTACGGGTATCCATGCTCCTTTGCTATCAATTTCATTAAAAGAAAACTGTGGTTTTGTTTTCAAATCCTGTCAAGTAGACATATTTTTATGACTTTATGCCTTGACCGATATGGATTCAAACTATTTCTTGAAGTCTTATGGAGGTTCTTAGGAAGTAAAATACTGAAAGAAATTCTCGAAAAAATGTGCAACAAATAGCTTTTGACAGGACAAGTTCTGTCAAATCAGCTAGTCACGAATGTTACCTTTCTCCTGCAGGTATGCGATGATGCTCTGCCCCACGAGCTTAGCCGTGCGCACCATATGCAACACTTGGTCGTACTGACGCGTCACCAGGGCCAACTTGAATCTGCAACAATCATTACAACGATGACGACGCTAAAGTTACAACGGCGACAATCCGTTTTGTCTTTTGCTTTTTTCAACGTATACTGGCTGATTTAAAAAAATCGAGGAAATTTTCAGTTTTTTATTTTATTTTATTTAACTTTTATAACTCGTAGGTCATCAAGTAGGTAGTCATAAGTCAGAATTCAGAAGAAGTCAGAATCCCAAGCTTTTTTGTTCCTAATGCGACTAAAAATCAACCAAAGATTTTTTTTATTTCGCTACAAATTTTTCATACATTTTGTATCACAAGTAACGCATCAAAAAAAATTGAAAAATTTCTCTTTTGCAGTTCATGTAATTTTTTGCAAATAAATATATTCTTCTTATTCTTATGATTCTGAAGGGAAGTGGCAAAAATTTCGTAAAAAAAATAAGGAAATAAAAAATGGTGGCTATAGCCTACAGCCTGTAGTGGTATGTACGGACCTGTACTCGGTGGGGTCTATGTTGAGCACCTTGGGCCGGCACTCGCGGTCGAGGCACACGACGCGCGCGCCCGCCTCGCTCGCCATCACCTACAGCCTGTAGTGGTATGTACGGACCTGTACTCGGTGGGGTCTATGTTGAGCACCTTGGGCCGGCACTCGCGGTCGAGGCACACGACGCGCGCGCCCGCCTCGCTCGCCATCACCTACAGCCTGTAGTGGTATGTACGGACCTGTACTCGGTGGGGTCTATGTTGAGCACCTTGGGCCGGCACTCGCGGTCGAGGCACACGACGCGCGCGCCCGCCTCGCTCGCCATCACCTACAGCCTGTAGTGGTATGTACGGACCTGTACTCGGTGGGGTCTATGTTGAGCACCTTGGGCCGGCACTCGCGGTCGAGGCACACGACGCGCGCGCCCGCCTCGCTCGCCATCACCTACAGCCTGTAGTGGTATGTACGGACCTGTACTCGGTGGGGTCTATGTTGAGCACCTTGGGCCGGCACTCGCGGTCGAGGCACACGACGCGCGCGCCCGCCTCGCTCGCCATCACCTTCACCGCGTACACCGGCACGTCCAGCGTGCGGATGATGCCGTAGTCGCTGCGAACAAACATCATCATCATCATCGCGTCTCTTAACCTCTTAACCTCAGATCTGTGCAAAATATATCGGAGCCCTTCATTTGCCCGAATTTCATATGCCATAATGTAATGTTTGCCGTAATGATCATTTGCCATAGCTGTTTTTTTCTCGGAAACCGTAATTTTTTCAGGAGCATTGAAGTGCAATCCTGTTGAACTCTATAGGTTAGGTTAGGTTTGTTTCATAATAATCCTGAACAATTAACAAATAAAGAGAAAAAAGAGTTATGGCAAATGATCATTATGGCAAACAATACATTTATGGCATATGAAATTCAGGCAAACGATAGAGAACCAAAATATATACCTATCTTTTTCTATTTTTATTGCAATCAGCAAGTAGTTTTTTTTTTTAATTTAATATTTGTCTGTTTTGCTTTGTTTTTAACATAATCATTAATGTATAAGGTGCGATTCTGCGAAATAGAGATCTCTTATTCTTATTCTTATATATATCCAATATAAAATGAACTCACACTGCCTACATTTTGCTTAAGAGCAGGGCTCTGCTAACACTGGATTTTATAATAACTTCGCGAATTTGTACGGAACCCTCAGTGCGTGAGTCCGACTCGCACTTGGCCGGTTTTTATCCCGGAAAATTGCCCAGCCGCGGGATAACAGCTAGTAAATATATAAATAAACTCACCCGTCCTTACAGCAGTACTTGATATGGTTGGCGGTGGTGTATATGAAGACAGGCTGGGGGGTGGAGTCGTCAAAGGCCCCCGACTTGACGCGGGCCCCCTCCGTGACGGAGCACAGTTGCTCCAGCTTCTTGCTGCAGATGGTCACCGTGTGCTTGCCGAGGAGGGCCACCAGGGACATGTCCGCGTTCCAGATAGCGTAGCGGCACTTGCTCACTTTCACCTGGATAATTATAGGGAATATTCATGATTTCCATTAAGCTCATTTTGTAATAAACGATATAAAACTATTTATTTTTAAATAACTATAAAAATAACCGAGGTAATGTCTTTTCAATCTTAACTGTTCTATTTGGTAAACAAAATTCTAACCTCAAAACGTCTCATTTTTATTTTTTAACTATTTCATCGTAAATAAAGGAATTGGAGATAAAATATCAGCGAAATTACGTACAAAATATTGCCTCAGTTTTATTTCATAACATACTTATTCTTTACAAACATTTGCACATTGAGGTTAGAATTTTGTTTACCAAATAGGACAGGTAAGAATAAAAATACCTTAATATTATAAATGCGAAAGTTTGGATGGATGGATGGATCCGGTTTGTTTGTAACTCAATCACGCCAGAACAGGCCAACGAATCTGGATGAAATTTGGCACATAGTTAGAGAAAAGTCTGGAATTTTTTATCCCGAAAAATTCCCGCGGGATAGCGATAAACGAATTCTTCGCAGACGAAGTCGCGAGCAACAGCTGGTAAATAAATAAATAAAAAAACTCGAGTGGTATAACTCACGGTGGCAATGGTCCTCTTCTGCTGCACATCCAGCAGTTGAACGCAGTCGGGCTCTCGCAGCAGCAGCATCCCTGTGCCAGCGTACATGATCTCCTCGCAGGTCGGCGTCGAGATCTTCTTCGACACCTCATTCTTCAGGTTCTTTATGACGAGCTGGAAAGTTAGATTAGATGAGAAACAGTACACAACACTAGGGTGGTTTCCGTCAAATGATCACAAAGTTCCACGATGATGACGTTCCAGTAGATAGTAACAAGGTCACGGGACAGTTGGTAACAGATAGAGAAATCCGAAGGCTTACTCACCTTCTACGGGTGGTGTAGGGGTAAAGCACGCGTCACGGAATGACGAGGATCCGGGTTCGATTCCCGGTCATAGCTTTACTTTTCGGGTTTTTCTGTGTGTTCTAATTTCCAGTGTCGTTTAGAAATTACATCACAAAGTTCACAATTTCGTGCAGCGTTTAGTTAATCTCGACGATAAACGCAATGAATCAACTCACCAGCCTTCGCTATAGGCGAAAAACTTATGTAAATGACTTAAGTCCCATATCAGTTCTGTACACTCCACTATCAACTACATACAACAAGTCATTTACTAAAGTTTTTCACCTAAGTATATCAACGGTGGGTTCACGTGCATTCAATGTGCGCGAAGTTTCACTGCTAAGATCGGCTCCCGATCCCCGATCGGATCCCTGTCACCGATACCACTGACTGCTGCCTACAGCTGCCTGCCCGGCACGCTACTGGCACCGACCTGGTTGTGCTTGTCGAGCGCGGCGAACCGGTTCCGGGCGACCCACACGGCGTGCGTGGCGGGCGCGCGCAGGGGCTCCGCGGGCTCGGCGCCCTCCTTGCCCGCGTACAGCTGCCTGCCCGGCACGCTACTGGCACCGACCTGGTTGTGCTTGTCGAGCGCGGCGAACCGGTTCCGGGCGACCCACACGGCGTGCGTGGCGGGCGCGCGCAGGGGCTCCGCGGGCTCGGCGCCCTCCTTGCCCGCGTACAGCTGCCTGCCCGGCACGCTACTGGCACCGACCTGGTTGTGCTTGTCGAGCGCGGCGAACCGGTTCCGGGCGACCCACACGGCGTGCGTGGCGGGCGCGCGCAGGGGCTCCGCGGGCTCGGCGCCCTCCTTGCCCGCGTACAGCTGCCTGCCCGGCACGCTACTGGCACCGACCTGGTTGTGCTTGTCGAGCGCGGCGAACCGGTTCCGGGCGACCCACACGGCGTGCGTGGCGGGCGCGCGCAGGGGCTCCGCGGGCTCGGCGCCCTCCTTGCCCGCGTACAGCTGCCTGCCCGGCACGCTACTGGCACCGACCTGGTTGTGCTTGTCGAGCGCGGCGAACCGGTTCCGGGCGACCCACACGGCGTGCGTGGCGGGCGCGCGCAGGGGCTCCGCGGGCTCGGCGCCCTCCTTGCCCGCGTACAGCTCGTACGAGTGCGCGTCGCCCACGCGCCAGTTCACCAGCACGCACCACTCCGCGTGGTTAAGGGACATGCTGCACGACAAACAGGAGAGATTGTATCATTTCACTATCATAATACTAATACATACAACGGATATAGGAACAGAGGCAGACCGAAACGGATATGGCGGCGTTCCGCCATCTCCGTCTCGGCCTGCCTCTGTTCCAGGTCCAGATCGTTACCTGAATTATTATCTAAGGAAATGGCAGAAACACGCGGGCCATAGGGAAGATTGACAAAGAAGAGAAGAGGCCTCTGCCCAGCATTGGAACACGAAATAGGCTATTTAGATTTAGATTAGAACACATATAACGATTTGACCTACAAGGGTATGTCATGGTTTCGGGCAGTTCTGTCACTTTCCCAAAACACCCGTTCCCGTCATTAGTAGTTACGAAAAACATGTTTGGGCGCATAACGTCCCACTAGCAAAACGCCCCTCCACCAAAATTATGTCCCATTTCGCAAAACGTCCCGTCTGCGAAATGAACCATTCGCAAAATGTCCCGTCTGGAAAAAGCTAGTTTCAGTAGAATCTTCTCATGGGATAAGAGATTTGCCATTTTGCAAAAGGGTCGTTTTGCGAACGGGTCATTTTGCGAAAAGGACGTTTTGCGAACGGGTACTTTTGCGAAAGGGACGTTTTGCGAACGGGCCCTTTTGCAGAAAGGTCATTTTGCGTAAGGGGCATTTAGGAAAAGGACATTTCGCGAAAGAGACAAAGGAAAATTATACGAGTGGGACGTTATGCGCCTAAACCGAAAAACATTCTATAAAATAAATGAGTAAAATGAGATGTCTCGTCCATTCAGGCGTTCAGGACAAAATACAGTGTCACCAATTTAGCAAGCAAACGACATTCCAAAATTACAAGCCAAAATGGCGAAATGTTTTGACACTTTAACACAAAAATGGTGGCAGCGTTATTACACTATATCAAAATTATTTCAAAACTAGCTGTTGCCAGCGATTTCGTCTGCAAAGAATTCGTTTATCGCTATCCCGCGGGAACTACGCAATTTTCCGGGATAAGAAGTAGCCTATGTGCTATTCCAGACTTTTCTCTATCTATGTGCCGAATTTCATCCAGATCCGTTGGGCCGTTCTGGCGTGATTGAGTAACAAACAAACATCCATCCATCCATCCATCCATCTATCCGTCCATCCATCCATACTTTCGCATTTATAATATTTCCATCCATACTTTCAATGAACACAAAATATTTACCTTGCTACTCCGCTACTTACGTGCAAGTTAACCAAGCCTGTGCGAAATATATACGTTTTGCATGCAAGCCCTCCCACCACTACTACCACACAAAACGCACACAAATCTCACAAACTTAATTAATCCTAACACCACACAAACACTGACGCGCGTTTCTATCCCTCTACGGGATCATTCTCAAAGTTAGAGCACAACCGATGCACATGCGAACCAACGTCGTACAACCTGCCTGATTCAATAAAATATCCATACTTTCGCATTTATAATATTAGTAAGATGATATTACCTGTAAGGTTGATGCCTGCCGCTTCCTCTGATCTGCATCACGGGTGAATCGCGATTAGTCTGCATGTCCAACTTGCGGATTTGCCTGTGGACACAAACCATAGTAAAATATACTCAGCCATAGATTACTCGGATACGAAGACATTTTGAGGGGCGGCGGCTCCAGTTGAAACGTTCCAATCGTGGTATGCAGTCCTGAATTTACACATTTGCCGCCCCAAAGCTATTAAATTTTTGCCGCCCCACTCGTGTCCGCAGCCTTTCTTTTTTTTCTGTAATTTTTTATTTGCGTCAATTTTGCCGCCCTAAGCTTCAGCTTTTTTAGCTTCTATGTTAAATCCGGCCCTGGTGGTATGGCATCGGTGTTTTAGAATCGGTTTGAATTCCCCGTCACTAAATTTAAGCAGCGGCGTCACAATAAGTAGTAAAAAAAAAGTCTGCACGCTTGGTTTCAATACAAATCATGATATTTGCGTCATCTACAAAATCATGATACAAATCATGCTGATATTTGCGTCGTCTGTATCTATGATACAATACAATACAATACAAATACTCTGTATTGAACACCACAAATCAGTACAAAACAATACAGAAACAAAGAACAAAGTATACAATAGGCGGTAAATTTGTCGTTCACTAAATACAAAAGGTCGCATTCCAAAATCATTCGCCATTGCATCGAAAAATAAAAGTCGTTGATATAATTCAAATGTAACATTATCTGATTACGAAATGTGTCCCTTTTGTATTTTTACGTCGCCGAGCCGTAAGTAGCAATTTCCTCTTCCTGGGCCAGGGGAAGGCGTAAAATTCGCACACCTCGGGCGGTCTCGCCTTTGGCTCATGCGACAAGTTGCGATCTCAGACATTCTTTATTTCACCACTCTCGGATGTGATTTTATTTTATTTTTTAGGGTTCCGTACCTCATAAGGAAAAAACGGAACCCTTATAGGATCACTTTGTTGTCCGACCGTCCGTCTGTCAAGACCCTTTTTCTCAAGAACGCGTGGAGATATCAAGCTGAAATTTATATCAAATACTCAGGTCTACTGCCCCTGTGAAAAAATCAAACTTCTAAGCCAACGCAATCAAAAGATACGGGGCTGTTTATACCGAAAATTTTCGAAACTCGGAAGGGAATCAAAACCTACAGGGTACTTCCCGCGAACGCAGAATCTTGAAATTTGATATGAAGGTAGGTCTTATAACATAGATTAAGGAATAATTGCGAAAACCGTAAATATGTATGTTTGTCTGTATATAGCAGTGGCCAATATAAAGTGGCCACACACTGCGTACATTTTGCTTTGGAGCAGGGCTCTGCTTACACTGCTTTATAGATATTTATAGATAATGGTACGGAACCCTCGGTGCGCGAGTCCGACACGCACTTGGCCGGTTTTTTATTTATTTATTCATGTCATGACAAATTTGCACCTTAACAGCTAAAGCCAAAACGGCAAAAACTTACAGATTAACACAAAATAGCTATACGTATATATATATATATCATTATTATCTACTAAACATGAAATGAAATTACTTTTGATTTATAGAGCTCTCAGGCATCTGGCCTTCAGCCACTCTCTTGTACTCTGTCATCAGTCTATGTAATGTTAAGTACTAAATCAGCGTATGGCAGGTAACATTGACAGCACAAATACCTGTCCTTGATGTAGAACAGCATGTTGTTATGCACCGCGTAGGCCGGGCGCTCGCGCTGCAGCTTGAACAGTATCATGCCCGCGTCGTGGCCCGCCGCGAACAGGTTCAGAGTCGGGTGCGAAGCCAGCACCCAGTACCTGCACACAAAGATGGTGATGATTGATTAATAACTTGGATGGTAATGATAAAGACGGTAATGATGGTAATAGCTTTCTACGCTTTCTTATAGTATTAACATACGTATACAAATCATGTTTATATCCCTTACGGGGTAGACAGAGCGGGGTAAACAAGACCTAAAGGCTAGGTTTAGCGTGGTTATGTTTTTGTTTAAGTTTATGTTTATTTGATTACATTATATCATTCACTTAGATTAAATGTCAAGGAATTTATATAGAAATAATCAGTTTAAAATACAAAATAAATGAAACTACCGTGAGAATCAAACATAATTACAACAAACCGGATAACTCACGTATAAAAAGCCGAAATAATGCTCTTTCGGCTTTTTATACGTGAGTTATCCGGTTTGTTGTAATTACAAAATAAATGTTAAAATGTGTTGTTGTTGTTGTGTGATTGTGGGCGTATATGTGGAAACGAGCATGAAAATAATGATGGCTTGCCAGTCGCATCGTTTTAATATAAAACTAGAAATATTTGTTTATTTGTGATCTAGAAATCACACTTGGTGGTAAGTTATGATTTAGTATCCTAGTAAGTGAATGAGTGAGTGAAAGAATGAATTAATCCTACCTAATATCATAAATGCGAATGAGAGTTTAATATTTGTTTCGCCTTCACCATGACCATGTGAAAGGCCGGTTTATATTTCATACATTTTACTTGCCCCGATATCGTATCGGCGACGGATACCTATATCGGATCAGATAATGTGGAAATGCCCTAACGCACGCTTACGCACGTAACGCACGCCAACACACGCACGTAACGCACGCTAACGCACAAGCACTCACCGCTCGTGCTCGCGCCGGAACGAGTGCAGGCACGTGCGCTTGGTCATGTCCCAGACGCGTATGAACTTGTCCTCGCTGTTGGAGAGGATGAGCTCGTGCCGCGCGTGGAACAGCACGCACGACACGTTGTTGTAGTGCCCGCGGCACGTGTCTACTTCCCACGCCTGGAGATGAATAATCACAAATTACAGTCTGGCAAAAAAGAGTAGAAATTAAAAAGTGGCAACACAGTAGTGTCATCCCCTTTTCTTATACGTATAGTTTAGAAAGGGCCGACTGTAAAAAAGAATATGATTTTCAAATTTCTTTTTTTCTTAATTGTATACAAATTCTAGTTGTGAGTTCCTATAATTGGCTTCATTGTTACTATAGAAGGAATCTACTCTGTAATTTATAGCTGTTGGTTCTCCGAAAATAAATAAATAAATAAATTAGTGCCCGTTTTTTTGCAAGGGGGTATATTTGTGTGTCTTGTAAAGTGAATAAATGCCTTCTTTCTTTCTTTCTTTT
Source organism: Pandemis heparana (assembly GCA_963854515.1). Lineage (NCBI taxonomy): Eukaryota > Metazoa > Arthropoda > Insecta > Lepidoptera > Tortricidae > Pandemis > Pandemis heparana. The sequence continues at coordinate 8,349,445 of OY978028.1, forward strand.
CTCTAGCGAGCTACCTAGAATCCTTGTGAACGCAGACAGAACAACGAAACAATGCTTTAAGTCTGTTTACACTAAAATAATTTTTCGCCCCCCCCCCCCATCCCCCAAGAAAGTCGTGTTTTAAACCATAGTGTTGTAGCGTCGCTCACCTTAGCATCGTTCATGCGCCACAGCTTGACCAACCGGTCATCGGCGGCCGACACGATGAGCGGCAGCGTCGGGTGGAACGCGGCCCAGTTCACGCCGCGGTCGTGCCCCTCCAACACGTGCTTTACTACCGCATCCGCCTGCAACAATAACATCAGCGAGCGGTAAATTCCGGTGTTAGTAGAGCTCTGCTCTTAAGCGAAATGGATGAAGTGTGAGGTTATTTTACACTGGTTACTTATACGGACAAAAGTTAAACTGATGCGTGCCCTGATCTTCTCTATTTTTCTGTACGCTGCGGAAACCTGGACCTTAAAGGCGAGAGTACGGAGCAGGATTGACGCATTCGAAATGTGGTGCTGGCGCAAGATGTTAGGTATCCCATGGACGGCGCGCCGTACAAATGCGTCAATCCTTGCTGAACTAAAAATCAAGCACCTCCTTTCCACTACCTGCATGCAACGACTTCTCCAATACTTCGGACACGTGGCCAGACGTGAACCTGACAACCTAGAGAAACTCATTGTAGTTGGTCACGTGGAAGGAAAGAGGAGTCGTGGAAGATCTCCAACCCGATGGACTGATGCGGTGAAGGAAGTCTGCAAATGCAACTTGCAGACCTCCATCCGGATGGCCGAGAACCGTGCTGCCTGGAGAGAGCTGGTGCGCCGCGAAACGACCTCGCTTGGTCACGACCCTCAGTCATGAGGAAGCGACAGAGAAGAAGAAGACTTATACGGACACAAAGAAAAAGCAACGGGTAGCACTCCGGGAGAGCCGGCAGAAGTGACACACGCACACTCGCGCAAAAAGCAAAAAATAAAAGTACACGAGATTTGAACTGCGGTCACCTGAGAGAACACATTGTTATTCCACACTTTATACCACTAGGCCAAACGCATATACGTTAAAGCGACGAAATTAATGTATACTTCAAAAATCGAACGCGATTCATTCGTATTTCAAAATAAGCTCTTAGAAGATCCTGGTATCCTGGTACTTAAAACTCTCCCTCCGTCTTACGCCTGACGCGAGTTTAACATTTTTTACCCATCCCAAAAAGTGCCCAACGCCGCTAAAGAAGTTTTCATTTCAAAAAACATATCTTTGTTCTTGTTTCTGGACAACTGGAAGTACCCCATATTTTTTTGAATACAGCAATTTGTATGGGAACACCTTTTCAAATGACTATCATCTTTTGATTGAGTTGAGTCAGAGGGTTCATTTTTTCACAGCTCTAAGCTACCATACAAATGACATTGAACCTTGGGATGGTAAATACTGTACCTGTCCAGTGGTGGCAATAACAGCTGTTTTGCAATAATGAATAAGTGTTGTGTTATTCTTAAATAGCTGTTATTGTAAACTGTTGTCTGTTATCCTGTTATATATTGCTGTTTTACAAAACGATAATGAACTTATTATTAAATAATTGTTATAATTATTTCGTCGCGATCGCAGCGTAATAAAAACGTACGGGAACAAAAGCAAAACAAAGCTCTGTTACCTTGTTTGTTATTGTAGTGACTGACAACAAACAGCAACAGCTAATAATGATACCAAAAGTCAGTTATTTGAATTGCGATTGCGATGCGAGCTCGCGCGTATAGCGCTATCGCTATCTCTCGCACACACCTACATGATTTGTTGCGCACTCGCTTGCGTTTCTATGCCAAGTGCGGCAACAGTGCGCTTATGAACAACGTTGACAACAGACAACGAATAATGATAACAGGATAGTTGACGATTCGATAATGTGTTGTTCGTTGCGTGCAAATAATGCATTACGTTATCTGCTGTTGTAATAACGACCACCACTATACCTGTCCAAACAAATCCGTAGCCTGTGGGTTTCTCAAATGTTCAGCCAACCCTGCAGGCCCCGGAGCCACATTCTTCTTCCTGAGGCCACTAAAGTCCCACACCCTGACAGACTGGTCGAGCGAGGCTGACACAATCAGGTCCTCCGTTGGATGGAACTGGGCACACATCACATAGTGGTTGTGTCCGGTAAGCACGCTGATGCATTGACGAGACTGCCAGTTCCATATTCTGATGGTCTGTGGAGAAAATACTGATGTCACTTTTTTTTTACGGCCAGTATTTACTAGTGATATGACACACATGAGATTGTTTGTTTGCTTGAGATTGTTTGGGAGTGTACCTGTTTTCCACCTACTTGACATCACTATATTGCGGAGATAGCAAAGTAGCAACAAGCGTGACAAGTTTTAATGTTTTTTTTTTCTCGAAATAGGGCAGCAAACAAGCAAGTAAGTGATGAGTCTTTACTTTATTTGGTAAGTCATCAAAACTACCCATGGACACTTGTGATACTACTAGAGGATTGCAGATGGTTTGCAGCTCAGAAGTACATGTTGTTGTTTATTAAATTGTCAAGTAATTCGACGTGCCTCGTGGCATAGGCCTCCTCCATGTATGGGAGCTCCTATAAAATATCATAGTTGTAGTTCCTGATAATTCTGACCTGGTCATCAGAGGCACTGAGGATCCAAGGATACTCATGGTGGAAGCAAGTGGTGCGGATGTAGTCCAAATGGCCCAACAATGTGAAGAGACAACGGCGCTGCTTGTAGTTCCACACCTGTTACATACATTATTTAAAAAAAATGTACATTTTTGCATGTGGCAATTTTTTTTTCAACTGGTCACAGTTACAGGTTTTCAAAGCCACAATTTTGTTCATGTGTTACTACAAAATTACAATTGCAATGCAATAAGACAGTTTAAAAACTTGTTGTTTTACTTTTTTTTGGGGCTGTTTTTGAATTATTTCACAACAATTATCATAATTGCCAGATGAAAAATTTATTCAGAATAGTATGCATGTTAAGATGTTTATTTTCATCAGTCTTACTCACACTTTACTTACTTACAGTAATTTACTACATATTGGTTTTGTCCATTGGACAATTTTGCTAGTGTCAAAGTAAGAGAAGAAGCTCAAGAAGATAAGTGACAAACCTATGGATGTGAAATAATTTTTTTTCTTTGAAAATGGTTAAGACATAGCCTATATACGCCTACATGTCACTAATTTACGTAAAACATAGCCAACACAGTAAGCCCATAAACTTGTCAAACTTTCAGAACATTCTTATCTGAATCTGATTAAATAATTCGTACATTTAACCATACAGAAACTGACTTTAATTCAATCAATTTCATGCATACAGTAAATAAATGCGTCTAGATAATAGTGAAAACATTCGCTACGCGAAATACATCGATACATGTTGTACATCAAAGTCCTCATGAGACAACCACATTAACCGTCTGTATCAGACCTTACCTTGATCTTATAGTCATCTCCTCCAGACACAAATAAGGGCTGTTGAATGTGGAAACAGATGCCACGCACAGGACCATCGTGCTCATCAAATTTTTCCAGTAATGTACACATCCGATAGTCCCACAGCTGAATCACCCCATTGTGCAAACTCGCCAGTACCCAGGGCCTTTTGGCGTGGAACGATATCCCTTTAACCCTCGCCGACTTCGTCTCAAATTTTGTAAGCATTTTGATACGAATAAATAGAGATATTTAACTAAAACCAGCTATCACTGTAAGATACAAACGATCGACATGTCATGTCAAACCGGCTGACGTGACACGTCCAACTAAACAGAGCTGGGCGAATCGGTACAAACAATTTACCGGTCATTGCATCAGATTTGTGCTAAAAAGCTGGAATGCGAACAAGAAAATGTGCAGTAGATGCTAATAACGCTAAAATACAAAGCTACAAATCCCGAATTTGGAAAAGTGATGATAATTAGACAAATAATACGCAACGTGAATGTTTCGAAATTAAAAAAAAAAGTTGTCAAAATAAAGTTTTTCTTGTATTTGTTGTGTTGAGTAATTTTTATTCAAAACGTAAGATAAAGCTATTATATCATTGCATTTAATAAACCCTACCTTAATAGTGCTAGTTAGCTACTATATTATTAACGCGAATCCAAACTTTATGACATTAATCAGGTTGAACACCAAAACATAACCTCTTCACAACATGACTACAGAAGAAGAGTTGCAAGAAATAGGGAAAATATGCATTCCCGGTATGAGACTGAGCATATCCGACAAAGAGCACACTGCAGGCCCTGGAACTCATGAACTTAAAGGTTATATTTACGCCACATTGACCGGAGCTTTAAAAATTTTGGAAGATGAAAAGTTGAAGGTAAATGAAACTTTTTACATTCTATTCTATTTTATTATTCTCAGTGATGTCCGGAATAATTTAGAATATAATCTTATTTTTTCAGACAAAAATAGTGACTGTAGAAAGTCTAAGAACTCCAAGCATACTGCCGAAAGCCGGTGACATTGTTACAGCCAAAGTGACAGTAGTAAATTCTCGTATGGTACAATGCATTATCCTATGTGTAGGACCGGCTGTTCTTGTGCGGCCGTATCGAGGTATACTGAAGAAGGAAGACATTAAATCAACAGATAAAGACAGGATTGACCCTTATAAGTGCTTTAGGCCAGCAGACATTATCCTAGCAAGAGTTGTATCCTTTTATAATTTGGTTTGGTATGTGGTGTTTGTTTATATAAATTTAAATGTTTATTTTTATTTATTGCCAGGTAATTTTATAGGGTTTCTGGGTTTAATAGTAATGTAGTTAAAAACTCGTGATTATTATCCCTTATTATGCAAAGTTTAAAGAAATATGGAATTTTGAATTTTAATACCTTGTAAAAAAAAATTGATTTCAAAGCAAAATAATAACTTTTAGAGTATAAATTAATAATGTTGATGGTTGAGTTATTTCAATCAATTCATTGACAGTCAGCAGTCAATTTATCTTTAGGCAGTGGTGATGAATTACCAGTTTTTGAGCCACTATACTAGCTTCCTGCCACCCTGTTTAATAATAATGCAATGTGGCTACTTTTTTAAATAACTTCAGAATAACTTAACCGGTAGCATTTCCTTGACCTTCCAAACAGTTACCAATGACAGAAATCCACTGGTACCACATATCAACAGCTGAGAATGAACTGGGGGTAGCCATAGCGACGGCTGAAGGCTCTCCGCAAGGAGTGAGCATGGTCCCCATCAGTTGGTCAGAGATGCAGTGCCCTAAAACCTTAGTAAAGGAACCCAGGAAAGTGGCCAGGATCATTCCAGAAAATATCAATAAAGCTCTATTCCCTGTTGGAGATAAGAATGAAGAAAAGGCAGATAATAAATAAAAGACTTTTTATAACTTGTAGTTTAATTTTTACGTATATTATGTACAATTTAAAGGATTTATATTTATACTAGCTTCTGCCCGCGACTTCGTCCGCGTAGAATTAGCAATTGATATGTTTATCGCTATCCCTCTGGAACTGTACAATTTTCCGGGATAAAAGTAGCCTATGTTTTAATCTAGGGTACCAGCTATCTTCATTCCAAATTTTATCCAAATCCGTCCAGTCATTTTAGTGTTAAGAAGGAACAAACATACTCACTCACAAACATTCGGATTTATAATATTAGTAGGATGCGTTTGCGCTATGCTTCGGAATTTCACTGAACACACTGGATATTTGGTACACTATGCTGAAACCATTCTGTAACGATCCTTAGCGCCGACAGCCATTCTAGAGCAGTCAGAAACAGAAACTGCTGAACAGGGAATCGCAATATGTTCGTTGTGAAGCGTTTAAATAAAAGCGCTCTTGGCAGAATATTTCAATCGTTAACTTCGCCATGGAGCCGTTACTTCCGAACGAAATTAATTTACTTTTTCAGAACGAAGCTGTCAATCAATCACATGTTTGACGTTCAAAAACCAAAAATACTTTGGCCATTTTTCAGTGTCGTAGAAAATATTAATATCGCAATACCACAATTTATAGAAATGTTAATTTATTAAAACATATTCAATCTAAAGAAAATTTTTTTGGGTACAAGTAAACGGCAAACCCATGATATGCATATTTTCATAAATTTCAGGTGATAAAGAACAACTGTTTACGCTGGACACGTGTTTTCGAACGCGCTGTACTTGTGCATGTCAAATTCCCCGAAAATATTTGTAGTTTTTGCTCGCAAAATTTACCTTGAACATGTAATGTTACACAAAAATCGAGCAAGACTATAAATTTAAGATAAATCTGTAATCATTCCAGTGTTTTGTTACGCATTAGCTTTAGTATGAGGTCATTGTTGTCCAGTTATCATTATCATTAAACAAACTAGTGTGTTACTGTGCCTAAAGGTATCGGTTAGAGCAGTTTATAGCGATCTCGAAAGCCTGGTAGACGCGCAAGGATGAAGTTTGCCGAGCATTTAAGTGCCCATATAACGCCGGAGTGGCGTAAACAATATATCAACTATGAGGTATTTATTTATTTGTGTTTACAGTAGTTAGTTCTGGCTATATCTAGAATTCTACTGGCGTATTTGATTGATGGTCGTTTAGAAGTATAAGCTCATTGAAATACCTGTGACTACTATTATATACATGTGTATACGTCCAGACAGTACAATGTAATTTACAATTTTAATTTGGAAACTGGCTTTCCAACTAGAAACGAATATTTTGCGCATAATTTTGCAAAGGCTAGCTGATTATTTATGTGACAGATTAAAAAAAAAGCCTAAAAATTTTGCTATATTTGTGTTCTTGTTAAATTAAAATTTGGTACTAACTTTACCCTCAATGTATCACTGAACTAGTCCAGTAACTATCAAATCCTTTTTATAAAGGAAATGAAAGCTATGCTCTACACAGCGGTGGAAGAAGCCCCTTCCGCTGAGAATGTGGAGCCCGAAGTATTATCCAGACACTTTGCAAACTTTGACGAAACATTCTTCCACTACTGCGACCAGGAGTTGAAAAAAATCAACACATTTTATTCAGGTATCTAATAAACTTGTGACAGTAAAAAGATGCTACTAAAATGGGGCTGTGTAATATTTTATGTCAATTGGTGTCAATTGTCCCAAGATATTTATTTTATTTATTTATTTATGTCAATGGGAAAAATATTGCTCTGTTTGATTTATGCTGATTCAAATCTTTTTTTACTAAAATACTGTCTAGTGGTTTCTTATGAACTATTTATTTTTGTGTGTTATTTAATTTGAATTTATATATTTTACTAAACTCCAAATTTGCAGAAAAACTTGCCGAGGCTACAAGAAAATTTGCCACATTACAGAGTGAGCTAAAATCCCAGTTTGACATGTTGAAGCCGAAAGCCGGAGGTGATGGCAGGAAAGCCCCAATACCTCGCAGGAAAGTGCAGGAACTCAAGCTGGCATTCAGCGAGTTCTACCTCAGTTTGATACTATTGCAGAATTATCAGAATCTAAATTATACAGGCTTTAGAAAGATATTGAAAAAGCATGATAAGGTATGATTTTACTTGAAACAGCTACTATGTTAAGTCTCAATCAAAGGCATCAGATATGTCTAAAATATCTGAACAGACACTAACACAATGCACATTCAGTTATTTTTGAACACCTGGGCCCTATTTTATAAAGCTACAAGATACAATTTTCAAGCAGAAGTCTCTATCTAACACATAGGGTCAGAAAGAGACTTCCGCTTGTAATTAATTGTAACTTGTAGTTTTATAAAATAGGGCCCTGGGTTGATCAACTTTTTCTTGTGACTTGTTTCTATGGTTATATTTTCCTTTGTCATTCTTAAAACAGTAGGCTAATAGGTATAAATTTGTCACACATGCATTTTACAGTAGTTTTACCCCTCTTTTATAATTGGTCATCTACTAAGCATACTAGTATAATGTGACACTACATTTCTACTAATAAACTGTATTAATTTCACACATTAACCTAAGCTTACGTTGCCTGACCACACAGCTAAACTGACTGCGTTACTATTTTGAATGCGGGTGGTTTAAATATTTCATACAACCCACATATCTAACTAAAAGTGTGAATTCTGATGTCACTCCCAAATTATGCACTGTTACTGACAAATCATTTTCCCTTCTTCCTTCTCATCTTTCTATAAACATTTGACCCTACAAATACGTAGTATTGACTCTACTTCCAGTGAATTTAGTGGTAGTAAATTTGTGTTAAAAAAATTGTGTCTTGTTGTAATTTGTATTACAGTTATTCATTGACAATAACCAGATCTATCATTCACTCTGCCAATCAACAAAGTGTACTAAACAAGACAACAATTTTTGGTTCCATTTCAACACCTGTGTCAAACAAATACTACATCCGTAGCTATTATCCTTGTGGGAATGTTACTATTGTCTTTCTTAAAGTCATAATTTATGTCAATGTAGATTTATCATCAGCTAACAGAATCTTTATTTTATCTATTGACCTTTTTAACCATTTTTTTTTCAGTTATTAAATGGCAGTAACGGTGCACAATGGCGGGCAGAACATGTGGAAACGTCCCACTTTTACACAAACAAAGACATTGATAGACTGATCAGTGACACAGAAGCCACAGTGACTAATGAGCTGGAAGGTGGGGACCGCCAGAAGGCCATGAAGAAGTTAAGAGTGCCACCATTGGGCGAGCAGCAGAGCCCGTGGACCACATTCAAAGTGGGACTATTCTCGGGGTCTTTTATAGTGCTGTTCATAACCGTTGTGCTATCTGGTAAGTTGACTTGTTATGTCTGGAATTTGTTTTTTTTTAGGTAAAATGTGGTGCAAGGTCCTATCAAACTTCTATGTTTCGCTTATTCTACCGCTAAAAGTGGAATTCCGAGTGATCGCGGCGACAGATGCCATGGCTATAATAAAAAAATATTCCATGACGATCAAAACTTAATCATCATATTTATTCACAAAGCCGAGCGTTGTAACATTAACATGCAGATGTTTCGAATAAGGAAAATAAATAATGACGAATCACGTTTTGTGCCTACAATATACCATTGTAAAATGTAAGCCAATAAATTGATGCATAATATGCGATAAATTTGCGTGTAAAAGCCGCAAGAGTAATTGACTTCCTCCACAACTCAGTAAACGCGATAACTTTATCATATTTGTAATAGCTCTCCAACTATTATGCAAAATTTTAAGGGTCTTGGTTTTTTGATGACATCATTATTTTTTTCGTTGTTACGTTCAGATATTGTTGTATAGGTATCAGTGGCGTGGCGTCAATTATATCAGAAGGCAAGCCGAAGGGAACTTAACTAGCCTTTTCCTCTAATTCTGCACAATAAATTGCCCAACTGCCTTAAAATAGGCAAGCCGGTGGGAATCGAGTTCTATGGACGCCACGCCACTGATAGGTATCTTGTTACACAATTTAACCCAATTTATATACCTAAGTAAGATGGTAGTAAAATAATTTACTAGGTTGGTAGATGTCTTTCACAAAATTTAGGGGTTATATTTGGTCTGCTGTGCCTGCCTATTATAATTCCCATATATAATAATAGCCTTTTTTATTTCCAACATTAATTAACTACTATGGATAATGTCTCTGTCATTGGTGTGCCTTTGGGCATAGGCCTCTTCCAAGTCAAGAGAATGTGGTCCACCCATCTTGTTAATTCCCATACTTGGCTAATAATAAACCATTATTATCTCAGTAACAACAAGCATTAAGTAATATTTACTGCCATAATACTATCTATAAATCGCCAAAGTCAACATAGCAAAGTAAATTTACCACTCGCCTTATCTCTGTATTAGCGTTAAATAAGGTGATATCTCTGTAACACTGGTTATTTAAAAATGAATTTTAACTCAAGTGCGGTAAGGTTGGGTTAGGTTAGTGGTGTTAGAGATCAAATAAGAGATGTAGTTAAGACGCTGTGGTAGTCAAATGTTGCTATCTTTGACCTTTATTTACTCATATTGAGATAAAGGTAAATCTCAGATTGGTTGTTAAAAAGAAAATACTGCGGCTTCTTGTATATTGGTGGTTGCTATGTAACTTTTAGGCTGTTTTTATGATGTCATCTGTACTGGGTGGCAATTGGCAATTCTTATGATGCTCCCACATTAGTGTGTTAGTGTTCTATAATGTTATAAAACACGATAAGATACATTAAAACTTCATAACAATTTGTTGTTTAAATAAAAGGCAAACACATTGACAACGATTATTATTAGTTAATAGGCAATTTGTGATAAAATGTTGTAATGTTTTAAACGTTATACAACTCTTTATGAAACCAGTGTGGGAGCACTATAACAGAAACAGTCAGAAAAAATAACGACGTTGTTATGATGATATGTTATTTTAATCATTTTTTTTTCCAGCGCTATTCCACGAAGGAGGCACAGAAAACTTTAAAACAGCCTTCAGATTGTACCGAGGACCATTTCTTCTAGTTGAATTCATATTCTTAATAGGCATCAACGTTTACGGATGGCGGTCATCGGGCGTCAATCACGTATTAATATTCGAATTGGATCCGCGAAATCACTTATCTGAGCAACATTTGATGGAGCTAGCGGCAATATTTGGGGTGGTATGGGCGCTCAGTATATTGAGCTTTATATACAGCGCGAGCTTAAGTATACCCCCTTTTGTGAATCCTTTGGCTCTAGTGATAATTATGTTGGTGTTCCTGGTTAATCCTTTGAAGATGTTTCGACACGAAGCCAGGTTTTGGTTCCTGAGGATATGTGTGAGTATATTTTTTCAATGTGCATGGATGGTTCAGGGGCGTACTGTTTTAGATTAATGATTAATTGAATCGGGCGGTAGCATTTTTTTTTAAATGTACTGTTTATTTTATATATATTTTATTAATAGTGTGATGGCAATAGATCAAGTGGAGTGCCTCACCTGATGAGTACCGATAGAGACCTGCAAAAGTAAAGGAGTGTATGTGTGTAAATAAATATTTCTCTTTATTTCTTTCTTTACATTGCCAGCCTAGAGTGCTATGATGGAATGCCGAATGTTACCGGTTGTCTTTCTCGGAACACCGTAGCTGCCAGTAACAGGATAAGTGTAAATAAATGTCAGACTCTCTCATAAAAAACTAGCTTCTACCCGCGACTTCGTCTGCGTAGAATTAGCAATTGACATGTTTATGGCTATCCCCCGGGAACTATGCTATTTTCCGGGATAAAAAGTAGCCTATGTTTTAATCTAGGGTACCAGCTATCTTCGTTCCAAATTTTACCCAAATCCGTCCAGTCGTTTTAGCATGAAGAAGGAACAAACATACACACTCACTCACATTGTCACATCGTCACAAACTTTCGCATTTATAATATTTCTAATCAGCCCACATCCACCCACTGCTGAGTAAAGGCCTCTTCATTTTCACGCCACTTTGCCCGGTCCTGTGCCAGTCTCATCCACAGTTTTCCAGCTGAATGCCAGATGTCATCTGACCAACGGGCTGGTGGTCTGCCCACTGACCTTCGACCCAGTCTTGGCCACCACTAATAATTATACTAACATTATACTAACAATAATATTAGTAGGATTAAAAGTATAATCGGAAATCATATGAGTCTAAAGCTTTTAAAACAATCTGAAATTAAACATATTTTTCAAGCGCATTAGTGCATGTTCATATTATTTTTACACACCCTTAAACCACTCTCATGGCGTTATGGCTATGATAAAATTTACAAACATATCGTAACATTAACATTTGTTAAAACATGCAAGTTTATTAGGAAATTTGTAATAAAATGTTATCAAACAAATGTTTTATAACGTTATAAAACACTTTAAACTGCCGTGTGGGAGCACCACTATGTCATAAATCACCAATAGTTTACACTGCCTACGAACGCTGGCATGATTAAAAAAAAAATCTATAAATATTTATTGTTTTCAGGGTCGTATCCTAGCAGCGCCTTTCATGCCAGTGTTATTCGCGGATTTCTGGCTGGCCGACCAGTGGAACTCCTTTGTGACGGCCTTTCTGGACTTCCATTATCTAATAGCTTTTTACGTGGCGGGCGGCGATTGGTTCAATGTCAACGGTAAGTCTGAAGAGTGATAAACACAGACATATATTGACAATATATATCTATATATCAATATATGTCTGTGGTGATAAAGCATAAGTATAAGTTTGTTGTTAGGGTAGGCAAAAGTGTTAATTTATAACAAATTATTTTATTATGGATTGGAAGGATAGGATTTGTTTTATATGGACTTATTTAAAAACGTAAAAATACAAAGCAGCTGTAGAATTCGTTAAAGTACCCTTTATTTAACATTTATTTAACTAAAATTAATATTAATTATGATTTTTTCAGAAATCATTCTCTTCATATGTGAGTGGTTTTAAAATATGTTGTATTTAAACTCATATTATTTTGTTATTAGACTATGTATCTGTATTTCTGTTTACTTAGAGCATTCTAAACACTAAAGTTGATATTGAGAGTAGAAATTGGCATAATTTCCGATCATTATTGTTTTGCGTTAAATGTTACATACCCATTGCGTAGTTTGTGTTAATTGAGACAGAGACCCGTTTTAAATTAAACTTTAAAATATATATATCATCCCATACATCATAATACCTCTATAATATTTGTACCTATGTCTAGATTCGACGGCATGTCAAAGTAAAAACGAATTATAAATAATTTACCCCCTTATTTATAAACGCTATTGGCATTGTTCATTTTTTTTAAGCTGTGCTTTTAGCACCTTTATTTGATAGAATGGACTATTTCAAGGAACTAATTTGAATATTATGCTTCTACGTAGCTTTGTTTATTAATAATAAATATTTTTTCGCTGTTTGATAATTTGTTAATTTAGACAGGATCCCAATCGCCTTCGTACAGAAATATAAAAAAAACAGTTTTGTCTATGGTTTTGTCTATATGTCAACATTGTCAACGTCATTATATCTGTGAATGTGTGTGTGAATTTAACGTCAAAAACAATAACAATATTCGCGTGTTCGATTTATTTCCGTTCGTTGGTGTTATTATTGTTTTCCGTGCTGTTTTTGCTTTTTGGTTTCACCCCTGCACATCTTTCCTGACTACTACTTACATTGAAGTGGTCTTCGCAACAATACATCGTGTAAACATTGAAATATTCCACATTAGCTTGCATACACCATTCGTTCCGCAAATTTTCTCGTATTTTCACAATGATTTTGTTAGGGCTATAGTTCGAGTCATTGTTGCATCCCGGAACAAAACATTTTTTTATAAATATCCATTGTTTGTCACAGTTTTATACTTTGAATTTGCTTTTATTTGTAATGTTTGCAGGTTAAGTTAGATGTGACAGTGACAGCATGACAGATACCGTAGTGGCGTAGATAAACTTTTTTTTTTCATTTTTGTGGCAAACATTTAATGCCCGATTCTAACTAAAAACCCGGTCGTTAGATCAAAGAAAGGTCAAAAGTACTTTTACAAAAATATCTGCAATCGTAAAGTATTTTTGAAATAGGACAAGATAAATCGGTTATTTGATAGTTTTCCTCCAAATGGTTTTCGAATTAGAGCATACTAAAAAAAATGAACAATGCCATTACCTTTCACAGATAAGGAAAAACGATTGCTAAGTCAGCAGAAGCGTATAAAGCGTGTATGAATAAGGGGGAAAGGTGATATCAGACGGTTCATTTATTGTTCATTTTTTTATTTTATTTTGCATCTTTCACTCAAAGTGACACGTCTGAACGCAAAGTGAAAGAAAAGTGAATTCATTCATTAGTGAATTGATCAAACGGTGTTCCATATCCAAATATTTTCATTCGACCTTTAGATTCCATATTTGAAACCCATTGGTGACAACTTGTCTTAAAACCATCTACAGACGCCTTCGAGTCGACCAAGTGGTTCGTAGTAACCCGCGCCATAGTCAGCATAGTGCCGGCGTGGACGCGCTTCTGCCAGTGCCTGCGGCGTTACCGCGACAGTAGAGAGGCCTTCCCCCACCTACTGAACGCGGGCAAATACTCAACAACGTTCTTTGTGGCGCTGTTCACAACGCTCAGGATATTTTATGCTGGTAAGTAGGTCCTGGGGCCTTACCATGACGTCTTAATTCAGACTCAGTTCAGGTTTTAGCTGCCATTTTTAGTATGGATCTGACAGCGAGCGAACCTAAAAAAAAAAAAAAAAAATCTACACGAGATTCGAACTGCGGTCACTTGAGAGAACGCACTGTCATTCCACACCTTATACCAATAGGCCAAACGCACATACGTTAAAACGACGAATTTAACGTAAGGTACACTTCAAAAATCGAACGCGACTTGTAGCTTCATTCGTATTTCAAAATAAGCTCTTAGAGGTTCCTGATATCCTGGTACAGTTTAACATTTTTTACCTATCCAAAAAAGTGCCCATCGCCGCTAAAGAAGTTTTGACTTCAAAAATCCGAAAGTGACTATGACCGGGAATCGAACCCGGATCCTTAAAGCCGGCGCGACGCGCAGTTGTAATGTGTGAAACTATGAGATACAATACAATACAAATACTCTTTATTGAACACCACAAATCAGTACAAAACAATACAGAAACATAGAACAAAGTATACAATAGGCGGTCGGTAGGGGCGGAGATAGATGCCAGACCAGATTACATATTTATGATAAGTGATTAAAATAATCATGGAAATAAAATTCTAAATAAAATATCGATCGCGGTACAGCGTGGTAATGCTGCGAGTGTGATGGGCACCTTTGCGCCGGGTATGACGCGGGGCGGATTGTTAGATTGATTGTTTTTTTTTGTTTATTTATTGTTTGTTATTTGATTGTTTTTTTTTGACGTTTTTGTAATTATTTAAACAAATAAATTGGTTTTGATATTATTATTTAATACAATATAAACAATATGCCTTTATGAATGTGGGTGACCTAACCTTCACTTTCAGGCAACTACACAGACCCGTACGACAACCCGTTCCTGTACGCGTGGTTCGCGTGCCAGCTCATATCCTCGCTGTACACGTACACGTGGGATGTGAAGATGGACTGGGGGCTGTTCAGTTTCGCCCCCAACATAGAGAACCGGCTGCTGCGGGAGGAGATCGTCTACAGCCCTGGGGTAAGACTGGCTGTACATACATACATACATACCGTCACGACTCTTTTCCACAGGGGTAGGTAGAGACTACTTTGTTCCACTTGCTACGATCCTGACATACCTCTTTCGCTTCATCCACATTCATCAATCTCTTCATACATGCTCGTCGGTTTCGGGTACTCTTGACCTGGCCTTTTTCCAAAACGTCCCCAATTTGATCACGGGACGTCCGTCTAGGCCTTCTGGCTGGCTGTAATAACTATTATAGTGCTTTGGGGTAAGTTGAAAACCGTCCGGGAGTTACGGACGGTTTTTTATCTTACCCCGCTTTTCAATTTACCCCAACTCACTATACTTTGTTTTTTTTTTGGAATTAGAAAGAAGGTAAAGAATTTTGACACGCCTTTTAAAAAAAACACTAAAAATCGTCAGCTGGAAAATATACCATAACAAAACAAATCACGATATACCAGGGATTTGAAATTGTTACATGCTGTTATATTAATCTGTATATATAAAACTGTTCCGTTACTAAGTGACTGACAGACAACGCACAGCCTAAACCACTGGACCTAGAAACTTGAAATTTGGCACACATATACCTTGAGTATCCCAGAGGAGCACTAAGAAGGGATTTTTCGAAATTCCCACGAGATAGGGAATAAATGAGGCTTATATATTTTTCAGTAAAACTGTAATAACTAGACTCTTCAAATTTAGCACACATGTAGATGATCGTAACACTAAAAAACTATTTTAAGGATTTTTTGATATTCCCACGGGATAAGGAAAAAATGGGATTTATATGTTCGATTCAGAGTGACTGATTGACAACGCACCGCCTAAACTACTGGACCTAGGAACTTGAAATTTGGCAGACGTATATCTTGAGTATCCCAAAGGAGCGCTAAAAAGGATTTTTTTTTAAATTCCCACGGGATAGGGAATAAATGAGGCTCATATATTTCTCAGTAACAGTAATAACTAGACTCTTCAAATTCGGCACTCATGTAGATGATTGTAACACTAAAAAACGAATTTCAGGATTTTTTGATATTCCCACGGGATAAGCAAAAAATTAGATTTATATGTTCCATTCAGAGTGACTGACAGACAACGCACAGCCTAAACTACTGGACCTAGGAACTTGAAATTTGGCAGACGTATAATCTTGATTATCCCAACCCAAAAGAGCACTAAGAAGGGATTTTTTTTAAATCCCCACGAGTTAGGAATTAAATGAGATTTATATATTTCTCAGTACATAACTGTAATAACTAAATTCTTCAATTTTGGTACACCTGTAGATGATTGTAGCACTAAAACATGTTCTCCGGGAAAATGCGAAATTTCCGCGGGACAGAATAAGCCATAAACCAAAACCAAATAAAAAAAAAACCAAAACCAAATAAAATAAACCATATGAATATGAATATGAATATGAATATGAATATGAATAAGTGCATTCAACTTCAGGGCTGTTTTTAAAATCTAAATATATAAAATAAGAAACTGACTGACTGACTGACTGACATATCAACCCACAGCCTAAATCGCTGGTTCTAGAGATTCAAAATTTGGCATGTAGGTTCCTTATAAAGGTCTAGGGGTGCACTAAGAAATAATTTTTCAAAATTCGATCCCTAAAGGGGTTAAATGGGGGTCCAAAGTTTGTATGGGGAAACAAGATTAGACTATTCGAAACATTTGCAGGAGTATTCCTGACGATAAATGAGTACACACCTCTTTCAGGTTTTTTTGAAAATGCAACTCCTAAAAGGGGGAAATGTGGTGACAAAGTCTGAAAATCAACATGGGTATTTGTTTGTTTGAAAACATAAACACACGTTCCTATTTTTGGAAATTTTCACGGAAACGGGAATTTATAAATGGGATTTATATATTCGATTTCGTGTGACCGACTACGTAACTATAATAACTAGAGTCTTCAAATTTCGAACACAAGTAGGTGATTACATAACTAAGAAAGCAATTTCCACGGGATAAGGAAAAAAGGGTAAGTTGCTTGGGGAGTGTAGAGGAACATTAAGAGAGGACTTTTCAAAATTCTCACGGGAACAGAAAAAAACGGGATTTTTCGTTTTACTGGTCGTAGAAAGCTGAAATTTGGCATGTAGGTTGCTTGAAGAGTGTAGAGGGAAGCTATAATTGAGCATTTTCCGAAATTCTTACGGGAACGGGAAAAACGGGACTTTTCGTTTTACTGGTTGTAGAAAGCTAAAATTCGGCATGTAGATTGCTTGGAGAGTGTAGTGGAGCATTAAGAGACGACTTTCAAAAATTCCCACGGGAATGGGCAAAACGGGATTTTTCGTTTTACAGGTCGTAGGAAGCTGAAATTTGGCAAGTGGGTTGCTTGGGGAGTGTAGGGTAGCATTAAGAGAGCATTTACCGAAATTCTTACGGGAACGGGATAAAAACGGGATTGAAATAGGTACTACTGGTAAAAGGGAGAGAAGCCGCGGGCAAAAGCTATTTGAAAATAAATGAAGTCTACGCGGACGAAGTCGCGGGCAAAAGCTAGTTATATTATAATACGTGTCATGGCATAAAAGACATGTCAAGATTGTTTGGCTTTTTTCTAATGCTAAAAAACCGAAGTACAGGTGATTTTCCATGATATTTCGTTAAATTTTATCCAATTTTCAATTTAAGTGGCATGTTGTTAAAGTCGTGTATACCATGCAGCTGTCAGATTAAATTGTTTTATAAATAAGAACCTTATTCCAATGTAGTTAAAGTTGAAAACCACATGTGATTCAACTAAATGTCATGGTAAATCTATGGTAAATTTGAAATTTACCATGAGCTTATCGGTGAAGGAAAACATCGTGAGGAAACCGGACCAATCCCAATAAAGCTTAGTTACCCTTCTGGGTTGGAAGGTCAGATGGCAGTCGCTTCTGTAAAACTAGTGCCTACGCCAAATCTTGGGATTAGGTTGTCAAAGCGGACCCCAGGCTCACTAAGGCGTGGCAAATGCCGGGAAAAATGCTAGGAAAAAAAAAAGGAAATGAAATAGTAGTAATTTAGTGTTGTTTCGTTCCAGTTCTACTACTTTGCTATCATAGAAGACTTTGTGCTCCGCTTCGTGTGGATAGTGTCGTTCTTGCTGACAGAGAACCGCGTGGTCGCTCCTGACACCATGCTGTCTCTGCTAGCTCCGCTGGAAGTATTCAGGTCAGCACCATTGACGCATATACAAGACTCCCAGTCGCTAACAAAAGTTCAAGAAACGTCAGAGTTGCGTTGTCTATGTGTTCTGTGTCAACACATCAGCTTTACAGATAACATTGGGATAAAATTTTAGCTTTGGACTTAAACCACAAAATTTCACAATACCTTATTCACTAATACCCCTAATTTTCAAATTAACATGGGCTCATAATACCTAAAAATACTTAAAATGACAAATTGTCTCTTTATTCTAATTTGTCATTTTAGGTATTTTTAGGTATTATGAGCCCATGGTAATTTGAAAATTAGGGGTATTAGTTAATAAGGTATTATGAAATTTAGTGGTTTAAGGGCCAAAGCAAATTTTAATCCTAAATTATAACCTGCTATTTGCACCGCCAAGCATCTCTTGTGTCACTCGCAACTATCTACTTTGTCTTGTCAAATGAAGATCTTACACAACACGCACCGACTTCATAATCAAGGCAATGACACAGAATAAGTAATAGTACTAACGTACAAAAGGCTCTCTCTCTGGAGTCGATTAAATAAATAAAAACTCTAGCCGCATACACATAAAGCTCAATCTAGCTCGCTCCTGATATATTTACCTACAGCGATAATAGCCTACAGACCCGCTCCATCACATTTCCCGCAAAGCATTCATGCAAAAATAAACCGTATTACTACGCGAGAGCGCTTCTTTTAGTTTAACCGTTTCAATCATGGCCGTTCACGACGTCACCGCTAACTTATTAGGGTTGTAGTAGTCATTGTTCGTTGCTAGGTAACTAGGTACACAAATAACGCGCGGCGCCAGCGTGCGAGGCGAGCGGCAACCTACTGCTATTAACCTGCCTGGCAGGAGCGCCAGTTGATCGTACCTAAACAGCGGAGCGTACACCCCCTGGCAATGGCGGCGAAAAGGTAAAAGTATAACCATTTTTGACTGCAGGCGTTTCATCTGGAACTTCTTCCGGCTGGAAAACGAGCACCTGAACAACTGCGGCAAGTTCCGCGCCGTGCGGGACATCTCCGTGGCGCCGCTCGACTCCTCCGACCAGGGGGACATCATACGGATGATGGACCATCCCGACGGAGTCGTTAATAGGTAACAACATATCAGTGGCGTGGCGTCCTTAGAACTCGATTCCCACCGGCTTGCCTATTGGGTACTTTATGTGTAGAATTATAGGAAAAGGCTACTTAAATTCCCTTTGGCTTGCCTTCTGATATACTTCACGCCGCGCCAATGCAACATATCATAAGTACAGTATGGTCGCCCAAATAAGTGGTCTAGTGGCTGACCGTTGGTTTTGAGCACGGTCAACGGACAGATACCCGGCGGACAAATCTGTCTATTTCTCGCCGCACATTGACGGATGTATCCGTCAGACACACGTCTGTCAGGCAGATCCGACGGACAAATCCCTACGTGTATGGCTATAGTCTATTTATTCATACTAGTTACTAAATTGACAATTGCAAATGTCAAATTGTGAAATAATGATACCAGGTTTCATTGTTTAGTGGTGTACTCGAAACCATCGACTATGTTTGTGGCCTGAATACAAGAGGTTTGGTCATGTTATATTTTAAGAAAAATGTACGATTGTATCATAATCAAGCAAATTTAAAGGTTTATTAGTTATACTAGCTTCTACAAACAAAAATCTATACTAAATTAAATGTATCGTTAACTTTCGATAGTGGTGGCACATCACTATTTTTGAATTGCAAAAAACAGGCAATACAGGTAATGTCATTTTAGTATCTAGCTTAAATAAATAAACTATAGCTTATAATCTAAATTGAAGTAGGTATTTAAAAAAGAACGTTATGCGTGGGTGATAAGATACTTTGTTACGTAAAATGTCTAGTAAATATACTAAATTTATTAATTTCTTTGGCTAACAATTAGAATAGAATCGGTGTGTTCTATACTATGTTCTGCTCGTCTCTAACGAATTTCAAATTTTCAGGTTAACAAAGAAGAAAAATATAAAGAAAGCAAAAGACATAGATAGGAAGCCGCTCATCAAAAAGGAGTCCATCCAAGACTTGCAACTCGAGTTAGACTTGTCCTCCAAGATGCTGTAACCAACTGTGATATACATACTTACTTATAGATGTTATAGTATTATTCCAAATCATGATTATATTTATAGAAATTATTGAAAATGCTGTTTTATTATCATCATTGAACATTTTCTGAGCCAGAAATTGTCTAACGCGTTTGCAGTCACTGTCGCATTCACTGTTCCTTTCTGTCAAGCGATATAGGATGAGGGTAGAAAGAGATGCTGAATGCGACCGTGCCAGTCCGCGCAGAAGTTTTGGCAATCTTTGCAGGTGTTCCAAGACTTGGGCACTATAGGCGGGCAGTTACTATAATATCATTTTTTGTTAACCTAAAGGGGTTCGAGAGGAATATGCATACACATACACACATACATACCGTCACGCCTCTTTCCCACAGGGGTAGGCAGAGACTACTTTGTTCCACTTAAGTACTTGCTACGATCCTGACATACCTCTTTCGCTTCATCCACATTCATCAATCTCTTCATACATGCTCGTCAGTTTCGGGTACTCTTGACCTGACCTTTTTCCAAAACGTCCCCAATTTGATCACGGAACGTCCGTTTAGGCCTTTCCCTCCCAACGCACCCATTCACACTCCCCATATAAATCTGTTTAGTTAATCTTCTTTCATCCATCCTCTTATGTGACCAAACCGACTAAGCATACTCTTTTCTATCCTAGTCACTTTCACACCAGCACGTTCCCTTATCACACTATTCCTTATTCTATCTTTCAGTGATACCCCTTCCATATTTCTTAACGCTCTCATTTCTACTGCATTTATTCTACTTTCTTGCTTCTTTTATTTAGGAATATGTATGGAAATCAACCTAATAATAATAGTATATTACAAAAACCAAATCGTTATATTAGTGCATTAATTTATTCCAATCGTATAAACTTCACTTTCAAGCTACACAATGTAATAGGAAGTATTCTACTTAATACGAATTAATTAAATTACACATAAAATTTTAGTTAATTTGTAACCAATTCTGAGCAGGTCGTACTGAGAGCAAAACGTCCTGTAACTTAGTAAAATCGCTTTGTACCTTCAGTATACAACATATGCTGTTAATTAGAAATTTTTCCACTGTTATTATCTTATTATAAAACGTTGTCCAACATCATAACAAAACCGAATATAATCGTCGCCAGGACTAAAATGTAAACAAAACAACCAAATTTAAGACCAGCAATAAGCACCTCTGAGTTTTTCGGAATTGATGTGCGATATCTCATTTGAAATTTACCATGAGCTTTTCGGTGAAGGAAAACATCGTGAGGAAACCTGCACACAACTGCGAAGCAATTCAATGGTGTGTGTGAAGTTCCCAATCCGCACTGGGCCCGCGTGGGAACTATAGCCCAAGCCCTCTCATTCTTAGAGGAGGCCTGTGCCCAGCAGTGGAACGTATATAGGCTGGAGAGAGAATAAGTATTAAAAAATATACTTTGTACAGTTGACCATTTCAAGGGTCCAACTCAACGGTAGTGTATGTTTCAAGTGATCACAAACCATCCCGGCCAATTAATTAAATATATCTCTGTATAAATAATGTAAATATGTATTCAAAAATGCTATCAACGATTAAGCGATTCAAATCTCTAAGAACTTAATTACAAGAATTATGTACAAAATACAATAAGGCATTTCCAGCAGACTCCATGCCATCTCGTAGCCAGATCCTTACAAGATATTACTTCCTGTAAAAAAAAAATAGGTTACAAAATGACACAACACGGTTTGAGAAAAGGTAGGTAGTGCCCCCAGTGCCCTACTACGTTTTTATTCGTATTGTCACATGTCTTGTAACTGAAGTGAAAATAGAAAATAGTTTTACAACTACAAACTACATTGGGCCTAAGGCAAAGTTCTCGCATGTACCTACTTTGTACCCACAAAGAGTTAATTATTCAAGTTTGCCGGTCACTATATCTTTGGTTTGACTATATTTAAGTAGCTCACCACTAAGACCGCAGCGCCTCGAGTCTCGATTGCATCTCATCGAGCTCGCTCTCGTCGGGCTCCGGCGCCTCCTCGGCGGGCTCTTTGCTGGTCGACGGAGCTCCCACGGCGGTCGGCGGCGCGGGCGCCTCTCCCAACTTGCCCTGCGTCAGTTCCCATAACACCTGGCGACAAAACCACCGAATTGATAACCTCCTTTATTTGAAGTTAGTTAATAACGTTTTAATTGATGTTATGCGTGCCGGCACGTAAGTCTAGCGCTGACGCGTCACATGGAGGGGATCTGCGCACCCACGGATACCGTATTTGTCGGCACATATCTGAGCTGTGAAGTTCCCAATCCGCACTGGGTCCGCGTGGGAACTATAGCCCCAACCCTGTCGTTACGAGAAGCCTGTGTCCAGCAGTGGGATAGGCTGGAGATGATGATCATGATGATGATGAGCTGTTAACTGATATCTAAACAAAGCTGAAGAGAAAATATGTAGTTGACCCATCGCTCTCAGACGTGTTGTCCGTTTAGCTATTACCTTTATTGATAGGTTAAAAATAATGAATTATGACCCATCTTTTTCTTACTGTTTGTTCAAAAAAAGAGACGGTATGCAGTATCTAAGCCATTCAGAAAGACAAAAGGTCATAAATTTAACGTCCAAACATCAATCAAACAGACCTTGCAATCGCACGTAAATCTCAAATGGCAGAAGCACGCAACCTTCCGGATGTGGGCAATTCTTTGTTCTTCCTAATTGACCTCCACACAGACGGTGTCAAATAGTCGGTCACTTTCCACGTAATGGTCACGCGATACGTCGTTGAGGAATACGTTTACACAAACAAGTACATAGTCACTCACGTATAACAGTTTACTACTCTACATGTTTCTGACTAATCTGTAGTCTTTGTAGTCGTAGTAAACCTTACGGCAACGGCAGTTAAACTAAATCGTATAAGTGAGTGATCTATTTCTTTCACAATGATTGAATCTTACGGTGTTTTTATGTCAAAAGCATACAAGATTGTCAATGAGCGCTCCCGCTTATGAATTCGCCGCTAGAGGCGCTTGTGTAGCGTGACCTAGAAACATTATCTAACTAATATTATAAATGCGAAAGTATGGATGGATGGATGGATGGATGTTTGTTTGTTTGTTACTCAATCACGTCAGAACGGCCCAACGGATCTGGATGAAATTTGGCACATAGATAGAGAAAAGTCTGGAATAGCACATAGGCTACTTTTTATCCCGGAAAATTGCGTGGTTCCCGCGGGATAGCGATAAACGAATTCTTTGCAGACGAAGTCGCTGGCAACAGCTAGTAAGATTATAAGTAGTAAAAGTTGCATTTTCCGGCTTTATAACACGGGTTTATAACGTTGTAAAGATTTTTCTCGACTTTAATGACTGACATACGATAGATAGCTCTTCTTTTAAAAGATTAAAAGAGCTAAGAAAAATTAATGCCAAAAACAGGCATAAAAAGGCAGCTAATTCAGAAGACAAACGGGACTATTTAATTTTAACACTGCAGATAAACAATTTGCTCTTAAAGGTTAATTAAAACAAATCCTGAATCCTGTGAATCCGCAATAGCAATACTTTACAGTTGAAGTGTTATAGCTTACTCGATAGTGGCGCCAACTGGTGACCACACATACAATAGCTCCTTAAAATCTCCTTAGCCGCGTATTCACTGAGCGAGCCGCCTCGCGAGGCAGCTTCGTGAGGCAAGTCCTCGGTCTGTCAGGACGTGCCTCGCCCGAGGCAAATGCAAGTCTTGCCTCGGGCAAGCGTGCCTCGACCCGAGCCGCGCGTTGTCGGTTTTTGTCCATGCTCAATGGCGCCTCAGCACGTTTGCCGCGCTCACTCAAGACGGTTGTGTTTTGCCTCGCTTGTTCGTCGCGTGTTAGCGTCATGGATAAAGAGCGGTGTCTTAAATTAATACAACTATATGGTGAATATAGACGATTATGGGATGCGTAATGTCCCGATTGTACAAATAGAGGACTAAGAGAAGATGTGTGGAGAAATACTAGCGCGCAATGCTGCCTCGGCTTTGCCGCGCGAGGCAGCCTCGATCAGTAGGATTTCTCGCACGACGAGGCTGCCTCGTGCGGCAAACGTCCGAGGCTGTCTCGCGAGGCGACTCGCTCAGGGAATACGCGGCTATTTAAAGACGGCATATACTATCACTATCACTAGATGAGTTTACCTTGTCAACCTCGCTCTGCGCAGCCTCCTCCATCTCCTCCTCGTCCTCTACACTGGACATGGTTTCATCCAGCATCTCCTCGATGATTCCGGCCTTCATCATCTCCTTGCTCATCTCCTGCATGATGTTGGCAATCTCCGGGAGACGGATCAACGCCTGCATTGCTTGCATCACCTGTTGTAAGGAAAATTGTTTAATGGGTAAGGACCAAAAAGTTAAACCACTGTTTATGGTACTTAAAACGCTTGTCTGTAAAAAGTTCCATTGTGACACGAAAATTACCCATACAGTGGTTCAATTTCGTTTCACAGTGGAAAACCAATTTTAATTGGTGGTGTTAAGGTGGATAATTTTTTGCACCTTACCCTAATGAGCTGAGAAAAATGTGGTGGCCTAACTTTAAACGACTAACTCCCAACTAAGTCGGGAATTGAGTCTTTGAATTTAAAAAAAATATCGATTTTTTTTATGTTTTTTAAAACTTTATAGCATATTATATAATATCTAATTCAAAGAAATCTTAAAATATTTTTTTTAAATTAATTATAAGCAATTCAAAATTGATGAAATTTGAAATATGACCACTTGACCGGGAACGGGCCATGATTGGTCGCCATGGCTGTGACGTCACAATGTTAAAGCAATTTCACGACAGTACTGCGTTAACGGCTGATTTCACTAAAAATATCAAAATCTAATACAAAAAATATCTGCTGAAGTTTTTTTTATGAAATAAGGTGGCAAACGAGCACGCGTATCACCTTATAGTAAGTAAATTTTTGTTTTAGTCATGTGTAGGTATGTAATAAAAGCTTAATCCTGATAATGTTTCTGATTTATGTGAACTGGATTGATTTTACTGGACCTGAGATTTCACAATAAAGTACCTAAGTACAGTGAAAGAAATACTGAATCGCTTACCTACCACTGTGGAATTTTAACATACACCCTGCCAGAGATATTATTGCTAAATTGTACCTATTAGGTAGGTTACGTGATTCAGTTTCTTCGACCGTAGGTACGTAAATTTTAATGGCTAGATTTTGTGGTTGATAGGTATTTCTAGTTTTTTTTATAATCCCGTGGGATTGTATTATATATTCAATGGGAATTTTTGCGGGTGTAAGAGCCTAACCTTGTTCTAGGTAGGTACGTTCGGATCGCTAGGTACGGTTAACGTCAAAGATATCTTTACACTTTAGTACCTTGTCGTTGTAACTATATGTTTGAAGTTTCATATGAAGTTGTCAAAGTGCTTGGAGCGACAAGGCACTAAAGTGTAAAGATATCTTTGACGTCGACTGTACCAGCATCTTAGTAATCCTGCCGCCAAGCAGCAATGCTTGCGCTGGTGTGTTCCGGGTGAGGAGAGTAAAACAGCCCGATTTTGGCATAATTTTTTAAATCCAAGATGGCGCATGACATTTTGACACTATTGACACTTTGACACTAAAATATTGATGGGTGTCGTTTTCGAGTAATTTGGTGGCTCTGAGCCCGGTGTTGGCATAATTTTTTGGATACAAGATGGCGGATGACATTTTGACACATATGCCACTAAACATGTTTATGGGTGTCGTTTTCGAGTAATTTTGTGGCTGTGAGCCAGATTTTGACATAATTTTTTGGATCCAAGATGGCGGATGACATTTTGACACTAAAAATGTTTATGGGTGTCGTTTTCGAGTAATTTGGTGCTTCTGAGCCTGATTTTGATATACTTTTTTGGATTCAAGATGGCGGATGACATTTTGACACTATGACACTAAAAATATTTTTAGGGGGGTCGTTTTCGAGTTACATTTTACACTTTTTTGTGTTTTTTGTGTCAGTAATGTCAAAATGTCATCCACCATCTTGGATCCAAAAAGGTATGCCAAAACCGGGCTGAGAAGAACCAAATTACTCGAAATCGACACCCATAAACATTTTTTAGTGTCAAAATGTCATCCGCCATTTTGGATCCAAAAAGGTATGCCAAAACCGGGCTGAGAACCACCAAATTACTCGAAAACGACACCCATAAACATTTTTAGTGGCATAAGTGTCAAAATCTCATCCGCCATCTTGGATCCAAAAAATTATGCCAAAATCGGGCTCAGAGCCACAAAATTACTCGAAAACGACACCCATAAACATTTTTAGTGGCATAAGTGTCAAAATGTCATCCGCCATCTTGGATCCAAAAAATTATGCCAAAATCGGGCTCAGAGCCACAAAATTACTCGAAAACGACACCCATAAACATTTTTAGTGTCAAAATGTCATCCGCCATCTTGGATCCAAAAAATTATGTCAAAATCTGGCTCAGAACCACAAAATTACTCGAAAACGACACTCATAAACATTTTTAGTGTCATAGTGTCAAAATGTCATCCGCCATCTTGAATCCAAAAAAGTATGTCAAAATCAGGCTCAGAAGCACCAAATTACTCAAAAACGACACCCATTAATATTTTAGTGTCAAAATGTCATTCGCCATCTTGAATCAAAAAAAATATGCCAAAATCGGCCTCAGAGCCATCAAATTACTCAAAAACGACACCCATAAACATTTTTAGTGTCATAGTGTCAAAATGTCATCCGCCATCTTTGTGCTCGAAATTCCGGGTTTTCTTATGAAATTCCCCTGGGATAAAATCAACGGGATTTTGAACTGAAATCCCACGACTTATTTACTTATTCATATAAATAGTTACTACCAAAGTGTACTCATCACTATTCTCATCTAATTTTATTGTTTTAAATCCCGGTACCGTGGAAAGTTGGGATAGAAGCATGATAGAAATATAGATAGTGCCATCCACAAAGACTCGTAGATGTATTAAAATTAACCTTTAACTACAAATTAATAAGAACCACGGTGGATGCCATCCATCGTGAATGACACCTACTATAGCCGGTACGTAAATCCAGATTATAAATTATAAACTTCGTGTATGCCAAATTTTATCGAAATCTGTTTAGCCGTTTTAGCGTGAAAGAGTCACAAACCAATACGCTCTCACAAACAATAGCATTTTACAATAATAGTAGGATAATAACAGAATAGAGTAGATTAAAGTCAAAAAACGGTATCACCTGTATACTAACTACGAGTGGAAACTAACATTGTGACGTCACACGCGGCTCGGCCTTGTTCGGGAACTGTCGGTGTGTTTTCGGTGCGGTACTCGACGATCAATTTTCAAATCGGTATAACTCGTTAATTATAGCGAATAAAAAAAAACTAAAAATACTTTTCTAACAAAACTTATATATGATCTTTCCATTTATGACAAAAAAAAAATTGATTCAAAAACTCAATTGCTTATAGTCTTGGTCTATATAGGAAGATCTTTCTCAGGGATTATTGCATTCAAGATGCAGATGCACACCGCATGTCCGTTGGTTTTCCAACTTATAATTGTGACTTAGCGGTTTCACTACTTTCACTCCTGTTTAAAATTATAACAGCTGTAAGGGAACATGCAAAACTTGATAATAATAAAGGTTTGTTTAATTTCATAGAATTAATTAGAATCAGGTTGAAAAGTAAGCCTCCTCCAAGGATTTTATTTTTTCATTTCTGGTTGTGTAAATACATATTAATATCCATAAAGTTTAAAATGTATAATGGGTTAAAATATATAAGGGTGCGACCACACCACCGCGTATACGCAGTGACGTGTCGTACGCGTCACGTTTTCTCACCGTTTCTCCATACCATTTTGTTGCGATTCCGTAACATCACCTTTTTTTAAGCGGCGGTGTGGTCACACCCTAATGGTTCAAAATATATTATGTGATTTTCTCAGAAAATTACAAATTAACAGAATTGCTTTAAACTAAACCTAACCTAACCTAAACCAATCTACAGATCACGCTATAAAAAAAATTCATATATTAAAAAATCACTAATAGTTTCACAGAAAATTGCATTATATATTTTTAGCTATTATACATTTTAACCCATTATACATTTTAAACTTTATAAATCATGATCCGCTCACATGTAAATTATGCCAAAAAATTTAAATTTGAACAAGAGAGTCAGACAACATTCATTTAAATACAGATCTGAGTCTTTTCACTGTTATTCAAATAAGTATATTTTATTCTGTAATACCACTTACCTCTGTGGATTTTGCCAATGATCCAGCAACTCTTAAAGTAGCTGAAACCAAATATTATTTTAGGCAATACAATAATAACATATGTGTATTTGGAAAGTCTACACTCAAGATAATTATATATTAATTAGAAAAAAAAAAACATTTTGAATCATAACTCACAGATTGCTGCTACTTCTGTGCTCAAAGACATAATTATAGGGTGGATACTAATGGATCACTAAGCAATAAAAAAATGGAGCATTATTTAATATTAAGTAACATCCCTAAGTGCAGCACTATATGTGTCGGCACGTAAGTCTACAGATGACAAGTCACATGGAGGGGATCTGCGCACCCACAGATACCGTATTTTATTCTTCTGCGCATACAAGGTCATATTAAACTTACGTGCCGGCACTTATATGTTAATTTGTTTTTCAGTTACCTAATTGGTTCTTCATTTGCATTTGTACTGAGTTTAAATGTGCTTTGCTGGTGTATATTTTACTGATCGCCTTCCGTGACCTTATGATTTCTTTCGCTAGGATTGTGCACACTTGTTTGTCGCCCTTTGTAGCAGCTTCTTTCAAGGATCGCTTGATTTTTTCCTCCTCGCGTTGAATTGCTGAAAAACTTAAATACAATTAGTACCGTCTTCCACAATTTCCTAACCTAAGGTACTTTAATGCGTTAATTAAAGACCACGGCAGCGTTTGTTTTGTAAAGATTAGTCATACCTCGGATTTGTCTATCTAAATTGTATCCTTCTTTGCGTAGTTTGTGTGACCACTCGTTTACCTAAAATAGAAACGAAAACATTATATTTCACTCCTTTAACACTTGCGGCAGGTTTTATTAAAATAAATTGTACCATTTCTTTTGGATTTCGCTCAGGGGATTTGCCGAAAAGGCCCATTTTGGTAATAAAATTGGGTTCGAGAACTTCGAGAACAGAGTTTTCACCAATTTGTTTTGACAGACAGATTGAATTTGACATTTGGCGATGACCTCATCATGCGAGCTTTTGATTGATAGCTAGTATTCGTGAAACGAAACGTATACAAATGTTTATGTTTTTCTGAAAATAATCAAAATCTTCTATGTACAAAGGATAAAACATAATAACAAAGCAAAATATAAGTTCCTTCATTAGTCATATCTATCGAACATAAGCAATTAATCATTAAATCTTAAGTACTTTGCGAAATCTGCGTCAAAAGAGACGTTATCTAGCGTTTGACAGCATTTTAGCAAAACATTGCCAGCCGCTTTATTTTAGTCTAAGATTTTGTACATGTTTAAAATTGTGATAAATTGCAATTAAATATTAAATAAGCCACACAAAATTGTAATTATACATTCATTCTGATCAGGATATTATAAGCAATGTTGACTGTTTAGTAATGAGGTCCTTGGCCAAACTGTCATTCAATTCTTTGCTTTCAGAAGCTGGTATCATTATTTTTTGATTTTGCGGCATTTTCTGTCTGAAAATTCCGTAAATTTAGAAGCAATTTACAATAAAAAACTAAGTTTTAAAAGCAAATGAACGACGATTTTACTGTAATTGCATCCTGTGATCATATCACCTGGCCGGGAAAGTTTAATTGTGAGTATTTGTTTATAATCTTCGCTCCAAACTTGATTGTTGCATCTTTCCGCTTGTAAGACAAGACACCGCTCATATGTAACGTATTTTGCAAGACTTGCAAAGGTCTTTTTATAGACACTCTATATTTACGAAAACAACCTCGAACCTTACATTATGTGGTCTTTTTTCGACAGGGATTAACGGTTTTGGTCGTTCAGGTTATAAACAGCTTATATTGCATTAAATTTACTAGAAACAGAGTGCATCGGAATAGGTATTATATTTTATCTGAAGCATTATTCCGTGCATTCTAGTCTAATTAAATCGTTCTATAAACCACAGTGTACATAATGTCTTTACAGTGTGTCAAAATGCATTGTTTACTTAATAACCATAATTAAAATACCAACAAGCATTGTCAATTCAGAGATCTGCACATTGCACTCGAGATTACAACTTTACTTAGTAATTATGTTGAAACAGTATTTGCGAAACTTCTATAAAAGTTTACCAAACTCTGATGTAATATTTTTTTGCCCAGTAGCCAGCAACTTTATCTGCATCCTGCAGGAACTTTGTATAGGTATTTGCAAAGTAAAATGTTTATGACGTTAGTGTAGAAAAGAAAGCTAAAGCTAAGTATTGAAATATTTTTTTTAATAGGGGCCATAGTTCCAGAGATTAGCCTCCACTTACAAACACAAAAGGATTGTCCCTGACTGAATAATTTCAGAACTAGCTTTAATTTGTAGTTTTTATATAAATGAAATGTCGATTTCCCCCGGACGCAGATATAAATCAGTCTTATTTCCTTTTTTATGGTCAATTCATAACAATTGTTTAGATATGACAAAATTAAAAAACCAGCAGCTGTCTTAGATGTGGGCTCAGAACTCATAAAACTTTTAATCACCTAGATAAATTTGATTTTTATTATTACCTCATAAAACTATCATCTGTGGTCTTCTGGCATTATTCCTTGATTTTTGCTCAAAGCAAACAAAATTGTGGGGAAAACATAAAAAATAAGACCTTTTCTGATCAAAAGTTTGTTTTTGATTTCTGTACTTTCTAATACCAATAATTATAATATAAATTGTATTGTACTGTTTGTGCCTAAATGAACATTAAAACATAATGTTAGTTCAGTGGTTCCCAACCTATTTTTAAATTCATTCACCCTTTTAAACAAGTATACTTACTGTCTTGCCCCCCCTTGCCATTCATACCCACTGTGAGTTTTGACTTGCTTGTTAATCCTTAAGAAAGCGATTAATTAATTCATTCATTCAAAGGGAGTTTTACAAGCAAGTTCGGCTAAACTAAAAACTTTTTTTTCCATGGCTGTACCATTATTCCAAAATGTGTAAATGCAGCTCTGTAAAAATAAAAAAAATTGAATGTTCTAAGAATGTTTTTGCATCAAATCTTCAACTGAAATTTGTTTACCTTGTCTACTCTATCTCAAGTTTCCACCCTGTGTGATTTAGCCCACGCAAATACACACTTTTATTTAATAATGTTGTATCAATCTAGCAATCAACTTCATCTAGCTCTGAATTTATATCATCTAACGTTTACATAACTGAGTGTGTTGTTATTCTGCGCAACTTACGTACCTATATTGTTGAATTTTCCAATAGCATAACAAAGTGAGACATGTCAACTGAATTCAAACATACTACAATATGTTCTAGCTCTAGCCCATTCTTAAGACACAGGCAGACGGGCGAGTAAGTTCGCGTACTTACGGCACTACGACTTTACTCGCCTGTATTTTACTCTAAAAGTATGTGTACTTAGACTGACACAGGCGAGTAAGTCATCGAGCCGTAAGTACGCGAACTTACTCGCCCGTCTGTTACCCACTTTACATATTTATTCCACACTAGCTTCTGCCCGCGACTTCGTCCGCGTAGAAATAGCAATGTTTTAATATGTTTATCGCTATCCCATGGAAATTATGCAATTTTCCGGGATAAAAAGTAGCCTATGTTTTAATCTAGGGTACCAGCTATCTTCGTTCCAAATTTTATCCAAATCCGTCCAGTCGTTTTAGCGTGAAGAAGGAACAAACATACACACTGACTCACATTGTCACAAACTTTCGCATTTATAATATTAGTAGGATTAGTAGGATTTTTGTGGAGCGGTAGAAAAGATCAGACAAGGTAAACTGACTATTTTGTTTATGTTTAAAGGAAGGATTATACACATATGCAATAATTTTTTAAGTACGACAATAAAAAGAGGTCTGTCCCCACTCCGCAGTTCCGCACTGCGATATTTCACGGTGCGATTTTCTCGCAATTCTGTAACAGATTGAATCTTATTGCAATAGTAGTGCTGGCGGTTAAAAACGTACGCAGAAAAATCTGAGATTTGATGCCATGAAACGCGATGCAGTGCGGATTTAGGCACTGCGATGTACGAAGAAACAGTAGCCCGTTAATAAGTAACTAATTAATGCAATTAACAATGTCATCAGATCGAATTATTTAAAATTTTGCAGACCCGATGACAATGCATTGCAAGAAAATAGGGAAATTTTAGGCACTAGTGCGTTGATTATTCACGGAAAAGAAGTCGTATTTATAAAATTCACGGTCTAAAGGTTAATCCAAATAAAAACGTGTAAAGGTTAATGCTAACAAATTCTGGTACGCTTGTAGGTATTTAACAATATCTAACGTAAATTGATTAATACATCTGATAACTGAAAGTTATCTATATCTAAAGGAATCAAAGTTCATTTCCAGTCAATGCTACTTACTTCCAAAGTCATTGAGATGATCTTCGTTGACTTCGCGTGACATGGAAATATAAAGTAAAAAGGAATCAGGAAAAAGGAATTTTAGGTTTCGATCAGTTCTTTTACTTTTTCTGTGTGTCTACTCTTGCTTAAATACCTGTCTATGTCCTGTCAATCGTTCTAAGGTCAACTAGAAGAAATTCCTTTTAGGGATAAGTTCGCCTTTGTGCATTTGTGTTGTCCTATAATCATCTTTTTCATGTGTTTTATGTACAATAAACAGTTATACATACATACATACATACGTACATACAAAAAGAATATGTCGAGAAAGCGTGATGAGTATGAGATGTAAAACAAACGGTTCACTCGCTTGTCTAATTCGAGTATTGCTAGACACGTTTCGGACTAATCCGTAGTCTTTCTCAGCTCGGCTAGCATAAGAGCGGTTTCGAAATTACGTCCGATCCGAATCCGATCCGAACCCGTGAAAATATGGTCCGTAGTAGCCGTAGAACTATTTCTATGGTAATTTACGCACTATATCCGATCTCCGTCATCCGATTTCTTGCTGTCATAGTGCGTAAATTACAATAGAAATAGTTCTACGGCTGCTACGGACCTTATTTTCACGGGTTCGGATCGAATTCGGATAGGACGTAGTGCGAAACCGCTCTAAGAGTGCGCAAGAGCTGTGTCACAAGATAAACTACCCGTCCTTTTCTTACCGTTCGTTCTAGAAAGAGGGTGGTCTATCTCGCACGTGACGTGACACAGCTCTCGCACGCTCTCGTGTTAGCTTTGAGCGTTTCCACGGAAGATCTAAAATATCTAGATAGGGGTTTGTCCGAAATATGTTGAGCATTGACGTTAATAGATCACTTTTAATTTTCGTTGTTGTATACGTGCCGGCACGTAAGTCTAACGATTACGAGTCACGTGGAGGGGATCTGCGCACCCACGGATACCGTATATTATACTTCTGCGCATACAAGGTCAGATCAGACTTACGTGCCGGCACTTATACCTACGGTAGTTTTTGTTAAAAGCTTGTTGCTATTGAATATATTTTAGGTACAGAGGAAGGTGATAGATAAGCGTGATTAATTACGAATCAGTGCAACTGAGTGCGCATGCACGTCAGAAATACGATTCGTGTTAGTTGTTCTCTTGGCAACTCTTATCCGTGGATTCAATGCATCGCGGGGTAACAACCATAACTTGGCCTATTTGCACGTAGGCTTTAGACCAGAGGTTCCCCAACTCTTTTGTTCCATAGACCACTTTCAAAATTTTGCTGGATCCGGTGGACCCCCTGCAGTTATATTACCACCAATTTCTAAACTGAATCTCGAAAAAAAATTAAGATTAGCTCTATCTATGGAAACTTGCGTTGTTGCTGAGTTTCAACGATAAATTAACAGTTTTCGAAAAAATAGGTTAGAATTGATTGCTTGATAGGGTTAATTATTTGAAAATAAAATCGAATAAACAAATTTTCAATTAAATTTAATTTTAGTGCTGCGAGTGACTCCATCCTACTTTACTTTCTTGATATCTAACATGACTCACAGCACAAGAACCAATCAATTCTCACAAATTTTATTCAGAAAATATCCCATTCGGAGTGGTAAAAATAAATATAGTATATTTCCTTGATTTGTAGGTAGGCCAACATTTTAGTTCTTCACTATCGACCAAATTAATTTTCATGCACCCCCGCTTGCGATTGTGGACCCCCATTTTTGGTCACGCCCAACGTAGACCCCCGTCGAGTCTTCCGTGGACCCCTGGGGGTCCACCTGGACCTCTTTGGGAACTACTGCTTTAGACGGAGTCAGGTGTCTCGACATTGGTCTATTCTTTACATATAATGCCTACGGCCGGGTGTCTTATGGTTATGTTATGTTATGTTATGTTGTAACGGGCTTATTTCAGCAATTCGACGTCTAAGAAGAACTGCGCCATTTTGCGTGGTGGGCTGCCGAACTGTGTCTTATGGTTAACATTAACGTGTCATTCCGCTGTGATTCTGTTTGATGCAGTCTATGGATTGCGTACTAACAGGCAGCTCTAGCTAGATCGCTCTCCTTGGACTATTTGGACTTCTGTCCAATGTTAACTAGTAATGACCAGATTATACAAGCTAGATAAGATAGCAAAACTCAAACTCTGCTACGGAAAAAATAGGCTACGAAAAGTAGAAACGAAAGTTACGAGCATTCACTCCAAATTTGATAGCTTTTGAAACCATTAACGCCAAATCTGTAGGAAAATAAGAATAATCACATAAGCATGACATTGTATTTTATTTGGTTGTTAAGTCCGTCGTATTCGTATGGATTTTGTTAGCCTAAGTCGTACACATACTGCGAGAGAGATTGAGACTGCTAGAATCATGACACATCCTTTTGGCATTGCCACGTCGGGTAAAACGTGGGAACAAACGGCAAACAATTTTTTACTTTTCCCTGATTTCGGAACAATTCGTTAGTAACAAACAATCATATCTTTGATTAAAAATAAGAATATAGGTGCGCACCTATCGGTAATCCTCTAATTAGCATGTTTTTCGGAGATTGCGACGCCCTGACATGGCTTAAATAGATCCGTGTACATATCAGATATTATAAAATCCATAGCTAATAATATTAACCTGTCACACGCTAAGTTTTGATGGATAAGAAAGTAAGTAATCCATATTTTCTTCGATTTAGGTATTGATTCTACTAATCGCCTTGTTTTCAAGATTTAAGGGTTAAAGAAAGGTGAAAACTTGATATTTTTTAGATGTTGCCAATTTCAGCGGCTGTCATTTTTTGAGATTTTTTATGAGTAAATACCGATCTCGTGGGAAAATCTAAAATGAACCCTATTTGTTATTCCATTGATAATAGTATAGTACCTTTTTTATAAATCTACTAGGCCCCTAGCGAGCCTCTCCCCTTGTTGAATTATCCTGTTAACGACATTGAATCTGGCATGAGAGCTTAGCTAATTCAAAGTAGGTACTTACTACGTTGCCTGTTTATAAGTACCAGATAGTAGGAGCACGCCTGCGACCTTTTTCACAAGTTCACGTTTAGTTTACTTTTATTTCTAGGCACAAGCTTTTTTATTAACTGTATTTGATCCTACATCCATCCTACATATGTACCTATATCGAATTACTAGTCAATTCAACCACTATAAATGACAAAGACTTGCAATATTTTACCCAAGCAATGACCTAATTTAATAACCCTATTAATTTTACTACCCAGTAAAATTGGTTCGTTGGATTGGATGGGAAACTGTGTCACTTGTGTGTTGGAGTCTAAGATTTCCTTACGAAATGCCGACGGGTCCCTGTTACCGTGGCAGAAACTTGATAGTAGCGCCCCTGTCTCCACCATTTGAGATAGATTAAAAAAAACTCGAAAATATCAATGATTTTGGCGTCCCCTGTAACTGCCACCCAGGGTGGCTTGGCTACCCCGTCTAACCCCCAAGATCAGGTAACTAAGTTTTCAGTGTACTATGGCTGCTATTATCATCTCATAAGGAAAATAAATAAAATTTTAAAATTTAAGTATTATAACTTTTACTTTTTACTTTTTTAGTATAGCACAAGCTCTGCTTAGTTTGGGACTGGGTCAATTAGTGTAATTTGTCCCATGATATTTATTTATTTATTTATTTTCGGTCGGTCGTTTGACCGTGTTCTACCGTACAACGTAGCCGACATTTTTGTCACAAGATTATTGAATACTGTATTTATTACTTCGACATTGGCGAAATCATCGCATTGATCGATGGGGCCTTATTAATAAAAGAAGAAAAACTTTTCTTTTCGGTCGTGATTTATGTCCAGTGCGGTTACTATACTAAACTATATTTTTTTGATACACAACTTAGTCATAAAGGGGAACGGTGTGTTGCTACGCGATACTAATTAGGTATATCTATTACCTAACGTTTTAACATGTTTTAAAACGTGCTTCAAGATCAAAAGTATAGTTTTGTTACCTACAAAATAATCAATACGCTTAAGATTACAATTCACGTGTTTCCTTTATCTTTAAATTTAAATAATATTGCGAAAATTGGCATGATAATGGTTGTAAAATTTAAGAAAGATTTTAAAACTTTTAATTTAAAATTTAAGAATTTAATACCTAAGGTAGAGTGTAATTTAAAAAAATCTAGTTAAAAAAAATCTAGGCTAATGTTTTTTCACGAGTATCATTAATTCGACCAAGTAGTACATTATACTTATTACTTGATACTTGCCTCTTAAATTCATAGCCCTTTTGGTTGCCTCTTAGTACAAGTACGTAATGTGGAACATGTACGAAGGTTAACCAGTTACCAGCTTATCTGGAGACCTATCGCAAAAATAAATATACTTTTCGAACAAATATACTCGGCCCATATTCCAATTTTTAGTGTCTTAATCATTAGAAAACTATTTATTATTATAAAATTGTCTGTTTCGCACAATTTAAATGGGGCTAATATTAAACTTATGCCCTATTCTTTAAATTAAGAAAAGAATCATCAAAATTAGACAACTCTGGGAAAAGTTATGCGTATATATACAATGAAACAAAAGAAGTTGTCTTTAGGAATTCAGAACTTCCTTCTTTTGTTTTTGTGTGTCAAAAAGCTCTCAGATACGCGAGTGATTGCATCTTTTAGCTCCTAAATTCGCAAAATACCTTGACTTGTTTTACCTATCGTGATTAATTGGATTGAATTCGGTCAAAATGTCCACTTATGCCTTGGGCGGTTTTCCTTGAGCGTAAATGTTCTGTCGCAACATTTTCCAATGACATTTTCCGAGGGATTTAATTTATCAATGAAATTTTCTGTTCATATTATCTGTTATTTATTTAATTTTAACCTTCTTCAAAATAGTGGTTCTTATTAATGTATACAGGGCTGTATAGATATAAATGACAACTAAAGACAGTTTATTGAAATCTTACAGGAATGATTTCACTAATACAGGGTGTATCAGACACCCCCTAACAATAATCCACAGGGGTATATGATATAACCATAGCTATAGAAGCTAAAAAAAAATGGAGTATTTTTTTTTTTTATTTTCTATAGGAATGGTAGTATTAAATTAACTGTAATCATTCCTATAGAAAAAAAATTAATCTATTTTTTTTAAATAATTTTTTTAGCTTCTATAGCTATGGATATATACCCCAGTGGATTATTGTTAGGGGGTCTGATACACCCTGTATATTAATTTAGTCTTTCTGTTCTATGAAAAGTTTCGACAGCCTACCCTGAGCAGAACCGAGAACAAGCATTTAAGTATCTTAAATAAGGGCCTTCTTGGCTCGTGAGTGTAGTTGATTCGTTATGATAAGTACAATCGGATGTGCTCAAATTATAGGTTGACACTTAACCGGTTCTAAATGGCCAGGTTCAGTAATTTACGGATCACCGAGCTTACCGCTAACGACTATCTGCCCGCAGATAGTTATAATGACCTCAGGGTTTCCTTTAAAAAATAATATTTATGTAAAAAAAATAGAATTTGAAAAATGCGCTAACATCTGTACCACATAGGTATATGTTTTTAAGGCTAGTATTTGCGGTTAATAATAGGCATTCCGAAAAGTTGGCGGTTTGTTTACCTAAAATGAGTGGATAAACGTTCCTTTTACCAAAACGACGAAAATACGACAATTTAGCCCACTGACCCACCAGTATCCACGAATTTTGTTTTGAAGAAGATTTGGGACAAAGAAGTATAGTTATTATAGAATCATGACAGCTTGCCAGCTAATGCATTGAGAATATTGATGTGCCAATGAAAAATTCGCGATTTTTTGTGTGGGACTTGAAACTGTCCATTTCCAATATTGAAATTTCCGAGAACTTTTCCAACTTTTTGGAAACTCCGCATATTGCACATCTGCAATTGAGTATCACCTTTATTTTTAGAATACCGTTGACAAACGTTGAACGCAACGAACCCAACAAAGGACAAGCCAGACCGTCGACACAGTTCGACGATGAGAGACCTATCAATGGCAGTGTTAAGCAATTGCCAGGCAATTGCCATCCATTCACAACCACTTGTATCCAGGAAACCGCAGTATGTACTTAAGATGCTGTTGGGATAGGCGTTTCTTTGTTTGGGACAGAGGATCTGAAGTGTCGTCATAGTTCAGGCTTTCTATTTCGCTGATTTGATCCTTAAATTCTTTTATGTATTTCCATAAAATACTCACGATGTTTAGATTGCTACGGAGTATGAAGGCTGCAATGATTTTTTGCGGAATTTGTTTTGGTTTCATAAATGTCGTTGTGTAATTTGTTGTATGTTCTTCAGTAGCTATTTCACGAGTTAAATAACTTCATTTTAATTCACGAGCAGGATTTCCACGACCCTGGCACACCTCATGTGCTTTAGATTAATAATAAAAATCATTTATTTGTTTGTTATCTAATTTATCTTTTTATTCACTACTATCATTTTTGTGTAATCATTCGGTGACCATCAATCTAAAGCTTTATTTTCAATCGTACTTACGTTATTTTTACTGGCGATATAATTTTATTTTAATTGTATTACAGCATTTACAGCTCTGACCTTAAACTGAAATCAATGCCACAGAAAATAGGTTATCTAATATTGTAATTGTATTATGTTATGTATGATTCTGATACCATCGTTTCATTTCAATTGGTATTTTTTAAATTAGGTAGGTACTGCGTTCTTTATTGTCTCCTATTATTTCGCATCAATTTAGGTAATTGCCTCACTCAAAATTGAAATCCGAAATTTTATCTTCCTATGCGTAAATTGTACGGTTTTGTAGTTACATAAACGTCCAATTTCCCATTAGTATCATATCTGAAAAAGGACCATACAAATATATTTATTGGAGTTTTGGCATGGTGTCTTATAGAAGATTGTCATACGTTTATTAAACGGGCTACTGTTTCTGAGTGTAAAAAGAAAAAGAGTGTTAAGCGAAAACATTTCGACTCCGGCGCAGCACGTAAATAGCGGGTTATTCGTTCTGTCTGACGTCTGACTCAGTTTCCCGATAGAAGCGCGCGGGGACGGTCGCGTCGCGGCGCTCTTGTCAACCACGATCTGTCATCGACATTACATAAATAATAATTTTTTCAACGCCGCGTTAAAACCATACTGTACTTCTGTTATTTTTTTAAATAAAAGAGCTAAAATACGCGTCGTTTACCAAAGTGGAGCACCCGTGTTGCTCGTGGTCAGTTTTGCAAAGGTAACTAGGTAGTTGCTTAAAAATAAAACTGTATCTTTCAACGAAGTGTGATGTAAAATTTCCCGATCGTGAATGAAAATATGTTGGCATCGGTTGGCTGTTGATTTCACTTTCCGTACGAGCGCCGGTGGAGGTTTGATTAGTAAAGTTGATGGATTCATTCCTGCGGAAAGATCGCTTGCGTTCACATTCCTGGCTTCATACAACAACGTGGCCCACTACGTGTCGAACCTGTCCCCGTAATCAAACTTTCTGTGAATTAGTCACGACCTGATTGCCGCTATTCTTTAATTCATGAAAGCAGAATTCTGACCAATATCGGCTCTTGGTGGATAACCGTGTTGTACGCTCAGTGGATTATGATCTTTTTCGCCTTGTGCCGTATATAGATGCATTAACATGCACATCAGTATCAGTACAATGCACATGCTTGACTAGTAAGTGTGTGCAAATTATGAGTGCACCTGCACCTAGCGAAGAAATTACATGGTATCGTATTCACCCCGACGTAGAACTTGAATTGAATGGTCCGTAATAGCATTGCATGTCTTCATGGTTCACAAGTTGTTATTAAAAAGGGATCATATAAGCATCATCGATTTCTTCGTCTAATTTACTGGATGTTACGGGTAAAGAAGTCAGTAGGCTTCTACTTTAAATACAACACCTTCACTTTTGTAGGTATTGTATGTTGCAATTGCAAAATACTGTCCCATTTAGATTAATTGTGTACTGTTGTAACATACCCATTGATTTTTATGTAGTGAAATTAATATGTATTGCTGTGTTAATTCTGTTGGTTCATCGTCATCATCATGATCATCATCATCATCATAGGACGTCCACTGTTGGACATAGGCCTCCCCCATAGACATCTAGTTGCCTCAGTTGGAAGACCCTTGTTCTTTTACGTATCTCCTAATTTTTGATTCGATCCCGTAGAGAAACCTCTCTATACCATACCTCGCTGAGCAACTCTTGAGCCTGTTTATAAGGTCTATAGTGAAGAGAGTTTCTGTTGGTTCATGATGGGTTATATCATTCCTTAATGGATTGCGTGAAATTTCAAAACCGAACTATCGAAGCCACTATCGCCTGATGCTCATAGCGTATAAGCCAATCTATATAGTCCATTTTACCCACTACATACATTAATTTGAATATTGAATAAATATGCATGCCTGCAATTTCGATAAGTCATTTGCTTACAATGACTAGTTTGAGTCACCCGTTGCGAAATGAACCTACATATCAAAGTGTGGGCACCAAGTGGACTACTTTCCACATACTGCGTACCTTTTATTCCAGAAACTTTGCCGTATAGTGTTGTTGTTTCATAAACCTTACCTTTGTAGATGATATATCAATTCTATCCACTACAATCACCGCTCACTCCCACGACTGTAACTATTTGTAAATGCTTAAATAATTTTCGTCTCAGTTATTGACAAGAAACTGAAGGTTTACGGTCAAAAATATAATAGATTTTTTGTAATCTGTACATATTGAGATACTCCTATACTTATTTCAAGCGATTCCTCTTTATATTCTATTTGACGTTGGGCTTGGAGTATTTATTTCAATTTATATGCCGGTTTTATAATTAATAATCGACGCCGGCCATACCTATCGGCTTTTCCTTCTAGTCATTACTGATTACGTCATTCTCATCTCCTCCATCTGATAAAGCATTTTTGTACACATCTGTGTGGCTTATAATATTTGCCATGTGGTTCGTTTGATTGTTCAGGTGTAGAGGTGTAGACACGACCCAAGTTTTTCTGTAAATGTATATGCGATGAAGAGTAGTGAAAATATCTACAGAGCAGGTTATATTATAATTCAGACCATAATTGTTACCGACGAAAATGTGGTTAATAAATTGATTCGTCTGTACTTTTACTTTTTATCTACTATCAAACTATAACGTGCAAGCGTCATCTAATATGGTGTAAATTCCTGTTATTATCATAATTGTATCCGATTATCATTGTTGCTCTATAAAGTCCACAATCATGTCATCTGAATTCTTCATGTCTTCGTGTTTTTCTTCTTAGTTGCCTTATTTGGTGCCAAATGCAACGATGTCAGGTCATCTTTCAATCACGCGTTCAGTTTCTGTTCAAAGTTCATAACATTTAATGCAGCTAGATAACACAGTGATCACCACGTGAATATGTAAGTCTTATCGTGAGGTGCGACCTACTCACCTTACGTGCTCCGAGGCGTGCTAATTTAATGGACACACCCATTGATATGAGATGTTGGTGGTATGACTTTCAACTTTTGTTTTTTATTTATTTGGTTTAGCTCTCTTTCATGCATGATTATCAGCAATATCAGCATGCTCGGAAATGGGTAAAATAAGTGGATCATCTTTATAGATGACACCTAATATATACATAATTATTATCTTAAATCAGTGCACTTACAAACAATTTATGCATCAATTGGCATTGTTCATTTATTTTAAGCTGTGCTTTTAACACCTTTATTTGATAAAAGGGACTATTTCAAGCAACTAATTTGAATATTATGCTTTTATGTAGCTTTATTTATTAATAATAAATATTTTTTCGCTGTTTGATAATTTGTTAATTTTGGCACGATCCCAATCGCCTTTGTTCAGCAATAAAAAAACGATTTTGCCTATGGTTTTGTCTATACATCAACGTCGTATATCTGTGAATGTGTGTGTGAACTCAACGTCAACTTCAACAACGTCCGCGTGTTCGAATACGTTCCGTCCGTTGGTGTTGTTATTGTTTTCCGTGCTGTTTTTCTTTTCTCGTTTGACCCCTGCACATCTTTCCCTACTCCTACATACATTAAAGTGGTCTTCACAACAATACATCGTGTAAAATTTGAAATAATCCACATTAGCTTGCGTACACCATTCCTTCCGCAAATGTTCTCTGATTTTCACAATTATTTTGTTGGGGGTATTGTTCGAATCATTGTTGTATCCCTGCACATTTAAATACCTACCTATCCATTGTATATTCACAGTTTTATACTTTGAATTCCTTTTTTTCCTTCTTGTGGTAAACATTTAATGCCCGATTCTGCTAAACAAAGGTCCAAAGTACTTTTACAAAAATATCTGCAATCGTAAAGTATTTTTGAAATCGGACAAGATAAATCGGATATATAATTGCTTGTTTTCCTCCAAATGGTTTTCGAATTGGAGCATACTAAAAAAATGAACAATGCCAATAGGTGTTATTTTCTTCTTTTTATCTCGGCTATCACGTATTTCGATTGTTGTTTCACGTAATCTATAATTAACCATTTTTATTATTCCTGTACACATAGGCATGTTTACATTTTATACATCTTATCTTACGAATGGGAGTGTTTTAAACGGTCTCCTCATTTTGTTGCCCCCAATCGTAATTATGTACATCGATGACATCATATTTGCGTGTCAGATTTTTTTAAAGTTAGTGAACCATTATCTATGTTTTTCTTGAGGTAGGTGCTAATACAAATTTTCTATAAAATACTTCCGTAAGACTTAAATAAATGCAAATCAATCACATCATCTACCTACTACATTGAAATAGTGCTCTATGTCAATTTCGATATACAAGTTTTCTATAACCTATGTGTACTTATTATGTTTCGGTAACAAACGAAAGATCATAAAAAAGACTAGAACAATGCAGTGTAGAAGGCATAGTTAGAATACCATACCTAAAATATTTACGATTTGCATGCTTACCTTTACCTATACTTCATTATTTACTATCTCTGACTGAAGGTTGTCTAATCGAACGCATGTCGTCGATGTTATATTACGTCTAATTTGTCTAAATTGAAATCATTTTTACTATCAGGTTTATGTTTTCCTTTGATAATGATTATTCTATCTTCTACTTTAATCCATTAAAACAATGTCACGTTTCTCATTTCGTTTTATATTCTCAATCCTTTCCTGTCTAAATTTGCTGTGACATTATTCGCTTTAGATAAGTCTTCGTTGTTTAACTAATTACGCACGATGTTCTGTTTTGACGTTCAAATTCCATCCTAGTAAATAATAATCTATAGTTTATCATCCGGCAATTAGGTCGCGTTTCTACGTAGGCTCTTATTTATTGTGTTCCCTATTACATCTGTATCATTCAATTTCTTATCTGTCACC
This sequence comes from Pandemis heparana, assembly GCA_963854515.1. NCBI lineage: Eukaryota > Metazoa > Arthropoda > Insecta > Lepidoptera > Tortricidae > Pandemis > Pandemis heparana. The sequence goes on from OY978028.1 coordinate 8,393,866, forward strand.
AACTCGGCATGCGATATATCATTAGTTGACAGGTCAAGCGAGCTTACTTCGTGAAGACACCGCCTCGGCGGATTAGTAGTGGCCACTTCACCAGTGAGCTACAACGTCTTGCTAAAATAAATTCGTAATTCGAAATTGAAATCGACTGCCTCCTAACTTTTTTTAACATCGACAGTGATTCGTTTGTATTTCGCGGGTGTTCAAAATTAACCGCTTGAGTGTTTATGACTGGCGGGTGGATTGGAGTGGGAATGTGACGGGGGGCTGTGATTGGTCGACGATGGAAACCATGGTGAACGTGTGGGCGGTGGTGGAACATGTGAGGGTGGCCAGCGGAGCCGCTGAGTTGGCCATCTTCACCGCCATACTCTACTGGTTCTTTACTTCGAGGTGTGTTTTTTATTATTACTTACTGTAATAAAGATGTATTTAAATTGTAAAAATTATCTACTTTGACTTTTTGAACTGTTTTGAGAAAAACTTTATTTCAATCGTTAGGTAAGTACCTAAAATTTTGTTAATTTATATACACCCCCTTGCAAAAAAACGGGCATCCATGGTTTTTCAGATTTATAGGAATTAAAGCTTTTATGCACATAAAATACAAAAACAATGGGTGCCCGTTTTTTTTGCATGGGGGTATATTACCTGCTCATTATTTATTTATTATTTATTTATTCATAAAACAATATACATTGCGTTTGAAAATACATGCATTTAAAGACAATCAAATCTAAATCTACTAGGGCTTTTTTAATTTATAGTGATTTTCGTTAACTACACAAGCTCAACTATGAGTACAATCGCCTTCAACACAGTCATACCATTTATAATAAACTAGCGACCCGCCCCGGCTTCACACGGGCGCAATCAGTGTTTCTCTACAATATTATCACTATCTTTTAAAAACAAACAAAAAACCTATCACCCTAAACGCATATACCTTATCCATTCCGTTGTGGGTAAAAAAACCGCATCAAAATGCGTTGGGACAGTCACCAGCATAAATAAGTGATCACTTTTGTACCTTGTCACTTTAAAGTCATGTTTGAAAAACCATACGAAACCATGTAACGACTGAAAGCGACAAGGTACAAAAATGATCACTTATTTATGCTGGTGACTGGACAAACAGCGGAAAGCGACTTTGTTTTATACTATGTAGTGATGTCGTACATAATGGCAGTATTAGTGCACTATCACAGCTCTTCTCCGCCTCGATCGAAGAGCACATTCTTGCCAAAGAAGCCATTGCATTTATTTTTAAAATTAGTGCATTCAATTCATAATTCTATTAGACAAGTATGACTAAATATTTTTAGAAGTTTACTCCTTTGACCATAGTTTCCAACTCTTCAAATTTGTCTACAGGGCTCGTCAAAGCGTCTGGCATCAGAAATATCTCATCATATTAGCGTTACTTTAAATGAGTGGCTAATAATAGCGATCCATTGCAATCTCTTTCAATTGTCTTGTTTCTAATTACATTTTCAATCGTTTAACCGAGAAATGATTGCCAATGCAATTATGAGAACATGCAAATTTAAGTGTGGATAATAGATTTTTCACACTTTTCTTGGCTATTAACTTCAAAGAAACAGTTATAATATTGCGGCGTATATTGCGCAGTCCAAAAAAGCGTTTTCTGTTTAACGTATCTTAGGTACTTTTTTATGTGGCATTCATCTTGCTGTATTTTACCAAATCTTCCACCCCTTTGCAAAAAAACAGCTATTTTCTAAGCTTCAATGCCTAAGAATCTGAAAAACCATAAGTGCCCGATTTTTTTGCGCGTGGGGACTATAGCCCAAACCCTCCAATACACGGAGGAGGCCTGTGCCATGAGGCACGCCGAATTACGCGACAATTTAATAAACAAATAAAAAAAAAACGACAGTAACAACAACAACAACATGTTCTTGGTCATTGGTCATTGGTCATTTATTCCATAACAATTACAATTGTGTTGGAAATCTAAATCTTACTGAAATTGTAGCGAATTCGGAATAAAAAGGCTTATAAAATAAGAATAAGGGGGTAAAAGTTTACATACATTATTCATACGTATCTCTATAGGAAATGCTTTAGAAGATTTAAATTTTAACACTTCTTTATTGTGTCCTCGCCCTTATATGCACTCCTACTTTGTACCTAGTTGGTGAACTTAAGGTGTTACCACACCAATCGATCGATCATAGATCGATGGTAGAATGGAACAGGGGGGCTACTCCGAAATTCGATTATCGAAGTTCGTATCGTACCATCCCTTTCATTCTCAAACTAATGGCCATTAGTATGAGCGGAACGGCAGGAAACGAACATCGAAAATCGAATTTCGGAGTACATAGCCAGTACTAGACCAATACTCTACAGTGTCTACAATATCGATCGATTGTATTGAACAACGTCGATTGTAGCTGCTGATGCTGATGGTAGCGGGTTTCCTAGCGATGCCTTTTATTAAAACTTCGATATTTTTCGAATGCTATATATTTTTAGGGTACTGGTACAAACAAAAGTGCCTAAGCGCTCCAGTGGATTTAAAGCAAGTGTTTTAAATTACCGTTTAAGACGGATACAATTATAATATTTTTTGGGTATATAAGAGGCTGTTATTGGTTACAATAAAAACTACGTCATGCCCTCTGTCGTACGTTCCGTTTCTACGTTTGAAGTTATACAATAGTAATAGAGATAAATTAAAATATTAAAATGAAAACAGTTGCGTTCGCAACATCGATCGATTAGTTTATCCGTCGATCAGCCAAAGCTACCACACTTATCACACTTACAATTGACCTCTTGCATTTATTGTTTTGTTAGTCGGTTCAAGATATCGTAAAACAAAGAATGGTTCCGATAAAATTTTCAACATTACTCACAATAATGCGCCGCGAAAACCTTTGTTTATCAGCTATCGACTGCGGTTCGTTACACCTTGAAGGACTTTGTTCGAATACATGCGATGTGCAAAGCGCCAAGGATTGCTTTGATGCCAAATGCATTCACGGTGAATCTGACAACTTAGTTAAAATAGGTAGAAATTAGAAACATCTACTAGGTATGAGGTTGCCTGTATCGAAAAGGCCTCTTACCTGAGGCCTTAAGGGCCTTACCTAGTAGGTAATTAATAACTAAAGAGAGTACCGATGCTGAGTCTAGTTTGCTCTAATTTGTTGCGACTAAGGTATTTTCATTCTTACCTGTCCTATTTGGTAAGCAAAATTCTAACCTCAAAACGTCTCATTTTTGTTATTTTTTAACTATTTCATCGTAAATAAAGGAACTGGAGATAAAATATCAGCAAAATTATGTACAAAATATTGCCTCAGGTTTATTTGATAACATATACACCTTATTCTTTCCAAAAATTTGCACATTGAGGTTAGAATTTTGTTTACCAAATAGGACAGGTAAGAATTAAAATACCTTATACAGTTGTGTTAGGCAACCTTCTAATACTTAATTCAAATTGAGAAGAATTTCTTAGTAGGCTATGACTAAAATAGGCCATTACATTACCAATAGAATAGTATTCATACTGAAAATAACGTACAGATACGTAACGTACGTATATTTATTAGTCACTTCACTGTGATCATACATCCCCTTGTTTAGAAAAAAATACGAACCTGTATAGCAAAAGTGACTGTTTTGTCTGCGTTGGCCGAAGGTAAATGTCAAAGTGACAAAAGCAAACGAATGATAAGTTGCAGTTATCATGTACCTAAGCTTAACAAGCGAATATGGATAAAAAAGATAATCTTAATTTACAATACTTACACTTTCTGAGTGCTCTGATTACTTTATATATTTGACTCACATAAAAATCGATATCCAGAATATTCATTTTTATTTTTTATGTTAATAGTGTCATCTATCTATTAACACGTGAAATGTCAATTTTAATTACGTAGCTATTTTTTTATGGCCTGGTTGCATAGACCTTTAAGCCACAACGTTATTGTTACTGAACACTTCGAAAGATTTTATGTACATATATGTATTTGTAAGCTATAGGACAGACAGATAAGGCCTTTGTCTTAGAGCACGCTGTGTAGGAAAAATATACGGTGAAAGAATCAAGTGTTGGATGCAAGTAATGCAGCCGCAGTGTAATGTCACTGGCCACTTTCACCTATACTACTACACTGCGCTGGAGTACCGGACTTCCCGTAATAACATGCGATACTTTTTCTGTTAATGAACCGTTAATTAATATACGTATAGGTAGGTAGTAACTGCTGGAAAATGATTAAGTGCGTACATTTGAAGATTTAATGTAACTGCTTTGGTTCTTGTTCCGCCCTCGCCTGATATCAGATCAGTTATATGGAGTAAATTGTTACCTAAACAGAATCATGGATCAATCTGCCACTCTGCTTGGGAACTTCCTTCACTATATGTATATTTTTCATAAATGCTGGACATACTGTTACAGCAAATATCCCGCGCGTCATTGGTCTACGAAAACAAATACTGACGAAAAATTTTAGCGAAGGACAAATCTACGCAAATAGCGCATGGAGTCGAAAATAAGCCGACGATAAAATTAAATAGAACAGTTTCTAAGTTTGTACGGAACACACGTCTTTGTGCAAATAGAGGATTAACAAAAAGCTTTTGAAGCTATTGGTACACGGTATACAAGGCATCGTGTTGATCCTAGAATTGATATTGGCGCTTCCATCCCGCAACACCGAGATCCTAATAGCACAGAACCCCGCGATTACCAATATGTTTTGACACTACAGATAGGTAAAGGGTTGAATGTTAGAGATATCATAAAATTCAATTGGCTGTTCTCTAGTGGTCTGCTAGACGTGATTTGGTATTCATAATACAAGGTATCTTCGAACTGTTCTGGAATATTTGAGCAGACGGTTGGATTAAATTAATTGAATTGAACTGTGTTCAACGAAACTGACCCAACCACCATGAGTATTCTTAATTTGATAATGATAAGACAGTGAATAGGATGACACTACACAAAATATTGAAATTAACCTGATACTGCGTCATGTAGGCTTATTGTCTAACTCGCTCGCAATCGCCATCGTGTTCATTTTGACAGTTCATGTATGGGCTGACAATTGGCATCGGAATCAGCTAGCTGTCACATTCATACAAGAACTGTCAAAATGAAAACGATGGCGATTGCGAGCGAGTTAGACAATAAGCCTCCTGACTGTTTTTGTCTCCTCACAAGAGATTATATACGATTAGAAGCACAGATACCTACTATAGCATCCGCAAAACCAAGTGGCGACTCAGGCAATAAACGTCAGTTCCATTCCTTTTGATGCCTAACGCTAACTGCACTTGTTGCACGTCCCATAAGGCAGTGCAGGTGCGAAAGAGATAGCATGATTCCAATGATTTATGGCTTGACTCGCCACTTTTGCGGATACTATAAACTTTGTTACTTAAATAAAGAATATGACTTGTGTTATAATATTTTTTTTTGTTGTTCGTAGCCGCGTAGCGGACATGTTGGAGGTGGTTGGCGAGCGGGTTGGCGGTTGGTGCGGCCGCGACTCCAACTCGCTGCGGCAGGCGGTGCGCGCGCGCCGCCGGCATCACAACGACATCTATACCAAGCTAGACGCGGAACGGACGGTGAGTGTGAACCCGAGCTCTGGCCTTATATTTACTCCGAAATTCGATTTTCGAAGTTCGTTTCGTGCCGTTCCGTTCTCACTAATAGTTATTAATTTGAGAGTGAGAGGGACGGCATCATACGAACTTCGAAAATCGAATTTCGTAGTAACCCGGTACTTTGCGGGGTGGTAGGGCCTTGTGCAAGGTCCGTCCGGATCGCTACCACCATCTTACTCGCTAATCCTGCCGCAAAGCAGGAGCAGGAGTGCTTGCACTGCTGTGTTCCGGTGTGGAGAGTAAGACAGCTGGGGAAATTACGGGCACAAGAGGCATTTCATCTAAGTCCTCTAGGTTGGCAACGCATCTGCAATCCCTCCGGGGTTGCAGGTGTCTATGGGCAGTGGTGATCGCTTACCATCAGGTGACCCACTTGCTCGTTTGCCTTCCTATTCACATAAAAAAAAGCCTTCCTGCATGGCATCCACTAGGCTGTATCTGGAAATTAGTTTCAGAGATTAAAATGAATACAAAAAGATAGTTTTAAATCTTGTTTTGGATTCGTTACTAGCACCCTCATATTTCACTAAACATTTTTTTTAAATACATTAGGTACCTACACCTTTTAGGTTTTAGGCATTTCATTAAAATGTCCACATTATTTCAATAAAAAAAACGAAAAACCATCGCACGGTCGTCAGCAGCGAAGTGTTTTACTTTCTTTACCCTTTTTCAAAAATGATTGACTAAACAGAATAAATCTAACTAATATTATAAATGCGAAAGTATGGATGGATGTATGGATGGATGTTTGTTTGTTACTCAATCACGTCACAACGGCCCAACGGATCTGGATGAAATTCGGCACATATATAGAGAAAAGTCTGGAATAGCGCATAGGCTACTTTTTATCCCGGAAAATTGCGTAGTTCCCGCGGGATAGCGATAAACGAATCCTTTGCAGACGAAGTCGCTGGCAACAGCTAGTAGCTAATAAAATAAATAACGAATCAGAACAGATTTTTTCTGACTAAACGTTTATTTCGTCTATGACATTTTGGCGTTACGTTTTTGGTTGTAGTAGATACTCAGTTCCGGGCGTTGGCAATCGTCAATGCTGTCCGCACATTCTCGTACCAAATAGCGACGAGTCCACCGTTCCACTTATGTGTGTGTGCAGGTGATGTGTGTGCTAGTTTTTTGTTAGATTTGTCTTTCGCATGAGTATTATCAGCATTTATCTCATACATACTAGTCGCAGACGAAATGTAAATGTGATCATTTTTAATTATCTCCCTGCGAAAAATAATTGCTCTTTAATATATTTTCTGATTAAAACTTAACAGTGCATTTACGTAAAAAAAACATTCACTTAAAATGTCATGATCAAAAACACAGTTGCTATTAACAGAGTATAAACTTATGTCAGAACGCTGATTTTAGCAGTGTACACAAACTCAGTAGGTATAGGTATATTTTAGCACCGCTTAAAATGTAAATAAAATAATTTTAAACGTTATTCCAAATAATAGAATTTTGCAATTTGTACGGATTATTACTTGATTAGATTGCAAAATATGAAAACAATCCGCTGTGTGATTACATCAACACTACGCGGAAGATCGCATTTCGCTTCCTTTCGTGCCGAAAATAGAACGACAATTACTAGTATGATTACTTTACGCAATTTTTACGTCACAATTTTGAGGCTCCCAGGCCATTTTTGAAAAGTGACCCTTTAGACTATCGCGATGATTCTCTTGGTCCATTACTTTACTACCTTAGGTAAACCTTTTAAGATTTTAGAGATTAATATGTGGTTCAGTGGAGCTACTCCAAAATTAGAAGATAGTATCATAACCGGGCAATGGACCAAAACTCGGTGTTGGCAAACCACTGAAAAACACGAAATCTAGCTAAGTATATCGATTTTAGATTATTGTGAGATGAACGGCACGAAACGATAGTGAGTAGGCCTGATGGGTAAGAATAGGATTTTCTGTGCGATTCGATAAAATGCAATGACAAACTGTCGAACTACTAAGAGAAAAACTTTGATGTTCAATTGTTCAACAAGTGAATACAAGCAGATGACTGTGCTTTCAAGTGATGGATGAGAATGTCGTCCTTGTCTACCAGGGTTCTGCATTTAAACAGTGCAAAACTAGGTCAAAACAATCCTATGTCCTAAAAAATTTCAAGCTATCAGGCCGCTATCAATCTTCATCAAAATTATTTGACTACTTTAACCGTATAAAATATACAAACGTTACACGTTATGTATACGTTAAACGTCAATGTGATTCCAGTATCGTAATCGCTTACAAGCTGCTATTAGAATTACTCAATTAATTTGTCGCTGCCCGTACGCATATGGAACACAATACTTGCCACATAACGCAGGGCGTCATTGAGAGCGGTGTCGGTTGCACTAACCGCTGGTGTCGTAATGTAAACGGACACGCCATCGTAATTTGTCGCCAAATTATACACTAAAGCTTAGAAAAATTACGTGATTGCACAGTCTCATCGTCTAAGGGAAGACGGGCCTAGCATTTAACCCTCCGTCGCGCGATCCTGGCGGAACCGAACCTAGGTACCTACACATGGAGGACGTTCGAAGCGAAAGCCCTGTGGCATCTTATCTCCATCACATCGGATTGAGGGCAACGCCGGCGAGGTTTTAATTTAGCTATATGCCTTCGGGGAGGAGTCCCACACATCCAAAGACAACTCCATACCTAGAGCATCCAATATTCCTCTTCGTTACATAAAAGGGCAAGACGCCACATCACGATTTATCTTTATGCTCAGTGGGAAAATGGCTCATTCATTGATAGCGATCAAAATAGGAAGTACTGTTTTATAAAAATCGAACGACGTTGCATCAGCCTGGACTGAGTAATCATCTAATCATCTACGTACGAGTAGAGTACGTCGCGTGACTTGGAATAAGTAGAACTTTGCCTAAATTAATAGATAATCTAAACCACGCGGTACGTTTGACATGCCGCTGTTTCCCTTGCGGTGCCTATAGAAATATCTCAGTACCTGCTGCGATATCGATATAAGTATAACAAAGTGGAAATTGATCCATACTTTACGTACGTGCGAAAGTTGTTGCTGTACAAAGGTGCGCCAAAGCCTTTAGTGTAAATTTTTGTGGTAAACGCCTCATAGGCGTTCGCAAAGTATCGATGTTATGACAACGGTCGGTGGTTGATACGCGCCGTGACAGGCGCGTATTGGCAGTGGCCAATGTGCTCATAGTAACGAAACGCGGAGGAACGCGTTAGAGACGTTTTTTATGTACATAAAACTTACACTAAAGGCTGCCTTAATAATGAGTGGCACACTGTAACCCGTGATACCCACAATAAATTTAACGTCATAGTGATATTCATACTTGATAAGAAAAAATGTGGCGACGTTTACCGTAAGAACGTTCTACGTACCTAACTTACACGTCATGATTCAAATAGTTCGATTGAGTGCCTATTAAAAACACACACACAGTGAGGCACAGTTATAAAATTACGTAGAAATTTACTCGTATATATAACAAAACGTTCTACATCAATTAATTACCTATACGTATGTTTTAACTCTACTCTACATACATATAGTGTCGTGCTAGGAGGCTTTAAATGTTAAATATCAACGTGAAGCGAGCAAACCGATGGCATGACTGTAAAATCAGTGTAAACTGCAAGGCAATAATCAGCTGGATTTCAAAGTTACAAAGATAAAACGTTGCCAATCTTATCATTTCTCTAATGAAGGTAGAATTGTTGTTGTCTGTTAGATTAGATATGTTATATAAAAAATGGTAGTTATTAGTTGTGGCATAAATAGATTGAACTTTATGCCGTTGATTGTTTCAATGATAATTTAGGGTGTCGTGTGGCATAATATTATTTTTCGCATTATTTATTTTACTAAGATATTGCATCATATAAATTTAATATGATATACTTGCCAACTTGCCCCCTGCTCCACCTTAGTTAAAAGACAAAGTTGACTCTAGGGTAGACCGAATGTAGGTAGCGCTCTAGACGCCAGGTACTAGGGTATGGGGTGCGAAAAGCAGATTTTGATAGCGAGTAGTTCGACCAAAGGGTTACGAAAGGCACCCTAGCTCTACCCTGATTAAGAAATTGATGATATTCATATATATATATTCATATTCATTTATTCAAAACCAATACTGACATTGTGTTTGAAATACACAAACAATAATTACAACTAAAAAAAAACTAAAACTTCAGTACAGTCAGGATATAAATACGTAATGTTAACGAAGTCGTCAAAAACATCTAAATATACATCTTTTTCGAAATTAATGCCCTCGACTATACAATTTCTCACATTTCATTGTCATTAAGTCATTAATTTAATTTAATTCAATTAGTTATCCCGCATAAATAAATGTCTTCAATACTGTAAAAGCACCCTCTCAACAAAATAGAGCTCAACTTTCTACGAAAAACCCTATAATTGGAAATGATCTTTAGTTCACGGGGTAGTTTGTTAAAATTGTTGTTTTGCGATGGGCTGCGCTAATTTGAGTATCGGGGAAAAAACATTGCCTTATGTTCTTAGATGATGAAATAAAGTTAATATCAATATATTTTCCTGTAGCTTGACATTGCTACGCCACAATGTCGTTCTACCAAGATAATTAACAACATCACATCCACATCTGCCACGCCATCCACTAATTAATATGCTACTTGCCGGTTTTTGTGTCTCTCAATATCGTTCAGTTCTACTCTATGTCTTATACGTTATGTTATACGTTAGCCACATAAATATTCACTTATACATTTTTGACATCGGGCAAAGACTCTTTACATATTTAAGTAGTTTATATTTTTTTACTTCCACACTGGTCTGAGAGCAAAGGAATAATAACGAATGTACCAGTTGCTTCTTTTCCAGCGAAGATGGTAAAAGCCCATCGAGGGAATGGGCGAAAATCTTAGGAATCATGTTATCCGCGATGCTGGTAGCATAACAACCCACCACTATTTTGATTCCCCTTTCCACCTATAACAATCATGTTAAACGTGACCTTTAGGTCTTGTTATCATAGGCTCTGTCTACCCTGTAAAGGATATAGACGTGATTTGTGTACGTATGTATATTTTGCGCTTTTGTCTGCACAGTGCGTCTTCTTAGGGCCTGTTTCACCACTCCCTAACTGTCAGTTATCTATGTTGACGTCTGTCTGTTTAAATAGAGTAATGAATAGAGGCCTCTCATCTCATTATATAGCCTGTAAACTACAACCCCCGGCACGAAAATAGCGCTGGCCTTGTATGCGCAGAAGTATAAAATAAGGTATCCGTGGGGAGAAAACATGCGCAGATCCCCTCCACGTGAAACGACAGCGCTAGACTTACATGCCGGCACGTGCACTATTTCTTTCTTATTGTAACTCTAGGATCTCTCCACAGAGCCGCGCTTCGTCCTTATACCGCGTGAAAGAAGGCCCAGTCGTCCCGGCGCCGCAGCCAACGACGAGGCCGCCGGCTGGTCTCGCCTGTCCAAGATGTGCACCAGTGTCCAGGGTAAGTCATATGTAGTGCTGGCAATAGCGGCTGTTTTGCAATAATGAATAACAGTGTTGTGTTATTCTTAAATAGCTGTTATTGTAAACTGTTGTCTGTTATCCTGTTATATTGCTGTTTTACAAAACGATAATGAACTTATTATTAAAAAATTGTTATACTTATTTCGTCGCGATCGCAGCATAATAAAAACGTACGGGAAAAAAAGCAACACAACGCTCTGTTACCTTGTTTGTTATTGTACTGACTGACAACAAACAGCAACAGCTAATAATGATACCAAAAGTCAGTTATTTAAATTACGATTGCGATGCGAGCTCGCGCGTACTACAGCGCTATCGCTATCTCTCGCACACACCTACTTGATTTGTTGCGCACTCGCTTGCGCTTCTATGCCAAGTGCGGCAACAGTGCGCGTAAGAATAACGTTGACAACAGACAACGAATAATGATAACAGGATAGTTGACGATTCGATAATGTGTTGTTCGTGATAATGCTTTACGTTATCTGCTGTTGTAATAACGACCACCACTAGTCATATGTCTCTCATAGTCATGTTATCAGAGTGAGAGTGGTCATAGTTACGCTGACAAGACACCGGAGAGATGCTTGGTTTGTCATCGATTTCCCGAGGACTGCAAGCTTATTACGTAACTCGCACGCAATCGTAATCGTGCTCATTTTGACAGTTCATGTATGGGCTGACAATTGGTATCGGATTCAGCTAGCTGTCACATTCATACAAAAACTATCAAAATGAACATTATGGCGATTGCGAGCGAGTTAAGTAATAAGCCTGCTGCTCTCCCAGCGATGCGCTTCCATTTCTGCCGGCGTTGCGAGGATCAACCATTGACGGAGTAACCTTCTAAATTAATGTCAGTTCAGAGGGTTATAGATCGACCGCTTAGATGAGTCCTCGCCCGCGCGGCACGGGCATGGGGTGGGACGACAAAGGGGACCGAGAGAGGTGCGGGGGGCAGACGCACTACCTGCCCGCACCTTTCGGTCGGTCTATCTATGGTGATCGGTCACGTGTTCTCTTGTCTTCCACCTGGTTTATACGACCAGTAGGCTTATTGTGTAACTCGCTCGCAATCGCCATCGTGTTCATTTTGACAGTTCTTGTATCAATGTGACAGCTAGCTGATTCCGATGCCAATTGTCTGCCCATACATGAACTGTCAAAATGAACACGATGGCGATTGCGAGCGAGTTAGACAATAAGCCTACAGGTTTATTTAGTATACGTCTATTGAACTTTAAACCTTACAAACTCGATTCTAATTTATGTCGACGTTGAGATTCATTTAGATTTCGCAATTAAAGGCCACAAGTAATCGCTGCCGGCGGCGCGGCAAATGTTTTTGTAATACATAAGTACATTGCGTGTGTTGCCAGGTATTATGAAAAAAATTGGTTGCCTGTAAAGTCGGTATACGGGCGAAAGTTTTACGTGACAACGACTTTGAGTGGTAAAATAATTTTAATGTGAATATTCATTCGTATAGTAGGAAGAAGGACGTGTAAACTTGTATGCAGGCGCCTAAGCGAAATAGAAGCGCAAGACATGAACCGGTGTGTATGCCTATCTCTCTCACTCTCTCTCTCTCTCGCTCTGTCTCTCTCGCTCTTAGGCGGGCTAACTGTGCTCGAGTGGAAGGGACGCGTGCCTTTCACTTTTTATGTCTGTCTCTCTCGCTCTTAGGCGGGCTAACCATGCCCGCGTGCCTCTCACTCGCTCTCATTGTGAGCGCATAACGTGAGCGGAGCGTAACGCAGTTTCTTGAAGTGTCACCCGGCAAACCAATTTATAAGACGTTGTCACGTCAAAATGTAACCGCTCCGCGAAGAGCGTTTCGACCGTGCTTTAATTAATTATATTTAATGGTCGGATTGACTTGAAACTGTGTGTGTGTGTAATGTAAGTAGAGTAGTCCGATGGCAATTTAATGAATTAATTACTAATTGCTAAGTAGCGTGTACGAAAAAACATGTCTATGAAATTATATTTTTAGATATAATGTGTTTTGATTTGATATGTGTCAACTTGTCAAGTAGAACATAAAATCTAAGCAAATGTAGAGTAGCAGTTATTTAAACAATGACAACACAAAACACTCATATCGTTTGATAACGTGAAGCGGGAATATATTAATTGACCGAAACTTTTTTATTATTTTGAATTTTGTTTAGGGTCACCGCACTGAGTAGTTACTGACTAGTTAAACCAGTTAGGGGCTCGCTTTGCTTTGCTTTTATTATCAGTGTTATGTTTTCCAAGTTTACATGGGTGGTTTTAAAAGGCGAGTATGCTACTTCGCACCACCAAGTCGCCCGAGACTCGAGAAGGCAAAGCTGACAACGACCCCTTAGACGCAGCAGTAGAAATATAACGACATACTTAATCTTATGTGTTAGTTGGAAAGTACACCCTAAGCCGTTCATTCTGTAAGCATGTCTGTACTGTTCTGTACCCAGTAGCCTTATTGTCTAACTCGCTCGCAATCGCCATCGTGTTCATTTTGACAGTTCATGTATGGGCTGACAATTGGTATCGGAATCAGCTAGCTGTCACATTCATACAAGAACTGTCAAAATGAAACGATGGCGATTGCGAGCGAGTTAGACAATAAGCATACAGGATGTAAAGTAGCAGAAGTAACAACGCTACGCTATCAAATGCCACTAAAAAAAAGCGACGGGTAGCACTCCGGGAGTGCCTGCAGAGGTTAAAACAGCAGCTTAGATTAGATTTTAATGTTGTAACCTCCATGATGCTCAAGACGCGTACCGTACTGGCCGCTTACAAAAAAAACGTACCCTAGTACTTAGAGTTTAAACTCTCCCTCCATCTTACGCCTGACAACAATGTTGTTCATCTTTGACTACATGCATGTTGAGCGCGGATACTGAAGGTTATATATACTTCAGGTATCCGCGCTCCTACCAGTACACTACTTTAAGTTTCAACTGTCAAATAATGACGTTTGGGAGGTGAGGGAGGAGGTAAGATTGGTGGGGGTGACCTTTTATCCGTTAACATTAGTGAAGGAGCGTCATTAAAGTTGTAACCCCATAAACTTCGTTGCCTTGCGATGCCCTGGCGCAGTTTTAGCGAGTTTATCGGACTCTGACAGCTGCGCAGTTATGATCAGGCGTGGAACGCGTGGTAGGCCTTTGTACTGTGCAAATACTGCGCGAATCACAAATCAAAGGTCACCTCGTGGCAACGCTCTTTGTTTTTAGATAGTGTTATTGGCATGGAATTTGTGAGACCCCCAATAGCGTCGGATTAAAAATATTAGAATAAACAAATAGTATATCGGGTAGATAGGCGTTCTTCTAGCACTAGAAACTCGTATATTCAAAAAGAGACATCAACAATTTAAGTTACTGTATAAATTATTTTCATTTTTTTTTCTAATAGAGTACCTAATGCGGGATATCCAATTCTGCAAAACGTTAGTCATTTATCACCATGCGATGCTAATACTAATTTTTAACTAAAGTATATTGGAAGAAATGAATTAAGCGAATGATAAAACACGAAACGAACGATTAGAAGAAACACGTTATTGAGAAAGAAAGTGGTCAAATATGCGACTGGTTTTAATCGTCACTGGGAAAAAACGATTTTCTGAATATACATCGCAAGTTAGGGGTTATGCTTTTTGGGCATTGTCTAATGCAGTAGTTCCCAAAGTGGTCCAGGTGGACCCCCAGGGGTCCACGGAAGACTCGACGGGGGTCTACGTTGGCGTGACCAAAAATGGGGGTCAACAATCGCAAGCGGGGGTGCATGAAAATTAATTTGGTCGATAGTGAAGAACTAAAATGTTGGCTCGACTTCTCCTATCAATATGCCTTATAGGCCATAGGCAGATAATATTTTAAGAAGCTCAGCGACTGTTACTTGTAAAACTTGCATTTTCCATATTCAGTACAACGCGTCGAGACACACGGAAATATAGGTACTATATTTATTTATACCACTCCGAATGGGACGTTTTCTGAATAAAATTTGTGAGAATTAATTGGTTCTTGTGCTGTGAGTCATTGTAGATTTCAAGAAAGTAAAGTAGGATGGAGTCACTAGCAGCACAAAAATAAAATTTAATTGAAAATTTGTTTAGTCGACATTATTTTCAAATAATTAACCCTATCAAGCAATCAATTCTAACCAATTTTTTCGAAAACTGTTAATTTATCGTTGAAACTCAGCAACAACGCAAGTTTCCATAGATAGAGCTAATCTTAATTTTTTTTTGCGAGATTTAGTTTAGAAATTAGTGGTAATGGCAGGGGGTCCACCGGATCCAGCAAAATTTTGAAAGTGGTCTATGGAACAAAAGAGTTTGGGAACCTCTGGTCTAATGCTTTAGAACTCTTAAGTACGAGTATACGTGCCGGCACGTAAGTCTAGCGATGACGAGTCACGTGGAGGGGATCTGCGCACCCACGGATACCGTATTTTATACTTCTGCGCATACAAGGTCATCGCTAGACTTACGTGCCTGCACTTATACAACACATCGTGTTTTTCATTATTTCATGCATGTTCGCTGGAACACGTATGTTAATAAAAATGTAGAAGCTGTTCTACCGACTCACACTGGGAGCTATTTATTGTTATGAAAACAGACAAGCTCGTATCATAACATTATCATAACATAATGTAATTAGTCTTATTAAAAAATAAAAACATGGCTCTAATGTAACTAATGAAAGGCGTAGAAGATAGATAAGCATAACGAACGTTTCAAATTCTGCAAAACTGTTATAAAGATAGGATGATACTAATAAGATCTATTGAGGTCGGCCGTAACCTCTTTGTTGAGGTTTCATATGTATGAATTTAACTTGTTTACTTATTTGATTTTGTGGTTAGAGTGTGACACGTGTGTCAGCAGAAAACGGTATGATAAAGAACCTCTTTCTATACAGCGCATTAATTTGAATACTTTACCAGACAGCAAAAACTTAAGTACCTAACACTGTCAATTCGGTCCAAATTTCGTTGCAAATATGAAGCCTTGAACTGCCTGGGTTTACTCTCAGTTAACCTCTATCCTAGAGTTAATTAGTATCAAAATGAATGGAACTTTCTTAAGGGCCAGTACACGCGGACTGCATTCCGACTGCGACCTAACTGCCGACTGCCCATACATTTTCTATTGCAGTTCCATTGCAGTCAGTACAACTGCACGCTAACTGCGATTGAAATGTATGGGCTGTCGGCAGCCGACGGCCGACAGTTGGCAGTCACGTTGCAGCCGGAATGCAGTCCATTTGTACTGGTGCTAACCCAAGGCGCAAGGATTAATTATGACATTATGGCTATTATCAAAATCGAATAGAAAATCAAAGATGCAGATGACACTATCGTCCATCTCATTAACGCCTAACAACAAATCAAATTCGGCGCGTTGGAATCAGTGCTATTAAGTTTGGACAATTTCGTGTAATGTAAAATAACCGGTTTGGGAAGGTCGCGCGGTCAATCTTCCTGTTCCAAACTACATATTTGGTTAAGAATCGAGAAGCTTTTGTTAAATATTAAAAACCACGTGCAAATGAATTGACATTTAAAGATTGGAACCCGATTTTTAAAGCACATGTGTAAATTAAATACCAGTCGGAAGTGGTGAAAAATCGTGCTACAATACAAGCAGCTTAGATGAGTGCTTGCCTTTTTTTTGTAAACTATTCCTTTCTGTATCAGGTTAGCTGGAAGAGCCCTTCTTAGGGATAAGTTCGCCTTTGTACTATTTTCTGTGTATTATCTGTATTTTTACATTTTTATGTGCAATAAAGAGTTTACATACATACATTAGAAGAAAATTACAGCTCTACATTAATCTTGTGAACTGGTTAAAAATCTGATTCGAGCTTTTGAAGATTTAAGCAGATTTTTACCACTTTCGAATTATGTGCTTTCTAAAATAGGGCCCCTAATAGCGTTTCGAACTTTAAATTGCGATTTAGTTTAGTTTCAGTTTTAACCGAAAATCTGTTGAATTTTTAATAGTTTCGAAAAGTATTCCATTTTAAAGTTTCAGTGTACGACACCTAGTGTTAGCCTATGTAAGCTTGTGTGATGCGCCGTCGCAATCGCATGCTATATCTCTTTCTTCTGTTTGACGGCAAAAAAATAGTGGAATGTAGGCCAGCGCTAAGAACAAGGACTAATTTTTTAAAATTCGCACGGGTTAGAAAATAGAAATCCTTGGGGTAAAGCCACGAGCCTAAATTAGTAATTGTATGTATTTAAAAAAAAAGCCAACTTAAGGGGAGGGTAAGGAAGCCGGTGAAATGAATATATGTATAAGTAACTCTTACAATAAAAAGTAAAAGTAAAGTAGTAGTAATTTATAAATTACTGGCACATGAGGTATTGTAGCCCTCTTCGCTGGCAACGCATCTGTAATTCTCTAGTATCCCACCCACAATCGTTTACCGCCCAATAACCACATCAGAAAAATGATGTTACGGTAAGTTCACAAAATCAGGCATTCTATGAATCGTCCAATTTATCTCAAAATAATGCAAACGCAAGTCACGGCAATTCATGTCGCTATCAGCGCCCGCATTATGTTTAAATTGAATAAGCACTTGTCAATTTGTATTTTATTGTGATAAGTGCACACGCACGTGCACAGTGTTGACAATTTTATTTATAAATTGATAACGGAATTGATCTGACCCGAATAAGCACATTGTTATCAATATCAAAATAGTTTCCGATCAACTTGTATGCGTTTAGGGGTTATCTGTTAGTCGCCTGTTCGGACTCTAGTTATCTCGTCTTGTTTATATTTGTGCAGAAATTATGTTGCATCGCTGAAATTTTCCGTTCCTCTAATTAAATAATGATCAAATTGTAATATATGTATATTTAAATATTCAATATTTCTATAAAGAATGGATATTATGGTACCTATTCGGAACTTTCCGTATGCCGACTTCAGCAAGTTACAAGAGAAATTACTAACTAACATAATTTTATGTTTCTCATATGCTGATCGCTGTTATAATTATAATATACTTACAGAGCCAGTAACTTCTTATCTAAAAGTAAATGATGATCAAATAAACTCAAGAAAAATAGTGAATTAAAAACGTAAATTATTTTAACAAAAACGCAGTAACCTAATAAATACTACTAATTTAAAAGCATCCATCCTCACTCATATCACTAATTACTTCCAACATTGCACGCTAATTCGTGTTTCCGTGTATCGCATCGTTCCCTTGTTCTTAGCCCTTTGTCTGAGTCTTCTATTGTTAGGTTTTCTTTGTGAATTAAACGCCTGTATAATTTTATATGTATATCGCGGTACAAAACCTAAGGAAGGACATCTCTTCAAGAGCTTGACCCGGTGACCATGAAATCATAAATAGTCTCTTGAAAACCGGTAAGTAACTGCAATTTCTGAATAATTTTTATTTTCACAATGGCTTTTTCACAGCCGAGTTAGTTCTTTATGCAGTTAAGTAAGTATCTATTATTCCGCTATTAATGAAATAAACATGGTTTTATCTTATACATGATTACGAAAATCGAAGCTTGTCTCTATTTAAATATCGTTTATGAATAAACAAAAATTGTTAGTGTCACCTGTCACTTGTAGTGTGTGAAATAGTGGTCAGGCTAAAATGTTGATTTTTCATTTCCACGCCTTTCCGTACATTAAAGACTTACAAAACTTTTAATTTTTGTTTTCTAATTATTTTATTTATTAATTTAGTATACAGTCTACGTTGCTTATGCTTGCGCGAATTAACGGTATCTACAATCTAGCGAGATAGAATTTTTACTCACAATATATGGAAGTCAAGAAACTATCGCTATGCATAATGTATGAGCTTTTTTTCTTCAGCATTTCGAGACTAGAGTCTATAATTACAGCTCGTTTCGACATACTAGTTCGCCGCATTAACGTTGAAACCTGGAAGTATGCTTGCTGTGAATAATTTGTAAACAAGTAAATAAAATGTGTTTAAGTTAAAACAATAAGCTAGTGTGCCAAATGCCCTCTGTAGCATCACTACATAGTTTAAAACAAAGTTTATTTCTCTGTCCCTATGTATGCTCAGATCTTTAAAGCTGCGCAACGGATTTTGATGCGGTTTTTAATAGATAGAGTGGGTCGAGAGGAGGGTTTATATGTATAATACATGCATAATATACCGTGCGAAGCCGGGGCGGGTCGCTAGTAATAGTTAAAACCGAAAAATTAAAGCTTACCAACAGTCACAAGCTCTGTCGCTGGACAACTACTCCTATGGTTTTTCCCTCCAGCCATCGTCAATATCAAAGAGTCTATCCACGTCTACCATGTCAAGTGAGGATTTGGCAAATTTAGAACGGTATTCGTAATTCAACTCGCAAAAGACACAAGTACAACTTCATGACCGTCTGAGAAATTGCGGGTGGTAGGGCCTTGTGCAAGGTCCGTCCGAATAGCTACCACCATCTTACTCGCTAATCCTGCCGCTAAAAAGCAGTGCAAAAAAAATTTCATAAAAAAAAATTGAGACTAAAGGCTGAAAAAAAAATACCATAAATCGGATTTGAGTCTGTCTTTGCATTTCTATCGAATATCTGCGAGTAACCGTTGTTGGACGATGACGCCTACAGCCGCGCAATTTCGTACATTGACCTCTCTTCCCAGGTAGCAGAACATCAGTCGTACTTTTTTAAGGATTGCTATGTAATCTTTTACCGTTGTATAGCTCTAGCGTATCTTAATATGGCGAGATAAAGATGTTTCATTGTTTTTAATAATTGTGAGGCTGTTTCAGAATAAAATGAAAGCGTTAGAGATGTGACTAAATGACTGTAAATTCCTTGCCGTACCTGGGAATTGTCCGAATGATACTCAAAAGTGACCGAGACGCGGTTATGACTTTGTCTTGTCCGCATTAGCTTATTTGGCAATATTTACAATGTAAAGTGCTTTGTTTGAGCGTTGCCTTTTATTAGTTGATTCATTATTATCACAATTCACAATGTTCCAAACAACTTCATTAAGTTAAGCTAAATTTAGCTTCTACCGGGTTCAATTGGTAAGCTTTTAATTACATCTCTCGTTTTGCTCTTAAAACATGCTCACTGATCTATTTATACTAAAATTTATGCAAAACAATTACAATATTTATTTGCTTTCATAATATGTATGTCATGACTGACGGGTTCGAAAATATTCCTAGTCTGTATCTTGAGATTCTTGAGGTACTAGCGTGTATTATGTGCGTTTAGTTTATCTGATACATTTTCAAAAAAGTTAAATTGTCAGTCTTCTTTGTTTTGAACATTTATTTGCACGGATAATTGTATAAACGACGCATCTTGTTATTCATTCCAGGAGCCCATTTTATTTTGATACATGGTTTATTTTAGAAACTGTAATGCAGTGGTAATCTGTTATAAAAATATGGCAGGTGCCAAAAGTAAATATTTAACGCAAAATTATGTAACCGAGGACAAACTTGAGTGCCAAATTACAAGCGTAAATACAGTTGTAGAAGTCTATGTATGTGCGCATTTGTATTTCCTATGAATTGATTTCTGGAATGCAGAAATAAATACTAAAATTAAAATATATAGGTATAGTTCAATCCACTTTTAAAATGTTATTGTTCATTGTTGCACGTTACAATCAACTATTTTTAATTCCATTGTGACGAAAGTACATGGCTGCAAACTTCGTAGGTAAGGCAACGTGACACAAAAGTGGCTTTGATACCATTTACCACTTTTTTGTACCAATCCACTACCGGAAAGACTTTCTTAAAAGACTGTCGCTTAACTTACAAACACTAGCACGCTCCGCTTATTATCGATAAGCTATTGCCAAGCGGGCAATTGACTTAAGCCCTGCTATAAAACGCCAGTATGCTAGCATTGACGTTAGCTCATCACACTATGTCTTAGTCACGGCTTATCGGAGCAATGTCAATCGACAAGCAAGGTTGTGTCACGGTCGGGACTCTGTATGCAAAGTGCATAGCTAGAATTGACCACCTTGAAATGTCCTTAATTGATACGTGCGAAGATCTATCACTTGATGCTTTTCCTTGATACTTCCTTGAGACCGGAATTTGGCCCGATTTCTTGTTCTCTATGCTACTCTGTTGAATAAAGTAGGTATGTACGATTAACAACATCGTGAAAACTCTTCGAAGTGAAAGCAGCTGCTACCTATCTTCTTGCTGGTCATAAGGCCAATTATTTAAACTTTTTAAAGATGGTAAAGTCTTATTAGACTTTGATACTACAAGCGCTAGTGAGTGACTTCATATTTCGCACTTAGATAAAGTGTAGCATTTAGCATATTGATGTTATCTCCGATGATGTCAGTGAAATTAAGAGTTGATAAGGAATAAATATATGCATTCATAATCGACTGTACTATAGTGATACCTATGAAAAGAAACTGTATTAGCAATATGCGTTTTTATCGTATTAGGTACTAGATAGGACGGTAAAACAAAATAATATCGTAGTTGAAGAATCGTAAATTTTTATTTCGGTGCCGAGGTCTTCGTTGTTCTACATTGTTTTCCGACAATTTGTAACTCGCGTCAAGCGTAAGGCATCCAATAAACCGTAGTAGCCGTTTATTGTTGCGTAATGTTCCTAATAACATACATACAAGTACCCGAAATAAACGATTTCACTCGCCACATTCAAAGCTGAAAACTAAGTTGTCAACAAACGTGATAGATACATTCATTCATCCATAGAACGGTGGCAGCGTTATTCCAAATTTAAACCGGCAGACGCGCGGTGGCGTGACTCTAACCGACCAACCGGCGCGCGCGCGGTGCGACGACCGCGCATCAACACAATCGATTGTGGATATAACTCGATTCACTGTATAAACTATAATTTTGTCACCTTTGATCTGACGTTGCGTAAAACAAGGACAGTGGATTATGCTTTCCTAAGAGGGCACGGCTGTTTAATCATTTATAGTATTTAAATTACTTTGAATGTCATGTCATGCTATGAAATAATTTGAAATGGGTACCTATTGATTACACAGTTACATTTCTGTTTCTATTTTGTATTTTTTATTCGCTATTCAAGTAAAAAATCATTTTAAGCTTTGGTTACAATGCATCATTAAAAATCGTTAAGGTCCTAGACAATTTGTCAAAAGTCTGGGTTCTTTCATTAATACAACGTTCATAATTATAAAGTAGGTAGGTACGTAGTCTTGTAAAGAGGTCAAATGATTTATTTTTGAAGAATTTGCATCAGATTCTCATACAATCAAAAAATTCTCGCTTCACTATCTATTATCGCCTTCGCTTGGTCACACATGTCATGACTTACCTACTATCAGGTTATACAACGACATCTTATAAAACTTATTATTATACACCTAACGTTCAAATGAAAAACCTATTCTGAAAGTAGATTGCGAAATTTTCCTTCTATTTTCTATTTGCCATTAAAATATTTCTGACTGCTAAAGGAATTTCTTGTGTCCACAAGGTGAGCAAGTTTTATAAAATAAACATTTAGTTTCTCCACAGCTAATTAATCTACAATTTTTTTTATATTGTATGCATTATAAGCTCAATGGATTCTTGTAGAGGATTTTCTTACTAATCTGACTGGCATTAATGTCGTCACCGTCGTCGCTGTCGTACCTAAATGGGATTTTTTGTCTTTTGATAAATTATCAAATTATATATGTTGCGCATAATTTCTCAATGTTTTCTTAGACAACCTGTATATGACATTTTAATTTGGTACTATCGAGAAAAATGACAAACTCATGCCATGTCATACTAAACATACTCGTAGTAGATAAATGCTGTATTTTTAGATTCGCTTTAAGTTTGTGGCAAAAGGTTACTCAACACTCGATAAAAATAACTAACCTCGGGTTTATATCGTTGTCCCTAAATATTTTAAATTCTTCCATAGATCTAAATAACTCTGTCAGCTGCGTATTATCAGACACAACTCCACGTAACACCTTTCTACGACCGTGACGCCGTCTTCAAACACATTTCACCAACACCGTAGAACATATTATAAGGAGTTAACTGTACCATCGGATACGGCCGCTGCTCATTGAATATAAATAAGTGGCAATTTAGAACGCACGCCGTCCCTTTCTGACCTTATGAAATGTGTTTATGTCTCTATCGCCCAAGATTCCCATATTAATTTTAGTCATGATTCGGAACCTTGGCCTTGGCTTTGTAGTTAGACGTCTTATTTAGTTTTAAGTATGTAGGTACATCAAGTATCAATAAATCACTCATTAGAACAGAACAATGGTTTAGTTAAGTTACTCTTAATGAATTATATCGTACGTTATGTGTTCTGCGTACGTGTACGTTATGAGCCATGCCCTCGACCGGGACGAGTGGCGCAAAAAAGGGGAGGCCTTTGCCCAGCAGTGGGACACTCAATTAGGCTAATATAAAAATAATAATAAATGTGTTCTGTTTTTATCGTATACCTGGGGTAAAAAAAACTGCGTACTAGTCTCAAACATTGATTTAAATTAAATAGAGTAGAGAGAATCATCGCGGAAGTTTAAAGCATCATATTTATGTGCTGTGGTGGCTTAGTAAAGTAAACTTTTATTTATAATACAGGCCATACCTACTCCGAAAACAGAAATTCTAATTTAGAGACGTGCTATCCCGCTCACATATAACGTATAAGGATGGGTAGAGTAGATCCCATAAGGGATTAGCGCTAGGTTTAACCCTTAGCTGACTGGATATGAAAAAATATTCCTTTTTAGCCCAAAAGCTAAGCTCAATCCAAAATCTAAATGGAATTCTGTAAACAAAGTGAGGCCGGATAAAAGTACGCCTTTCGCGAAAGTAACATGGTTTGCCTTTAAATTTGAACTACCGCTGACTATTTTACCTAAATGTGGGTTTAGTTTCTCTCATCACGCTCTGATGATGTTAATTTGCTATCATAATTAAATTAGCACGCCGTTTCAAGTTAACTGTTAGAACAGTCCTATCTCCCATTTTGGGTTTAATGCCATTTACTCTGCTGAGCGCAACGTCACACTCAGAGACGTTAATTGTAATGGACTCGTTCCTTTTTCATTAATTCGGTAAGACGAAGATGCTACTTTTTTGTAAGTAAATAACGTTTGTAGTATTTATTACACAATCACGACACGACAGTGGTCACTGTGTTAATATTACTTGCTTGTCCTGAATGATTCGCGGTTTCATTAGATTTATTTTCTGCGGGCTGTAAACCGCGATTATCTTTGATGGGCTCCCGATTTTCGATGTAGTTGCATGCATCGTGATCGTGATCTTATCCCATAGAAAATATCTCTAATTAAACGAACTAAATTTGAGGATACCTATGGGTGCAAGACTTACTCACTTTTCATAAAGTCCGATTCAATTCTGTATGAAACTGAATCAAAATCAATTTTTGCATCAGTGTCAAGCCAAATCGTTCCATTTTTTCATACTCATACAAACTACACTGTAGTCTGTAGTTACTACAGTATATTACATTGTATTTCAGGAAAGTCCAACATCTGATGAAAAAGGTCACCTCGTAATGAGTCATTTGGCAAAACAAAGCTAATTTAGGCAGTACCGCAAAAGTTTTCTGAAGAAAATCTCTGAAACATTTCGTTCTACTTTCCTGTTGACTCTCTTATTATATTTAATCCTGACAACTATTAACTGAATTGAGATGAATTAATCTCTCATAAATGTACTTTTGTACCTATCTAGTCTTTAATTTTTGATGATTATAAACTGGTATAAACCCGTTTCTGTTACGACGATTCGTCTCTCGTTGTTTCTAGCTGTATTGCTACCAGTTTTGATGAACTACCCAACTATCTTAGTCGCGTGGCGTTGCTACATATATTATGTCACACGTGTGCAAGTATGCTACGCACGCGCTTTCTACGTATGCCGAATTTAACCGATCGTTGCTTCAATAAACGCATAAAAGAACAAGCCTACTTTCGATTTGATGAGTCTGTTTAAGCAAAGAAAATATTGTGGTGTGCAGCAGACAACAACGATATAGAATTCGTAATATAATATGTAGAGTATGGCGGTAGTCTTTGTTTTGTTCTAATAGTAAATATACATCATTTTGGTTTACTAACATACATAATATGTAATCATGCAGGTGTTGACATAGCGAAACAATAGTACTACGTAGGCACGTACTTACTTTATTGTTACTTTTTATGTATTGTTTATTTTTATTCTGTTAATCACTATCAGACTATCACACAATGCAACTTGAAATTTGTCGTCAAATAGAGCACGTTTTGACTGGCTTTTGTTTACCTTTCATTGTATGTAGGTATTTTTGTTTGCTTGTCTGCTGGTTTAGGTCAAATCTTGCATGTTAAATTTCGCCCAATTCTAACATCCTACTAATATTATAAATGCGAAAGTTTGTGACGATGTGATGATGTGACGATGTGAGTGAGTGAGTGTGTATGTTTGTTCCTTCTTCACACTAAAACGACTGGACGGATTTGGATAAAATTTGGAACGAAGATAGCTGGTACCCTAGATTGAAACATAGGCTACTTTTTATCCCGGAAAATTGCACAGTTCCCGAGGGATAGCGATAAACATATCAATTGCTAATTCTACGCGGACGAAGTCGCGGGCAGAAGCTAGAAAGAAATAACTTGAAATTTGATAATACCTACAGTCAACAAAAAAACGTGTCGCTGTTTTCGTATTGTTCCAATCAAACGCGAATTGCCATATACCTTTACTTGGATCGTTCGTAGTAGCCTACATTGTAGCGTAAATAAAAATAGCCGGTAGTCTAGTAAAATACTGATGATCTGACAAAAATAAATAGCGCCGCACGTGCCGGCCACAATCATTGGCACATTTACTCGTTCATGACAGACTTAAAATAAAGAGGATTATTTACTAACATTATTTAATTGAAGAACTTTAATGTCACATTCAGGGACGTCAATTAACTATTTTCCTTGTTATTGAAATCGCTGCTATTCGTATTTGAGATTAAGCAGGCTAACGTTGATTGATACAAGTACAAGATTTGTAACGCTAGCCAATATAATCAAGCTAGTAACGACAGGGCATTAGAATTGTAGCAAATAATCCCCAGATTAGGTACAGTCTAGGATTATGATAACGTTGTTTTTAACCTCCAAGTAATTTATGGCATCTCTACACTCAACATCTCTACATTGGCGTCATAGCAAGATACACCCATTTTGTCAGTTAAATGTATTAAGGAAAACCTGTCAAACCTTCAAAGACGGCTCCTAAATGTCGATAGCGCTTGATGAAATTGCGTCTGCCGCCCGCACCTCTTTCGGCCCCCGCGTTCGTCCACCCCGCGCCCCTGCACCGCGCGGGCGAGGACTTATTTAAGCGGGCTATAATATAAAGCATTTATATCGAGAAACACCGTAACATATATTTATTCCCTTTGTCCCCAGGAATCATGGCAGGACACGAAGACTCCAGACACGGGCGCTGTGATAAACATCCTAGACATAGGGCAACAGAACTTCGCCAACGGTGGCGTGGTCTCGCGGTACCTCTGCGACCTGGCACAGTGTTGCCATCTGCACAAATACGACTACAGGGATATCGTACCTGACGTACGTATTATTATTTTCTCAGTGCATTAACAGCCCGCCTCCACTGCGTTAGCTATTCTTTCTTATTTAGGGTTAGACTCCTGCCAATATAGCGGTCAGGGGCCTTTCCACGACGTCTTAATGCCATTAAATACCGATTCAGTTTAGGTTCGCTCGCTGTCAGATCCATACTAAAAATGACAGCTATAACCCGAACTGAGTCTTGAATCGCATTAAGACGACATGGTAAGACTCCAGGTCATCCCATCATCTTATGGTTACTTTGGCAATTTATTTTTGTCACACTACATATATGTGGTTTTCATATGAGCCAAAGCAAAGATACCCACCGTTTGGTCACAGAAACTCGACATTAGGTGACGGCACCAGTAATGGACATTGACCCAATAATGCACAATAATAACTCTTATTTAAAAGACACTAAGGCATAGTCATTTATTTTACAGCAGTCAATTTAAAACCATATATTTAAATTAAAAATGAAGTGTCCATTACTAGTGCTTGTCAGCTTAAGGTGTTCAATACTAGTGCCGTGCGGAATATTTCAGGTAGAGTCTGATTGAATACTTATGTGACGATTTTTCAACGTAATTCTATCTTTTTTTCTTTGGAAGAACGCCTTTTGGGTGATGTTATGAGACTTCTCGATGGGCTTCTCTATAGCCGCGAATACACATGCCTGTAGCTGGCACACTTGCATACCAGCTCCTTGCACGCGCCAGCTACAGGCATGCGTATACACTAACCGGCATGCTTGTACCTGGCAAGCCAGGAGATTGCAAGCAATTTGATTTACTTGCATGCAATTAAGGGAGGGCTCGCGGGGGGGCTGCGAAACCGGCATGAGTGAACGCATGCGACAGCTACAGGCATGCCAGTACGCAATGCAAAGACGCCAATTGCATGCAAGTTTAACTTGCAAATGTATTCACAGTGTGCCAGTTACTAATATGCAAGCAACTGATCCGTTTTACTATCATGTTTGTTCCCGGCTTATAGCTTTGTTTGTTTGATGTTCCAGGTAGTGCGAGATCCGAGCTTCCAGCAGGCGATAGCGGAGTCTGCGGCGGCGGCGCGCGAGCAGGGCGCCGGCGACGGCTCGGTCGCGCACGATCTCAGGAAGAAGGTCGAGGCGCGTGCGATGAAGGTGCTCAGGGACATCAGCTCGGCCATGTCCAATAAAGTGCTCAAGTGAGTCATCCCGATACGTAATAGGAAAATGTTGAAACGCTACAGACTCACCGCTTAAATGGATCCTGGCGGGCGCGGGGTAGGCTTGTGCCCGCCCGCACAGAGAGACCACCCCGCGCCCCGCAACCGCAAGGGCGAAGACTCATTTAAACGGTCGTTCTATATAACTGATTCAACGTTGGTTGGAATGAAAAGAGTACTCATAGGTTTAGCCTATAATGTGGATAAAGAAATTATTATTATATTTTGTGTCCCACTGCTAGGCAAGACTCGTTTCAACCTAAAAACAAAAAAAAATAGAGGCAAATTCGCGATTTATGCACGTATGTATATTATGTATGTAATGTCACTGCGTTTATAACAGCAATGCTAGAGCTTCATAAATACCTTTCTGCCCATTATAAAGACAGGAATTTTGCCATTGTCGAGATTGTCGAGTCAAAAAGTTTTAAAACATTTGCCATTATTAACCGATGGCCATAATTTATAAAATAATTACTAAACGCTCTCCCCCCTCCTCCTAAATGTTACAAGCTACAAAATACAGCACCACACGTTTGTCTAGTCATCTGTAGGAGACACTCTTAATCATAACTATAACACCTGCTCTATCGTTTTCCAGTTTCCGTAAGCAAGTTTAGGGCCTGTCTCACCACTCTGTAAAGTTCCGGTTATCTTAAGTGTCAGTTATCTATGATTCCCTCTCTATTTCAAACTATGAAACAGACAGAGACGACATCATGGATAACCGGAACTTTACAGAGAGTGGTGAGACAGGCCCTTAGAATATCGGTTTGTGTTCAGGCTGGTAGCGTGGCTGTGCCACAAGGCGGTGCGGCGGATCGCGGGCGGCGGCTGCGGCACGCGCGCCGCGTGCGTCGAGCGGCTGCGGCGCGCCAAGGCCGCGGGCCTGCCGCTCATCTTCGTGCCTCTACACAGGTGCCTAACAAAACAGTCAGGATTCATCATCATCATCTTCCTAGAGTTTTTCCCGGCATTTGCCACGGCTCAGTGCGCCTGGGGTCCGCTTTGACAACCTAATCCCAAGATTTGGCGTAGGCACTAGTTTTTACAGAAGCGACTGCCATCTGACCTTCCAACCCAGAAGGGTAACTGACCTTTATTGGGATTGGTCCGCTTTCCTGTTTTCCTTCACCGAAAAGCTCACGGTAAATTTCAAATGTATTTGCTATTGTCTGTCTATGATGCTATTTTTTATTTTTCTTATTGTTCAGATCTCACCTGGACTATATTCTAGTAACGTTCACGCTCTACCTGACGGGGTTGCGGCCGCCTCTAGTGGCTGCCGGCGACAACATGAGGATACCGTTCTTTGGGTGAGTCGATTAACACTTAGCTAATTTCAACTGAAGCTGTGCATGTTGAAAATGATCATCATCATCATGTCATAATTACAACAGACCGGAAAACTCACGTATAAAAGCCGCGCATGAGGCGTGTTGTAATTATGTTTGAGTCTCACGGTAGTTTCATGTTGAAATCATTATGTCAGCTGAAAGACGTCCACTGCTGGACA
The DNA here is from genome assembly GCA_963854515.1 of Pandemis heparana. Lineage (NCBI taxonomy): Eukaryota > Metazoa > Arthropoda > Insecta > Lepidoptera > Tortricidae > Pandemis > Pandemis heparana. Next base: position 8,423,404 of record OY978028.1, read on the forward strand.
TAGGCCTCCCCCAAGGCTCTCCACTCGGACCGGTCCTGTGCCTTCCGCATCCATCGCGATCCCGCGATCCTGATCAGGTCGTCGCTCCATCTTGTTGGAGGCCTGCCGACAGCTCGTATCCCGGTCTGCGGACGCCATTCGAGAACCTTCTGACCCCATCGGCCATCGGTCCTGCGAGCAATGTGCCCCGCCCACTTCAGTTTCGAAGAATTGCGAAATGATGAATGTTCATTAATATGTTGTTGCTGTTGTCCTAGTTGGTTCCTCCGAGGGTGTGGCGCCTTCTATATCAGGCGAAGAGTGGACGGCTCCGAATATCACGGGGACCCGGTGTACAAAACTGCTCTTAGGTAAATGCATTTTTAACCAGTGTAGATCAGAATACATAAAGTTTAAAATGTATAATGGGTTAAAATACATAATTATTAAAATATATAATGGTATTTTCTGTGTAATTATTAGCTAGATGAACTTTTTTGATAGCGTAATACTTAGATTGGTTTAGATTAGGATAGGTTTATTTTATAACAATTCTGTGGATTTGCAATTTTCTGACAAAATCGCATTATATATTTTGAACCATTATCTATTTTAACCCGTTATACATAGTTAACTATATGTATTTTAATACGTACCCAATTTTGGTGAGGCCTATTTTTTTTGGAAAATCAATATAGTGATTTCATAAATATATGTTCTTTCTTTATTTTCAGAGCTTACATATTAAATAGTTTAGCAGCTAAAAACAATCTAGAATTCTTCATCGAAGGTGGACGGACGAGGACGGGGAAACCGCAACCACCCAAAGGTGAGATCGTGATTATTTATACAGTAAACAATAAAACAGCCCATCGAGGGAATGGGTGATAATCAGAATCATGCTATAGGCCAGGGGTGGCGAACCTTTTTTGGTGGACGTGCCATTTTTCACAAATAAAGTAATATTTGGCTCTGACCTGTCATTATTATACCTCGTTGTCTTAATAGTGTGTTGTTATTTTACCGTCATATGACCACATTGTCCGTTTTCCGCCCTATTTCGTAAGAAAATAATTTTAAGTTGGTGATTTAAAGGACAAAAATAAACCTTACACACTTTTTTTTATTATTGGCGTGCCCGAATTATGCTGAAGTGTGCCAACACTGGCACGCGTGCCATTGGTTCGCCATCCCTGTTATAGGCGATGCGGCTAACAACCCATCGCTATTCTGATTCCATTTTCCACATATACGCTACAATCTTGCTAAATGTGACCTGTACTTGTTAACTGAGACCCTGACTACGTGTAAGGGATTAAGACGTGATTTGTGTGTATGTGTGAAAAGTGAAATTAATCCAGTATACTTCAGTAGGTATAGGTCCATACATTAAATGCTATTGTGATTCCGAATGCGTTAGACATCATGGTTACTGGCCGGTTATGGATATGTTTTACAAGATTGTATAATATCAATAATGTTTTCATGCTGGACTTTGTAGAGGATATGTTATCGGGTAAGTAATAAAGGTTCATGTGAGTAGGGAAGTCGATAAAGATAGCAATGTTTCACGCAACAAGTAGCATAATATTTTATTGTTATTGCGTGTAAACGGCGTCAGTTTTGATTTTATAACGTCATTATAGTGCAATAGTGTTCAGTTATCTCAGTAATGAATCAAATGTAAGTCAAAGGGATTAAATATTGCAGTAAACAAATGATGAAATTTAATGATATAGCGATCATTTCCTTGTGTAGTTAGGTTAAAGAAAAGAAATATAAAGAAGATCTCGTCAATATTATTATTATCTGCACAATATTGATGTGTATTTTTTTGTTGAAGAATATCATCTCATTTATAGATTCGCTTTAGTTTTAGTTTGCTAAAATTTTCTTTTGTAATCTTTAGTCGTTTTTCGTAGTTATTTATTTAGAATAAAGTAGTGGCACCTCACAAAGCCCAAGCCGACGAATAACATAATAAGTAGAAGAAAACGTGTCATTTTGGCTAAAATCTGCTTTATTTTTCACTGATTACTATTCTTTCTTCTTCTTGTATTTGAGAGCTAAGTTCTTGTCGGTGCAGTAGTCGCCACTCCGCTCGGTCCTCAGCCAGCCTCTTGATCTACCGATACGACGCGGCACTAATGATGGGCGACTTTGAATAATACTAATTCGATTAGTCGATTATTGTAATCATTCGACTTAGTCGACTAATTCGACTAATCATTCGAATATTAGTAGTACTCAAAATCCCCTCTATCCAGCCCTGTCGTGTTGACGTTGATACAACTAACAAGCTAACAACTAACGCGAGCACCGCGCCGCGCCGAGTCGACACGAAGATTCCCGATTCGGCCCGAGCAGTCCGAATAGGGAATCTTCGTGTCGACTCGGCGCGGCGCGGTGCTCGCGTTAGTTGCCGCGACCGATTAGTTACTAATATTATTAGTCGTTATTCGATTATCGGCATTAGTATATTACTAATTTCAAATTCGAATTATAATATTAGTAATGAATAATCATTCGAATCAGCAAATTAGTCGAAGTCGCCCATCACACGCGGCACCCACTCTCTCCTTTACCTGGTCAAAATGCGTTACTCGTCTTCCTTCTATTGTTTATAAAGTATCATACTATTAATTCGTCAGCGGGCATCCTCTCTGTGATAATGGACGCGTACCTCGACGGCACCATCGACGACGCGCTGCTGGTGCCGGTGACGGTCAACTACGACCGGCTGGTGGACGGCAACTTCGTGCGCGAGCAGCTCGGCATGCCCAAGCAGATGGAGACCTTCTGGACGGCGCTGCGCGGCATCTGGCGCACGCTCAACACCAACCACGGCAGCATCCGGGTGGACTTCAACCAGCCCATATCGCTCAAGGTCAGTACGATCACTACTGTAGGCTTATTGTCTGACTCGCTCGCGATCGCCGTCGTGTTCATTTTGACAGTTCATGTATGAATGTGACAGCTAGCTAATACCGATGCCAAATGTCAGACCATACATGAACACTACTGTGAACTGTCAAAATGAACACGATGGCGATTGCGAGCGAGTTAGACAATAAGCCTACAATTTATTGTACAAAAAAAAATACAGAAACAAATAACAAAGTATTCAATAGACGGTCTTAGATTCATATTAGTGTCTGACCGAAGTTTCGGGGATGTTGTCATCTGCTAAAAAAACTTCATAAATGCATCATTTGACAACCCTTTAATATCTGATAAACCATAAACTTTTTAAAAATCTGAAAATCTTTAGGCGTGGCTCTCATTAGGTTAGGTTAGATTTGTTTTATAAGTTTTCCAAAAAGTCAATGTTTTAGTAGAAAATAAAAAGGCAAATGATGAGTTTTTGAAATGATGCATTTGTGAAAAGTTGTTTAGCAAATGATGGTAATGTCGTGTGAGACATTTAACGCTATTTCACAAAAATTGCAATAAAGAGTATGTAACGAAAAACAAGCGATTTTTTGACAAACAAAGTACCTAAGTAAAAATAAAGCTCTAGAAAAAACATAAATGCAGACTTTTTTTTTATCTTTTCACTAACTTAACATACATTGATTACAGGAGCTGGCGACATCGTTTAAAAATTACAACTACCTGTCGGCGCCCATAGAGCGCGCCCTGACGCCGCCCAACAACAACCTGGCCGTGGACCTGGACCGCCAGCTGCTGTACAACCACAGCCACAGCAGCATGTACGGCGCCGACGTCAGCGTCGACCACAAGATGATGGTCGAGGCCATCGGCCGGCATCTCGTCTATGGTTAGTACTGCAACTGCCTGTTGGCGCCCATAGAGCGCGCCCTGACGCCGCCCAACAATATCTTATAAATCATTAGATCGTAATCAATAGAACGCGCAAACAACCAAACGCGCGTGCGGCGACGCCGGCCGTGACAGCCTGAGTGCCCGAGCGCTTAGCGAGTGCTCTAATATGCGTGACCTCGAGTCAAGCCGGAGCGGGAGTTTCCGTTTTACTATGTTCTTATTTATTGTTGTTTTAATGCATATTCGTTAATGTGTGTCGTACAGACGCGGCGCAGGCGACGGCGCTGATGTGCACCAACGTGGTGTCGTACGTGCTGCTGACGGAGCGCCGGCGCGGCTGCAGCGTGCGCGAGCTGGCGCTGTGCGTGGCGGCCCGCGGCGCCGCGCTGGCCGCGCAGGGCCGCGACCTCGGGTACGCCGGGGAGCCCGCCGCGCTCGTCAAACACGCCGTGAGTATAGTCCACGCACGTACGGGCTGCTGACTAGCGCCGGCGCGGCTGCAGCGTGCGCGAGCTGTTAAAACCTGAACTGGGGCCTTATCTTTAACAACAGTGACTTGTTGCGATTGCAGTTGGACATGCTGGGGCGCGGGCTGGTGCGGCGCGAGGGCTCCGGCGACAAGCAGCGCGTGCGGCCGCAGCGCTCCATCGCCGCGTCGCTGGAGCTGGCCTACTACAGCAACACCGTCGTCGCGCACTACGCCGCGCACGCCATCGTCGGTGAGTGTACACGGCGTAGTATTAACTGCTGATAGTGAGCTAACTCCGCCGTCTACACGGTGCGCTTTGTACGCCCGATCTTGAGTGCACGTCGGAAGTTTACCTATTGTCACCTTTAATAAGAAAAAACAAATGAGTAAATAAATAAATAAATAAAGAGGTTAAAAAACTACAAAAAAAGTAACCTAACTTTTGTAGTAATCAAAAAATTATGTAAGGATTAACTTCTTCTTCTTCTTACTGCTACCTACTGTTAAATCCCTATGATACGGGTATTAAAAAATCAATTTTGACCTACCAATGAAATTTGGATAAAATTGCCTTTTTGCAAAGTATGATACACTTCAATCGATGATTGATAATATTTTACAGTACTCCTTCACAGCTTCCGTAACCCCTATTTTTCTTAAAAGCCTCACCGCCTTCATACCTTCAGGCCTCCATGGGTCCCCTCGGAAACCTATCATCATCATGGCCTTTTGGTGATCCAATCTTGGATGTCTCTTCCCTCTTCCACTCTTGGCGATCTTCTAAACCTATAGCGTTAATATTGCAGCCACGGCACTAGAGAGCATCATCCGGCAGCCGGATGCGGACCAGGAGCTGGTCCGGCACAGCGAGCTGATGGAGGCGTCGCTGCAGCTGTGCTCGGTGCTGAGCCAGGAGTTCATCCTGTGCGCGCCGTGCCACCGCGTGGAGGAGACCGTGCTGCGAGCGGTAGATGCGCTCGTGGAGCAGGGCGTCATGCAGCAGCAACAGGTGGGGAGCCTGGCCACCGCCCTATAGCCCTATAGACCGACCGCTTAAGAGGGTGCATTCCTACTGAGCTGGCAACGTCGCATTATTGCTGATTCTTTTACGATTATTTCACGGATATTGAATGAAAGTTTCAAATGTACGTCTGTAGTGCACTTCGTTTTTAGTGTATTAATGTGTCCAATGCAATGATTAATCGTTATGGACTTTTATTTTCGTATTAAATACATACATACGTACATATCGTCACGCCTCTTTCCCACAGGGGTAGGCAGAGACTACTTTGTTCCACTTGCTACGATCCTGACATACCTCTTTCGCTTCATTCACATTCATCAATCTCTTCATACATGCTCGTCGGTTTCGGGTTTCGTATTAAAGTGATAAAATAATATATCTCGTTTGATAAGAAAATAAAAGTCCATCACGATCAATTATTGTGTCTAATGATACATTTAATACACTAAAAACGAAGTGCACTACAGACGCACATTTGAACTTTCATTCAATTCTCGTGAAATAATCGAAAAACAAACAGCAAAAATGCGACGTGTCCAACTCAATAGGGATAAACGCTCTTAATGACGTTCGTTTGTCCCCCAGATTGAGGCGGGTCTCGATGAGCAGCGCTGGTCGCAGCGGTTCGCGCGCTCGCTGGAGGAGGACGACGAGGACGAGCGGCCCGACCCCGCCAGGAACATCAAGTACCGGCTCTGCGCCAGGCCCGAGGCGCTCGCTGAACGGTGAGACTGATACGACCTCATGAGGTACCACACCACTTGACCTAGTGCCAAATTAAGCTTGGTATTGGTACCTATAGACCGACGTGAGCCCTCGCGGGCGCGGTGCAGACGCGCGGTCGTCGCACCCCGCGCCCCGCAACCGCAAGGGCGAGGACTCATTTAAGCAGTCGGTCTATAGTCAAAGTCAAAGGCCTTATTGTCTAATGCGTGGGAGCTCAGGATTAGTGATGCAATTGAATACGAATATTGACCCATTAACGAATAATCGTATTCGCCAAATATTGAAAAGGTATTCGTAAAGAACGCTGTTGGCTTAAACGGTGCGTTCCCGCGTCTTCAGTTCGTGTATTACACACGCATACATACACTTCGACAAATTACACAATTTTTTGACTAGTTGACTAGATTAAGGGCCTGTCTCACCAATCCTTAGCTGTCAGTTATCTATGATGACGTCTCTGTCTGTTTCGTAGTAATAAATAGAGACGGGATCATAGATAACTGACGGTTAAGGAGTGATGAGGCAGGCCCTAAATTAGAGCTGCAATTTTCTTCTTATCTTCTTTCGTAGGTAATGTGCTTTCAAAAATAGAGCGTAATTTTTTTTTAATAAAACTTTATCAGCAGTTTATTTTAAGTGTAATCAGATTATGTTTGTTTGTTTGTTTATTATGTTGATTGCTTTTTTTTGCGTTGGATTGATAATTTTTACTATTCGTTTTGATATTCGTATTCGCAGAATAGTAAAGGCGTTATTCGTATTCGTTAAAGTAGTATTCGTTGCATCACTACTCGGGATGCAAATCCGAATGGAGCATAGGTGGAGGTTCGCCGTCCCCGTTGTTTAGCGACTTTTATGTCATAATTTGTATAAATATAATACAAAAACCTTACGTTAACTAAAGAATGTTTCCGTTTAAAACACCTAAAGAGGCACATAATTAGGTATTATAATACATAAACTACTAACTTCGTGAAAAAATGTTGGACAAACACATATCTAGGTGGTAATGTTACCCGAATGGAGCATAGGTGGTGGTTCCCCGTAGTTAAGTAGTGTGTGTGTTGTGCAGGGCGCGCCTGGTGCGCAGCCTGCGGCCGCTGCTGGAGGGCTACGCGGCGGCGTGCCGCGCCGTGCGCAGCGCCGCGCAGAAGGACCTCGTGCGGGACACGCTCGAGCGCCTCACCGAGGACTACTCGCAGAACAGGATGCTATACGGTCAGTGCCATGCACGATACCGTGTGGCTGTTGCGACGGGGGCACCTTTGATTGTCTGTCCTGACAGTAAAATAATTAAGAGAGTGCATCCCTACTGAGCTGGCAGCGTCGCATTTTTGGTGATTTTTTGCGATTATTTCACAGAAAATGAATGAAAGATTCAAATGTCCGTCTGTAGTGCACTTCGTGTTTAGTGTATTAATCCAATGCAATGATTAATCGTGATTAACTTTTATTTTCGTATTAAAGGGATAAAATAATATATCTCGTTTAATAAGAAAATAAAAGTCCAGTCACAAATTTATAAAAAAAACAATACATCAAAAGAAAAATGCATATACGTATCAATGATTACGTAAGCATGGGAGGGGGGAAGAGGTTTGCTTACTTTTGCTGACAAGGGGGGAGGGGGGGGGGGGTTAAATAATTATATAAAATCTGCTTACGTGATACTCGAATGGCCACTATCACGTCAAAAAACTATTGTAATAGATGGTGTCGTCTGTTCCAGGAGAAGCAATATCCACGGACGCCATCCAGAACTGCTGGCGGCTCCTGAAGCAGTGGGGCGTGGTGGAGTTGTACACGGAGCAGCGCGTGCGCCGGATACGGCTGCTGCCGCCGTACGACGCGCCGGCGCACCGGGACGCCGTCTGCGCTACCATATACAAGTTCAATATGGACACACCGCTGCTCAACTAGGGCCGTGCAATTTTAGTGAACGGGAATTTGTTACGAAAGTCTGGCGAAAAGTGACTTGTAGGCTAAGTGAGGTGTTTTGTTTGTCGTTTGACGTCTCTACTGGCTTAGGGTTGCCATGTCCAGACTTTGAAATCCAGGACATTTTAAACGACGGTTTAAAGTCAGGACTATATATAAGAGGCCCAGTGAAACGATTGGAGATAGTAGTGGCGCGCCAATTTTAAAACAGGTCCTTAACAGGACTTAAAAACTCAGGACGATGCTTAGAAACTATCCAGGACAGCCCAGGACACCCCAGGACACCCCAAAAAGTAGGACATGTCCTGGGAAAACAGGACGGTTGGCAACCCTATACTAGCTCTGCAGGCAGTTAAAATAGAAGTTCGTTTCGTGTCGCTCCGCTCGCATTAATAGCGGAAGGTGTAATGCGAACTTCTGATTTCGGAGCTCTCTTTTTAAAAGACGGAATGGACAAGCGACTGCTAGCCGTCTGATTGGTCGAATATACGTATCGCTTTATCACTATAGAGTATCAGACATTGAGAGTAGTTACTTAACTGGGCATTTGTGAAGTGTATTAGATTGTGGCGACAGCGTAATGATAATTAATAACTAGAGAGGTAACTGCGGTTTGAACAGATCAGGGGCCTTACCATGACGTCCTAATTCCGACTCAGTTCAAGTTTTAGCTGTCACTTTTAGTATGAATCTGACAGCGAGCGAACCTAAACTGAATCGCACTAAAACGTCATGGTAAGGCCTCAGCGCCCTACGGGCTGAGACTGCCTGCAGCCAGACAGCACCGCGATAAACAAACAGTACCTACGCCCATTATTAGAAATTGTTACGCTATAATTTCTAGCACAAATGGTGAGTTAAAGTTGAACTACTCGTACGCCGAAACTCTACTAAAATTATCTTCGTAGCCTTTGAGCGCTATGAATAAAATGTTTAATCCTAGCGCTTATTTGCTATTCGCTATTTGGGTTATAGCTAAGATACTTTAAACCGCGAAGAGTCGCAGAATGCGTTAGGCGTGCGCTGACCAAAAATGATTTTTCATTACTAAAAAAAAATCAAGACCAAAATGTGCCTCTAAAATGGTACTGCATTTCGTTCTGTGACGTACATAAAATAAGTCTTATGTTTGTGCGAACTCCCGTTCTGTATCGTGAAATTGCAAAAGTGTAAGACAATGTAGTGACATGTGATAATAATAGAAATCCCACGTCCCACTGCTGGGCACGAGCCCAACGTTGGCCGTGAGACCCCAGCAAAGAGGTTTGATAGAGACCAGTGACGCCACTCTATACGAATTGTGAAGGACAATGAGACTTGAATCGGGGTTCAAGCTTGTTGCTCAGTGTCTTTTTCATATTGTATTTGTTATAAAGGTACGCACGGAGCAACAAAACGAGTTGCGAATACATTATGCTAGTTGCTCAGATGGTTGTATAGAACGTGATGATATGGAAAACCATGGAACTATAATATTGCATGCTGATGTCTTCCAGGCATGTGCCGATGTGGTATATTTAACCTGACGTGCTGCCTTATTTTGATCTGTCGAGCCAGCAAGCTTTAAGGCTTTTTTATATCTTATTTATTTATAATACTTTTTTATTTATATTCTGACAGCAAATTGACAAATTAAAAAGTACTAGTTTGGTTATGTTGATTTATTTGTTTAGATTTCAGTTGTTTATGTTCAATTGGGATTTTACAATGCCAAAACATATAGTTTATAACTCTGCAGTTATTAGTTTTCTTTGTATTGTTCTGTTAGGCTATTATGCTTCGTGAAACGCGTTTGGTTCATCAGTGCGAATATTTAGAACAAAGTGTTGAGGCAACTAAAAAGTCAACTCAGAAAATAAAAAACCTTGATTTGTTGTTTTTTTTTTACAGTACAACGTATACGCGAGAACGAACTTTATTTTGTATGTGTAAATTTTGGCTGTAGAATTAGTACTAGAAATATTTGAAATCTGATTTCAGAGTCCATTACATTGACTGTGACCCTGAGCATTAAAATAGGATACACAGGTCACTCACGTATGTTTGGATTGGTTGGAAGACTAAGTAAGTGACTTGCAATTTTAAAGTTACGTATATTACAAACCGAGCTTAGTGTAGAAGAGTTAATCCGGGAGAAAACTACAAAGCTGGTTAGAGAAAGATGTAATAAACTAACAAGCCAACCAACCTAAAGACTGAGGGTGATTCAAATTTGTATTTGATTTTTTTATGTATCATGCATGCCTCGACTACAAATATGTAAGTTGTCCTCGTATTTTATTTCAATGATGACCCGATTTGTGTTAGTAACAGTCACTGCAATGGCATTGAAAATTGTGTGTCCAGTAGATGTGGCCTTATGGAATATTTTAGTTTAAATAAGTGGTTCATTTTGTTAAATTTTCACACATTGTTGTATGAAAGTATGTTATGTATGTATTGACTGAGATTGCTCAAAGATTGGAGCCAAAAAATATGTCTAATATTTATCTGTGATGTTATTATTGTTGGCTAGTAGACCAGAAGTGTCACAGTGATGTTGTATGCATTTTTAAAACGCTAGGGATAAGTTTTGTTTAGTCTGTCCCGGTATGAGCCGCGCCGCATCCCTGCGACATTTATAATACACGTCCGTTTCAAATAATTTCATATCTAAAGCCATGGACGCAGAGGCGGAGCAATTTGCTATTCTAATTTTGTAACTACCCTTGCATGTTAAGAATTTCAAGTGTCGCCTCTACGCGTTTGCAGCTCAAATACAACGATGTGATCTCAAGATTGGTATGTTAGCGTATCTGATTTTTGTAGCATTTGTCTTGTAAAGATATCATGGCTGGCCATTGAAACTTGAGTCTGAGAATGTTTGAATACCTTTTGTATTAAGACTATTAAAATACTCTAAGTAAATAGATAATGGAAGTTAGCTGTTAATGGTAGCTGGTACTTTGTTTCTGTGTGAAAAGACAAGGGAGCAAAGGAACAAAAGATGAAATAAACGAATCTTTTACATAAATGTGTTGACTTATTGGATCCTAAATAAAAGTGTGTTAGTTTACTCAAACCTGAACCTTTAAAACTTATTGATTTGATCGTTTAGTGAACAGCTTTCCGTACATGCAAAATGAACGGTACAAGTCATCATCAACAACATCTGATATACAGTAGCAGCACAAGTGTCCAAATAGATGCTTTTGAGTGTTGTGTCGTATTTGGCTCCTATATTCACTACATTCATATCTGCATATCTGATGCCTGACCCTTAGGCATAGGTTATTCTTAAATAAAAGAACCTGAATGCTTCTTATACTCATGCATACCCTCATTATTATGGTCTTCAGTCAAAACATTATTGGGGTAATAAGAAAAACAACATTGTACATTTTATACCTTATATTGACCGTACATATAAAATTATAACCTAATGCATTCATTACCAAAGGACCTTTCAGATAAAATCTTGAGGACTGGAAAAATATTTTAAGACAGTATTCAAACATCTACACTCAGCAAGACATAACAAGGTATTTCCATCACATCCTATTAATGCATTTGCTGACATCTGATACTGGACGAGTCACGAGGCCCATATGTGTCCCTGGCGGTTTAGTTTATGCATTAATTATGTAGAACAAGTCCTCTGGACAATGAAAGACTTTGGGTGTCTTAAAGTAGTTTACTTTCCTGCAGCAGTAGCGAGGGGATTTCGTACAACTAAAATGACAGAGTCACCACGGAGGAACATCTTAGAAATGAACTTGTCCTTGTTTACAGCTTTACCCTGAAACAAATGAAAATAATATATTAATGGCAACTAAACATGTGCATAGGATACACATCCAGTGTGTGTTTTCATCTTTCAGATAATAATATATATTCCAGAATCAATTTTAAATATGCAACAGTAAGTGCTAGACATTAATGTCATGAAAAAGTTAAATGCTTTTAATAACAATATTTTTGCCAGAAGCTCATTATCAGTAGTACCACTGTTATTGATTTCATATGAAGAATTTCAAGAAGTTACAATCACTACAAAGTATAAAACAGTCACTTTCCGTGGTCTGTGTCCCTATGTATGCTTAGATCTTTAATAGATAGTCAAGAGGAAGGTTTATAATGAGCATAATATAGAAAAGAAACACTGATTGCACCCGTGCAATGCCGGGACGGGTCGCTAGTTGATAGTACAAAATCTAATAACCAAGATATTATCATAGCTCAGACAAAATATTCAACATATCTCACAAACAACACCTAACCTCAAAACTAATAAAGATTGATTTACAACAAACCAACGCCTAGTAAAATTATATGCTGCTGTTACCTTCTTTCCTTTGCCAGTCCTTGGTACTTCAGTCCACATTTCCTTTACGTTTTCAAGGACCATGTTACAATGCCGGTCGAAAGCTTTCACACGACCCAACAACTTTTTATTGTTCCGGCAGTTGATCAATACTTGAGTATTGTTCTTTACGGACTGTGTGAGCACGGAAAGGGGCCCAGTACTGAATTCTTCCTCCTCAATTTTAGCTAATTCCTCCAGAGTCATCTCCGAGCGTGGCTTGGCTGTGGTTGCCCTAAAATCAAGATATAACTTGTTGTAATGGCCGTATTCTACCAGCAGAGTTAATATTCAGTTTCATAGAGGATTAATACTTACATGTTGATAGTATTTACTGAAAATTAGCTTGATTACACAAAGAAAATGCAAAAATTTACTAAATTGGCAACAGCAACAGCGCGCCGCAATGTTTAACCACAGAGTATGAAAAAAAAAATGGATGCCGGCACAGACTCACAAAACTACGGCTCTAAACTAACATTTTTTTCTGCTGTTGGTATCATGTAAAATTCGCCCCATTTCTTGAAAATAAATATTTCCTGCCTATTTAATTTTTACTTCAATATTGAAAAATGAAATCTTTTATATCTAAAGATAGTTTATTTATCGCTTCTCTTCGTTAACTGTTTTTTATCCTTGTGTCGCGTTTGTAATACAAAGACTTTAATTGTTTATTGCAATGTTACACGCTTACATGGTATGGTCATGGGCCTCATAAGGGGCCGCATCTTTAAACATAAGTTAGCAGTATAGTATATTATACTTATTAGTTATTTATTTATAGCCTTTTTATTCCGAATTCGCTACAATTTCAGTAAGTACCTACATGTTGTTGTAGTTTTTTTTTTTTTTTTTTATTGTGTCGCGTAATTCGGCGTGCCTCATGGCATGGGCCTCCTCCGTGTATTGGAGGGTTTGGGCTATAGTTCCCACGCGCGCCCAGTGCGGATTGGGAACTTAACACACACCATTGAATTTCTTCGCAGATGTGTGCAGGTTTCCTCACGATGTCTTCCTTCACTGAAAAGCTCATGGCAAATTTCAAATGTAATTTTCTCACATAAATTCCGAAAAACTCAGAGGTGCGAGCCCGGGATTTGAACCCACGGCGCACTGCTTGAGAGGCCACAGGTCAAACCACTAGGCGACCACGGCTTTTTTAGATATTATACTAGTCTCGAAGTATTCGGTCAACATTACATAACAGAGTCTTTTGATTGGAATGTATTTCACATTTTTCCGATCTTAAGGCATTTCGAACTAACTTCGAAATATTTGCCGAGTGCAGGTCCAGTACCAAGTATTTCCACCGAATAGTTTTGAATTATGAGTAACACATGGCGACTGCTTTTTTGTGGGGGCGAAGAAAAATAGGTAGTATAGTAAAGGACTGGCATTTTAACTTCGTCACTTGTGCTACATTATAATACGTTCGTTGGAATGAACGGCTATGGCAGATGTGCTCATAATCTGATAGTAAAGGGATCTACTCGCAAATTCGAAGTTGTAGTATTTAATAGTATACAACAGGAGGTAGAGGTTGTAGAAAATCAAAGGCGAGCTTGTATGATTATATATGAATAAAACAAAAAATATATAATCATTTTTAATTTGGTGTGTTTTATTTTTTTAAATAACATTCAGCCACATCTCAAAATAAGACTGAAGGAATGATCAGATCTTCAAAGTTCTTACGAAACCTCAGTACCATTACATTATGCAACATTCTACGTGAATTTGTGGCTTAAGCTCAAATTAACTTGAGTGCACTAAAAAAAAAAACTTGTCAATGTTACACAGTCTTGAATTAAAAATAATCAACTGAAACATCGCAGTACTAGCTGCCTTACACTGTGAAACGCACTTACGTATTCTTTGGTTGCATTTACAACTATTTATGTACTTCTTGGACTCACTAAATACATAGTCGATGGATAATCAGAGCCTCTAGTGTAAGTGTTTGACACTAAAATTTTTAAAGTCTAAGAACGCGTTCACGTTACTGTCTCAATTACTATGGTTAAATTGACAGCGCCACAAGCGAAACGAATCGGAAACAAATTGTAGTAATTGTTGTAATTGTAGTATTTGAAATTTTAAAGCAAACGCGGTCGATACGTTTCGTTGTTTGCGACAAAAACTTACACTAAAAGATCAAAAGTGACCGCCTTAAATATAAAATTCTTTTCTATTTCACCAAAGACTTGCAAGTTTACAATAAAACACAGGTCAATTATACAAAACAAAATTCAAGAATTCTATACTTTAAAGTTTTTTTTTTTCAAATCAATGCAACAGAAATTCAAAAACATCAGAAGGATAACCTCTCATACTTAATTTACTTCACCCGAGAGTATTATTTTTAAGGTCACGATAAACTAATTGTTTACAATAAATATCACATTCAAAAGCTCAAAACTCACTTAAATTTTGATTTACAATTGCCACCTTAAACGATCGTTTAAAGCAGTATGAAAATAAATTTTATATGAGGAGAGCCAAGTTTAATTTTTTTTTCAGGTAGTTCAAAATTATACTTCTGACGTCAAGGGTGTCCTAGTTAAGGCTTATTTAGATAGAGCGAGATATATGTCGTGCGAGTTATGATACATTGCTGTCTATGATCGGTGGCTTATAAATTCACAGCCACACGACCTCGCAATGTACAGCATCATGCTTTTAGACTTCTTGTAGACGTTCGGTTTTTCCACAACAACTTTTTTATCAAATCCGCCAGCTAAAGGTCTGTACCGCTATGGAAGCGCTGAATCAATAGGTCATACCGAAACATACAATTTTAGAAATATGTATAACGCGGGAAAAACGGACTTCTACAGGAGACCTAAGGCATCAACCAAAATCATACGTCACATAAGTTAAATCAAATAAATGCGAACCTTTATGTTCATTTTAAACATTTAGTGTAAATAGTAAATACTTATGTCAAGTAAATCTATAAGCAGCTAAAAGCATCACTTTAATTTCAAACGACAGTATCAGTCTTTATAAGATATCGCCATATAAGCCGCAGCCAAAATAATTATTTCTAACATTTTTAAGTAATTTACACACTCACTCATTATTTTATAATGTTGTCTATGCTTCCATAATCTATTACTTTTTGTAAAAATGGCGACCTTATTTCAGTTATCTGATAAACGGCATTTCACAAACTAAATATTTTGATCTATTGCATTTATTAATCATAAAGTATTTTCGACGTGGGGAGTGATGTACATTATAAATATGAATTTGAAAATTTGTGACTTAAAATCAGCACCATCTATTTTTGTACACAACAAATTGGCAGTGGATTACATTTTACATGTCAATGACATCTAATGCTGCACTCACAGCCAGTTAAATGACCTTTAAACCACTACTTACCTTTAATTTATTATCAGAATTCTACGGAAATTTAACACGTATTACGATTCAGTTCACTAACATATACTGTGTCTATTTTAACTGAATGACCACCGTAAGGTACATCAAATGTATTCCGATATAAAAATATTTTACAGTCATATGGAATCTACAACTGTCATATAGAAATAATGGTTTATTGCTAGCACCAGCTCGAAAACAAAATGTAATTTATGGAAACATAATATTCATATCACTTTAAACTTCCAAAGGTTCGTTTCAACAAACACACATTTTTTACTTTAAATCTATAACTCTCAAACATTACTTAAAGTCTTTATAAAAATACAAATAAACCATTTATTGTATGTACGATTATTTAAGACACTTCACGTTTGATTGAATTGAATCACAAACTCTAAAGGAAAATGTACAAAATTACAACTAAATTATTTACAGAGATCTCTTAATTACAATCTACAATCGTATGAATTTTCCTGTCGATATAAAAACCTTTTTTATAAAAGGTACGCGTATCAGGTAAAATTCATACAAATCTTAAAGCGAAATATATTAAAAACTTTATACAACTAACAATAATCATTTATCTATTCGTCAAAATGCTTTTCTATTATCAAAATATGAACACTGAGTCAATAGGCTATTATACTAATGACAAATATGATTGCAATTACAAAAATATTCCTTAAATATAACATAACACTTCCACATAAAAGAGTGGAAATTGAATAACCATTGTGTGGAAATATTAAGAACATCTTTGATGCATTCTCCACTCTTTTCTGCGAGAGTCTAGTCGAGTCGTTCGTTCTCGCAGCGCATAGCTGTCTTTAATTTCTATCAGACTAGATGTACTTGTTTCATTTAATAGTAAACACTTTCTAGTTCTAGCAACACTCTTAAATAAAGCGAGCGTGCTGACGAGGCTGCACAAAAAGTTATACCACTAATTTTCTTTTAAAATTATTTTTTCGCGTTCGCAGGCTCTTTGCCTAAAGATTTTCTATTTTCAAATTTTTGCTGTAGGCTAGCTACATTCGATGGTTTCGACGTCAGTTTGGTCGTAGTCGGCTTGACGTTGGAGTCGGTTCTCTGTACGCCTATCGTGGTCGGTTTTGGGACTACTTTTGGTTTATTTTTGTTACTGTCCGCTACATTAGAATCTACTTTGGAGTTGGTGCGGTTCAAAACGCTTTGCGGTTTGGTTACATTTGATACAGTGACGGGTTTTGGGGCAGGTTTGATCGTTGGTTTTTTGTCGACGGTTGGCGCCGGTCTCAATGGTAGCCTATTGTCATTTGGTTTAGCGTTGATGCTAGGTTTAGCTGCTATTTTAGGAGTATCAGTAGGTTTGTTATTGTTTATCACATCGGGCGCTTTCACAGCCTTGTCTGCCACGGCGCAGCTCGATACTACGTCGGGGCTATTCGCAATAATCTTCGGTGTATTTTTACTACTAGCTTTAGGCGACTGAGGTACGGTTTTAAAGGTCGACGTTCGTAAATTCGGAGGTGTGACTTGCCGCGAGAACTGCGGTATTTTGGTGTTGGCTTTTAAAGTAGGGGACGGTGGAGCCTTGTCTTCTTGCTTATCTTTGTCCTTGTTGAGATATGTGGGTACATTGACAGCCGAAGGGTGCAAATAACCACTGCTGGTAGTGGATGCAACGCTCTTTGATCCCGAATTACTATACACACTTTCGGGGGTTTTGTACCCAGTATTCATGTATGTGCTGTCTCTGTTACTCTCGGGCGTTTCCTCCTTCGCTCTCCCTTTCTTCTTTCTAGAGAGAGTCGCCCCGGAGTATATGGAATCGAAATTTCTGTTTTGGATTTCGTTGACTATCTCTCCTAGCAGACCCATGCTCTCCGTGCTTCCGGAGTTAGATGTTATCGGTTTGGGGGTGTTGTAGCCCACCGGTGGGGGTTGGGGTATAGTTTTAACGGGGGGCGGGACCCCGGGAAGAGGTTTCGAATGCTTCTCGGGGCTCTCTTCGATGATGGCGTAAATATTGTCTCCGGATTCTTCGTCTATGTGCGCTAGGGGGGCCTGTTTCTCCTCGATACAGTCCACGTAGTCGGTAGATTTGAGGTTTATGATCGGTTTAGGGTTTTGGTACACCGGTGTCTCTTCGTTTTTAGGTTGGTTGGGTAAAGGGGGAGGAGGGGCAGTAGGCCGGCCCACGCCGGAGACGGGCCGGGGCGCTCCGGACGGCTGCCTCATGGAGCCGAAGCTGGCCAGGGGTGCTTTAGGGGCTGCCGGCGCTCGCATACTTTGAGCTCTATTCACGAACGCTTTTGGATCCTCAGCGTCTTCCGAATCAGACACGACCGGCACCGTGTTCACGGGCAACTCTATCCCCTTCTGCAATATAGGGTTTGATATCTGCAGATTGCGTAGCGCACCTTTATCACCAGATTTCGGTATTTTAATCTGGTGTATTGGATTTTTTGGCAAAGAATGGCTCCGTTCTACCGGATTCCGTTCTTTCTCTTTCGGTTTCTCCTGTTTCAGGAAAGACGCTATCCTGTTCAAGGATATCCCTTCTTTGACCTTCTTTGGTTCTTCTGGTAATGGTTTTTGCGGGGCGGTGCTGGCGTGCATGCTCAAAGGTCTCTTCGGTAGGTCTGGAGAGGCGACGGGGATGTTGGGAGCTTGTCTGATCGGGCCTAGAGTCTTTGAGCCCTGGAGCGGCGAGATCAATTCTTTCGCAGTACACGTGGAAGCTTCTAGGATAGGGCTGGATATGACCGGTCTGGAAGGTGGGTTGGCCATCACGGGGGTCATTTCTTCTTTATCGTGGGTCATGAGGGCTTTTATTCTATTCTGGACGGAGCTGTTCGTCCGTTTGACGGACGGACTGGTCTTCGGGCTGGTGGACGCGGCAGGAACCACGGGGAGCGGCGGCGCGCTCCTCAGCACCGGTTTCAAGACACCCTGGTTGGCGAGGTTCTGACTGTTGCTGCTGCTTCTATGCACCGGAGTTATCTTGGCGCTTTTAGGATTTTTCGCCACTTCTTTGACCTCTTCTTCTGGTTTATCGATGGGCGCGAGTGAGAAACCCTTGAAGTTTCCGAAGAAGTTGACGGAAGGGTTGACGTTGCCGCTTGGGCTCCTATCGGAATCGCTTCTGAGGAGGCTCGAGCTCATATCGTCCGGGTTAGAGAGGGTGTGGACCACGGGCTGGGGCGCCGCTTGGGAGTGGTTCTGGAAGTTGGCAGCAAACTTACTGGCGCTTCGGGAAATGCGGTGCTGAAGGCTAGTTTTCTTTGGTGATTGGACCCTGTGAGAAATAAATAACAATGATGTGTTGTTGGTCACGATAAATTTACCACAGTTTGTTAATATTTGACAGCAGTGTTATAAGATATAAGGCGTTAATTTTGCACCATGAGCATTGAACCAACATGCAAGCCAACTTGACACAATAAAACATGCAACTACTAGTATCACGCAAACTACTCACCACAATGCAGACAAAGCAAACCACGGACAGTAGATACTAAATGAAGAAAGTAAAATGTTGCCAGCTCATAAATAAGAGGATAAAATGTTGTTTCTGTGCTAATGTTAATGTCAACAGTGCTGACATTAACGTTCTGATAAAGACGAAATCAACTATTTTTTCAAAGATATTGAAGAGTTTTCAACAACATAAATTGTTAGTGTTTTCGTCAACTGAAATCATCGGTCGACGAAGCCAATAAAAAACAGTAAAAAACTTAAAATTGAACAACTAGAACTGAACATTTCAGAGTAGAGAACAACTAGAACTGGCAACATTATTAAGAAAATTAAAAGTTGAGAGAAAAAAGGAAAATAAGTGAAGAAAATTTAGTAATCATTTAATTCTCAAACCATACTATTATTATTGGATAAATAAAATGTAAGTTAATTAGAACTACTATAAATACAGCTTACACAAACTCAATTTACAAAGAAACCAATATAATTACAGGAATTCCTTAAAAAGAAACAAAATTCGAGATTATATTTTAAGATACAAATAAAAGTAATATTTTTGGTCGAGCACAGTAAACAGTATATACAGTAAACTCCGTTGTTGTAACTTGACTTTTACGTTTATCGATATTATTTGTTATTAACAACTTAAAATATAATCTCGACTAAAAAAAAAAAAAACACAAATGGCGCCACCACCGACATTAAATAAAAGCATGAAACATACTATGAAAACCCAATGTATCTTTACAGTCTGATATACAATGTAAGATAATACATGCATATATAAATCACGTCTTTATCCCTTACGGGATATACAGAGCACGAGGTTACAAGACCTAAGCATGATAAAACAAAGATAAAGAAAGAAAAATATGAAAAATGCAAACTATTATTCTACATACTACTACTAGTACTATTATGGCACTCATATTGTGATGATATCTACGACACTTGCGATGATAGCTCGATGATATCAAAAGGCGTTTTTTTTTACAAAGGTTACATGCTGTCACTGTACAATAGTTATAAACAAATTTGTCAAGATCCACCAAGGTTAGGCATTTGTCGCTTTGGGAGGGTGTGATTTGCTCAGTCTGTTGTGTCACACCTCTAATGTGAAAATATTAAATTTATAAAAAAGCATCCTCTTGTCAAATTTGCTTATTATTGTTTGGAATTAAAACACAATTAAAACACTCTTTTGTATTGAAGATTTGAGTTTTTACTGTCCTTTTTTGTTATTGTCGGACTCTTTGGCTAAAAAAAGGTTGAATCCTTTTTATGGACTAGATATATTTCTAATTACTTTTCTAAGGTTACATTATTGGTTTTCCTCAATTTAGACCTTTGGTTGACAATTTCGTTGGTTGTAGAGGCTAACCCAGCGTTCAGGATATTCGGTTTAGGTTTTTCACTTGCCAACGTAATGTTAGGTCTCGGTTTTACATTAGGTTTCGGACTGACTTTAGGTTTTGGAGCACTTTCGAGAGCCTTAAGCGAACCTGGTCCCTCGCTGTCTTTAGACGCTTCAAAATTGTTTATTATTTTATCGATCTTAACTTTACTTTCGATTATGTCTGCATTATTAAAATTAAGACCAGAAGCTGTAGTACTAAAATTATTATGACAATTCTCGGCAATAACAATATCCTCTTTATTAATTTTACGATTAAAGCGCACAGGCTCTTTAACGTTACTCTTGTTTAAATTAACTAATTTACTTGACACATCGTTTTTCCAAACGGCAACACTAGTTGGAGCACCGCTAGGTTTTATCACAATGGCAATATTAGCATACGTCGGCGTATCATCTACAACCAAATGGCTCTTCAGAACATTGTCACTGGTTTCACTTTTTTTGAAACCGTTTCTTAATTTTTGCATGGAATCTTTGTTGAAATTGGAAAATTTGTCGAACAGGTTAGCTTTAGGGTTAGGGTTGCTCGGTGCACCATTACCGCACCAGATTAATTTGTCTACGTACGATTTCCGGGGTTTCTTCCACCAGTGCAGTACGTTGTGGCGCGAGTAGTAGACGAGGAAGAGCAGCAGCAGGGTCGAGGGTATGATGCCCAGGAATATCACATACATCACAACCATGAAGTTCCTTTGGACTGTGGACAAGATGGTATGCATCAGGTATCGATGAGGACTTTCATTGTTGAGCATACATGGAACGCTGTGATAGTGAAGTAATGGCATGTCGACAAACAAATTTCAATATTTTGACGTTGACATTTTGCGACAAGGTTCTATTGTGGCTCAATAATAAAAGACCGCGAGTGTACATATATGTATCTGTCACGGATATGACATTATTTGACTGTGTTTGAAATATATATTTTTACCAAACATACCCAATAGAGAAACTGTACTTATATTTAAAAAAAGTTTACAACGTGTTTTAAAAACAATTTGCAATATTTCAGGAGGGTTATTAGGTACTTTGAATGAAGACACCTGTTACGGTTTTTTATCGTAACTTTTAGATTTCAAATCAAGTCACCTATTTTATGCTCCAATAAGTAAGTAAGTAATGCTTTATTGTACAAATATAAAGAAACAGATACAATATAAGTAGAGGTACATTTTGTACATCGACCAATGTATGGTAACATTTCGTAAACCACAGTTAAAAATGCGACGGGTAGCATTCCGTGAGTGCCGGCAGAAGTGAAAACAGCAACAAACCACCACTACCAAATAGACAGACGGCATCATATATAATCGACACTCAAAATATCAGCGTCTTAACTGAGAGTGGTGAAACAGGCCCTTAGTCAAACTAACCCAATAACCTGCTGAAATATGAACAATTAAGAGAAACTGTAGACGTGTTGTATAGTTACCGCTAGGATCAGTGGCGGGGCCGGAGTCGTAGGAGCCGCCGGGGCCCGGCAGCGCGCACAGCGGAGGCCCGAAGCCCGCCAAACAGTGGCAGTTACCTAACAACAATAACGGACTTTATAAAGAAAGAAAATTTTGATATGCATCCAGGTCGTCCCGCCGTCTCCGTTTTGGTTTGCCTCTGTTCCTATATCCGTCCGGGACCCACTCTGTGGCAATTTTAGCCCAACGCTCCGACATTCGGCAGACATGTCCAGCCCAGTCCCACTACAACTTGGCAGTCTTTACACCTACGCTTTTATACACCTCCTTTGAAAAAAAAAACGGGCACCCATGGTTTTTGTATTTTATGTGCATAAATAAATGTGTTAAAAAACGGTGACGTTACGGAATCGCAACAAAATGTATGAAGAAACGGTGAGAAAACGTGACACATACGACACGTCACTGCGTATACGCGGCGGTTTGGTCGCACCCTAATGCCTAAAAATCGAAAAAACCATAGGTGCCCGATTTTTAGGCAAGGGGGTGTATATGCTTATTTTAAATTAATTTAATTATCTACCTTCTGAATTGCACACGCCGTTTCCAGAGCAGTTGGAGGGACAGACCGCGCCCTCCTTAGCGGCGACGAGCGCCTTCACAGACTCCACGGACACGCAGCGCTGTTTCATACACATCTGCGAAACAATCACATACTAAATTTCATCTAAAACCGTCAAAACGTTCTAATGAAAGATTAACAAACACTCAGACACACAGACATACAAATTTCGGTATTTTTAAATTAGTAAGCCGTTCTTCAACATAATTATCTAACTAATATTATAAATGCGAAAGTATGGATGGATGGATGTTTGTTACTCAATCACGCCATAGAACGGCCCAACGAATCTGGATGAAATTCGGCACATAGATAGAGAAAAGTCTGGAATAGCATATAGGCTACTTTGTATCCCGGAAAATTCCCACGGGATAGCGATAAACGAATTCTTTGCAGACGAAGTCGCAGGCAACAGCTAGTAACATAATTATAATACCTTATCGACTCCACACTTGGCACCGTCGGGCACCAAACCGGGGTCCACATCGCTCAAACCCAAGTCTATGATGGCCGTGCGACACGGTATAATTGTACCTGCGTAAATAAAGATAAGCTTTTGTTCAAAAAAATACAAGCTAAACTCTGTCCACGTGTATCAAAATTAACCTTTAATATATTGTTTCCTATTTTTAAGGTTCCGTACCTCAAAAGGAAAAAACGGAACCCTTATAGGATCACTTTGTTGTCCGTCCATCCGTCCGTCAAGACCCTTTTTCACAGGAACGCGTGGAGGTATCAAGCTGAAATTTATATCAAATACTCAAATCTTGTGAAAAAATCAAACTTCTAAACCAACGCAATCAAAAGATACAGGTATGTCGCGATGTGTCGAAGTTTGTTTATAAAAAAAGGGTGAGAGGAGCATTGTTAGACCGACTTGGTCACAATTCGTGACTGGAATTGCCCGGTAGTAAAATGTTTTTCTTTTTTTTTTCCTACTGTGGGTTGAGGGTATATTTTGCACGTACTTATCAATACAGAACAGCTTAGTGTGAAAGATTAAAAATAGCGATTGAGAGCTCTCCACTTTCTGTCAACAAACTGCTGTGCAGTTTGGCAGAGGTATCTAACTATCTAACTAATATTATAAATGCGAAAGTATGGATGGATGGATGGATGGATGGATGTTTGATTGTTACTCAATCACGCCAGAACGGCCCAACGGATCTGGATGAAATTCGGCACATAGATAGAGAAAAGTCTGGTATAGCACATAGGCTACTTTTTATCCCGGAAAATTGCGTAGTTCCCGCGGGATAGCGATAAACGAATTATTTGCAGACGAAGTCGCTGGCAACAGCTAGTATAGATATAAGTATTTTGTACTTCTTTTATATTTTATTAGAGTCAAATAAATTTAAAAAAAAAAACAGTTCTCACTAAGAACTTCAAATAAGTACATAATTTTTATGCTTGGTTTTTCTTTGTTCCATGGCTACGGTATAGTGGTGGCTAGCACGGGGTGTTGTTGGCTATGGTTACCGTTGTTGTTGATGAAGGTGGCGGAGAGCACGGCGGCGCTCTCCATGCCGAACTCGAGCCGCTCGTTGAGGTGGCGGCACTGCAGCAGCCCGCAAAGCGCGTCCTCCTCGCGGCACTTGCGGTACATCTGCCGCACGCGATCGTAGCCGCAGTTGCCGTGCCTGCACAACAGAACAACAAACTATACAGTGTTTCATACGGGCATATATTTTATCCAGATATATAAGCTATCAAAGATTTGCCTCTATCTCTTTCTAGAAAAACGGAATTGTATTATGGAGTTTATATGGGCGTTGTGACAAATGACGTCACATGTCATGTCGGATCACTCTTTCTAATAGATGACTAATTAGTAGTTTAAAACTCTTACAGCCTTATTCATAAAAAGTTAGGGGCTCGCTATAGGACTGATGTAAAAAAAAAAGGCCAAACGTATATTCATAAACGTCTGTTAGCGCTAATCAGTCCATCAAGGCTCAGTTAAGTAGACGGAAAGTTAGCGGACCGTAGACCCTCCTTTATCTCTCTGCTAACTCACAAAATAGCCGCCACAAAATGTGAACAGCTGATTTTGGCAAGAGCAAAACAATACCCAAGACAGTTTTTTTTTTAAGTTTATCCCCTCCGGGAAAGGTAAAGGAAACTAGATCCACACTGTCTCGTCTGTCGTGTTAGGCTGAAGAAATGTTTTCGGTTTCCCGCTAATTCGCTGCCACTACTGTCAATTTTTTTTTTAATTCACTATAAGAACATTTTTGGTCTATGATTTGTCAAGGTGGCCAACATAACGCGTCTAATCCATCCATCAGCAGCTCAACACACACACACAGACGCTAGCAAGCGTTTATGAATCATACTTCTAAACAACCAACCAATAAAATAAGCTTGATCAGTCTGTTAAGTAATAGACCCATCAAACCTCAATTAAGGATATTTTTTATGAATATGGCTCAATAATTTCCGTATTTTTTGACAGATTTTACTTTTAATTGAACTTCTTGACATCGTTTTATTAAGAAATGCGATATATTTTTAATACATATTCTGTATTGGGGTCTGTGTGTGTCGCGGTACTCACTCGTCGCCCTTGGGGTTGGAGCTGTGGTAGCACTTGGCGTCGGAGCTGTCCCCCGTGGTGCCCCACAGCAGCCGGCACTGGTCCCCGCGCCCGCGGCAGCTCCCGCCCGCGCAGAACGCCTGACACACACAATGACGCTCATTAGGTACATCAGATATCGTGCCGAAGCATTAAAAAAACAATTGTGCTAGAATCCGAGACTTTTTCGTGTCAAAAAGTTACTCAGAAGCACAGTAAGGCCTAATGCTAAGACGAAGCGCATTCGTTGCATGAGATACACTCGCCATGCGACCTGCGTAGCCGCGCACACTTGCACAGCGCTGTGTGCTTATTCGTATATCTGTACGTGTGTGTACCTGTCCGTCGCCGCAGGGCGTGGCGTCCATCTTGTGCACGTCCCTTGGACAGAACTGCGAGTGTCCGCTGCAGTACTCGGGCAGGTCGCACTCCCGGTCCGCCGCGCGGCACTCAGTGCCCGCCGCCTTGGGACGGCACGTCTGTTGAGAACACACTTGGATTAAAGACATCCCCTGTTTTTATTTAAAGTATTTCGGGACTTGACCAAGTAAATTATTTTTATTAATTACCTCCACGTTTCGGCCACGAAACAAAAAAAAAAAAAAAAAAAAACAATCTAAGTAGGTACGCAATTTTATTTTTTTAACCATTTAATTTTTTTTTATATATTTTTTTTTATACATATAAAAATAATTTACGTGGTTAAGTCCCGAAATACTTTAAATAAATATGAGTAAAAATCGCGGAAGTTTAAAACATGACATCCCCTGTGTCAATTCACATCATATCAGCCGTAAGATGTCCACTGTTGGACATAGGTCTCCCTCATAGACCTCCAGTAGCCTCGATTGGAAACGGCTCGCATCCACCATGCCATGAATCCGCTACTATAACCTACGCTGGAAATATTTCCGACAAAATCGTTCTAATTTAAAATGGCGCTGCTAATCGGGCTCTGCGCACACAGAGACAACGTAGACACAAATAATAAAGGCGCTGTCAACCGCCAATGACCTTGAGCAGCGCCACTCTTCACACATACGGTTCGCGTGCCTGTTTGTGAAAGAGAAGAAACTATTCCGGCAGCTTGGCGCGCATCTAAAGTCTTACAAATAAGACGCAAATAATAAGAAATAACCTAAAGTATGGATTATTTGTGAAATATGACTCGTTAGCGGTTTAGGTATGAATACGTTGACTTCGTGTTTTTAATTGTAGACCCATACGTTAAAAAAAATAAAGACATAGAACCGTTTAATGGTTATTTTTAAGACCAATCTTTTAAATTATTTTCTATCGAGCCGATTTCGTACAATTATGTATCGAGTCCGTCCACGGTTTTTGAAATATGATGAATATTAAAAAAAAAATTTGATGTGCTAGAAGAAAAAAAGTTTTTCTTTTAAAAAAAGTGCTAAAATAACATCATTTCAACAAAATTAAGTCTTGTCAGCCTCTTAACGTCCGACGGCTCACGGGCGTCCGATGGTGCCGCTAACACATCGGTGTCGGATCCGATAATCAATATCGGAGCGGACGATATTGAAGGCACGTAATTACACACTTCATATAATTGAGTTGCCCCCGATATCGTATAGGATAATGTGTATACTCTTACCGCGAGGTCGCAGCACTGTCCGTGGCCGCACGTGGCGTTGGCGCGCAGCGTGCAGTCCGGGGTGCAGCAGGCGTGGCACGCGCCGCCGCCATCTTGCGGCGCGAACTCCCCCGGCGCGGTCCCGCAGTCGCACTGCTCACCCTCTTCGAGGAACCCGTTGCCGCAAGTCGGCGAGTTGAAGAGCGACTTCGGTTTGTTACTGTAACAATGTTACGGGTAAATGAGTAAAAACAGGGCGTGTACACTCCGCAGTTTAGGTACGATCGACCGGCGCTCCTGCCGGACAGGATAAGGGCAGTAGGTTGCCGCTCGCCTTGCACGCTGGCGTTGCGCGTTATTTGTTTGTTACCTAGTTACTCGTACCTAGCAACGAACAATAACTACTACAACCCTAATAAGTTCGCGGTGACGTCGTGAACGGCCATGATTGAAATGGTTAAACTAAAGTCTTTTGCAGATTTTTGTATATTGTATTTATTGCTTTGACATTGGCGTAATCATCGCATCGATCAATGGGGCCATATTAAAAAAGAAGAAGAAGATAAGCGATTGCTAAGTTAGCAGAAGCCTACAGAGCGTTTATGAACAAGGGTGTAAGTGTATACGCCGGTGACTCCACCTGTTCTAGCGCTTACCGCAGGCAGTAGTCCATGCCGCGTTCAAAGGAGAGCGCGAGCGACTTGAGGCTGCAAGAGGACCAGTGGACGGGCGTGACGGACGTGCTGGAGGGGGACATGATGCACTTCTGGTCCGGGCACGCGCAGTCCGCGTCCGTGTCGTGCTCCATGCCGAAGTTGTGGCCCATCTCGTGGGCTATCGTCATGGCAACCAGACCTAGCACCTGACAAACGCAATACTCAGGTATATTTGAATTGTTCTGGAATATAACAGCTGGTTGTGTTAGACTGAACACCCCTGGAAAGCCACTGTACACTAGAAGATATTGGCGAGCTATCCTCTTAAAAGTTGTACCGTCAACTTTTTTCTGGGATATTGTTTCTTTCTTCGGATTCCTACTCAGAATCACGAGCACTATCGATCCTGATAGGAGAAAAAAAACGCTATGAAAATGCCACACATTTTCTGGCCTAAAATTTCGTGCCATTCCGTTACCATACAAATTTGTATGAATGAAGTAACGGAATGGAAAAGGCAATTTTGGGCCGTTTTTTTTCTCCTATCAGGATCGTTAATGCTCGTGATTCTGAGTAGGAATCCGAAAAAAGAAACAAAATCCCAGAAAAAGTTGGCGGTACAACTTTTAAGAGAATAGCCCTGGCGAAATGTCAACTGAAGCCGGCCGATTTCGCCTGACATATCTGGCGACATCGCGTGACTTATGTAAATAGCGAGCGAGCATTGTCAGGCATGTCGAGCGAAGTCCGGCAACGTCGCGCCACTTCACCCGACGTCGGTAGCGACGCGTGGCGCAGGACATTTGTCCCCTATTGTAACCCTGTTCTATCAATATTAGTTGTCAGTGTTGTTCCTGACAAATTTAGGGTTGCCGTATTCTAATTCTGAAATTGCCGTATTGTACAAAATGTTTATTTTACAAAATTATCGCGCGACAAAAAATCGCAATGCGCGCCTGGCCTTACCGTGCTAGGGGGTCTGAACCTACCAAAATGAGGAACTTTAGATTTTAAACATTAACGTCTCGGTGATAAGATTGCATTTTGGTTGAATTCTGTTGACGTTTATTTTCGTGGCGCTTCTACTTTATCTATGGTTTACATGTTGGTGATGTTTTTTGTTTACTTTAGTCAATTACGGAATTGCCGTATATTTTAATACGGTAATCAAAGAGCTGCCGTATACCGTATTTATGATGTCTAAGACGCTTGAATGCCGTATATTACGGCAATTACCGTATCAAGAACAACGCTGTTAGTTGTTGACAAAGTTTAACTATAAAGTGTAAATAATATATAATAATCAAAAACTTACTTGCGAGTGGTTGGAGGCGAGTCCGGCGGAGTAGTCATATGAACAGATAAAACCTTTCAGCGCTTTGCCGACTACGCCGTCCTTGAAGTTTTGCCGACTGAAAAGTATATTTCACATAAATATTTCATCAACTTTCAAACAGTGCACTCAGAAACGTCAAACCACATAAGATATGAAATTTTTTAATCCTGGCGAAGGCCTCCTTTTTTTGCGAACTTATATTATTTTGTGTCATTGTGTTATGAAACCCTAAAAACCATATCTAACTAGTGGAAAGTATTTGAACCCGTGTCGTACACGTAAACAATTGAAGGTAGACCTCCTGCCGTGGAAAGAGTAAAAGATATTCTCAACTCACGTGAGCAACTGCGCGTTGTCGTTGGGAATCATCCGTACGAGCTCAGTCTTACGATAATGCAGGAACTTGGTTAACGTCGTGTCGCCGTTCTCTTCTAATTCGATGGCGTCCCTTTCCGTCCACACCACCACGCCCACTAAGGCTATGAAGATGTTGAGAGGCGCGTACACCTGGAGAGAGGGACCAGCTTGTAACTTGATTCTCGAGAATATTACAACTTTTAAATGTTGCTATGGACGAGAGGCATCAGAGCTTTCGTGTCTGGAACAGTAATAACTAGTAATGGTGAGGATTGCTTTGCCACCCATAAATTTCATCATCATCGTCATATCAGCCGTAGGACGTCCACTGTTAGACATAGGCCTTCCCCATAAACCTCCAGTTGACCCGCGACTTTAACCAGGTCATCCGTCCATACGCTGCACTGGTCAATCCGCGGTCACCACACGAGAACCCAAAAATTTCATCAATCGTTTGTCCTTATCTGTGAAAGGTAAATGTCAAAGTGTCAGTTAGTCCATCGAGTTCAAGCGGCACCAGCGGGGGAGGGCGGGAATTCCCAAACCTGCATTGCACAGGTGCCGCGAAGAAGGAACCCCATCCCAGGGTGGTCGTGGGGCGTCGCGGTGACACCGAGTGCTCCCGTAACGCCTCTAATAGTCCTCGAATAGGGAATCCGTGTGGTTTTTAGTGGGTATGCCTGCCGTCGCGGGAGAGTCCCACGTACCCCCGGTAACCCCGTACTGCCACACCATAAAAAAAAGTCTCACAGAGTTGATGATGTTGGCGGCATCAGTGAGCTGCCATGAATAAGGGAGTTAGTCTCACCGAGTTGATGATGTTGGCGACATCAGTGAGCTGCCGCTGCACGGCGCGCAGGTCCTCGCCGCTGGCGAGGTACTCCCCCCTGTCCGCGACCAGCACCAACTCCACGTAGCGCGACTTCTGGTTGGCATTGTACGGCATACGGACGCGTATGTCCTCGTGCGTTGCTCGTTTGTACTGGAATAATACTCTCAAAGGTTATCTAACCTTACATACTCCTGTATGTGATATGAAAAATAAACGAAAATCAATGGAATACCAGACCGGCATAAGTTGACAGTTCATAAAACAGTCAAATAATCATTGAAATTGTGACAGTCGAAAATGAGTAGCATTGGGAGTAGTGCCCCTAGGAAATGGTTATTACTCGTATGATCAGCAGTGTCGTGCAGTGTGGTGTGAGTTCGCCAGGGTAGGTAGTGGAAAGATGACGCAACACAATTTACATTGTATTCGTTGCCTATCCTGGCTACACCCCACTGCACGCCTTAGGTGATCAGTTAAATCAGTAGGCATCACTAGAAGAGGTTACAATGGAAGATACGATCATTGTGAGAACTAGACATCAAAAACAAAAAGAGTATTAAGTTTGTCATGACACAGAGTCCTTACCCGACTAACCCTAGACCGCCTTCGGGCCTGCTCCTGGCTCCTCTGTTGGAACAGCAAAGGATCGTAACTGGAGTTCAGGGTGGCACCTCCATCATAGCCACATTTGTACTCTTTGGCCAGATGCTCATGGGAGTAGATGAAGTGGTCCGCATTTATGTCGTTATCTGGAACATTTGTGATAAAGCCGTTAGAACGTATCAACACTGCAACAACTTTTGCGAATGGTAGGACCTTCTGCAAGGTCCGTCTGGATCGCTACAATCGCTACCACTGCTGTATTTCGACCAGTAAAGTAAAACTATCGGTGAAATTACTGGCACGAGGTATTTCAAACCAGCCCCCTAAGCTGTCTACTCTGGTGTCGCGGATGTTCAAGGGTGGTGGTGCTAAAATTACCATCAGATGACCCGTTTGCTCGTTTGACAAGGGATGCCTCCAGAGAAAACACTACATTCAAAAAGTATAAAAAAAGATTTACTTAATTGGTGTCAGAGTATTTCTAGACCTAAACATAGAGGTTCAATTTGCGATTCTAAGGCTACTTTATAGCGCTTCGATCACATACGGGTGTAGTCTGGCTCCTGGGACCCACGTACCTTGCACGGGCTGGATATATCGCATCTGCTGGCCATCGTAGATAACCCCCTTGACCCCGTGGCAGGTCGAAACAGCAGCCCACGAGCCGCGCCGCCCGCGCACGCGTCCCGAGTACTGGCATATATCCAGGTCCTGGGAAATACGCCAAGTAATTCACCAGTGAGTGAAAATCCTCGGGAGCATCGTCCAGTGGCTCACACCACTATTTAATAACGTAAACAATGGCATGGGAAGACAGCCTAGCCAGCACGTATAACTAAGACTCTCCCCCTCCTTAGCAACTGCAATGAGCACGAACAGAAACCCGATTTTTGACAGCACATAATGTGAAAATGCCACTCTATAATGGTGAAAAATTGTACTAAATTTGAAATACGACGCTTATGTGCTTTCAAACATCGGGCCCCACAACTGCTTGGACAGTGGAGTTACCTCTCTCGTGGGAGTGTGCAGCTTCGTCTCCCCTTTCTCTTGGTAACTAAGCACGTGTCCACTCGGCACCAGGTCCTCGTTGAGCCGCAGCTCGAGCACGTACTGTTCGCCATCGATGCTCACGGTCAGCGTCACGTCTGGATGGTGATTGCCGTTCTGAAAGAGATGGCGAGTTTTGATGCATCAAGCAGAGTTGAGGGGAATGCAAGTGACAAACGCTTACTAGCCAATGAAAGTCATAGCCCAGCCACGCTCCAGCCAGCCAGCGTCCTCGTTGGTAACAATCTGTTCGTTTAAATATCTGTTCGTCCCTATTCCTTGTCTACATCACAAACATTATCTAAAGAGAGAATAATTTCTAGGGAGCTACTAAGGTTTGAGCTTGGCTTGGATGAGTCAACTTTGGTCAGTCACTTTTCTTTTTAAACATATTACTAAGACGTTCTCAATTAGTTATTCTCAATTAAGTTTTCTTAATGATTTTTGATTTGTCATATCGACGACTGTGTTATCAGCGTGGCTATCAACTTCTAATGCAATATGAGTTGTGGTTCGCATTTAGGCTTGAAGGACCCCTCGAACTTCATCGAATCTGACATTCTGCTAATCGTTGAATTTGCATTTCTGAGTGTCTGCCTTTTAGTCTTTCGGCACCCTCAATTCTTCGCAAATCTTGCGGTTGAGACACTAGAGATGGAATCTTTACACGTGGCGACATATGCATTGCGCGGCCACAAAACTATAGATTTGTTAGCAATCGATCGTCTACGGTAATGTATATCAACCGGCACGATATTCTCACTTCTAACAACAAATAAGGCTTTGGGTATCAACGGGACTTTAAGTGCGAAGCGACTATTTCCTGCAATTTACTCGTAGCTTGAGGCTGTCTTACTTTCAAGTTTGAAATGCCACTGCCGTTCGCGAACCTTTTCAATTACGTGCAAAAAGTGGACTGTTATACCTCTAAGTCTACCATTTTTTTATCCTACTAATAATACGACGACGCGGTTGGCCTAGTTGGTAGTGACCCTGCCTGCGAAGCAAGCGTCCCGGGTTCGAATCCTGGTAAGGGCATATATTTGTGTGATGAGCACGAATATTTGTTCCTGAGTCATGGATGTTTCTATCTATATAAGTATGTATTTCTCTATATAAGTATGTATATCGTTGTCTAGTACCCATAACACAAGCCTTACTAGCGCTTACTTTGGGACTAGGTCAATTTGTGTGAATTGTTCCCAAATATAAAAAAAAAAAAAAAAAAAATATAAATGCGAAAGTTTGTGACGATGTGAGTGAGTGTGTATGTTTGTTCCTTCTTCACGCTAAAACAACTCGACGGATTTGGATAAAATTTGGTACGAAGATAGCTGGTACCCTAGATTAAAACATAGGCTACTTTTTATCCCGGAAAATTGTATAGTTCCCGCGGGATAGCGATAAACATATCAATTGTTAATTCTACGCGGACGAAGTCGCGTGCAGAAGCTAGTTAACCATAAATATTATTAAGATTAAGATATACAAAGGACCCTTATGAGTTTATATGTTTGGAATGTTTACATTGCAACAAAACACACTTAATATAAGCTAGAGTTGTCAGCTTACCGATTCTTTCGTAGTCGTAATCTCTCTTTTCGTTCTGCCATGGTGAAATGTGGGCCTTACTATTCTATGTGTGGTGAAGTCTGAGGACGGTGCTGAAACAAGAGACAATTTTATTAATTAACACACATTCTTACAGTTCCATGTTTAAACTACACTACACCATTCTGGGCGTAATCGTCTTCCTAGTCTTCTTCATTCTGACATGTATAACAGTGGATAACGAGCCGTTATTTTTGTTCGACATTACAACTATTTTAACGATAATTGCCACATTGACAGGCAAAGCGACGAGTAACTGGTTTTAGATAATGAATATTGGACCTGCATAAATAACGGCTGCTTCGATCAAGAGCTCATCTCTCGTACCCTAATTATAGATATGCTTGGCATTCAAAAAGTTTCATCCATCAAGCAATATAAAGTCATTCGACATGGACAGAAAGGTAAATACTAAGACATTATCTAAAGTACCATGTACTTTTAGCAGTATAATAATATTAATAATAATGCATTTATTTCAAACTACAATGATTCAATTTGTTAGTTACATAATATGCCCCTATTGTCCTTTAAGCGGCCCTTAAGTCTATGTCACTACATAGGTAGTATAAAACAAAGTAGCTTTCTGTGTTTCCCTATGTCCCTATGTATGCTTAAATCTTTAAAACTACACAACGGATTTTGATGCGGTTTTTTAATAGATAAAGTGAATCAAGAGAAAGGTTTATATGTATAATACATGCATAATATACCGTGCGAAGCCGGGACGGGTCACTAGTTAGTACTAAATCTAAATATTAAATTGAAGGGCAATGTCAATCGCAAACACATTGAATAAATTAAATTAAT
This sequence comes from Pandemis heparana, assembly GCA_963854515.1. NCBI lineage: Eukaryota > Metazoa > Arthropoda > Insecta > Lepidoptera > Tortricidae > Pandemis > Pandemis heparana. The sequence goes on from OY978028.1 coordinate 8,457,401, forward strand.
TACTTAATAAATTATGTACATTTTTAATCTTGTTTGTTTATGTATACTCTTTGTTTTGCCTTACTTAATGCTTAAGTATAAACTGTTATGCTAAGTTTTTTTTAGCCTATTATAGTGTGCTGGGCAAAGGCCTCCCCTTCTTTCTGCCACTCGTCCCTGTCAAAAGCATGCTCTCCTGCCACCCTTTTCGATATACATCCGAGTCGTCCCGCCATCTCCTCTTTGGTCTGCCTCTGCCATGATAGCCATCTCACGAGATCCAAGTTTTTATAAATGAATAAATACTTAAATGTCATGGTATAACTTAGGAAGACTAGGTACTACATTTCACATCAAGTTATCTTTGCCAATTTAATAATAATGCAATATCCAATAGGAAATGGAAGTCGTTGCCAACAGAATAAAATGAATCATACGGAAAAATTAAATTGTAATCATATTTGTTCAACAAAGCTCTTTGTCTGCGTCAACCACAAAGCTTATGTTAATAGGTTGTGTACTACAAATATTTATATTTTTATGCTAAAAAGTAAATTTAAAAAAGGTATCAGTTTGTGGCCAGCAAGCAAGCTTGTTGTCTAACTCGCTCGCAATCGCCATCGTGTTCATTTTGACAGTTCATGTATGGGCTGACAATTGGCATCGGAAACAGCTAGCTGTCACATTCATACAAGAACTGTCAAAATGAAAACGATGGCGATTCCGAGCGGGTTAGACAGTAAGCATACTGGTTCTATTTAAAGTGTTACCTACTAATTAATGTGTATCATTATCAATAAATAAGCTTAGTACAAATTATTTCCCTTTTATGTTATGCTAAATGGCAATTATATTGATATCAGAAGACGATAAAACAAGAACCACAATTATGATTAAGTACAATATTTTAGGACTAACCAATAACGATAACGATAACCCGTCATTCAGGGAAATTTTACTTTGTTGATGAGATTCCTCTTGAACTTGAACTCTATCTATTAAAAACCGCATCAAAATACGTTGAGTAGTTTTAAAGATCTAAGCACACATAGGGACAGACAGACAGCGGAAAGCGACTGTTTATACTATGTATTGAAGGTGTTTTTTTATTCCACTGGATACTAATCCCCTTCATATTCAATTCATAAACGCTCTTTAGGCTTCTGATAACTTAGCAATCGTTTGTCCTTATCTGTGAAAGGTAAATGTCAAAGTGACAGATAAGGACAAACGATTGCTAAGTTAGCAGAAGCCTATAGAGCGTTTATGAATAAGGGGGTAAGAGTTTAGTTACGGGGGAAAGCCGCGGGCAGTAAGCTAGTGCTCTATATTTGTCTTCGTAGACCCGTTAGAATAAGACTACGGTAGATACTAGGTCATTGATCGAACTCTAGCACAGAGGCATAGCGATGATGATCTAACCTGTTGTAGTGTATTACAGTCGCGAGCGCAATCGACTCACAATGCCGAGTTCTGACATAACGTGAGCATAATAGTTTAATGGCCAATTGTACTTAGCTCACTCAGATAGAACAGAAACCTCGCGTGTGCGTTTCTATAGAACGATCGCTTAAATGTGTCCTCGCCCGCGCGGTGCAGGGGCGCGGGGTGCGACGACAAAGGGGGCCGAGAGTAGTGGTGGCAATAACGGCTGTTTTGCGATAATGAATAACAGTGTTGTGTTATTCTTAAATAGCTATTATTGTAAACTGTTGTCTGTTATCCTGTTATATTGCTGTTTTACAAAACGAGAATGAACTTATTATTAAATAATTGTTATACTTATTTCGTCGCGATCGCGGCGTAATAAAAACGTACGGGAACAAAAGCAAAACAACGCTCTGTTACCTTGTTTGTTATTTTACTGACTGACAACAAACAGCAACAGCTAATAATGATACCAAAAGTCAGTTATTTGAATTGCGATTGCGATGCGAGCTCGCGCGTATAGCGCTATCTCTCGCACACACCTACTTGATTTGTTGCGCACTCGCTTGCGCTTCTATGCCAAGTACGGCAACAGTGCGCGTATGAACAACGTTGACAACAGACAACGAATAATGATAACAGGATAGTTGACGATTCGATAATGTGTTGTTCGTTGCGTGCAAATAATGCATTACGTTATCTGCTGTTGTAATAACGACCACCACTAGCCGAGAGAGGTGCGGGCGGGTAGTGCGCCTGCCGCCCGCACAGAGAGAGGGCCTCTATGTCGCTTACCCGGCTCAGTTAGGACTCGGCGAGGACTCAGTTAAGCGGTCGGTTTATAGTGGAATGAATTTCTCGAATATCCCGTGGTATAGGGAACCGGAATGTTTCTTTTATTCTTGCCAAAGCCACGGGAATAAGCCAGTTCCATTAATAGAAGTTTTAACACTCCTTGCAAAACAAAACCTTTTAAGTTGATCGCCCACCGACTTTCAATACGTCTACAATGTCTACATTGTGATCGTAATGGAAATTGCAATAATGCAGCGATTGCTACTTGTCTACAGTCTACTCTGTAGGTACTCGATTGACGTGTGTCCAAGAAAATACTTCGTGCCTGTTTGCGCTATGCTATGCGTCATAATACAATACTAGCTCGTTAGGATTCAAGAATTTTAGCTATACCTAAATTAGGTACGATGTTCAACGCGATATGCCAGCTATCATCCGCGGGACGGCTTCAAGTAACGGAAACGCCCATGTGCGTTAGAATAATGATATGACAATGGCAGACGGAAGTGAATATTATTATGTAAGATGTGCATTTTTATTTGTGGCGGGGCCAAAAATTGGCGGCGACGACGGAGGGGTCGGAGGGTGCGGTACTATAAAAAACACGAAATGACAAATCAGATAATAACTGTTTGCGTCAAATCCTGGAAGACAAATTTTACCCACTTTTAGTGGTCGGATTGATTTGAGATTTTGTATACAGTCAGTATAGTAAATACAGCAATACGGTATGTTCATGAAAATGCGAGTACCACACGCGACGCGGGTAGTCCAATTTCGGCGTGGCCCCGTTCGGTTATATTTACACCCAGTTTACTATTACGTCACTACCTTTAACGAAGTTATGCCAATTTTAACCGACTTGAAAAAGAAGTTGGTTCTCAAGTCGACTTTTTTGTTTGTGCGTTCGTCGATACCTTGTGAAGCGATGAGGATTGTTTTTTGTTCGACATTATACGTCTCAGAGGTGGTCTCGTGTAAATTTTATCGAAATAGGTTCCAAGATTATAATTTGATGTCGTTAAATAATTACTGTCAAGTTTAAAGGTAGGTGTACTTAGTTATTTAAATGGTCAATACAACATACATTAATCGTATGATAAAGAGCATTGGTATAAGTTCTTCGTCGCAACAAACGTCTGGAAAGCGTTCGCATTGAGCTGTCAAATACTATGTAAACAGTTTGTTGCCGTTACGTGCCGCTAGAGGCGCTGCTAATTCACCCGTAGTAACTAACCTCCGCTTATTCATAAACACTCTATAGGCTTCTGCTAACTTAGCAATCGTTTTGTCCTTATCTTTGAAAGGTAAATGTCAATGTGACAAATAGGGACAAACGATTGCTAAGTTAGTAGAGGCCTATAGAGCGTTTATGAATAAGGGGGTGAGACGTTTATTCGAACGCGTTCGAGAAATTCACTACAGACACAAAACAATAATTCCACAACAATTCAACCTCAGATTAACAATTACCCAATACCAGCATAAAAAACAGGTAAGTGAGTTGAAATTGCACATAAATAGTTCTTTACAACCGGAAAAATCAAATTTTTTATATCGAGCAAAAACCAGGACGAAAAACAAGCCTATTTTTTTTTCTTGTAATTAATAGGTCGGGTGGTAGGATCTCATTAAGGTGTCCAAATCGCTACCACCGATCGAGAACATTAGCCAGTGAAATTACTGGCACATGACAGGCCTAGCCTCGTGTGGAACCATCAGTAAACTCTTTTTGTAAACATTTCTTTTTTTTTTTATAAACTATTATTATTTTATATTTTTATTTTTTTATGAAGTATTTATTCAATCTTAGTAATCTACACTGGCAACACATCTGCAATCCTATATAGGTTTTGCCGTCGTCCCTGAATGATGGTGTTCGCTTAAGTACCACCAGGGTCGGGTGACTTCGTCGCCTTCACTTGCTCGTTTACCTTTCTAGTCATATTTAAAAGAATAATTAATAGCTTAATAAGCATTTGACCGTTTCAAGAACACAGCCCGTTTCAAGCTATATTGATAACGGTACTAAAATAATTGTATTGCGAGGCCTGCGATAATGTCGAAAGCACTCCCGCGTCGAGATTGCGATAGCCGATGATTTACAGACATCAGCGAACCCTGATCTATAAAAACAGGGCCTAAGGACTCTCTCGAAGATAACGCTTCTTAGTTCACTCTACCTACTTTTTTTCACAATGTTTCGTACCTACTCAGAGCAAATAAAAAGTCAACGACTCCCCTGTGATGTGAACAGCGGAGTATACTAGCCGGGACTCATCTGAGAGCTGCACGGCTAGCACTAGAGAGCGCGAGAGCTGTGACGCGCGCGATATAAACTACCCGTCTCTTTTCTAGAGCGGACAGTAAAAAAAGACGGATTACTGTTGCAAGTTACTGAAACCAAAAGCCCTAATGTGGAGTGACTCCCAAACTCCCAATTTAAGTTTAGGCTTAAGGCTGGCTGGATTAAATTAAGCCTTAGTGTGTGTACAGTTGCACGCACACAAGCACTACCAATCTTTGCACAATCAACTGGTTGAGACATGCACACGTGCACGCGGCAAGGCGTAGTTTAAACCGGCCTCATAACCTCATTCTGCCGTTCGCAGAATCTAGTCTTTCTTGAAATCTTGACTTTATATTTGGCCCCCCGTGGTTATGTAACGAAAAAAGGAACATTCAAAGTATTACCGCGAAGGGAACATAGGATTTGTTTTAGGACTACAAAAAGTATTTTAAATTTTGTGGGTCCTAGAAAATTGTTTCTTCCTTTAGGCAGATTTCGGTGTTTTTTGTCATGAACTCAATTAAGCCATAAAACCAGCTTATGGTTGTAATTGCTAGTTAAAATAAGAGCTTTAACTGCAGCTTTTATAAGCCCATTACAACAGAAACGGAGACGTAACAAGTCTTCTTGTTTCTTATACAGCCACAATCCAGTTTAACTTTCTATATAAGCGCCTGCCGGATGGGCGGCTTAGTGCTTAATAGCTTTTGAGAAATTGCACTTTATTCAGGATAAATCATACCGTTAAATCACATACATCTAACTGAGTGAAAGATGTTTTTAATTATTTAGTATCGGAGAATGAATCAAAATCAATTTCTGGCAATAAAAGAAACAAAAGAATACATACAAAAGAAATAAAGTTTAAGACCAAGATAAAGCGTTTCATGAAAATCGTAGCCAAGTCGCGCAAACTACTTTCCAAAAGTCATAAGATCAAGTCAACTTCGATGTTTCAGTTCAAACAACTTTGTATTGAGAAACGTGGCTTTTAGATTCTCGAAAATGTAAGATTCTTGTACTGTGGACGGAATCGAAAATTAAATCTGTCATATTGCTTGGCCGTTACGTCTGTTATGGACGATTAGTATTATTGCTATGAAGACAAATGCCTTTGGTGACTGTTATCAATGCGAAGACCGAAATAATACACCCTTAATTTCTTAATTTAAACCTGCAATTACCACTTAATTCAGAGCTATGTTAATAAATAAATTTATTGTTACATTACAGTGTATTCCATACCATGTTTGCTGGAGATTGTGTATAGCACACAGAATAAAATCAAAAATTTGAAGATTGAAAATCATCTTCACTCCACCAGAGTTATCACTAAAATATTGGAAAGCATCAAAAGCGCACAGCTTTTAAAGACATTGATTTTGATAGTTGCAAAATCATGATTTTCGTGTTAATTGATAAGCTGTTTGTCTTGTTTTTACTCAGAAATTCCGAGTAGATTATGTCGAGTTGCGTCATTCCTTGTGATAACCTTACGTTCTTCAGATTTCCCAGGGCACATGAGGAGGCAAGCAAAAGTTTTGAACCTATTTTTAAAGGTTAGGTAGTGTAGTACACTGAATACGACCGATCAATAAAGAGCGCGTTAGAATATGGACTGAACTCTTCGGGAGAATCTCCACAAATTATTATTAATTTATATCTTTTTTTTTATTTCTCTGATATTTTCCAAGCCGTCTGAAAACGAGTTCTGCATAAAACAGTCTAGGAACTTAAGGAACTTGGCTTGTTATGCCACCGTGTCTAAATTTGAATTTTTAGAATTTATTTATTTTATTTATTTATTTATTTAAGGAGAACCAACAGCGCACAGTATCAAACTACACACTATGCAATTGGTCCATCTAGGCTCTTATTGACTGCTATTTGTAAAGCAAATGCCTACATAAATAAAAAACATGCTATAAACAGTAACCACTCCCGTTTCCCAGCCCAATCTAATGATGAAGCCACTTATTTATAAAACAAATCAGCATCTGCTATTTTTAACCGAGAACAGTAGTCCAGAAACAAAAGGAACATTGTCCTCAATGGTTGGTAAGATAGATTGGCAAGATACCGCCTACTTTGATTAGGGCTCAAACATAACAATCACAGATACACTTGGGGTTCGTTACTTTATAGCGGTCCCTTTCTATTCAAATCATAATGAAGGGGATGATGAGAGTTGATAAACAATGGCGTGAAATCGACTGTTCTTTCAATTGGAACGAAGTAATCGATTAGTTTTCTTTTGTTTCTTACTTTGTAGTTCTTTGGTCACAATTGTAATAATCTTCTTCTTCTTCTTCTTCTTCTTTTATTTGTGGCGTTACAAGTCGTTATAGCGACGACAACTTCGCCAATGTCAGGGTAAAATTTTATTATAAAATCTTGTGACAAAATCAACAAAATGTCGGCAACGTTGTACGGTAATATGGTCAGAGACCCCCCTCCCCCCCTGTCGGGCTCTTAGCCAACGGTCAATGATATCCCTCAGATACTGCCAGGAAATTATTAGCCGTTGCCCAGGGTGCACCGGACCAAGTACTGCTCTTCCCCCCGGACGGATCCAGAAACGAACAGCAGCTCCTGACCACACGTGGAGGTAACCCGACACGCACCCCCAATTGTAATAATGATTAAATAAGTATAATTTCTTTCTTTACGATTCCATACGTAAATATCGACTAGTTTTGAAGGTTGATTACAATTTGAAGTGCGAAATCTGCTCTCATAGTACCTACCTATTTGATATTTAATTGCAAATGCGTTCGAGACACATTTTGTAACTGAAAAGTTACATTCAGCATACTGAGGGCTTACTGAGCATTACATGTATGACATGAATGACAATCGCATTTTCCATTCTATTCTGCCAAATGTTAAATAATGAGGATAGAATGAGATAGTGAAGACAGAATCATTGCTAATCCTTTGTCTCAATTTATGCCTATATCCAGCTAGACTAGATTGGTGTGACTCACTTTGTGAGCGAGTTTCTAACATTCCCGAGTCGTGGAATTTGTTCGATTAAATTACTTTTCAGTTTGAAAGTCGGAAGTTTCCTTTAAATTGAATTCAGCATTCTTCGATGTTTTTAGCCTTTTTCAATGATTAAGGGGGTCTATAAATCACGTGACTTTCTTACTGACCTTTTTTACACCCTGCCCTCGCCCCTGGTATAATAAGTAAGATTAGTCAATTAACCCCTCTCAAGCCAAAAATTGCGTGAATTTTTTGTTTCTGAAACCAAAACTTTTAATGTCACTCGTACATAGTAAATTTTTATGTTTCATCTGAAGTTTACACGTAAAAATCCACAAGAGATTTCAACCCCCCTTCATCGCTCGTGATGTTTCGTAATTCCAGATTCTTATTTTCTGCAACAAACAATAAACTCTTTATAATAGTGATTTTCCCGCTTGTTCCCCGTACATAACAATTTTACACTACCAGGACATTCTAAGGTAAAATAAAGACTATTTCTAAATTAAAACAAACATATTCGCTTCTTAGAGGTGGCCCGAGGGCCACCCCCACCGCACCTAAACCTAAATTAATCCAAATTAATCATCATACATTGGTTTTACCAGTGCCAGTTATGAAACTTGGTCATGTAGGGGAACAAGCTGATTTTCCCTCCAAAATAACTAATAATAAACTCTTTGCGGAAATAAATTAATTTCAAATAATAACACGTAGTTAACTGGTTATTCCATGGGACTGTTTGTGACTAACACCATGTGCATTAATGCATCGCATAATGAAGACACGCATCGACCCATGACCCCTCTATATGATCCCACCAAACAACCATGATTTCTCAAACCATATTCAATTCTACTGGGTTGCAGCTCTTACGTTTCTGGTTAGTTTCGATACCCAAATACACATGACCTTTGGATTACATTCAGCTGTTTACACATGAGAGGTCTCTGTGTCTGGTTGCATTGTATGTTCGGACTGCTAGCCAACCTTGACCAAAGTTTGAATGGTATTTGCATGTGAATTGTACGGATGTTTCTAATAACAACTAACACAAATATATATTTAGCAGGAAACTAAATTAGGTCTGTTATATACAAATAAATGTGAGTTTCCGCCTTTCCAATTCCATATATATATTACCCGATTGTAAAATTTTTGTGACATCGGTAAAAACCGCAGATAGTGAGCGTATGACGCGGATCGGATGACCGCTGAACCTAAATTAAATATAATAAAATTATTGTGGATGTGATATTAAAATTGTTGAAAATTAAATTATATCATATGTTAAAATTGATTGGTCTTTTCTGTGTTTGTACATCTCCGCTAAGCCTCTATGCATCCTTACACTTTACGACCTATATAAGCTATGACCTCCATTTTAGTCAATGTATGTAGTAGATTGACCACTAGTCTGCAGTGTTCTATAATCTATTCCTATTACAATCTCTACTAACTCATTGTTGTATTACTATTCGCTGGATTTTATTTGCCCACTGCTATAGTTATCGACACATAATTGTGACGACCGGATGGCCTAGTGGTTAGAGAACCTGACTATGAAGCTTGAGGTCCCGGGTTCGATCCCCGGTCGGGGCAGATATTTTGTATGAAAAATACGAATGTTTGTTCTCGAGTCTTGGATGTTTAATATGTATTTAAGTATGTATTTATCTATATAAGTATGTTTATCCGTTGTCACTAGACCATATCACAAGCTATGTTTAGTTTGGGACTAGGTCAATTGGTGTCAATTGTCCCGAGATATTTATTATTTATTTATAATTAAGTTCTTTTGAAGGGAAAATGCAGACACCCTAATTACTTACCCAATTCTGAAACACATTTAGCACACTAAGATACAATATTTGTCCCAGCGGGCATCGAACCCCATTGTGTGAATAACACCGAGAATCATGGCGCCAGATATGCATCAAGTACATAGCATATAAATATAAGTAACTAGTGTATCCGTTATTCATTTGGAATTGTAATTTGCATTTAAAAGTGTTTAAAAGCCGTTTATTTACGATCATTTACTGTAGGAGTCACTGCAGTATTCTTCACGAAACTTTTGAAGTCTTAATAATAACGGGAGAAAAATAAACTGATATTATGTTATGTCATATCCAGAAAACCACTTAGTATTAGATGGTATTAGTAATGCTAATGAGTTAATAGTTCATTTATGTGGACTAAATATCGCTCTACGTCTCAAAAACTCCCTGCCTCGATAAGAATTAAAAAGATCTCAAGGAGTCCGATCCGACCTCGAAGTGATATTTTTTCTAAAAATAAAGTCTCGTTAATTTTGCTGGAAGATGAATGACGCTGTCCACTTATTTTATTAAAACCGCACAATATTTTTTATGATCACACACAGAAATCCCATTCTAAGTAGGTATTCTGAGATAAAAAGATCTTAACTTAGTAAATTTAAAATTATCTAGACAGGCTGGATTGAGAACATAGCCAAGGCCACCGTATATAACCGTGTTTAAAAACAAAACCGGACCACAGATAAAATAATGCACAACCACGCCGGTGTGCAGTCTGTGAATACAAACAAAATGCAAATTATGTATGTTACCAACGCAACGCATGTCGAACTGAATCCAGATAACTTTGTGGAATACAAATCTGTGAATGAACGGTTGTGTTCTTTTCTTAACCATGTAGAGCAGAGGAGTGGCGTCAAAAGTGGTCTGAGAAATGCTTGGTAGTACGTACCTATTAAATAAAAGCAGAGGTAAAAGCAGCACGATCAGAGCTAGTCTATGGTTTTCTTAGTAATTTTGTCAGTAACAACTCTTGTCTATTTTGAAGGTCTTCCCACGGCGGTTTAATTAGACTAACCATTAAGGCAACGTCAAAACAGTAGGCTTATTGTCTAACTCGCTCGAAATCGCCATCGTGTTCATTTTGACAGTTCTTGTATGAATGTGACAGCTGGCTGATTCGGATGCCAATTGTCAGCCCATACATGAACTGTCAAAATGAACACGATGGCGATTGCGAGCGAGTTAGACAATAAGCCTATATACAGTTGTATACTCAAGCTAAGCTCCGATTAAGCAAAGGGGATTTTTTTAAACGTCGGCAGTACCTTGTGGTGTGGCAGACTTGCGATTATTCAACGCATTAGATATATACCTCTAATGTGAAGTATCATAACCTCAAATGTGAAGTCTTAAAAAAGAATATCTATGATGGAAGTGGACTAAGGGCAGTAAGTACTTCATTCAGCCGTAAAATAAGAGATGTGCTTGACGCTTGACACGGGGAATTAGGGTGCCCAATATAGACCAACTGATCGAAAATAGAATGGCCCCGACCTTTGATGGTAGATTAAGGATAAGCAAGACACAAATGGAAGTGATTACTTCAATATTAGTTCCATGTTGAGGTTGACTAAGGTAGATATTGGGTTTGTAAACTTTGCAGACTAAAAATTCGATAAGAAATAGTAGATGATTTAGTTTTTTTTTTATTGTGAATTGCTTTAGCACATCCGAAATAATTTCTTAAGACTGAAATTAAAAAATATACTTTTACCACTGGCTGGTGAACTCAATGACTGTTCCTTCGTAATTTAGGTCACTTTGAAGTTAAAAGAAAAAAAAAACAAAGTGCATAGTCTTTTGTATCACTCAGCCGATGACGCACGGTCTGTGAACTTCCTCCCATTGTGAGGTCTCAAAACACATTCAACCTCCTTTCGACCCCTATTTCCCTGGTAGGTGTTAGTAATAAAAAGTTGTTAACAATCCTTTTTTAGTAGGTTACTTTGTGTTATTGTTATTGTGATGTTTCTTTGACTTTATAACTTCCATTGTAACTGTATCATAATAAGAATAAAATGACCATTTTCATTAATTTAAGCAATGGTGCTTTAAGTAACTAAGGGCCTGTTTCACCACTTTCTGTTAAGTGTCAGTTATATATGATTCCGGTCTCTATTTATTACTACGAAACACAGAGACGTCATCATAGATAACTGACACTTAATATAACTGGAACTTAACTGAGAGTGGTGAAACAGGCCCTAAGTCTTGATAATTTCAAAACATAATTGATACAACCTGTTCGACTGCAGAATCGACGGATAACCAAAGTAATTTAAGATGGCTATCAATGAATTTGAATTGCAACACCAAGCAAGTCTTAAAGCTCTCAAGCTCCGTTGTTGTAAATACAAAAAAAATAAAACGATTTATTTTAGTTAATATACTTAATATGCGACGCAGTTTTAACATTATTTCATCGCTAGCGCTCATAATATCTGATTGCCCATTGCCCATGCACAACTCTTAGTCCTATTTACTTGACCTTCGGCCAATCAGCTGCAGAGGGCTGGCGAAGTCTACTTTATTACTCAATTCCTCCAAAGATGCAGTTCAACTTTTATTGCGTCAAAAAACTTCTCTAAGCGATCTACAGGCCGGTGCCACACTGTGCACAACATTCGACCATTTTGTACTGAACGCACTGCTACTAGAAATATTAACTCATTTCCATTATCATGTCGTGATAAAGTATAAATTAAAACACGTGTAAACGAGAATTATTATGCGACGTGATAAATTAATTCGATACAGTGCAAATGCAAACACAGCAAACGTGCGCACGAGTCTCGCGCGTAATCTTTTATTTTCCGAACTATTAGTGTACGTTACGTACATATGTCGTCTTGACACAACAAAACTTCTCGTAATATATAAACTTTATTAGCTTTATTTATATTTGAGAAGTAATACAAGATAAAAGAGATCCTGTATTATAATCATAATAGGAGGTGATAACAATGAAAACAGCGTTAAGCTATGACGCATGGTCCAGTCGAGTGACTCAAGTATTTTCCGATGATTCTTATGTTATTCTCGATATTTGAGATGACTGTTTGCCAATTGGCTTGGTATTGTATGTGTATGGAGTGTGAATTAGACGATAGTGCTATTATACAAACACCAGCTTTTAAAAACTGTGAAACATCAGAGGCGGTAGAAATTATGAGATTTTACTGAATTTTCACGGGCATTAACAAAAAAATAATGGAAGCGTCCCAAAAAATCTCATCTTAGTCTTCATTTATGCTGCAAAAAGAACGTTCGTGCAAAATTTCATGTCTAGAATTTAGCTGTAGTGATTACGGGATTTTACATGTGCAAAGTATCTACATATCAAATTTAATCCAAATCCATTAGTAAATCTATCATTGGTACTGTTTATTTGCCCCTTCATTAAAATGTCTTTAGTATTATTTATACAGAACAATATCAATTTGATAGAATAGTTTGATCACATTAAAATTCAATCGCAAAATAAACAAACTTCTTTATAAAAACTTTTTTAAATAAATCAGTTCACTTTGGAACGTCACTCCGTGTTCTGCTTCCCACGAAGCCATAGCCGTATGGCGCAGTCGGTAGAGTCAGACAACCAGTTAGAGTCAGAATCAGTCAGCATAAAAGTTCGTTCAAAAAGCCGGGACCGTAGGTACCCAGAAGGTTTCAAGTGCTTCAACTCATCTCACCGAAACTAATGAAAACATCGGGTCGTCCTGTTACGAGGGTAAGTGGTCATATTGTATTCTGTTTCAGTCTCTTGCTCGCTTTGCTTTCTAAATCAATTTTATATTAAATCTTTATTCGCTACACAAAAAGAAATACTAACAACAATGCCTTCAATTTTTGTCTACGTTAACTTTATCAAAATATTTAAAACTAGCTGTTGCCCGCGACTATATCTGCGATGAATTCTCGCTTATCACGCAGGAACAATGCGATATTTCGGGATAAAAAGTATCCTATGGCCTTACCCGATACTGTAACTATCACTATACCAAATTTCAATAAAATCGGTTTATCCGTTTTTCCATTAAAGAGCAACAAATATCCAAACCTCCAAAATTACAAACTTTCGCCTTTATAATATTAGTAAGATAAATTCTTTCTGAAACATATATATATTTTGATATTGCACTCTGCACGATATAACATCCGTTTATTAAACTTAAATTAATTAATAACATTGTTAATTAAAAACAAAATAATAGCCAACTATGATAACTAACGAGTCGTCGGATTTATACGTGTTATTTCGTAAATTATAATGTAAAAACGATATTTTTATATGCCGATTTTTTATTACTGTGGTATCGCTTTCTTCGGTTTTGGACTTCGAACATCGGAGTCTATGATGAAATAGCAGCCAGAAGCTAGGTTAATTATTTTTGAAAAGCACCCCTAGCCCCAAAGCACGACGTCACCCGTTGACCTGACCTGACCTGACCTCTGTAGTCTCATAAATAGCTGATCTAATTTACCTACAATAATTTACGTCTCGACGCATTAATAACCATAATGCCTGTTTTACGGAGGTTTTCCGTTAGCTTCTGTTCGTTTTCGAATTGAAGTGGGAATAAGTCACATCATTTGATTTAGTGATGCGGGTCACGTAATATAATTAAACTAATAGGGTCTTTATACCTGTTCCGAGTGATATATTACTTAAGAAATTAAAGAAAAGCCCTCAGGCTAAGGAAAATGGCAGGTATTGTGAAGTTTCGTTACTATAAGTTGGAAAGAAGTCCAGATACAACACAACACAGGCTTAGTTTAGACTCCAGATCCGGTGAAATGGATTCCTGGCAGCATACTCTTAGCTTTTATGCTCTCTTTAACTTATATTATTACACCCGAATATCACAGGCAATTCCGCCACATCACTCCCGAATAATACTCGTACTTTCGTCACAAACATTCATCGAATTGTCCATTTTTTTTTTAATACGTGCGTGTTTTGTTTTAGTATGAGTTTGAAGGAACGTAACGAATTTCGATAAAATAGAGGTCTCGAATACGTCGCCCCCCGCAAAAAGTGTCTGAGGAAATGTAAAGTAAAAACGACACAACTATACACCTAAATAAGTATACAGTTGTAAACTCACTTTTAACCGTTCCGATATTGTTTTTGCAATGGGAAGAGGTTACTACAGATAGTAGTAGTAGTTGTTATACGTGATTGACGGCCTGACACGTTACTATGAGTATTTAGCGATTACTATCACTACTAGGCAGGTACTTACGAGCCACCTGCTAGAGTCATGAATGAGCGAACAGCTGGCGTTGACTCAGGCGCGTGGGAGGCAGTTGCTAAAGCGCAAAGTAGACAGGAACTGGTATATGTACATATAATATAGTGAGATACATATACAGGTTGTCCCGTAAATAGTAAGGCAAACTTAAGGGGGAGTAAGTGGGCAGATCATCTACCAAATGTAGACAAATGATTTAGATAAAAGTCTCACCGTTTTCGAGATTAAGATTTTTAATTTTAATTTTTTCTGTTCTGTACTAGAGAGCGAAAAACCCGGGTAACTTTCCGGGTGACCTACCAGGAAAAACTTAAATAAAATGGTTCAACCCGTTCAACCAGTCCGGCTAGCACGAGAGCGCGCGAGAGTCGCGTCGCGCCGAGATAGGCTACCTTCCCATCTCTTTCTAAAACGAACAGTAAGAAAAACACGGGCAATCAATCTCGCGCGCAACGCGACTGTTCAAGTGTAATTTTAAAACGCCTTGTATGTATGTCAAATGAAAACCCTTTAAACTGGTCTTAACGTAACAACCAATAAGACTAGGAAATGCATGCATTGCAAGTTGCACTAATACCGACTAACCACCAGTCCGTACCATAATCGACTCTATAACAACGTAACAAACCACAATTTCGTAACACTAGTTCGTTACATTCTGTATTCTCGTATATTATGAGTCAGTGACTAGACAGCTCTTGACCTCTTGTTATTGTCGTCGTAATCAGTCGAGACAAGTGCACGTAATTAGTTCAGCGTGTAATGCAATTGTTTGTTTAAAAATGCCTTCCAATACGGTTTACGTAACGAGTGTTTTTTCCGCGTTCGTGTAGCTTTTCGAATCTTGGAAAACCCATAGCACCAGTGGTGTGGTTAAGACATTACGACTCGAATTTCTTCGATTTCTTTTATTACGTATAAAATATTTGTCATTTTACATGAAATACTGGTAATGAAAAGCCTAACAAAGCGACTTTAACTCACTTCTATAGAAAAACATGACTAATATAAAACTAGCAATGAATATTTGAAAAACGAATATTAATGTTAAGACACACAAACCAGACCAACTCCAACTAACACATCTATTTGTATAACTTTGTAGATTTGAACGATTGGTTTTCGAAGTTGCGGTGATAAAGATAAACCCAACTATTTCAATTCCAATGATAGAGCATACGTTACATCAAGATGTTGTCGATGGCCCAGACGAAGCCCAGGCTTCTTTAGCTTTTATATACCCTAAGGTACGCTGTATATTTTTTTTAAGCCGGTATAATTTTCTGTTTATGAGAAATGACATTTTTTTCATTTATTCGTTGGTAATTTTCCATATAAAGTTACACGAATAAGATTCCAAGAGAGTGTTGCCGTTTCAGTAATTGTGTTACTTAACACGAATATACGTGCAATGGCTGCGTCATGATTTTCTATAATTACTTTTTTTTTAACTCAATATGGGTAATAATACTTTGCACGTTTATTCGTGGTAATCTTTGTTGACGAGATTAGTGCGATCTAGCTTTGACCCTTTGTTCACGTTAAAAATTAACAAGAACAACATTGCAAACGCCGAATGCAAAATAAAACGAACTACAAAAATAGACGATAATAATACATTGCACTAAAACAATTACACTTTTTAACACGAATAACGTTGCAATAAGCCATAACACAAAGTGTCTTGATAATTCATGATTCGAATAAAAAAATAAAGGGGTTTTTCTTTATTTACGGGAAAATGGTCAAACATTATGTGTCAAATATTTACACAGTTTTGTAAGTAATTTTTATATCAATCTAATGATATAATACACATATTATAACGGCTGCCACAACTAACGTAATATTTGTTAAAACTGATTTTATTTTTCCTGTAAAGTTGCTGTTTTACGATTACACGTTTATTCGTCTGGGCCATCGTTGTGGTCACTCTAATATGTAATAATAATAACCGAGTTCATATGAATAGATTTAACAGTCTACTTTGAAATCAGTAACGTGGAATAAAATTCTCATAACGAAGTTCGTCCGTGAACTCGCTGCGCTCGGATCACAATCACAACTCGACTAGTTCGCTAACGGGTACGGAGCCAGGTGTATTGACGTTTACAACAAGACACCAGACTACGTGTAATGCCTACGAGCGAAAGGGACAAGTTATGATTGTCTCCCGAGTGACCATTTCACAGTTGAGGTTCGTTATAAAACCACACAAGGTCCATGGTCTGCCTCAGACCAGTTTCACTTGATAATTGGAGTGTAGACGCTCACTTTCCATGGTTTGCTTTCATGCTAATGAGAGAGCGAATTATTGTAATTGGCGTATGCGATGGCAATTTGAGATTGAATAGCAGTGTAAAAAATAGTGTAATTGCCATGCCAGGGGCTACTCGGTATCGGAAGAAACAACTAGGTATTGTATTTATAGCAATCCCCAATCGCTACATTACATCGACGCGGTGCCTTCCTTGCCTACGTAGCGTGCACGCTATAGTTTTTTGTACCAGAGACCTGAACTTCAGTAGGGAGGTAAATACAATAGCTAAAAACTTCTTTCAGCATTTTCCGAAACTCCTCACGGCGGAATAACGAAATAAAGAGAATAATTAGACGAGCTGAAATATTAGGACTGAAGTGAAACTTAGGGACGGTGAAAATTGTGAGATCTGGGCGTGACCATTTTTAAGGTATGTTTGCGATAAACAGTTAAAGTACGTTTTGGGGAAGTGATAGAACGACGAAAGCTCCTTATTTTTCTACGGCACCCTATAAAAACAGCCATCAACCAATTGTCCAAACAAATCACATTTGAGACAAACAAACCAATAGACGAGGCGCCGAGTGCGAAGACAATTTGTCGCTCATTGTTGTCCCCTTGTCCCGAGCTGTGGGGCGGGTGTATGTGTAGGTATGTGTGTAATAGACGGACGGTAGAGTAGCTTTATTGTTATGATAATTGATGTCTGGCTGTAACTTTTATATGCTTACAGGCCTAACTTTATAATTATAAGTCAGTCAAAATCAGTCGGAGAATTACTATCCGTTGATTGCATGCAAGTGCCGGAATTTCGCGATCCCGATCCAGGATTTCAATTTGGTTGTATGTACTTTCATTTTTTGTTTGTATATTCGATTTTAACTATTGTTTTTCATTCGCTAGAATGACTCCATGGTCCTATTAGGTATATATTTACAAGTTTTTATGTAGTTTACCAAAAATATTTTTATATGGATTCGTTTTAAATTACACAGCGCTATATTTTATTTAAGTCAACCATTAATAAGAATTAGGAGTCAGTATTTTCGTTTCCTAACGTTAGAAGTTTCCTTGTTTACTTTTGGAATCTGTGCTTCCCCCATTTTGACCTTGGCTTCTTATTAATTAACTAAATGGTTAAACATTCCTTAATCAATTCACTGAGCTAGCGCCAACGCCGCGTTTTCGTCGATATTCAGTTCAGTTTTTGTAGGGGAGGCAAGAAATTAAGAACTTTTACGTAGGTAATTAATTGATCATAGTTTTTCTTGTGGATCCTTATCTTAATAATAACATAGTGATTGCATCTTATATTTAGTGAGAATTTTTCGGTTACTTACCTTTACCTACTTTCTACAAGGGTGAATCAACTCAACTATTTCTTATTGTTATTCTGTCCCGTCAGCGAGGGGATATAAAATTAGTGCAGTTTATTAGAAGAAATGTTCTGTCACATTGATTGTAAGCCATCTTCACTATCATCATCACATCACTATAACTACATAGTATAAAACAGAGTCACTTTCCGCTGTCTGTCTGTCTGTCGCTATGTATGCTTATATCTTTAAAAACTACGGATTTTGATGCGGTTCTTTTAATAAATAGAGTGATTCAAGAGGAAGGTATATTATACATACTATAAATCTTCCTCTTGATTCACTCTAACTATTTAAAAAAACCGCATCAAAATCCGTTGCGTAGTTTTAAAGATTTAAGCATACATAGGGATATAGGGACAGAGAAAGCGACTTTGTTTTATACTATGTAGTAGTGTTTTATTCTATGCAGACAAAGTTGCGGGCAGAAGCTGGTTAATTATAACTTCCTCACTCAGTAAATTACAGACTCTTTCCTATAACATTTTGAACATCAGTGTTTCATTCAAGTGCAATAGAAAGCTAGATCATTCAGCCAACAAAGTAAAAAAAAAAAACAAATAGGCACTTCGCAATTCCACTTCCACCGTTACCGGTTTTTGCAACGAAACGTTGAGGTCTTGCTCTTGACCTTAATTTTGTTTGCGGCGAAACGAGTTGTTATTTAATTGCATTATCAAAGTTATTCAATTAATCAACAATCAAAAAGTTCAAAGAGATTATTTTTTAGTTATATTAACAAAACAAAACAAAAACTCTGTTCTGTACTTATTTTTACCACTTAATAACAACAAACATCTGTAGTTATATTATTCGGATTACTAATCCAGAAAAAAGTAAGTACTTTACTACGCACCGACCGGGATCTGGTAACCCCAGTCTAATACGAAACATATAGGACGCTCCTTTGTAGGTTGGTATTATATTGTAAAATGTAAGATGGATGATATTGCAAGTACAGTCAATGAAAAGAAAAAGCTTGCGCTAAAAACGAAATTTTAAGAAAATATTTTTAATTTATTAAGGTCGCTGAAGTCTTTATCATTCCGATGATTATTCCACGAACAAGTTCCACTTTCTCCCCAAATCTGACATTGCACTTACGACATGCTTGCAGCCTGCAGTCTACATTTGAGGTTTAATAAACTTAACACTACATAACAGATTTCTGTAGCGCTGCCATGACAAATTGGGAGGTATATGCGTGGTTTTAAAGTTAGCATTAAAGTGAAAACTATGTATTTTCATGTCACTCTAACTTGTAATCGCGTCCCTCAGTCAGGTAAAAGCTGGCCTAAGGCCAAATATTATATTGCTCACTTCACGTCGAAATAAGATTTTTTCGATTATGAATTTTGGTAAATAAAAATTGATCACAAAACAGTAGCTAATATTCTTTATTGTTTAAAATGAAATAACATAGGTACCTAAAATAGTATAATCGAAACAAGTATTTTGGATTTAACTTAACTCAACTTAGCATACAAATCTATCGCTATCATAGTGCAAAGCAGACTAATAAAACAGGGCACACCTACAAACAGCTCAAACGAGATAATGTGTCGTTCTACGAGTAGTCACTGGCTAGGACCGTATGTATTGATGCGATTCAGATCTATAAATACGCTGGAATGAGTGCCCGTGCGCATTGTGAACCGGTAGGCTCTAAAGTTACTAGTCGAATAGAATTGAAGATACTCGTACATACATAAATCGGGTACACTACATAAATACGAAAAACTAAATTCCAATTATCGGAATCACGAATTTCATAATTCCGATTATTATAATTCCGACGGTTTTAAAACTCCGAACATTAAGTTATCCTATTTTCATTATTCCGATTCTCATAATTTCGAAATTTCTAAATGCTTAACGTTTAAAATCACGATTTTCAGCATTCCGAATTTCAATACACCAAACAATCCGAAATAACAAAAATACGAATTCCGATTATTAAAATACCGATTTTCAAAACTCCGAATATTATTGGAGTAAAACAAACATATCAAATGAGTCAAGAAATTTAACTTCTTGAGTTTTTTATGTTTACTTTCACGGTTTTATCGTTAGAAACAATGATATTTCATATTATAGATAGATATGTTACGTTCCTAGTAAATTGCGTTTGAAAAACGTTCCCTCTGTCAACTGTCACATTAACTGTCACGGACTACTCATACTGTGGCTTGTTTGAGGTAAATGAGACAATTGGATCATTTATGAGTCTTCAACTCGGGCGCGGTAGTGACATAGGTATCTCCTCCCAGTCTATATGTAATATCATTGGTTAGAAATTAAAACAAACATGTTCGCGGCTTATTTCGGAGTATTTGGGTGTTCCCACATAAATCACCTCTTTATCCCTTAAGGGGTAGACAAGGGCCTACGGTTCCTATTTAAGATTTTAGGCTCATTCCCTTTACGGGCTTTTACTGTCTGCGCGGGAAGAGAAGCAGCTGGTATAGTTGCCGGCAAACATCTTGAGCAAGGCCTTGGGAGGGGTAAGTTCGCGCATGTACTTTTATACCAAAGAGACGCTAAAATCACTTCTGCGCATTCAAGGTCACGCTGGAGACGTTTGCCGGCAACTATACATTCTGTTTTTTCTTTGCTCCCAGACCAGCGTGGATTGAAGCGCCCACTACGACCTACCCGATATTGGTAATGAATGTTGGTGTACACTTATACAGGCTGTATCAGATACCCCCTAACAATAATCCACTGGGGTATATAACCATAGCTATAGAAGCTAAAAAAAAAAAAATTGGAGTAATTTTTTTTTAAATATTTTTTTAGCTTCTATAGCTATGGTTATATGTATACCCCACTGGATTATTGTTAGGGGGTGTCTGATACACCCTGTAGGATATCTTCGGAAGCGATGCTGATAGATACTCAAGCTACCACCAAGATACCAAGGGTTCACACGGTGACTCACACGCAATGGCACCCATGCACGAAGCACCGAAAGCCGATGAGGCGTGAAGCTTTCAAGGTTCCCAGTTCATGAACTTCCCGCCATCAGAATCAGAACCACGGGAGCCGCGGCATAGATCCTGATTTTGTTTTGGCTCTTGAACATAGTTCATTGACCAGATTGACTTAATTTTAATTGCAAAATAAATAATATTAGCAGCGTTGTTTTTAAAACATCTGTTTGCGTGCTTCGATAAAGTATGTTAAAATACTTAAAATGTCCTGTTAAGTTCAGGTCATTGATCCCACAAAGGACCAAGATTACTTGATATAAACGATACTTTTAAAGGAACTCAAAGTAAAAACTACTTAATTCGTCCGTATATTTCTAAATTATTCAGCGATAATTTCGTGCAATGGTAATTGCACGCGATTCGTTCTCACAACAATGTTTTTTTTTTAATAGATATCAACCACACTAGACACGCTAGGTACAGCCAAAGACAATAATAGATTCGCTAAGTATGTCCCTCCCACACGATCTTTATGTGGCTTCACAAACACAACACTAGTTTCTTGTTTATCTTCGAACTTATCTCCTGTATTGACTTTATGTTTTATCAATCTCTATAGCCATAAATTTTAATAGGATAAATAAAACTCCGACTGTGCGAGTGCCGTCCTCTATAGATTGATTTTGCGTTAATATCCTAGAGCAGCACTTCCCAATTCTATTTCAACAATATCTATAGACAATCTTCAGGTTAGATTAGAAATGTTTTTTGCTTTTAAGCAGACGAGACTGACGCCACCGACTTGAAGAAGAAAAGTTGTTGCCAACAAATATTATCACCATCAAGCTAAGTGGCCAGTAAGTCGAAAAAAAAAATTTTGCCGATCAACGTTCCTTCAATCATTCCATTCAGGTCAGATTCACGCTAACAATAAAACGCCCTGTTCCACCTCGGTCAAAGTCTATCCTAGATTGACTATTTACACGCTTGAATTTCGAATTCGATCGTAACGTTCCGTTTTACGGTATCAGAAAATCGACAAAGACTGGAAGTGCCATCTACAAAATTGTTAACACAGGTAGTTAAGTTCGTTAACCCAAAGATCAGTTAATTTTTAACGTTCATTTAACAACGGATGCTCGTGCCGAATATCATTTAAACGCCGCTGGTGACCGTCCGTTCACGTTGCATGTTGTGTTATCTAAGTTCGTAGAATTGTCGAAAAATAGCATAAAAAAAGTTAGCACGCCATGACGTGGAGAATGGATTCATAAATAATTCACTAGAAACTGAGACCTACATAAACTTATGTTTGTTAAAATTATTATGACGTCAAATAGAAGTAGATAAGGACCTCAAAAACTACACTAAAGCTTAGGACCGAAATCTGTATTCCATTAAAAATATCGAGTATTATGAATATGAATAACACATGGCTGATGAAAATATGACTGGCCACTTTTAATTTAAAAACTATGCAGGAAATTGAATTTGTCAGAAGACACTCGAAGCAAATTCGAAATTGGAACCAGCATGCTCGGCTCTCGACTCGAGCCATACGGAAGAACGAAGGAAGTCGGTTCTATTATCGTGTTACGATAAATTGAGACTTCCCCTGCCCTAGTCTTGGTAACTAAGGGCCGTGTCGGCTTACCGACGAGACACCTTTAGAATACCCCGAGACTCTATGATCAAGACATTAAAGATGTTAACCGTACGTTATTCTAATCTCTCGTAATCACCAGCCATAATTCTTTTTATGAAATTTCTCCGCACACTGTTTACTTTCTCAACATATAAAATCGTCAAAATATAACGCCTTTGTGACTCACAAACGCCATTGAAAAATGTTGTTTATTTTCGAGAGCGCAAGTCTGCGATCCGTTTTCTGTGTAGAGATGCACCTGCTGTTACTAAAATAACAGAGGTACAAAGAAATTATTATTTGGAATTAAGAAATTATGAACACAAATGAAAAGTACGATGACAGCGTTTATAAACATTATGTCTCTTCTACACGTAAGTAGGACGAAAGGGATGTAGAATCGTAGTGGTAATAATTTCTAAATTGGTAAACGGATATGTACTACACCATAAGTCATGGAAAGTGACAGTTGCACAAACATCCTGTCATCTGAAGTTTGCTAGCGAATTGGTACAACCTGAAATGATCTTATACGCCTCTATATATGCAATGAAAGCGCAGCGCACGTGTGGGATTGAAACCAAAGTTGTAACAACAGAACTTAGGGCATTTTATTCAGTCTTACAAAACCTAGACACTAGGGCATGCAACCCGGTTAACCGGATAACCGAAAAAACCGGATAACCGACACAATTCCAAAGTCGGTTTTTTCAAGTATTAAAACCGATTATTTCGGTCTTTTCGGGTTTATGAATAACATTACCTAATTCAAATAAAAACATGATTTTTTATATAGTTTCATACTTATTTATGTTGACCTTGATTTGACGTCAAAGTCCAAGATCCCAGAGCGATCTGACATAACTTATTTTCAAAAGCATAGGACTTTCGGTTCTAAGTAGTCTCTACACGTACTTTTAATACCTGCGTGCTTGTAGAGTTTGCTCAGTGACACTCTGGCAGGTACCAGGTGAAAAAGGTAACTAAAAATCAGAGCTACTTTACTTACTTAAATTTGTATGACTGGTTTTTTAATATAATATTTTGTAGAATGTTATTCTGAAGTAAGTAGATCGGAATAAGGGAATATCCGTAGGAGGTCGGAAAATATCAAATCTAAGATATGCAGATGATACTACCCTCCTGGCGTCAACGAGATACGAAATCGAAACACTTCTTCGACGACTAGAGACCACAGCGTTGAATTTTGGACTTGCAATCAATCGCGATAAGACCAAAATGATGATTGTAGATCGAGCCAACAATAACCAACCGGCCGGACGTCCAACACATAGCTGGATGCGACGTAGTCAAGAGCTACATATATCTGGGCTCCACTATCACCAACGCTGGAGGATCCGAAGGGGAAATTCGAAGACGTTGCGCCATGACTAGATCCTCAGTGGAGAAGCTCACAAAGATTTGGAAGGACCGCAGAATAACAAGGAATACAAAAGTTCGGCTAATGAGATGCCTGGTCTTTCCAATCTTTCTATATGGAGCTGAGACGTGGACGTTGAGGAAACAAGACCGTCGCAAGATTGACGCTCTGGAAATGTAGTGTCGGAGACGCCTGCTTAGAATCCCGTGGACCGCGCACCGCACCAACGTTTCAATCCTCAAAGAACTTAACATCCAAGAGAGATTATCGTCAACTGTGCAAACACGAATCCTCAAGTTCTTTGAAAACATCACCCGCAACGAGGACTCTATGGAACGGCTTGTGGTGCAGGGGAAAGTCGAGGGCAAAACATCTCGCGGGCGCTCCCCGACACGGTGGAAAGACCTCATCAAAACTGTAACGCACATGACATCGCACTGATTGCGGACAACATCGGCGACATGGTGGTCATGATTGATGAGCTACAACGAGAATCGTTAACAATTGGTCTGAAGATGAACGTCACCAAAACAAAAATCATGACCAACATACCGCCGGGAGCCGGAGACTGTCCGTTGCCCTTCGAGGTCGTCAACAGCTACGTGTATCTCGGGCACATGATTACGCTTGGGTATGAGGACCAAGTGGCTGAGATCGACCGTCGGATCGCGCGGGCGTGGGCGGCCTTCGGTGCAAATAAGTCAGTCCTTCAGTCAAGGAAGATTCACCAGCACCTTAAAACCAAAATCTTCAACCAGTGTATCTTGCCCGTCTTCACTTATGGAATGGAAACCACCACACTGACAGAGAAGTTTGCAGAGAAACTCCGTGTTGCACGGAGAGCAATGAAGAGGTCAATGCTCGGGATAACTGTCATGCATCGAAAAAGGAATGAGTGGATCAGACGAGTCACAAAAGTTCGAGACGTGGTGGAAGAGATCGAGAGGAATAAGTGGAGATGGGCAGGGCACATTGCCAGGATGAACCACGATCGTTGGGCGAGGAGAACACTCGAGTGGAGACCTCGTGAAAACACTCGTAGTAGAGGGAGACCACCAATGAGGTGGAAAGACGATATCTGCCGACAGGCTGGTGGAGGATGGATGCGTATGGCTGTCGAATGTCGATCGCCAGGCGTGGAGAAGTGGAGAGGAGGCCTATGTCCGAAGACGGACGAACTAAGGGCTGCTATGGATGGATGGATTATATTATCATAAACACACACCATATAAACTGATTTTTTATTCCGTGGAATTCTAACAAACATTTTGACGTTTCAGACACAACAAATATTTTTTATTTTAAATCTATTTATTAATTCAGAAACAATAATAAGTTTTTGTTAAAAATTCACTTCCCGTAGCAAGTTGTAGAAAAGTGACCTGGTTTCTTTGCTCCCGAGTTATAATTATAATAATTAATAATCATACAATGTGATCTCAAAATATTGTGTTCAAATTAAACAACAGAGCTGGGATACCTAACGATGATAATGAATCGAAGAAAAATAAATAATATCAATCACTTTCTGCACTTTTATTCAGTTAAAGCAAAACCCGAAAAAACCGAAAAAACCGAGTTAACCGATTTTTGAATAATGAAAACCGAAAAACCCGGGTTTTCAAAACACCCGGTTTTTGCATGCCCTACTAGACACATTTTATTCGTTAGAGAACCCACTTTGTCTGGAATAGCTTTCGCGTGTGAATTTAATTTTGAAATATAGTTTGGCCCGAATATCAACTACCGTTAGTCAATTACATATTTTCATTCAGATTACCAAATGTTGAAACTTCATCAAACTAATAACCCTCAATTTACAGCACGACCAGCACGAGTCAAAGTTAAAAAAACACTAATGGCCATAAAAAGTTTATTCCAAATTCAAAACCTAACGGCACATTTAGTGATGCAATGCAACACGGGCCAAGCATATGTTTTGGTAAATTTAGCCAAAATCGAGAACAGATGACAACCCGCGGCGTTTTTGCGGTTTGAGGCATGGTTTTTTTAATGGTCTCTTTTCACCTTGAGGTAACCACACGCTGACGTGCAATATTGATATTGCTGTATCCATTTATCTTTGAAATACTATAATAAAGTGATATTTCAATAATCTTTCTCGACTTATAATCGTGAGTTCAACCGTTTATTTTGTAGTTTTAGTGTTATTTTATTTAATTGCTTTAAACTGGGTCAAACGAACCATTAAAATATTAAACTGTAACATAAAACCGGTACTAAATTAATTTTGGTCCCGTTTCATTCAATCATTACCTGTTTATTTGAAACAGTTAAATATAAAATGAAACAATGCAAGTGTCTCGGATGTTGTTGTTTGCGTAGACTTTTTGTGGTGCAGTTGGCAACACAGCGTGCTCAGACGCACTACGCAATTTTAAATATAGAACGCTTTCGAGTTCTGACAGCTTGACGGCTTCAAATTTGGAACACACAATGGATCTGCTTTGAACTATTTATGCCAGCGCAGCGTTTGTGTAACTGGCCATAAATGTATGCTCATAAAATACGTAACTGCCCAATTGTATTTTGTCTCCGCAACTTCTATGGAAACAAGAAGAAATAAATAGTTACGCTGTGTGCCCTGAATCCAAAACAGGTTGTTATACATACAGTCAGTCTTCGCAATGGATACGTTAAAAGCAAATTGGCAAATCGATAAAAGCAATAAGCTACTATCGCACGGACAATTTAACATGGTTGACCTTTTCAATCAGCGGACTGGCAACACCACACACTTGTTGGTCTAGCTTGCTGCTGTTAAGGACTTGTAAATTGAGAGAATAAGAATCAAGTGAGTCTTATTTGTGTTACGTATTATTTGGAACATCCCAGGCATTTTAAAACATACTACGTTCTACGGAATGATAACAGCACAGCTAACACAACACAAATATCAACGCCCTGGAACAGTCTTTAAGTATGTATTTATATTTAGTTTTTTTTCCGTATTTCAAAGAATGTAAAAGATCTTGACCTGTCTTTTCGTTTAAAAACTCTTTTTAAAAATCAGTATAGGTTACTTATTCAATAACTATAACAGTATACAGTGATTTTATTTTCTTAAGTGTCTCTCGACAAACAACTGAAGCAACGCGTGCTACTGAACTGAAGAGAAACGAGACATTAAGAAAATAGAAGCACCGTAAATGATTATGTCCCATTGTTGTTGAACTGTAACTTACCAATACTGTAAAAGGATTTCTCAATAAATGACAGGTCCGTTACCATCTTTCCACTTCTGAATGATGCGAAATACGAGTACATACCTAGTAATGTAATAAACATAAGAGCCTAAGAAAAGTCCAAACTATTTGCGTCATACAATGTTACACCGTCATTGATATCCGTTAATGGTGGTGATCTGATCAGTAAAAAATAGTAAAAGATAAAACTATTCTGCGAAATACTCGAACTCGACACAACACTTCAATTGACCCATATCAATTCCAGGATTTTCAGGGACCGATCGGCAATTTCACAATTGGTTCACGAAATGGCAGAACAGTAGTGATACACTGGACATATATTTACTAAACCTATCAACTTTACGATTGGTATTAATTAGCTTAGTAACAGTTTGGTCCAAATTGCAGTACTCATATCCAAGGCCAGACGGATAACGAACTACATAGCCTGCCATTCACTGCTAATGACTAATAACTAGCGGTAAGCCTTTCAGCTAACATTACTATACAATTTTGCATGAAGTTACCACTTGAACGTGTCGTTAAGGAAATGGTTCAGGTTAAAAGGTGTTTTTCTAGCCAATTACTAATGCCAAAACAACACCTTTACTCTATGCTTATCCATTGCCTGGTACCCATAGTACAAGCTTTGCTTAGTTTGGGATTGAGTTTGTCCCGAGATATTTACTTATTTATTTTTATTGCTCTCGCATCAGAAATACCAGAATGGTGCGAAATCTATTCACGCCACAGTCACGTTACCGTACATTTTCAAGAATTTCATGTGAATAAAGCTATCAAATAGCATACTTGTTTATACTTTGCATACACGAACCCTTTATTAAGGCGTACTTAACGACTTTGATTTGCATAAAACGCCTCTTCGATTTTCGTACATTGTTTTTTTGCAAGATGCGTGGAGGTCTGCATACATGATTACAATTAATCTATACATTGCTTTAGCAATCTATTATTCTTGGTAGATTTATGTTGTATTGTCAAACAATACCAGTTCGTCAAGGTCACGTTTGCGTCGCTAATTCGAATGGAACTTAACGGATTTCGTTAACTGTGCGTTCTACTTCCGATTTAGATTAGTTTTATGGTTAGTTTCCGGTAACTGGTGGTCTTCCCATCCATGGAACTTTTTTAGGTCTCTAAACCTTAAGTTTCTCCACATCATTAGAAATCAGAGGAACTTAATCGTTATACGCCACACCGACCAACATTTTGCATTAAAAACAGCAAACATAAATCTATAATCATGCGGCAAAATTTTATAAATGCCTATGAGTCACTGGCGGAGAAAATTCCGCAAGCCAACTTCAATATCTACTACAACATTCGCCCAACGGCAATAATGTCGTCTACATAAAATTCCAATCGTGTCTTCGCAACATCCGTTGTCAGGAATTGTAAGCATTTTTTCGGATCGCGGGTAATGTAATATACTTAGGCATTCTCGTAGGTACAAAAAAATAACCATAACCAGACCATAACCAGATCTGCTAATGCCAAGAAAACAAACGATCCTAGTTGGTAGACATCGTAGACCCCTTTTAGCTTCAGCATCTTAGCACGCGGGTTGAAAGAACGAGAGTCGGAGAAGAAAGCTTCCTAGGTCCCATCCATTATCTAACAAAGATGAATCTTTAATACCTAGTAAGTACAGTCGCCATCAGATATATCGTAGCGGGCGAGGTCCTCAAATAATTCGGAACAGCCTTAAATTTCAATAAATTCGTTACACTATAAGGTTAATAACATCAGAACACGCAATTAGTCATAAATAAAGTAGCAGCGACTTTTCAATAAAATCGTGACGTCACTGATCGTCAAAGGTATCGATGCAGACAGGCTGACCATAAAGATCGGAACATTTTTGGAAAATATACCTTAACTTTGTGACAAACAGTTAAAATTACAGTGTGTTTATATTAAAATTAGTTTTATAAAATAGAACTACATGCTTTGACTTCTAACAGCAGAAGAGGACAAATTTTATCCGTAAAAAAAGTATATGGCAATTTAGTGGCCAGTAACAATTTACACTTTATACAACAAAAAAAGGTTTTATGTTACTAACACAGTGAATTATGTATGCAGACGCGTACACTATTTAGGTGACATATCTTTCATTTTGGCATGACGTTTGAGCCTTATTTGTAATTTGTTTGGAATTCGAATCTATTATTATATACGTAAGGTTTATTTTCCACATATGTTCCGATATTTGTGATCAGCCTGACCGTGTCGATACCTTTGACGATATGTGCTTCCTGATATTTTTAGCTCATTGAACGTCCCGAATTTATTGAAAAATCGCTGTTCTTATGTTTATGACGGATTGCGTGTTACGATGTTATTAACCATATCTAGTGTAACGAATTTATTGAAATTTAATGCTGCTCCGAAATATTTGAGGACCTCGCCCGCTACGATATATCTGATGGCGACTGTACATTTAATTATTCCATCGGATCCTTCGATAGTTGCTCGCAGCTCGTACTCCGAGCAGTTCCATTCCAATTCATCAATCACCGACCGACTTCCGAAGCGTGCCTGCATGCTTGATGATTTCACAAATTGACACCATTGGCATGACTCCAGCATTGTTGACCAATCGCACGGGTCGATGATCTTCACGCTGCTTGCGGAGCAATTTTCCTACTTTTAAAACTGTTATGTCGAATCCGAATCTTCCCAGTTAAGCGATTCACCAACAATTGCAATAGTTGTCTCGTATTTGTCCCGCTCTATTACTAAAAGCAAGAAGAAAAAAGTAATTGCTATGATAATTATTTATCGTATTTATTGTATCGAGTTTACGAAGAATTTAGAAGATAAGGTTCTATTGGGATAAGGTTCTGGTAATGTTGGGAGTCTCATTCTTATTCGTTTTTTATGGTATCGGTAGACAAGGTTTTAGTTATACTACTGCTAATCAACATGGTAAATAAAAACAAGTTCTTCGATTATTGCGATTTTTATCTTTTTGCATCACCTAATAAAGCAAACGGCAATACAATATGTAATCAAAAGTATATACAGTCTGTCGCAAACACAAGCGACCTTTATTATTATAATATTTAATTTTAGATTTTTCATTTTTTTAATAATTTGTTATATTATTTTGACTTTTGAGATTAAAAACTGATTCAAACAAAAAAAAAAAAACAACATTGTTTTCTCACACAGTCTATCCAATGTGTGTACATGAAGTAAAAGGAATGCATATGCAATATATTTTTAGACTCGTTTACCTTATTTCTCAAGAAAATTGACTTAAATAGGCTTTCATTGATCCGGATCAATGCCAAATTGCATCGTCATCGCTTCCTTCCGCGGTGAATCAATATGGTAATCGAAACCAGGGTCGGTCGCGATGATGATGCAAATTACAGTGAAACCAGTTTTTTTTCATTAGATAATCTTAGGAATTCCGTCTGCCTACACATTAGCAGGTGAGTTGTTATAGGTGTTATGGCGGGAGTTATAGCGGATAAATCTATCGATAGGATATAATAAACAATGAACTATTTCTTCGCTCGATGCACTTTCATCAAAGGCGTTTTAATTAGTATTAGCGTTGGTTTGTACGCATTTCGAGAAACAATGTAAAGACGCAAACTATGTAGCTCATAATATTTTAATGTCTCTTAATTGCTTTTTAAACTTCCCAGCTAAATTTTTATGACAATTTAGTGTCGTATGCGCTTATACACTTATCTTCGTTGTTCACAACTGTGACACCAGTTGCTAATTAATTAGTTATTGAATCAATATGTATATTGTGGAGCTTTGCTTGTTGGATTTTTGGGAACATGTGCTTAGCATTCGATTGAACAAAAATGGCGTCCTCATGAAGGGTCCTTTATCCAGTATTATCCAGTATTAGATAGACGTGTATTATTCGATAGATCATTGGTTTTACTTTCTTTCGCCGCTGTCACTGAGGCCTCACGCGTGCCAATATGATAACTGGCCGACATCGTAGGCGTGTGTTTACGTTTTTTTTTCAAGCAGTTAGCACAGTTTAGTACCACTGGAGGTGAAAAACATTAGCGTTTAATTGCTCTTGAAACGCGTTGCGCAGGATTCGCGTGCTCGTATACAATTAAGACGCAATGTATGGTTTATCTTTATTTACTTAACAATTACTAAACATGGCATTTGTTTTTTTTTTACAGTTTATGCACGCTAGTAATGATCCCTACATTTTTGTGCATGACAAGACAATGTTTTTTTTAAAAACAAGTAGGTATTTATGAGTTCATTGGCTTTTTAGACAAGTTATTTTTAATAAGTTGTTCTACATTTATGCATAAAATTAGTAAGCATTAACAACGCATGTGATTAATAAAAACTTAGTTGAGAAGCCATTGTCACCATCAAGGACTAAAAAAAAATTGCCAACAACATCTACATATTTTGGCCTTAGTTTTAAGGTTTAAGTTACATTGGACCTACGGTATACCTATTTCTACCGCATACTGGTGGTCAATGAGGACTTTCTTGTCCTTATTTACAATTATGCAGTGTAATATCAACAAAAGAGTGGACCACCACAGTCCATCACACAAAGACAGCCAGCTATCTTCAACGGAAGCTTCGATAACCTCAATCACAACATGATGTAAGAATCGCGTACACTGCAAGTGTTAATTACTATATACATGCGAACAGTCTACATTAGTCACTGCCTTGGTTCATAGAACAAGGGTTTATGTTGAACTCTAAGGTTGTTAACATTTTCAGACCGCACACCTAGTGATTTAATGATTATAAAAGCAATACACACATTCTTTTTACATAAAACCAGATTACTGCAAAGCATAGTGCATGTTTTGGAACCTTTACAGAACATAGAAAATATAAATAAGTTAAGAGGTTGCACAGATGTGGATGGGATGGGTCATAGTCATAGGCCGATAGAACTGAGACAAATTACTGAACATACTCGGCACTTATTATAAATTTCACTACCAGCTTATTTACAATGAACACAGAATGTAGAATGGCACAAGTGGCGATGTTTAATTTACGTAGCAAGTGCTGCATACGCCAACCATGCTAATTCTTATGGATATTATCATGCTAAATAGCCTCATATGCATAAGACGTTTTGCAGAAATCACTCTCCTGCCTGGCGCCTCTAACAATCCCCCCGTTTGTGGAGATTTATGTGTGGGTGTATTAAATTTTTCTTGTCACTCGTTGCTATGGTACAGTCACCAGCATAAATATATGACGGTGAACAGGGCTGCAAAAATAAATGATTATCTATTGGGCTCAATAGCTTATGACGACACTACCGCGGTAAAAATAAGTGATGCTCTAGAGGCGGAAAAAACATCGTCGCACCCTTATCAGCAAAAATATCAATTTGCAGTGAAAGCATATCATCAGATGATAGGTGGGCCGCATAAATATCAATTTGCTGTGAAGGTATAATCATCGGATGATACGCGGGCCGCATATATATCTGACACGTAAAAGTCAACTCTTTGTTGTTGATTTGCAAAACCGAACCATCCCTGGCTAACATAGAGACGTAAATTGAATGAAATGATTTGACAATCCACAAGAACAGTGCAGACTTGTCATTATGGCATACGTCTGTCTCACATTGTTCCAATCGCGAATATGTCAATAATATAATTTTAAAATCTTTATGATGTGTGAATAATTAGTGGCCAGTATCATTTTAGGTTAACTAAAAAGTTTTTATATTACGAACAATATTATAAACTTCAATACATAGTGTTATAAAAAATGTTGTATATTAACGTTATCAGCACCTTACAAAAAATGGCCTAATTATTTTATGCGGAGTTAGAATTTAGTTTATTAATTCGGACATGCTTTAATCAAATATCATTCTGGCGTTCAGGACAAAATAAAAACAACTATCAACTTCGTCTTATCAACTTAGCAAGAAAACAAGCTAAATTTATACCAATAGCTGTTGCCCGTGGCTTTGCCCCTATTCCAGATTTTTCTTTTTTTTCCATTTTTCTTTTAAGAACCTTCTCCCAATAAATAGCAAACTCATAAAAAAAAGAGAACGAGAAATCGGTGATGCCGTGAAATGAACAAATATTTCTATTTGGCATTCACTATTTTATTGAATCCGCCGCCGTTACTTTTTGAAGGTCCATTTCAATGAACAAAAACCATTTTCTTTGCTACTCCGCTACTACACGAGTAAGACAGCCAAAACCTGTGCGAAATATATACGTTTTGACAGGAAACCCCAAAAGACGTATATTTCGCACAAGCTTGGCTTACTTGCACGTGTAGTAACGGAGTAGCAAGGAAAATGTCTTTGTTCACTGACATTTGCTGTTTAGGATCCAAGATGCTGGACATAATTTGACATAATTGACACGAAAATATTTTTTTGGATCCAACATGGCGAATGACATTTTAACGCAAAATATAAATATGAGCGTAACTGTGCGTTAATAAGGCCTACGATGTTTTATCTAGCAATTTGTATAAAATAAATAATAAATAAATAATCATACATAAATAGTGTTTTTGATATTTTTCATTTAAAAGTAACGTAAAACGCCATTCAGCCGTCAATGATGACGATGATGATGATAATTAAAAAGTAATTGTAGGAAAAGTGCTGTTAAAAATGTTGTAAAATTGGCTCATGATCGCTACCCTATCTATATCGCTATCGCTACCCGCGAGTTGGTTCGCACATTGTCATAAAGATTCACTTAGAATAGCAGTTGCATAAAATACTATTAAAGTTCACACCCCTTTCCAGTAGGCTTATTGTCTAACTCGCTCGCAATCGCCATCGTGTTCATTTTGACAGTTCTTGTATGAATGTGACAGCTAGCTGATTCCGATGCCAATTGTCAGCCCATACATGAACTGTCAAAATCAACACGATGGCGATTGCGAGCGAGTTAGACAATAAGCCTACAGGTCATCGATTCCTATATAGGTAATTTTGTAATTTAGGATTTGAGTCCGTCAAATATGTGGTAGAATAAAATGTGAGACAGACGTATGCAATGACAAGTCTGCACTGTTCTCGTGAATTGTCAAATCATTTCATTCAATTTACGTCTCTATGTTAGCCAGGGATGGTTCGGTTTTGCAAATCAACAACAAAGAGTTGACTTTTACGTGTCAGATATATATGCGGCCCGCGTATCATCCGATGATTATACTTTCACAGCAAATTGATATTTATGCGGCCCACCTATCATCCGATGATATGCTTTCACTGCAAATTGATATTTTTGCTGATAAGGGTGCGACGATGTTTTTTCCGCCTCTAGAGCATCACTTATTTTTACCGCGGTAGTGTCGTCATAAGCTATTGAGCCCAATAATTAATCATTTATTTTTGCAGCCCAGTTCACCGTCATATATTTATGCTGGTGACTGTACGTTCTCCTCGGTCACTTTTTAAACTTGACTTTACAGGTTTAAAATATGCTAAACATATATTTTTGCGATAGTATTATTAAACCTCTTCTATAATTGGTCATCTACTAAGCTTGTGAGTATAATGGGACAACATTTCTTCTAACAAACTGTACTACATTTGTCCCCTCGCTGATGGGACAGAATATCAACAAGAAATAGTCGATCCACTCTAAACCCTAACTTAATATGCATCTTTTACATTAAACTGATGATTGACCGACCTATCCTACCTCACTTGATATTCAGTCCAGGTTAGGCCTAAATAGTAAGACCTGTTATGGTCTGAATCCAAGTAAAACCTCATTGAATAAATCCGTAAATCATTTATTTGTCAAACATAGGTCACAATAGATGTAGTAATGAGTTGGTATCACTATGTCTCGCCCCAGTGGCATAAACAATTGCATTCGATATTTGATATTTTATCTCACATTAATGGCCTTTAAAAATTGATTTTACCGATTAATTAGTGGCAACCCATAAATTTGATACCACTATGCTGTATTTAAAATGTCTGGGCGCCATCAGAAGTGAGATCATCGCACTTTTATTTCCGTAACAATGTATTACGGCCCTTTGTATAAGCTAACCGTTGTTTACTGGCGGACTGCCAGTAGTATCGGCTTTTAGTCAAATCATAGCTAATAAGGAAGAAAAACATTGCATTCACCGTTATTGACATTAAGTGATTTTCCATCCCACGTGTTTCCAAATAAATCCGTTAGCTGACTTGAATAAATCTCCCTGTTTGTAACAAAGACCTTACATTACAATAGTATACTTAGGTAATGACATAAGCGTGAAATAGTTACATATAGTAAATTATTTATACATATTCAGTCACACCGAAACTTACATTAAAAGACTTTGATTAGGGCTGATTTTAAAATCTTCAGTTATGCACTTATCTGAAAGATAGCCTTGGGTAGTTGGTACAATGGGGTCTATAAATTTGACGATTGGAAAATCGGTCCTTAAGCCGAAGTTAACTGAAATACTACAACTACTGGTTAGGGAGCCAGAAGTTTTTTGAATCACATTGTCCAAACGTAGACGATTTTTTTCTTCTTTTTTGTTTGCTAAGAACGTTGCCGGCCAGTATCTAAAAAGGAAATAAAATTACAACAGCACCGACACGTCTGTAAATAACAAACCGTGCCTCGTGTAACGAACGGCTAATAAGGACCTAGCACGCTGGCGGTCACTGCATCCATGAACCAAATATAAAAGAAAAAAAAACCTGTACAAACCGCAAACATATTACAGTCATCCAAACTACCAATAAATCTCCATTTTAGTCCATTAGCAAAAACATTTGAGCTTTTTACTTAACACTGTTTGAGTCCAATTACCTAATGGACAACACCTAGTATTACGCGTGTCTGGCTGTTTGCGAATTCTTTTGCCTTTTTATTTACGGGTGTGGCATTGTGACGAATTTCTGGTAAGTAGACAGGTGTGTCTATTGTTTTTTTATGCTAATTAAATGTAATTGGGCGATTTATAGAAGTTTCGATTGCCCTTAAGTACCTACCATTCGGTTTATGATCGTAATAAAAACACCAATTATTTTGTGTACAAATTACATATCTACATTATTTTGTAACTTCAGTGTAATATCAGAATGGTCATAATCATAACTGAAGTCTCATAACAGCTGAAAAGCACTCATTCTTTTCTAATACGAATATAAACAATTCAAAAAGGCTCTTATCACAAATCTAATCTTTGCTATTGTAAAGCGATTGCATGGCACAGTTGCGACAATGCGCAAGCGCAGCGCACGTGCGCCTTGGCTCCACTAGATCATTATACTTTATAGGGGTTGCCAGCATCGAAAAATACCAGTTGTGTTATGTTGCCACCATAGCTATATCAAAGATGGATATTACCTTCTTACCATCCCCTAAGGACATAGAACTAGAGGTGTACTCCCAAATTCCAAATTCAAAGTTCGTTACCTTAGCGTCCCTCTTTTTAGTGGTGGTAATAGTGTGAGCGGGATGGCACGATACGTACTTCGAATTTTGAATTTGGAAGTATACGAACGAACTCTTCCTCTCTTGTGTTGTGGCTTCAACAAGATCGTGGTTCCAATCCAATCTATAGCTGAGATCTCTGTCTCTGTCTGATACCATTTGAAAGAAGCAATTTGTCTACATGTGTTACAATTGGTGTAAAATTTAATTAAGAAGGAGCCAGGTTAATGTTAGTGGGGGACGTCACACACATTCGTGTGCTGTTACCTTTGTTCCCCATGCACCACATGCGTACCCTGGTTCCTATAAGGTTGTACGCCCATAACCCACACTTCGACCAGAGGTCTGGCAACCCTACCTCGTCTAGGATTGATTCTAAAATGATTGTGTTTTGTTTTTACTGACTATATCACTAGTATCACTACACTATAATACTTCAAGAAGCCACAGTATTAAAATGTTTTAATGCGAAGGATACACAGTTCATAACGGTAAAGCAGCAATTGATTATGCAAAATTCTATAAAATTAAGAAATTATTTAAACTTTCGTGAGGGAAGATTTATAAAAACAGCAAAATAAACGATTTAACTCGCGATTTTAAATCAAGAACGCACCCTTGAAAATGATCATCCGTTAAGATCGAAACTAGTGGGATCGTCCTCGACTTATAATCGTGAGTTACTCCGTTTATTTTGTAGTTGGCCCTAAAAGCTGTTCCACTGCACCCAAATATAAATTACGTTAGGGTAGGTCACTTTTATTCAAGCGCTTGGAGATACAGTATAGAGTTACAAATAACAAATAACCCATCTATTAATTGCAAAATAAAGACTACCATTTAATAAAGGCAGCTATTCTCTCCCGATTATTTTGTTATGCATGTCAAGTGTCCAATAATGAACACATGTCCTACAATGCATGGGAATGACGCATTTGTGGGGCAATGTCAGCGTCGTGGGAATGAGGAAACAAATGCAAACGCAACGATACTGCTAACATAATAATTGTGGTCTAGTCAACATCTATACTACAACAACAGACCTACAGCGTACTATATCTAACACGCGACAACCTGTCAACTCGAAATGTAAGCCAAGAAAAAGGTACCCAAAAAAAACTTAGATATCATGAAATCATGATGCAGGCGATGCGGCTAGCAACCAATCACTGTTTTGATTCCCCTTTCCATTGCACATATATTAAAAACTTCTTAGATTCTAGTAGCTATTGATGCAGTGAAGTAGTCTAAAATTTAAGATTTTTTATCACTGGCTGACGTCTGATGTGTAGAAAAAACGAAGCCCACTTTCAAGTGACCTAGACAGTTGAAAATTTGCGTCTATCTGAGCAATCGTCAGTAAACGTTAGCTAAAATAAGAACACAGAATTTTTACTATTTGAAGTAGGTATACAATATTCAAGCATTTAATTTTTAACAAAATAACTTGTATTTACGCAAATATTATACCGGACCGAATTCAGTGTAAGTGACATTATCTAAAAACCTAGGCTTGAAAGGCAATAAAAAACCAATCAAAGTCAAGTTTGTAGTAGCTCAAGGTAATGTCAAAACCCGTACAATAACCAAGTTCAGCAAATCATGAATTTGGATTAAATAAGCTATAAAACGAATGCTGCCAAATCGGAAACAGGAGTTCATAATTTATTTCCATGACCTAGTCCGCCATCCGTTAGAATTAGAGAGTACAAAATCGCCTACATTGTACTGTACGTAACACATACACGTCCACATAATGAAAATTTTATGCCCGTCGCCATTAACTCGGCGTTACTAGGTCCAAGTTGAACGACCTTAGATTACTAGACAGTAAAACGGAATATTCGTGGGCGAGAACTTTTCGCACACTGAACTCTAGACAAACACGAAATGGGCTGTTTCCCGACGTTGGACAATGATCATTATCGACTCAAGCTTTAGCATGAGATGACCAAAGTTGGATACTGGCCTCTCCCGTGACACTGACATCCACTAGGCTCCACTTTTGGATCTCAGGGTACCAAAATTATAAGAATTGTTCCAATTAGCAGAGCCTAGAGGAAGTCACGGCCTCTCCTAAGGATATTCACGACTAGTACATTACCACGATGATATTCTGTTTCAAGTGCTACAACGTGCAGTGAAAACTGGTGATACGTTAGCAACTTCAGTACCACATCTTATATTTATGCCACTAGCAACCCGTCACGATTTCGCACAGATTATTAAACTAAACGACAAACCTTCCTTTTTAATGTTGCTGGGTTATTTAAATACAGACGGCGGTAAGCTAATTTGTTTTATACTCTGTAAGGATGACAAGTATGAAAACGAGTCGGATACATTAGTAGTTGTATTGTATACTTAGTTAGAAACAAAAGAGCACGCTAACAGATGCTTCTATGGAATAAAGAAGTGTTCAAATATTCCGTTTCAGACTAATCGATTTTAGGTTGCGTTTAAACTCCACTTAAATGTGGATAAATGCAACTATATTATAAATAGCCCAGTCTCATCACCATAACT
This sequence comes from Pandemis heparana, assembly GCA_963854515.1. Taxonomy (NCBI): domain Eukaryota; kingdom Metazoa; phylum Arthropoda; class Insecta; order Lepidoptera; family Tortricidae; genus Pandemis; species Pandemis heparana. The sequence continues at coordinate 8,496,747 of OY978028.1, forward strand.
CATGTTTTTCTGATGAAAAGGAACTCGTTCGCTGCCTTATTTGGAGAGATCCCACTTCTGATCCGGACTATTCCGGACTCGTGTGGTGCATTGGCTGAACCAATAAAACAAAAGCGAATCGCATACGGCTGAGCAACGTTTTGCATACAAAACCGGTAAATTAATCCTTTCATACTCCTTAGTATTTGCTAGCAGAGCGGCCCACGCCGCTCCTCATTTCTGAACGAATTTACTATTGGCCTATTGGCAGTAATTTTAACATATAGGGTCATACACATTACATTGGATAAAGAATTATACTGTGCCATTTCTACTACACTTGCAACAGGATATTACGAATATTATAATTTCAGGCTAATGGCTACTAAAACTTTAGATAAGCAACTATTAGTTGTGTTCAATTACTCGTACAGTTTACATTTGGTGGCAATCGGACGTGACGTTGCGGAGGAAACGCACCGTGTCTCTGTGGGGAAGTCATCATTCCCATACTGGTCCGGCGTCCAGAAATAACCAGAACACCCACCAATTATCCTTGGTCCTTCCATGCAAGACTCATCCATACATGATGAGGTTGTAAGTGGAAACGCGACGGCTCTCTGAACTCTGGACAGTTCTATAAACAGCTGTTGACGAAGTGGGTGCGTTGCCTTCAAACGTTTTTCTTTCTTTAGTGATTTCTTTAATTAACGCAACTATCCTATGTCCACTTGCAGAAAGCTTAGGCAAATATAATCCTTCAATACAATGTAATGAGAATATACATTGTTTAGGTCGGACGGCGATTTATTTGGACTTGCAACTGACAGTTTTATTAATAATGTAAAGAAACGCATGGGGAACAATAACAGCCAAATTGACCGTAATTTTGTTTCGGGGAAACAAAAGAATCGCCGGCAGCTGCAAGCGACAGGGTCTGAGATATAAAATACGAAACATTCGCTTAGACTGCCCGGAGCAACGCAACTTAGCTCATAACATAAAACACAGCTTTCGGAGAATAATATGCTTACAGTAGTTTCCTCGTACGCCATGAAAGGCGTTTTATGGCACGACTAGAGTGCATCAGTCACCGTGCTACGCCCATAAAAGTTCCTGGCGACTAATAAATATAAAGCTATGTTAAAAAATAAACAAAAGAATACATTACATGCGCTCGCACGCACATGCTGTGACGTAGAAGCACCCCAAACGGATGTCGAGCGCATTTTGTTTTTAGAATTCTTTATTGCATTCGAAAAAGGTCCGGGTCGCGGCTACCGTGTTCTGTGGACGCTTTAGGTTGTAACTAGCTTGTCTCTGGTTCCATCTTCCATTCCATATGCATACGCAAACAATGAAAAAGCTATAAAATCTATTTTTTAGTTTACGTAACTATGACAACGCGTTTCTAATTATTTTTATCAAGAACTCCCTGTTGCTGCCGTAGATTTGCATAAGAGGATGTGCATAGAGGACAAAATTACTACCTAACTTATTAAATGCATCAATGAATCAGCTACTCGGGAAGCCTTGGTTGGCAAATCGGAAGTCATTCATGATTCACAGGGGAAACAAATGATTGTATGCTAAACTAACAATTACGACATCCGTGGCATTTAGCTTGCATTGGTCCATGCACCATTCTGAAAGATATAAGTACTCAGATGTCCTGGATTTCGAAGCAACAGGGGCATTTTAATATCTTTCTGTATTTATTCCGATACTGATTTGGCAAAAACATGATGCTTCTCCTGCATCCATAATTTCAGCAGTGACGTTTATTTTTTCTAAATTACTGTGGGGAATGACACTTGTGTACATGCTGCATAATAAATAGGTATTTCATTTATTTGCACCGCAATCCCCGCAGATTTTTTTAACCTTCGTAGTTAAGAACTTGCTTGGCCATATAAATCTAAAAGAAAAACCTGTTGTCTTATTTTCCTCTGTACAGTGAAGGGCTTAAATATGTACGTTACCAAGACGTCAAAACATATGTACAACATTAAGCAACAAACAATAAGGTCGGTAATAAAATACATATACATATTTGACGTGTGGCTGTATCGATATTTATGCTATCGACGGTACACATAATGTACGTCATACGACAAATCATCCATAATCAACTAATTTCTTAAATACTACTCGTACATACTCTCACTTTACAGTGTACACGTTGTTATTGTCATATAATACAACGAATATTCGTTTCATATTACCAGTGTCCGAGTCGTAATAAGCTGCTAAGACTAATCAATTTCAACTAAAAACACCTATTATTCTTTTTGCCTTCAATTACCTCACCATTCCTAGATCTCCCTTAAAATAAAATACATGAAACCTCCCGTGGGTGGAGCAAAACAGAGTCATTAACATTCCAACCACGAGACACACGTTAGCGATTCTGTGTCCCGTTCATGACAACATTACTTGCCTGCGGTCGCTATATTTGACAACGACTTCCTACAATGCCTGGGACATATGCAAAGAAGACTATATTTTAGGTTACTGAACTGCGGCTGAATATTTTTACATCTGCTATTATTTTATCTGCGATAGTAAACATTATATACATATTAGTTTCATTGCGAAATAATATATTAAATCACTTATTTAAATCGCCAACCATAAATAAAACTAACGATAAAGTAATTTCATGAGTTAATTATCTATCAGAATAATTTATAGTTTACCAACTTAGCCGTTATTCGAGTCTCTTATTGTTACATTACGCGCAGTATTCTTATGGTAATGATAGCTTATGTCTTAGTCAAAAAAACTCTTGCCATGACATCGCTGTGAACATGAATACGTTTACGTAACAGGGAAGCTTTACAAAGACACTTTGAGATCTTTGCCGGAGCGTCGAAAACATCCTGCCTGTAAGCACTAGATATCCTACTTAGCTAGATGTACGACGAAACTTTATTCTCTGCCAAAACACCTCTATAAAACTTGACGACACTTCTTAGATAAGAGTACGTGTAGTGTATTCTTATCTAACTATAACACCAGGCTTTATAGGAAAGCTGCCGTTAACACTATGAAGTGTCAACCCGATTTTTACGGACACGTATAATCGGATAAGAACTTCCCCTTTAATTTAAGGCTGTCCTGTGACTGTATGCAAACGATTTCCTTTGCATCGAACATATTTATAAGCAGTTGCGATCTTGTATGGTATCTCGAAGGTCAGTCAACTCAACTTCATACCGCAATAAGTACGCGTTGGAAGGTGGTTGCGGGTATTATACGTGGCGTATCTCGTATCACTGTCAGCCAATTAGCGGAGTTATGGTGTCAACTGAACGTACCATGAAATATATGAACATTAATTCACTGGCTGCATTTTTTTTATTCATCTAGGGTGTTTAATGTCTTATTGAAAGCTACGAAGTAGAGTTTCGACAAGGCGAGTTCTATTTGGATATTTTTGTATAAATCACAATTCCAAGCATTACTTACTGACGAACAGTTTTTTTTAATGATCAAATTATTAATTGTATCTGAGTGAATTAAAGCTGTAATTTTCAACAACCATGATTCGTATTTCAAATTCGTCATTTAACTACAATTTTCGAACGATATTTACACAGGTGCGGTTTTAAATATCGGCCCTCGGTGCTCGATAATCCTGTCTCCTAGAAGCAGTGCTTGCGCTGCTGTGTTCCGAACTTCCGACGTAGATTAGGACCATAATTAGGACAATCAGGAAAATGGCACATGGGGTATTTTATTAGCTTTCTAGTCTAGCAACGCATCTAAATTCTTCGTGTTGCGGACGTCCATGAGCAGTGGTGACTAGATTACTTACCATCACTAGCTCCTTTGCTTTTCCTTGTTGTATAAAAAGAATCCGTCACTGAACAGTACCAGCAACCAGCCTCGTCAATGGAAAGATTAATGATGTCTATGTACCTAAACTCAAAAGCACTGGAGGGCGAATATTCAGCGTTTTTTCGGCGTTCTTTTCTCGTCATTATCGTCTCAGCATATGTCATTAAAAGAGATGATGCTGAGACTTAACTTTTTATGACAACGAAACACAGTATCGATGCTGCATTTAGCTTATGCAAAGTTGTTGCGGCTTGTCCTTCTGCTAGGATAATAATTGTGGGACGACAATGACGCATGAACCGAGCGGTCGAAACGCTTGAATATTAGCCCTGGACTTAAAATCTAGAGTCCATAAAGTAGAACAACATGATCCAAGTATCAAACCCATGGGAGTGAGTGAGAGCAAGACAGACCTGAAGGTATTTTTAAATACTATCGCACTACGATGTTGGCGCTGTAAATAGTTTTAAATTTTTAATTTTAGTCTATTGTCCTGTTCCTTATTTGAAGCTGCTTTATTTACGTGCTTTTTTAAATCATCTGTCTATTCTATATGTCCAATTGTCCATCCGCATGTCTAGCACGAGAGCGCACAAGAGTCGCGTCGCGCGCGAGATAGATTGCCTGTCTTTTTCTTACTGTTCGATCTAGAAAGAGACGGATAGTCTATCTCGCTCGCGACGCGACGCTTGCGCACTATCATGCTAGCCGGGTGTCTCTCATTATAACTGCTTATGTCAACTGCTTGAGTTTTACTTCGCTCCCACTTTTCTGCTCCTGCTATCGAATCCTCAACATATTTTGGTATAGAGGCTGAAATGAAAGTAAGCCACATAACTGACAAGCTTTGCCATTATCATTATTGTAGGGTCATCGGCGCAGCGGAGCTTCGCAAGAGCGGAAACTGTTCCACGTCCTGTGATAATGAACTTTTACTCATACTGACCAGTAGTATGAATTGTAGATACAACTAATAATACAGGATGTTGTCCAAAATTAGTAATTTTCTATGTTACACACATAGATAAAAACAATAAATTTATTTTTATGATGAACTACGTAAACATTAACTAAAATCAAAAGTTTTTGACTTTATACAAGGTGTCTTCAAATTATTCTCTAATATTTCAACAGGTGGTTGGTTTAATTTGATTGAACACTCCTGTAGTCTTTTTTTTATGGCACCAGCGGTCGATGCGATGATTTTGCCAATGTCAAAGTGAAAGGTGTAAAATGTAAGGGTAAAATTATTTTGTTACAGAACTTAGGACTCTGTAATTATGAGAGTAGTTAGTTTTATTTTACATTGTTTTTGGTTAGATCTAGAATAATGTTACAGTAAAATATTGATTATTACCGATTGTGGCAATCACTATCTAAATAGTGACAACACTTTTCCTTCTTATCTCAAATGACAAGTAAATAATCTTCAGCTGTCGCATTCGTAACATAGCTATCATGGATTAAAATTATATATTTTTCCATTCACTATAATTCTGTTGTAAAACTTGTGTGATCAAAAAATATTATACAGCAACAATTTTAGAACAACTTGAAAATGGAACTGATGAACCATTTATTTACCTATGATTAAGGTACAAATTTTAAAACAAAATCGGAACTGAGATTGTTTATTGGAATACATTTGAAGAAAATCTTTTGCTGGTAAGTGTCAGTTGAAATGTTCCATGGAAAATTTAATTACATGTATGGCTTCACATTTAATCCTTACACTGAAAAATGATTGCCAGAAAGTTTACAAAACTATGTCAGCCCATGTTATAGAAGGCCCCGAAGCCCCGAAGGGCCGACAAACATCATGATGGGCAACCAGGTGGCCCAGTGGTTAGAGAACCTGACTAGGTATGAAGGGTTCTGGGTTAGGTTAGGTTAAGACAGATGTTGACATGAAGAAAACCAATGATTGATTCTCAAGTTTTGTATGATTAATATGTACCTAACTGAGTTTATCCCTATGTATGTTGTCTTATTGCCTTGTAAATTTCACTTAGTTTGAGACTATTGAAATTGAATAAGTAAATTGTAAATTGTCCCATGATATCTATAATTCATTATTTATTTTTATATCATTATAATATAATATACTGCTTTATACTTAAGTACTTCCTAATGCTGTTGCACAGGCCTCTTTCCAAAACAAGAAGAGTTGGGCTGTATTTGGGCAGATTGGGAACTTTGCTAATCCTATAGAACTGCTTGTGTAGGCAGGGTTCCTCACAATGTTTTCCTCTACCAAAAGCTCATGATACATTTTAAATGAAATGTCACATATAATTCAGAAAAACATGAGAGGTGCCATAGTAAAAACACTGGTCTACCAGTTTCTAAACCTCTTTTAATTTCAGAATTACCAGCACATTCATACCTACTTGATAAAGGCAGATAGGCACAAACAAATGTGTGTGTTTACATTGCCCACCTATCCTTTTTTTTTGATAGTAGCATGATTGCTAATGAATAGTTTTGGAAACCATAGTTTTTATATGTTCCATAGCACTATTTTAACCGCAAGTCTTCAACAATAAATAAAGAATTTGCTTTGTTTATACTTCCTATAAATATCAAACCAAACATCAATTATATTAACAAAACCGCAAAATAACTATAATGCACAGTTCATTTTAACGTCCTTGCGTATACTTGAATAAAACTGACTTACTTCCTTGGGCTTGCGCGGTAAGCGTCGTAAGGTCCAGTAATATCAGGAAATACACAAGATACAAGCACCAGGCACATGAACCATCACTACTAAACATTTTAGCACTTCTTAAAGTATTTTGTGACATAATTTACAACAAAGCGCGATTAAGTCAGTTAACTGCTATTTTCATCATAAATACGAAATAAATCTTTACATTTTGTTACAAAAAACAAAGTTTTAATCCTAACAAAGCACTGCACCGCTGACGATTCTCAAACACAACGCAACGACTCGCTCGTTCGCTTCGACGCGCAATCAGCGCGAGACAACCGAGCCGAGTCGAGGGAAGACAGTTGAGTTTTGACAGCAGTCAGCTCACTTCACGTCACTTACGTCAAAATACTGTAATACTATTTTGTTAAGTTGGTCACCCTATTGCTTATCGCATATTTGCATCTTCTACAAAGCTGCAGTAGTTCAACATCTAGTATTATCTGTTGCGATGAGACGGTGTTGCAAGTGTATGAAAGTTAGTAGAAAAAGTAGAAATAAAAAGAAAATAAAAAGGTATATGTTCACAAAACCTGCAAAACGCTTATTATTGTTTATTTAACGAAATATGAAATTGAAAATGGGCTCATGTTGGGTTATGGGTAAAACACGGTTTCATAGTGGCCATCACGAAACCGAGCTAAACGTGCTAAACGCTATTATTAAATTAAAGACATAAAACCATTTACTTATAACGATGCGTACACTGCGAGCGAATAAATAAATCTCAGAAAAAAATGTGTATATAGGGCTGCGTTCAGTTCGGACGCCCGACGACGCCCGACGACGCACTGGCCCGTTCAGTAACTCGGTGCGATCGTCGGGTGATCACACCAAGTCGTTCAGTAACATCGTCGGGCGTCGTCGGGCGATCGCACCGGTCACCCCGTAAAATAGATGGGTAAAAAACGCCCAGACGTCACTTTGACAGTTGTCTTAAGTATTACACTTTACATGCACTTTACTTTTTTACTTACTTTATAATAAACTTATAATTACGAAAACGAAATCGCATGCCATCGACATTTAAATTTAATGTGAATTTAAATGAAATTTGAAATTTAAATTTCGATTCTGAATTCTTCACTAAGTTTTGATTTTAATATTGGAATTGACACTTTTGACAGAAGAACGCCCCAAGTCGTTCAGTCGGTGTGATAATGATCGGAAGATTTTCACCCGACGATAATCACATTGACACTTTAGTTACTGAACGTAGCCCAGGTATAGAAAAAGAAAATTAAGTAATGTTGCCATTGCAATTTGTAAATAATTCTACGATTTACATCCCAACTTTGGCAACTTTGTTCCTGTTTACGTTTATAAAATCTGCGTTAATTCAAAAAATATTAATTTTCGGCTACCCGGAATATTAGAATTTTATTCCAAGTTAATATTAAACTTAATATTATAACGTGGAAAGACTTCTGACAAAGGTGGCTACTCGAGAACTTGCCAACGGGGATTCCTGCGATCGCCCATCCCACGTCGAATGCGCCGTGGCGAATGTAATTTGAAATAGTTCATACGTTTCTAATGACTTGCTGAGTTCGCAAATTTGTTACCGAGATTACGACGTAGACGAACGAAATAAATTTATTGAAGCAGTTTGCTTGATGGTGATGGCAAAGCCGGACGTATAACGTGAGTTATCTCTTTCTTGTAAATGTGTAATTGTAATTGAACATCAAAACTGTTTATTTATTTTTCCGTTATTCAATTATTCAAATGTTTTTGTTGTTTATGCTGTTTCAACAATACCGTTTTCCGGTTATGGAGTATATTATTTACTAGCTGTTGCCTGCGACTTCGTCTGCAAAGAATTCGTTTATCGCTATCCAGCGGAAATTTTCAGGGATAAAAAGTAGCCTATGTGCTATTCCGGACTTTTCTCTATCTATGTGCCGAATTTCATCCAGATTCGTTGGGCCGTTCTGGCGTGATTGAGTAACAAACAAACATCCACCCATCCATCCATCCATACTTTAGCATTTATAATATTAGTTAGAAAAGTGAACAGTTTCTTAATTTTAAAAATGTTAAGTTACCTATTTGTGTAGGTGCTAGTAACTCCCTGTACCCACTTTACTTAAAGCTTAGAGATGTCTTGGCCTGCCAGGCTTTTGTCCGTTATGACATCTTCATGACCTGCCTCCTTCAAAGTAGTGGTGTCAACTTTCTAATCATACTAGCAAGCCTTACCACTTATATGAAGTGTAGTGTGTAGTAACAAAACAATACTGAATTCTAGCATCATTTATTACGAAGCATGCAAAACTGCTTAAAAAATTTTGGGAGCATACCCTTCGAGCAAAAAAGTAATTTTACAAATCAAACCACCACTCTCAAAGTTATTGTCGAATGTTAAAAAGTACAAACAGTCTTAAATATCTTACCCTTTTTGAAACTCGAAAATAAATTCTAAAAAATGCCACCGAAAAGTGCCAAACATCAGTGCACCAATTTCAACAAGCTGTTGGAGATGTCAAGGCAAATCTAATGCTTATTTTTTGTGTATTAATTTAGTTTAAGGCTATGATCCACCAAGCATTTGCACTAAGGCAGAACGGTATGCGAGGAAACATTCCACCAATTCTTATTTAGCTCTAAATGTATTGTTAAAGTTTGACAATTGGCCTAATAGTTGGGTGACCCTGATTATGAAGCTAGAGGTATTGAGTTTCAAACCAAGTAGGGGCTGACACTAAACTTGTATGATAAATATGAACGACAACCAAGTGGATATTATGTCCATTACTATATATATAGCTGAATTGAAGTATACGTCTGTTGCCGAGTACCCATAGTACCTAAAAGCTTTGCTTTGTTTGGGACTAGATCAATAAGTGTAAATTATCCCATTATAGTTATTTATTTATATATTGAAGCCATATTGTTCTGCGATAATGGTACTGGCTGAAAAATGTCTTCCTGGCAGTGAAAAAAGGAACAGAACATTCTGCAACCAGTAAATAAAGTTACCATTTATTAGCTGATAAGAAACGCAACCAAACATCCTGACACATTCAGATAACATTGTTAGAAAACAAAACATTGGCTCAGTCTTAAAAACATAGTCATAGCATTTGGTTTGATACATTTTAATTTTTGGCACATCCTGTATAAACAATGTAAAATCACCACAATTTCTTTGAATATATTGAGTTTACACAGACATGTCCCCAACATGTCCTATTGATATGTATATTGCAGTGGCGTGGCGTCCATAGAACTCGATTCCCACCGGCTTGCCTATTTTAAGGCAGTTGGGCAATTTATTGTGCAGAATTAGAGGAAAAGGCTAGTAAAGTTCCCTTCGGCTTGCCTTCTGATATACTTGATCAACTCAATAATAGCTACATATAATTTTTGCAACTAATAATCACATTGTATAGACACATTGTATACAAATTCCTGGATTTGTACCTAACACCTAACATAATGTTGCATTCAAATGTTTACTGACAGTGGTTTGCAACCTTTTATCAACCAAGGACCACAATAGTTATTTTATTATACTATGTAGGGAAAGGGATTTGATCTGTGATGTGTATGTAGGGGCCACAACATTCAAGAATAATGGCATTGCATTGAAAATTAGCATGTTATTCAACCTTTTTATATGAAGCTAACAGGCAGGACTCTATATAGTTCATTCATCAGTCTCGCAAGGGCCGATGGTTGGCAACTCCTGCATAATAATCATAATCATATATTTTTATTTCATTGACACAGATAATATGCACTAAAAGCACACTAACACATACTATTACACACACACACACACACACACACACATACACACATACTAATATGCACTGAAAGTTTATAAATAAGCTGGTAACTGTAATCTTTGTTTATTTATTTGGTAAAACTCCAAGGGTTGTTATGTGTTGAGAGTTGTTCTAGGAATGTTCCGTTTATAATATTTCGAATGAACTTAACCATGTATCATTAAAAACTCTTATTGTTCTAGGAAGTTTTAAATTTTTTCTTTGTTGAATTGCAGGTGAAAATGACATTGATATTAAATAAGAACGCTATATTAACTGGCCATGTGGACTCTGTCTGCCTGGCCTGCGAGGCCCATCTCCGCGGGGACGAGGATGCTGTGCTGCACATCGTCAAACCTGTACACAAGAAGAACCTCGAGGCCACTAGCTTCTTGGAGAAGTACAAAGATGACCGTGTCAGGAAGGTGAGTTCAATTGAATTTGTGCTATTGGCCTTATTACAAGTTTTGATTTAAATTGAAAAGTATGTTGTACAGTCACCAGCATAAATAAGTGATCATTTTTGTACCTTGTCGCTTTCAGTCGTTACATGATTTTGTATGGTTTTTCAAACATGACTAAAGTGACAAGGTACAAAAGTGATCACTTATTTATGCTGGTGACTGTACTTTAATTTACACTGACCACCCGACTTTCGGTGACGTCACTTAAACTACTATTTTGTTATACTAAAAGAGTTATAAACTAAAAGTTACATAATTTATAATGCTACAATTATTATTATAACTTATTTACTATGTTTTTACAAAATTTTGCTAACACGGCCATACTGGCTTGTGATTCGTTCCCGAACCACAACCCGCATGGCTGGTCAGTGGGTATCCTCATACATTACGCTTCATTTAATACTTAAAAGTATATATAAATCTTAATATCTAACACATTCATACTCTGTATTTCTAGGAGCAAAGAAAAAACATAGAATGTACCAGTTGCTTCTCTTCCCGCGCAGATGGTAAAAGCCCATCGAGGGAATGGGCGAAAATCTTAGAAATCATGTTATAGTTATAGGCGATACGGTTAGCAACCCATCACTATTGTGGTTCCATTTTCCACCTATACCCCCACAATCTTGCTAAACGTGGCCTGTAGGTCTTGTCACCTTTGGCTCTGTCTACCCTGTAAGGGATAGAGACGTGATTTGTGTATGTGTATGTATGTATACTTTGTGACAGTTCACTAAATCGTTTATTTATACATATAGGTCAAGAAAGGCTATTATTGCGAGTACTGCAACATCTTCATGAAAACAGCAGCGAAAGTGGGACCCCACGTCATCGAGACGAAGCACTGCGAAAGGAAGGCCCTGCAACCTTTGAAAAGAGAGGGTAGGTATCGGTAACCCTTTATATCATCATCTTCTTACCCCACATTTGCCACGGCTCAGTGAGCCTGGGGTCCGCTTTGACAACCTAATCCCAAGATTTGGCGTAGGCACTAGTTTTTACAGAAGCGACTGCCGTCTGACCTTCCAACCCAGAAGGGTAACTAAGCCTTATTGGGATTGGTCCGGTTTCCTCGCGATGTTTTCCTTCACCGCAAAGCTTATGGTAAATTTCAAATGTAATTTCGCACATAAATTCCGAAAAACTCAGAGGTGCGAGCCCGGGATTCGAACCCGCGACCCTCTTGAGAGGCCACAGGTCCGGAGCCCCTCTTTTGCCCGAATTTCATATGCCATAATGTAATGTTTGCCATAATGATCATTTGCCATAACCCTTTTTTTTCTCTGAAACTGTAATTTTTTCAGGAGCATTGTAATGGCAATCCTGTAGAACTGTTAGGTTAGGTTTGTTTCATAACAATCCTGAATAATTAACAAATAAAGAGAAAATAGGGTTATGGCATATGATCATTATGGCAAACAATACATTTATGGCATATAAAATTCGGGCAAACGATAGAGACCCCCACAGGTCAAACCACTAGGCTACCCTTTATATACTGCCCAAAAATATATAGGGATCAAATAAGTACGAGAATTCATATGGGATTGATCCCTGGACATGGTGTGTAATTTCAGACTAATTTACCTAGGCTAATGAGAGGGCTATGCTCGGGGTTTCTCTGCGAGATAGAATCAGAAATGATGATATCCGCAGGAGAACTAAGGTGACCGACATAGCCGGAAGAATTGCGAAACTGAAGTGTCAGTGGGCGGGGCACATTGCTCGCAGGACCGATGGCCGATGGGGTCAGAAGGTTCTCGAATGGCGTCCTCGGACCGGGAGACGAGCTGTCGGTAGGCCTCCAACAAGATGGAGCGACGACCTGATCAGGATAGCGGGATCGCGGTGGATGCGGAAGGCACAGGACCGGTCCGAGTGGAGAGCCTTGGGGGAGGCCTATGTCCAGCAGTGGACGTCTTTCGGCTGATATGATGATGATGATGACCTAGGCGACTTTATATGTGACATAGCAAGATCGGTTGCTAGTCTCCAAAAATTCTTGCAAAAATTTGGCTTTGGGCTTAAAACCACTAAATTTCATAATACATTATTCACTAATACCCCTAATTTTCAAATTACCATCATAATACCTAAAAATACCTGAAAAGTCAAAATGTCCCTTGTAACAATTTGACATTTTAGGTATATTTAGGTAATTTGAAAATTACGGGTATTAGTGAATAAGGTATTATGAAATTTAGTGGTTTTAAGCCCAAAGCCAAATTTCGTCAAAATCGTAGGAGCCTGGTAACTTTCTGTCTTTCTAATATAGATATTCTCTGCTTGTAGGTAACGGCGTCCTAGCCTTCGACAAAGTCTTCATATCAGAGAACGCGTGGCACGGACTCTCAGAAGACACTTGCTCAGTCTGCGACGCAGAGTTCGACAATGCTCTGTTACACAAGACAGAGACAGCACACATCCTCAACCTGGTGTTAGCTGAGATAGAAATAGCTGATGGGAACGACTATAGGAAGGTACGTAAAGATATTGCAATGAAAATAGCCGCGTATTCACTGAGCGAGCCGCCTTGCGAAGCAGCCTCGGACGTTTGCCGCGCGAGGCAGCCTCGTGCAAGAAATCCTACTGATCGAGGCTGCCTCGCACGGCAAAGCCGAACCACGGTGAGGCTGAGGCAGCATTGCGCGCTAATATTTCTCCACGTATCTTCTCTTAGTCCTCTATTTGTATAATTGGGACATTGCGCATCCCGTAATCGTCTATATTCACCATTAGGGTGGGCCGTTAATGTATGAAAAAAAATATTTTTTTGAACTCTGCAACGCAAGACCCGTCAAAATTTGCGGCCTGTAATGCTGATCTTAACGATATAATTTGTTTTTAAGAATTTTAATGTCTTGAGCCCTCTACCAGCTCTCAAAAAATTGACTTTTACCGATTTTTTGCACTAGTTTTGAGTAGGTTACTGCTATGACTAATGATGCAAAAGAGAATATTTTTTGATGCTAGGAAATAAATAAAAGTAGGTTTTATCAGAAAAACATTACATTTTATTATACTTTGTAAGAAAAAATACAAAAATAAATGCAATAAAACATAACATAATTAGCAGAATTTCGTTAGTTTTGGAGATCCCCCGAAATCCTTTTGTGAATAAAATTTGGGCATAAGGGTACGAAATTTCAATGTATTCTTAATTAATCCATCCCTGGCCAGTTCTCCTATAACACTTTCAGAGGCTTCAGTCACTAATTTGACAGTTCTTTCAACCGCTTGTCGATTGAACTTTGGGCTTGTTTTTCTTTTCTTAACATCCTATTTTGAATTTTCTGTGTCTCTTTTTTATCTGTATTTCCAATAATCATTTTTCTCTCACATCTTTGATCCACTACAAATGCAATTTCTTTCACGGGTACCTTTCGTTCTTTCGGGCAACTGCATTTTTTTTTTAAATTTGCAAGAACTTATATGTCAAACAAAGTAATCAGGCAATAGGACTTAAAATCATCCCATTTTTGTTCGAATGCTTTATTCTTTTTCGAATCAGGATACCTTATTAGCGAAAAGTATTTATCAAAATGGAGTTTCAGTAATTGCCTAACACGGTCTTGAGAAACTGTCGGTAGACAAGCGTTTTTCCAAATAAGGTGGATTTCTTCACTTACCAATTGGAAAATGTCGGAGTGGGAAGGTTGTTTTCCATTATGTTTCACCTTTAATTCGTGTCTCTTCATTTTCAGTAATATACACTTAATAACTTCACTTATTGTAGGGAGCTGTTTATTATTTAGCTCAGTGAACGTTTCGAACATAGGGCAAACAGTTTCACTTCGTCGTGCCCCAGCGAATCCAAATAAAGGATCGTCACACATTTTTGTATTAAATGTAGCAGTATTGTAAGAATAAAAAGTACTAATCAAGTTTAAAAATATTCTCTTCGTACAGGAAACCTTATCGAAATACACCCTGCAGTACTTTTAGGTTTAAAGATTTGACGCGTCGTTACTAGCGGTTTTAAGGCAAAAAATCACGTTAGAACAAGTAGTGATGAAACATGTGTAATCTTGCTGGAATGTTGTTTATTAGTGATAATACCATATAACACAGTAACGAGAGTCTAAATGTGTTCTAAAAAAAATGATTTTCTATGAAATATATGAAATGAAATTTATATCGAAAAACGTATTTAAAAAAAAATTGTAACGTCGGTAGAGGGCTGAATATACTATATGGGAATTTTTGTATTATTTTTACTGCAATGAGCTATTCTTTCTGCAACTTTTGCGGGCTCTTGCGTTGCGAAATTCGGAAAAAAGTTTATACGGCCCACCCTATTCACCATATATAGTTGTATTAATTTAAGACACCGCTCTTTATCCATTACGCTAACACGCGACGAACAAGCGAGGCAAAACACAACCGTCTTGAGTGAGCGCGGCAAACGTGCTGAGGCGCCTTTGAGCGTGGACAAAAACCGACAACGCGCGGCTTGGGTCGAGGCACGCTCGCCCGAGGCAAGACATGCGTTTGCCTCGGGCGAGGCACATCCTCACAGGCCTCCTGACTGACCGAGGATTTGCCTCCAGCCTCTGCAGTATTGAATGTTCATTGTCTTAATTTACATGTGAGATTGACTTGTCGATGAAGTAAAACCACTTTAAAAAAAATCTAAAATATATTTAAACAAAAACAACAAAAAATGGTACAGCAGTCACAGCGCGCGTCTTATGTCTAACTCCAATCTCTTCGATCCTCTTCCTCTCTCGCACTCGTTCACTCAATCTTCACGCTATCTCTTTCAGCTGTCATACGTCATTCTTACATTCCATTTCATGCAATCGTACATACATGTGCATTGATTGAGTAAGTAGAGTTACTCCCATGGATCGTTATATTTTGAATTTTGCTTAATGTAACAACACTTGGGATTCTTTGATGGATAGGCAAGAAACTAGGAGCTTTAGCTTAAGACTGAAGACAACTATTACATTTACTTTAATTTAACATGTTATTATAAGAATTATCTGCAATTTCTAGGTTGACGATTCAACTTTCCAATGCCTGACTTGCAATCTGGTTTGGGCCCTAAATGACATGAAGGCGCATTTCGACGGACCAGACCACAAGACACTGTACCAAGAATGCTGCGATGCCACCAAAAATCTAAGTAATGAACCCAAAAAAGAAACACGAGAAGCGGTGAAGGAAAATAATCAGAACACGAAGTCTGAAAACGGGGCTCCAAAAGATGATTCAATAAAAAAAAAGGCTGAGAAAGAAATTTCAAAAGAAGAGACAAAAAAAGCACCAGAACCAGTAAAAGTTAATACAAATGAGAGTAAGAAAAAACCTGAGGCTGATAAGAAACCAGACACGAAAAAGGAAAAGAAGGCTGCAGCAAAACATGATAAAATGAGTAAAATTGACAAAGAAATATGCGAGGCTCTTGGTGCTGAGGATTACATAGCTTTAAACGCGAATGGTGGGCCATGGTGCATTCTTTGCGACTGGTCAATGGATCGGCAAAATGTTCAGAGCCACCTTAAGAGCAAACATCATCTAAGTCTCCTCAAGATGCATAGGGAACGAGCAGAAAAGATAAATTCACAAAACGACAAAGAACCTAAAGCAAATGATGAGCCGAAAAGCAACGAAAAATCTGAAGCAACTTCAAAAGTGAATCAGAAATCGGAGAGCAACAGCAAGATAGTAGATGCTGCTGCAGAATTTCAAAAGAACGATATCAAGCTAGATTTCGTCAACGGATCAGCATATTGCAGAGTCTGTTCAAAAAGTGTCGACTATGATTTTGATATAATCAAAAATCACATTGACGAGCACAAAAAGTCTACAAAGCAGGAAAAAGCTAAAAAAAGCGAAACCCTGAAAGCATTCCCTAACAGTGCTGAGAAAACATCGATTTCACTGGTGACCAGCCCTGTCCGTATGAACGAGAAAGTCGACAAACCAAAACAAAATAAAGAGGAAGAACCCAAGGAGAATGGGAAAGAACCTAAACAAGAGAAAGAGAAGGAACCCAAACAGGTTAATGATAAAGAACCTAAACAAGAGAAAGAACCCAAACAGGTTAATGACAAAGAACCTAAACAAGATAAAGAGAAAGAACCCAAACAAAATGGGACAGAATCTAAACAAGATAAAGAGAAAGACCTCAAACAAGAGAATGGGGAAGAACCTAAACAAGAGAATGATTCAAAGGAAGAGAACGAAAAGCAACTCTGCCTTGATTCTGAAGCAGAAACAGTAAACTACGCGAAAGAAAACAAATTAGTTTACAACAAAGAGCGAAACACCTCTTTTTGCCCCGTTTGTGTCACGAGAGTGCCGCCCGCTTTGAAAAATATGAAGGAACACATCAATGGAGCCAGTCACAGGAACAAAGTGGCCCAAATAGCGCAATCGGCAAAGCCTGTCAAGATCAGGAACGTATTGACCAAAGTGCCCACTTATAAGTTCATAGACAATGTCACTACTTTAGAGAGCATATTCTACAAGGACATCATTGTCAATGATAAGTATTGCTTGAATATTTTCAGCTTTTTAATGATTACCAAGAATGGTATGAAGATGCGATGCCAAGCGTGCGAGGTGAATTTGACGCCGTCCCAGTTAGATGTACACAAAAGGACCGCACGTCATGAAAGAGTTCTGAATGAAGCTCCTGTTGTGTCTTCTGAGGAATCGGAGTTCATAAGAGAGGTAAATATGTTTTTTTATAATGTTTCTTTTTATGGTTCCGTGACTCAAAACGAAATAAACGGAACCCTTTTAGAATCACGTCCGTCCGTGCGTCCATCTGTCCGTCAGATTAGCCGAATGAGTTCTGATTGATTGGTCTGCAACGCTCTTAAGCAACTGTTTGCACGCTCTATACTTATTAGGGAGCGACCAAACCGCCGCGTATACGCAGTGACGTGTCGTATGCGTCACGTTTTCTCACCGTTTCTTCATACATTTTGTTGCGATTCCGTAACGTCACCGTTTTTAAGCGGCGGTGTGGTCGCACCTTTACTCCGTCTTTACTTAAGTTTTTCACCTATAGTGCCCTTTACATAAAGCGAGCGAGCATTCTTAGAATATTCCTAGAATCTTTATGAACGTCTAAATTATAAAGTGTCTGAACCCATCTTACTGGGAGTTATTGTCATACCATCAGAGATGGAGTTACGTGCCTATGAAATTTCAGAAAATTCTGCTATTAGAGTGGTGACAAATCCAACAAATCAAACATTATAGAATTCATAAAAACCGGTGCAGCAGTTCTTGAGTTACAAATGGTCAAAATATCCCGACTTTGTTTTATTTACATACTAGCTTCTGCCCGCGACTTCGTCTGCGTAGAATTAGCACTTGACATGTTTATGGCTATCCCCCGGGAACTATGCTGTTTTCCGGGATAAAAAGTAGCCTATGTTTTAACATAGGGTACCAGCTATCTTCGTTCCAAATTTTATCCAAATCCGTCCAGTCGTTTCAGCGTGAAGAAGGGACAAACATACACACTCACTCACATCGTCACATCGTCACAAACTTTCGCTTTTATAATGTTAGTAGGATAGGTAGTTATTTTGTAGTTACAGACATTTTCAGATTTCTACAGTAGCAATACCCAAGCACTCCACATTCATTCACGGTGTTAATTTGTGCTTTTAGTGCCGCCCAAACGTCTACCATTGCGGCTTTTGCAACCAGCTGGAGTCTCCGTGGTCCTCGATGGAGTCCCACCTCAAGTC
This sequence comes from Pandemis heparana, assembly GCA_963854515.1. NCBI lineage: Eukaryota > Metazoa > Arthropoda > Insecta > Lepidoptera > Tortricidae > Pandemis > Pandemis heparana. The sequence continues at coordinate 8,515,240 of OY978028.1, forward strand.
TACAGCTCATCGCGAAGCTAAGACAGGGGCCAATTGGCGTTTACAGGTTCTTTTGCCAGCAGTAAGAGGTTACAATCCCAGACGGTCCATGGAATATGTGTATTTCAACCGCATGCTACTAGGCCATATGTTTGAAGAGGACTAGATACTAAAAACATTGTAAGAAGTAGGTACTGTATAACTGTTATTGTATAACCATGTCCAATTAGTATAGTCGACCAAGAAAGTCCTTTACCACCTTAATCTCTTAGTCTTTTGTACTACTTAAAACATCAAAGCATATTTTCACGGGTCTATATTTTGCCCCATAAAATTGAAGTTCGGAATGTACGGTTAGCCATAATTTTTGTTAGTTATAAAGAGTTTTATTTCTGAAACAGTAAATATTTTTTGTAGAATTGATAGCAAACTAATCTAACCTACAGGTGTGCAAAATGATTTGTCATTAACGTTGCAAACCGCATGGGATTCAACGAAATGTCATTGAAAATCATTTCGCACTACACCCTACATTATGTTGACTTTTCCAAAATTCCTTAAAAATGCACGATTTCATGTGTTAAAAAATTGACCAGCGGAAATTATGGGACAAAAAAGGACCCATCTTCACTCACAGGTTAATGTGACAATGTGCTTTATTGCTTTTTTTTATGGAGGAACTGTCATAAAATATGATAAAGCAGTTTTGGGCGACTATACTACTGATATAATAATATTGATGAGACCATAGAGCATATCTATGAGGTGTATTTTAAATACAGTCAGACTGGTGAAGAATGCTGTAATCTTCGAGACATTACGAGTATAGCGAGAGTACTTAAGGAAGGGGAAGGGAGGCTGTCCATATGTAAGATATTCTCCTTTCAAAGCTATTTAAACGCCTTTGTAAATAAACCAATTTCACCTAAATTCCCACACGGTCACTCTGTACGCATTAAGCGTACTTGGTTTGGTATCTCACGAAATTTTATAACAATCATACTATGATTCGATTGTTATATTTAATTTTTATATGTACTTGGGGGGACTTGTTTACAAGAGCGTTAAAGTAGACTGTAGTGGACTCTGTAGTATGTTATCGACAGTTTTTTTATCCTCCCCCCTTGGTGATATTTTGTGAGATTCTAATTATAATTAATTAACCGAAATCGAGAATGTTCGTGTTTTGGCTGCCATCTTGCCGTCGCCTAGTGCTTAAAGCAAACCAGACTCGCGCGCGCTAGTTACAGTAGTAACTAAAATTAACTGCATGCGCAAAGGGAAACTGCTAGAAACACGAAGATTGACGATGGTTAGAAATTTATAAAGTAAGCTAACTAGTCGACATATAAAGCGTGATTAATGACTCTACGGTGATAATTAACTCATGGACAGGATATTTCTTGAGATAATATTTCCCAAGTGCCATTAAATGAAGGCTGTGCCGTTTGCAGTATTTTAAAATGTTAATGATCATTTAATTTATTTTTTAATTCAGTTGCTTCAGCCTATTTTTGTTTAAGTGGAACTGTGAGAAAACTTGATTCGAGTTAATTGATAATGCTGCGATTTTGTTATGGGCCTAAAGTAACATTGTTGATGAGTGCCATTTTTAAATCTTAAGTCTAAAGGTTTCAAGAGAAACTGCATGAAGTTACAAACTTAAGAGATGGTGTACAGGTTGGTTTACAAGTGCTGGCACGAATGGATTGAATGAATGAATGAAATATATGTGTTACCTTCTTCTTCTGTTATTCATATGGGCCCATCGATCAATGCGATGATTTCGTCATTGTCAGAGTAATAAATACAGTATTCCAAAATCTTGTGACAAAAATGTAGGCAACGTTGTACGGTAGAACACGGTCAAACTACCCCCTCCCCCCCGTCGGGCTCTTGAACAACGGGCAATGATATCCCTTGGAGAGCGCCAGGAAATCATTAACCGATGCCCAGGGTGCACCAGGCCAAGCACTGCTCTTCTTCGGACGGATCCAAAAACGAACCGCAGCTCTTGACCACACGCGGAGGTAACCCGACGATGTACCCTTATGTGTTACCTATTTGAACACACTTCACACACAGGCTTAAGTCACTTCCGTACAAAAATGTCTCGGTGACATTAGTTTCGTTCAATCCATTCGTGCCAGCTCTGGTGAATCAACCTGTAGTTTTATGTTCACCATGGCCAAAATTTTATAAAAACAATAGTGTTAAGTAAAGAAAAACATGTTAATCACCATGATTATGACAGTCAGGGTAGTTTTATACAATAATGTAGAGTAAGAGTTAATTTAGTTATAAGTACAATTCTGATAATAATATGTTTAGATTTGTATTTTGAATATGACATACATCTTTTTAACCTTTTAAATACAAACTAGTAATAATAATGAAGGATTTCAATAAAGAAAGAACTTTATGTTAAAATTGAGTTTGAGTTGAAACTGAGACTTGTCTCGGTCTTAAATACTACCTGTTGTCAAAATTTAGGACTATATTTTTGTTAAGACTTATTTAATTAGTATTTTGTAGTATGCTAGATTTTCTCTTTGTTGATTTGTTATGTGATATTGTTCAAATGTTACTGAAGGTATTATTTTGTCACGCCAATATTAAAACTAATTAGAATCTTATACCGATGTGTCGATTTCTTATACGCTGTATTTTTTTACGGATATATTTTGTTGTTGTGTTGAAAATATTAAGTGATTTTAGAAACTTGAGGGAATAATATGGCATTTGAATATGGTACTCTTTTCTGATTCTTTCTCCTTCAGTCCTCCACCGTTCTAGATTTATCTCTATTGTGACATTGCATGAATCGAATGCAGTTGTAAGGAATCTCGAAATCGAGATAGATTCAAAGCTCTTCTCTTATCAAGCCTCTTATACTACTACTACCTACTACTCAACGTCTTGTATGTTTTGGCCCAATTAAAATATTCTAAGCCTTTTTCTATTATAACCGATTTCAAAGGAGGTTCTCAATTCGGCTGTATTTTTCATCTTCACCTTGTTTCATCTTTATCTTCGTCTTGTTTTTATTTCGACTCTTTTCGACGCTCATGAAAGTATTGTTTCTATGCTATAATTATAAAGCACTTTATGTAAACAAAACATATTTAAGATTTTTTTCTTATCCCTGGATATACTGTTTTCAGTTGTACCTGGCTCCTATTTGACCAACGCGACAAATGTCAGCGACGAGAAAATTATGTTTACATCACAAACTCGACGAGAATCTTTGCCGGTTGGCTTCATAATGAATATGCGTTGCATATCTAATTGTCAATGGTCACCCAGTTATCGAATTGATAAAATAGGCCTGAGCCTCTAGTGTAAGTTTTTGTATATAAAAACGTCTCGACCGCGTTCACGTAAACGTGTCAATTACTATGGGAAAATGAACAGCGCCACAAGCGGAACGAAACGACAACTAAATTTTCTCATAGTATTTGACATTTTAACGCAAACGCGGTCGAGACATATTTTTTGACAGAAAACTTACACTAAGTATACTGGTGCTGTAAAACCAGCTTGGAAATGTCGCCTGTCGACTGACTTTCATTCTAACCTACTTTTCCTTCTGGCTAAGGTCGCCCGGAGGTGTGACTGACTGCCTCACATGCCATTTCCAAATTTCCCACTTCTACATTCTAACTCTTCCAAAAACGCAATCGGATTGACATCGAACCTCACAGTCAACAAGTTGTGATGTACAATCGCCATAAAATACATCGGAGTCTAGGCGCTCAAAAACTGTGAGTAAGTACGCATATTTTTGAGCACCTAAGACATGTCTGATGTAATTAATGGCGATGTTAATTTTATCATCAAACTGACTGTACTACGTTACTAACTGGCTGATTGATTTTTTCAATCACGTTCTGGCCAAGTCCTGTTCCATCAAGTACGGTAACAGTCTTCTATATATTCCAAGTTTTAAAACTATGAGAGGACATAAAGACATACCCCCTTATTCATAAACGCACTATAGGCCTCTGCTAAGTTAGTAATCGTTTGTCCTTATCTGTGAAAGGTAAATGTCAAAGTGACAGATAAGGACAAACGATTACTAAGTTAGCAGAGGCCTATAGTGCGTTTATGAATAAGGGGGTTAATATACAATTTATTTCATCAGCGAAAGTAAAGTGTCATTCTACGGAACTTGCTAACTATGTAAAACATCACTAGTCAATTCATCATTCAGAGACAATTTCAATACTCATACTCATACTCAATAGTTATTACATGTAATTTTTATCATTATTTTATTTTATTTCATGTCAAAAAAACTCAAAATAATATATCCAAATCCAAATATAATCATATTTCAAAATTCAAATTAATATAATAAAATATAAAAATTAGATTAAAATTAAGTCAAGTTAATCATAATTTTTGTTACTATGTTCTGACGTCATAAAAGACATTTTTAGTCAGCCATTTTTTTAATTGATTAAAGAATATCAATATGGCGGTTTGTTTACATTGTTCGCAAGTTCCATAGAATGACACTTTATAGTTAAATATAATTATTAATTTTGTTCAGATTTCAGTTAGCTGTTAATTAATATAGATGTAACACATTATTTTAATCATACTTACCTAAAACATAGATTATTTGTTACGATTGTGATACTGTATGAAGGCATAAGTGCTTAACCTGGTTATTATAGTGTTTACATTCATTAATAAGTGTTTTATTTAAAGTCAGTGTATGTATTACTTCGTCAACAGTTGGAAGAGTGGTCTTGAACAAACAAGAACACCATTAACCCTTTATAAGGCCCCATTTATTGGAGCATACTACCACAGCACAGGTTCAAAAGCAGCTATCGAATGCATACCTGACAAAGGATATTTTCAAAGCTAGTCGTGTTTTCAATAATTACAATGGAAATTGTGACTTATATTGAAAACAATAAGGTTGAAATTCCAACACAATGCATGTGGTCGCTAAATCGCCTCTGCCTTAGAAAGGGTTAAAACACCACAAACGCATCGAGAAGAATTAGACGGTCAATACTATATTATCGTGATACTGGTATGTCAATATAGGTGCCTGGATTTCAAAACAACCGAATTCGCCGCGATACGCATCAATATTTCGTGATATGGATCGCGGTGTGCGAGGATCACACGGTAATATTGGCAGACTAATTTATGCTAATGAACTGCAACTTGCCACCTGCATTTACTGTTGCTTGAGGAGGGTTGCTGGGAAGTCTGATTTATACCAAGATATTTTCCTGGCACGAACGAAATGTTGTATGTATGTAAATTCTTTATTGCACATAAAGTTTAAAAATACAGAAGTACACAGAAAATAGTACAAAGGCGAACTTATCCCTAAGAAGGGATCTCTTCCAGATAGCCTGGTACATGATCACAGAATATACAATAGTACTAACGTACAGAATGGCCACGCTCCGCCCCGCACCGATTCGAGTTACCCCACCCCTCAAGCGCAGTCTGCCGGAAAGCTGCTGGCAACTAGTAGGGCTCGCAACGCGATGTATGTCGGCCGCACGGCACGAGTTCGGGAACCTATCCTACCTACTTCATTTTATAAAACACTAGCTGTTGCCAGCGACTTCGTCCGCAAAGAATTCGTTTATCGCTATCCCGCGGGAACTACGCAATTTTCCGGGATAAAAAGTAGCCTATGTGCTATTCCAGACTTTTCTATATCTATGAGCCGAATTTCATCGAGATCCTTTGGGCTGTTCTGGAGTGATTGAGTAACAAACAAACAAACATCCATCCATCCATCTATCCATCCATCCATACTTTCGCGTTTATAATATTAGTTAGATTAGAAAATTAATGCTTTCTGAAATTATCGCGATTAATAGGTACATGAAATAACTACAGAATCATTCGCTTAAGTTTGTTGTCGTACATCTATTGTAATTGAAAATAATAACGCTTAAATACACAGACAGATACATTTTTAGTAAGTTTAAATAAATAGATAACGATTAAGTACATTTATTTGCACACATCTAAGCCATATCTTCATTATAAGTACCTATATTTATGTCATTAGTAGTACTTATAGTACTAGGTTTTTGCGATAGACAGCCCTGTGTATCTTACGCACACATTGACGCGTGTACAGACGCCGTCGTGCCTGTGTACATTTCAGAAAGCGGATTTTGTACGTCGTGGCCGCCGTGTGACATGACATAAATTTTCAATATATGCCACTATTGACGAGACGCAGCTAGGTTACATTATATGGTCATTAAAACTAGAGAGGTGACTATGTATAATTGAGTAATCGGTTAAAATCGCGTGTAATCGAAAATCCAAAGACAACCTACAAAAATATGAAGTGAGTATTTTACATTCTTTCCACTCACTACACATACCAATCGATTTTACTGGTAATAAATAGATTCCTTAGAACTTTAATTACATTATGAAGTTAAATAATATTTTATACAACCTATTTTGTTGAAAAAACAACTTGGCAAAAAGCGTAAAATTATAATTATTACATCTTAGGAGATTAATATGCAGTCGTTAATGATGACGTTTTTGTCTGTTTCGTAGTAATCAATAGAGACGGACTGACACTGAAGATAAAACTAGAAATTAACAGGGAGTGGCAAAACAGGCCCTAAATCTTTCTTATTTACATATTTTAAATAGATATGCTATCAAACAATTGATAGCAAAATATGGTAATTAAATTAAAACCAGATTTTAGGGCTGTAGCAGAGCCGGTCCCAGCTTAAGTTTACCTGAAACGCTTGCGATCACGCCATGAAAAGTCAGTGGCTCTGTAATTTACATTTATTTAAGCGCCATCTATCCATAACTCGCAGTACTAGCTGAACTAACCTTGCTTTGTTAGCTTGTTGGATTTAGTTTACATTCCGCTCAACAGATAGCGCTACCAGTGGTATCGTTCAATAGCCTCCGATGTAAATAAACTCACTTCGCGCCATCGAGTAGTAAACGCAAGATGTTTACGTACGGTATTTAATAACGCATTGTCGATTCGTTTTTCGCGCCGACAACACGCGGGCATTAAATGTTTTATTCTGAATCATTATATAAAATTTAGACTAACAATTAAAAGTTGAACGTTTCAGTTGAAGTGACAGTGAAAGTGTTATCATTTTTGAATTTCGAACATTGATGAAAAAAATATCCACGACTTTTTTATTTACGTGAACTTTGGTGCAGGCGCTGAAAAAAACAAATAACATCCTAGACTTATTAAATACGTAAATCAGAAATAAATCTTCCTCATAATTTTCAACAAACATTTTTATTAATTTAATAACATTTATGGTGAAACTTGCAATACTTGACATTGAGATAGTTTAAAAAGGTAAGATTTTTAATTTCTTCTATTATTAAATTTCCTTTTTTTTAAATACGTAACTATGTTAATAGTTATTATGGTAGACTTACATCGTTCTCCGTGCTGTCTGTCACACATTCAGAGAGCTCTATCTTTTGAATATGTGATACACTATCACTTACTGCGTGAACGAAGAAGATGTAAATAGGCACACTTAATGTGTCGTCTAAAAGCTTTTACAGGCTTTTATCGCCTGCTGGTATTAGGTTTCCTATTACCCGAGGAAACCCTTGCGGTGGATTAAGAATTCATTATGAACTGAGTACTAGTGTACCGCATTGATTTTCCGTGACGATCAATGAGTAGGCGAGTCTTTTAGCCTTAAGTTTGTCCCATTGGAGGCGGTCTCTCCGAGTAACATAGAATTAGAGGGCTTGGGGGCTCGCTAATATTTGACCGACAAACGTTTTACTTTGTTCGTCTTTAGGCGTAACTTAAAAATAGGTATCAGAAATTCTATTTTTGGTGCACGGAAATTGAGGTTTCACAAAATAGTCTGGCCAAGTTTATGTGACCGAAGTGTGAGCTACACTGGAAGAAATTGCGAAACGAATCTTGGTATTTCAGAGAGGAATTTTAATAACATTGGGCAGACGTCAATTCAAGCGAAATAATAATGTAATGTGACACAGTGAGTGCTCTCTTCTTAGGTCTTTAGGTCTTTGGTCTTATATCTAGATGGGCAACCAATGTAACGAGATTGGCAATTACAACTTAAGTAAATAACATTGCAAAATTGCAACTCGGTGCTCGCCTTCAGAGACCGCACCTTCATTAAACTTCGTAGACATTATTTCAAAGAAATATTCACATCTTTGCGACATGAATGAACAGCATTCTGTGCAACTAACAGTAACTACGTCGCTCCAATTTTAATTAATTATTAAGTATACCTAAGTACATAAATAACGTCTTTATTCCTTACGGGGTAGAAATAGCCCAAGTTAACAAGACTTAAAGGCCACGTTTAGCATGATTGTGGGCATGTGTGTAGGTGGAAAGAGAAATAGAGGAAAGAAAAGAGAGGAGAGGAGGTTTATAAAATGCTTTGTAAATTTTTTGACCATTCCACCTCGATAGGCTTTTAATTACTATCTGGTGGAGAAGAGAAGCAACGGGTGTATACAAAGTATTTTCTTTGCTCCCAGACCAGGGCTCTGTTTTATAAGGATACAAGTTACAATTTACAAGCGAAAGTCTCTATCTAACACATAGGGTCAGAAAGAGACTTCCGCTTGTAAATTGCACTGCAATTAACAAGCAATTAACTTGCAATTAACTTGTAGCTTTATGAAATAGGCCCCAGCATGGAAGGGAGTTAATTAATCACACGAAATTAAGTCCACAAAAGCAATGGTGCTCTAAGATTGTTTGGTCATCATTTATCAACATGTAGACATTGGGACAGGTATACAAACAATCGTGAAAGAGGAACAGCATGTAAACAACTTTAGGTCATCAAAATAATACAGTCATCCATCAAACGAGTCAATATCAATACTGTCGGGTCGGACCTGCCTGATTCCGGTGTTAGGTTTCCAACAGATAACTTGGATTAAGTAGGGATTAGATCTGCGATAGAGCTGCTCGTCGCTCCAAGCCTCTTGGATAAGTTTTCTACAAAGGTTGGGTCAACAAACCATCTAGGAGAAATCAAAGAGAATAATACTACGTCGTCAAAGTAGAATACAACTGCGGTCTCATTTCTACGCGCAAAATGGGAGCACCTCAAAACGGCGTGAATCGGTAACAAACTGAGCCTTTAGTGTAAGATTTCAGTCACAACAAAACGTCTTGAACTATTTAGTTTCCAGCTTTTAGAATTTGTAATAGAAAACTACACTTACCAAAAGTTGTGTATGGCAAAAGAAGGTATGAAAGTAGAATCAATGCAGTAGGAATGAGAGCGTTAAGAAGTATGGAAGGTGTAACACTGAAAGAGAGAAAAAGGAAATAATAATAGTATGATAATGATAGGGGAACCTGCTGGTGTGAAAGATGATATAGTGTTAGTGACTAGTATAGAAAAAAGTATGCTTAGTGGTTTGGTCACGTTTACGTAGAGAGGATGGATGAAAGTGATCTATATGGGGAGTGTGAATGGATGCATTGGGAGGGGAAGGCCTAGACCGTGGTCGTCAAACTGCGGCCCGTGGCCGTTATTTGTGCGGCCCGCGGCAAAGTAAATTGTTACAAATAAAATAACGAAATAAGCTGAATACATATGTATAAGTGTGCAAAGGCTCTTGGAGTGCCTTCACATACTCTGCGGCCCGGCCCAGGAACTCACACTGTCATATGTGGCCCTTGGCCAGTAAAGTGTGACGACCGCTGGCCTAGAAGGACGTCCCAGAATAAAAAGGAGACGTTTTGAAAAAAAGAGTTAGGAGTACCCGAAACCGACGAGCATGTATGAAGAAATTGATGAATGTGGATGAAGCGAAAGAGGTATGTCAGTATCGTAGCAAGTGGAACAAAGAAGTCTGCCTACCCGTGTGGGAAAGAGGCGTGACGGTATGTTATGTAAATTACAATTAGTTGAACAAACCCCTCCTATCGTTTGTATGTATAGGTGAAAAACTAAATGACCTGTTGTATATGTGAGTAATGTGTGCGAATAGACAAATTGACGTTCCTAATTAGAAAATGACTTAAGTCCCATATCAGTTCTGTACACTACTAGACTATTACATACAACAGTATCATTTACTTAAGTTTCTCCTATACCTATACCTGTGAACGCGTCGTATTGTGCAATAAGCACATAGGTACCTTGTTAGATACTCGTATGTAATAGAGACCGCACACATTTTCTATCATCATTAGGGGCGCATTTTGTTTATTGCTGCTCTCTTCGCTACCAAAAATGTGTAGGTACGTGTACACATTCGAGGGCATAAATATCTATATAGCCATCATGTCATATACTTACCCTACCGACCTTATTGTTTGTGTCATAAAAGTGTATAGATGTTTTTGAAGTTTTGGTAACGCACGTAATATTTATGCCATTGACTGTATGCTTTTTTGTACAAAGGCCGTGTGCGTAGCGGTTTGACCTATAGCCTCTGGGTTTTCTAAATTTATGTGCGAAAACTGATTTAAAATTTATAATGGGTTTTTCGGAAAACCTTTGAACAATTTGTATTGTACAGTCAAGGGCATAAATATATGTAAGTAACAACGTTACGACGACGTCAAAAACATCTGTACAGCTTTATGCCACAAACAATAAATTCGGCGACACATATACCTATTTGACATGACGGCTGTATCGATATTTATGCCCTCGACTTTACATTCGGCAGTTATTCTGAATAGAGTATAGATTTGTTCTCTATAAAGTACACAAGGACTCACGAATACTGTCACTATAAAGCGCGCCTTCTCACTCTAGTGTTCAATATTAGAGTGAGACGCACGGTATGATACGAACTTCACTGAATAAGAGTTGACCCCGGTCAGGACCGTAAGCTTCATCTAGGGATTATACGGCCTAGGCCATGCCGGTTGTAAAGTCAAGTTTACTGGAGGTCGCGCCTTTACGATTCGTTATCACAGCTGTCGTGTCGCCGAGGTCGGTAAAGTATTGTTTACCGCCCTTGACATAGAAAATGTTTGGCGTGGTGAATTGTATTGACATTGGCTTGAGATTGGGACTAATTGTTTGACGATTGCGTACGAGATAAACATACGGTGATGCTGATGGCATAAGATGAAGTACTTATTCAGTCGGCGGTACTTTGTCGAATTAACCAACTATGTTGTTAAGTTCGAAATGTGTCAAGAGTATTGATAATGACAAGGTACTAAAGTGTTCAGCTAATTAAGCTCAGCGGCACAAAATTTGACCCAGTCTCCTTCTACTAGGGCCAATTTTTTTGCCGCTTAGTATACTTATTAGAAGTTGCAAAAAAAGTCATGTGTAAAATCCGAGGCAGCCTAGTGGTTTGACGAATGGCCTCAAGCAGAGGGTGTGGATTCTAACCAATTCGCACCTCTGAGTTTTTGGAATTTATATGCGAAATCTTATTGTGAGCTTTTCGTTGACGGACCACATCGTAAGGAATCCGGCATACACTTGCACACAATTCAATGGTGTGTGTGAAGTTACCACTGGGTCTGCATGGGAAATATGGGAACTATATAGCCATAGGTAAGTATAGTAAGATTTTGTACAGAGCAACTGCCTATTTATAATAACTTAACTACCTTTACGTTTACCTTTCGTTGTGGTTGACCATCAAAACAGTTTACATAGACAACAAACAATCCATTCGTTACTAACCACTTGTTAGTAACAAAGTGGGTAGCCATATACAAACAAATACATAGTTACATATATATAATAGTTGACCGTTAGCGCCAAGGTCTTCCAAATTTAAATCGTAGTTCAAAACTACAATAGTACTTTTTACAATTAATGCCTAAAAGGGGTTCTTAAAGTCGAGCACCGCGCATTAGGCGATTTTAAGGCCTAATTATCATCATCATCATCTATGGCCCAGTTACGTCCCATGGCTGGGCGTAGGCTTCCTCTCAGAATGAGAGGGCTAGGGCTGTGGTTCCTACGCACCCCCAGAGCGGATTGGGAACTTCACACACAACACATCATTGAATGGCTGCGCAAGTGTGTACATCTAATTATGTAATAAAGTAATTCATAAACTTTCTGACTGTAAATACAGTATGTAAGCTTACTAAAACCATGCCTTTAAACCCGTTAACGGCCAAGCCGAGTGAGAAAAAAGATAAAGCTCTGAAATTTCGGCAACAGATTTTCCTTTGAATTAAATACCTACAGCAGACGGGGATATTTGTTTTTTGTGTGACATGTAATTTAGGTTTGTCCCCAGTCCCCACCTGTTGTACCTTCCTATTTAATTCAAAGAAAATCTTGTTGCCAGTTTCAGGGCTTGTTTTTCTTTTTAATTCTGTTTTTGTATTTTTATTAAATAGCGGGCCACGGGGTTTGAAATTTCAAAAATAAAAACTTCAACCATTTCGAAAAAAATCAAAAACAGTCTCGCAATGTCAACAGCTCACTTAACCACTAACTACATAAATTCTATTACTTCGTAATATCATAAATGCGACAGTTGGTGAGGATGTATGGATGTATGAAATTGATGTTTGTTATACCTACTTTCACGCCAGAAAGGCTGAACAGACCTAGACGAAATTGGCACAGAGATAAATTATAGTCTGGAATAACGCATAGGCTTCTTAATAATTAAGGACCTTTCAACACGTTTAGTGCTGGCCACAGGTCACCCTAGGGCTGGCGCTTACCTCTCTCAAAGGCTAGGAATAGCAGTTCAGAGAGGCAATACGGCCAGCGTCTTGGGGTCGATGCCTGGGCTCGAATATTTTGACGACGTATTTACCTTATAGTTTTAGAAATTGCGTAGTTCCCGCAGGACAGCGATAAACTTCTAAAGAATTATTCCATATACCTCTAAAACATACCTACAACGACTTTCCGGCACTCTGGCATTTCTATTTCTATCCTTAACGATACAGAATCTCATATATAATTCAATTAGCCCACTAGAGTCGTACCTAGGTATTTGCTAGACATGCCTAGTTGCCTTGACTCACTGTGTAGTGTTCGCGGAATTACTGGGTCCCTAGGGTAGGCAAGAACCTACCCCAGCCTATTTATTGAAGGAGCTCTAAATGCCTAAATAGTTATGTTTAAAGTAATGTCTTGGCATTACGTACGCACATACAGTCGAGGGCATAAATATCTATACAGTCATCATGTCAAATATATGTCGCCGATCTTATTGATTGTGGCATAAAGTTGTCAGATGTTTTTGACATCTTGGTAACGTACATATATTTATGCCCATGGAGTATACAGTCTGAAATTTTTTTCAGGAATGTTAGTCCGATGGTAGGCAGTTATAAGTAGGTTAGTCGTCGAACGTCTGCACGTGAGACTGAGATGCTTATAATTGGTCACCGTTCCGTAATTGTGGTAATTATACCTAACCACCAGTAATCACTAGTCAGTCACCAGATGTAAATAGTTCGATCGACGTCATCAACAACTTACACCTGTATTTTGAAACGGCACAGAAAAATATTGGTTTAAGTAGGTAATTTATTACGAGCGGATCGTAAAATGTGAGCGAAATTCATTGAAGTACTAGAGTACTGAGAAGTACTAAAATAATATTTATTTTTATCGTTTTAGTATCTAATATTTTAGTTCATCAATTTAGAACCATCGCCAACTGGTTATTGTCATACGTCATTTCAATGGATTTTGCTCACTGCTCGAAATCACGCCCGCGAATACTATTTTAGTAAAAAAACAGAGCGAAATCACAGCTTAAATTTAATTTTCGACTAGTTGGCAAATGTATCATCTTGCATATTTTTTTTACTAGGTAGGTACTACTTTAGTATTCACCATTTTCGAATAGTATTTCATATTTGTATCTAATTTCCAAAGTTGGCCACCAATCATCAGTTTTAGTTTTAATTCAAATTAACAATTAAAACGAAAATTAACAATTTAATTGATTGGTAACTATGGCAGAAATAATTTTACGACAGCTAAATGCATGAAAACTCTTGACCATTGTGCCTCGTTTAGAGACGAAACGTGGTTGATTTTATCATAGTCACATTGGTGCACCCCCCTTCTAACCGACTTCGAAAAGGAAGAGGGGTCTGCCGATTCCATTTTTTTAATGACTGGACTGGAGTGATCAATTGCAATCAAAATAATTGCGCCAGAACTTTACCCTTTTACTCCAGTTACCCGTTACGATGTACTTATCTAATTTTACACGAGTCAGCTTGACAATGGGTTCACAAACAAGCATGGTAATTGCTCCAATTTTTCAATTATAACTATTTACCGGTTTGCGGCGGTTCAAAGCGGTTCGATCCGCTCCTAACCCGTAAATAAGGTATTAATTGGTATGGGCATGATGGTATCTTGTTGAAAGTTGACTTTGAGCTTCATTGTTGCAGATTGTTTGAGTGGAACGGAAATAATAGACTTAACAGTATATTGTGCACCAAGGGTGGTAAGAAGGGGATTACTAACGAGTCTATTAAAAGCCTTTGCATGTCAGTTCAGTTACCCATGAATAATGAATTATCTTAGAATTTTCTGATTCGTTCACCCGCAACAGCAATGAAAACATAACATGCCGCAGACTAACTCGAGACCTTTTCCTCAAGCGCCCGTATATTTTAACGTTCAATGGAGGAGCAATAACAGTCTTCAATATCTTTCCTCACAGCTAACCTTCATTAATCCCTTCGTACAATGGATAATATTTTCATATAATTACGACCGTTGTATGCCGTGTTATTGCTGATGTCAGGTTTCTCCGAGGATAATTATCACAATAAAATACGTCACCATGCGACGCTCTGAAAATGTCTCACGGTTTTTCCGGGAGGCATCACATAATGGGCATTTTCAAAAATACGTGTACCCCCCCATTTGACGATGTCCATCAATCTTCACAATTTTTTTCTGCTTTAAATATTAACTTTAAATAATTTAAATGATGTAGGCATAATCTAAATTTATAAATTATTGATTTCGTCAAAGATTTCATGGTAAAAATGTGCCTTAAGTAATTATAATCAATTTTCAAAGCAGTGAGGGCAGCAGTTTCAAACATGTCCATCGGTGTTTTTGAAAATTTCGAAGTGGAAACTTTAATAATATTTACGAAGAAACGTGGTGGATTTTAATGATGCAATATCCTAGACTGAATTGCGCGTCACATAAACAAATTTAATAAATTGTACCTTTGTCTG
Organism: Pandemis heparana; assembly: GCA_963854515.1. Lineage (NCBI taxonomy): Eukaryota > Metazoa > Arthropoda > Insecta > Lepidoptera > Tortricidae > Pandemis > Pandemis heparana. The sequence continues at coordinate 8,530,397 of OY978028.1, forward strand.
TTGAATTAAAATTGAAATTTAATTATGCGACTTGAAATTGATGCCGCCTGACATGTCATTTTTGTGACGGTCGAAACAGTATTTAAAAAAATACCAATTCATAAAATGTTTTTGAAAATGGGAACTTTTAGTATCACGTATTCAACCGGCCACCAATTTAAACGTCTGGTGTGAGAAACTGCATCAGGAAGCAAGGTTGTGTCAGTGGACTTGTCAACGTACACATTTGTTCCGTCAGGTTTGTGATCAAATTTCTATTATAACAGTAACTATTTTGGTGCTATTTTGTAACTTTCAAATAATCTAAAGACAAAAGACTGTTTCAGTTTTTAGTTCTCATAAGAACTATAGTGTTTTACTAAAAAAGCGAGTCAAGAGATTTTTTCAATTAGATTTTAGTAAGATATGTGACGTCAGTTTTGTAACTTATTGTGGCGTCACGTATAGGCTGACCACCAAAGTCACAAAACTGACCTTATTAAGATAGTGTTACATGCGTGGTGTAAAAAGTACCTAGCTACACCACTAAGCAGTCTCGATTTTAATAAAAGAATGTAGGTAGGCTTTTTTTTGAAGTCGCTATTTAAAGGAAGTAAAATTTTTATGACTTCTAGAGTTTGCCTGTAGCTTTTTGTATGCATACATACTTATGTTATACTTTATTTTTATGGCCGAAATCGTAGGAATCATGTTATCTATAGACAGGCGATGCGGCTAGCAACCCATCACACAATTATGCTAAATGTGGCCTTTAGGTCTAATTACCTTAGGCTCTGTCTATCCCGCAAGGGATAGAGTGATTTATGCATGTATGTATCTATTTTTATTAGAAACTAGAAACTGCCCGCGACTTCGTCTGCGTAGAATCGTACGTTTAAATTGTATTCTTTGTTTTATACTATGTAGTAATGCAGCATTAAAAAAACACTTATTATTTTATAGTTAAAAAAATTAAATACATAATAAGAAAGTACTTTTAGACATGTGTTTTACAATTGAGAATGCTTAGTTAATAATTCAAGTGTAGGTACTTTTTATTCTAATCAACTATTACGTTAGACACGTCTTTAACGTGAAGTACATTTTAGGTTGTTTAGCCTCATCATGCCCCTGAGTGGTTGCAGAAAGAACTCGGAGATATAGAGAAAGATTGAAAAATGAACCTGAAAAGCTAGAAATTTCTTAATAATTAATAAAAACGAATACAATAAAATAAATGTTTTTTTCAGTAACTACTTTCATGTAAGCCCTGCCTAAGAATGTTGAGCTTGTCAATTTTGTGACTGTCCCACTTGTCCAGTCGCTAATTTTGATCTCTTATTTTTTTTCTTTAGACTTATAATAAAATCAGTCACTATAATAATATGTTCACAAAAATAGTAATTGATTCAATAACATTAAAAAAAGATTTTATCACTATATTCCCAAATATGAAGAAAATAATGGGCGTCAAACTGACGTTAAATCTTCTTTTTAAGTAATATTTAGTGATTATTTTAATAAATCATTCATTTATCTGGAAGTATTTATACTTAATCGCAATACAAACATAAAATAGTATAGAATACTTAAGTAGCTAAAATATTATAAAATTATTTAGATCGTCACAAGACTGACAACTTTTAACTACCATGTCAGCTAAATTTATCTATAAATAAAAAACTAAGCTTATTTGTATGGAAACAAATATAATTTCAATAATTTCATAATATATGCTATATAATAGACGTTAACATCGACAAATAAAAAAATATTTTTTTAAAATCGTCATTTTCATTTTGGGTACACGTTTTTTTGAAAATGCCCTAATATGCATTTATCTTTGACGCAAAATTTGAGGGGTGTTATAACTGTCATAATTTTAAGTTTGACATTGATGTGTGTGTGTGTAGCTCTCGAATGGATGGACCAATTGACAACATTTCATATTTCTGAGCCTATAGTTTTAATGGTTCTCTGTATTTTGTTTGAAAAGATGAACATGCTGGAAGTTTAATTTTTTTGCTAGGGTTTGTATTTAATTTATAATTAATTTATTAATTTTTACTTATTCTAAAAGGGCGTAACTCCGAAACTGTCACAGAATAGACACTTATCCTCTTGTCTTCTCTGTATAGAAAAAAAACCGACGTCAATTTCAAATTGACAGTGTCAGGCCTTATTCTCCGATATTCGATTTTCGATATTCGCTTCGTGCTGTTCCGCTCATACTAATATAGTCATTAACTTGAGAGTGAAAGAGAAGGTATGCAACGAACTTCAAAAATAGAATTACAGAGTTGCCCCCCTTGTACTTTGAAGTTGTGAAATACAAAATTATGGTCGCTTACTTTTTCTCGTGAAAAAGGCAAAGGCATTTCACCCATCCTGTGGTAGTTTTGGTAAAATTAGGACATATTTTTAATTAATTTTTATTTTTTATAATAAGCGATATTAAAATTATATAAACATATTGCAGTGATCAGGAGGCAAAATGCTTTCGAACCATATATACATTTTCAGGTGTTATAAAAATGAAATGTTGTCAATTGCGATTTTTTTATTTAAAAGCCAGTTACCTTGGGGTTGGTTCTTATTAGCTACGAGTATGTTTGGTAAAAACCGGTGCAGCAGTTTGAAGAGTATCAGCGAGCTATTTTCCAAAATGATGTAAGGTATTGGCATGTTTTTTTAATGTAATGTTATGTATTTAAGCGAATCTTGTACGTGAAGTAGACCTAGCTCTACCTAGAGAGAGATTGTCTTTCGGTGTCCTTTGGTCGTCTGCCACCCCAATTTATTTACGTACGTAGTCTTCCGTATTTAAGTGCTTTTATTCTTACTTAACAAGCACCCTCGTGCCTAAAAGCTCTAAGCCCTCTCGATCCGCTCGATATCATTGCTGAATCGACCTAAATTCATTGTAAACCGTATTAAATCAATTAGCATCGCAAATGGACTCTTAACTTCGTTGATTGATACTCCGTTTGATTCGACGAAATGGTTCGAACAAAAGAACAATGCCTGGGAGTGGTTATTGCGTCCTTTTGTGCTCCTTGTAGCTTGACAGATCCAGATATGCGTATACTCCGCAGTTAGAATTCGAAGTCCGTTTCGTGTCGTTTCGCTCACACTCATCATCATATCAGCCATAGAACATCCACTGTTGGACATAGGCCTCCCCCAAGACCTCTAGTTGCCTCGGTTGGAAGCGGCTTGCATCCACCGTGACTTTAACAAGGTCATCCGTCCAGTCCACCTCGTTGGTGGACGTCCTACGCTGCGCTTGCCGATCCGCAGTCTCCGCTCAGCGATAGCGCTCACACTAGGTATAGGTGAAAAACTGTCAAGTAGATAAACGACCAGTAGGCTTATTGTCTAACTCGCTCGTAATCGCCATCGTGTTCATTTTGACAGTTCACGTATGGGCTGACAATCAGCATCGGAATCAGCTAGCTGTCACATTCATACAAGAACTGTCAAAACGAACACGATGGCGATCGCGAGCGAGTTAGACAATAAGCCTACTGTTGTATGTATTAGTGTACAGGGACCTTAAAATGACGCCCTAATTCCGACTCAGTTCAAGTTTTAGCTGTCACTTTTAGTACGAATTTGACAGCGAGCGAACCTAAACTGAACCGCATTAAGACGTCACGGTAAGGCCCCAGAACTGATATGGGACTCATTTTTTTCTAATTTGGAACGTCAATTTGTCTATTCGCACACATTACTCACACATCCAACAGGTCATTTACTAAAGTTTTTCACCTATTATATACGCTAATATGAGAGTGAGAGACGAACAAATTTAGAAGTAAACTTCCCTTGAATAAAGTGGAAGACGTGCGAGCCCCAGGGTCGAACCCACGACCCTATTGAGAGGCCATAAGTCAAGCCGCTATCCGACAATCCTCAGGTTCTCTAACTATTTACTGCGCTATCCGGTGGTACTACTTATTGCAACTATAGTTTGTACTTACACGTGACGACGGTGACACAGGAAATATATGCGCGCACGCCGCCGTTATTTACCGCCCCCCTCCCCCCAGTTCTCACGGTCATTTAAGTACATATGTGATACTTGAGAGCTAATTGGATTGATGAAGTGATCTTTGTCGATGTAGTAAATATACTACTCAAAAGAAATTAGGGGTAGCTGAGTTTCACCGGTAAAGTGAAATAGTAATCAATGTGTCTACTGTTTCTTATTTAAACTAGGTCTTGAAAAAACAACTATTTAATTCTGTTATTTAATTTTACTAATGAAATTTAAGTGGGCCCTATTTTCTTTTGAGTAATATTCGTTACTAGCATGAAACCTTTTTAATCCTTGACGCGATTTGGAATCTTCCGTCCAACCAACGACCTTGCAAATTGTGAACTGCGTATGAGCTCTAGAGCTCAATAACGACGATGTCAAACAGTTCTAGAACTGTTCGACGTGTTTCGGACTATTTCGTATCCTTCTTCCCGGAGCGTTGCCTCAGTGGCAGCGACACCAACCACTAGCGCCAATAAGTTATGCTACAGAATGTTAAATTAGATTACATTGATAATTAAGCATCAAACGCATTAATACGAAACATCTTATCCTGTTTAACGAGGGAACCAATTAATTTAATGATTGTCATAAGATGGCTGGTCACGTAGGCACAAGACAAAATGTAGACATAATGGGCACATTAACGCATGCCATTGAGTTTATGCCCTTTGAATTTCTAGGTTACTGAGTCAAATAGGTATATATTTTACTAAATAGCTGTTGCCAGCGACTTCGCCTGCAAGGAATTCTTTTATCGCTATCCCGCGGGAACTACGCAATTTTCCGGGATAAAAAGTAGCCTATGTGCTATTCCAGACTTTTCTCTATCTATGTGCCGAATTTCGTCCGTTGGGCCGTTCTGGCGTGATTGAGTAACAAACAAACATCCATCCATCCATACTTTCGCATTTATAATATTAGTTAGATAAGTTTAACAAATAATTACTTGATACTTTAAGAAGATTTAAACATAATAAAACCGGTATAATGTTGAAAAAAATGAGACTAATTTAAATATCATGCCAAAACCTTAATCAAAACTCTACAAATGAAGCGACAAAAACAGAATTGTTAATTTTTCAGCAACAGAAAACAAAGAACAAAAAGTTAATTACAATAGGTAGTCAACACATAGAAAGCAGGCGACGCGGAGACAATAATACGCTATAGGAGTATGTCTTTCCATGTACGCTTCAATACGTCCTACGACTGTTTACATACAAAAATATTAATCACGTCTTTATCCCTTATGGGGTAGACTGAGCGTATGGGCAAGACTTAAAGACTTTACCGTGACTGTGGGTATATATTTGGAAAGCAGTGACAAAGTATATGAGTTAGCAGTGACCTTCCTATTCATATAAAAAAAAAACAGGTTAGATAGTCAATCGCTGGTCAGTTTACAATAAAAAAAGCTGACAGCTTCCATAGAGCTCAAGCTCTCGTATGAATCATAGGCCGCCCGGAGCTCTCGTCCTCCTGAAAATATTAAAATTTACTATTCAACAGCTGCTCCATAATTTATGAACCGCGTCAAAAGGTCGTTGGCCTTCCTTTGCTCCCAAAGTTGGTAACAAACGATCTAATTTGTCTAGATTTCTGAATATTACATATTTGATATTAGCTTGCGTGCGGCCACAACTTTGGCTGCGTAAGCATATCTACCACCTTAGCACCGTTAGTGCGTCATCCATCCCTATTTCATAAACGCGACATACCTAGGTCCCGACTCAGTTTAGGTTCACTCGCTGACAGATCAATATACTAAAAATGACAGCTAAAACCTGAACTGAGTCGGAATTGGATCGCATTAAGACGTCATGGTAAGGTTATAAATTGTTTTGTACATATCTATATCAAATTTTATGTACAACTTCTACAATGTGATTTTTGGTATCCATACAATTTTTTGTAAGGCGTATTGAGTACTAACAGGATATAGACCGCGGTTACTTTAACCAGTAGGCTTATTGTCTAACTCGCTCGCAATCGCCATCGTGTTCATTTTGACAGTTCTTGTATGAATGTGACAACTAGCTGATTCCGATGCCAATTGTCAGCCCATACATGAACTGTCAAAATGAAGACGATGGCGATTGCGAGCGAGTTAGACAATACGTAAGCCTACAGCTCTTCGATATTTCGACGCAGTTGTATGCATCACGAGCTCTTTAGGGTGCGACCAAACCGCCGCGTATACGCAGTGACGTGCCTTATGCGTCACGTTTTCTCACCGTTTCTTCATATATTTTGTTCCGTAACGTCACCGTTTTTTAAGCGGCGGTGTGGTCGCACCCTTAAAGGTATCTTTCCTTTCTTTACCCACGACGGAACGGAGAAGGTTATATGCTTTCAACATGAAACTACCGTGAGACTCACACATAATTACAACAAACCGGATAACTCACGTATATTTAAAAGCCGAAGGATTGCTCCGACAATTGTTTCGGACTATTCCGTAGCCCTTTATCAGAGAGCGCTCGCCCCGGCGGCAGCGAAACGAACACTGCGCACCAACGCTCTGCTCGCGCGGCTACTCGGGGCAGCTGACATCGGCGCACAACTACCCTCATTTTTATCGTCATTTTTATTATAGTCCAAAGTAGGACAGCACACAACACAGATCACGTCACTTTGTAAAGGTTCACTCACACTCACCGTTTGGTCAATATTTAAAACTGTTTTCCAACTGGGGGGCACCGACCATCCGCTGTCACGATTAAAATTGGGATTGTCGGAGCAATCCTTCGGCTTTTATACGTGAGTTATCCGGTTTGTTGTAATAAAGGTTATATGCGTTTATTCTATAACTAGCTGTTGCCAGCGACTTCGTCTGCAAAGAATTCGTTACTCGCTATCCCGCAGGAACTGAGCAATTTTCCGGGATAAAAACTAGCCTATGTGCTATTCCAGACTTTTCTCTTTCTGTGTGCCGAATTTCATCTAGATCCGTTGGGCCGTTCTGGCGTGATTGAGTAACAAACAAACATCCATACATCCATCCGTCCATCCATCCATACTTTCGCATTTATAATATTAGTTAGATTACATAAATTTGTTTTTGTGATATTTATTTATTTTTTGATTATTTGTGCAATAAAGAGTTTACATATTTATATACAAAATTTCTCCTAATTATCTTTAACCTCTTCGCCGCCATGTCAAGACTTCTTTATTGCGATGCACGTTGCCTCAAGTTGAACCTAAACCCAATTGAATGAAGGGTGCTTTTGCATTGAAGTAATGGACGTACCTATACACAGGTCGTTGACGTTCAACATGCGATGCTTATATACTTCATGAGAAACCACAACATTATATTGCGGTTCGTGAACTGTAATCTCTTAACAATTTGTACTAGAGTAACAATTGACGACACGCAAATAAAGTGACATTAAAACAATTTTATTTTGCGGCTGCCAAACTATTGCACTGTACTATTTGCTAGGTAAGAAATAGTTGACCAGACGCAATATAATGCTATTGTGGTTTCTCATTTTAAATTAAATGAAGTATACAGGGTGTATCAGATATCCCCTAACAATAATCAACTGGGGTATATAACCATGGCTATAGAAGCTAAAAAAATATTTATAAAAAAATTGGAGTAATTTTTTTTTAATGTTTTCTATAGGAATGATTACAGTTAATACTACCATTCCTATAGAAAAAAAAAAAAAATTACTCCAATTTTATTTTAAATATTTTTTTTAGCTTTTGTTGCTATGGTTATACCTATACCCAGTTGATTATTGTTAGGGGGTATCTGATACACCCTGTAGATATAATCTTAACATATTTTTTTATTTAACAAGGAAGGAACAAAACGAGCCAGCGGGATCACCTGATGGATAACAACCACAACCACCATTACCAATGGACATCCGCACTCCGGGAATTACAGGCACGTTGCCGATGCCAGACTAGGGGCCTACGACAAAATAACCAATGCGCTGATATTACTCAAAATGCCGAAGCCAAAACACGACAGCGCAAGCAATGCTGCTTGGGGGCAGGATTAACAAGTAAGATGGTGTAGTACAGGTTTGCATGGTTAACAGTTGTGCCCGTACTTTGAGAAGTATCCCGTAGAGGGATCGAAACGCGTCTGTGTTTAGTGTGGTGTAGGGGAAAGTTAAGTTAGTGGGATTTATGGATTTATGTATGTTTTATGTGGCAGTAGAGGGAGGGATGCATGTAGAAACATATGTATTTTTCATAGGCTTCTTGCACGTAAGTAGCGGAGTAGCAAAGGTATTTGTTTTGTGTTTAAAGTACCTAACCTACTTAAGATGGTGACGCCAAATCACAAAAGGAATTTAATCAATGTAATCTCTTTCTTTATATTTGTATTATGAATATCGGTTCTTACTATAAACTTTCTATCAACCTAGGTTTTGGCGTAAGATGGTGGTAATCATTATAATTTCCAAGTCCTACCTGAACGTCCAGTCACCGTCCGGTTGTCGTCGATTATCTGCTTCGCTACGATATATATATATTTTCCCTCTGGTGCCTGGAGATTATTTCCACCGCCTGTTGATAGAATTTGATATCAGCACTAAGTAGAGACAAGGCTACCTCGAGATTACAGCCTCAGTACAATACTTCAATGAACAAAACGTACATAGCACTTGGGATCCCATTTACATATGTATTCGTAATTACTATGATCAGAACCTTTACTATGTCTGTTGTATTTTAACCTAATCTAATACTTAGCTCAAGTTAATCAGCTTTTACACCCGTTGTCCACTTTCACGAACTTCTTCCGTAATAACCACTATCTTTTTCCTCTCCACTCTCGGCTTACCCGCCAAAGGCGCCAAAAGCTGTAAAAACGTCAGTTCCCGAGACTGTCATGTCATCCGTCACACGCACAGTGATACCAACGTACAAAATCAATGACAGTACAGAAATCCACTCGTCGCTCGGTCCAATTCGCGCTTCGCCGCGACACTCCCGAAGGCAAAAGGAAGACGAACAGTTAACGCGTACATTCGACAATCCTTTCCCTTCCCAGTCTTCAATAGGGTGTAATAGGGGACACCCCTCGAATGGACCTCCAAAGGCCTGACATCAATCACCGGAGTCATCCTTATTATATGTGTGTGAAGTCTTTATTGTGCAAAACAACCAAAACAAATACAATTGTCAAACACTTAGATACATACGATTAAAACGGTCTTTAAGAGGTGAGTGGACCACTTCTTACATGGCCGGCAACGCGCTAGCAGTCCCAATGGTGCTGTAGTTGTCTATAGGCGGCGGTGATTACTTACCATCAGGTGCACCGTATGCCCGTTTGTCGGTTTTAATATATATTTAAAAAAAACATGCACGTAGGGCGCATCGGTTATCACGTTATTTAGCATTTTTCTCGCACAAGCACACTTTCTGCCGGTTGACCTCACATTTCCTTCTCTCTTCTGTATAAAACAAAACTCCATTTTTTCAACTCATTATACTTGCACTGTTGCACTTACTCCCTTCCGTAATAACGCACTTTTACTTTCTTGTGAAACTAATTAATTTATGAAGACAAAACACGGGATATATAATATTATTATTCTCTCTCTTATAGTGCCTCTCCAACTAGTGGAGATTGGCAGTTAGCTCCGCATATTTCCTCCGATCCTTCACGAGGTTGAAAAGTTCGGCAGCACTTGCGACCCCGGTCCACTCCCGGATATTGCGTAACCACGGCTTCTTCCTACGGCCAACGGCTCTTCTGCCTGCTACTTTGCCCATCATTATTAGTTGCAGGAGTTTCATATCTGGTGTGCCTAAGCACGTGGCCGAAATAGACAACTTTACGCTTTTTGATGGTCTGCATAAGTTGGCGTTTCTTCCCAGCTCGGCGCAGTACTTCTGGAGTCGTCTGCAAACATTGACTTAATGTATGTTTCCCAAGTAGACTTTTTTACTGCCATATCCACTATAGGGTGACTGCTGTCATCCACCAACTGGTGCGTTAAATAATATTATTAGCGGAACATAACGTTAGCATGTGGCACGGAGGCACAAGCGCCATCCATCGGCGGCAGTCGGAAACAAGTTCCTCGTGGCTGCAAATGCTGCAATACGATACAAATACTCTTTATTGAACACTACATACATTACACTGGCACTACAAGGAAGCACAGCGCTGAATAGGTATAGATACCGCAATCTATCAGGTGCTTTAGAAAACTTTGTACATGCTCGATATTACAGCGCAAAATGGGTGCAGGTACCGCCATCTATCGTGTTATGGTAAATTTCTTGAATAAAACATTAGACGTTCAAGAACCGTCATAGCGCTCTAGCGGGAGAAGGTCACCACTCACCACCTCCCTATAATAGTAAGTAGGTAGTGTATATAACATGAATAGTGTTGCCATTCCATAAATCATAAAGAAAGGTAAAAAACATAACACCACAAACATGAGAATCGCGGTGCTCCGCGACATCTCCACCATGACCTTGCCATTCGGCATCCCCGGTCATGTCCCTCAATCAGAGACACGAGACTTCCAACACTTCAACGACATCCGCTGTGCGAATGTTCTCTTATCTATACTAGTTCTAAGGGTCCTTCTATAGCCGCAGGAAATGCTATTATATCTACATCATGCTGATGACTTTCAGATATGTCTTCTTCTGCTAAGTCTATATGTTCATGCTGATGACCGCGCTTGTACTCTTGTCTACCATCTCTGGACCGCCAACAGCGTCCAGAGCCTCCCCAGCCAAAAGAAAAGCTGCGAGTTCGTCACCATTTGCGATATTTGGCCAACAATCCTGCATCATTTTCAATCGAAATCCACCGCAGTGAATAATGTTCAGTACGGATTCATCTTGCACTTACCATGAAAGTAACAACGCTGCGTTTAGCTTTAGCCAGACGATTTCATCACAAAATACGAGTACCTATCCAGTTATAAGGCAATTACATACTTTTATCCACTTATTACGCGATATTTTCGTTTTATTAACTTTTACACAACTTTGAGACAAACTTTAATGTAAACCATACCAGTACGGTACAATACGAGAGAATTTTCACTTTGACGTTTGTCAACGAACGGAAAGACCGCGTAAAAGTCGTATTTTTCTTAATACAAAAAAATAAAAAAACTATGATATGATGATGATCGTTACGATTTATTTTCATAACCACATACTAGTTAATTGATTGAAATCGATATACAATACATCGAATAAAATTATCATTTTACTCACATGTCTGCACTATCTACTGTACCAAGTTGGTCAAACAATAGTAAACTCTTAACATGCTTCATAGAATGTCACCATTGATCATCACTATTAATACTCAAACCATCATTCAACCAATATGCTGGTCTCTGCATTGATCCAGTTCTACCCCGTCTCTAACAGTCCCAGCAAGTGACTGAACACTCTACCCCGGTATGGGCTGCTGGACTCTTGTCTGTCTCAGCCAGCGTCATAGATTGAGCAAAAGCACATAAGCATTTGCACCCTGCACGCGTCGGGTCGCCAGCTGGTCCTATAACCTCCGCATCACACTTTGAGAGACCACCATGGTAGCCACACCCAGCACGCGTCGGGTTGCGGGACTGTAACCTGTTCTTGGTCTGTCTGCCAGACCGAAAACCACTCAGGACGATCCGCGACGCGGATTCCGCGTCAAAACATGACCGCGGCTATTGTCAGCTCTAACAGGGTTTACACAGAATTATCAGACTTAAACAACAATAAATAATACCTGCCACCGTGTCTGACAAAACGCTGCACGAACAAAATAATACAGCGCTCCGTCATGCCGTGACGGTACACATTGATCTGCGTCATTTGCTGAGCGAACGAGAACGTTCACACCCATCACGCGTCGGGTCGCCAGATCCTATAACCTCCGCATCACACTTTGAGAGACCAACATGGTAGCCACACCCAGCACGCGTCGGGTTGCGGGACTGTAACCTGTTCTTGGTCTGTCTGCCAGACCGAAAACCACTCAGGACGATCCGCGACGCGGATTCCGCGTCAAAACATGACCGCGGCTATTGTCAGCTCTAACAGGGTTTACACAGAATTATCAGACTTAAACAACAATAAATAATACCTGCCACCGTGTCTGACAAAACGCTGCACGAACAAAATAATACAGCGCTCCGTCATGCCATGACGGTACACATTGATCTGCGTCATTTGCTGAGCGAACGAGAACGTTCACACCCAGCACGCGTCGGGTCGCCAGATCCTATAACCTCCGCATCACACTTTGAGAGACCACCATGGTAGCCACACCCAGCACGCGTCGGGTTGCGGGACTGTAACCTGTTCTTGGTCTGTCTGCCAGACCGAAAACCACTCAGGACGATCCGCGTCAAAACATGACCGCGGCTATTGTCAGCTCTAACAGGGTTTACACAGAATTAACAGACACAAACAACAAAAGGTGGACGGGGTTCTACTGATCCGCATCCAGGAGACCCAAGATTATGGTTTACATAAAAATATTAACACTTGATTTTCCAGCTTATCATTTCATCGTTACTATTCATCGGTGACGAACTATGTCGCATCACAATTTGACTTTTACGTCAACGCTACGTACGCTGCATTTAGAGTTGCTAACTATACTGTTTTCAACCGTATTTTACTGTTTTTCAGCATGCAAACACATTATTATACATACTATGTAACTAACAAAATGAACCTCTGCTGTTCGAAGTAAATCCATTTATTATTATATTATGTGTGATAGTATGTATTTAAAACAATAAATAAATAAAATACTGTTCATTTTTCTAAAATCAGACCTGAATATACTTTAGACGTTTCTTGTAAAAAAGTGGCCCAAAACAAACTAATCAAGGTTTTATTCCGTTATAATTTTCTAACATCTACAACTATGATTTATAAGAAAACTAAAATAATGAACATATCGCACCCGTATATTTATTTTACTTGCTTATTAGTGCGTAAAATTTTAAATAAAGACATAAACACACAAATTGTATTTACTAAAAAACAACAATTACAAAAGCTAAGTCGGAGGCAAAGCGGAATCTTGTTACACAAATCGCGAACTAAATACGGAAAAAAATCTATAATGTATGAAGGTGTAAAATTATACAACAAATTACCATCAGATATTAAGACAGCTAAATCCGCAATAACATTTAAAAAATTGCTTCGACCAGTTAGACCAATGAAGTCTGCTATGTACGCTCAACACTTATTGCTACATCAGTTGCGCTCGTTTAATTAGTAATTAATTACCCTGTTTACTTATTTTTCTCAAGAAAGTACGCGAAGAACAGCTTGAATTGTATTACGTTTAACTACCCTCGAAATATGTACTTTTTATTTTATTTGCATGTTAGATTAACCTAACCGTCGAAATATTTTCATTTTGAAAACATTTTTTTTCCTTTTTTTTTTTTTTTTTTCATTTTAAGTGAATGTAATTCTTTTGAGAAATGAATAATCTTAAGGCGCTGTCAACAGCAAATGATCTTGAGCAGTGCCACTCTTCACACATACGGTTCGCGTACCTGTTAGTAAAAGAGAACAAACTATTCCGGCAACTTGGCGCGCGTCTAAACTCTTGAAAATAAGACACAAATAATAAGAAATAAAAAAGTATGGATTATTTATGACTCGTTAGCCGTTTAGGTATGAATATGTTGACTTCATGTATTTAATTGCAGACCCATACGTCAAAAAAAAAACAAAGACATAGAACCGTTTAATGATGATTTTAAGACCAATCTTTGCAATTATTTTCTATCGAGCCGATTTTGTTCAATTATGTATCGAGTCCATTCAGCGTCTTTGAAATATGATGAAAATTAACATATATATATTTTGTGTGTAGTTTTTCTTAAAAAAGTGCTTAAATAACATAAATTTCAACAAAATTAGGTGGTTGTCAGCCTCTTAAACATTAAACCTTAAAAAAAAATTTGGCAACCCTAGCAACATTATAAAATACGTAATGTTTTATAATGCAGCGCACGAAAACTTAGTTGTGAAAAACAATAACCGTTACAAATCGATGATTTGATCACTGCCAAATCGATACGACAATTTCACGTACTTACCATTGCTCGATAGATGGCGTCCAGCAAGGGTTACTTGAATAATTATATAGACACAGAAACAGAACAATACACCTCTTTTTTTCTAACCTTACTTTCGATTATCTAAATGAGACGAATTATAATCGTTCACATTGGACTTGGAAATATCCCAGCACGCTCCACCATGACGCCAAATCACAAAAGGAATTTAATCAATGTAATCTCTTTCTTTATATTTGTATTATGAATATCGGTTCTTACTATAAACTTTCTATCAACCTAGGTTTTGGCGTAAGATGGTGGTAATCATTATAATTTCCAAGTCCTACCTGAACGTCCAGTCACCGTCCGGTTGTCGTCGATTATCTGCTTCGCTACGATATATATATATTTTCCCTCTGGTGCCTGGAGATTATTTCCACCGCCTGTTGATAGAATTTGATATCAGCACTAAGTAGAGACAAGGCTACCTCGAGATTACAGCCTCAGTACAATACTTCAATGAACAAAACGTACATAGCACTTGGGATCCCATTTACATATGTATTCGTAATTACTATGATCAGAACCTTTACTATGTCTGTTGTATTTTAACCTAATCTAATACTTAGCTCAAGTTAATCAGCTTTTACACCCGTTGTCCACTTTCACGAACTTCTTCCGTAATAACCACTATCTTTTTCCTCTCCACTCTCGGCTTACCCGCCAAAGGCGCCAAAAGCTGTAAAAACGTCAGTTCCCGAGACTGTCATGTCATCCGTCACACGCACAGTGATACCAACGTACAAAATCAATGACAGTACAGAAATCCACTCGTCGCTCGGTCCAATTCGCGCTTCGCCGCGACAGATGGTGGTATGTATACCCTGTATATCTATATCTATTCCATTTTCATTCTTACCTGTCCTATTTGGTAAACAAAATTCTAACCTCAAAACATCTCATTTTTGTTATTTTTTAACTATTTCATCGTAAATAAAGGAACTGGAGATAAAATATCAGCAAAATTATGTACAAAATATTACCTCAGGTTTATTTAATAACATAATATGCTTTTCTTTACAAAAATTTGCACATTGAGGTTAGAATTTTGTTTACCAAATAGGACAGGTAAGAATGAAAATGGTATAAGTATCTGTCTCAGCTCGTAATTACGAGTGTAGGGTGTCGTACTGTCGTAATAATGAGCTTTGTACTTTACACCGTCACGACCTTGTGTGTGATAAGTAAACAAACACACGGAATTCCGGTTGTAGTCCGAGTTCAATGTCTGGTTTCCTAGATCGCATGCCAAGAATACCTTTTAATGTAGAATTCATAGTGATAAATAAATTTGTTATACATAATTAAATCACGAAGACGAGTGATGACGAATGTAGGGTGCGTTAGGAGGGGAAGGCCTAGACCAGTGGTGGGCAAACTTTTTTCATGGCGGGCCAGAAAATCACAGATATTTCAAAGAAGGGCCAAAATTATACTAAAATGCAATTTTTTTGACACATGACGCATGAACTACGTGGCTAGTCTAGCTGGCTCCTTTGCCTTCGCATCTATTATTCTATTTTATACAGCAGCACCGTCTAAATATCGTCATCCTGTGCCATAACACTCCAATTCGAAGGAACGCCGGCGGGCCGCATTAAATTCTTTCGCGGGCCGGAGTTGGCCCGCGGGCCGTAGTTTGCCCATCACTGGCCTAGACGGACGTTCCGTGACCAAATTGGGGACGTTTCGACACTTTTTACACGTCAGGTCAAGAGTACCGTAAACCAGCGAGCATGTATGAAGAGTGATAATGCGGGCGAAGCGAAAAAGGCACCTATGTCAGGATCGTAGCAAGTAGAACAAAGCCTATTTCTGCCTACCCCTATGGGAAAAGAGGCCTGATGGTATGTATATACGTGTACCTACGCATGTAGTCGAGGTCATTAATTTCGATACAGCTATCATGTCAAATATATGTGTCACCGATCTTATTGTTTGTGGTATAAAAGTGTAGGTACCTAAAGATGTTTTTGACGTCTTGTTAACGTAGGTGCCCTTGACCGTATGTGGTATGTAAATCACGATTAAGCACTCGAACGGAACAGGTTCTGCTGATACTGTTATAAGGGAAACATTCGGTCATTTTCCTCATGGAACCACTCTACATAAACCAAATACTCTATCACTATTCATCCAACTTCCTGACAAATGATAAAATAAAATTAAATTACAAATTTAAAAACCCCCCACGCATAATATTATGTAAAAAACCGGCCAAGTGCGAGTCGAACTCGCGTACGAAGGGTTCCGTGCCAGAAAAAAAGGCTAAAAGCTGGTGCCATTAAACACTTGTTTTATTGAGTTTTAATTCCGTCGTCAACATTTTGACTACTCTGTTGTATGGGAGCCCCCCTAACCTATTGTTATTATTTTTCACCTCACTAGCTCGGAAAACACTTTTTGTTTGTTTGATACCTATTGAGAAAATCACTTTTTATCCACATGTGGAGAAAGAGTTTTGACTTCAAATGTCAAAACCCTGTACTATATATTTCTAATCTGTGGTCAAAACTCTTTCTCCACATGTGGATAAAAAGCGATTTTCTCAATAGGTGTTAATGTCAAACAAACAAAAAGTGCTTTCCGAGCTAGTGAGGTGAAAAAACTATTTTAGTGTTCTTCCCAGACTCAACTATCTCCATACTAAATTGTTACACTCGGTTGACTCGGTTAAGTAGTATACGCGTTAAAACATAACAAACAAACAGTCACGTTTCCATAAATTTATAATATTAGTTTTGTATTAGTTAGCAAGTTAGGACAAGTGCAAAGGATTTTCAATCTTAGGATGGCAGACATATTTGGCTGATGGTACAGTCAGCATCAGAAATTAACAAACAGTTGAAGAGCTCAAAAAGATCTACAAACCTTCACAGACGACCTATTAGAGTGTTGAGTCACCTGTGATACTTTCTCTTCTTATAACCTTGGCGGTAGAGTCGTCTGTAGTCTGTAGTCCTTTTTGAGCTCTTCGACTGTTTGTCAACTTATAAATGCTCTTGGCATAGCAACTGTGGAACGTTGTCGTATTGACGTTACATTACCAATCCTTTATATGTTTATAAGCACTAAAATGCAATTGTTTCACTATGACAGCATTCCATGTAAATAAATACTGTATGCTCAATGATATTATATTGTATGTTCAACAATTGAAAGTCCTCGAGACGTGCACGCACAGTCGCCATCAGATACATCAGAGCTGTTTTTAGGTGCTCAAAAATATCTGAACATTATGCGACTCTAATTTAGTTGAATTTTAGACAATACCTTTTGTTAAAAATGGTTACCAATTATTATAATTATGTGCTCTAACTAAAGTAGCGTCGTCACTGAGAACTTTCGCGTGTAAGTAATGATTATATTCGGCGTCGAATATTCGAGTGGTGTGGACGTTGAACCGAGCGTCACGAAGCTTACATTGATTGCTCGTTTACAGATGCATATTCAAGAATGCTCTCAGTGAGGACGCTCCTTAGACAAAATCTACCAAATTTGAGTTACATACTCGAGCTTCATAGTAACAAGACTTGCCCGGGATATTTTTTGTTGCAAAGCAACCTAATAATCGAGCCACTCAACATTGTTTCTATTTAATACTTAGCACAAACAGTTTGTATGCAAACAACGAGGGACCACGGCAAAAAGTTAAAAACGCATTTTTGTCTCCGTTTGTGTCATCATCATTTAACAATCCGCAAATTGCTAGGTGAACTTGAACTTGAAGGCCACCGTCATATGACGATTATGTGACGCAAATCTCTTGCATATATCTAACAAGTTATTTTATGCTAATATTCAGTTAAGGCCAAAATATTAAAAGAGCCGCGGAACCAGTTTTGATGAGTTTCGTAGTAGGTACGTAGAAGTAATGATACTCGTATGTAATTATTTTCGATTTTACTGCGTCCATAGGTCGCCATCAGAAAATATAGCTGGCTTGCAGCTCAAAAATATCCGAGCCTCTAGTGTAGGTTTTAGACGCGAAAAATTTACACCTACGTGTATTATGTTACTTGCTATGGGTGGTGTAGCGTCCCAGTCATAGCTTTACTTTTCGGGTTTTTCCATGTGTTCTAATTTTCAATGTCTTTTAGAAATTAGATTTCTAACGGTAAAACCGTAAAAGTATGTATGTATGTATAACTCTTTATTGTACATAAAACACATTAATAAAAAGGTAAAAGTAAACATAAAAAATCAAGAACTAAAATTCTTGATTCATTTGATAGTACGAAAAATGTGTCGAACGCCTTAATTTACTACGGGCTAATTAGCAGCACCACGCTACTAGTTTTCGAGACGTACTTAGTATAAGACCGAAAACTTACACTAAGCATACTACACCTTCCATACTAATTGAGACGTTTATGAGAAAAGATTCGATAAAGATAAGATAAAGATAAAGATAAAGATATTTTATTGTTCAACATGAGTAGTGTAAACATAGAGATGTTGCAGAGAAAAAAAAAATAGTCCTACATGTCGTGCCTTGCGGCGTACAATATTTTGCTAAGCACACACAGTAGGTACTACAAAATGGTGAGTAAATTAATATTTATCTAAAATTAAACCAAATCAATCAATTAAAATACATAAATTCTTAACATTAATACATGTCATTGATGCTGAAACGCTACGTTAATTACATTACTTAATTTAAATTGCCAAAACATTTTGTTGATATTACCATTGAAATCATTATTTTTATTTACTGCTCATTAATAAAATCATTTATTGAATAGAAACATTTATCGACTAGTAGTTGCATAATTTTCTTCTTAAATAAATTTACACTGTGATCCCTTAAGTCTTTGGGTAACTTATTGAAAATGACAGATGCCATGCCAAGAATACTTAGTAAAGCCGTATTTGCCCTGTTATGACAGATTCTGCTATCGTCACGTGGTCTTAGCTTACCACAAGCATTTGCGGCCCTCTTCTCAAATAAAACTGGGTTACTTTTGACAAATACTGCTACCTCGTAAATGTATAAGCAGGGGAATGTCAATAATCTGTACTTTCGGACGTTTTATTGTGTCAAAAACTTACACTAGAGGCTCTGAACACGCACGACTGTGTTGTCTATGCCTACGCGTAGGTGCGTGATCAGATATTTTTGAGCACCTCCTTCCGATGTACAGTCAGGGGCATAAATATATGTACTTTACCAAGACATCAAAAACATCAGATACACCTTTGTGCCACAAATAATAAGGTCAGTGACACATACATATTATACGTGATATCTGTATCGATATTTATGCTCTCGACTGTATCTGATGGTGACTTGTTCCCTACGTGCCATTGTAAGCATCAATAACTGCAAGCAACCGCGTATTTTCGTCAATGGGCAAAATCGAGAAAATAACGTAATGAGCATACATACATTGCGAGGCCGTGTGGCTTATGATTTGTAACTGACTGATCAGGCGCCGCAATGGAACGCTACTCGCTTAATCTTTCTCACGTCGACCGAGCTACGTGGTTACTTTTACTTTATGCTACGCAACCAGATTATGTGCGATGTAGCGTAGCAAGCATGCAAGGAAATATCCACCAATAAGAAAGCAGTGCCGAGTAAGGCAAGGAAAATGATGTAATCGGATTGGCGGATTTTTTCCTCGCTCACCGCTCTTCTTCGCACATCTTTGGTATTTGGTATCCACCATTAAGTTATTCCAAATTCAAAGTTTGCTGTCTTTCTGTCCTTTCTTTCGTCCTTCTCATTGTCCTCTACACTCCTTAGGTACGCTATTTATTTGAGCAAGACGATACGATACGAAGTTCGAATTTCTAATTTCGTAGTATATAAGATGTGGGCTAAGGCTGATCTACGCAGCTTTAGTCTGTGTCTACGAACATCATCATCATATCTCCAGTCTATTTACGCCCACTGATGGGCACAGGCCTCCTCTCAGAACGAGAGGGCTAGGGCTATAGTTCCCACGCGGGCCAGTGCGGATTGGGAACTTCACACACACCATTGAATTGCTTCGCAGATTATGCGTTTTCGATGTTTACCTTCGTCGAAAAACTCATAGGTGCGAGCCCCAGATTTGAACCCACGACCCTCTGCTTGAGATCACAGGTCAAACCACTAGTCTTGCAACGAACATAGTTTTACTTTAATCAAGATTACTGAATCCATATTATTAGCATCGTTGCCAGGCGCTTTATCGTCAAAAGTGTAACAAAAACTAATTTCAAGTTGCGTAAACTTCATCCCCTAATTAATTGAGGGCTTCGCCGAACAAAATCGTGACCTTATTTACATAGTCCGATCTCCTTTGATCAAACATTTCATCCTTTTGATATTCGTTAGAAATTTCAACTTGAACGTAAGGAAACAAGGCTCATTTGGCGTAACTTTGCCGTTCTAGATAGGTACGTGTTAGTATTCCGCCCGGGGTCACACAGCGTGAGTTAGCGTGCGAGTCGTCGTTGTTAGTTACTGGAATACAGTCACTCGCTCGACCTACTTATTATTGTTTTCATTCGCCACCATCACCCGTGTCGTGAAAAACTAGCAGCTGTCATGCCCCGGAGTAGTTATCGGTCAAAATGGCGGGTAAAAATATCTAATCGAATTAGTGTACCGAACTATTTGACCGAATTGAATGCTTCAACGTTCCAGCTATATAATAAAACGCTGGCTGTACTGAACCGACTGAGATGATACAAGCTACTGGCATGCGAGTGAACATGACAGTAGCTGGTACCACGGCTCGCCTTGTGTACCCCAAGCATAAAGTAACTATCCGATAAACTTTATAGGGACATCAGAAACTGGGTCGTACGCGACGCCTCCCCAAGGATGCGGGACTAGACAGGAATGTCATCCGCAGACATAAATTCCGGCAGGGGTGAGGATGACGTCTTTATGAGTTTTAGGAACCTGCTTGACGCTTGCTCGCTCTTAAATACGAAGGTGAAAAGAGAGTATCCATCGGATAGACCAGCCAAGGCTTTTGAAACTTGAGCACAGGAGCGTCCCTGCTGCGGGCTCTTACCCCTTAGGCCCTGTTGAGGGACCACAGGGTATCACCACCATGACCAAAGGCCGAAACGTTTTGAACATGTCCAATCGGCTATTTCACGAAAAAAAATACAGAAGCCACCCATGCATCTAGGTCTATTAAGTACCTGAACAGTGGGACATAACGGTTGGTTCAAGGGCTTAAAGCATCTTAAACTAAACATGTTCGCTAATTTCACTAATTCATGTAATGTTTTTGACTTCCGCAGTTCTCACTCATAAGTCATAAACTCAGTACCACCAAAAATTGTTTTTAAATTGGTGAATTTCTTTCGAAAAATTCTTGGGATATTCCGTTAGATTTACCTACCATTGCATTTTTAGACTCGTAATACCTTACCTACCTACTGCGCAGAAACGCAACAAAAACAAGAAAGTTCCTTGTTTACTTTTGTTATATTTATGAAAAAGTGGTCGCTACCTAGGAAATACGGGTATAGTAATTAAGATAATGGCTTCCAGTATTGACCAACAGGGAAATTACATATATTTCACATTTATACCTCGTATCGTAACTAATACATAGTAAAGGATAGCGAGGGCCATCTCATACAGGTAGTAATATTTCTAATACCATCGTGACGTATCTTAGACGCATGATATCCTCTGTGAGGAGTTAAGTATGACAAACGACGATCCCAAAAAGGTGCAGCTTTCAGAGATACGGAATTTCCTACACATGGCGGAAAAATACCGAGCAATCATGAATTTAGATAGGTTTATAGGTCATTGTTAAAAGCCGTGGTAGCCTAGTGGTTTGACCTGTGGCCTCTTAAGCAGAGGGTTGTGGGTTCGAATCCCGGGCTCGCACCTCTGAGTTTTTCGGAATTTATGTGCGATATCTCATTTGAAATTTACCATGAGCTTTTCGGTGAAGGAAAAACATCGTGAGGAAACCTGCACACAACTGCGAAGCAATTCAATGGTGTGTGTGAAGTTCCCAATCCGCACGGGCGCGTGGGAACTATAGCCCAAGCCCTCTCATTCTGAGAGGTCTGTGCCCAGCAGTGGGACGAATCGTATATAGGCTGGAGATAGATAGGTTATTGTTGCCTGCGGCTTCAGTTACTTTCCATTAAACAAACAAACTTAACAAATAAACAAAACAAACAAACAAACTAGCAAATAAACTTTTTCTATTCTATTTTATTCTATTCTATTCTATTAGGCCCGATGGCCTAGTGTAGAGGTTCCCATTTTTTTCTCGCATCCTACTTTACTTCAAGTTTCAAGGCTACCATGACGTCCTAATTCCGACTCAGTTTAAGTTTTAGCTGTCTCTTTTAGTATGAATCTGACAGCGAGGGAACCGAAACTGAATCGCATTAAGACGTCATGGTAAGGCCCCAGGTGTCAATGAGTTGGTTGAGTTGAGGTAGGCGGGGGTGAATTTTTGACACTTGCGTGCGCGTCAAAAGTAATCCGATTTTACTTTATAAAGAAACAAAGTACATACAAAATAATCATGTTTATTACTATTTTAAAGCATCGAAAGCCTTATGACCCACGCAGTGGTCTACGGCCATCACGAGGTCTATAACCTCTTGTTGGCACGTCTCAGCGGTATACGGTTTGGCTTGAACACGCTTCGTACACGCTTCTAGTTCTTTGATAACTTTACGGACATCGCAGTCCTCTGTTAACAAAAAATAAATAATAAATATCATGGGACATCTTACACCATAAATGAGGTCAAATAATTGACAACATTTCATTTTTATAACACCTGAAAATGTATATATGGTTCGAAAGCATTTTGCCTCCTGTGATCACTGCAATATGTTTATATAATTTTAATATCGCTTATTATAAAAAATAAAAAATAATTAAAAATATGTCCTAATTTTACCAAAACTACCACAGCATACATAGGTGAAACGCCTTTGCTTTTTTCACGAGAAAAAATAAGCGATCATAATTTTGTATTTTTGACAACTTCAAAGTACAAGGGGGGCAACTTTGAAATTATATTTTGGAAGTTCGTTGCATACCTTCTCTCTCACTCTCAAGTTAATGACTATATTAGTATGAGCGGAACAGCACGAAGCAAACCTCGAAAATCGAATATTGGAGAATAGGGCCTGACATTGACAATTTGAAATTAACGTCACTTTTTTTTCTATAGAGAAAAGACAAAGGGGATAAGTGTGTATTCTGTGATAGTACCGGAGTTACGCCCTTTTAGAATAAGCACAAATTAATAAATTAATTATAAATTAAATACAAGCCCTAGCGAAAAAATTAAACTGTCAGCATGTTCATCTTTTCAAACAAAATACAGAGAACCATTAAAATTATAGGCTCAGAAATATGAAATGTTGTCAATTTCAACACATTGGTCGTTGTGCAAAGTTAAACCCCCTTATTCATAAACGCTCTATAGGCTTCTGCTAACTTAGTAATTGTTTGTCCTTATCTGTGATAGATAAATGTCAATTTGACAGATAAGGACAAACGATTGCTAAGTTAGTAGATGCCTCTATAGGCTCTATAGCGTTTATGAATAAGGGGGTAAATCGTCAATAGAGCATACATACACTCAATTTTACAAAAATGAAACCTAAAACACAGACATCAAAATACACTCATCAAAAATGTCTACGGATAGCATTGCCAGGTATTACGAACATCGTCTAATACATCGGTTTCGCATCTATACGAGACTATGATCTTGGGAGTGCAATTATGAATCTCAAAATCGATTTGCAAGATTCGTTCACATTGTCAAGACAAGAGGTTCCAAACGGTTAAGCACTTATTTTTTTCTCGAGCCAATCATTTTCAGCGCTTACTATGTTCAGTCGTTTGTTCGTCAAAATAACATACAAGTTTCAAATGGTTATAGACATCCCTAAGAAAAACGACGGATGATGATATTTGTGGGCTATTGTAACAAGCAAATCATTTGAAAATACTCGTATAGAATTAAAGATAAAACTTACTGTTCTTCCACGCTGGTCTGGGAGTAAAGAAAAAACATAGAATGTATCAGTTGCTTCTCTTCCCGCGCAAATGGTAAAAGCCCATCGAGGGAAAATGGGCGAGAATCTTAGGAACCCATCACTATTTTGATTCCCCTTTCCACTTATACGCTCACAATATTTCTACCCCCTAAGGGATACAGAGGTCAATTGTGTATGTCTATGTATTTTGTACATATGTAAAACTTACTAAACATACAGACTCCACGCGCTCGGATTAGTGGGTCATCAGAGTTCTGAAAAAATAAAGAAAATTATTAAGACAATAATGGCGACACAATTATTATATTCGTAGCAGGTCAGGGCCCTATTTTATAAAGGTACAAGTTACAATTTACTAGCGGAAGTCTCTATCTAACACATAGGGTCAGAAAGAGACTTCCTCTTGTAAATTGTAACTTTATAAAATAGGGCCCAGCATGCTTATTACGTAACTCGCTCGCGATCATCATCGTGTTCATTTTGACAGTTCATGTATGGGCTGACAATTGGCATCGGAATCAGCCAGCTGTCACATTCATACAAGAACTGTCAAAATGAAGACGATGGCGATTGCGAGCGAGTTAGACAATAAGCCTGCAGGCTGCAGGTGTGTAATGTAAGGTTTCTAACGATAAATTTAAACCTTTTCTCCGCCAAGCAACTCCAATGGCACTTGCGAGTTTTTATTACATCTTCCGTCTCATTGTTTCATGTTTTGTCAGAAGAATAAACACGAATCGCGTGAGTAACTTAGTAGCGCATTTTTAATTGATACTGCAACGATTCACATCAAATCGGTTGTAGTCGGTTCTCATTGAGAACGACCAAACTTATTAACCGCAATTAAGCCGAATGTCACTGACTTGTAGGTCCATATTTCATTATAATGTTCATGATCCTATTACCTTTTAATTCTCAACGAGAAAATAAACCTTTGTAACTCAAGTTCAATACCTAAACGCGAACACAAAAGTGCATAGATATTTACGTCATTTTGTACGGCCACCGGCAGTAATGTTACTCTAACCACTCAAAAACATCAGTCGAATAAGTAACACTAATTATAACAGTAATATTTAATGATCTATGAAGCCGAAATCAGCCGAGAAAACCAATGTGCAATCTTTATGGCCGGGTACTGTACATAGTGGTGGTCGTTATTACAACAGCAGATAACGTAATGCATTATTTGCACGCAACGAACAACAATTTATCGAATCGTCAACTATCCTGTTATCATTATTCGTTGTCTGTTGTCAACGTTGTTCATATACGCGCACTGTTGCCGCACTTGGCATAGAAGCGCAAGCGAGTGCGCAACAAATCAAGTAGGTGTGTGCGAGAGAATGCGCTATACGCGCGAGCTCGCATCGCAATCGCAATTCAAATAACTGACTTTTGGTATCATTATTAGCTGTTGCTGTTTGTTGTCAGCCAGTACAATAAAAAACAAGGTAACAGAGCGTTGTTTTGCTTTTGTTCCCGTACGTTTTTATTACGCTGCGATCGCGTCGAAATAAGTATAACAATTATTTAATAATAAGTTCATTATCGTTTTGTAAAACAGTAATATAACAGGATAACAGACAACAGTTTACAATAACAGCTTTTTAAGAATAACACAACACTGTTATTCATTATTGCAAAACAGCCGTTATTGCCACCACTAACTGTACAATTGGGTTTGACATAAGATTCAGCGCACCTATACTATACCGCTCAGAGTATCTGACGGCGGCTCTACCAACGCCACTTCCAAGCAGCAAGCTTGACAACAGAATGTTTAACATAATATTTTTTGAGCACCGGCTACTAAAATAACCTGAAAACGGTTCTACAAGTGACCGTCTTTAAATCCAAGTGAACTTGTCCCACATATTTAATTAAGTAACATTATCGATTAACGAAACCATACAGGGTTTAATTAACTAAGGCTCCAGGCAACACTTTATTAATATTATTATTAGGTAATACCACCTCTATTTACGAGCCATGACGCAAACTACAGGTTAGTTATAATATAATACTTAACATCATCATACGTTCCACTGCAGGAAGTCTTCCGACACAGGGATTTGGGTATTTCATTTATTACAAGCTCTTGCATCCTATACTTAGGGCCTGTCGCACCACTCTCTGCAATGTTACTGATATCTTAAGTGTCAGTTATCTATGATTCCCTCTTTATTTCTTACTATAAAACAGATAGAGAGGACATCATACATAACCGACACTTAAAATATCAGGGTCTTAACTGAGAGTAGTGAATCAAATGAATCAAGAGTTAGGTACTTACTTCTTGATTTTTGTATTTATTTTTACGGTTTTACCAGTTAGAAATTAAATTTCTAAACGGCACTGAAAATTAGAACACATAAAAAAATCCGAAAGTAAAGCTATATGGCCGGGATTCCCGGCTCTATAATTTTCAATGTCGTTTAGAAACTTAGTTAGTCGCCTATTTTTGTAGATTGTCTAAAATTAGGTTAGCTGGAAGGGTTCCTTATTTTGAGACAAGTTCGCCTTTGTGCTATTTTCTGTCCATTATTGTGTTATTGTTTTTAATTTTTGTGTGCAATGAAGTGTTCACATACATACAAAATTTCAACAAGCAAGGTAAAACCTCCAGCAGCTCAAATTGGTTCAAACAACACGATAATTAGGTTGTGATGAATGCGTCAATGTTAAACAATACACTAACAAGTACCGTCCATATAATTATTGTCGTACGAGCAACAACATTTGCATTGGAATATTTGGAATCATAGAGGAAATAACTCGTAGAGTGGAAATGTCGTAAAATTTATATGAAAACAAAATTCGCCAAGCTATGACCGACAAATGGGACCGAGATAGGTGCGGGCGCGAAGTGCGCCTGCGCCCGCACCTCTCTCGGCCCCCGCGGTCGCCACACCCCGCGACCCTGCACCGCGCGGGCGAGGACTCATTTAAGTCGCTGTCAACAGCAAATGACCTTGAGCAGCGCCACTCTTCACACATACGGTTCGCGTGCCTGTGAGTGAAAGAGAAGAAACTATTCCGGCAGCTTGGCGCGCGTCTGAAATCTTGCAAATAAGACGCGAATAAGAAGAAATAAAAAATAGTATGGATTATTTGTGAAATATGACTCGTTAGCCGTGTAGGTATGAATATGTTGACTTCATGTTTTTAATTGCAGACCCATACGTCGAAAAAATAAAGACATAGAACCGTTTAATGATGATTTTAAGACCAATCTTTGCAATTATTTTCTATCGAGCCGATTTTGTTCAATTATGTATCGAGTCCGTCTAGCGTGTTTGAAATATGATGAAAATTAACATTATATTTTTTTTGTGTGTAGTTTTTCTTAAAAAAGTGCTTAAATAACATCAATTTCAACAAAATTAGGTGTTGTCAGCCTCTTAAGCGGTCGGTCTTACCTATAGTGTGGCTATTGCTCTGATTGGTCGTCCTATTCCGATGGTCAAGCAGGAAAACATAGTTAGGCAAGCAGCTATTATAATCAATATGAATGTTAGATATTGTTAATATTTAGTTACTACGTGGCATAGTTAGATAATGACACTCACTAAGTATAATACCTACCAAATCAAATTCTAATAACTTACAATAAATTGACTTCGTTCCTTGTAAGACATAAAGGAAAAAAAAGCGAAAAAATTGTTAGTCTGTTGTCTTCACTCATATTATGATGTATTAATGACTATCGTGAGGTTAGGATTTGAGCTCCGACACTATTAGACTGATTTGTATAATTCTTTCAGCATTATCTACAATTATAGGCTTTATTTAAAACTCCGCGGACGAAGGCGCAGGCAACATCTAGTCACTATCATCACTACATACTAGTATAAAACAAAGTCGCTTTCTCTGTCCCTTATACCTATCCCTATGTATGCTTAAATCTTTAAAACTACGCAACAGATTTTGATGCGGTTTTTTTTTAATAGATAGAGTGATTCAAGAGGAAGGTTTATATGAATAAAACAAGCATAATATACCGTGCGAAGCCGGGGCGGGTCGCTAGTAAGTTATAAATCAATGTGTTACAGAATTTGGTAGGTAGCGTGTTACTACTCTATTTATTACTTATTTACTCCATGTTTGAGATGCTTGCAAAGATTGGCAAACAGCGGACTTAGCTGTACGGTAAATCGTGTCGAGTATGTTTGTATGGTAATTAGATGAGCACGATTGTAAAAACGTAAATTTTTATTGCTTTATTTTTCCGGTTGAGAAACTCTAGTCCTTTGTCTTTTGTGCATTCTTTCACGTCATATCGTTCTCAATGTCTAGTGCTTGCGACGATACGACTATAGCTATAAAATGGCGACTTTTACGCATTTCCTCAAAGCTATAACTATAAAGCAGGGTAACGTAAAAGAACACTCTGTAGAGAATGTTTTCATAAAAAAATACGTGCTTTGGTATAACAAAACGAACAAAACGTATGTTTTGTCTTGTTGACGACCAACAAGACACCTCACTCCGTACAATGCTTAAGTACGAGCGAAAGGGTCAAGTTGTTCGTCTGCCAGTCGCAGAAATGACTTCATGGACGATTATTGCTTTGAGAATCGAACCCTCGTGTTCGATACTCGCCGCTATAGACGCGTTGCTGAGTTTTATTTTGACTTATCCATGTAACAATCCCTGTGCGAATATTCAGCGTTTTTTCAGCGTTTTTTTTTTCGTCATTTCGTCTCAGCATATACCTACCATTAAAAGAGATGATGCTGAGTCTTAACTTTTTATGACAACGAAACACAGTATCGATGCCGCATTTAGCTTATCCAAAGTTGTTGCGGCTTGTCCTTCTGTTAGGATAATAATTGTGGCACGACACTGACGCATGAACCGAGCGGTCGAAACGCTTGAATATTGGCCCCACTAGATAGTAATAAAACAAAGTCGCTTTCGCCGGTTTCGCTTCTCTGTCCGTCCCTAGTACATATGTATGCTTAGATCTTTAAATCTAAGCAACGGAACACCCATTTTGTTAATTATGATTAAAAAATATTGAAAAAAATTACAGGACCTTTTTAGTCAAAGTTAGTTGCCCTTTTTAGTCGCCCAATTTTGCCAGACCCGGTATTTTGCAAGAAAATTCATGAAAAGAGCGCCGCGTCTGCGACGCGTCCTCGTCCTATCTCATCTGTATCAAGCTACACGGTTGTAATCCGTTTATTTTATGATGAATGCCCTTGTTACAGTGTTCCCGTGTCATGGTGCAGGCATGGCCACCACGACTATGGTAGTGTCGCCGCTCGCCACGCAGTCCTCGCCCAAAACCAAGAGGCGGCTCTTCGCCGAGGCACGTCAGAACAGTTTACAAAAGCTCAGCATCATTTTTGACCACGGCCATAAAAACGGTAAGATGCATGCTTAGTTGAAATACTTTTAAGTTACCGAAAACAAAGAGCCGATAGAAAAGGAGAGCATGGGCACGATGAGTAACGTAGTCACACTATCTTTTTCTCCTTTCTTCGTCAAAATTTGAAAACGAAGATGTAACGAGTTTCTGCTTTTTGAAATAGATGGCGCTGAGAGTTGCTACGAGCTACGACAGTAAACGAAAGAAAATATGACCAACCAATGACATCGTTTTCACTGTACTGTTTCATGGTCTCATTACTGCTTAGTATACTCAGCGGAACAAAATATGGCCCAGGCTCCATACAAAATTACCCACATATATTGCACTAGCTGTTGCCCGCTACTTCGTCTGCAAAGAATTCGTTTATCGCTATCCCGCGGGAATTTTCCGGGATAAAAAGTAGCCTATGTGCTATTCCAGACTTTTTCTCTATCTATGTGTTGAATTTCATCCAGATTCGTTGGGCCGTTCTGGCGTGATTGAGTAACAAACAAACATCCATCCATCCATCTATTCATCCATCCATACTTTCGCATTTATAATATTAGTTACTTAGATTAGATTAGATTCAAGGGCCACATTTTTCCCGCTGAGTAGGTAACTACATTTGTACTGTAAAAGATTATCCGCTAAATAAGTTACTACTCCATCACATGTACTTAACCATATACTTAACCGTTCCATGACAAAAAAACGCTCCAGTAAAGCATAACCTAATTAATATAAAAACTAAACGAACCAATTCATTACCTATGTCTCAGACAAAATTAAAAGTTTTAGCGGCCAAAATTGGAACTAACATGAATTCATATTAACTAAACTGTAATCGCTAGACAGTGGCGCCTTCTTTACTCGTATTAGTAAGTCTGGTGGCGCTGTACCCTTTTCGTTGCGTGCTAGTTTTCCGGAAATCAAGTTTAGTTTAAGGTTTTCTTTTCTTACATAATTCGGTTGGATTGGCCTTGGTTTTGGTCACGAGATTACTTCTCCGTGCAGCTCGTACCAGCTATCCTCGGGTTTTTAAACGATTAGAATGTAATGACGTCGTAAATTAGGTCTTAGTTTTATCGTTAAAAATTCTGAAGACTTTTTTAACTTGGAAGTCATTGTTTTTTTAGTAGGTACCTAGTGTAGTTTTCTTTGAAAGCTTACCGAATCCCACATCTCCTTTTCCTCGGCATCACCGCCAGCGTCACCCATTTTTAATTTGATAAATAAACCTTCTAAATATAAGAATAAGCCCTCCAACCGCCACTAAACTTTAAATAAACGAACATCTGCTAATGCCATTGTGACGTTCTTTCAATCTCAAGTAGACACAAAAACATAAAAGCTGACAGACGGGAGAAAAAAAATAAAATTCGAGACCACTGGTTTTAGTAAACAATTGTCTTAATTTTATTAAGAGTAGTTTATTGCATAAATTAATAAGTCCAGTTTGTAAATTTACATCATCACAAGGTTGCAAACTAGTTATAATTCGCAAGGGTATTACAAGATGGCAGCACCGTGTCGAGAATGATCCGCGCGCATCCAACGACTGCTTTCAACACAAATATTCCGTTTTGACATTTGATTTTGCTGTGCTGCCAGCATAAAAGAGAATCTACTAAATGATAAAAAATTGTCTTTTATTTAACTTTAAAAACACAAATGAAATAAAAATACCGGTAATTTTTACTTGCCACATTTATGATTTTTATAATTAACAATAAAAATTATCTGCCAATTTTTTTATGACGATGTTTTTTCTCCAGGCCCTGGATCCCAGAAACGATTTGAAGTAGTAGACAAAACTATTGAAACAATTTGATAATGACTTTGTTATAAAGTAGCTGTTGCCCGTGGCTCCGTCTGCGCAGAATTCGTTTACCGCTATTGCGCTGTTAACTCGGCTGTTTTCCGGGATTAAATAAAACTATCCTACGTCCCTCTCCTATGAAACTATACCAAAATCTAACTAAATTGATTCAGCGGCTTAAGTGTGCGTTAAAAAGTAACAGACAGGCAGACAAACAAACACACTCATTTACAATATTAGTATTTCCAAATTTAGTTTTCACAAGTTAGTATTCACTAATTTTAAAGGAAAATTCTTGGTTTTTGTTAACTAACCTTGTCAAACAAAAGAATACTGTATTTACTTGAACAACACACTGCAAGTCGCCTACATGACACAACTTTGTTCACTACTTTAATTCGTATCTGGGACGTGTTACAATCATGCTACCTAAACTTCTCGTGTTAGTGTTACTCAAAATATGTTTCTTGTCCAATAAATTCAGTCAACAAACAACTTCTTTAGTAGAAATGGTAGAAAACGTAACTTTTAGTGTGGTAACACAGAACTCTGCAGTAGCAATTTGTTGTATTTCTGAGCGCCATTGCTTTTTACCGATGTAATGTTGAAATGATTTTAATCTGTTTTCATCTGCAATTATATGTGATGTTTTAGCAAAACACTGAAGTGATTGTGTACTAAAACTATCGAACTTCTTAAAGTTTTTGTGCTGGGCTTTGTCATGGCCGGTAAGTGGTGACTTTTAGCGCCCGCTAGTCAAGGGCGAAATCGGATTCGGGAATCGCAATAAGTCGAAGATGTTTTATCGTTCGAACTCCGACGGTAAATGCAATGTTCTTGTAATTGGTGTGATTTTCGTATTTAGTGTTTTGATAACAGTGTCGATAGCATAGTGGAAGTGTTTGGTTATTTTTCTTAACTTACAAAGCCGATCGTTTGTAACCTTTACGTCTTGTATTTCGTTGTTACACTGGAGTTTGAGCACAGGGAAGGTTCTCGCAACGGTATTTACGGTACATTTCGCCTGAATAACGCGGTATTTATCTGTATAAACGCTGTAACAAAAAGTTGTTTGCATTGTAACAGATGATAGGAATAATTGTTGATCGTGAAGGTCAGACAGGCACTGAGAGTTTGACGTCGCTTCTCTACATTTGATTAACAAGTAAGCCTTTCTATGCGCCCGTTTTTACTCGTTAAAAACTGAACAAACACTAGAAAGTGAAGATTATAGTGTAGGGGGATCATTGATGTATTTTTTTGTTTAGTGACCAGATGTTAGTGTTAGGTAACAAAAATGATGATTGCCTTGATTAACAGGTCTAAGTACATGTGTTAGCAATCATTTGACACAGGTCAGTGGTAATAAACATGTACCTTAAGGTTAATAGAAAAGGGACTTTTTTGTTTTGGCTAGTAAAGATGTTTTAGTCCTCTAATTTAAATAAATAACTGGCTTAGTGCGTTGCTAAGCGCGTAGTTCGAAAACGTCTGAATCAATTTTTTTTTAATATTCATTGAGTACAAATAAGTTTTATTACGCAGCTCAATTTTATTCTTTTGTAGGAGACTAGCCATAGGAATGAGCTAATAATGTTTTTAACTTGCATCTACCCTTTGAAAAAGTATTGAGATTTTGATGAATGACTATAATATTCGTTATAATGTGATAAGAGTTATGATGAACTGCATTCATTTATTGAGTTATTATTATTATCAGGGAAAACTGATGTTTTTTTATACTTCATTTAATTTAGGATGAGAAACCACAACAACATTATATTGCGGTTCGTGAACTGTAATCTCTTAACAATTTGTACTAGAGTAACAATTGAAGACACGCAAATAAAGTGACATTAAAACAATTTTACTTTGCAGCTGCCAAACTATTGCACTGTACTATTTGCTAGGTAAGAAATAGTTGACCAGACAGCACTATAATGCTATTGTGGTTTCTCATTCTCAATTAAATGAAGCATAGAAGCGCATACCATTAGGAGTTTCTGTTGATACATCTTTCACAAACTGCACCAGTTGATATACATTTTACAAACTTCTACTTATATGTTGTATTTAATTCAATGTATGGGGTGGAAAGTTAACCTTTTGTATACCTAGTCCCGGATCCGGGCCAAAATTAAAAGTTATCTTTTTGTATTTACTTTTTTAACTCTGAAGTTTGTATTATTTGAGACAAATGAGACTAGACTGCAGGTTTTTTTTATTCTGGTGTACAAAGAGTTAATATGGGTCATTAAGGGCAGCTACTAGATTTTTTGCTGTTCTGTGATTGTCCTTGCAAATAAACTAATGAACTTACAAGGTGCAATATAAAACCCTAGATACCTTTTGGAAATTGATAAATGTTGATAACCCTTGATTAATATCTTGATTAGATAAATATTAAGAAATCACTTGAAACATATCAAGTGACCTTTAAACTAATATTAACATAGGAAACACATTAGATGACAAAGATAATTTATAATGACTAATGATAATTTAAGAGACCAAGAAATTTTGACATGTTGTTTTTCAACTTAATTTATGGTTAGGCAGGATTTTCTCATATTGTCAATATAGTCAAGGAATTTAATTCTTAATCCACCATGGCACCTTTTATACTAAACATCATAACAAGATTACATAGAACTGCAGTAAATAAATCAATTTTAGTTTAAGGCCAAATAGTCCATGAGCTCCTAGCACTACATTTGGATCAAATATCAAACCCATAAGAGTGCGAGTCAAGATAAGATTGAGGAACCTTTTCTCATAAAACGTCATAGTTACATTGCATTACTTAACAAGGAAAATTGTTTATTTTATGCTGATATAATTATTAAAACATTTGAACGTTTTAAGTCATTACTTAATTACTTAGATATAAAAAATATGGCTAAGTATATTTATGCAACATTCATGTTTACTATTTGCTAGATTTATTAATCAAGGGCTTGGCTGTCTTTACATATGTAACGTGTATATCAACTACATTTGGTTGGGTGCCAAATTGTTGTATGATAAATTTTATTTCCTTGTGACCTCTATGCATATCTCAAAGCTTGTGATGTCATTTAATTCTCATTATGATTAATCTATTTTTTTAGTCAAAACGTTGTAGGAGGCCCTTATATTAAAATTACTTACTATTAGTATAAATAAAGCAGTAAGTGAAACAAAGTTTTTTTTTTATTTAAAACATGTTTAAAATTACCAACTTGATCTAGCTAAGCCCAGACCCGCAGTAAAAGGAAAATGAAGGAATCCAAATATTAAATTCACACAGAGCGAGCTTACATGGCTAAATATTGCCCAGAACTGCTGGAAACCATAGTCTACTCTCCTATTTATAACTTTTATGAGAGCCTTCATTATCTTCACCAAGCACAGTTCATAACTTCATATAGTTATATACAATTTCCCCTTTATCCCTGCTTATCATTCTGGAAACCTTTTCATTGTTTACTCTACAATAGGGCATAGGAAGTGTTACATTTCTCATTCACAACCTGGTGTATACGGTTACAGTAGCTCAAACAGGTTTAGTGTTCTTACTACTATAGCCATTCATCATTTGGACTTGTTTGTGAGTTCATGTCTCTACACTTTAGGATGTGCTTTTTATAAAAAAAGGTTAATTCGGTTCTCGTTGGTTAAGTTTATATGTAGGATGCTTAAAAAGAAAGAAGTGCCGTGGTTCTCTAATCATCGTATCAGAGTACACAATAATTTTGCCAATTGGCGGAATCACTCTTGCCGACTCCATTGGAACACTGTATGCGATTGTACGTAAAATTTATACAATTTTCGTGATCAATTTCTCTTACATCCATTGAGTAAACAAACACTTTGAATTTGGATAAAGTGAATTTGTTAGATCTAAATTTGAAGTGAAAATGACTGAAATGGAAGTAAGACAATCTTAAACTTTTAACTTATGACCGTTGTGAGAATGTTCTTTTACTTAGTTTTATAACTTTTAATCTTTAACACAGCATCAAATTTAACATAACATTTTTTGTAAATTTTTCAGCTATTTACTGTAATTTGTGAAGCAGAGTATTGGAGTCACAAACATAAATCTCAGTAAAATGGCTGGGTACTGTATAGTACGGAATATATTTAAAAAAAAAATAGACATTTGTTATGGTTTTGTTAATTTGAATGCTGTGGTTTTCTTAGAGTTCATTGCATTTACAGGTAAATTAATTAAATAACTTAGATAATGGAGATGTTGAGATAATTAGAATAGAATTTATTCAACATTAGAAAAAGAATTTAAAAGAATATGGGTACAGTTTATGTACCTGCATTTCATCTGAACATCTTCAATACCACTTTTGAATTTAATGCTTTTGAATTTAATTCCTAAATTGGGTTATTTATTGGGTTTTTACATTCTAGTTTCTAACACAGTTTTATGAACCTTTTAACTGTTTTTCCTAAAATTAATTTATTGAGCTTTTGCCTGTGACTTTAAATTCTTTTTGATATTTTTCTTTGAATAAGATCTTACTCTGAGTCAATAATGGACCAACTCTTCTTATTTTTAATACATTATATGATATTTTTTATAAAACTTAAGAATACCTATGAGAAAATGTCCATAAGTTGACTCAGTGTGGCATTTAGATAAATATAAAATAATAATTTAATTTATCAGACCTTAAAATAGTGAAAATTATACTATATTCTGTTTGAATTCTATGAAACGTGACACATAAGGACAAATTTAAAACTAATTGTGTTTATCAGAATCAAGATACACTTTATTGGACCGGAGTGGTGATGACTGAGGCCCACTAAATTAGTTTAAAAGAACAGTCATACTCGCACCTAATGGATTCTCCAATCAGATATTTAATTGCTGAGTCAATGCAATAGAATTATACTTCCGAATATATATGGATATGCGAGTGATGTTACATGAATATTTTCAGAGCCTTTTAAAAACGTAGGACAAGTATGATCCGCATTAAATACAAATAAGTGGGTTGTCAGGCGTAATTCTCTTGTCCGAAGTCAATTAATGGTTTTACAAAGTCCATTTGCTATTCATCAATCAAACATAATAAAGAGCAAGTGAATTGACCATCAATAATCTTTCAACTGCAGGCAATACTGTAATTATTTACAATGTATACCAATCTTACATGTTGCAGTTTTTTACTAACAATTTCTTGTGTTGTAGTGTATATTAGAAAAATTCTTTTGAGACACGACAGCTTAACGAAAAAACGTATTAAGTAATAAATTACAACATAAATAAAGTTGCCACTAGTCAATTTCAAAGGAAGCTACAGATAAAACAAGGGAGCAGTATATTGGCTCAGAGATAATTATTGAGATGACTTAAGGAATGATAATAATTAATAAAGCGAGCCTTCCTGTTCTTAAGGGCCGGCAACGCTCCTGTGATTCCCCAAGTCTTGCAGGTGTCCCTGGGCGATGGTGATCACTTCCATCAGGTGACCCGTCTGCTCGTTTGTCCCCTCATATATATATAAAAAAAAAGAATAGTGTCTATCCAAATTTCCCAAATCCAGTTTGCCAGTGTTAATTTGACTTGGACTTTGACTGTTACGGATGTGTTTCAGGCAATGGTGGGGAGACAACATGGTGTTTCAGCCAGGTGAAGGGCACATTGGAGGACGATGTGACGGAGGCTGACCTGATCTCCTGTGTGGAGTTCAACCATGATGGCGAGCTGCTGGCTACAGGAGACAAGGGTGGCAGGGTTGTTATATTTCAGGTAATAGTTATTTCTATTTGTAAAGTTCTGTCGTGAGCCAGGGCTTTAACTTGAGACTGGTAGGTTGCTAACATTAACCTTTTTAAGATCACAGTCTAAAAGAGTATGCATTGGAAGGGGTAGTCTGGAACTACGTTTCATGACCGTTTGTATGAAGAGATTGATGAATGTAGATTAAGCAAAAGACCAGATCCTGTCCAGTCAGTGTCCAGATCGTAGTCTCTGCCTACCCCTGTCTGGGGAGAGAGGAGTGACGGTGTGTCCCTATGTATGTATAAAAGAGACAGGACACATCCTCATAGCACTTCAACTGCATTACTTTCTGTTCTGTGGAGGATACCATTCGGAAATTGGATATTTTGTGTTGAATTCAAAAAGAGTGAGAGGAGGACTAGAAGAAAACTATAGTAGGTAAATTCTTTTTGAATTTTAGAGCAAGAAACAAATACGAGTTGTATTTTTTAAAATGGTGTGACTTCAAAAATCGATCCAGAGGAGAGCGGGTTGCATGAATCGGACCGTTATTTGTATTACGTTTCTACCGCTTTATATTGTGCTAAGATGGACTAAATATCACTACTATCAGTCAGTCAGTATCATTCATGTTAAAACACGTAAACTAGTGTCATCCACTACAATACTAGTCAGAGCTTTAGCTACAGATACACTCGGAAAATTAAACGCAATGAAAAGAACGACATTGTACAATTCAACAAAGGAGCAGGTGTGCTATGTAGCAGGTAAAAAGGTCAGAGTTGGGCTTACGGGTTCTGCCAATAACCAATAATATTGTGAACGAAACGAAAGTATTCAGAAACTAGAAATTCAAAGAAATAATGAAAGAATTCATTTTGTATCATGTCTACTGATCATTCAATTTAAAGTATGTATTAATGCTCGAGGACTGTGAATACAAAATTAGGAAAACACAATCCCAGAGCCAGATTGGTAGATGATTTTTTGCCTCAAATACTTTCAGAAAGGAAATTTAATAATTATGAATCGTCATTCTTACGAGATCTCCGAACGAAACGTCGCAGTAATTATAAAATGTGAAAGTTCATGGGGACGTACAGGTCACGGGGCGTCATATGATTAGGTTTGTTACTCTTTCATGCAAAAATTTCTGATGACCCCCCACTGTATTTGAATTTGTATTGTATACGTGAAACTGTTTAAAAGGAGCCTAAATAAAACATGTACGTAACAGTTTGATAATCAGTATTAAAATCGGATTTGTTTACATCTCGGACGATGATGACGAACTGTTAATCTTGACGTGACGCAATGACGAATTAATTCGTGCCGTCAGTTAAGATAAGGAAGCATAGATTAGATAGTTATTTACAACTTACTAGCTAGTGTATTGGACCAGATCAAACTAGTCTATTGAAAAACATTTGTTTACTTGATTTTTACCCGACTGCGCTAGAGGGTGGGTTATGTTTTTCGAGTCTATGTAGGTATGTATGTGGATTTCTTTGGCACGCTCTAGAGCCTAAACAGCTCGTCGTATTGAGCTTGAGATGTATCATTAGATTCGTCTTATTCGTGAGAGACTGGGTACATCAAATTTATAAAAAATTTGCCAGTCAGGTTTTTCAAAATATGTAATTAATTTACATGTTATTGAGGCTTTTAGAATTTTGAATGGTTGTTTTATTTAGGGCCTGTATAGTACCTGCCAACTTCAGAGTGCCCATGCATGTTCTATAGTCGGTACATCTGCACGCGAACTGCGATTGAAATGTATGGGCAGACGGCATTCGCTGTTTTGTTGCAGTCTGACTGAACGCAGTCGGTCTGTAATCCCGCCTAAGCAAATCCCTAGCGATGTTCAGAATTTATTAAGAATCGGTTCGTTTTAAATGTTACAAAAACGTCCTAATTTTTTGTCAAACTCGTTTTTTATCGTGTTTGTGAGTTTTTTGACAGCGCTCAACAAATCTGTAGTAAATAAAATTCTAATATGTAGTATTCTAGTCTAGATGAAACGTATAGCAATATCTTAAAAAGGACTTACACGGCTTTATAGGGCCTTAACTTAACTATTTAATTGTTAATTACCTCGACGTTACCTTTATACGGTCTATTCGGACGGATGGCAACGCTAAATATACCTATGCAATATAGGATTAGTATGTCTATCTACCTGAACGGCGCAGTCTCAGGTCCTCGACACTCGTGACCTATAAAACGACATCGGAATTCATGACTCGCTTCACAATCGTTCATTGTTTTTGAATTACGATTTAGATTCGTATCTCTAACTTCTGTACGATTCGGATGCATTATGTTTTTGCTGGCTTCATGATTGGTCGTGTTTATGACGATTTGATGGCTCTGTCACCGGTTTCATTTGATGAGGTGCGTAGTATTGCAAATGAGATTACGTTGATATCGCGTTCGCATTTCGCATGCTAATCGGTGAGGGAGATAGATGCCGTTTGTTTGTGGGTAGGATTATATTATTTCAATGGACTAAGACTAATTACCATGCTACTCTTCGACACGTGTGGACGAGTAGTAGATAAGCTTTTATTCGTGGACATATTGTCCATTTTAGGTCAGTATAAACCAGTATACAATACAATACATTTTTTATCTGAACACCACAAATCAGTACAATACAATACAATACAGTACAAATACTCTTTATTGAACACCACAAATCAGTACAAAACAATATAGAAACAAAGAACAAAGTATACAATAGGCGGTCTTATCGCTTAGTAGCGATCTCTTCCAGACAACCAATAAGTCAGAGAAATAAGTTGGAGACAGTTTGAGTAGGTGGTGGAAACAAAAAGCCCGGAGAGACGCAGGCTAAATAAACAAGTGGTGAAAAATTGTGCTGAATTTGAAATATGAGTAGCTTAGAATAGAAGGAACTTACGGCTCCCATTAATCATGTGAACTAGTCAAAAATTGGATTAGAGCCGTAGTTTTGAAGATATAAACAGATTTATACCACTTTCAAGCGGTACTTTTGAGTGATGTGCTTTTAAAAATCGCCCCTCAGAACGGCCCAACGAATCTGGATGAAATTCGGTACATAGATAGAGAAAAGTCTGGAACAGCACATAGGCTACTTTTTATCCCGGAAAATTCTTCCGGGATAGCGATAATCGAATTCTTTGCAGGCGAAGTCGCGCTTATCAGCTAGTGATGAAATAAATGCGCTGGTTAATTATTTATTTTCTTTCCAGAGGGACCCGGCGTCGAAACAGTGCGTGCCCAAAAA
Organism: Pandemis heparana; assembly: GCA_963854515.1. Lineage (NCBI taxonomy): Eukaryota > Metazoa > Arthropoda > Insecta > Lepidoptera > Tortricidae > Pandemis > Pandemis heparana. Next base: position 8,570,703 of record OY978028.1, read on the forward strand.
AGGAGAGTATAATGTGTACTCGACATTCCAGTCCCACGAACCAGAATTCGACTACCTCAAGTCATTAGAGATCGAGGAGAAGATCAACAAGATACGGTGGCTCAAGCGCAAGAATCAGGCGCATTTCCTCCTCTCCACCAACGATAAAACTATAAAATTATGGAAGGTGAGATTTCTTAGGCTTTACTCGGGGAATCTAACCCCCTTATTCATGAACGCTCTATCTTATAGGCTTCTGTTAACTTAGCAATCGTTTGTCCTTATCTGTGAAAGGTAAATGTCAAAGTGGCAGATAAGGACAAACGATTGCTAAGTTAGCTGAAGCCTACAGAGCGTTTATGAACAAGGGGGTTAGTTTTCGGAAGGGATATTTACGCAAGAAAAAAAAAAACACAAAATCGCAAAATACTTAAGAGTGCTCGATTTCGTGATTGCGAGGTTAAGGTATCGTGTCCACCAATGCCAAAAAATCTTGCAAGTCTACCGTACCATACCACAATGATAGCATGTTGGCGGGTGGTGGACCTTGTGCAAAGTCTGTCAGGACAGCTACCACCGGCTTACTCGCTAATCCTGCCGCCAAGTACACTGATGCGTGCCGCAAGCACTGGATTGCGCTGCTGTGTTACGGCGTGGAGAGTAACAGCCTTATTCATAAAAAGTTAGAGGCTCGCTATAAGCTCGCTATAGGACCGATGCAAAAAAAACATGATTCATAAACGTCAATTAGCGCTAATCAGTCCTTCAAGGGTCTGTTAAATAGTCCGAAAGTTAGCGGACCGTAGACCCCCCTTTATCTCTTTGCTAACTCACAAAATGGCCGCCACAAATCTGAACAGCTGATTTTGGCAAGAGCAAAACCATACACAAGACATTTTTTTTGTTTTAAGTTTTTATCCCCTCCGGGAAAGGTAAAGGAAACTAGATCCACACTGACTAGTCTGTCGTGTTAATTCGCTGGTTTCCCGCGAATTCGCTGCCACTGCGTCAATTTTTTTTTAATTCACTAAAAGGCCATTTTTGGTCTATGATTTGTCAAGGTGACAACATAACGCGTCTAATCCATCCATCAACAGCTCATTAGCTAACAGACTGCTAGCAAGCGTTTATGAATCATACTTTTTAACAACTGTCAAATAAGCTTAATCAGTCTGTTAACAGTTAACAGACTGATTAAAACTTAAATTAAGGATTTTTTATGAATAAGGCTGTAAGACAGCTGGTGAAAGTACTGGCATAAGAGGTATTCTATCTTCTCCAAGCTGTCTACGACACAGAGACACATGAGACAATGAGACAGCAAGACACCCGAATGCTATTCTACAAGCTTATGGACTGTGTGTGATATGTTTGTCGTTGTAGGTGTCGGAACGCGACAAGCGCGTGACCGGCTACAACACGCGCGAGGAGAGCGGGCGCGTGCGCGACCCGGCGCGCATCACGGCGCTTCGCGTGCCCACCTGGCGCCCCGCGGAGCCCATGGTCGAAGCTTCTTCCAGGTCAGACACACACACACACACACACACACGATACTACTTAAGAGGGTTCATTCCTACTGAGCTGGCAACGTCGCATTTTTGATGTTTTTTTACGATTATTTCACGGAAATTGAATGAAAGTTTCAAATGTGCGTCTGTAGTGTACTTCGTTTTTAGTGTATTAATGTGTCTAATGCAACAATTGACCGCGATGGACTTTTATTTTCTTATTAAACGAGATATATTATTTTATTCCTAGGCTCTATTCGACGAACAGCTCTATGGGTATCAGTCAGTTAAGTGCTTATCTGATTGATAAATCGGCCCTAAGTCATACTAACGTAACTGCTGGAATAATCTGGAAGATTCTATTTTTTAAATCTCGTATGTAAATAAAAAACATGTCTTATGTAAAGATAGTTTATTGGCGTTTAATTTAGTTAGCATTTAGCATGTTTCAAATTTATGAAAGTGACAAGGCCTTAGCTATTTACTGTCTTACGAAATATAATATGCAATATATGATTTCAATCGCTCTATATTAAAAAAAGTTAATCTAAGATCGGATTAGAATCACGGCACCCAATTCACCCCTATCGATTTAAGAGGGGATATTCCTATCCGTTTAACACGCCAAGCTTATTCACCTTATCGGTTTTTTATTACTTATTTAATAAACAATTCCGAGTGCTGATAATGAAATAACTTTTATTAAATTATATCAGTTATTTATCTGCAATGCTAATAATGCGGAGAGGTTTATTGAACGGAGTTTGTTTGTATATGATTATGAAATTGTGTTGCGTCATTTAATTATTTTTATGTATTTAGTTTACGCCCGTACGTTATTATTTTAATACTGAGGTAAAGTTAACATGGAAGACTTGGAAGAGGCTATGTATGTGCGCCACTTATGATCTCTGTAGATTGTTCCTCCACCGCTTTTACGTACAAAAACTCCATGCAATAGGCTCCTTTATTCATGAAAAGTTAATTCAATGCAATACTTTTTCTGCAAAGATGAGATATCGTCGATACTTTATTGTTTACTTAATGTGGAAGTTGAAGACGCTGTCACGGGATAGTAAGATTTACCTGCTATGGGTGGTGTAGCGGTATAGCACGCATCACGGAATGATGAAGAACCGGGTTCGATTCCCGGCCATAGCTTTACTTCAAGCTTCATAGTCACGTTCTCTAACCAAATGGGCTATCCGTCGTCCGTCCGTAAATACTTTTGCTCCACGACTCAACAAAACAAAAACTCTAAGAGTTTTCAATGATTCACAGTTAAGTTCATTCGAAATATTATAAACGGGATATGAACCGCGATTACCTTTACTGTCTACCCGTGATCATGATGCATGCAACTGCGTCGAAATATCGGGAGTTCAATAAAGGTAATCGGTAATACCCCTTTTATAATATTTCGAAAAAAAAAAAACACTTCAAAAATCGAACGCGATTCATTCATTTTCAAAATAAGCTCTTAGAGGATCTTATATCCTGGTACTTAAACTCCCTCCGTCTTACGCCTGACGCGAGTTTTTAACCCATCCCAAAAAGTGCTCGGCGCCGCTAAAGTTTTCACTTCAAAACTTATTATTTACGGTTATCGTTTGTTCCCAGACGGATATTTGCCAACGCTCACACGTACCACATAAACTCCATCTCGCTGAACTCTGACCAGGAGACGTACCTGTCTGCGGACGACCTGCGCATCAACCTGTGGCATTTAGAGATCACCGACCAGAGCTTTAACATTGTTGACATCAAGCCAGCCAACATGGAAGAGCTTACAGAGGTATAATGCAGTAACGTCTTAGCCATAGCCTTCTCTATTGTCTTCTATAAGCCGTGCTATTAGCTTTGGCAACCAGTGGCGCAAAAGCTCTACGGGGCCCCGAACTGGCTTGGCCTTGAGCGTAGAAGGGAAGATGATGCACTTCTATATAGTGAGGATGGGTCTGATGAATTTGCCGCGGGCAAAAGTTTGGCAGTTTAAGTTTGGCAACGTCTCATTTTTACGTTTAGGTTCACAAGCCATGTCGTAGCCTTAGTCCCCTAGTCATACATAATGAACAATAATTAATTATCTCCCTTACCTTTAATCAATGAACAATATGAAGGTAATTGTTAAATAGTAAAATTAATTTGTTTTTGTTTCAGGTGATAACCGCGGCAGAGTTTCACCCCACTGAATGCAATCTCTTTGTATATTCTAGTAGTAAGGGTGAGTAACTAATCAATATTTTTCATGAAACTTGTTGAAACAGATTTTTTGTCCCCTAATATTTGTTTATTTAAATACTGAAAACCATCATCATCTTCCTAGCGTTTCTTCCCGGCATTTGCCACGGCTCAGTGAGCCTGGGGTCCGCTTTGACAACCTAATCCCAAGATTTGGCGTAGGCACTATACTTCATTTAATTTAGAATGAGAAACCACAATAACATTATATTGCGTCTGGTCAATTATTTGTTACCTAGCAAATAGTACAGTGCAATAGTTAGGCAGCCGCAAAATAAAATAGTTTTAATGTAACTTTATTTGCGTGTCCTCAATTGTTACTCTAGTACAAATTGTAAAGTGATTACAGTTCACGAGCCGCATTATAATGTTGTTGTGGTTTCTCATCCTAAATTAAATGAAGTATAGTGCCATCTCTGACCTTCCAACCTAGAAGGGTAACTAAGCGTTATTGGGATTGGTCCGGTTTCCTCGCGATGATTTCAGCTCAGACGATTTCAGGCTGAAGATATCTGCTTCAAAATTGAGGAGCAAGATTCCACCGAATAGTGACACTATTGCAAAAAAATCTGTTACTGGGAATCGAAATTTCTGTTTGTAATCATTAAATTGCATAATTGTTCTATTGGATGTGCGCGTATACGAGTATACATACATACGTTGCAAGTTAACCCTTTTATGAGGTAGAGGCAATTTAGCGACCAAATGCATTGTGTTGGAATTTCAACCTTATTCAATTTTAATATACGTCACAATTTCCATTGTAATTATTGAAAACGCGCTTTGAAAATATCCTTTGTCAGCTATGCATTCGATAGCTGCTTTTGAATCTGGTAGTATGTTCCAATAAATGGGGCCTTATAAAGGGTTAAATAAAGGCTTGTAATAATAGAACGTGGTAGACTCGTGGTTTGACCTGTGGCCTCTCAAGCAGAGCGTCGTGGGTTCAAATCCCGAGCTCGCACCTCTTGAGTTTTTCGGAATTTATGTGCGAAAGTTACCTTTGAAATTTGCCATGAGCTTTTCGGTGAAGGAAAACATCGTGAGGAAACCTGCACACATCTGCGAAGAAATTCAATGGTGTGTGTTAAGTTCCCGATCCGCACTCCCGTTCCCAATACACGGAGGAGGCATGTGCCATGAGGCACGCTGAATTACACGACAATTTAATAAACTCACTGAAATTGTAGCGAATTCGGAATAAAAAGGTTATATTTAAAAAAAAAAAGACTGTCTGAATGTATTGTTGTGGGTGCGTCAGGTACGATCCGGCTGTGCGACATGCGCGCGGCGGCGCTGTGCGACCGGCACGCCAAGCTCTTCGAGGAGCCCGAGGACCCGCACGCGCGCTCCTTCTTCTCGGAGATCATCTCCTCCATCTCGGACGTCAAGCTGAGCAACTCGGGACGGTCAGTACATGCTGCCCATAGAGGTAGTAAGTAATTAGAGTGGTGATAGCTACACAATTGTGACAACGCATCTGTCTTTTCGACATTTACCATGTCGAAAAAGACAGATGCGTGATTTAGGCACAATAAGGTTGATTATCGACCTTAATTTGTGAACGGATTTAGTGATTTTAGCTTGTCAGCCGACGATTTATTTTGTTTTATTGAAATTGATAGTTTCATTCACTATGCCGCATGCCGCTCAACGACTAAACATTAACTATATCGATCATAATAGCTGCTTGCCGATCTTTATTTACTTACCCTTTTGAACATCGTCTAATAAATGAGAGTGCAGTAATCGCTAATTTCGGCTTGGCGTAATTTTATTTCATACTAGCTGTTGCCCGCGACTCCGTCTGCACAGAAGTCGCTTCGCTATCCCGCGGTAACTATGCAATGTTCCGGGATAAAAACTATCCCATGTCCTTCCCTGGGATTCCAAACTATCTGTATACCAAATTTCAACTAAATCAGTCCAGCGTGAAAAGGTTCACACACACAGACAGGCATCACAGACAGAGTTAAATTTCGCATTTATAATATTAGTAGGGAAGAATCGTATGAGGTTTCCACTCCAGTAGTTTGTTTGCTCTATGTTGCTGCTCTACACCACCACTGTTATAATTCACCCACAGATATCAGATATACCACAGACAGCTGTTGCCCGCGACTACATCCACGCTGAATTAAATATTGTCTATGAAACTCCCAAATAATGTGGCTTTCTATTGGTAAAAGAATTTTCAAAATCGGTTCAGTAGATCCAGAGATTATTATTATTTAAAATAATACACTAGCAGCTCTTTGAGCTGATGCGTGTATATCTATCACTGCACTTGTGATTACCCCCTATAACCAAATAAACTCACAAATTTTACCTCTTTTTGATATTAATATATATCACGAAAATATCAAGATTTGTATTGAAACCAAGCGTGCCGACTTTTTACCAGTCTTCCTTCGTATTATATATTTACTAAATCTATCGTATCTTTGTTTCAGATATATGATGTCAAGAGATTATTTAGGTTTAAAAGTATGGGATCTAAGAATGGAAACGAAACCTGTAGAAACATATCCAGTAAGTACAAAATACTTGAAAAAAAAGGAAATGTAGTGATATCTGACAGTTGACGTTTAACGAATTCGCTGCCAGCTGCCAAACCTGTGACTTCTTCAGGTGCCACAGACGCACATGTGCGTTCAAGTGCCTGTAAAATTATGACAATAAATACTGGCGTTTCACGTGGACCATTGCCAATCCATCCGTACTCATAACGAATGTCCCATATTAATAACCATTCGAAATATTATAAACGGGATATGAACCGCGATTACCTTTATTGAACAGCCGATATTTCGACGCAGTTGCAATAACATCCACCCGCAATTTCTTCAGTCTACCCGTGAACATGATACATGCAACTGCGTCGAAATATCGGGTGCTTAATAAAGGTAATCGCGGTTCATATCCCGTTTATAATATTTCGAATGCACTTAACCTTGAATCATTAAAAACTCTTAATAACCATTGCCCATTCTGCCGTCCTAATGAAAAAAGACGTATATACGTTTCATATGACACACATATACGTCTTTTTTAATTAGGAGGGCAGAATTGACAATATTTCAATTTTTTAAGTGCTACTTTTTATTGTCTGGCTGGAAAGAGCGCACAATTTTAAGACACCCATATTATTTTATATTCGTAAAAATCTTGTATTTTCGTGGAAAAATCCATTTAAATCGTTGCTCGAGCAGAAAGGGCGTAAGTAACAAACGTCAAGTATTAGCGAAATGACGTCACTGCTTTGTTTCTTATACTTAAAAAAACGTTGAAATAATTACATTAATCGACCGCCAAAACCTGTGCTTAAATAGATTGACAGTGAATGCAGTTGTCAACGTCAATGAACGTCAAAACGAACTGACAAACTCAAACAGAATAATTCACAAAAAATATGATTTTAAATGAAAACTTGCAAAAATATTATCATTATTGCCCGGCAAACAGTTATCTAGTGTTCCCGATGGCAACAAAGCCGAGTGGTGTGCGAATGAATTAAACGTCAGCTGTCAGTAGTGTTTGTGTTGTGAAAGTTGTAAATGTCAAAGGGAAACCCGGAAGACAAGGTTTTTTATAATGGCAGTATTGGACCGACCGCTGGACGTCATTTCCCGTTTTAGATATTTTGCTCATTTTTCCAAAAAATACTGTACGAAAAAATCCAAAAATATTTTTTTTGTATTCTACAAGTGCTTCTCTCGAAATGGTTTTTGATTTATGAATATAAAGAAATTTGAAATATTGTCAATTATCCGACGTATGTATAACTAACTGTTGCCTGCGACTTCCTCTGCAAAGAATTCAATTATCGCTATCCCGCGGGAATTTCCCGGGATAAAAAGTAGCCTATGTGCTATTCCAAACTTCTCTATGTGCCGAATTTCATCCAGATTCGTTGGGCCGTACTGGCGTGATTGAGTAACAAACAAACAAACATCCATCCATCCATACTTTCGCATTTAGTTAAACTTCATTTAATTCAGGATGAGAAACCACAACAACATTATATTGCGGCTCGTGAACTGTAATCTCTTTACGATTTGTACTAGAGTAACAATTGACGCCACGCAAATAAAGTGGCATTAAAACAATTTTATTTTGCGGCTGCCAAACTATTGCACTGTACTGTTTGCTAGGTAAGAAATAGTTGACCAGCCGCAATATAATGTTATTGTGGTTTCTCATTCTAAATTAAATGTAGTATAGATAATAATGTTCGGTTCGGCAGGTGCACGAGTACCTGCGGTCGAAGCTGTGCTCGCTGTACGAGAACGACTGCATCTTCGACAAGTTCGAGTGCTGCTGGAGCGGGGATGACCAGCGGCTCATGACCGGCTCCTATAACGGCTTCTTTAGGTGGGTGGATCTACTGTATATTGTCACTCGTTGCTATGGTTACGCACGCCTCGGTCACTCATAAACGTCCGACCATACCGCCGCGTATACGCAGTGACGTGTCGTAGGCGTCGCGTTTTCTCACCGGGTCTTCATACATTTTGTTGCGTATACGCACCGTCAACGTCTCTTGCGCACTGGTGTGGTCGGAACTTAAAACTGTAATACTGGCACTCCACTTGGCGTTGCGTGTTTGCGTTGCGCTATTGGCATTTTTGTCGTATACGCTAGAAATAATATAGTTCATCCCCTTCATCGCGCAAATATTTGGATAAATACGCCATGTGGTGTGCCATTATAAGCTTATATAGTGTATTTTTTTTGTCCGTGGAATTCTGACATTTCTTGGTATTGCCAGTCAAAAAAACGTTCCTTAAATCTGTGGTGGGAAATGCAATAAATAAATAAATGTAGAACATGAAGAATTGCGAAACTGAAGTGGCAGTGGGCGGGGCACATTGCTCGCAGGACTGATGGCCGATGGGGTCAGAAGGTTCTCGAATGGCGTCCGCGGACCGGGAGACGAGCTGTCGGTAGGCCTCCAACAAGATGGAGCGACGACCTGATCAGGATCGCGGGATCGCGGTGGACGCGGAAGGCACAGGACCGGTCCGAGTGGAGAGCCTTGAGGGAGGCCTATGTCCAGCAGTGGACGTCTTTCAGCTGATATGATGATGATGATGATGAGAACATGAATGTTGTAGTTGAAATACTTAAATTAACAATCATTTCTACATATTAGTAATTACCACATACTTGGTTTAATTTTAGATCGCATAATTTAGACATAATTAATAATCATATTTTTTTTGGGGGGAAAATAAATTGTTTTGGGTATTACTTTGATCATTGTCACATATATCAATCCTTTGGTCTACGATTATAATAATTTATTTCGTAAAATGATTTCCCTAATAATAAAGGTGACTTGTAAAGTTTTTAACTTAAAAGTTCCGTACTCTGATTAGCCAATTGTTTTTAAAATAAAACCGTGTATACTTGCCGGAAAATATACAAATTATTAAGAAGTACCATGGCTTCGTCTTCGTTTACTTTAATCAAAAGATTTTAAGTATCGCTGTACAATAACCTTATTTTAGCTTCTGTACTTTTTCTTCCGTGAGTTATTAGTTAAAATAACAAAAGCTTATTCTGACAATTATTTGTCCAGCGGAAAAAAATGTTAGTGACCCCTGAAACGTCTAATTATGACAGCTGTCAGAATTCCACGGACTAAAAAAATACACTATAGGTTTAATGTGTGCAGGGTGTTAAAATAAAGTTGTCTAAATAGTGATCGTTGTGTACAGGGTGTTCGAGCGCGGCACGGGCGGCGCGCGGCGCGGGGAGCTGACGCTGGAGGCGTCGCGCGACGCCGCCTCGCGCCCGCGCCAGCCGCTGCGCCCGCGCCGCGTCGCCACCACCGCCAAGAGGAAGAAGGTTAGCACACACACACACACACACACACACGCACTGTTCCCTAAACTTTTTAATTCAAATAAATAATCATCATCTTCCTAGCGTTTTTCCCGGCATTTGCCACGGCTCAGTGAGCCTGGGGTCCGCTTTGACAACCTGATCCCGAGATTTGGCGTAAGCACTAGTTTTTAAAGAAGCTACTGCCATCTGACCTTCCAACCCGGAAGGGTAACTGAGCCTTATTGGGATCGGTCCTCACGATGTTTTCCTTCGCCGAAAAGCTCATGGTAAATTTCAATTTCGCACAAAGATTCCGAAAAGGGTGCGAACCCGAGATTCGAACCCGCGACCCTCTGCTTGAGAGGCTACAGGTCAAACCACTGGGCTACCAAGGCTTTTAAATTAAAATAAATAACAATAAAAATTATTTATTTTCAAATTTATCAGACAACAAAAAGTCCATAGAATACAATACAATAACTCTTTATTGAACACCACATATAACAATCAAATAGAAAAAAAGGAAAAAAAAACAATTAAAGGAAAGGAAATAATGTTAGTATTAAGATCTTAAACGCTATGTTAGTATTCCACATAAATTAACAATACATTTTCTTAACATCTCTTGACATGGTGCTCGGTAAAACGAGCGAGAATGGCAGAATAAAGTCTCTCCGCTATCATTCTCAGGATACTATTTTTGAGGTCACGGAATGGACCTTTTGCAAACTAAACTATTTTTACTTCCGTAACTCTTTCCACTTTGAATATCTCTTATGTATTATGTGTAACAAAGCATCTTAAAGTCAACAAAACAGCAAAAAAAAGCTTGTATTAAAAATAGATTTTTTTCACAGGATGAAATCAGCGTAGACTGTTTGGATTTCAACAAAAAGATTCTCCACACGGCGTGGCATCCGCACGAGAGCATCATCGCCGTCGCAGCCACCAACAACCTCTTCATCTTCCAGGACAAGTTCTAGCCCGGGCACGAACCCGCACTGAGTCTTGCCGGCGACGGAACCGGTGTGCTGCTTACTGAACTACACGACAGTTGAACCAACATCTGTTTATAGAAACTGACCTAAACAAATGTCGACGGACGAAGAATTTTACTGTGCTTCAAGAATGTTGTGATGATACTGATAGATCTGTAAGCTTGGATTAACAATTGCTTAAGAGGATGGGTCGCTTACTAAGGCCCACTTGCACAGTTCAGAGTTAAAAAATTAAATCACTAACTCGGGGTTAGGTTTGACAGTTCCACACATTTTGACACTGCTTAATCCGGGTTAGCATCTAACACGGTTAAGTGGTCAACCCTGGTCCGTGCAAGTGGCGCTAAGTGTGAGTTGTATCAAGTTACTTTAATAATAATTTAACGATAACCATAATTATGACGTGTAATTGTCTGAAACGTATGACATGCATAGTTACTTATTGTTAACTGACTTGGTGCAACTCAGGCTAAATCAAAGGCAGCTCAGGCTAATGTTTCGCGTGGTTATGCCTACATAACGACATTAACATCTGTAATAGCTCAATCGAATCCCTAGTATCTCTCAAGTCTGTGTCAACTGTCAAGGACTATTCAAAAACACCTCACCCCGAACGTAAGACGTTCTTTTCTGGGACGAGTTAAGCGACAACTTGAGTTATTGTTAATCTAAGTCTGTAAGTTAGAACGGCTGATCCTCCAATGTGTCATTTATATTATCAGAAGTCTTGCATTCATAGTGTAAAAATGCAATATTGCATAATCGCGTGTTCGAATTTGACGTGGGATTTCGGCCGATGCTTCTTCGTGTCTGCTGATACAAATTATAAATTAAAACTAACATAACTATGTCCTACGTAATGTTGCTAAAATTCAGACCCATAGGCAGTATTAAAATAAAGGTTTCATGTGCCCATGTAAGTGATCTGAAGAATACTTGGCAACACAGTCATTCGAATGACTCCAATCATTCAGGAAAGGGAGCGTTCAAGTATTACGTAACGCAATTTTTGAAGATTTTTGACCCCCCCTCCCTCCACTGTAACGCTCCGTAATGTCTCTAAACGTTACGTAACTCTCAAGTGATCATTTTTAATAACCGTTTGGTTCGGTTTTCACTTGCACTAAGTGAATTTTCACTTATTCATGTTAAGAGAGTATATAAAAAAAGAAATAATGTTACGTAACGTGTTGTAAGAAAGACCCCCTCCCGCCCCTGTAACGCATCGTAACGTTTGACGAGACCCCTCCGCCCCCCCAAATTGCGTTACGTAATACTTGAACGCTCCCAAAGGTGATAATTTACCAAGCAATATCTATGACTCCGAGAGTTGAATGTTGGGGTATTTTATCTAAACGTTTGGTGAATTGCGATCGCGTTAAAATACACGTACTGGCCTTGTATAATCGTCTAGTTTAGTATAGGCATGTTCATTCAACATCTATGTAAAAAGATGAAGCAATTAACGTCTGAAACAAAGTAGCGTCCATTTTTTTAACATGTCAACACACAGTTGTCAGTTTTCTTGAAGTAATAAGTGAAATTCAAAGTCAAAAGAGACGCGAGCGAAATTGTATCCGACTGTTGCAAGGTATTTTACATTGCGTGTTGCGAGGTAGCCGCTGTGCGGTGAACAATACGATCACGCAATGTACATTGAATTAACTGGTAGCGTTGCCCGTATCGTATTCATGGTCGGGACAGCGAGCCCCTAGTGAGTATGACGAAAAAGTTACACACAGTTAAAAGTTGCATTAGTAGGTAAGGTAGTTAAATTTACCACTAACTTTCTCCATTGTGACACCAAATCCATACATGTATGATTAATTTTCGTGTCACAATGGAAAAGTTGGTAATTTTAACTATCTACTAACTCAACTTTTAATGGTGTGTAACTTGGTGTTCTCGATAGTATCAGTAAGATTCTTTGTAGTGTCGGACAACTAGATAATCGGACTACTAAAACTAGGGGCATGCAAGAGTTATCGGATATAATTTTGCGATGGCAACACACTGTTTTAAAATTATTCAGGCATATTTTAGCACATGGTTTGCTAGGTTTGACTGAACGCCACTGTAAATGATTTTCAGGGGCCTTACCATGACTTAATGCGATTCAGTTTAGGTTCGCTCGCTGTCGGATTCATACTAAAAGTGACACCTAAAACTTGAACTGAGTCGGGATTAGGACGTCATGGTAAGGCCCCAGGCCCCTATTTCATCAACGTAACAACTTTACTGTCGGTGACCAGCCCGGCTAGCAGCGCGCAAGAGTCGCGTCGAGCGCGAGAGACTACCCGTCTCTTTCTAGATCGAACTGCAAGAATACTGGCTATCTATCTGACGCGCGACGCCACTCTTGCGCGCTCTCATGCCAGACGCGCAGTGAGACGAAATGCAATGCGTATTCAATATGAAGCCAACCGACGTTTTGGTCGATTTTGTAATGTAAACTAAATTGTCACATGTCGCCGACAATTGTCGCGTTGGAGAAACAGGGGCCAGGATTTCGTGAGTGGTTGACAAATGTTTTCATTGTTTAAAGTGTGCACCGTCAAAGTGGTGACTTTTCGAATATAAAGTTACGAAAAGTTGAAATATGTATGTTCTATCAAACCTAACCTTATGTTGGAATGTACTAGAATAATTTTGAGACAGTATTGCCTTTTAGTGTCTCGTCTTGGGCCTCTGGCATTGGTTGTTTTGTAAATAGACGCTGATGTACTGGCAACACTGTCGGAGTCCGGTAACTGTAACGTATACCCTCCGTCACCACGCGGCACTTTATCATAGAGCGTTGTAAGCAGTGGTCGCTGTCAAATAACAAGCATTTAATGTGATTTTTATAATTGATACTGAAAAGCTTGTGTATGTTAAAAGATTTTTTTAATGTAGCGGTAAATTTTCGAAGAATTCATAATTTTTCAATGCGAATTAGTTGTCTCGTACACCCGCTTGCAAAAGAAACGGGTACGGGGTTTTCGTATTTTATGTGCATAAAAACTTACTTAAAGCTTTAGTGCCTAAAAATCTGAGAAGCCATAGGTGCCCGAATTTTTTTCAAGGGGGTGTATGAAGTTACTACATGCTTTGAAAAAATGTGAAAGTTGTATTAAATCTCTAGGTCTGGTTGGTCCCTGTTTTTTTTTCTCTATGAATTTCTGAATTTAGCTAGTCACTGCTTACTGCATTTGCTTCTATGAAGTTTCATATTGACAGCTACCACTGCAGTATTGTTAAAAAAATCCTGACATGTTGCATAGTTTACACGAAAACTTCATTGAACAGTCACTACTTTCATGAAGTAAATACTTGTGAAAGATTATTATATTGGTAATGAAATGGACCTCCGCAAAGTAACGCCTGATTCAATAAAATATTTATTATATTGGTGTCTCGCTGTAACTTATCGCTGCATCCCTTTCAGACCAGCTGACAGACTAAGTAAGAACCGTGTGTTTTATAACAATGAAGTTTTTCTTGTATCTATACAACATACCAGAATTAGTTAGCTAGAATCTAAGTCCGTTAGTTAACCTCTGATATAATTTATACGCTTGTCATAACTTAAGGTTCTAAGCGATAATTAAGTATTTATTGTTTAATGAGAATACCGCGTAAGGCGTTTGACCTTAACAATGTGAAAATGAGATTAGTTAGGATTATCAAATAACGAAACTTATGTACTTGGAATGTATGGAAACCGAACGCGCTACCCACCTCGGTCGAGTCGGCCAGAGCTCGGCTGTCCAGCCTGATACAGTGGGGAGAATAATATCTTACTATGTGATAATGAATATTTTAATGGTCAATAAAAAAAATTAGAGACTGCTAATCATATTTCATAGCCTGGTTTGTCCTAGTCATATATTTTATATACTTACCATATAAAACAAAAAACACTTCAGAAATCGAACGCGATTCATTCGTATTTCAAAATAAGCTCGAGGATCTGATATCCTGGTACTTAAACTCTCCCTCCGTCTTACGCCTGACGCGAGTTAAACATTTTTTACCCATCCCAAAAAGTGCCCAATGTCGCTAAGAAGTTTTCACTTCATAAAGATACTTTTGAAGTCTGTTTATGCTTTGTTTCTATCTAAAGGGTTATCAATGTTACATAAACCAGAAACTGTTATTCACAGCTATAATTAAAACAATGGATTACTAAGTGTTAAGGCTAGAATAGAGGGATGATAACAAATTGGAAATATTCACTTTCCAACAAATAAATAATTGACAAACATACACGCATACGGGTCAAACTGAAAACCTCACCTTGTGAAGTCTGTTGAAATACCAAAAGTGTCTCCTAAGTGTAACAAAATACTTTTCTGAAAACCACATCAAAATCGGTTCAGTCTAACGCGAGATAATCGCGGTCAAACATACATACAGATTAAACAGAGGACCTTTGTTTTTGTCTGGTACAAATTAAGCAATTTTCGAAGGTTGTGTGAATGTAGTGTGATATTGACCTTGTTACTGAGGTAAACTTATTAAAATGGTAGCGAGGACATACAAATAGGCGAAATATACCCTACTACTTTTAACTCATTGTTACTAAGCTAAGTTAGAGGAGAGCAAACTGATATCGAGCTGTTGCTACTTCAATCATCCCAGTATTGTAGTCTAAACTCTACTTTTATTGCCGAGCGGCTAAACTGACTAAATGTTTCTCTTAGATGTCACAAACGTTTGAGAATGGTACTACTTCATCCAATACATTTAATGGGTGTCTGTTAAAGTGGCGGTAAGTAGAGCATAATATATATGTATGTATGTGTAACTCTTTATTGTACATATAAACAGATGTACAAAGGCGAATTTATCCCTTAAATGGATCACTTCCAGTAATCAGTAGATTTATTAATAAGTTATTATTCTCCTAACAAAAGTGAAACACAAAATGATAATCCCAAATTGATCTCCATATATGTTTGTATACATTTCAAGAAATAAGTACTGCAGTTTTGATCCGATTTGGCAGTGCAAGAAAATATGCCTTAACATAGATATAGTGTAAACTGTAGTAGTTTTATAAAATGATTTCTTCCGTTCGACTAAATATCGTATATATGAAACCAGGCAGATATAATGACTTATACTTATTTGCATTGCTATGTCATATATTTTCTACGGAATTTATCCAAAATTGTGAAGTGATTAAAATTCCCGAGATTGGTAACAGTTATGTGATGAATAAACATATTTTTCTCTGTAAATGCTTCCATTACAAAAGTATCACAGTTAATATTATCCATTTAGTAGGTTAACTTATTGTTTTCAATAGATCTGATGCTACATTGTCTATCCGACGCTCATTGGTAACAGAATCATGTTTATATCACAGCCATAGCGTAGTAATAACTAGTGAGGTAACGCCGCCCTCACCGAGTCAACTAAGCTGTGTAGTGCGGCCAGAGCCCCTTCAGTTCAGGTCGGGATTCAGCAGATCGTTGGCAGTTGTCGTGACAAAAAAGTTCGCCCACTATTACAAAATTAATACGCTATGGCATTGTTAAGCTTATAATAGTGCATAAAGTTGAACAAATTTAATTATTTTGATAGCAGGGCAGACTTGGAATGGTTCTTGTTACGACGAATTTCAAGTATATATCGGGAATATCTGTCCATCTGGGTTCGCTGTCTTTTCGCAGAAAAAACATAGCTCATATGATTAATTTTCCAACTGTTGGACTACTGGGGCCTTACCATGACGTCCTGATTCCGACTCAGTTCAAGTTTTAGCTGTCCCTTTTAATATGAATCTGACAGCGAGCAAAACTTAACTGAATCGCATTAAGACGTCATGGTAAGGCCCCTGATTTCTTCTCTGAGAAGTGTTTCAGGATTGTTTTGAAATAAATCCTGAATAGTGTACGGTTGAAGAATGAAATTTGGGAAGTGATATTTCTACGATAAGGCAAGGCACCGCCCATCTGACTATTTGACATCATAGAACAATGATATTAATGATTATCACAGTTCGTTCGCGCTTGACGTACTTCACGGGGCGAGGTGGGGGGAGAGCGGGGAAACCCATAGCGACCAAGGTGCACAGATGTTTACGATGACTCGTATCAATCTTTATCATTAGCATCCATGTAGGGAGTCTAGCGGCACGGCTAGCACAAATAGTCTCGACTATATTGATTGCTATGTTCGTAGAGTTATAAAAATAGATCTATCGCTGATTCTTTCTGAAGAATGTGATACATCTTGGAGAGTGCAGTTAATTATATTAGTTGCCTCAGTGTTTAAAAATATCTGAACACGCTTTTACGCGACAAAATGATGGGTTTTAATAATTTTGGCAATCTAGACAGCTCTTATGTATCTGATGGATGCTGTGCTAAAGCTGCTCGCTATTAATATCACACAAGAGGATAAGTATGATTACCTATTTCATACCATTCTACAGTACGCGTGAGATCTAGCCTTATACTCCGAAGTTGGATTTTCGAAGTGCCGTTCCGCTCTCATATAGTTATAAATTTGAGATTGAGTGTGTGGTGTGATACGAACTTCGAAAATCGGATTTCGGAGTAGCCCCCCTGAGTGCGGTCGGGGTGTTAGGTGCAACACCGCCTCTTACCCCAAATGCATTCTGATTTCGCGCTTACTGTAGTTGAAAAGGTGTGTACGTAGCAAAGTCGAGGCCATTTGAACTAGCTTTGACGTGTCGGCAAACTGTGATTGGATATTAGCTTTTACTTTTGACAAACGAGAAATTTGTAGCGAAAATGCAGTGTCAATTTGAGATTAAATTGCTGTGCAACATTTACCCTACCCACTTACCTACACATACGTAAAGCTTGTTTGGCTGCCGGTTCTCCCTTCGTAGGCTCGTGCCTTAGTGTGCGTAAACTTTTTGTTAGTCGTTTTTTATTTATTAATGTACTTTTTTAAAATATTTGTGATCGTTTTACTTATGAATTCGCTTTGGTATTTTGTTGAAAGCGACGCGACGGGCTAGTGGGATGAAATATAACATGATGACAGTTTTTTAATGTCACAGTAAAAATGTGTCCAGTTTCTGTGACCACTAAGCCTTTCGATATTCGTACATAAGTTATGCGAACGGAATTTCCCTTGCTTACGGGAAAGTATAAACATTTTCTATAATGTAAATATAGCGAACGAATGGAGGCCTGAATAATATAAATATAGTATATTTTGTCACAACACGTATGTTAATGTACAGAGTTATATATATTTGTACTTAAATTGTGTAAAGCTTCATGGTAAAATTATGTTTTAAAAATATTTGTAATGAATAGATTTTCTTTTGTACGACGATTTCTTTGTCCGACGCCGGCGCAGGGCGAGCCTGTTTGTTCCCTTACAGTTTCCTTGCATAGGTTTGTTAGTTTCCGTACCGTTTTCAGGCACTTCCATAGCTTGGGGTCGTTATAAAAATCTCCATAACATTTTTTTATGTTGATCGATTGTATAGGATGTGTTAAGTTTTAGTTTTTTTTTTCTGTAATGTGAGGGACTCAGTCAATTCCTAACGTAATGAAGCTAGATTTAATTTTAGTCTCACGACGCTGTTCGCTGCATAGCCACGGGCCGATAGATTTAAGTACCTAATAAAAAAACAATGTGTGATAATTATCAAAAAAAAAAGCTAAATGCAGCTAAGTTTAAATATCGCTTGTGACGGCAAAAGGAATTGACTCAATCCCGAGATATCAATGTAATATACTGTGAGTTGTAGTGTACAAGCAAAGACATCGTGTATAGTTGAGCGAGTGAGCGAGTGAGAGGATGCGTGCGCTAATATAAGTCTAGTTTTTAGTTAGGTGAAAACTGTGAAAGCGTAGACAGATAAAAAAAAATCAGTTTTTTTTCCTGCACCGAGGGATCAACAGAGGTTTGCTTGGTAAATGTGATAAAATCGCAATAAGCGGTGTTTAGTGATTAGAAGAGTGCGGTGGACCTCGCGTGCGGTGTCACAACGAATATTGGTTAAGGCGGCGCCCGCGCCTTTCCACTGTCGCCAATGTTGGGCGACACAATGTAAAATCGTTTGAACAAATGTTTGACACATGATGTCCACGATTGGCCAATGTCACTGTTAAATCAACAAAATGTTTGACGCATCCAAGATTCCTCGGATATTTGGTCGGTATATAGCTAGATCTAAATTTAAAATCAACATTCAGCTGTTAATTGTGTGATATGAAAAGGAGGTCTGTCCCTTTGCTTATACACAATGTTTGCTCAAATAAACCAACACGCTACCATAAGAATTATAAAAGCTTACCGCTAATTTAACTGAACTGTATGTCTATTGGAAATTGGAGACTTAACATGACGTTCATTTGTATGTAAACAAGAGCGTGAAAGTGATGCTATTCGTTCTCAATCTCTTATCTTACAGAATAATTTAGAGTATGCCAAAGGACTAGAAACTGCCACTGTCTTTTTCAATACCACATTCATCCGTTCTACTTTATTGTTGTGTTCAAGAGTCGAGAATAAAGTTTTATTAAAATTTGCAGTGTTTTGTAACTATACTATTCAGGTAGATACGAGATTAAGAAAGTAAGCTGTTTTAGAAAAACTCTGTTTTAGAAAAAGTAAATTTCCAATAAACGTACTGAATTTGTTGGTATGTCTGTCTGTATGTGCCATGTGCGAGAGGCGCGGGCGCGTCCACCGGAAGTGTTGTTGTTGAATCCAAAATATTTCCTATAATATAAATTTTTATATCTGACTTTTGTGTTTTAATTATTTTATTATATAATTATGTTATTGGCTCCGGACACTTACTTACCCATTTCGTATAATTTCAGTTTTAAACTTCTGAGTTTATAGAATTCCTCTCAGTTAACTTTGACAAAGCTGCGCACGGCGGGGCTCCTATGTTTTGGCGGTTTGCCTTTGGTCTTCTGAAGCCTAACTTTTTACCTAGTGTGTTGTCCAATTATTTGGTAGTCTGGCAAAAAAGAGCAGAAAATAAAAAGTGGCAATACAGTAGTGTTGTCTCTTTCTAACCTATAGGTGTAAGTAAACCGGACGACATTACTGTATTGCCACTTTTTAATTTCTACTCTTTTTGCCAGACTACGAATTCAGAGCACTGTTGTAAAAAGTACCAATCTGGATTGTAGAAAAACGGGGATACGAAAGTGTCAGGAGCTCTCAGATCAAAGACAGACCTAGACAGTAAAAATAATGGACATCAGTTACATGTTTGCTCGAATTGGTCTTGGTGTTGATGATTTAAAAGCGCTGTAGGTGTAGAGTCTGTCTAACCAAAGCTGAACCTGTAAAAGCGCGGCAATTTCAAAAAATCATGACCGGGTAACACAGGATCACTCACACAGCTGCAATTTTCTTAGAGAAATGTCAATTTGACATACAACGTGACACCCCAGATAGACACACTTAAAGACAAAATGTTGCCAATCAAATAACTAGTGGGTTCAGCTTTGGACTCTATGAATGAAAAACTACTTTTATGTTGTATATTTTATTCATAAATAACCACACAAATCACATTATTTGTATCACGAAACACTATAATTACGGCAACATGTCAGTTTAAATTGTTTTATCTACCTACATCTCCCTTAATCTACACCTATTAATCTTACATTCTTAGTATCTATTATTGCTTTTCGAGTACCTACGACCTTATACGAAACTTAAACTAGCGGCTACAGTGGTTTTTTTTAACGAAGAACGCAGTTAATTTATCTCGATTTGGTTCAAAGTACTCAAATTGACAGGTTTTTTACAAATTGGAATGAGCCAATCAGAAGTACTGACGGAACCGGCCGGAAGAAGGTATTTCTGACAAACTTGAAAATTGGCCCGAAATATATGACACTGAATCGACTTTCATGCCATCTAGGCAGTTTAGAAAGAAAATAATCCCAACAAAAACTAGAAAAAGAAGATTCGAAAACACTAAAATACCTATATAGTTTTGTAGTAAAAATCGTGGAAGTATTTAAGTAACATAAAAGTAAGACGAAAAGAGGAACTGAAGAGGAACTTATTGCGTTCACCTTTGCGTTATGTTCCTCATTAAAGTTATAAAAACCCTATTTTAATTGTCATATAAGTACGTAAGTATATTATTAATGCTACGCTAGCAGTAATATACTGCCAGTGCTATAAATTTGTGCCACGACTCCTTTACTAATACAAATCAAATCTTATTTTATAAATTATATACAAAATACCCGAATGAGCAAAATGAACCCTACATTTAACCATTTGTCCACACAGTCAACAATATTTACTTAACCTAACTCTTAAGGAAATGATCTGTGATCAGACAGAAGGTATTCACAATATTTTATCAATTTCATAATTTCCCTGAGTCCATTTATCAGTTATTTCTTCAACGGGCCAAGTTAAGTCTGTTTGATCAGGGGCCTTACCATGAAGTCCTAATTGCGACTCAGTTCAAGTTTTAGCTGTCACTTTTGTTAAGATTTGAACCTAAACTGAATCGCATTAAGACGTCATGGCAAGGGCCCAATAAAGTCTTTGACTGTACCTAGTGCACTCGATGACCGTGATAAACATGATTGACGTTTTTGGGTGAGGATGTTACCAATACTTGAACAGGATTTTTCATTCCATGCTTAAATTTGTAACCCAGAATAAATCTATCACGGGAAAGCTAGCACAGAAATCATGTCTATCGGACAATCCGTACAGGGGCCTTACCATGACTTCTTAATGCTGTTCCAATTCCAATGAGGAAAGAACTAATAAATATGTTCTTTATTCATTCTTCAATTCCGACTCAGTAATGTATTTTTTTAATTTTTAGTATGGATCAGCGAGAGATCCAAAACTGAATTGGAATTGTATCGCGTTAAGACGTCATGGTAACCCCAGGACAGCACCAAATATAATACTTGTCATGCAAGATGGGATTTGTGACAGTTCTAAATGTCATAGGCAATAATCTTTATTTCAATGGAGTTAAAAAGAGTGGAATAGTATAGCCGTGGTAGCCTAGTGGTTTGACCTGTGGCCTCTCAAGCAGGAGGTCGTGGGTTCGAATCCCCGGGCTCGCACCTCTGAGTTTTTCGGAATTTATGTGCGATATCTCATTTTGAAATTTTACCATGAGCTTTTCGGTGAAGGAAAACATCATGAGGAAACCTGCACACAACTTCGACGCAATGTGTGTGATGTTCCCAATCCGCACTGGGCCCGCGTGGGAACTATAGCCCAAGCCCTCTCATACTGAGAGGAGGCCTGTGCCCAGCAGTGGGACGTATATAGGCTGGAGATGATGAAAAAGAGTGGAAAAGCATAGTTGATTAAATTAGGAAAACAATTATAGCCGTCACAATACCCGTCTTACATGAAAAATACCATAGTATGTATACAGGCAGCGTCAATAGTCTGAAACATCCAAGGTGCCAAAAAAATCTATTTCTATGCTATTTGGCTGACTTGGATGCTTCAAACTATGACGCTGACTGTAACTAGATGCTCTCAAAGCAACACTCTTTCTATCCATACAAAAAATTACAATCTAACCTAAAAATGTTATACCTACACTTTGTGAATGAACGAACCTTAAGCCAAAGCAAAATGTGCGCATTGAGCAACTAATAGCGACTTAGATTGGGGCCTTACGATCTTCAACGAAGGGCCTAATACTACACAAACCATCCGTTAACAATCTAAGTTAAAAACGGTCTAAAAATGCGGTATAATATTTAATCGAGGCACAATCCTGTGACCACTCAGAGAGCCGAGCTCTTAAACTAAATAACTCAAATATTTGGATAGTTGACGAACTACGATTTCCTAAACCTCAACCTAAGGAAACATAGTGCTAGGGTGCCGATTATCCACGCTAGGGTAATCAGGTAGCCGGAATAGACGGAGGTATTGCTTATGGTATATCCTTTCTCCATTATGTCTCTGAGCGCCTGGCCTGGGATGGTGAAAGGCAGCATCAGAGCGAAGTAGGACAGACCCTTTGACATCCCTTCGAGAGGCCAGACGATGCCTGAGGACAAGGTAAAAGGTAAGTAGAGTAGAGTAACGTAATGTATGCTTGCGTGGTACGCTCCCGAAAGTTCAAGAAACAAAGGTTCCAAAACTATGGAAACTACGCAACGTTGCAAACAAGGTTGGAAAGTTTAAGGGTGCGACCAAACCGCCGCGTATACGCAGTGACCGTTCTCACCGTTCTCACCGTTTCTTCATACATTTTGTTGCGATGCCGTAACGTCACCGGTTTTTAAGCGGCGGTGTGGTCGCACCTTAACGCTTTCACTGCCGGCTACGCATATAATGCGTTTTCGTGCGTCTGAGGTAGGTACCTGAACTGAAGAAGTCTCGGGTTTGGCAGCTGGCAGCGAAAGTGTTAATACGCGTGATACAGAAGACTTGACTAAGTATAAGCGACTGCTCAAAAACTACATAAAATTGTGCGTAAAATGAAGATGCACTCTCCACATTGGACAATGTCAACGTTAAAGCATGACCAAAGTTGAGACACCTGACTGCAAAATGCCTACGAACGAACGGGCCAAGTTAAGTCTGTCTGATCAGGGGCCTTACCATGACGTCTTAGTTCCGACTCAGTTCAGGTTTTAGCTGTCACTTTTAGTATGAATCTGACAGCGAGCGAACCTAAACTGAATCGCATTAAGACGTCATGGTAAGGCCCCTGCGCACTACGGAACCCGCAGACGAAGATTGCTTAAATTGTAAAGCAGCCGGTAAAAAAAATTTACTCACCACAGAGCAATATCATCGGGTAAAAACTACCAGTGGCTATAAAGAATGACATAGTATAGCTGGAGCAGCAGACAGACAGCAAGAACCCGTAGAACATCCCGCTGAGCCCTTGTAGGAAGAGCAGGGATCCGCAGGCAAAGAGCGAACCGTTGCTCGTGAGGCCGTAGCAGGCGTAGGCGAGAATCATCATTTCAATGGTCTGGAAGAAACGTTCACTGTCACAAGAATTGGCGTTAAACATTTTTAGCAAATTATTTCTTGCGGACGGTACTTGATTATTGCCTTGTCATCAGTACTTCAGTACTCTAAGTAAATAGTATCAAACTTCAAGTCATTCCATTAGGTACAGACACTGACATCGGGATAGGTGAAACTAAATAAAATCCTATGGCTTTTATAACGTGATTCAATTTGAGTACTAAATCTCTATTCCAGACAGCAGATTTTGAGATAAGGATAGCCCTAAATATAGTCAGAGGCGTCTCTAGCGCCCGGGTGCTTCTTTCTTCTTTCTTTCTTTCTTTCTTTCCTTCTGTGCTGCATGCCTAGCCAGTTCGGGGCCCCGTAGAGCAAGGGGCCCGTGGTATTTACGCTACTGATAGCCGATCTCGGATAGGAAATGGCACCGCAAAAAGAAGACTCGGAGAACGCTCTGTTTCGACTCATATACACAAAAAAAATCCAAGCGGGTCGAAGAGTATCCGTAAGGACCCCTAGCTTTAAGATTTCGACTCGTGGTGTACGGAATTAAAAGTGCGTACCTGTACCAAGATGACCGTGGACTGTATCACGATGTGGACCTGCAGCATCTCCTTGGGCTTGACCCCCGCCACGGCGCTCCGCTCCCACACTCCCTCCAGCCTGTCGCTGATCATCAGCGTCGACGTCACCACCGCCGCCAGGAAGTACAGGATCCTGGAAGATGGTAGTGAAGACTGTAGACTCTATTTCACAACTAATAGGATCAGAAGGTAAATGTTTTAATATTCCAATTTTATGGTTAAAACTCATCGTAATTTTAGAATCCTGAAAACTCTGTCATAATAAAAAAAATACAAAAAGCTGACGGTGATCCTTAGATGTCACACATGTTAAAAAAAAATACAAAAAGGTATCCCTAGGTCACGTGAACTGTAGTCACTCACGTCTCAACCACTGGCTTTATAAGTCGTCTGTGACTGTAGTGCACACTGGCAATTTTAAGAGTAACTTAGATACAGGTGGCGGCACGTAAGAAAAACTTGGAGGGGCAACGCGCAGTATGAAAATGATGTTGTTTTTATACTGC
Organism: Pandemis heparana; assembly: GCA_963854515.1. Classification (NCBI taxonomy): domain Eukaryota; kingdom Metazoa; phylum Arthropoda; class Insecta; order Lepidoptera; family Tortricidae; genus Pandemis; species Pandemis heparana. Next base: position 8,595,287 of record OY978028.1, read on the forward strand.
GCATCTCCCCTCCACGTTTTACTTACGTGCCGCCACCTGTGCATGGTATTGTGGAAGTGCATTCATCAGCTCGGAGATGTATTTTCTATGGAATATAAACTGCGATTACCGTTTTAGGGTTCTGTAAAGTGCTAAAGTGGCAAAAATGAAACCCTTATAATTTCGTCCTGTCCATCTGTCTGTCTGTCCGTATGCCACAAGCATTCTACACGGACGCATGTTAATCGGCTATGTAAGGTTGATTTTAAAACAAGCTGTGGCAGCGTAGAAGCTCTACCGGCTTCTCAAGTTGGGATGTACTCTTCTAAATGAAATTCGTCACAAAGATTTGTTTTGTCTTTTTGTTATCTTTATTTAATTTTAGTGGGTGACGTTTTTTTTTAATAGTGTAGCAAACGAGAAAGAAAGTCACCTGATGGTAATTGAACACCACCACCCATTGATACCCGCAACACCAAAATCTTGCAGATGCGTTGCCAGCCTAAGGGCTAAGATGGAATACATCATGTGTCAACAATTTTGTTATTTTTCTTTGATCTTAGTCAAGAATAGGTATTAAATTAATGTAATGAAGTAACTTACGTGAGCATAACTCCGGGTGCCATAAACGAGGAAAACTGGGCATTGTTCTTTCCGTACACCGGCTCTTGGAAGTTGACTGGAACCTGGACAGTTCACAAAGTTACTTTTCATGTTTTATTTAGGTTTTGAACTTTTGACCCATCGCCACAGCGTGAATAAATACCTTTATATCTTTATTTACACATATGTACATATAACCGAATAGTAAAGAAAAAATCTGTACATTACATATCAAACCTAGATACTCTAACTCTTGGGGGAATTAGACGCGCTGATAGAATAAATCTCGATTCATGCTGATCCTAGAAAGTACAGGGGCCTTACCATGACGTCTTAATGCGTTTCAGTTTAAGTTCGTTCGCTGTCTGATTTATACTAAAAGTGACAGCTAATACTTGAACTGAGTCGGAATTAGGACGTCATGGTAAGGCCCCTGAACTAAAAACTTAGTTAATATCTGATTTGGGAAGTTTAAAAATAATTGAAACTCTTAACTTTCCCATGAATTAACTCCATGCCAATAAAGTCACAGGCGCCAACTGGTCTAAATAAATTAACAATTCGGCTTGAACAATTTGGCAATTTTTTTTATCTGTTCATTAAGACACACGGAAGATTTTTATGACACTATGAAAGTATTATAAAAATAACGAACTGGAACGGGGGCGAAGCCGCGGTCAAAAGCTTAATATAGCCTTTTTATTCCGAATCGCTACAATTTCAGTAAATACATGTTGTTGTTGTTATTGTTGTTGTTAATGTTTATTAAATTGTCGCGTAATTCGGCGTGCCTCATGGCATAGGCCTCCTCCGTATATGGGAGGGTTTGGGCTATCGGCTATAGTGCCTAAGTAAACTGCTAGTAAATAATAAAAATAAATTCTGCATACACAATATTACATAGGATTTGATAATTGAATATTATGTATAGGAGCAGTGGACGTTTTCCGACTGATAAGATGATGATGATGATGACTATATTATGAAACAGTAAAATTGAAAGCGAAACAATTATGTAACTATCCATGCAAAAAAAGATCCGTTACACGTCACTTCAAAGTAAAAATACCTATAAAATACCAATAAGTTAAAGTAATTAGTAGTATTAGAATAAGTGGGATCAAACTATCGGTTTCGGGCAGTAATAAGGGTGCACGATACTTTGTTTGCGCCAAAAATCAATGTCTGGTAATACTGTACATAAAAGTTGAAGAAACAGTTGGTCATTACCTACAAAAAAAATATAAATCTCGAAACAGCAGGACGGATTTTCAAAATCTTGTCATATGTACTAGGAATGCTAATAAGTATCTATTTTAGGGGTAGTTTCAAGCGTTTACTTTGTGTATTTACATACATATTATTACATTTATTATATGTGTAGATTCGTTACCTCTGCGCAGTTAAACATGTCATACAGCGTGCGTGCTGAAACTTTACATAAATACATATGAAAAATACATATATGTGCTAATGGTTTATATGTGGGATAAATTTTGAACATGATCACATTGAATTAGGTGGAATCAACAATGACTTTATGAAATAGATATGTATAAGTGATGGAAAATGAAATTTGTACAAAATGTACTGCAATGAACAGGCAAATAGTGATGTTTTCAAACCCTGTACCATACCCACTTATAGAACGTTCTCACAGTCGGTTAAAGAGATTTTATATGGCTGTTTAATAAATCTGTATTAAAAAAAATACCAACCGAGGAACAAGATTTTACCACACGTATAAATTAGTGTATATTTATAAATATGTACGATAAATGTGGCCGTCTGTGTACGAACCTCCGCCAGCCGCTCTGGTCGTCCACATGCCTTCATGATCCGCTGAGAGAATAGCTTGTATGTTGTCATCAGCTTACTCTTCAAAAAATACGATATCTGATGATCTGTAATTATATAAAATCTATTTAGCATTTATTCATTGCATCGAAATCGCAACCAAGAAACGTCAGTCCGAAGACTTGGCTGAAAATCTGGTGAGACTTCGAAAAAAAAAATCTTTGAACGCTTTCGCGTTAAATTATCTATTAGTATAGATACACTGGCAGCGCCACTAGCGGCACGTAACGGCAATAAACTGTTCTCATAGTTTTTGACACTAAGGAGTCACTCAGTGTGCACAACTGGCACAGGTGACTGATCACGCGAGACTGCGCCTAAAACATGACAGAGCATTACTATCTTGACTTCCTTGAGAAGATAGATACAGTGAGGGAAATGTATTCTCCGGTAAGGGTACCTACTGTACATTTATCTGATTACTACCATTGGTGGTAACCTATAGTTATTTGTGTCACAAGAGAGCAAAATGATGTATGTACGGCGAGGGCGCTACATTGAATCCAGAGCGTAATGATGGATTCAAGTGTTAACGCTCAAGATGAAAATAATTTTGCTCTCGAGTGACTCATATAATTTCACACCGAACATTAAAAAACTTGAAAAAACAATTCTAAATACAATTAAAGACCTACCAGCATAGGAAATGGCGTGGTTATACAAATGATCCCTATAGGGAGCAAAGCTTACTTTTCTGAATGAGAGTTGTGAAAAAAGAATACCTTAGATTTATCGTTATACCTGTCATGTCGAGCCACACGCTAATGGTGCTGTCGTCAACGGTGTCATTACTGACGTCGCCCTCACGGAACCGTTCCTCTAAAGCGATGCTGAAGTTCCTCGGTATGTAGATGGCCCCATACAAGTTGCCCCTGCGCACCTGCTCCTTTGCTTGCTCTACTGTATCGTACCTTTTCTGGAACCGGTAGGTTAATCAATTTTAACTTGAAAAAAAAATCCAACCCTAAGGGCAAACAGGGAAAACAGGGGAAGATTGTTTGCTCACAGATTTTAATGCTGAGTTGTGTATTCACTAAAAAGTGTGTATTTTTTTTTTTGTTAAAAATAAAACCTCCTTCAAAAAAGTAACGGCTAAAAAGTGAAAAATTAGGTCTTTTTTACCTTGCGCCGTTAGAACTATTATTATAATCTGTGCTTGCGCTCTGTCTACCCCGTAAGAGATAATGACGTGATTTATGTATATGTGTTGCAGATCGAAGGAAATATACAGCAGTGTTTTTGAGGCTCCTATCCTATGCTCTCCAGTTCGGAGTAAGAAGAAGGAGAGGAGATTTTAGTGGACTTACCTGTTTAACCTTCTGTTTCTCCATTTCATCGATGAGCCAGCAGCTCAGCATGTATGAGCTGCACGTGTCGTTGTCGTAGTGTATGACGGGTTGTAGACTGCTGTTGTAGCAAATGTCGTAACCCACTGGAAATGCGAAAGATTCTATTAACAGTTACTCAAGGTGACGGGTTTCATCTCGGCAAATAACGCTTCACTTGAGAGGTGAGTTTTTGAGTAGTTCTTGGCAATTGACCAACACTAAATATTTTATTGAATCAGGCGTTACTTTGCGGAGGTCCATTTTAATGAACATAAAATATTTACCTTGCTACTCCGCTACTTAAGTGCAAGATAACCAAGCCTGCGCGAAATATATATACATATTTTGCATGCAAACCCTACCTCCACTACTGCCACATAAAACATATATAAATCCCACAAACTTAATTATCCCCCACACAAACACTGACGCGCGTTTCGATCCCTATACGGGATCATTTTCAAAGTTAGAAAGTGCAACTGATTCACATAAATAAATAAATATCTTGGGACAGTTGACACCAATTGACCTAGTCCAAACTAAGCAACGGACAAACGGATAAACATACTTATATATAAATAAATACATACTTAAATACATATTAAACATACATACCAGACTCGAGAACAAACATTCGTATTTTTCATACAAATATCTGCCCCGACCGGAGATCGAACCTGGGACCTCAAGCTTCATAGTCAGGTCCTCTAACCATTAGGCCACCCGTTCGTCATGCAAAAGCAATTGGGTTTTGTATTTTATTTTGTTGAGTCCCGGCTTTAATATGGTTCTCACTTGTACGTAAATGCACACCTCACTATTGAAGGTCTACACCCTGGATTTACTGTAGTTTAGTGGCTTGCTTACATGGTGAGAAGCCAGTTTCGTCATTGACCACGGCCAGGCTGAGGTCTCGAGGGTCATGGCCGACCGCGGAGAAGAACGCCACCACCTGGATGATGGGGAACAGCACCGAGAAGACCAGGCCCCTGACGTAACAGACGCATCACATCAAGTTAACTAGTATGTCGTAGTAAACAGAAGCAGTAATACTGAGGGTCATGAGACCAGGGGCCCGATTTTTGAAAGCACATGTGTGAAAATATAACTCGAAAGTGGTGAATAATTGTGCTGAATTTGAAATACGAGTAGCTTAGAAGATACTTACGGCTCTCATTAATCATGTGGACTAGTCAAAATTTTGATTAAGAGCCATAGTTTTGAAGGTACAAACAGATTTATACCACTTTCGAGTGGTAGGTACTTACTACGAGTTATGTGCTTTCAAAAATCGGGGCCCTGTGTAATCTTCACCTTAGAACCACGCCTTGCACAAATAAAGTTAAATTTAAGAAATTAACTAGTAACTAGTTTATTCCCGAGTTTCCCTCGTGGAAGAATAAACATTTAAGTACCTATGCTGCATAAAAGTTTTCGCCTGACTTCTCTCAGTGTTTTACAATTATTATAAGTAACATGTCAGCAGATGATCAGGTTACCGTAAAACGAGGTGAGTAGGAACAAAATGGAAGCCCAAAACTTGATAAAGAAATATTTTCATATTTGGAAAGTTGATTTTTGTAGATAAAATATTCCGGTGGTATGAATTTTAGTTTAATAATGATTATGTGTCGTTTAGTTTTATAGTTTAAACAATAAACAAAGCAATAAACACTAAACTATATCCCAGCTCACCCAGGCATTTGCCACGGCTCAGTGAGCCTGGGGTCCGCTTTGACAACCTAATCCCAAGATTTGGCGTAGGCACTAGTTTTTACAGAAGCGACTGCCATCTGACCTTCCAACCCAGAAGGGTAACTAAGTCTTATTAGGATTGGTTCGGATTCCTCACGTTTCCCTTCACCGAAAAGCTCATGATAAATTTCAAGTGTGATTTCGCACATTAATTCCGAAAAACTCTGCTTGAGAGGCCACAGGTCAAACCAGTAGGCTACCACGGCTTTTAAGCTTAGCGATTCAATTCAATTTATTATGATTTGGAAGACTCACCCAGGATGCCTGGAGAACTGTTGCAGGTTCTTGATAAGCACTGCCCGGTACCGCGCCTTGGACAGGCCTCTCACGTCTATTTCCTTCTCTTTCTTTGTCAACACCTGGAAATGACAAATGCCAAATTAACATACATGAACATTGATCACTATCTATTGCGGGGTAGACAGAGCCTAAGGTAATAAGACCTAAAGGCCACGATTAGCATGATTGTGTGTAGGTGGAAAGGGGAATAAAAAATTGGGATGGGTTGGGTTGCAAGCCGCATCGCCTATTACGACTCCTAAGATTAATGGAAGATACTATAACCCCTTGCAAAAAAACGGGCACCCATGGTTTTTGAATTTTATGTGCATAAAAGCTTACTTTCTAAGCTTTAATGCCTAAAAATCTAAAAACCATAGGTGCCCGATTTTTTTGCAAGGGGGTGTGTAAGCCAAAGATGTTGAAATAGAACAAAGTCTCAACGTTTAAAATAGAAATAAGAATAAGAAAAGACAAATCGCCAATATTGCGTGCGTGACAGACGACCAGGGCCCTATTTCATAAAGCTCCAAGTTACAAGCGGAAGTCTCTTTTAGACCCTATGTGTTAGATAGAGACTTCCGCTTGTTAATTGTAACGTGTAGGTTTATGAAATAGGGTCCTGGGGCCTTAACAGAAGTCTTAATGCGATCCAATTCTGAATCAGTTCAGATAGCTTGTTTATTACGTAACTCGCTCGCGATCACCGTCGTCTTCATTTTGACAGTTCAAGTATGGGCCAGTGGCGCGGTGTGAAGTATATCAGAAGGCAAGCCAAAGGGAATTTAAGTAGCCTTTTCCTATAATTCTGCACAATAAAGTACCCAACTGCTTTAAAATAGGCAAGCCGGTGGGAATCGAGTTCTAAGGACGCCACGCCACTGATATGGGCTGACAATTGGCATCGGAATCAACTAGTTGTCACATTCATACAAGAACTGTCAAAATGAACACGATGGCGATTGCGAGCGAGTTAGACAATAAGCCTACAGGTTTAAGCTGTCATTTAATTTAGATGGATCTGACAGCGAGCGAACCTGAACTGAATCGGAACGGAACCGCTTTACGTCATGGTAAGGCCCCTGCTTTGCCATGGTCACTGTTTTTGTTTTAAAGTTTAATTACCTACCTGTTTTAATTAGTTCGTATTTTTTTTTTACTTAATTAATATTTTTATTTTTATTATTATTAATTAATTAATTATTTACAAGGACATAAATATTGCTATGTCGTATGTGTATGTGTGCTAAGTTAGGTATTAGGTAGGTATATTGTTAAGCTTATGGATTTCCGTTTTCTTTTGTTGTTTTATTTTTTCATTTACTGTCTAGTTACAGGCTAGCAACGTCGAAGTTCCTAAAACGTCCCCATAGCGAGCCTGTGGGGACGGAAGTGATACATGCCCTCGGTACCGCTCTGCTTTCAGAGCATGACATGAGCGCGTGTGAGCCAACATTGGGGGCGGCAGACGTATGCTTGCCTTCGGAATCCAAAAGCTTATCGGTTACTTACTTGACATGAAATGCATATTATTATTTCATAATTTTTATTATATATAATATATTATTTTTTTGCTCTTTTTCTCATCGACATTGGAGATATCTCCAATTAACTTATTTGACGGTGGAGGCGTTTTACACCTCCACGGAACTTAAATTATTTTTATTCACTTTTTTCTTTCTCTTTCTTATCATTATATCGCATATTTTGTTTCGCTTTGACCAGAAGAGACTTTATACATCTCTACTATAGACCAATGTAATTTAAAGTACGGACTTAACTAAGGGACCTTTTACATCCCTTTTATAAAATGTATTAATTGTATTATAGGTAAGTTAAGTAGAATTTAAGTACTATTGTAAATCTATTTTATTTTGAAAAAATGACTTTCTGCCAAGTTTCTTGGGGCGCATTCTTCTTGGCAATGATGGTCTTTCCGAATGCGCTGGTAGATTCAAAAAAAGACATGTAAAAGAGCCCTCGGCGGCCTATTTGCAAAATAAACTTTTGACTTTTTGACTTTTGAAAGAGTATACTTACATCAGTGCTGCTGGTAACCACACTGAAGTCCTCACGGGAGCTGAACCGGCTGTCTGCCGGACTGACGGCGCCGTCCGGGATCACGTCCGGCGACACGGTCAGAGCTGGGACAAGTAAAATGTAAATAAAAAAGTGACAGGTAGCACTCCGGGAGTGCCGGCAGAAGTGAAAACAGCAACTTAGATTAGATTTTAATGTTGTAATCTCCATGACGCTCAAGACGCGTACCGTACTGGCTTACAAAAAAAAACGTACGTATTATCTATATCAGTAGTTCCCAAAGTGGTCCAGGTGGACCCCCAGGGGTCCACGGAAGACTCGACGGGGGTCTACGTTGGGCGTGACCAAAAATGGGGGTCCACAATCGCAAGCGGGGGTGCATGAAAATTGAATAAAATTTGTGAGAATTGATTGGTTCTTGTGCTGTGAGTCATTGTAGAATTCAAGAAAGTAAAGTAAGATAGACTCACTCGCAGCACAAAAATATAATTTAATTGAAAATTTGTTTAGTCGACTTTATTTTCAAATAATTAACCCTATCAAGCAATCAATTCTGACCAATTTTTTCGAAAACTGTTAATTTATCGTTGAAACTCAGCAACAACGCAAGTTTCCATAGATTATAGAGCTAATCTTAATTTTTTTTTCGAGATTTAGTTTAGAAATTAGTGGTAATGTAGCTGCAGGTGGTCCACCGGATCCAGCAAAATTTTTAAAGTGGTCTATGGAACAAAAGAGTTTGGGAACCTCTGATCTATATTGACAGACCTCTAACAATGTGCTGATGCCCTAGTACTTTTGTTCCACGACTCAACAAAAAAACACTTCTAAAATTGAACGCATAAATAATTTCTTAGAGGATCTGATATCCTGGTACTTAAACTCTCCTTCAGTCTTACGCCTGACGCAAGTTTAACATTTTTTACCCATCCCAAAAAGTGCGCGAGCCGCCAAGTTTTCACTTGAAAATAAAAAAAAAAAACAGCTTAAGAAACTACGCTTAATAATCCAATTGCATGCCAAAAATGCCTTACACCATTTTGGAAAAGAGCTGATAGATATTTTTCAAACTGCTGGACCGATTTTTACCAAAAATGGCTAAGAACCACCGCAAGGAAACTGGCTTTCGTATGACAAAAACTGCATCGAAATCGATCCATCCGCTTGAGAGCTACGATGCCTAATTTACGCCAAACTTATAATAAAACTAGCTTCTGCCCGCGACTTCATCCGCGTAGAATTAGCAATTGACATGTTTATCGCTATCCCGCGGGAACTAAACAATTTTCCGGGATAAAAAGTAGCCTATGTTTTAATATAGGGTACCAGCTATCTACGTACCCAATTTTATCTAAATCCGTCCAGTCGTTTTAGCGTGAAGAAGGAACAAACATACACACTCACATCGTCACATCGTCACTCACAAACTTTCGCATTTATAATATTATTAGGATAACACCCCTCTTTTCGTGGCGGGGGTTACAAACACAATCAATGGCACCCTGGGCCACTGTATAACCTTATCGCAATAAGTGATCGGCTTGTTATTTGTGTCTGTCAGTCTCAAAGTGCTCCGACGTTGATTGTGGAAAGGTTCTACAGCGGCCTAGGGTGCCCTGGGGGCCCCAGGTAGAAGCCAGTTCTGAATAAAGAACCCACTGGATCTCCTGGGTGACTGATGGTGCCGCATCGCGAGCTGCAAGAACGCCTCCTCCAAGGTGTCGCAATCCATCTTCCGCATGAGATCGATCGGCGATTCTTCGGCTAGAAGCTGCCCGTCTCGCAGGAGGCCGATCTGTTAACAAGAAGTATGTTCTATCTTATTTAGTTAAAAAACACCGGGTAGCACTCCGGGAGTGCCGGCAGAAGTGAAAACTACACACACGCACACTCGCGCAAAAAGAAAAAACAATACACGAGATTTGAACTGCGGTCACCTGAGAGAACACACGGTTATTCCACACTTTATACCACTAGGCCAAACGCGTACGTTACGCATACTACGTTAAAGCGACGAAATCAACATACACTTCATAAATCGAACGCGACTCTAGCTTCATTCGTATTTCAGAATAAGCTCTTAGAGGATCTGATATCCTGGTACTAAAACTGTCCCCCCGTCTTACGTCTGACGCGAATTTATCATTTTTTACCCATCCCAAAAAGTGTTCAACGCTGTTAAAGAAGTTTTCTCTTTAAGAAAAACTTAATATTTACATACCTATATAAAGAAATGGGTAAACCTACATCTAATAAAAGAGTACAACATATGCAAAATAGAATCTTTCTCTAGCCATCTTTCGTCACGGAACAATATTAGAATCAAATCAAGTAAACCTCAAAAACTGAATGACAACCCATCTTGACTTAAGTGATTGTTCTAAGCGTTGCATTTCGTAGTGTCATAGGAAGACGTTTTCCAACTACAATTCATACTTTCAACATGAAACTACCGTGAGACTCAAACTTAATTACAACAAACCGGATATCTCACGTATAAAAAGCCGAAATAATGCTCCGACAATTGTTTCGGACTAATCCGTAGTCCTTCATCAGAGAGCGGTCGCCCCGGCGGCAGCGAAACGGACACATGAGCAGTGTCGTTTCGCTGCCGCCGGGAGCGATATTTTGTGCGTGAGTTATCCGGTTTGTTGTAATTACAATTCATACATACATAAATCTCGTCCCTTACCGGCTAAACAGAGCCTAAGGTAACAAGACCTAAAGGCAACGTTTAGTATGATTGTGGCCGAGGAAAGGGGACTCAAAATAGTGATGGGTTGCTAGCCGCATCGCCTATAACATGATTCCTAAGATTTTCGCTGATGCGGGAAGAGAATTACCTGCTAGGTACATTGTAAGATATTTCTTTGCTCCCAGACCAACATGGAAATAATGGTTCTCTATCGTTTGCCCGAATTTCATCTGCCATAAATGTATTGTTTGCCATAATGATCATTTGCCATAACTCTTTTTTCTCTTTATATGTTAATTATTCAGGATTGTTATGAAACAAACCTAACCTAACCTATAGAGTTCTACAGGATTGCCATTACAATGCTCCTGAAAAAATTACGGTTTCAGAGAAAAAAAGGGTTATGGCAAATGATCATTATGGCAAACATTACATTACGGCATATGAAATTCGGGCAAAAGAGGGGCACCAGGAAATAATGTACTATATTACCAACTAGCTTTTGCCCGCGACTTCGTCCGCGAAGAATCAAAACTTGCTCTACAACCTTCTTCTTCTCTCAAATAGAAAATGTACAAAAACCAGCCAAATGCGAGCCGTCTTAAGCACGAAGGATTTCATATTACCTACCTACCTCAACGAAATAAACCCTTAGGCTTATTGTCTAACTCGCTCGCAATCGCCATCGTGTTCATTTTGACAGTTCGTGTATGGGCTGACAATTGGCATCGTAATCAGCTAGCTGTCACATTCATACAAGAACTGTCAAAATGAACACGATGGCGATTGCGTGCGAGTTAGACAATAAGCCTACCGTTTCTTGCATGGACACGCACTTCCAATTTTTATCTTCTAGTCTTTGTTATGTATAGATAGATATAGATCAGTATCTAATAACTATAAGGTACATCAAACTTTTGCATGATCCGAGATAGTTGAATCACGCAACGTTGCCTTGAAACCGTAGGACTGTTTTATTACCCAATCCTTCGTTGTCCATTTGCTTTAATTCTTGGTCAACACTGTTTAGAAAGTCATGGTTCTTGCACTAGTTTAGGTAATTGTTGGGATACTAGCAAATTATATAGTGGTACTAAATACGAGGTCCCTAACGGGTTTCATGGAGATAAATATCGTTTTTCCCATGACTGTTGTGAAATAAATTACTATCTCTTCGCTTCTTTTAAATAAACGTTATCGTGAATTATTGGGTCCTTGTCTATTACTGGGCCCTATTTTATAAAGGTACAAGTTACAAGCGAATTTGCTGTACCGCCTAAAAGTTTTATACAGTGTCAGAGATTTTTTGAGTGTAGACCTTCGTATCAAACTCTGTGAATCGCTTGTTCTGTCTAAATTAAATTACTGCCTAACTGCTTTGGGGGCGTCCATAAATTACGTGAGGTGTTTAAGGGGGGGAGGGGGTCGAGTCAAATCTCACCTAATCTTACTCGGCAAATATCACGCAATTTTTTTTCTGATTGAAGCAAAAAAAAAATTATACTATTTTGGTCCATTTTTATTACACTTATAATTAAACTCTCAGCAATATTGATCTAGTCTTTAGTAGTCGTAAATAAAAGCACGAAGCATTTTTTTTTTCTTTTTACAATAACAATCCAACGCGTTTATGTAAGAAACCCACATTTTGATAAATCTCACGTGAGATTGGGGGATGGGGGAGGGGGTTGAATAAAATCTCACGACATCTCACCAGAGGGGAGGGGGGTACAGAAAATTTAAAAAAACACCTCACGTAATTTATGGACGCCCCCTTTTGGGCCCTGCCTCTTGTCGCGTTCACACCGGCTTCTTCAAAGGGTGCAAAATGCCTGTGCTAGGTACTGTTTCAGGATCCCTCCACGTTCTCATGTCACGCCGTACTTAAACGATGCGAACTGGCTACGGATGACTAACCGACAGGAGCTTTTGTTTGCTTGCCTCTTGTTCGATACAATTAAAACCAAAGCCCCTAGCTATCTTTTTAATAAATTGTCTTGGTCCGGTTCAAAAAGAGCTCACGGTGCTAGGCCCTCTCGCGCGGTTTTATTAGCCATGCCTCCCCACAGATCTGCCGCATTTAGAGGTAGTTTTAAATACCGAGCGACTAAATGCTGGAATAATATTCCCCCTCCACTGCGTAATTTAAACTCTAAAAACACATTTAAAAATAAACTCCGCTCTCATCTTCTAAATTTACAAAAAAATAAATAAACCTTGAATAGTATTTTTTACTCCTCTTTGTGGCTCTTTATGCCTGCATTAATTTAACTTATTAATAAATACCAATTATATCTTATACTTAGTTTACCCTTTATTTGTTTTAATATTATTTTTATTTTTATTCCTACATTAATTAGAACTCAACACCAGCCTGTAAATTTTCCACCTATAGTTTTTATTCAAGTATATTATTTTTCCACTGTGTCCATTTCTCAATCTTTCCATAGTTATGTTAGCAACACTTGCCGACTTTCCTACAAGCTTCGTCTTCTTGTGCGTTTTCCACAGATCTAGCTCATGGTTCTGGCAGAATATCAGTGCTGCTATTTCCGCAGTTTTATGCTGAGTCAGCGCCTTTTTTTTCACAACACATTGCATCCGCAATTCGTTTCGACATACCTAGTTGTTTATTTTTCTTTATTAGATCTTTTGTTCTTAAGTTGTTGTAATATGTAGTAGAGGTTCTCATGTTGTGTTGTATGTATTAATTTTCCACCTAAATATGTGAACTCTATACCTACATATTATGTAATGTACCTGTGTTGTGAGAAAATAAAGTTTTTATCCATCTATCTATCTATCTATCTATCTATCAAGCGTAAGTCTCTATCTAACACATAGGGTCAGAAAGAGACTTCCGCTTGTAAATTTAACTTGTAGCTTTATAAAATAGTGCTCCGGTGCCGTTGCCGTCACCCTAAATTTGTTGAAAACTCACCTTGTGTGCTTGCCGGGTTTCGTCGATGTAGTGCGTCGTGATGATGACGGAGGTGCCCCCGCGCGCCAGCTCCGCCAGGAAGTCCCATATCCTGGAAACAAGGAGACGGTCAATAAATACAAGATCAAAATCAAAACCAAAAAACGTTTAAGAGGGTGCATCCGTGCTGAGCTCGCAACGTCGCATTTTTAGTGATTTTTTGCGATTATTTCACAGAAATTGAATGAAAGTATCAAATATCCGTCTGTAGTGCACTTCGTTTTTGGTGTATTAATGTGTCCAATGCAATGATTAATGGTGATGGACTTTTATTTTTGTATTAAAGGGATAAAATACTATATCTCGTTTAATAAGAAAATAAAAGTCCATCACGATAAATTATTGCATTGGACACATTAATACACCAAAAACGAAGTGCACTACAGACGGATATTTGATACTTTCATTCAATTTCTGTAATCGCAAAAAATCACCAAAAATGCGACGTTGCGAGCTCAGCACGGATGCACCCTCTTAACTTCTTACGGCAGGTCCTATAGTCCACAGCAGTCCATTTTGACACTTTTGTAAACAAACAAGGGGACCCGAGTTCATATAAAATTTAAATAATAACGTCTTGAGATAACAAGTATGATCCTTCAACATTCCGGTGGATGTGTATCAGTGACGTGGCGTCAAGTATATCAGAAGGCAAGCCGAAGGGAACTTAACTAGCCTTTTCCTTTAATTCTGAACAATAAATTGCCCAACTGCCTTAAAATAGGCTAGCCAGTGGGAATCGAGTTCTATGGACGCCACGCCACTGATGTGTATGTATGTATGTATGTAAACTCTTTATTGTGCAAAATAAACAAGACAAATACAATTGACAAACACTGAGATACATGCACAAAGGTGGACTTATCCCTGTAATGTGATGCTAATTGTATACAAAGAGTGATCGAGTGGGAATTCAGATGAAATTGGTTTGTTTTCTAATACGTCAAAATGGTTTGGAATGGAGAATACTGGGTCCAGTTTTATAAAGCTACACGTTACAATTTACAAGCGGAAGTCTCTATCTCACACATAGGGTCAGAAAGAGACTTCCGCTTGTAAATTGTTACTTGTAAGCGTTATAAAATAGGGCCCATAAAATAGCTTAGCCTATTAGTTTAGGTTTAGCTTTTGTGAGCTGTATTTTGCTCTGGGCCTTAGGAGGATAACTATCAGTTAATACAAAACAGACATTACACGTTATTAACAAAAACATGATCGAAATAATACAATTGTATATGAAGATCTCTTCCGTTACATAAGTTGTATGTGTAACATGTTTAGGGTATAATTTTTGCAAGACAATCAACAGAGCGTGTATATTTAGGTAATAATTAAGGGTCATAGTCGTAGTTCACGATTATACTTCATTCCAAATAACAGTAGACACGCGTACGACCTACTTATCTCCTCTCATAATAATTTATGAGAGGAGATAAGTAGGTACCTAATGGTAACCTCCATTTTAATCCCTACTAATATTATAAATGCGAAAGTATATAGCCCTGTCTGACTATCTGTCTGTCTGTGTCTTCTTTTTCGTGAGTGCAGCTGGCGTTCATCAATCTAGAAGACGTTATCGCGTCAAAACGACACTTTTCTAAGAACTGACATTGACGTGGTATCAAACACATATCCAACTATTGAGGAGATTACGAAATAAGATCAAAAGCGGTCTGACACTGTCTTCTCCAACTTTGTCTTTGGTGGAATCATCACACCATCGGGGTTATAATCATTACAAAAATTGAATTGAATTGAGGTAAAGTAAAGTAAAAAATATTTTCCAAAAAATGAAAGTACAACAACGACAGAGACGATTCAATAACTACGTACTAGGCATATAAAAAGACAAAAATAAGAGTTACCATGAAATATATAACCACGGGGTCTTCGTAACACGGTGAGTGATCACACGTGTCAAATTTGTGTATTGTTGTATGGAATTAAGTATGGATGTTTAAGATTCCTCTAAGTGACTATAAGCTATTAGTAATTGCGTGCGCATCGCGTGCGTGAACCGACATGGCTTGCCTGATTATACTATACAGTCCGATGAGAAAAAATACGTAAGTTTTCTGCTTAGGTATATAAAACATATATGCATCCTTTGATACGGTATTTAAAAATAGACTCTTTTTGCACAACATCTCTATCTCTATAGAACTATCAAGGAAACGGGCAAAAATCTGAGGAATCATGTTAAAGATAGGCGATGCGGCTAGCAACCAATAACTATTTTGATTCCCTTTTCCACCTATACACCAACAATGATGCTATTCGTGGCCTTTAGGTCTTGTTACCTTGGGGTTTGCCTACCCCGTAAAGGATATACTTAGACGTGATTTGTGTATGTATGTGTGTGTATGTAGAGTAATTACAATTATTATTTAGTTTGCCTGATTGGCCACGATTAGCATGATTGAAGGCGTAAAGGTGGAAATCAAAACATGACTCCTAATATTTTCGCCAGTTCCTTCGATGGGCTTTTCCGATCTACGCGGGAACAGAAGCAGCTGGTACATTCTAAGTTATTTCTTGGCTCCCAGACCAGCATGAAAGTAAGTAAAAATAAAAGTAAATACTACATAATATTGTGTAATTTTTTAGTTGGAGCTGACTATACCCCGTCTCAAAGTCTCGGCCAACTCTGCTATTGTTACAAACGGCATGTTTCGCAACTATAATTAATTGTTAGCATCGTCGCAATACCATGACGCGAGTACACCTAATTAACGGATAATAATTAACTATAACACGACATGGGAGTTCGGCCCGTTCTTCTTAAGGAGCGTGTAGGTACCGTAGGTACAATTATAATCACTAAATCCAAATCTTTCAATATCAAACTGTCAAACGGGACGTCTTAGATGTAATGGACTATAGTGTCTATAGTGATATTTTCTACTTCTAAGCGTTGTTCGGAGAAACCCAAACTCCCAAAGATAGGGAGGTCAATCAATAGTGAAAAAAATATCGATATTTTTGCAAATATCAAACGACCTCGATATATCGAAGAAAACATATCGAAATATGTGTATCAGTCAAACTTACGGAGATTCTCGGTTTTATAATAATAATGTATTGGCTCAGTTCAGTCTGGCTCAATAATATGTAATAATAATTAGGTACTGGTCATTGACATCGTTCCAATTTTTCGGCTTTGAATTTTGCAAAAGTTTTTGGATAATAATAAATCAAATTTGAAAAAAAAAAATTGATACGATATTCGACGTTGAGCATTTTATATAGATATATCGTCCAAAAATATCGATATATCGATGCACAGATAAATTTTTCAACAAGCCTTCTCAAAGACAAACGGTAAATGATTCATTGTTGCCGGATTGGGGCAAGTTTCTCAACGGCCGAGATTGCCGAAATGTGGCAACGGCTCGGATGCATCAATGAACACTTGGGCAACTGTCGGCGTCAAGTGGCCAGTTGGTTTATGTTTATGACTTGACCAACGTTGTCAATGGACTTTTGAGGAAAATGGCCGTTTACGATGTTTTTACCTAAGGTCTTTACATTCTTAACTGTCCAATTTGGTAAAAAAAAAAACTGTTGCTACGACCAAAATAGGCACAATGCAAAAACAAAAATCCATATTTTTTATACATAAATAAAGACGGTAAAAAAACAGCGAAATATTGTTAAATTTACGCATAGTTAATGTTGTCAATATACATACACAAAAGTATTTTTCAATATTTTTGAGCGCAAATTTGAGACGTTTGTCACCCAGTATCAATTTGTACGCCAAATATGACCTCTCTATACTTCATTTAATTTAGAATGAGAAACCACAATAACATTATATTTCGTCTGGTCAACTATTTCTTACCTTCTAGCAAACAGTACAGTGCAATAGTTTTGCAGCCGGAAAATAAAATTGTTTTAATGCCACTTTATTTGCGTGGCGTCAATTGTTACTCTAGTACAAATCGTAAAGAGATTACAGTAAAGTTCACGAGCCGCAATATAATGTTGTTGTGGTTACTCATTCTAAATTAAATGAAGTATACATCAATTTACGTCATTCAGTAAGCCACTGCGCTTGCGCCCTTCACGTCGTCGTCACCTTCCCTTCCCGTCCCTTCCCTATATGCTTACCTCCCGCTACTGAACGAAATATGCACGATTGGGAAAAAAAATGCTAAAATATGCGTTAACGACGAGTTTAAGTAAAATAAAGGAAAACCGAGAGACACGGGTAGTCTAATTTTTAACCAGCTATTATAAACGCGAAAAAAAACTAAAACGGTTTTTTTTTGAAATGTCAAATAGACAGCTACCCCATTTGCATATGCAAATGTATGAAATCCGATGTCTAGCTATCATATTCAAACGTCCTCCTACCACCGAGTGATCGAAGAACAATGCCAAGTAAACAAATTAAATTAATCTATTTGTTCTGTTCTTCAAGACTGGTGGCATTGGTAAGAAATTAAGGTTGTACCATTGACTAAGGTTAAACTTGAATACATATTATTTTTAAGTGGAAGTGTTTATGGGCTGGATGTGTGTCATTCATGTCTGAGGCCGCTTATGTTTGCTGTAATGTGTCTGGAGCCTTATGTTTGCTGCAAGAAAAGGACGGCAACATGTACTGAAAAATTGTAGCGAATTCGGAATAAAAGAGAATAGAGAGAATAGAATAGAGAATTTATTTATAAGCCTTTTTATTCCGAATTCGCTACAATTTCAGTAAGTACATGTTGTTGTTGTCGTTTTTTTTTTATTTATTAAATTGTCACGAAATTCGGCGTGCCTCATGGCATAGGCCTCCTCCGTGTAGTGGACGGTTTGGGCTATAGTTCGCACGCGCGCCCAGTGCGGATTGGGAACTTAACACACACTATTGAATTTCTTCGCAGATGTGTGCAGGTTTCCTCACGATGTTTTTCCTTCACCGAAAAGCTCATGGCAAATTACAAATGTAATTTTCGCACATAAACTCCGAAAAACTCTGAGGTGCGAGCCCGGGATTTGAACCCACAACGCTCTGCTTGAGAGGCCACAGGTCAAACCACTAGGCTACCACGGCTTTTTTAGAATAGAGAATAGAATATTTATTTATTTTACACAATAATTGTCGCATATAACAAACTTACAGGCTAAACATAGCAAAAGAGAAAAATAATGTAAATAAGAGCATATATGTATGTATATGTAAAAGCTATTATTATTATTGTTTACTGCAGATGTCATTGTCACTTGTCTAGCCACGCTGGCTGGGAACGCATCAGGAGGGTTACCATGACGTCTTAATGCGATTCAGTTTAGGTTCGCTCGCTGTCAGATCCATACTAAAAATGTCAGGTAAAACCTGGACTGAGTTGGAATTAAGACGTCATGTTAAGGCCTCAGCACTGGTGTTGTGGGTGTCTATGGGTGTTCTGTTACCATCAGGTAACTACTTGCTCATTTGCTATAGTGATGTGTATACGCAGGATATCGGCGAACTTTTTGTCTCTCTCTTTCGTTTGTATAACATAATCTAATCACGCCTCCCTTTCTACATCTATCCGTCCCTCTCTACCTCTCTCCTACTTCCTTAAACCATAAATCGTTTGCATACTTTAAAACACGGTCAAGCCAATCTTCACTCATGTCACGTATCTTACGGACCAACCAATTTGATTTGTAGTACCATTCCACAGTAAGCGAAATAATGTCTTATTTCATAAATACAGCAAAGCCTGGTGAGACACGGTTCTAGGTGGCGGATAAATTAAACTGGTCGACCTGTACCCTGTTTAATGATTTACATTTAAAGAACCGAGTAAACTTTCAAAGACGGAAACTCATTGATTTGGTCAGTATCCTCAAATATTGTGCAATGTTAACAAGGCCAATGTCAAATAAATAAATATAAATAAAAACTTGGGGATAATCTCCAGAGATTACCTCCTGCAACTACAGACCCAGATATACTGAACCGATTTTTTTTAACCAATAGAAAGCCACATAATTTTTGAGAGGCAGAGGCTTTATTTAAATCTGCGCAGCTAACAACACAGCTAATCATAGTATAAAACAAAGTCGCTTTCCGCTCTCTGTCTGTCCCTATGTATGCTTAGATCTTTAAAACTATGCAACGGATTTCGATGCGTTTTTTTTAATAAGAGTGATTCAAGAGGAAGGTTTATATGTATAATACATGCATAATGTAGTAGAGAAACACTGTTTGCATCCGTGCGAAGCTGGGGCGGGTCGCTAGTTCTTTATAAATTAGTTTTAAAACAACAATACGTCTCGAACACGTCCACTGAAACGTCTAGCAAATTGGCAGCGCCGCTACCGGCACGAAACGGCAAGAACTCTCATAGTATTTGACACTTCAACGCTAACGTGCGAGACGTTTTTTGTGACAAAAAACTTACACTAAGCACTCTGATGACATCTTATTTACTCCCTTCAACATACAGCAAACATTTGGAGAACATACACTTCTTATGTTGACGACGTTCTTGAAAATGGACAAATTAAGTGTTAATCAAACAACATAAAACACTAAACTGCGTCAGCGTATCACGACACTATAGTTCATTCCTGACGGTTACAGATACAGACAACTGACAGGAGCATGCTATACTTCATTTAATTTAGAATGAGAAACCACAATAACATTATATTGCGGCTCGTGGACTGTAATCTCTTTACAATTTGTACTAGATAACAATTGACGACACGTAAATAAAGTGACATTAAAACAATTTCATTTTGCGGCTCCCATACCATTGTACTGTACTATTTGCTAGGTAAGAAATATTTGATAAGACGCAATATAATGGTATTGTGGTTTCGCATTCTAAATTAAATTAAGTATAGGTAGTACGCTCAATAAATAAAGTCGAGATGCGCCTCTGACTTATCTTCATATATTATGTTTTTTTTCTACCATTCGTCGAGGGGGGCGGGGGCCGTCTAAATTCTCTAAGCTAGTGTAATAATGTTTTGGAAACTAGCGTCATCACACAACTCGGTTTGTACAGAAAAATCTGGACTTTTCGTTTGTAGATTGTCCGACTTACTAATTTTCCCAGAAAATTTGCTAACTTGGCAACACAGTCGCTTATCTCAAGCTGAGTCTTAATACTGACGTCCTAATTCCGACTCAGTTCAAGTTTTAGCTGTCACTTTTAGTATGAATCTGACAGCGAGCAAAACTTAACTGAATCGCATTAAGACGTCATGGTAAGGCCCCAGTGAGGTGAATTGCCTGGATTTGTTTTTAATTAAAATTAAATAACCAAAATCGGATTTTTGACGGAACATTTCGAATTTGGAAATGGTATCCCTATTTGGAGTGAATACGTTTACTGTTCTTGCACACAGAGCTGTATAATGCTAAGAATAAAGATAGAGTTTTAATTATGATACTACATGCTCTTGTCGAATTTGTCTATCGTTATATGGATTGTAATATAAAGTACCTACGTCAAAAGTTCTAAGACATAGCTGTGTCAATTGATTAAGTAAAGAATCATGTTCCTCTAAAACAGTGTTTGTTTGAGAGTAAGACCATCTGTTAATTAAATTATCGCAGATACGTAGATCCGTTTTAAATCTTTGCGGGTGGTAGGGCCTTGTGCAAGGTCCGTCCGGATCGCTACCACCATCTTACTCGCTAATCCTGCCGCTAAGCAGCAGTGCTTGCGCTGCTGTGTTCCGGTGTGGAGAGTAAGACAGCCGGGGAAATTACGGGCACAAGAGGCATTTCATCTAAGTCCTCTAGGTTGGCAACGCATCTGCAATCCCTCCGGGGTTGCGGGTGTCTATGGGCAGTGGTGATCGCTTACAATCAGGTGACCCACTTGCTCGTTTGCCTTCCTATTCACATAAAAAAAAAAAAGAAAAAAAAAAAAAAAAACCTTTTCCAAGGAACTTACAAGCTGGTCTGGTAGCAAAGAAAAAACATAGAATGTACCACCTGCTTCTCGTCCCGCACAGATGGTAAAGTAAAAGCCCATCGAATCATGTCATCGAAATCTGAGACATGGATGTTAAAAGTATTAAGGCCAAGGGTAGTAAGGCAGCCTATTACCTTATTACTTCTGTATACCTTTTTCTGGTTTGATTATTATATGTGGTGTTCAATAAAGAGTTATTCTATTGCATTGTATTTAAGTAGCTATGTATTTTGAATCATAAAACATATCTGTACATATCTTTTTATAGTTACAAACAAATATTGCTTGTTTTATAGCGAGATATGACAGTTTATATCTAATTGGTATATGGTTTTGCTTATATTGTAAAGCCACCCAATTTTATGGGTGTTTTGAGTAATGTTATTAGCGAACAATAAATTCCGATTATGTCAGCCTATACACATAAAAATAACACTTTATTCGCTTTGTCAGTGTAGAAGATGTTCATTATTTTACAATTAACAAATAATTGACTAAATAAATTAATAAATACCTTTGGAAGTCAAGTTTTCGAATTAAGGATTCTAACGGTGAAATTTTTTTTCAAATAGTCTAGTAGTTTTGGAGCCTATTCAATGCAAACAAACAAACAATCAAATCTTTCCTCTTTATAACATTAGTATAGATTATATGTAATAGATATAGAAAAAACTATCAAAATCGGACTACACTGTAAAAAAAATATACGCGTCGGATGTTCCCCCGTTTTTATTCGTCGGTTAAAATTACATTTAAAACACATCTGGGCCCTATTTTATAAAGCTACAAGCTACAATTTACAAGCGGAAGTCTCTTTCTGACCCTATGTGTGAGATAGAGACTTCTGCTTGTAAATTGTAACGTGTAGCTTTATAAAATAGGGCCCAGTAGGCTTATTGTCTAACTCGCTCGCAATCGCCATCGTGTTCATTTTGACAGTTCATGTATGGGCTGACAATTGGCATCGGAATCAGCTAGCTGTCACATTCATACAAGAACTGTCAAAATGAACACGATGGCGATTGCGAGCGAGTTAGACAATAAGCCTACTGGTGGAGTGTTTTAGTCTGCACTCACCTTTCCCGCAGCACAGGGTCCAGTCCAACAGTGGGCTCGTCTAATATCAGCAGCTCTGGCTCATGCACCAGCGCGGCCGCCAGCGACACCCGCCGCTGCTGCCCCCCGGACATGGACTTGATGAGTCTGCTCGCTTCAGGGAGGTCTAGGAGGTTGCTGAGGAACTCGAAGCGTTCGCTGAGTTTCTTCATTTCCATGCCGTAGATGCGACCGAAGTAGTAAACTGCGTCACGAACTGTGAACTCGCCTACGAGTGCTATGTCCTGTAACAGATAGTGGTTGTCATAAGAATCTCTGCTTTTACTATACTGACGAACAAAAAAAACGAGTCGCTTTTCAAACAACTTTAGTGTAAACACGGTAGTAGTATTGTATATATAAGTCCTTGATCCGGAAATCCGGAAATTTCAATGGGATATTTTATTGAATCAGGTGTAACTAATAGATGAACTTTTATTTTCGTATTAAAGGGATAAAATAACATATCTCGTTTAATAAGAATATAAAATTCCATCACCATCAATTATTGCATTAGATACATTAATACACTAAAAACAAAGTGCACTACAGACGCACATTTGAAACTTTCATTCAATTTCCGTGAAATAATCGTAAAAAAACACCAAAAATGCGACGTTGCCAGCTCAGTAGGGATAAACGGTCCTAACGTGTTTAAAGGTATGGTTTTAGTTAGTTTACATACTGTACAACTATACATATATATCGGAAATTTTACTTTCCGACTTTTGATTTTAAATATGACACTATAGTATAAATATCAGGCTGGGACCGGAAATCGGATCCGGTTTCTCATCATTCCGGCTGTTCTCATACAAACCGAGCAGTTCAATGATTCAAAACTTTTATACGTATAAACAGGGGTGGGACGCTAGTTTAGAATAACAGAGGAAGTATTATAGTAGATTGTACACCGAGGGGATAAAGCACTGTATTATATCACGGGTGCGATATTGAATACTGCGCGCAGCGAAGGACTCTAGATTTAACTCCCAAGCGTAGCGAGGGTGTTTTGAGTTAATTCCTGAGAGTAGCGAGGGAACTATGATCGAGTCCTGTGAGTAACGAAGCATTTAAGCGCACCTAAAACATGAAATAAATAAATACATTATGTTTCGAGTTGTATTTTATTTACTGTCTATTTTAATTGCGGAAATGGAAACAATAGATGCGCAGGTTCAGGGAGAATCTGTTTTCTCATCATTATGGTGTTATACGTGCTCATTTTCATGGTTTAATTACGCTCTTAACGATCAATTAAGTATTATTCTATAGAAGACAGTAAACAGGTTGATAATCGTTGATTTATACGAGTAAAATACGAGCAATCGTCGACAGGGTTTTATTAGCTTCATCAATAATTTTATCAATTTCATCATCCTGTTAAAGTCCTACAACTGGGCGTAGGTCTTTGTGAATAAAAGGTCTTGGGTTGTAGCCTCATAGTATACTTCGATTTTCTTAGAATGAGAAAGCACAACAACATTATATTGCGGCTCGTGAACTGTAATCCCTTTACAATTTGCACTAGAGTAACAATTAACGACACGCAAATAAAGTTACATTAAATTAATTTTATTTTGCGGCTCCCAGACTATAGTACTGTTATTTGCTAGGTAAAAATTAGTTGACCAGACGCTGACGCAATATAATGTTATTGTGGTTTATAATTCTAAAAAAATCGAAGTAGGTATAGTGTATCCAACTCTTGCCAGCCACTTTACGAAGATCATCGCCCCACCTAGCATGAGGGCGCCCTGCACTACGCTTGCCGAACCGCGATCTCCACTCGAGAACTCGTGTGCCGCACCAGCACCGATTGTCATCTATAGGTAAATATATATATATATATTTACCTGTGGCATGTACCCCACCCTGGGTCCCGGTACCCCGCTCCCCTTTTCCCCAGGCCGCCCTCCCAGTACCCAGATTTCCCCGCTGTTGAGTTGTCGTCTCCCCACGATACTGGAGAGGAGTGTGGTCTTGCCGCATCCCGAAGGACCGAGGAGGCCATATCTGTGAACGAAGATGTGGTAATTACTAGTTACATACAGTATATTGCAACTTGTGGTTCCAAGAACGTCTAATTTTTTATCAGCTTTCGTAAAGATTTTCCAAATTTTATATTTAACAAAAATCAGTTTTAGCAACGTTGGCAAAGATTCAGTAATTGAGGCATTGGTGCAATCTATTGGGGAATTCAGCGACTAATAAAGAATAACTTTATACGTACAGGGTGTATCAGATAGCCACTAACAATAATCAACTGGGGTATATAACCATAGCTACCAGTGGCGTGGCGTCAAGTATATCAGAAGGCAAGCCGAAGGGAATTTAACTAGCCTTTTCCTCTAATTCTGCACAATAAATTTCCCAACTGCCTTAAAATAGGCAAGCCGGTGGGAATCGAGTTCTATGGACGCCACGCCACTGATAGCTACAGAAGCTAAAAAAAATATTAAAAAAAATTGGAGTAAAAAATTAGAAAACATAAAAAAAAAAATACTCCAATTTTTTTTAAATATTTTTTTTAGCTTCTATAGCTATGGTTATATACCCCAGTTGATTATTGTTAGGGGCTATCTGATACACCCTGTATAGTAGCCGTTCACCCTTTAACAAAGGGAAAAACGCTTTCTGCCCTGTGCAGGGGCATTTATGTTACGACACCGGTCATGATGTTTAAGTCTGACCTAAACGCGGAACGAATGCAAGCCATTTTGGAGTGATATTGACCTTTCAAATTGCCCTTTGCCGATAGATTGGAAATGGTTTCGTGAATGGAAATGATTTGATATAAAAGACAAGTATTTATATAATGCTGAATAGAATAGACGCGAAATTTATGTATGTATGTACACTCTTCCATTATGAACACACGATTACTTCCGAATGATGCCGACGTGATCTATGATTCTGAGTGTTATGACTGAAGTATCATGACAAATATCATACAAATACGAACATCTCCGAGATAATACGATGGGAAAGGATTTTGCACGACATCTGGTATGTATTTACTCTACTGATTTAAGAGCGTTTATCCCTACTGAGCTGGCAACGTCGCATTTTTGGTGTTTGTTTAAAAAGTATGTGTAAAAAGTTTGAAATGTGCGTCTGTACTGTACCTAATGCACTTCGTTTTTAGTGTATTAATGTGTCTAATACAATAATTGATCGTTCGTGATGGACTTTTATTTTCTTATTAAACGAGATATATTATTTTATCCCTTTAATACGAAAATAAAAGTCCGTCACGATTAATCATTGCATGGACACATTAATACACTAAAAACGAAGTGCACTATAGACGCACATTTTGAAAGTTTCATTCAATTTCTGTGAAATAATCGTAAAAATACACCAAAAATGCGACGTTGCCAACTCAGTAGGGATGCACCCTCTATACTTCATTTAATTTAGAATGAGAAACCACAATAACATTATATTGCGGCTGGTCAACTATTTCTTACCTAGCAAACAGTACAGTGCAATAGTTTAGCAGCCGCAAAATTTTTTTTTTTTAATGCCACTTTATTTGCGTGGCGTCAATTTTTACTCCAGTACAAATCGTAAAGAGATTGCAGTTCACGAGCCGCAATATAATGTTGTTGTGGTTTCTCATCCTAAATTAAATGAAATATAAGGGTACTTATACAATTGTACTCACATGGTGCCCCTCTCCACGGTCATGCTGAAGTTGCTGAGCACACATTTGTAGTCGGGTTTGCCCTCAGTCCCGTAGTACTTGTAGGCGTGAGACACCTTCACCGCTAGCTCCCGACCCGCCATTTTGCAGTCAACTCACTGACGCATTCTTGTTGTACCTGCCGATAGAAAATACTAATTAATAAAATAAATTTTGAGGTTTTTTTTATTAAGTACTTAGGTACGTAGCCTTTTATCTGCACGACTTTTTAAGTTTAAATGTTTGTAACTGGACTATTTATAGCAACTTTTTTGTACAACATTTATTGCGAATAAAGATTTCATTTAATTTCATTAGGTATACGCTATTTCTGCTGATTGTATTGGCATTGTCATCCATCCTGCAATATTATTCTATAGGCTCCCTAGAAAAGGCTTCCTAGAAAAGACAAGTGACTAAACTTCAAATGAATATACTATACAGACTAACTGCATAGATCATTGGTTTTTCTGCGGCAGAGAGCAAATATAAACAGTCATACAATTATTTGCTCGTTATATTAGCATTATAGCATTATCAAGCAACGTCAGGCAAGTTGGGTCCCTATCTAAATAACTTTTTAGATAAGAGTTTTTAATGATTCACGGTCTACCCGTGATCATGATACATGCAACTGTATCGAAATATCGGGAGCTCAATAAAGGTAATCGCGGTTCACATCCCGTTTATAATATTTCGAACTTTTTAGATGATGACTTTAGGGGTCATTATCACTAAGCAACAAAATTTCCCTATTATTATGAGTTTTCTTGAAAAAGGGGCCGCATAAACTCGCGTTTCCCAACATCATGTTGTCTGAGTGCTCAAAATATCTGAGCACACTACCATTGACAATACCTACGGTCGTGTTCAGATATTTTTGAGCACCGATAAAGCTCCGAAGTATCTGACAGCGACTGTATAAAATTACAGACGAGAAAAAGATGCAAAGTCACACCGACGTTTTTAATGGCTAGGCATTTAACGAGTACGTGCAAAATGAACTCAAGTTCGAACGTAACAGTACTTATGTTGGAGGGTAATATTTCGTCTGTAATTTGCTGAGGATCCGACGTGTTAAGTTGATATTTAACAAAATTTACGGTACAGTGTGATAAATAGAGACCGGATTATATGCAACATAAAAAGCTTATTATATGCATGCAAATATGCATGAAAAATGGCAGAAATATGCATGAAAATTGCCAGAATACCTATGCACGAAATATGCAAAATTAAATGATAAATTTCAGGAATTTTTCTCGCAAACTTGACAATATAAAACATTTCCGTCGTCGTATGGAAAGTCAGCTATCCACGAAGACACAGTTTTTTTTCCGGGGGCATGGCAGCATCAAATTTTACACAAATAAATAAAAATCTAAACTGCAGATCAATGAGCACGCACGTCAAGTATAGTAGGCGGCAAATAAGTAAAACTTGGAGGGGCCAACATCATTTTCATACTGCGCTTATCCCCTCCAAGTTTTACTTATTTGCCGCCTACTATATGAACAAGTACCTAGGTAGGGACGACTTTGCAGCAGGCGAGCGCGACGCTCAGCTGTCTCTTTCGCATTTCGGAACGCAGGTTGAGTGCACTGCACTCGAAAAAATATTGTAAATGTATGCAAATGCATATAATGCGGTCTCTAATGATAAATAACTCGTTTGTTTAACAACTTTATGGCCCTCGGTGAATTAGTGTCAATTTTCAATTTTCTCATAATATTTATTAGGTATTTAAAAAAATATTTATTATTATTTATTTAAGAAAATATCTTTATTTTTATCTTTATCTTTTGATCCACGCCGACAACACGCGTTCCCCGAATGCACGTTTATGGCGCCGTAAATGCCCCAAAAAAATGTGTACGGTGCGTCTACATGCGTGTATTTACTTAATGTCAAACTTCGTGTTTTGACTGTTGGTTGCCAGGTTGCTAGTGACCGCATAATAGAAGAACGTAGGTAACGATACAATTTTCCGATTGCCACTGTATGATGTGGATTCAAATGCAATTGTTATAAAGTAATAGGCAGTCAGTAAGACTTCATAGATTATTGAGGTTTTTTTATTTATTTTAGGCTTAGGGACTAACCGCTAAAAATTAGCCAACCCAAGCTAAAGTGGAATACGCCTTGTATCAGATTTCTCCGCCTGCCTTGCCGTCTATGCCGGAGTGGTTTTGGAATAAATTTTTATTACATGTAATAACAGGTCTTTCGTAGTGTTAAAAAAAAGTTACAAGTCTAGGTGCTCAAAAATATCTGAACACGCACATGCGATTGAGAACACTATCGTGTGCAGATATTTTTGAACATCAAATCAGTACCGATATATTATATCTGATAGCGACTGTACTATTTAATAAACATTACGTTGAGTTGATCAAGAACAATGGACTAGATTTTTTAGATATAATTACGACAATTGTATTTAAAACAATAGGACGATCGTGTTTTTCTTATATTATGATAATTATTATCATAGGTTAATATTTTGTTTATTTATTTAATTCATTTCATAAATATATATTTTTTAACTTCTGGAATGCAAGTCCGGAACCTTTACTTCGTTTTGATATGGAAAACCTACAGACAAGATAGCTGACGATGTCATCGTGACTTCCAGGTGAAACAGAGCTCTAAAAGCAATTAGAAAAGCCCCAGAAAACATCCCGACCCCAGCGAAAATATCTCTCCAAGAAAGTATCCACCCATTGCGAAAATATCTCTCCAAGAAAGTATCCCAACCCATTGCGAAAATTTTCCAAGAAAGTATCCCAATCTATTGCGAAAATCGCCTCATAATGTATTAAATAATGTTTATTTACATTTTTTACGGCAACGGGGCCGTGGGCCGTGGCATTAGCTGCAAACCAGTTTGACTGCAAGCCGAGTGGCTCGCGGGGTGACCGCGTTGCTTGGTGACCCACTCATCTAGTCACTACGAGTAGTTTTTGACACCATAAAACTTCTCGTAATTGTTAAACTGCTAATGTGATTAGAAGTTAGGGTTGGGTTTAGGTACAGTCAACGTCATAAATAAGTGATCAATTTTGTACCTTGTCACTTTCAGTCGTTACATGATTTCGTATAAAGTGACATGGTACAAAAGTGATGACATATTTATGACATTGACTGTACGTCTAGAAAAGAATATAATTTTATATAATAATATGCTGTACAGTCAGCATCAAAAGTTGATGAACTATCGAAGAACTTAACTTTCTGATGTTAAGCTATATGATGGGAAGAAAAATTCATAATCAAATAATTCCCACATTCCAACCCGAGGCAGGACACAAATTAAAAACTAAACTAAAACTAATCTTAAAATAAAATAATTAAAAATCTATAAGGGTTCCGTTTTTTGCCATTTGGCTACGGAACCCTAAAAAGGAGGGGCCCCCGTGGCATAGTACCACAGACTCTGGCAGCATTTCCCCTTTGGACAGCGATACCAATACTAATAAATAATTAAGGTATTGAGTAAATAAGTCCAGTAAATGGGTCGTGGTTGCATTATAGTTTAGCATAGTAGTTACTCGTAAGATCAATAGTTGTTTATCTGGTACTTGAATGTGCTTTTCCATAGGGGCCGGAAAAATTGAAACGAATAAATTAAAACCTACTGGTCCGATTTAAAGGTTAGAATGCTATATGTATTATCCTGTAGCGAAGATAAATTTATATATTAGACATCTCTGTAAAAGAGACAGTTAATGTGAAAATTGAAGTTTAAACCTCGATAAAAATATATTTTCATATGTGGCAAGTTGATTTTTAAAGATAAAAAATAGTTTAAAAGTTTAAACAATAAACACTAATACGCAAATTTCATCTCACCCCGTATTGAGGTCAGAGATCAACATATATAAAAAAATGCAAATTACCAGAAAGATGGAAGATATAGTTTGTATTTTTTTTTTAATGTGAAATGGAAGGCAAACGAGCAAGTGGGTCACCTGATGGTAAGCGATCACCACTGCCCATAGACACTCGCAACCCCGGAGGGATTGCAGATGCGTTGCCAACCTAGAGAACTTAGATGAAATGCCTCTTGTGCCCGTAATTTCTCCAACTGTCTTACTCTCCACACCGGAACACAGCAGTGCAAGCACTGCTGCTTAGCGGCAGGATTAGCGAGTAAGATGGTGGTAGCGATCCGGACGGACCTTGCACAAGGCCCTACCACCCGCAATAGTATAAAGTATTATGTGCTAGTGCTAGTATAGCGCTTTAGGACAACTAAAATGATGGCAAATCGTACATTCGGAATGATTCGGAATTTCAATTTTATAGGACGCTAAATATATTCTTCAACTTCGACGCTTAAGTGTCATACCCTGTCACCAACATGAAATAGTGAGTACTAGTAAGTGTCAAAATATCATCAGCAACAAAGTGGACTTTGGCGGCCTCTCGCAACCAGGTGTGGTTTGGACAGACGTGTCGGCGGCATTGGTAAAGGCTATAACTGACGCAACGTGCATTACGTGTCGGATGACCGGAACCGTGGGCCAACGCCAATTATGTCACCGACCTCAGCCGGCGCAAGTGGGTAACAACCTTGCTTGACACACTTTGCGGAGAAATGGGCTGAGCTTTTAAAAAGCTTCGTGATACTCTGAACATATTAAAAGTGCATGATGGAGTCCTTCGAACGGCGAAGCGTCAAGGTAAGACCCTGGACCCCATGGTGGTGTTCTTAGGCTTGAGCTGGCAAGAGCGAGAAGACAAGAAGGTCTTCCCAGGTGGAAAAATAGGATGCAATGATGATGAATGGGGTCTCTATTGTTTGCCCGAATTTCATATGCCATAAATGTATTGTTTGCCATAATGATCATTTGCCATAACCCTTTTTTCTCTTTATTTGTTAATTATTCAGGATTGTTATGAAACAAACCTAACCTAACCTATAGAGTTCTACAGGATTGCCATTACAAAGCTCCTGAAAAAATTACAGTTTCAGAGAAAAAAAGGGTTATGGCAAATGATCATTATGGCAAACATTACATTATGGCATTTGAAATTCGGGCAAAAGAGGGGCTCCGAGTAGGTACTTATTGATTCTACCAGGACCCTATTTCATAAAGCTACAATTTACAAGCGGAAGTCTCTTTTTGACCCTATGTGTTAGATAGAGACTTCCGCTTGTAAATTGTAACGTGTAGCTTTATGAAATAGGGCCCTGATCTCATTTGGCAATGACATCGTTATAAAGGGTCGAACGAGACGATCGATATGAGTTAAATTTTGAATTTGGAATAGAGAAATCATAAAATTGAGGATGGAGCATGAAAATAAACAAGGCCGGATACCGCCTTGTTTCAACGGGATCGAATTCCATCTATTCCATCATCTTATACATTCATCAGAGAAAATAAAGCTTCAAACGACTACCGAGTTATATCACAGTACCTATATATATAAGCTAAAGCAGTAGGGAATCTACGAACAAAACGGTCGAAACGAACGCACACATAGACACGCGCTTTTACACGGCCCCTAAGCGGATCTCGCGGTGCTGTCAGTCGCGAGTGGCGCATTGAGACGAGCGGCCGTTTTTTCGTTTTAAATATGCCAAGAGCGTATTGCGCAGTGTACGGCTGCTAGAACTCGGCTTCTTCAAAACCGAAATAAACATAAATTGCAAATTAGCTTTATTAATTTACAAAGAACTAGAAAAAAACAGTTTTATAATGCCGTATCCATTTTTCCCAATAGTTTATTTAAGAAAGCTATTCATGCGGATGAGAATTTTTTATACAATAAAATTTAATAACAGAGCTTTCCGAACGTGTCGTAGCCGGCAAAAGTATTTTTCAGTAAGTAATATATAATACTTACCTACCGACAAATAAAAAATCTTAAACTGTTGAAGTATTTTTAAATACCCTATTTTATTTAAAAAATAGTTAATTCATTCGATTATTATTTAATTAATATAGAATCCATATAAACGTTTGTTTCTCTTTTACACAAATTATGGGTGCCAACCCTAATACTCTTAATTAAGTGTAGCTAGTTACTCTAAAACAGACCTTACCAGCTGAGATTATAGCGCTAACTAGACAAAAAACTTTTCAATTTAACAAAAATTAAATCGACAACCCTAACGCTTTATTGGAGCGTAGGTACTTATTTCAAAAAGTAAGCCTATCTTCTCTACTGCTTTAGCTTATATATATACTGTGGTTATATCGTCATTGATAAAATATTCCATGCCTATGCATTGGCTTTGTTGCGTTTTGCCGCACAAAGAGTAGCAGATGTCGAAAGGTGACCCTTTGTCACAATCTACTATTAAGTTACAGTTAATACAGTTCCGAACGCAAGTGCTCTGTCTACCCCGTAAGAGATTTATTTTTGAAGTGAAAACTTCTTTAGGGGCGTTGAGCGCTTTTTGGGATGGGTAAAAAATGTTAAACTTGGGTTCGATTGTGTGCTCGTATGTACGTAAGTGGCTTATGTAGCCAATCTTTTTTGTAAAAGTACAAGTTACAGGTATCATAGACCATACTAGTGACTATGTGCGTAGGAGTTGTCTCTCCGACATTACAAGTAATGTTTGATTGGTCGTTGCATCACAGACGTACGGACTGTCATCCGATATGTTGCATAACGATGATTACTTATAGGAAGGACTAATGAGTCTGTTGGTTAGACTTTTGTACGTTCGTCACAGCACGGAAATGTTGGGTTTCTTTGTTACAATTAGCTTAGGAATATGACTAGGGTTTAGCTTTAGACCAAATAAAAAGTTTAAAAAGGAGTCCTGCGACATTGCGTTAAGGTTACTTTTACGCTGTGTCCTCCGACGGATATATCGGTTGATGGCGTTAAAAAGGTTAAATCGCCGTAGCGTGTACAATGCATACCGTAACCAAACATTGTCAAGCGAACAGGGGCCTTACCATGACGTCTTAATTCAGACTCAGTTCAGGTTTTAGCTGTCATTTTTAGTATGGATCTGACAGCGAGCGAACCTAAATTGAATCGCATTGAGACCCCCCTCGACCCCCCCCCCCGCGCCCCAGCCCGGCTATAACAAGCGCGTGAGAGTCGCTTCCTACCGCTACGCTTCTAACTCGCGCGCGCCGCGACTCTTGCGTGCTCTCGCGTCACAGAATACGCGTGCTAGACGTGTTGATTGAGACACGCACAGCGTGACTGCGACACTATTTGTTTTGCTACAGCAAAAAATGTTGTATTCGTTAAAAAATGTTGTATTCATCGCGGTTGTCAGCGTCTTAATATTTCCAGGCGAGAATACAGCTGGTCTTCTCGTGAGACCCAGGAAACGCGTACCATCGGGAATGAGGAAGACAATGACAGTGCTCTTGATGCTTTCCCGGAACATAATTTGAACATCACTGTTTCGTTTGCCCCTGTGTCAATCACCTCATTTTCCTCATCCAAAAATAAACAACACGTATCGAAGTTCTCTCGTTTAGCACTCCGAATAGCCAATTAGGATTCATTGCATCCTCATCGGTGCTCGGCGAGCTGTTACTATTTGCGTCACTGCACAGCTAATTAATCTTAGACATGAAGGGGGCTACTCTAAAATTCAAAGTCCGTGTCATGCCATCTCTCTCACTTGGCTGTTAATGACTATTAGTATGAAGGGAACAGCACGAATCGAACTAATTCCAATTTCGTATTAAGCACCAGTGGGGAACTCGTACTGAAAAGGGAAATGCTTGTAGGCCTCTCGGAAGTTCGACGGACGGATGTAGCATGAGATCTTCTGCAATGAAGGTCCTTGGAGAATAATGGACATTGTCTGACTGGTAAAACGATGATGATGATGATGATTATATTCTAAATCTCACGTGTGCACGTTGGTTTGGTCACGCAGAGAGGATGGATGAAAGTAGACTAACTAAACAGATCTGTGGGTAGTGTGAATGGTTGCGTTGGGAGGGGATGGCCTAGACGGACGTTCCGGGACCAAATAGGAGACGTTTTGAAAAAAGGGCAGGTCAGGAGTACCCGAAACCGACGAGCATGTATGAAGAGATTGATGAATGTGGA
Organism: Pandemis heparana; assembly: GCA_963854515.1. Lineage (NCBI taxonomy): Eukaryota > Metazoa > Arthropoda > Insecta > Lepidoptera > Tortricidae > Pandemis > Pandemis heparana. Next base: position 8,629,548 of record OY978028.1, read on the forward strand.
TGAAGCGAAAGAGGTATGTCAGAATCGTAGCAAGTGGAACGAAGTAGTCTCTGCCTACCCCTATGGGAAAGAGGCGTGACTGTATGTATGTGTGTACGTGTGTAAATTTGGAGGACAAGCAGTGTCCAGCGGAATTGTAATCGCGTATTGTTATTCTCTCAAGCGTATGGAGGACTTAAATAAATGTGGCGATGTGACTTACATGCAATATTGCAAATTAGATTGTGGTTTTAGTGCTGGTGCACTGGGAGCTAGCTTAAAATAGATTTGTGTAACTGTCCATTGTGAACAAGTGTGAGTCATTGGTGATTTATCTTTATTGTTAGCAGCCAAAAGATGTCCAATAGTCCATTGGATAATTTTCCGGTTCCCAGCGATGGTTGCCCTCGCAACGTCCTCCATTGTTGTAGTTGCTCTAGCTCCGCTGGAGGTTGGATCGTGCATCAGCCCGGCTAGCACGACAGCGCACAAGAGTCGCTTCGCGCGCGAGATAGATTACCCGTCTCTTTCTAGAACGAACAGTAGGAAAAAGACGGGCAATCTATCTCGCGCGCGACGCGACTCTTGTGCGCTGTCGTGCTAGACGTGCTGGGGCCTTACCATGACGTCTTAATGCGATCTAGGTTCGCACGCTGTCAGATTAATACTAAAAGTGACAGCTAAAACTTGAACTGAGTCGGAATTAGGACGTCATGGTAAGACATGGACCCCAGGTCAGGTCTTGACCAGCCACCTTCTTAGTCGTTAATCCTGCACAAAGAAGTAGTGCTTTTGCTGGCACATTATGTATTTCATCTTAGCCCTCTAGGCTTGCAACGCTGTAATGCTCCGTGATGCACTATTAGTTGTACGGTAACCTACTTGCACTTTGCTCTGCTTTTCTTTTTGTGTGTATTTTGTTTGTGTTTTTGGAGTGTGAGTATTCCACATGGAATCTTGTGATGTTCTGTTTCGTGTGAGGTGTTGTTTGATATGTGCGCCTGCGCGTTATCTCGTTTAAGTTAAGCTTAAACATGTACATTGCCATTATCTGTGAGATCCTATAATTGACTCTGTGTTGCTATTCTCATTATATTGTGTTGTAAGCTGTTGGTTCTCCTTAAGTAAATAAAATAAAAATACCTATTTCAGTGCATTGTGTAATGCTAGTAAATGCTGACGCAGAGGTAATTGTCTTATTGAATCAGGCGTTACTTTATAGAGGTCCATTCCAATGTACAAAACAAATGTTTTTTGTTCGCAGAAGCTAAGATCGTTCGACTCATGTAGAAGCGCTTGAAGAATATCGATACGTCAACGTTCAGGGAATAACTTAAATATAATGGAAGTGCATCCAGAATTGTTTGGAAATATGTTACAGCCATACTATACCCTATTCCTAACGGCAACAGGCATATTAGACATGTATAGAACTGAATTTGAAAGGTAAACACTATAATATACCGGCCGAGGACGTCCGGTGACTAACTAGGTTTATTTAACTTGACTTTTAGCTTGTTTTTAACTGTTAGCTGTCCTTTCAGGGTTCCGTATCACAAAAGACAATATTGAATCCTCATATCACTCTGGTGTGCTTAGAACTCGGTCTTGGCTCTTATTTTGGTCTTTTTTTATATGAATAGGAAGGAAAACGAGCAAGTGGGTCACCTGATGGTAAGTGATCACCACTGCCTATAGACACCCGCAACCCCGGAGCGATCGCAGATGCGTTGCCAACCTAGAGGGCTAAGATGAAATGCATCTTGTGCTCGTAATTTCCTCGGCTGTCTTACTCTCCACACCGGAACACAGCAGTGCAAGCACTGCTGTTTAGCGGCAGGATTAGCGAGTAAGATGGTAGTAGCGATCCGGACGGACATTGCACAAGGCCCTACTACCTCCCGCTGAGTTAGGATTGAAAAAAAGTGTGTTATCTGCGGGTAACTGATTTGCGAGTTGTAACCAAAAACCCTAGTGTGGCGTGGCACGCGAGCCTGCCGCCAGCGGGGCACCAAGTTCAGACTAGGGTTTTTAGGGTTACTGTGTATGGAGCCTTGATTAAAACCCAGATTGACTTTAAAATATTTACCTAATTAACCAATACCACGTCAAATACAAGAGACGTCACCCGTACGCCAGACTTCTTTATTGCGATGCCTTAAGTTGAACCTAAACCCAATTGAACGAAGGTCGTTTTTGCATTGAAGTAATGGACGTATTATATAGGTTGGCGGTGAACCTGCGGTGCTGATATATGTGGCGTTGGCGTCGAAAAGGTTAAACAAATATAAGATGATGCAACTTGATGCATCGAAATCTGAAATGCATGTGCGGCCGGTAGTCATAAGTCATAAGTCATTTATTCGTCGCTTTCATGTGCCTAAAAAAAGCGGCCAAGTGCGAGTTGGACTCGCGCACCGAGGGTTCCATATCATTATCTATAAATATCTATAAACCAGTGTAAGCAGAGCCCTGCTCCAAAGCAAAATGTACGCAGTGTGGGGTCACTTATATTGGTCACTGATATATACAGACATACACACATATATACGGTTTTCACAATTATTCCTCAATCTGTGCTATAAGACCTACCTTCATACCAAATTTCAAGATTCTGCGTTCACGGGAAGTACCCTGTAGGTTTTGATTCCCTTGAGAGTCGAAAATTTGCGGCTTAAACGGCTGTATCTTTTGATTGCATTGGCTTAGAAGTTTGATTTTTTCACAGCTCCAAGGGGCAGTAGATTTGAGAATCTAACTAATATTATAAATGCGAAAGTATGGATGGATGGATGGATGGATGTATGTTTGTTTGTCAATCACGCCAGAACGGCCCAACGGATCTGGATGAAATTTGGCACATAGATAGAGAAAAGTCTGGAATAGCACATAGGCTACTTTTTATCCCCGAAAATCGCGTAGTTCCCGCGGGATAGCGATAAACGAAATTTTTGCGGACGAAGTCGCTGGCAACAGCTAGTTTGATATAAATTTCAGCTCGATACCTTCACGCGTTCCTGAGAAAAACGGTCTTGACAGACGGACGGACGGACGGACGGACGGACAACAAAGTGATCCTATAAGGGTTCCGTTTTTTCATTTTGAGGTACGGAACCCTAAAAAATAATCAAAATAAAGTAAAGCGACATCAGGGTTTTTGATCAGTGTTACTTAACTGACGGTTCTCTCAGATGAGTAGGTAGGTAGGTAGGCTTTAGACGGTGCTCAGTGCCGGCTGGTTATTTGACGTCGAACTAGGGATTTCGCGGTAACTCTGTCAAGGCTACCAACTATCATAGCCCTTTGAACGTAAATTTTTTAACATACATACATACATACATATCGTCACGCCTCTTTCCCACAGGGGTAGGCAGAGACTACTTTGTTCCACTTGCTACGATCTTGACATACTTACCTCTTTCGCTTCATCCACATTCATCAATCTCTTCATACATGCTCGTCGGTTTCGGGTACTCTTGACCTGGCCTTTCTCCAAAACGTCCCCAATTTGATCATGGAACGTCCGCCTAGGCCTTCCCCTCCCAACGTACCCATTCACACTCCCCATATAAATCTGTTTAGTTAATTTTTAACATTATCTACAATAACATAAATTTAGAAGATTTCGTATAACCGACGTAGTTTTACCTCCATATAAAAGTGACTGGCTGGTTGATTTTTTTTACAAAATTATAGTAATGGATTCATTCATGAAAAGCGTGACCACAGGTACGATGACCTAGCAACAACATGATAAGGACAATACTGATTCAATTAGGTACTTAGTTGATTCATAAAACGATCAAGGTTTAGATTCAAGTAATTGATTCATAATATGAACAAGGTTTTTCGGTGACCCCAATACTGCAAACGATAAAAAATAGGTACTATAAAAGCAACAAGTTTAGCTATAAAAACGTCTTAAAAAGCAATTATTCCTGCGCTGCCTCTTTGTTTAAATATATCGGAAACTATAACGGCTACACTAAAAATAGCCACTGTCAATAATATGGTAATTGTTAAACGATTCGTGTTTGATTCATGTCTTAGGTATTATCACTATCACTATTTAGTTTAAAACAAAGTCGCTTTCCGCCGTCTGTCTGTCTGTTTGTCTGTCCCTATGTATGCTTAGATCTTTAAAACTACGCAACGGAGTTTGATGCGGATTTTTTTAATAGATTGAGTGATCCAAGAGGAAGGTTTAAGTGTATAATTCTACGCAGACTATACTTCATTTAATTTAGGATGAGAGACCACAATAATGTTATATTGCGGCTCGTGAACTGTAATCTCTTTACGTTTTGTACTACAGTAACAATTGACGCCACGCAAATAAAGTGGCATTAAAACAATTTTATTTTGCGGCTGCCAAACTATTGCACTGTACTGTTTGCTAGGTAAGAAATATTTGACCAGCTGCAATATAATGTTATTGTGGTTTCTCATTCTAAATTAAATGAAGTATAAAAAAGCGGGCAAAAGCTAGTTTAATATAATTCTACTTGACATATAGCAATCTCTCTCTTATAGTGCCTCTCCAACTAGTGGAGGTTGGCAGTCAGCTCCGCATATAGCATATAGCAATAAGTATATTCAATTTAGTAACTCCATAACTTAGGATAATATTAATTTAATAAATCAATAAATCAATACCTTTTTTTCATTTATTTATGAGCCTTTTTATTCCGAATTCGCTACAATTTCAGTAAGTACATGTTGTCGTTGTTATTGTCGTTTATTTATTAAATTGTCGCGTAATTCGGCGTGCCTCATGGCATAGGCCTCCTCCGTGTATTGGAGGGTTTGGGCTATGTTCCCACGCGCGCCCAGTGCGGATTGGGAACTTAACACACACCATTGAATTTCTTCGCAGATGTGTGCAGGTTTCCTCACGATGTTTTCCTTCACCGAAAAGCTCATGGCAAATAACAAATGTAATTTTCGCACATAAATTCCGAAAAACTCAGAGGTGCGAGCCCGGGATTTGAACTCACGACGCTCTGCTTGAGAGGCCACAGGTCAAACCACTAGGCTACCACGGCTTTTTTAAATCAATACCTTCTTCATACATATAAATACTAGATAGTTACCTATTTTAAAAATGGGCGCAAATCTTAGGAATCAAATTAAGTAGGTATAGGCGATGCGGCTAGCAACCCATCACTATTTTGATTACCCTTTCCACATGCCCTCAATCATGCTAAATGTGGCCTTTAGGTCTTGCTGCCTTATAGGATCTGTCTACGCCGTAAGGGATAAAGACGTGATTTATGTAGTAGGTAGGTACATTGTAAATATGTCTCGAAAAATGTTTTTTATTGAATCAGGTGTTACTTTGCGGAGGTCCATTTCAATGAACACAAAATATTTACCTTGCTACTCCGCTACTTACGTGCAAGATAACCAAGTTTGTGCGAAATATATACGTTTTGCAGGCAAGCCCTCCCACCACTACTACCACACAATACGTAACGCAAATTATTTTTTTATTTTTTATTGTGTTAGGATTAATTAATTTTGTGGGATTTGTGTGCGTTTTGTGTGGTAGTAGTGGTGGGAGGGCTTGCATGCAAAACGTATATATTTCGCACAAACTTGGTTATCTTGCACGTAAGTAGCGGAGTAGCAAGGTAAATATTTTGTGTTCATCGAAAAATGTAATAAATAAAACTTTCTAAGCGTAAAGTTATGTTATGTGGTGGAGGTACTACTTATAGTACTGCAAGGCTCTGAGGGCGTAGCCAGGTCTACTCTAACTTGCTAAGACTCCTGGATTTAACGAAAGTACGGGATCTTGCGCTCTGAGCCACAATAAAACATTAAAGACTTTAAACCGTGTATTAATATTTTAAACTCTTAGAATAACATTTCAGTCATGCCTTCGGAGGCAGCTGTCCAGGTAATGCCCAAGAGTCATTTTGTTTTTAACTTCTTTTTCAACCGATTTCTTAATTCAAAATATCAATATTGGCATTACCCTGACAGCGAATAGATTTGTATATACAAACTTTTGTACATACAAACTTACGTTATCACAGTACGTATCAAAACTCCGTTTCACTTGTTTTGTTCACCACATATGTATACTTATGATCATACATTGCTCGTGGACGTTAAAATGTAAGCAAGTACGGATAATTTTATCATTATATTTGAGTAGGAACGTGGAAAAACACAATTGCTGTTGTCAAATAATAATTTGACCGCGTCACGACATATCTTTCGTCATTATTCAAGCTCTTATTTAAGTGTCTTGGTTCTATATGTAACGACATTGCTTTAATCTCATTATATTATGGTAAAAAAAGGCCGTGGTAGCCTAGTGGTTTGACCTGTGGCCTCTCAAGCAGAGCGTCGTGGGTTCAAATCCCGGGCTCGCACCTCTGGGTTTTTCGGAATTTATGTGCGAAAATTACATTTGTAATTTGCCATGAGCTTTTCGGTCCAGCTGGATCTCATGACACATCTCACCGGGAAGGGGGGAGGGTTGAATAATCGCCACCACCTCGGGTGATTTACGCCCCCTTAGGTTTAGCTAACATTAGGTATAGGGGGCAACGATCGTTCATCGTTACGCTACTTAATCATGACGGTATTGACGTCACCATGATTCCCAAAGACAAAGTGCGTGCGTGAAGAATTTAAGAATTCCGGTTTTGTTTTAATTTCCTTATTTATTAGTTAAAGGACAATGACTCAGATATATAAAATCAAGCGGGTTTTTTTGCAGCAATTTACAGTTCACAAAAAATTGAACAGCTAAACGCTAAACCTTCAATGGAATTCTTCCATAGAATTAATATAATGAAAAGAAGAGAAATATCAACCGAGCAAAGTGAGCTGCCTTTAATGTTTAAGAGAGTTATCTATTTATTTTCCTACCTCATTCTGCAACGAAGGCAGACAGACATACAACTAGGTGATCCTATAAGGGTTCCTGTTTCCTTTTGAAATTCAGAATTATAAAATTAAATCTGAACTATGACGAAAATGAAGATTTCATTGCAGGCTGTAATTAAATTAAATTCACACACAGACACACATAAATTTTAGTGGTGGTTTTGTAGTAGGTAATACACAGACTATTACCGCTTTCGAATGCTATCTTCGAGTGAATTAATTTCGGAAATCGCTCCCAAACACCATTGCCGGAACGATTCGTTCGTTCGGTTTTTTTTACATAAATAACTTCACTTACTTTAATAACGGGAGCGTTTTTACGTCGCTTAGGCGTCTCGGAATACGGACGGACGGACACACTTTCGCCGTCCCGTCACGCATGCGCGTTTACCGCTATGTGTGCATCTTTCATTGTGATTCATGCGCTTGCCACGACATTGGTCTTAGTGACACAGAAGTTGAGCGATCTCTCATTAACTAAGCACTAATTAAGGTTTATGAATGAGAATAATAAATTTATTTATTCATTTATTCATCGCATAAACATATACATATTTAGAACAGGATTCAATAGAGTCGTACTCGTGTTTTAAGAATAAAATTATCTAAATAAACTGGCCATGTGCGAGTTGGACTCGCCACTGAGGGTTCAGTACTGCGAAGTTATAAACCAGTGTTAGCTTAGCAGAGCCCCGCTCCTAAGAAAAATGTATGCAGTTGTAGGCCATATTACATTGGTCAATTACGCAGACAGACAGACAAAAATATTCTGTTTTTAGTATTTGTTGTATAGCGGAAACATAAATACAAAATCTGTGAAAATTTCAACTGTCTAGCTATCACGGTGTGCGCACACGCATAAAATCCTTTCACCTGTTCCGAGGAAAGTGCGCACCGACAACGGCCTTGGCAGAGCCACTAAAATATAAAAATAGTTCTCCGCTGCGTCTGACTGTCTGTTCGCGAGAAACTCAAAAACTACTCATTGATTTATTCACGAGGAAGGCGTTTCCAAATTTTTTTTCCAGAATTTAAATATTTTGGGTTTATCTTACTCAGAATCGTTAACCCTATCGATTCTCATACAAAAATAATGTGACCCAGATTTTACTATGGTTTTTTTTCCTGCTCGTCACGTTCCATACATACATATTAAAAAAAGTGACGAACTGGAATGAAAATTTTGTGACACTGATTTTTTATTGTTTAGGGATCGATAAGGTAAACGATTCTGAGTAAGGAGAACCCAAAATAGTTAAATTCTGGAAAAAATGATTATGTGGTTTTTTTTTTTTGGAAATCGCCCAGGAACATAATTGCTCAAGGTTTTGTTTGAAACTGTAACGATAATTTAAGAGATGCAAATTTTAGTTCTACGCGAACGAAGTCGCGGGCAACAGTTAGTATACATACCGTCAAGCCTCTTTCCCATAGGGGTAGGCAGCAGTGGCGTGGCGTCAAGTATATCAGAAGGCAATCCGAAGGGAACTTAACTAGCCTTTTCCTCTAATTCTGAACAATAAATTGCCCAACTGCCTTAAAATAGGCAAGCCAGTGGGAATCGAGTTCTATGGACGCCTCGCCACTGGTAGGCAGATACTACTTTGTTCCACTTGCTATTCGATCCTGATACACCACTTTTTGCTTCATTCACATTCATCAACCTCTTCATACATGCTCGCCGGTTTCGGGTACTCCTGACCTGACCTTTTTTCTGAACGTCACCTATTTGGTCCCGGAACTTGGTTTGGTCTAGGCCTTCCCCTTTTATCGCATTTATAATATTAGTAGGATAGGATTACAATACGTTTCAAAATAATGATAATTTCTTACATTTTGCTGCTGTCGGTGCCTTTGCCATACAATACAAAATAAAAATATGTAATTTTTTTGATTACGTATCTATATAACAAATTTTTATTAAATATAAAACAAGCATTGTACTTAATAATATGTGTTTAAATAGCTTTTAACGGAAAAGTAACAAATAATCTTTCTATTAACTTCGACCAAATTTGCGAAGCTAAGATAGCTCAAGATTAAAGCAAAAAAAATGTAGTAAATAATAATAATAATAATTATAGCCTTTTTATTCCGAATTCGCTACAATTTCAGTAAGTACCTACATGTTGTTGTCTTTTATTTTTTATTTTATTAAACTGTTTAAGTAAATATTATACCTCTATTTGCTTGTGTATATAACCCAATGTTCGCAATCCCAAATTGCAGTTCTTAATTTAAACATCCAAATTAAAACCCAATCGGGCAAAGACAACAGCGATCGCCACCACTTTTTATCTAAATATCTGAGGCAACGGCTGACAACGTAATGCCACGTAACGTCGGGTCAGCAGAACCGGTCCGAATCGGGGCCACAGCCGATCGGTGAAAGACGGTTTAGGGTCAAAATCCTGTGTTAATGGGGTCTTATCTGTGAGTAGGGCACAATTCGGACACTAAAATAGAGCTGGCTGGAATCGCGAAGAATTAAGAATTCGACGTTTGAATTGAAGTTGGTTGGATGCGTCATTACATTACAGACGGAATAACAAGAGGGTCTGCAAATTGTTTGGATGTTGCGTACGGTGCGTAATGTCAGGTGGATTTAATTAGTATATTGGTGTCAATTTCCATATTACATATTATTCAAATAAATCTCAAAAAATAGTATTAATAAATCAAAGAAAAAACAACAAACGGACTTGCACACCAAGAGTTCCGTACAAATTCGTCAAGTGAATATAAAATCCAGTGCTAGCAGAGCCATACCTCCTAAGCAAAATGTAGGCAGTGCAAATTGACAGCGAGTCAGACAGATATTCAGACGGATAGCTGAGTCTTAGTAATAATAGGGGTACCGTTTTTACCCTCTACCATCTCTACCATGATACAGTTTGTGTACCGCGCAGTAAACCTGAACCACAGTCCAGCTGAATACAAGTTTACTGATATTTAAATAGCACTTGTTAGTATGTAATGTATTAACATGACATTAGTCAAGATCCTTAAGTAGTTATTGACCGACCTTTTAAATGAGTCCTCGCCCGCGCGGTGCGGGGGAGCGGGGTGGGAGGACAAAGTGGACCGAAAGAGGTGCGGGTGGTTAGTGCGCCTGCCCGCACCTCTCTCAGTCCTCTCTCAGTCGGTCTATAGCCACAGAATAAATAATAGTAGTAAAGTATAGCTCCAAGATCTTTCGGCGTTCTTATCACTGAAATTCCTTTCGAAATCTCTGGCCTGGGGGACTACGAAATTCGATTTTCGAAGTTCGTATCATACCGTCTCTCTCAGAATTCAATATTTTGAGTTTTTCTAACTCAGAATCGTTTACCCTATCGATTTACTTACAGGAAAAAGTGTATCCCAGAGTTTACTATGGATTTTTCCTGTTCGTCACGTTCCATACATAAATTAAATTAAAAAAGTGACGAACTGGTATGGAACATTTTGGAACACGTTTTTCCTTGTATAGGTACCTATTGTAAACGATTTTAAGTAAGAAAAACCCAAAATAGTTAAATTGTGGAAAAAATGTTCGTATGGACTTTTTTTTTAAAACGCTCTGGCATGTTTTAAATTGATATTTCTGATCTTTTTTCAATACCCGTGATGTCACGACGGCACGACGGCACGACGGCGGTGGTATGGTAGACGGTATGTAGAAAAAAACGCCGGCGCGCAAAACATGACAAAATGCTGCAGTGTAATGTCGCAAAATATTAAAAAGTATTACGTACTTGCCGTATAAACCTGTATATAATGTGCAGCATAAGTGGAAGTATGTAGATGATGGATGTAACACTGACATGTAACTCGTGACATCACACAATCTATATCAAGTGCAGGCAAATTGCTTGCGTTTCCTTCACCCGCGCCATTTTGTGACGCTTCCGCCATTTTGTGGTCGCTATTAAGTAACGGTTTAATGGTTTACGGGAAAACTTTTTTTTTGAAAAAAAGCCCTTATAGTTTAGCGCTGTGTAGTTTGTCTGTATGGTAACATGTAATATGGCTGTAAAGCCAATTTTTTCGGAATCTACTGATAAAAACTCGAGAACGGCTAGACCAATTCAGCAAATTGAAAAAAAGAACAATAAAGTACTTAAGTGGAATGGGGGCTAAGCGCTAAGCCAGGGAGAATAGCTAATTGAGTTTATACTTAAAAATATTTTTTTTCCTTAATTTTGAGCGCAATGTATTTTTCTTTTTTTTGTCTTAAATAACTTTAAAATCATTTAAGTACCTACGACGGTTTATGGTGATAAAAAACTCACACCAAACGCTCAGACAAAATGTTTAAGTACCTAGTGCGGAGATTGATGAACTGTCATTAACATTTTATAGAGAGTGGAAGTTCACAGTCAAAAAGGCCTAATTCGACGCGTTTCCACCTAACATTGCGTTGCTCTTTAATCCAATCCGATAAAATCAGTTGTACTGTGAAGTTTGTTACATTTCATGGTGTAATTCCTCTTGGTATTTAACCAAGCCAATTCACAGTTACATAGTCTAGTTACATAACTGCTTCACATAGAATCTACATTGTTTAAAATTGCGCAGATCAGCTAATTGCAATATACGCATTTCCTAAGCTATATTAGGTGCCTTCGTTAGCAAATATGTACCTACTAACTGGTGCACGCGACTTCGTCTGCAAAGAATTTGTTTATCGCTATCCCGCGGGATCTACGCAATTTTCCGGGATAAAAAGTATCCTATGTGTTATTCCAGACCATAATCTATCTTTGTTCCAAATTTCATCCAGATCCGTTAAGCCGTTCTGGCGTGAAAGAGTAACAAACATCCATCCTCACAAACTTTCGCATTTAGTAGGAACTAGGATGGAAGTAGGATATCAGAAGCGGCTATGTAGCTATTGGAGGTTTACGGTTTTCGTAAGCGTCTCAAATATTTTATTCAATTCAATTCAATTTTTAAAAGAAATAGCGCCATCGATACTGTCGATGATTCCGCCAATGTCGAGGTTGAAGAAGACAAAAATATTTTACTAAATAAATACGGACAAAGAAATGACAGCAGCTGAGGCCTTACTATGACCACAGAATATATAATAGTACTAACGTACAGAATGGCCACGCTCCGCCCCGCACCGATTCGAGTTACCCCACCCCTCAAGCGCAGGCTGCCGGAAAGCTGCTGGCAACTAGTAGGGCTCGCAACGCGATGTATGTCGGCCGCGCGGCACTAAGTTCGGAAACCTACCCTACCTACTTCATTTTATAAAACATTAGTAAATTAATGCTTTCTGAAATTATCGCGATTAATATTGCGATTAATACATGAAATAACTACAGAATCATTCGCTTAAGTTTGTTGTCGTACATCTATTGTAATTGAAAATAAATACACAGACAGACACACTTTAAGTAAGTTTAAATAAATAGGTAACGATTAAGTACATTTATTTGCACACATCTAAGCCATATCTTCATATAAGTACCTATATTAATGTTATTGGTAGTACTTATAGTACTAGGTTTTTGCGATAGACAGCCCTGTGTATCTTACGCACACATTGACGCGTGTACAGACGACGTCGTGCCTGTGTTCATTCCAGAACGCGGATTTTGTACGTCGTGGCCGCCGTGTGCTATGACGTCTTAATGCGGTTCAATTCCGACTCAGTACCGATTTTTAGTATGGATCTGACAGCGAGCGAACGTAAACTGAATCGGAATAGATTCGCACTAAGACGTCATGGCAAGGCCCCAGATCGCTGTCAACATTAGTTTACGTCCTGCTTAGATGCACAGGATACCTATGGCAGAGGGTAAATGGGTAGCATGGCGCCTTTAAAATTCTCTAAGCATTCGGCAGACAACCCGGCCTAATAATTATTAAGTTACTATGGAACAATTGGCAACAACTAATCTCGTAGTGTTTGAACTTCAAAGCGTTTTACGGACTCTTGGTCCCACTGTTATTTCCACTCCAATACCTAATCTATTTGCCATTTGGCATTTGAAGATACCTAACGAACCTAACCTAATTTTATGATATCTAGTGAGGATTTTTATAACAGTGGGACCACGAGAACTAAGGACGCGTTGGAGACTTGGTCGGAGTTTTTTGTGTCAGTTAACACAAGACTTAGATGCAATATTATGCAATGTGAGAATTTCAGTTAATTCAAAACCAGGTAGACTGCATTCTATTTTGGGTTGAAATGTGACCATGATGTATTCAAAAATGTCGTCTATAGTCTCATACGTATTTACTTATGGCGTTCAATTCAATAAATATATCCATTCCTCAATGAAGAAAGAAAGAAAGAAAGAAGACATTTATTCTCTTTTGAAAGACACAGAAATAGAGCATACACACGATTGTACAATAATGAAACATAAAACACAGACATGAAAATAGATTAACAACGTATTAATGTGTGTGTGTCTTCGCAAAAGTGAAACGGTCGCTGGCTCAGCATTACGCTGAGGTGTTAGACACCTGCAGCACTGATTTTCAGCCAGAATGTGCGCGCGTGTGTGTGTGCGATCACTATTTAATGAAGAGTAGGTAATATTTTTGCTTGTTCGTAAGTGTGATCATTTAACATAAGAAAAGCTTGGTTCTAATAACAAACGATTTTCTCATTATTGTCTTTGTCAACAATAATAATTATCGTGCATTTTTTAATTTTTTTATTTTCTTACGTACTGTTTTAACTGCGGCAGGAGTTATCTATTAGTCAACTACACAGGATCTTTCAGAACTTTTCCGGAACATTTCACCGGGTTGTTAAGTTAGTTTCACTGAACAACCCTGTATATGTTTTCCAGGAGTTTTCAGTTGTGTTTGACAAGTGTTTCTATACATTTGTCGATGTTCGCTGTCCGCTTTTTTGCAAAGGACTGTACTTACTATGAACTTCTACTTAATGTTAAAAAAATAATTAAAATTAACGGTAGTTAGGTGACGTATTAAAATGACTAAGGGAGTTATCAGAAAACACTGTAGTTAAATATTTACGTTTACGAATCATTAAGAACGGTCATTTTTTAATTGCCTCCGTGATTTGCGGTTAACCAACATTTAGTTAGAAAATACGTCAACACCGGAGATGGAATCAGAATGCGTCAAAACAACATTAAGCTACAAACGAAATGTGATGAATGGAAATTTTGCGGTTTTCTAATTTTATGTTATGATACTCTTGATTTGATTCGTAACGTATTAGACCTGAGATGTTTTGGATTCGACTGTAGGTTTATAAGGGTTCCGTGCCCAAAGGTTAAAAATGGGACCCTATAACAAAGACCCCACTGTCTATCTCTCTGTCATCGGGGCCCTATTTCATAAAGCTACGAGTTACAATTTACAAGCGGAAGTCTCTTTCTGACCCTATGTGTTAGATAGAGACTTCCGCTTGTAAATTGTAACTGGTAGCTTTATGAAATAGGGCCCAGGCTGTATCTCATAAACTGTGACAGCTAGTCAATTGAAATTTTCACAGATGATATATTTCTGTTGCCGTTATAACCACAAAATACTAAAAACTAGTTTTTTTTTATGTCTGTCTGCTTTTGCTTAAGAGTAGGGCTGCTAACACTGGATTTTATATCCACTTGCCGAATTGACAACATTTCATATTTCTGAGACTATAATTTTAACGGTTCTCTGTATTTTGTTTGAAAAGAAGAACATGCTGACAGTTTAATTTTTTCGCTAGGGCTTGTATTTAATTTATAATAAACTAGCTGTTGCCAGCGACTTCGTCTGCAAAGAATTCGTTTATCGCTATCCCGCGGGAACTACGCAATTTTCCGGGATAAGAAGTAGCCTATGTGCTATTCCAGACTTTTCTCTATCTATGTGCCGAATTTCATCCAGATCCGTTGGGCCGTTCTGGCGTGATTGAGTAACAAACAAACAAACATCCATCCATCCATCCATCCATCCATACTTTCGCATTTATAATATTAGTTAGATTTATTAATTTGTGCTTATTTTAAAAGGCCGTAACTCCGATACTATCACAGAATACACACTTATCCCTTCGTATTTTCTCTATAGAAAAAAAAACTAACGTTAATTTCAAATTGTCAATGTCAGGCCCTATTCTCCAATACTCATAGTAATAGTCATTATCTTGAGAGTGAGAGGGAAGGTATGCAACGAACTTCGAAAATAGAATTTCAGAGTTGCCCCCCTTGTACTTTGAAGTTGTCAAAAATACAAAATTATGATCGCTTATTTTTTCTCGTGCAAAAAGCAAAGGCGTTTCACCTATCCTGTGGTAGATTTGGTAAAATTAGGACATATTTTTAATTATTTTTTATAATAAGCGATATTAAAATTATATAAACACATTGCAGTGATCAGGAGGCAAAATGCTTTCGAACCATATATACATTTTCAGGTGTTATAAAAATTAAATGTTGTCAATTTGTAGGGAACTCTTGGTGCGCGAGTCTGACTCGCGCTTGGCTGTTTTTTTGTTCGTCGCCGGTGAACAGATTTCAAGGACTCTTTTTTTTACGATAGTGTCTGTCTGTCTCGCAGGTGGGCCTATGCAAATTTTATCACTCCATTTATAGATTATAATTTTATTCGCACTTAAAATATAGAAGAGCGTTTTTCAAAAAATTACCATGGATTTTTTTTCAGAGTTTAACTATTTAGGGTTTTTCTTACTCAGAATCTTTTAATTTCCTGTTCGTCAATTCGGAATTTTATTTTCCTGTTCGTCACGTCCCATACAATCGCTACATAGCATAAAACAAAGTCACTTTCCGCTGTCTGTCTGTCTGTCCCTATGTATGGTTACATCTTTAAAACAACGCAACGGAACAAAGTAGTGACGATCTGGAATGTGAGTTTTGGGACCTCTTTGTACAGGCAAATAAACTGTGTAGTGTACCACTGTGAAACCTTGTCATTTCAAGTGACATAATATGACATACCATTTATGGGCCCTCACATATAATGCCAAATTGTGTATGAAAAGGTTCTATAGAGGCACGCGGTTAAGATTCGACCAACCAAATACTAATCGCTGTTATAAATTAAAATCGATGACGTGCGACGTCGTGAAAATGCAAATTATTGTATTGGTATATTATTATGGTGAAGTGAGAGCCGTTCCATTGTTAGGTGTGTTATACAATTTTGATCAGTCGGCATAAGTTAAGAATTCTTGGACATAGTTCGCATTTAAATAAGGCTGTTCGTACGGACAGCCAATCACTTTTTTATACTTATATCCCTCTAGTGACAGGCAAAGGAAACAAGGTCCATGCAGCCATGTCTGTTCATTATTTTTAACAGACAATCAGATTAGCTGCACGTCTAGCACGACAGCGCACAAGTCGCGCCGCGCGCGAAATATATGCCCGTCTTTTTCTTACTGTTCGTTCTAGAAAGAGACGGGTAATCTATCTCGCGCGCGACGCGACTCTTGTGCGCTGTCGTGCTAGCCGGGCGGGTTGTCTGGTCGAACAATGCCTCTCAATCTCAGACTATAAGGCCAGCATTCGATTTTTTTTTCGAGAATCTCGCATTCCCGGTGCCAAAACCCCATGGTATACGGTAAAAAATATGTCTCGAATACGAGATTTTCCGGCATAGATGCCGTGTGAACGATTTTCAAAGTCACCATACAAATTTTGTTGTCACTACGATGTCATTCCCATTTTTTAGCGATAAGACCGCCTACTTACTACGCTTACGTACTTTGTTCTTTGTTTCTGTACCTATTGTTTTGTACTGATTTGTGGTGTTCAATAAAGAGTATTTGTATTGTATTGTATTGTATTGATATTCAATAACATCTCGTGAAAGTACGGTATACTTGAAGTGATGACCACGACCACTCTGTCAAGAGTGATACCGACAGGGAAGAAGAAGAGAAGAGAACTACGGTATACGGGAAAAATTGCGCCGCGTGAACCTAGCCGTGTGAGCGGGATGGCACGAAGCGAAATTCGTAAATCGAATTTCGAGTGCAAGGGCCCTTATGCCCTCCTAATTAAAAAGGACGTATATGCGTGTCATATGAAACGCATATACGTCCTTTTTAATTAGGACGGCAGCTTTACACACCAGCGATTTGTCCGGCGATTTCTCAGCGATGTTGATCGCGTTTTGGTAAAAGGTCAGGGGCCTTTTCCATGACGTCCTAATTTTGGAATTAGAGATCAACATACACACATACATACAGTATACATACCGTCTCGCCTCTTTAGGCAGAGACTACTTTGTTGCACTTGCTACGATCCTGACATACCTCTTTCGCTTCATCCACATTCATCAATCTCTTCATACATGCTCGTCGGTTTCGGGTACTCTTGACCTGGGGCCTTACCATGACGTCGTGTTCGTGAATTCAAGTTTTAGCTGTCACTTTTAGTATGAATCTTACAGCGAGCGAACCTAAACTGAATCGCATTAAGACGTCATGGTAAGGGCCCTGTAGGCTTATTGTCTAACTCGCTCACAATCACCATCGTTCATTTTGACAGTTCTTGTATGAATATGACAGCTAGCTGATTCCGATGCCAATTGTCAGCCCATACATGAACTGTCAAAATGAACACGACGGCGATTGCGAGCGATTTAGACAATAAGCCTATAGGTTAGACATCGACTTTACACTCGAACTAATTAGCCCTTGTGGCTTGGCTTTGAATGGGACTTTAGACACTAGGGATACAGTTGACACACATGATGTTGCCCTGAGTGCTCTAAATTATTCAGTCGCCATACGCTCAATCAATAAAATGTGAGGCGTGTCCTAACAATGGTAGCATTTCTCAACGCACGATATTGCAAGGTAAGGCTGGAGCTTGGGAGACAGCAGGCAGCGACGCAATCAGCTTTGATAAATCCAATTCCCTGGATGGGCTTCTAACGTCTGCGCGGAAAGAGAAGCAAGTACATTCTGTGTTTTTTTCTTTACAATACGATACAATACAATAACTCTTTCGAAATATTATAAACGGGATGTGAACCGCGATTACCTTCCCGTCCCGTTTATAATATTTCGAATGAACTTAACCGTGAATCATTAAAAATTCAATAACTCTTTATTGAACACCACATATAACAACCCACCGACCACCCCAGACCCACTCCCAGACCTTCAGACCGGAAAATTATGCTGCCATAATTATTTATAATACACACAGCGGCAAAAAATGCGGACCACGCGTTTATCCAACATACCTATGTATGAAGACCGGACCAATATTTGTGCAACTGAATATACATATATAATACAGATAATAATATAGTCTCATAAGGCTCAACGTCCTGTTTTTAGGACTGCGAAATTTAGCCCTTCCGGCTCAAACAAATACCGAAACTTAATCAAATAGCGGCCCAACATCCTAAAAGAGGACATAGTCTTCAAACGCGTAAAGATCCTTGAACTTAGTGGGTATCGGATTCCAGCTATAAATATGCCATTTTCAGATTATATAGCAATGTAAAGTTCAAGGTCGCTAGCATATGTGCCTTTAATTAGTACACTGGAGGCTACTATGAAATTCGAATTTCGAAGTTCGTG
Source organism: Pandemis heparana (assembly GCA_963854515.1). Taxonomy (NCBI): domain Eukaryota; kingdom Metazoa; phylum Arthropoda; class Insecta; order Lepidoptera; family Tortricidae; genus Pandemis; species Pandemis heparana. The sequence goes on from OY978028.1 coordinate 8,647,957, forward strand.
TCATACCCTCCCTTTCACTCTCAAATGAATATCTATAGTATCAGCGGAACGGCACCAAACAAACTTCGAAAATCGAATTTCACAGTAACTATAAGACCTGGGTCGTTATAATATAAACGTACTAAAAATATTCATAGTTCATAGTTATTTATTCAAAAAACAATATAGGTACATTGCGTTTGAAAATACATGCATTTAAAGGCAATTAAATTAAAAACAAGATTCTTAACTGATTTTTTTTTGTTTATTTTGATTACTTTTATCTGGACTAAGGCCCAGAATGATCAAATAAGCGGTGCTTTGGAATGAGCGGAGAGATTCAAAATCTCTATCCTCGCTTACGAGGAGAACCTCTCCGCTCATTCCAAAGCACCGCTTGCCCACTGGTGCTACCAGGTGAAATTAACCTTGGAGTCCTGTCACGTGCGCCATTACCCTTGGAGTTTGCATAAGCGCTTAGCGTCCAAACACCTACTGACGCTTAGGACTATAAAGTGGCTTCTTATAGCTACGCGGACCAAACCAAATGTTAACATCTGGTTTTTAGCGTACCGTACCCACAGGTTAAAAACGGGACTCTATTACTAAGACTTCGCTGTCTGTTATGTCTGTCTGTCATCTCATGTGTCTGTCTTCTCATCTCATGAACCGTAATAGCTAGACAGTTATTTTCACAGATGATGTATTTTTGTTGCCGGTATAACAAAACATTTGCCAGGTTAGCTGGAAGAGATCCCTTCTTAGGGATATGTTCGCCTTTGTACTATTTTCTGTGTATTTCCTTATTTTAATTTTTTTATGTGCAATAAAAAGTTTACATACATACATACATATTTTTATGTCTGTCCGCCTATGTAAATAAACCAATATAAAATGATCTCACTGCCTACATTTTGCTTAAGAGCAGGGCTATCAATATCAGGTTCAGGTTTTAGCTGTTATTTTGAGTATGGATCTGACAGCGAGCGAACGTAAACTGAATCAGAATTGAATCGCGTTAAGACGTCATGGTAAGGCTTCAGGTATGATTCTCTTCTGGTACAAATTCGCGCCACTCTGTTTTATATCATAATTAGCTGTTGCTCGCTACTTCGTCTGCAAAGAATTCGTTTATCGCTATCCCGCGGGAATTTTCCGGGATAAAAAGTAGCCTATGTGCTGTTCCAGACTTTTCTCTAACTATGTGCCGAATTTCATCCAGATCCGTTGGGCCGTTCTGGCGTGATTAAGTAACAAACAAACATCCATCCATCTAAACTTTCGCATTTACATAATACCGTCAACTGGAGTGACTTTGGTAATTTTGGGGCTACTTTGATCGTTTTAAAATTGCTAATAAAATCGATATTATCCATAACCGGTGAATGTTTGGCATGTAGACGCAAAGGCGATCGACGAAGTCATTGATTGGAAGCAGTAAACGCAAATAAAAAATAATGGTTTTGTCATTAAAACTACTTTTTAAAGTCACCCCGTAAATCAAAGTCACTCCAGTTGACTGTACTAGCTGTTGCGAGCGACTTCGTCTGCAAAGAATTTCTTTATCGCTATTCCGCGGGAACTAAACTACGCAATTTTCCGGGATAAAATGTAGCCTATGTGCTATTCCAGACTTTTCTCTGTCTATGTGCCGAATTTCATCCAGATCCGTTGGGCCGTTCTGGCGTGATTGAGTAACAAACAAACATCCATCCATCCATCCATCCATCCATCCATACTTTCGCATTTATAATATTAGTTAGATTACTTAGATTAGATTGTGTTTAGATGCAAAATAAAATACGACCTTAACCAAACATCTAAAAACTATGGAAGTTGCCTCACCCTCACTAAATCAATACCGGCGCCTATTGTATACTTTGTTTCTGTATTGTTTTGTACTGATTTGTGGTGTTCAATAAAGAGTACTGGTATTGTATTGTATTGTATCCATACAGGATGGTCATTGTGCATTACGTACTTAATTCTTTGAAAATCGAGTTCTTCCTTCGGCATTGTCCATTGTCTTAGTATAAACAGCTGCGGCCATACATAGAGGAAATCACCAGAGAGACAATAAGGGCTATCCAATTGTGGCAACACGTCAGTCTTTTTCGACATATGCCATACTAACGCAAATATTTTACGATTGTTCATCTTTTACATGGAACAAACCCTTATATGTAATTAAGATTTTGACTGCATTATGTTTACTTTATGGTTTTTATTAGAATTAATCGTGTTTTATTCACTATTTCGCACAAAGACTAAACATTAACGGTGTTATTACAAAAAAGTTAAACAGACTTTAAACGCGTGTCCAAAAATTAATCCATTGACTTAAGGTTGATTTTGTAATAAATTATTTTATTAGACACGTGTTTAACTTTTTTGTAATAACACCGTAACTATCTATCTAACTATAGGTAATAATAGCCGCTTTCTCAAATTTATTAACCAAATTTATCAATCAGAGTATAATAATCGCCAATTTCGTCTTGGCGTAATGTTATGGTTATGTCATATGCATTGTTTGACGTTTCCTCTCTATTAAATTGTTTGCTCTATGGCAGCTTCAACGTCGTAAACCTCGCGTTCCCCAACAAGCTGGACAATAACCGATAAAACGTCGTGGTAAATGGTAAACATTGGTAATGATTCCCTGGAACTGTGTACAGAACCGTGGTAGCCCAGTGGTTTATCCTAACCTCTTGAGGAGTGTCGTGGGTTCGATCCCGGGCTAGCACCTTTTCATTTTGTTCAAAATTCTGTGATGTCCCGAAATTATTCCAGAATATTTCAGTAAGTTGTCAAGTTAGTTTGACTTACAGCCATTTCTTTTGAAGTGAAAACTTCTTTATTGTTTATCGTTGGGCACTTTTTGGGATGGGTAAAAAAAGTTAAACTCGCGTCAGGCGTAAGACGGAGGGAGAGTTTAAGTACCAGGATATCAGATCCTTTAAGAGCTTATCCTACTCCTACTAATATTATAAATGCGAAAGTTTGTGACGATGTGAGTGAGTGAGTGTGTATGTTTGTTACTTCTTCACGCTAAAACGACTGGACGGATTTGGATAAAATTTGGAACGAAGATAGCTGGTACCCTAGATTGTAACATAGGCTACTTTTTATCCCGGAAAATTGCACAGTTCCCGAGGGATAGCGATAAACATGTCAATTGCTAATTCTACGCGGACGAAGTCGCGGGCAGAAGCTAGTTTTGAAATACGAATGAATCGCGTTCGATTTTTGAAGTGTTTTTTGTTGAGTCGTGGAGCAAAAGTACTAGGGCTTCAGCATCAGCGCATTGTTAGAGGTCTGTCAATATAGATAACACGTACTTACGTTTTTATTGTAGGCGGCCAGTACGGTACGCGTCTTGAGCGTCATGGAGGTTACAACATTAAAATCTAATCTAAAGCTGCTATTTAACTTCTACCGGCACCCCTGGAGTGTTACCCGTCGCTTTTTTTGACGTGACAACGTCTTATAATTCGATGGACGAAAAAACATGACTCATGCGGCGTTACTTCGCTCTGAGGCGTTCCATTTAAGAGGCTGACAATACCTAATTTTGTTGAAATTGATGTTATTTAAGCACTTTTTTAAGAAAAACTACACACAAAAAAAATACAAAAAAAATATAATGTTAATTTTCATCATATTTCAAACACGTTAGACGGACTCGATACATAATTGAACAAAATCGGCTCGATAGAAAATAATTGCAAAGATTGGTCTTAAAATCATCATTAAACGGTTCTATGTCTTTATTTTTTCGACGTATGGGTCTGCAATTAAAAACATGAAGTCAACATATTCATACCTACACGGCTAACGAGTCATATTTCACAAATAATCCATACTTTTTTTTATTTCTTCTTATTTGTGTCTTATTTGCAAGATTTAAGACGCGCGCCAAGCTGCCGAAATAGTTTCTTCTCTTTCACTCACAGGCACGCGAACCGTATGTGTGAAGAGTGGCGCTGCTCAAGGTCATTTGCTGTTGACAGCGCCTTAAGGCTTGAAGCGCAAGCGAGAGCGCGGAACGAGCGACAAAGAGGCACAATCGGCCTCCGCGTTCGGCAGCGTCCGACATCTGTCTCATACTTGTACAAACTATGTACATTGTAAAAAAAAAATTGACATAAGATAAGTAATTATATTTATGCGTACCTACAAATAAATGTAAGTTGATCAATTCAATTGCGATTTCCACTTACCTCCTTCTCTGTATCCATACAAAATATCTATCAAACAAATAAAATTAAAATATTCTTTTGAAAAATGCAACCATTCCATCAGTACTTTCTTGTCACGTTCAACTATCGTCAGTAAACCGACTTTACAGGCAACCGATTTTTTTTCAGAGTTTTGTAATCGTAGTTGACAAATTCCATACATGCGTCAAAGGCAGGACTAAATTTTACTAAGACTTTTATCGTTGGCAATGCGCTGCTACACATTATTAAGAAATAAAATTAAAAAGAATTCAGCACATCCGTTAACCGTGACCTTAATCTACTCATCCATTACTTTGTGGTGAAATATGCTAAAAAAGCGGTTACTTTGACCGGCTCCCAAGAAGGCACAAAGTTCATACCACGGCCCACGTTCATTCTATCACTAGCTGTTGCTAAGGACTTCCCCCCTTATTCATAAAAGCTCTACAGGCTTCTGCTAACTTAGCAATCTTTTGTCCTCATCTGTCACTTTGACATTTACCTTTCAAAGGTAAAGACAAACGATTGCTAATTTAGCAGAAGCCTGTAGAGCATTTATGAATAAGGGGGTTCGTCTTTGAATCATTTGTCTATCATTACGACCATCAGCAGGACCGGTCTGGAAGAGGGAAACGAGCAACCGTTCTGGATGGAGACAGATTGGAGAGGCGTATGCCCAACGGTGGGCGTCTACACGCTGAAGAAGAAGAAGAAGAGAGACGACCATCAGCAATGATGAATGCAAGAAAAGAAGATGCCGCGGGCACTACGTAATATATAATATTAGGGAACAATTCACACAAATTGACCTAATCCCAAAGTAAGCGCTAGTAAGGCTTGTGTTATGGGTACTAGACAACGATATACATACTTATATAGAGAAATACATACTTATATAGATAGAAAACATCCATAACTCAGGAACAAATATTCGTGCTCATCACACAAATATATGCCCTTACCAGTAGGCTTATTGTCTAACTCGCTCGCAATCGCCATCGTGTTCATTTTGACAGTTCATGTATGGGCTGACAATTGGCATCGGAATCAGCTAGCTGTCACATTCATACAAGAACTGTCAAAATGAACACGATGGTGATTGCGAGCGAGTTAGACAATAAGCCTACAGGATTCGAACCCAGGACGCTTGCTTCGTAGGCAGGGTCCCTACCAACTAGGCCAACCGCGTCGTTAAAGGTAATTTAAGGATAACTAGGACCCTTGTTCTGTTCCAGACTGTAATCTATCTCAGTGCCAAATTTCAACCAGATCTACTCAACTGTTGCTTGCCGCATCGTCTATAAAATTATTTCTCGCTTGCCGAGATCGCTCTGTAGCGATTAGGCCGCCTATTGTTACCTTATTACTTCTGTATACCTTTTTCTGTTTTGATTGTTATATGTGGTGTTCAATAAAGAGTTATTGTTTCTGAATAAATAAATAATTAAATATTTTTTTTGTATTGCATTGTAGGGCACGTATTTGAATATCGAAAATTAAAATATCGAAAGTTAAAAAGTCGACGGTCAAAATATCGAAAAACAGAATGTCGAACGATCATAAGGTCGAAATTCAAAATGTCGAAAGTTTATATACTCGAATGGTACAATTATCGAATGCTTAAATTTCGAAAATCTGAATATCGATAGCTAAATTATCGAAAATCAGAATATCGAACGATCATAAAGTCGAAATTCATAATCTCGAAAGTGTATATTATCGAATGGTACAATTATCGAATGCTTAAATATCGAAAATCAGAGTGTCGAACGATCATAAGGTCGAAATTCAAAATATCGAAATTATACTATCGAATATATCTGATGCAGTCGCCATCGAATATATCTGATGCACAGGCAACATAGGTTAGGTTAGGTTAGTATTGCGTCAAGGCGCGAAGCGCCTCAACTAGGCGGAATAGGAGCTCCGCGAAGCGGAGCTCCGTCGACTTTTCTCGTAGCTATTCAAAGTTATTTTTGTTAATCACACATTTTACTTTGTCATACGAAACATTTAGTCGTATGAGAATTGAATAGCTACGAGGAAAAGTCGACGGAGCTCCGCTTCGCGGAGCTCCTATTCCGCCTAGTTCAGGCGCTTCGCGCCTTGACGCAATACTAACCTAACCTAACCTACGATTGCCTGCGCTTTCTTGCAGATTTTGAAGATAGATATCTCAAGCTTTGGTTTATCGGTGCTAAACTATTTTAACCATTCGGCATTTGAGCTGTAGGAATGTGAGACGTCAATATAATAGCAGTAGATGTTAAGATCGTTCGCTATTTCAATTTTCGATATTTTATACGTTGGGTTTTTGATGGTAGATCTTTTGTGTTTCGATTTTAACATATATCGAGCATTCGATTGTAGATATTTTGAACTTTCGATATTTTAGCCGTTCGGTATTTGAATTTTAGGTATTTCAGACGTCGATATTATGATAGTAGATATTTAGATCGTTCGATATTTTAATTTTCGATATTTTGACCGTCGACTTTTTAACCTTAGATATTTTAAATTTCGATATTCAAATACGTGCCCGCATTGTATTGTTCCTAAAATTTTCCCCCATTCCCTCGGTGGACTTTTACCATGTGCGCAGAGAAGCAACCGGTACATTCTATGTTTTTTCTTGTCCCCCAGACCAGCATAGAAGAATTTTGGAATTTTTATTATGGTGAATGTTGAAAATGTAAAAAATATCATAGATTAGATTAGATTAGATTATTTATTCATTCAATATAAAATTACATCATAAATTGTACAATGTCAAGTTACGAGAACTTATATTGAAATCGTCAAAGAACAAGTAAAATTAAATTAAAAATAATCGGATGTCAATAATAAATAAGCAACAAATGATTACATTTTACTTATGAAAAATAAAAAACCAAATAATTTATAACAATAATAATGTCACCCAACAGGGATCGTTCAATTAAAAATGTAATTAAAATAATTAGGAAAAGAATGTGGAAAAGAAAGAAATAATTAGGAAATACTTCAATGGCGTAATTCCAACGTCAGGGGCCCGCGGCAAATTCGTCAGATGGGGCCCTTCCTGACTATAAAGAAGTGCATCATCTTCCCTTCTGTGCTCAAGGCCAAGCCAGTTCGGGGCCCCGTAGAGCTGGGGGCCCCTGGCATTTTGCCAGCCATGCCACCCTATAGTTATGACACTGCTTCAGTCAAAGAAAGTTCATAGAACTGACTCCTAGTTCTCCAGCCTACACAACCGATAGTAAACGTGTACAGTTCTCAACAAAAATCTTAAACAATCAGATAATAATTGCACTAGCTAAACTAACATTAGGTACCTACTTAAGCAATTATTTGCTAAGAGTTTTCCGGAAAAATACAATAGGAACTAGCACATCTTTGCGAAGTAATTCAACTGTGAGTGTGAACTGTGTGTGGTACGATTAAGAAATAGGTGGCACCTTGACAGGTCCATATACATCCCAGTTATTACGTCCTAATCGGCTATTATCACTTCAATTGATGTTCCGCAATCGGAACGCGCTTAATGTAAGTTTTTTTTCGCAACAAACGTTTCTTACGTTCGCAGTAAATATTATGAGATTAGTTTTATACGTATAGCTGAATGAGTAAGTGGGTAGCCTGAGCCTCTAGTGTAAGTTTTTGACAAGAAAAACGTCTCGAACGCGTTCGCGTAAACAGAGCCGGATTTAGGGGAGGGCAACCGGGACTACGGCCCCGGGGCCTCTACAAAAAAGAGGACCCACGATAGACTTCGGAAAAAAAACAAATTCAGTCTAGTAAACACTAAAATAATTTGGGGCCGGGGGGCCTCCACTCCTTTGTTGCCCAGAGGCCCCCGGATCTCTAAATCCGGCATTGCGCGTAAACGTCTCAAAATAAATTACTATGGGATAATTGACAGCGCCGCTAGCGGAACGAAACGGCAACAAACTTCTCATAGTATTTGACAGTTTAACGTAAACGTTATCGAGACGTCTTTCACTATCGAAAGCTTACACTGCATACTGGTGGTTTCGCACCTCTGAGTTTTTCGGAATTTATGTGCGATATCTCATTTGAAATTTACCATACACCTGCACACAACTGCGAAGCAATTCAATGGTGTATGTGAAATTCCCAATCCGCACTGGGCCCACGTGGGAACTAGCCCAAGCCCTCTCATTCTGAGAGGAGGCCTGTGCCCAGCAGTGGGACGTATATAGGCTGGAGAGAGTGAGAGAGATACTGATGGTAAGTGAACACCGCTACCTAATACCTATGGATTGCAGATGCTAGTAATTTCACAATTAAAAAGTTGGCGCACGCTAGTAATGGATTTTCTTACTTGCATTGCTAGAAAAGGCTGAAAATGAGTCGCCGTACTCGTAGTCGTCCATATATGTCAACTTTGTGTCTTTTTTTTAAAGTAGTTTGATTTTTACCGAGAGTATGTTTGAGAAAAAAATTATGTTTAACGGATAAGAGTTTTTAATGATTCACGGTTAAGTTCATTCGAAATATTATAAACAATAAAGGTAATCGCGGTTCACATCCCGTTTATAATATTTCGTATGTTTAACGGAACCGTTTAGCAAGTCAAACTGGCACGAACGGTCCTTTCAAAATCAAGTTCATCGGCAATCTATTTTACTGGCCAATTATGTCTGCCTTATTCATAAAATACTATTTTTATTTGAGCTATAATTTACATGCTGTCACGTTTTTGCGATCACGTGTTCAGAGCGAATGTCCGGCGATAGCGATATTATGCGATATCAACATCAGCGCCGTTCTTATTGTTATTTTAAGTCAAATTCTTGAATTTATAATACAATTGCCACTTGTGGTGTCGTTGTATTTAGGGTTCCGCACATCGAAAGGAAAAACCGGAACCCTAATTTAGTTAAGAGTAGGTACCTAATTACAACAAAAACCGGATAACTCACGTATAAAAGCCGAAGGAATGCTCCGACAATTGTTTCGGACTATTCCGTAGTCCTTTATCAGAGAGCGCTCGCCCCGGCGTCAGACAGAGGAGAGTGCAGAGGAAGGAGGGAGGGGAGGCGGTTGAGGGTAGTTCTGCGCCGAGTAGCCGCGCGAGCAGAGCGTTGGCGCGCAGTGTTCGTTTCGCTGCCTCTGGGGCGAGCGCTCTCTGATGAAGGACTACGGAATAGTCAGAAACAATTGTCGGAGCATTCCTTCGGCTTTTATACGTGAGTTATCCGGTGTTGTTGTAATTATGTTTTGAGTCTCACGGTAGTTTCATGTTGGAAGTACGAGACCTATTAAACACTTTTGAATAGGTTAATTTTGCGCCCGTAAAAAATGAAGATTCTAAGACGATGCGATCAAAAGATACAACTTTTTGTATGTGCATTTTCATGCCACAACCTTGAGGATCAAAACCTATAGGTATGGTGGGTGGATGAGTGAAGTATCATTATTTTTGGCCACAAACGTATCATTATGCCGAATGTGTTTGTTTGGGTTTTGTTTTGGCTAAAAATAACTTTTATTACCTCATTAACATAATGAAACTTATGAGACGCGAATCCGTAACCGGTTAACCGAATATCGAGTTTCATAGCAATAATTTTAAACCGAATTCAAAAAAGGACGTTTTCAGTTCGTTGGACTCTTTTTAGGGTTCCGTACCCAAAGGGTAAAAACGGGACCCTATTACTATGACTTCGCTGTCCGTCCGTCCGTCCGTCTGTCACCAGGCTGTATCTCAAGAACCGTAATAGCTAGACAGTTGAAATTTTCACAGATTGTGTATTTCTGTTGCCGCTATATCAACAAATACTAAAAACAAAATAATAACAATAATTAAGGGAGTCTACCATACAAAAAACGTGATATTTTAGTATTTTTTCATGGCTACCACTCGCCGAGCTAGATCTCAAGAACCGTAATAGCTAGCAGTTGAAATTTGCACAGATTATGTATTTTTATTGTGGCTACCACAACAAATACTAAAATCAAAATAATAATAATTATTAAGGGGCTCCCATACAACAGAGTAGTTGTTGGCGTTTTTTGCTGTATCTCATGAACCGTAATAGCAAGGAGGTTAAAGCTTTTTTCTGGTACGGAACCCTTCGTGCGCGAGTCCGACTCGCACTTGGCCGGTTTTATTTTTATGTATGTCCGCTGATTCATCGGCGACGCTTGAACCGATTTGTTTTTTTTTATTTCAAAAGGTAAGTAAAGTACACTACCCAGGTGGGAGCGCCCTATTTAAATTAAATTAATATCCATTTCTTATTATTTACCTACCTATTGTTTTTTAAGCCTAAATTTTTTAAGTTTAAATGCTGAGGGCTTAGTGTTGGTGTTGACGATTGAATTTAAACTCACGCTTGGTGGATAATAGGGGTTTAATCACATAAACTAAACACACTAACATACAACTAGGAGCCTAACAGCAGTGTACCGCTACAAACTGACAGCGCAACTGGTAAAAAAGTCCATGTCATTGTGAGTGATGGTGTTTTTAAGAATGGAACAAAAAGAATAATAAATATAAGCTAGGAGGCTGTAACCCAGCCAGTCGCCAACAGTTGGGTTTTTTTTAGCAACAAGCGTCTCGACTTCAGTGTCAAAATATGCGCGGGCGCAAGGTAGGACGACAAAGGGGACCTCACTCGGTGCGGGTAGTGCGCCTGCGCACGCACCTCTCGGCCCCCGCGGTCGTCCCACCCCGCGCCCCTGCACCGCGCGGGCGAGGACTTAATTAAGGCGCTGTCAACAGCAAATGACCTTAAGCAGCGCCACTCTTCACACATACGGTTCGCGTGCCTGTGAGTGAAAGAGAAGAAACAATTCTGGGAGCTTCGCGCGCGTCTAAAATCTTGCAAATAAGACACAAATAATAAGAAATAAAAAAAAGTATAGATTATTTGTGAAATATGACTCGTTAGCCGTGTAGGTATTGAATATGTTGACTTCATGTTTTTAATTGCAGATCCATACGTTGAAAAAATAAAGACATAGAACCGTTTAATGATGATTTTAAGACCAATCTTTGCAATTATTTTCTATCGAGCCGATTTTGTTCAATTATGTATCGAGTCCGTCCAGCGTGTTTGAAATATGACGAAAATTGACATAAGTACATATTTTTTTGGATTTTTATTGTGTGTAGTTTTTCTTAAAAAAGGGCTTAAATAACATCAATTTCAACAAAATTAGGTGTTGTCAGCCTCTTAATTAAGCGGTCGGTCTATAGAAAGAGACGCACTCTCCTTCCATTAGGACCGTTTTTTTTTGTATATTGGTCCTTCTCTTCCCGTTGTACTGTATAGTACGGTCAGCTTCGAAAATCGGTGATCATTTTAGAACCTTGTCGCTGTGACAACTGTGTGAGACACATTCAACTGTCGATTGTATAATTACTTTACTACGACAAAGCACTAAAGTGACGAGCTACATTTGACGTTGGCTGTTATATTACTTCCATGTCCACGCGTCCTTTGCAATATACTAAACTAAATGATTGCGTTTTTTATGATCTTGTATATAAATGTACAGATATTAAATATCTAATGGGTTAAGGCTAAGTCATTGCTATCATTTTATTATTAAATTAATTGCTGTACGTAATAATCTAACTGATATTATAAATGCGAAAGTATGGATGGATGGATGGATGGATAGATGGATGGATGTTTGTTTGTTACTCAATCACGCCAGAACGGCCCAACGGATCCGGATGAAATTCGGCACATAGATAGAGAAAAGTCTGGAATAGCACATAGACTACTTTTTATCCCGGAAAATTGCGTAGTTCGTAGCGATAAACGAATTCTTTGCAGACGAAGTCGCTGGCAACCGCTAGTATTAAATACATTAAAGGGGTGAGTTATCGACAAAAATGGCTGTTTTTTTCCATCTTTACATAGTATAATTATTATACGTAACTAATCAAAAATTTAAAAACCTACGCAAAAAAGACTTGCTGTTTAAGTAACAACCCTTAAAAAGTAAAATAATAAAATATGTTACAAACAGACACACACAACTACGTTAAACTTCAAACTTCGTCAGGGGTTTAAAAACAAAGTCACTCCACGCCGTTTGTATGTGTGTAGGTACCTTTTAAACTGCGCGGTTTTTATAAATGGATAGAATGATTCAAAAATAATGGTTATATTGTACGTGTAGTTTAACACTGGGGCGGGTCGCTACTATTGAAATAAATTAAAAAATGTTAAAGTTATTTTAGGTACTTAATTTATTTTGATTTGTCAATTAGATTAATCTAGCGTTCGAAAGAAGCTCTTCCGAAGAACCAAAGAATAAATGCAATGGGGTAAATGCGGCAACTGGGGTAGTTTCGTCTTTATTTGTTTAAAATAATTGCAAGTAAGTGTCCAAGTACTAAGTAGTTCATTAAAATACTATGATAGGAACTAATAAATTTCTTAGCAATTTGTCCTAAAAAGTATGTTAAGTTAACAAAGCTAATCTGCATAATTGTGCGATTTGAAAGTTAACTCAAGCTTGTGAAACATGTTGGGCAAATGTAGGTAATTGGCCCACTGAGCTGAACTGATTTTGATGTGATTCGTTTGTTATAGCAGTCGTGCTACTCGTTATTGTTTTTGATAAAATATATTTTCGAAGTTCTTGGATTGGTTAGAAACATGTAGAACCCAGGCTAAAAATAAGTGAGTGATTAGTTTTTTCAGTTTCAATTATTAGGTATTTACCTCGGTGACAGAGTTTTATTTTAATGTTAACAAAATAAAAAAAAAGCCGGTTGGTCGATTTATACACAGCCAAAAGCATCGAATTCATCAGAATTGTTTCCGAGATCTCAAAAAATATTGCTTATTTATTAAATTTCGCTTAGTATTATGTATATTAATTCGATATTAATGCATGTTGCCTATACTTTTATTATAACGTCACCAAAGACAAAATAGCTGTCAAATTATGACAGCTATTTTGGCTTTGGTGACGTTATAATAAACACAGCTCCATTGAAAACGTCAATGTAAAAACGATTGTATTCATTCGGTTTTCACACCCATTGACATAAAATTAATTTTGAATTTAAATGGGTGGGAATATAACAATTCTATTCAAAAGTCATAATCATAAATCGATGGCCCAGACGAATAAACGTGCAAGTGCCATTACACGAAAATTTTTTTTTAGCATCTTTAGCTTTTATATACCCTAAGGTACGCTGTATATTTTTTTTAAGCCGGTATAATTTTCCGTTTATGAGAAATGAGATTTTTTTCATTTATTCGTTGGTAATTTTCCATATAAAGTTACACGAATAAGATTCCAAGAGAGTATTGCTGTTTCAGTAATTGTGTTACTTAACACGAATATACGTGCAATGGCTGCGTCATGATTTTCTATAATTACTTTTTTTTAACTCAATATGGGTAATAAATAATACTTTGCACGTTTATTCGTGGTAATCTTTGTTGACGAGATTAGTGCGTTCTAGCTTTGACCCTTTGTTCACGTTAAAAATTTACAAGAACAACATTGCAAACGCCGAATGCAAAATAAAACGAACTACAAAAATAGACGATAATAATACATTGCACTAAAACAATTACCTACACTTTTTAACACGAATAACGTTGCAATAATCCATAACACAAAATGTCTTGATAATTCATGATTCGAATAAAAAAATAAAGGGGTTTTTCTTTATTTACGGGAAAATGGTCAAACATATGCGTCAAATATTTACACAGTTTTGTAAGTAATTTTTATATCAATCTAATGATATAATACACATATTATAACGGCTGCCACAACTAACGTAATATTTGTTAAAACTGATTTTATTTTTCCTGTAAAGTTGCTGTTTTACGATTACACGTTTATTCGTCTGGGCCATCGAAATATTATTGTTCAAACCATTGGGTGCGACCAAAGTTCGACCGCGCCACGAACCGTAATTCGTGTCCCCCAATTCACACAAACACACACACACCCACACACAGTGTTCTTTCATCCACTCAAAGGTTGACTGGAAGAGATCCCTTAAAGGGATAAGTCCGCCCTTGTGCATGTATCTCAGTGTTTGTCAATTGTATTTGTCTTGTTTATTTTGCACAATAAAGAGTTTACATACATACATACATACATACTTATAACAGGTACACAATTTAACAGGACGTGTGTGTACGCTGGGTCGTTCATTCCAGTCCAGGACGTATACCTATTCTGAGGTCACAGATTCGGTTTTACCTACGGGTTTTTTACGAACAATAGGGTACCTATTCATGAGTCAACAGCAAATGACATGGAGCAGCGCCACTCTTCACACATACGGTTCACGTGCCTGTTAGTGAAAGAGAAGAAACTATTCCGGCAGCTTGGCGCGCGTCTAAAATCTTGCTAATAAGACACAAATCATAAGAAATAAACAAAAGTATGGATTATTTGTGAAATATGACTCGTTAGCCGTTTAGGTATGAATATGTTGACTTTATGTTTTTAATTGCAGACCCATACGTCGAAAAAATAAAGACATAGAACCGTTTAATGATGATTTTAAGACCAATCTTTGCAATTATTTTCTATCGAGCCGATTTTGTTCAATTATATATCGAGCCCGTCTAGCGTGTTTGAAATATGATGAAAATTAACATTATATTTTTTTTGTATTTTTTTCGTGTGCAGTTTTTCTTAAAAAAGTGTTTAAATAACATCAATTTCAACAAAATTAGGTGTTGTCAGCCTCTTAATTGATTTTCACATCCATGTTTGAAATAAAAATTTGGTAATATAAATGTATTTTCTCTTTAAAAAAATTTGGAAATACCTGTTACTGACTGTTGTCATGGCTAATAGGAAATATAGAGATTTTGCAATGACTTTAAGACGTAAATTATACAATGATTTGTCTTTTAATGTGCAACAGCAATCGAACGGTTCTATAAACACACTTAAATAAGTATTAACTTAGTCATTATTATTATATGATTATTTATAGAAAACATACCATTAAAGTTAATTGTGAGTTATGTTAAAGATCTATTAACTCGTTGAAAACCACTAGTCAGTGCAAAAAACATTACTTGAAAGCATTTAGCTTTATTAGCTTACAAAATTAATAAAAAAACACATCTGTACCAATTTTATTACTATTGTTTTTGATTTTGTCATTTTTGTAATATTCAATTGATTTAATTTAATTTTATTTACTCTTGACGATTTCAATCAAAATTCTCCTAACTTGACAATGTACAATTTATGATGTAATTTTGAAAGTAATCTAATCAATAAAATTGAAAAATATCAAAACACATAAAAATGGGAACTTCTCTCTTTAAGGAATCTTTGCCAGTATTCCTTATTCCTTTAGCACTAACCCTAGGGACTCCCTAAAGTCCGCGTCATGATATTTTTTTACGGTCCATATAAAACATAAAGGATTAATTTCTTGTCCATTTTTTTTACTAGCCTATTATTGTGCCCCAACATAGGGCAAAAGCCTCCCTTTCTTTCTGCCTCTCGTCCCTGTCAATTAATTAATTAGAGGAGATGGGTTCCAAACCAAAAACCTCACCCAATGTCATGTCAAATTAGGCAAAACATGTATCTCCGCTCAAATATTAAGTCGTCATGCATTCAAGTCCAGATTAACTTCTGCACTAAAACCTTCAAGACCACCCCTCCCCAAGCGTTTGCCCCACAGTTTGAACAGCACTGTCTTAAATTTGATTTGTCTTAATTATAGAAAAAATATCTTAATTGTCTGAGTTTTTCGGAATTTATGTGCGAAATTACATTTGAAATTTACCATGAGCTTTTCGGTGAAGCAAAACATCTGGGGAAACCGGACCAATCCCAATAAGGCTTAGTTACTGGGTTTGGAAGGTCAGATCAGTCACTTCTGTAAAAACTAGTTCCTACGCCAAATCTTGGGATTAGGTTGTCAAAGCGGACCCCAGGCGCACTGAGCCGTGGCAAATGCCGGGAAAAACGCTAGGAAGATGATGAATTGTCGAAAAAACATTCTGCTGGTTAAGTACGAGTATTAATGGCCAGAGATCTAATAACTGCCATTAGTAAAACCGCATTTGAATTAATGATACGTTGACCCCTGATTCACATTTTTTTACATATCAATTTTATTTTGGGGTTTTTAGTGAGTCACGATAAAACAGGTTAAGGTAAAGATTTATTCACACATATATAAATCAGGTAGGTATTTATTGCTTTTGGGGATTTCAGAGCCTAGGGTAACATTTAGTATAGTTTAGGTAAAGAAACACAGTTATGAAAGACTAGCTGTTGCCCGCGACTCCGTCTGTACTTTATTAGCTTACTAGCTGTTGCCAGCGACTTCGTCTGCAAAGAACTCGTTTATCGCTATCCCGCGGGAATCACGCAATTTTCCGGGATAAAAAGTAGCCTATGTGCTATTCCAGACTTTTCTCTATCTATGCGCCGAATTTCATCCAGATCCGTTGGGCCGTTCTGGCGTGATTGAGTAACAAACAAACATCCATCCATCCATCCATACTTTCGCATTTATAATATATATATAATATATAATATTAGTTAGATTGCTGTCCCTTGAGAACTATGCAATTATCCCGGATAAAAACAATCTTAACTTTCCCAGAGTCTCAAACTATCTCAATATCAAAATTTAACAAGACCGGTTGAGTAATTTACGCGTAAAATCGAAACAGACAAACTTACTTCAGCATTTGTAATATTGTGTGTGTTTGCCTGTGGCATTGTAGCTCTCAGACGGAAGGATTGATTTCGATGCGGTTTATATAATTCAAAAGCCAGTTTCCTTGCGGTGGTTTATAGCCATGTTTGGTAAAAATCGGTCGAGTAGTTTGGAGAATGTCAGCTCTTTTCCTAAATGTTGTAAGGCATTTTCGGATGAAGTTTATTTTTCTTACTCGATGAATGGTTTTCACGTTTTTAATTTCATGTTATTTGATATAATATAATGTCAGTCAACACAACAGCTAGGTTTAATCGTCTCGATTTTTCAACATGATCAAAAGAGATTATAAGATCTCCATCTTACAATTTTCTATTTATTATCGTCTTTACCTAAATTTTGTGGATTGACAATACTTCAATTAAATTAGAAAATTAAAAAACTCCCACGCATTAATCGAGTAATCATAAGAAAAAAGAATTCCAAAAATGTATGACATCATTTTGGAAAAGAGTTGATATTCTTCAAGATGCTCAACCGATTTTTACCAAACATGGCTAAAACGGCAAGGAAACTGACGTTTGAATGAAAAAAAACCGCATCGAAATCGATACGTCCGCTGGAGAGTTACGATGCCTCAGACACACACACACACACACACACAAAGAGACATCGACGTCAAACTTATCGGTTATACCTACGTAGTTTTGAGGATGAAAAACTGTATCATCGTGATGATCTTTAGCTTTTTTATATTAAAAAACTAATATATACCATATAAAGAATGCTGAGCTAGCTATTGATAATAGTGAACTTATATAAACTTAGCAACACATTCTTGAGTAAGAAAGCATCTGACGAAATTCCAATACACTAAAGAATTTCGTACTTTAATTCATAAAATAACATCTAGAAAATACTTAAATCCTAAGAAATTTATGTCCGCAAAAATAGAAACTGGCATACTTACATTACTTACCCTACATTCAATATAAATAAATAAATAAATAAATATCATGGGACAAATTACACCAATTGACCCAAGATATATATTTGATATTTACTCAAGTCTACATGTATATTCTAAGCATCGTTTTAAGTACTATATAAATACTTAATACAAGTTTATGAAATCGGAGGGTACTTCAAAATTGTGTGGCAGAAAATCCTGAACCACTGCCTCATAAATAAAAAAAAGAACTCACCACTTGAGAAAAAGAATCACCTCCTTTTACTTTTCAACTGCAACTGTGATCACACACACTTATTACGACAAGTCAAAATATTGCAACAATAATTTTCTAAACAATAAAACAAAAGGCACAAATTAATTTCGAAATGTTAATCAAAAAAGTACTTCACGTATCGATTGCTGTCAAAATTGCCGCGCAAAATTGAAAGCGGTTAGAAATTGGGGCGCTTTTTTTTTAATGGCGTTGGATACGCACCGCGGTCGGCTCTGTACTGATAGTTCGCTACAGAGCTCTCTCTCCGCAGACCTAAGAAACCTTGAGAACGGGCAGTTTCTTTACTCTGCGCTGCACCAAGGATTAGCTTGTTAGATATTAGCAATGTAATCATCGTAAAGATCATTACGGTGGGTGTAATTATCTAGCAAATTATGTAATGTTTGTGTTTTTAAAAATTCCACTCGTTAGAAATAACCTAGCATTTTTGCCATAAAGATTAACTATAAGCGTTAGTATATGTATATAAGTAGGGGTCTAGAATGCAAGCTAATGATGTGCGTCGATGACCTATTATAATATAGCAACATTAGCAACGTTTTAAAAGGATTAAGTAAATGACGTAACGTAATTTAAAAAAATAAATGTCATTACTTTTTAAATAAAGAGGCTGTTAATAAATCATAACGTGCTTAGGTACCTATGCAGTTTATGACGTAAAATGTCAAAATAACTACCCTCATTTTAGGTGACTCATTTATGCGTTGTTTTTTTATTTGTACAAATTTAAAACTTACAGTAGCCTGCGCAGCAAGAAAACACTTTTTTTTTGGTTTACAGTATTAGCGTTCCGTAATGTATCATTGTCGATAATGTTACGGTTATATAGAGAAAAAAAACTGTTAAGATTGTCGAAATGGGACCATAATTTTTATATAATGCAAATTGTAAGTATTAAGAGAATGAGAAGTGTCTAATAAATTACCTGTTGGCAGGAAAACGCAATGTGTCACGGAAACAATTAGCTTTATTGTAAATACTATTTACTATTTAGTTCTCGTTCGTATTATTTCCCGGTAACTTAATTTATGCCTCTTGATTAATGATCAGGAGGGACATCCTAAGAATAATCGACGCACAGTCATCACTGTATTGGGGAATAAATAAAACAAGTTTTTTTACCGTTGCGAAATTTACCTGGTTATTGAAGATGCTCACGGTTATCAAAACGCGTCTTTGAATGAGAAATCTTATCTATAAAGATATGTCTACAGGATATTCATAAAAATGTGTTTTCAAAGGATTAACTTTAAAAAAATGTAATTTGAGGAAATGAATATGAAACCAAAGGTTACGTTAGCTAAACTTATTTTACTAGCTTTCCTTAAATAAAATTAAAAGTATAACACAATTTTTTAAAAATTATTTATTATACAGATTTGATATAAATAAATTATTAATATATATTTTAAATGTTTAGACAAGAAAAAAAAATTCACATTATAAAACCAGCAAATACATTTTAAACGAAATTAATTATTCATGTAAGAAGATATAAATCATACATGAAATGAAATAAATTAGATTACACACCAAAATAACAAAATAAAATCAAATAACACATTAATAATAAGAAAATCAAAATTCTAAATAAAGCAAATTATCGAAATATAAAAATTTAATTAACTGTGTAATAAGAAAAATCTACTCCGATCACATAATTTTATTACACGTGACGTCTAATAGATTTGTAGCGCTATAAAGTTGCGTTCATAGTGACGCGAGCAATAAGCCTTTCTCTATGCTCGGAATGCACCCGTTCGGGATTTAAAAATAGTTCAAATAAGTTTTGAATGCGACCTACTTGTTCGATACCTTTGTTATGTTTTTTTTTGCGATATCAAATATTGACTCAAATTAATTTAGTTTTCCCGTCAGGGTCGTATGTAGGTATGTATGTATGTAAACTCTTTATTGTGCAAAATAAACATAGAACAAAATACAATTGTCAAAAACTGAGATAGGTACCTATGCAGATGAAGAATTCATAAAGCCTAGATTTTTTTATGCTAATTTTTAGGGTTCCGTAGCAAAATGGCAAAAACGGAACCCTTATAGATTCTTCATGTCTGTCTGTCTGTCTGTCCGTCCGTATGTCACAGCCACTTTTTTCCGAAACTATAAGAACTATACTACTGTTGAAACTTGGTAAGTAGATGTTGTATTCTGTGAACCGCATTAAGATTTTCGTACAAAAATAGAAAAAAAAAACAAATATTTTTGGGGTTCCCCTTAGAACTGAAACGCAAAATATTTTTTTTCATCAAACCCATACGTGTGTGGTATCTATGGATAGGTCTTCAAAAATGATATTGAGATTTCTAGTATCATTTTTTTCTAAACTGAATAGTTTGCGCGAGAGACACTTCCAAAGTGGTAAAATGTGTGTCCCCCCCGTAACTTCTAAAATAAGAGAATGATAAAACTAAAAAAAATATTTAATGTACATTACCATGCCAACTTCTACCTAAAATTGATTTGAACGAGATCTAGTAAGTAGTTTTTTTTAATTTAATATTTGTCTATCTATGTAAAAACCAATATAAAATGACCTCACACTGCCTACATTTTGCTTAAGAGCAGGGCTCTGCTAAGATTGGATTTTATAATAACTTGGCAAATTTGTACGGAACCCTCAGTGCGCGAGTGCGACTCGCACTTGGCCGGTTTTCTTTACTTTGCAACACTTCCCTTCTGTTTTCATGATGATTTCGCGTTGCACTCGGCGGGCGAGAACGACAGCTTCCGAACATCTACGAACACAGCATATATAAGTGCCGGCACGTAAGTCTACCTACTTTGTGTCGTATAACTGAACTATTGAGGGAACTGATAACACCAGAAAATGAAAAAAACATAGTTAGTTATGATAAATGCTGTAAGAATCATGACATTTAATGTGATAGGTATTGTATTATTCATATTTTATTAAGTTGTAAACAACTAATTACATACCTAAGTACTCTATTGTTAAATAAGTGTTCATTTGTTTGTTTCGTGGGTTGTGGCAGAATACCAGTGTTTTGCTCCTACGAGCAATGTTGACTACTGTGAGCCATGGCCCGTTTATATTTTATGTAATGTAATGAATGAAATAAACGTTTTATTAAATCTATCTATTTATCTATTGTTCTACAAGGAGACGAGATGCAGATTTTTAACTGTATGTAGGTATACACATTATTTTTTTCATAGGTATCGGTCATACACATTTATCTTAATTTTGAGACTGTTTTTGTTTATACTGCCATCTAGAACCATTATTATGAAACAACGAGCTATCAAGTCAAAGTAAAGTTGTCTCTCATCGTTTAGACACTTCGTGTTATGGAGCTCCGTAAAGCCTTCAAGTTCTGTGAACATCCGCTAGATGTCGCTGTATGCCAGTAACTAGAGATATGCCATTTTGTTTGAAACAATGTCAAAAGCAAGTCTGCCATAATTTTCAGACCGACGGATGTATTTATAATAGACATAATATTACTTCGAAATAAATAAAATTATTCTGTTGCCGTAGGGCAATTAAAATTTCGTCCATGTGAAATTTTGCTATGATTTTTTTGTCAGGTATTCTTAAACTTTTATTCTAAAGTATCAGTTTTAAGTATGCAAGTACAGTCAACAAAAACGACAGCCAGCAAAATGCCTTGTATTAAATGTAATTTTGTTGACAAAACTTCTTGATTACAAGATTAACAAGGCTATATTGAACTTGCAATGTACTTACATGGTGTTTGGGTCAAATCTTACAAGACAAATTTGATCCGCTTTTTGTGGTCGGATCGTCATGAAATTTGGTATACAATAGTAATCTATTACAATGTCAATACAGTTAACAAAAACACAGTCAGTAAAAAATAGAAAAAAAATCCTACTAATATTATAATGCGAAAGTTTTTGACGATGTGTCGATGTGGGAGAGTGAGTGTGTATGTTTGTTCCTTCTTCACGCTAAAACGACTGGACGGATTTGGATAAAATTTGGAAAGAAGATAGCTGGTACTCTAGATTAAAACATAGGCTACTTTTTATACCGGAAAATAACATAGTTCCCGGGGGATAGCCATAAACGCAGGGCGCGGGACAGCGGCAACAGCCTGCTGGCGGTGTTGGCAGAGAGATTGGACGGCCCTTTTATGAGGCACTGGCATTTGTTACATTCTCCAGTGCCTCCATTTAAAAGATTTTTATAAATTTTGCATTTTTATTTTATTTTTTAACTTAATTGACATTGTTTCTATTCTATATTTTTGTATTTTAAATTTATATCTAAGCTGGTGACATTTTAATTTAATTAATTGGTGACATTGTAAGTAATATTATTGATCGTAATTTTTTTGTTGCTCTAATTTTAATTATTTCAATTGTTCGTGCGCTCTATTATTACTTGAACTGTGACATTATTTTATTATTTTATTTGTAATAATTGCGGACCACTGTTGTTCTTGAATAAAATTATTATTATTATTATTATAAACATGTCAATAGCTAATTCTACGCAGATGAAGTCGCGAAGAAGCTACTTGTTTATAACAGTACGTACTCGTATAAAACGCTAATACAGTGTGGTCTAGGTAGGTACATGATTCAAGCAGAATTACATAATATCGGATAAGCGTAACCTTTAATGCGAATTGTTAACCATGACTTAATTATTCATTAAATACAAACTGGTATTTTGCAGGTACCTATGTGGACTAACTGGACCGAAACTTGTGTTCTTGACATCATTCTAACGTTGATTATGGCAAAGATAAATTTTAATTCACGAAACATACAAAAAGTTCGCCTTTGTGCATTATATTTTAATATGTTTTTCTGTGAATTGTGTCTGTTTTTTTATATTTGTACAATAAAGCATTTACTTATGTTGTATATCTGTTATGGCAACTCTCTCTCTATGCGTCAAGATGGCGACATTACAACTATTAAAAATTGTTATTATATGTATAATTAATGTATTAAATAAATAAACAAACAAAGTAGTTTTAATACAACTTACTTTCATACTTATCCTACTAAAGAGTAAAGGTAGGTAGCTATTCTAAAATTTTATTATTTTATCTCGGGAAATAGCGATAAACAAATTCTTCGCAGACAAAGCCGCGGGCAACAGCTAGTTGAAGAATAAACTTATTCCTGCGAGGGAATAAACCAATTGGGTTGGTACCTATCTAGTTTAACGGTCTGCCGTGTCGAGCTAGGGTTTAGAATGGGACCCATTTCACGTTTCTCTTTCATGATTTCATCACAAACTCGGAAAGGCTGAAACACGATTAGAATAAGCCTTTTAAGCTTTTTAGGATTATAATACTGGACTGTTGGTAGCGCCGTCTTGCGTGAATCCAAGAAGATTAAGGGATAATTAAGCTAACGACGACATCGTTGCGGGAAACCGGTGGATGCAGGCGAGTGATCTTCAGTATAGTGTGCTAAGGGTGAGGCCGGTGAGCGTATTTTTCAGCATTTTCGGCGCAGCGTTGTTGCGTTAAAAGCATCTGGGGCCCGATTTTTGAAAGCACATCACTCGAAAGTGGTATAAATCTGTTTATATCTTCAAAACTACAGCTCTAATCAAAGTTTTGACTAGTTCACACGATTAATGAAAGCCGTAAGTATCTTCTAAGCTGCTCGTATTTCAAATTCAGCACAAGTTTTCACCACTTTCGAGTGGTATTTTCACATAATATGTGCTGTCAAAAATCGGGCCACTGTATGCTCTTTCTAGCTGGAATAGCTAATTACAGTTAATAACATTGATATTAACCTCAACAGATCATCTCCCTAGAAGGTATTTGAAGTAATATTCCTTTATTTTTCTAAAGATGACGAAATACCAGTGTTTCGGCGCCCAGTACGACTTTGCATTTGGCGTCGAGACACTCGGTCCGTGGGGCAAGGGCGCACGTGGGCTCTACAGAGCCTTAAGTAAACGCCTGAGAAAGGCAACGGACGACCCTCGCGCCGGCAGCTTTCTCGCACAAACACTCGCAATTGCGATACAACGCGGGAATGCTGCCTGCGTGATGGGAACCAAATTTATTATAATTTTTATTTTTAAGGCATCTTTAGTTTATATTTAAATCACAACTTAGTAATCATTTACAAAATAAATATTTTTAATGTTAAAATTACTGGCAATTAAATAAAGTTATTTTTCCTTTGCTGCACCAAAATTGCCGAAAAAGTTACGAACCATTGTTTAATACTATGTAGGTAGTGTTTACGTCTTGGGGCATTCTTAAGGCCTCTGTACGTCATACAAATTTCGACGGAGTTATAAAGTAGGTGTATTTAATAGTACCTATATAATGTAACTAGTGTTTTTGAACTTGCGAAACCAAATAGCTAAGCACGTGCAGGGTTACCAATGTTACCATCCTTTTGAATTTTTCTGTATAATTTATTTTGCGCACAAAATACTTCAATAAATAAAATGGGACAATTGACGAATTGACTTAGTCCCAAATTAAGCAAAGATTGTACTCTGGATGGGTAACTATCAGGTATATTGTCAGGTCACAATGGATAAACATACTTATTTGTATAAATACATACTCAATTAAACATTTAACATCCAATAGTCGAGAGAAAACATTCGTATTTTTAACACAAAATATATACGTCCCGGTCGGGGACCGAATCCTTCACTATTCGGCCCGACGACAATATTCTTAAATCTAATAAAAAGCAAAGACAAAATTCTGTAATGAAAAGAAATAATTTTTTCCGTTTTTAAAAGCTAAAACTCTTTTAGTAACCTTATGGTACTCTATCTTATCACACAAACACCTTATGAAATTTGACCAGTATGTTTAGTGTAAGTTTTCGGTCACAAAACACGTCTCGACCGCGTTTGCGTTGAAATGTCAAATACTATGAGAAATATTAGTTGTCGTTTCGTTCCGCTTGTGGCGCTGTTCATTTTCCCATAGTAATTGAAACGTTAACGCGAACGTTTTCGAGACGTTTGTCGTGCCTAAAACTTATACTAGAGGCTCAGAAGTAGGGCCACAACAATATTTACTAGTTTCCCTATTATGAGAACAAAATGTCATTACTTATACTTATTTATTTTTGCCTCTGGAAAAGTGTTTAATTAAATGTACAATTTGTAATTTTTTGAGTAGACCGACTCTATTTTTAGTACTATTATAATTTTAAAACGACAACCCTTAGCACGTGTATCATTCATGCGAACGTAAAACAACCTTACTTCCTTAGGTTCGAAGTTTATTTTGCAAATTCGTTGCCAGTATTGGAAACTTTGGCATAAAGAAAATACTTTTGTATGTTTGCTTACGAACTAAGGATATATATTTACCCGTTGTAATAATACTTTTATAGGAAGGGATGACTGACTCGTATGCTAATGTTACGTCCCAACCCAACACGTGTTGAAACTTGAGACGTTAAAATATTTTCTGATCGAAGAGCATCTAAAAGAGGTCACTTTGCTGCAAAAATCTATAGAGGCATTTTTGTTTGTAGGTACTGTAGAGCTGCCTTCTGCCATAGAGTTTCGAGCGTGCATCCCTACTGAGCTGGCAACGTCGCATTTTTGGTGATTTTTTGCGATTATTTCACAGAAATTGAATGAAAGTTTCTAAAACGAGATAAAGTATTTTATCGTTTTAATACGAAAATTACAGTCCATCACGATTAATCATTGCATTAGACACATTAATACACTAAAAACGAAGTGCACTACAGACGGACATTTGAAACTTTCATTCAATTTCTGTGAAATAATCGCAAAAAATCACCAAAAATGCGACGTTGCCAGCTCAGTAGGGATGCACGCTTTTAACCAAACCTGTGGTAGCTGAGAGCTGATCATTAAAACATTAAATAGTATAACTTCCTTTTATTCAGATTTTGAAATAATCAATAGGGTTGATAAATATTCGAGAGCAGCAGAAACTATGGGAACTAGATGGGAACACAGCGTACAAACGAACTCGTATTTGTAACGGCTACATTTGACAAGTGACGGCTGTCAGTCCGAACTTTTTTTTCTTAAGAAAACAGACCATGGCACAAAACGTAAAAATCGACTCAAACGTGTGGTATGCCAAAACATGGAGGATGGATGAAAGAAGATTAACTAAACAGATTTATATGGGGAGTGAGAATGGGTGCGTTGGGAGGGGAAGGCCTAGACGGACGTTCCGTGATCAAATTGGGGACGTTTTCGAAAAAGGTGAGGTCAAGAGTACCCTAAACCGACGAGCATGTAATGAAGATATTCATGAATGTGGATGAATATTCTATTGAATCAGGCGTTACTTTGCGGTGGTCCATTTTAATGAACACAAAATATTTACCTTGCTACTCCGCTACTTACGTGCAAGATAACTAAGCCTGTGCGAAATATATATGTGTTATATTATGCAAAACATATATATTTCGCACAGGCTTAGTTATCTTGCATGTAAGTAGCGGAGTAGCAAGGTAAATATTTAGTGTTCATTTGAATGTGGATGAAGCGAAAGAGGTATGTCAGGATAGTAGCAAGTAGAACAAAGTAGTCTCTGCCTACCCCTGTGGGAAAGAGGCGTTACGGTGAGTATGTGTATGTATGTATGTACATCATGGGAAGTGGTTTTGTTCCCGGTTGAAGCTGGTCTGAGGCCCGTCTCCGAGTTCTTAAAAAACAATCCCAAACACATATACATGGTATAAAACAAAGTCGCTTTCTCTGTCCCTATATCCCTATGTCCCTATGTCTCTATGTATCTATGTATGCTTAAATCTTTAAAACTACACAACGGATTTTGATGCGTTTTAATAGATAGAGTGAATCAAGAGGAAGGTTTATATGTATAATAGGTACATGCATAATATACCGTGCGAAGCCGGGGCGGGTCGCTAGTTAGTAATAAGACAAACAAAAACATAATTGAATGTTAAACTAATCCGCTTCATCTTTTGCTTGTTTCACTGAGATTTAATCATACGCAAACACATAAAACATAGCAAATTCGTAGAAACAAGTTTGGAACCAGTTCCGCTTGGCATTGAACAAATTGATGAAATAGCGTCGAAGGGCGAATTTAATTAATAATGTTTATCAAGTTGTATTTTGTTAGTATAAAAACGCCTTTCATCATTATGTTAGCTTATTGAAGTGTCCCACTGCTGGGCAAAGGCCTCCCATTTGTTCCGCCACTTGTCCCGGTCCAGGGCATGCTTCTGCCACTCTACTTGATTATGCGTCCACGTCATCCCGCCAGCCGCCATCTTCTTTTCGATCTGCCGCATTTTCGATGGCTATCCCGCGTTTATGTACACTCACCGGCACAGCATATGCATCTAATCTAACTAATATTATAAATGCGAAAGTATGGATGGATGGATGGATGGATGTTTGTTTGTTACTCAATCACGCCAGAACGGCCCAACGGATCTGGATGAAATTCGGCACATAGATAGAGAAAGGTCTGGAATAGCACATAGGCTATTTTTTATCCCGGAAAATTGCGTAGTTCCCGCGGGATAGCGATAAACGAATTCCTTGCAGACGAAGTCGTTGGCAACAGCTAGTATTGCATAAATATGAACGAGGATGTCAAAAACAGAAATAGAGCTAAAACAAAGATAAAGTAAATAACTATAAATTTTACATTATAACCTGTCATAAAAGATGTGGCTAGGCTATCCGACCTGTTTACAGGTCAAATTGACCTTTATGATTATGACTAGTAATAATTCCTAAACCAGAATCGAATCGCCGACCACACAATGGGTGGGTCAACCCATCGACCACTGTACCATGGAGGTAGTCTCCTAGTACATAAATTAACCTAATTACCCATTTGCAGCTACCTAATATATTGAACCACCCATCGTGTAGTCGGCGATTCGATTCTAGTTTAGGAAATATTACTATTCATAATCATTAAGGTCAATTTGACGTGTAAACAGGTCGGATAGCCTAGCCACATCTTTTATGACAGGTTATAATGTAAAATTTATAGTTATTTACTTTATCTTTGTCTTAGCTCTATTTCTATTTTTGACAAGGGCCACATAAAACGTTCTCGAGTTTTGCAATTAACAACACATTTAAGCGATTTTTTTAAATTTAAACAAGGTGCCTTAATTGTTCCAGAATACTCCAGCAGGCTTTTGGGTTGGATTTTCTTAACCATTTCTGTATAATACCATCTTATTTTTTTACTTCTTATTTATTTATGGGAGCAAAGGAACATCATAGAATGTACCGGTTGATTCTCGTCCCGCGCTGAAAAAAAAATGGATGGTAAAAGCCCTTCGAAGGAATGGGCGAAATTATTAGCAATGTTATAGGCGATGCGGCTAGCAACCCATCAATATTTTGATTCCCCTCTCCATTTATACGCCTACAATCAAGCTAAACGTGGCCTTTAGGTCTTGTTACCTTAGGCTCTATCTACCCCGTAAGGGATATACTTAGACGCGATTTATGTATGAGTAATTAATACTGAAGAACATTTGCAGGGCGGTTCAATCGAACTAACTAATTGTATCCTCTAAGGGATGAATTATAATAGACACATACATACATACCGTCACGCCTCTTTCCCACAGGGGTAGGCAGAGACTACTTTGTTCCACTTGCTAAGATCCTGACATACCTCTTTCGCTTCATCCACACTCATCAATCTCTTCATACATGTTCGTCGGTTTCGGGTACAATAGGCAGAGTACCTATTACATCTTATTTTATCTGGATACTACTCTACACTCAGGAGCAAAGAAACTGGGTCACTTTACATAAGGGAAAGTGAGTTCTCGTTTGTAAATTAGCACCTTGCCCTTGACACGAGAGGGAGCACGCATCAACCAGATAGCTTATTACGTAACTCGCTCGCAATCGCCATCGTGTTCATTTTGACAGTTCTTGTATGAATGTGACAGTTAGCTGATTCCGATGCCGATTGTCAGCCTATACATGAACTGTCAAAATGAAGTCGATGGTGATCGCGAGCGAGTTACGTAATAAGCCTGCAGTTATGTCTGAAATCCCCTTTACTCTCATTGCTGCATCGTTTTAAAATTATACACAAAAGCAGGTTTCAATAAAAATTCAAGGTTGAAGCAGTTTGCATAACATTGCATGTTCATTATTTTATCGCCTGCCTCAGATTGTATGATTCACTGTTATGTAAGCGCGGACGCTGCAATGAAAGTTATATCATAGACAATTATGTGTATCTAGGCGATTTCGGTGCTGCAGATTTAATGTAGCAATCAGCATGACTGGCACAAGAGAGCGTAAGAGCTATGTCGCGCGAGATAGCCTACTCGTCTCTTTCTAGAACGAACAGTGAGAAAAAGACGAGTAATCAGGACCGAGACTGCTAGCAGCTGAGACATCTATTAACATGTAGATATTGATTACTGTTTTTGTGTAATAATTTATCGTGTATGTGATTTGGTGTTGTTTTGTGCTGTAAGCTTACTATTGGAATACTACTAAATCAAACTTGCCGTAAGAGTTCTATTTGTATTTTATTAAATACGAACCGCTACAACTTAACAACCGTACATTGTTTTAATACGAAAGAGAACAAGGCGCCCCCGTGCGGGCGGATATGACAACTTAAAGATGCGTTTCTAAAGCAAGCTAAATAACACAGTTCGCAGCAATGCATAAACCTTAAAGTTTATATTCCAACACTTACACTGCATTTAAATTATAATTAAATTAATGTTGGATTTTAATTAGCCCTCTCCTTCTCGCTGAGCACTTCAGGCAAGGTCCAGAGCCCCTAACCTTAGGACAATGGAACCTCCACTTAATGTACAATGGAACAGGTTGGTCTGGTCTCTGTACTACTCTTGTCGGTAATTTTTTGAGGCCCCACTGTCCTGATTTGTCCAGGGCCCCCAAATGTCTTTTAAACAGCAATAAGTCTATGTAAATATATATATACTGACGAGCAAAAATAAAAGGTCGCTTTGAATACAACTTTGTATGGAGAGTGACCCCTTATTTATGCTACGTAGTGTATATTTAATGGATTGAATCAAGACTTACTTTAAGTGTGTGTGTCTTATAAGCTATCAAAGACGTTGATTTTGTTGAATTTCGTGACATTATCTAAATTTTACGATTGGCTAGTTTCATAACTTGCAAAACGTGATTTAATTGAACGTCTGCTATCTATTGCATCTATACGAGAATGTACATACTAATAATAATAATACTAGGTACCTACAGCAATTTTTTTCGTCAATATTAAACACTAAAACATTTGCTGACTATCCAAAACATAATTTGAGCTGTACCTACTTTTGAGTCAAGATAGATTTTTACTACATTCAGGTTATATTTACAAAGAAAAATGACCTCGAAAATTGGTCCCCAGCTCATAATAATCTAGCGGTGCCGGTAGTAGGATTTTGTGCAGGGTCCGTTCGGATCGCTACCACCGTCTTACTCGCTAATCCTGCCGCCAAGCAGTGTTTGCGCTGCTGTGTTCCGCCGTGGACAAAGACAGTGAAGTTACTGGCACTTGAGGTTATCTTAGCCCTAAGCTGGCAAGTTGCTCGTTGGTCTTCCTAGTATACGTGCCGGCACGTAAGTCTAGCGATGACGACTCACGTGGAGAAGATCTGCGCACCCACGGATACCGTATTTTATACTTCTGCGCATACAAGGTCATCGCTAGACTTACGTGCCGGCACTTATAATTGTTGTATAAAAGAATACATACATACATAACGTCACGCCTCTTTTCCACAGGGTAGGCAGGGACTATTTTGTTCCACTTCCTACGATCCTGACATATCTGTTTCGCTTCATCCACATTCATCAATAAATAATATATAAATAAATATCTTTGGACAAATTACACCAATTGACCTAGCCCCAATCTAAGCAAAGCTTGTACTATGGGTACCAGGCAACGGATAAACATACTTATATTATGTAGGTAAATACATAACTTAAATACATACAATATCCATGACTCGAGCACAAACATTCGTATTCATCATACAAATGTCTGCCCCTACCGGGATTCGAACCCGGGACCTCTAGCTTCATAGTCAGGGTCACTAACCACTGGGCTATCCGGTCGTCAATTCATAATACATGATCTTCGGTTTCGGGTATAACCCCCAACAAGCGTAGACGTTCCGAAATTCCGCATATATTTTAAAACAGAAACAACAGCGGCACGGGTGCAAACGAGCCGTATTTTTCTCGGGCAAACGCCGGCATCCAGATTTCGGTCATTTTTCTTGGCAAGCCGAACGTCCCGGGGAATATGGGGATTCTCTCGGTATACCCGATTCCCGGGAGCCGATTTCCCGGAACACGCTTTGCTCCCGGTATGCAATTTATATCCCTTGCCTGCTTTATTTATTGATGCAGTTTTTATACGGTGTAGAGTAAAATACGCACGCAAATTGGTATGAAAGCGTACATGTTTTATGAAGATGTTTTTCCCTTATTTCGCTTGGAATTTGAGTCGGTGTATTTGCCTTTTGGTTGTGGCTAGAAGGCAGAGATTTGTGACATGTCGGTAGTTTGTGTGGTTTTAGGTGCTGTGCCGTTTCCTTCCGGATTTAAGATAGAATGGACCTTTCTCTTCCCGTGGGGGTCTTAAGAAATCGGGTAGCCAAGGGCACTCGTAGCCATTTCTCTATACAAACGTATTCCCATGTTTCCTTCCTGAGCAATCAAATTAGCACGAATATAATCGGGAGCAACGAAACCGGGTCGCTTCCCATGGAAAATTGTATGAAAAATGACCCGGTTTCTTTGCTTCCGAGTATATTTTACTACACAATTTACATATCACGTCATGCCGCTTGTGTTTTATTTTTGACAATTTTTTATTTAAAAAAACTAGAGACATTCGGTAATCGCAAAAATTGGCGAATTTCTACGTCACCGTTCAGACGTTGATATAATTATTTTAACAGATAAAATGAAGAAGCTCCATAGGCCGGTTTTGTATTGTTTGACGCGTATGTAGTGAGGGAAATGTATTCGAGGACCACTGCAGAACCCTGTCGCAATTGACAGGCCGCCGTCACTCAAACTCGAGTGGCATGTCACCTTATTGCGTTAGGGTTCTACAGTGGTCCGTGAATACATTTCCCATACTGTACCTAAGGTATATAAATAAATCTCCGTTCTATTACATTTCTTGGTACCTACCCATAGTTTGAGTCTGTGTAATTTGTTGTGTAATTGTCGTATGAAATTAATATCCATGCGAAACCGATTTTATAACTAGCTGTTTCCGTCCGTCAGCGCAGAATCTGCTAATGGATACTCCGCGAGAGCTATGCAATTTTCCGGGATAAAAACTATCCTATGTCCTACATACATACATACATATCGTCACGCCTCTTTCCCACAGGGGTAGGCAGAGACTACTTTGTTCCACTTGCTACGATCCTGACATACCTCTTTCGCTTCATCCACATTCATCAATCTCTTCATACATGCTCGTCGGTTTCGGGTACTCTTGACCTGGCCTTTCTCCAAACCGTCCCCAATTTGATCACGGAACGTCCGCCTAGGCCTTCCCCTCCCAACGCACCCATTCACACTCCCCATATAAATCTCTTTAGTCCTACACCGGGACTAAAACTATCTGTATACTAAAATTCTAACTAAATCAGTCCAGCGGGTTAAGCCTGAAAAGCTAACAAACAGACACAAACTTACTATAACATTAAGTAGGGATAGAATTAAATCAAAACATGAAACAAAAAAAAACGCTGAACAGCTGAAATTCAATATCCGAGACCAGCAGTCACGAGCTCGCTGCTTGGTTTTGTAAATTGAATCTTAGGATTTAGAGGGCAGGATTAAATTTAGTCTGGCCTTAGAATAGACCTAGAACTTTGACTAAAACAACAATGCGAGTACAATTTTGTTTGGTCAGTTGTTTTAGTTTGTTAGTTTGTTGGGTTAGGTCAGGGTTGTAATGACAAAATGTTAATCTAATTAAAATGCTAAGAGATAATTTTCTGTCCGGTTCGAGGTTTAATCTAAACCTAAGTACTTTGCGGGTGGTAGGGCCTTGTGCAAGGTCCGTCCGGATCGCTACCACCATCTTACTCGCTAATCCTGCCGCTAAGCAGCAGTGCTTGCACTGCTGTGTTCCGGTGTGGAGAGTAAGACAGCCGGAGAAATTACGGGCACAAGAGGCATTTCATCTAAGTCCTCTAGGTTGGCAACGCATCTGCAATCCCTCCGGGGTTGCGGGTGTTTAAGGGCAGTGGTGATCGCTTACCATCAGGTGACCCACTTGCTCGTTTGCCTTCCATTTCACATAAAAAAAAAAAGTCTAGAGCAGAAGTAAGTGATCGCCTTTGGCCTTGTCACAAGTACTTTCTGTATTGTTAAATTTTTATGTGTAATAAAAAGTTTACATACATACATACTTTTAAAACATTATACTGTGACGTCAATAACAACAATGTCATGACGACCTCTCACATTACGGTATTTTTTGTACAAACACAATACATTGCGGCTCTAAAACAGTCACTGATACTAATCATCCAATGCCAATGCGTCATTTAGTCATTTTCGGCCATTTTCGGTCATTTTGGACGAGGGTCCAAAGTTGGTTAACTTTGGGGCCATTTCAGATTCTTAACACAATCTTTCCTCCTTCATTCCTCACAATCCAATCAATCCTTTCAATCCTTTGTCACAATAACAAACAACTCAGACGCAATCGCGTTAAATTGTCAAATTTTAGTATCCAGTTGTTTTAAGAAAGAAAGTATTTACTTAAACATTCTTCTATGCTTGTCGGGAGCAAAAAAAGACAGGATATAGCTGCTTCTCTTCCCGTGCAGATGGTTAAAGCCCATCGAGGGAATAGGCGATAATCTTAGGATCAATCTTGATTCCTCTTTGGATCTTGTTACTCTAAGTATTTGTTCGGTTTTAGCCAAAGTTAAAAGAGAAGCCGAAGCCTATTTTAATACAAGATATTTTATTAATTTGCAATGTATGTATGTATGTGATTGTTCGGGCGGAATCTTGTGATTCAATTTTGAAGCAAATTATCTTCAACTGATCGGGCTGAAATTTTGCATATTTGAATAAGTCGGATGACAATTATGACAATACATTATTATTAGGTAGAGTCCTGGTGACCCAGCCAGGATCGTCGCAGGAGAGAACTCTTCAACGGTTGGCCCGATTGACTTGCAATTTGGTAGGTACACATATCTAGGACCGATGACGATGCAAATACAGTCAGAAAAATAATCTTGTAACTAACTAACTTGGCTCAGGGACCCAAATAGGGTCTTGGCCTCCGAAACGAGAGCACGCCATCTGTCCCGATCGTGCGCAGCTTCTTGCCAGTCGTCGACTTGAAGACGTCGCAAATCCGCCTGGACACTCTCCCCCCAGCGATACCTGGGACGCCCAACCGGGCGGCGACCAGTTGGTCGTCCCACGTACGCCCTCTTGGCAGCACGATCTTCTCCCATTCGGAGTAGGTGGCCGAACCAGCGAAGTCTGTGTGATTTTGTTACGCCGATGATGTTGGGTTCAGCCACCAGCTCCTGGATCTCTATGTTTTTCCGGATCCTCCACGTGCCGTCGTCTCTCTTGACAGGTCCCAGGATCTTACGCAAGACTTTCCTTTGCGCTACAAGAAGTTGATATAAAAAAAAAAAAAAAAAACTTAAAATAATCTTGTACTTATTAAAAATGAAATTTTTGTCAAAAACGTTTTTTCGGTTTTTATCTCGGCTAAAAATCTACTTTTAGCTGTAAATTATTGACAAGTTGATAATTGACTCCACGGCCCCGCATTGTATCACTGCTTGCAGGATTTTTGTCGGACGTGTTTATACTAAAACCATGTTGTATGAGTAAAATAAAAATCATGCAGAGGTATATATTGCGCGGCGATCGAAGCAGGTATGTTATAAGGCTTAGTTAAACTCCGCAATGTATTGCTAGCGGGTTATTTATACCGCTCAGGTAATAGTCTGTGGTATGGAGGCTTTGGGAGGCAAGCAAGATCGGCGCGCGCGCCTCAAGTTCAGTGTTAACGAATCGCACGCCGCCGCAGGACGCGCGGCTAAATTGAAACTCGAATTGTGTTTGTTTTACTGTGCTGTGTGATTGTGTTTTGTTTTTGGATTGAATTTTTTTTTTGAGTGCGCCGGCGAGTTTCTGTAAGTTGTTTTTGTTAATTTTCTTATTTATATTTAGGTTTTTTTTTTTTTTTTTTTTTTTAAATTGACCACTTTTAGCAGTGAGTCTAGTGGTGGTGATACTCACGTAATTTAATATTAGCAAGCAATTAAAAAAATATAAAAGTTTCAAAATAATTTTTAAAACTTTTTAATTGATAAGTTGGTAAGGTAGTTTAAAAAATTTCGTTGTTATCAATGAAAATAGCTAATGAGTAAAATAGTGTTGCGGGATTTCTTAATCGCGGCCTTTGCATGTAAATTAAGTTTACCACAGTCTTAATCACTTTGAAATAGTGGTCGTAACAATACACGAAACTATTTCATGCAAAATGTTACGTATGAATTTTTAAGTTGCTAATTTGCCAACATAAACTAAGGTTCGTTAATAAACAAGTAGGACATCATCTTTCTTCATAATGGCGAAAAAAAAACAGAATGTCTAAATACTTGGCTGTATGGTTTTAAACCTTTACCTTTTGTTTAGCAGAAATAATAATTATATCATCACTAATTCACCTAGCGACAGAAAAATTAATCAGGTAGGTAGGTACTCTACCTTCGACACTGCAAAAAGTAATTTTGCGACGAAACCCCACATTTGAGGCCGGAGGGATCAATTACATACCAACTATACATTTTTTACAAAAAAAATATTCAAACAGTCGGACGTATCATAAGGTCTGCCTGAAACTATAAGCACAAGGTGGGTACCTACATCTCGAAAATTGTAGAATGTCACAATAATAATAAACTTCTTTACTGTGTGCACCGAGTACCTACATTAACTTATTTAGCAGTATGTACCTGAGAGATCAAGCTTCGCTCAGAGTTTGCAAAATTGGAAAATTACGTTTTCCCAGAGATGTGATTTATCTTCATCGATTTTTTGCCCCAAAAAAACTATATGTGAAAAATTCAATCCAGATCATTGAGCCGTTTTCAAGTAGCATAAGTAATTAAACAAACATTGCTTATTTTAATAGTATATTATAGTTTTCAGCTTTAAAATATACTCTATTGTGAAACGTGCCAGACTAACCCCCTTATTCATAAACGCAGTATAGGCCTCCGCTAAGTTAGTAATCGTTTGTCCTTATCTGTGAAAGGTAAATGTCAAAGTGACAGATAAGGACAAACGATTACTAAGTTAACAGAGGCCTATAGTGCGTTTATGAATAAGGGGGTACATATTTACCTATTAAATTTTGTTGTGAAATTTCGAGCAAATTGGCAGGTAAATTAGATTAACTCCGAAACTATATTTCATTGAGAAGCAATAAAAACTTTAATTAAAATAATTCATTGCTAGTCTGAAGTTTTCAATGAAAACTAATAGAATA
Source organism: Pandemis heparana (assembly GCA_963854515.1). Lineage (NCBI taxonomy): Eukaryota > Metazoa > Arthropoda > Insecta > Lepidoptera > Tortricidae > Pandemis > Pandemis heparana. The sequence goes on from OY978028.1 coordinate 8,684,576, forward strand.
AGAAATGCAATTAAGTTTAGTTATAAATTAAGTGAATATTCGATATTCAAGGTTTTGGGAGTTTTGATAAAATCCTGCTCAATTTGTATTACTTAGTTAGTTGCTTCTCTTCTCTGATGGTAAAAGCCCATAGAGGGAACGGGCGAAAATATTTGGAATCATGTTACAGGCGATGCGATGCGGCTAGCAACCCATCACTATTTTGATTCCCCTTTCTACCTGTGAGCCCAGTCATGCTAGGCGTAGCCTTTGGGTCTCGTCAGTTAGTTTGTTTTTGACTCTGTCTACCCCGTAAGGGATATAGTTGAAGTGATTTGTGTATTTGAGGTAATGAAATCAGTAGGGAAGTCTCTAATGTGCGGAATGACGGAGCAGTTTTTAGTTTAATTTGCTCATATAAATAAATAAATAAATATCATGGGACAGTCCTACTAATATTTATAAATGCGAAAGTTTATGAGTGACGATGTGAGTGTGTATGTTTGTTCCTTCTCCACGCTAAAACGACTGGACGGATTTGGATAAAATTTGGAACAGAGATAGCTGGTACCCTAGATTAAAACGTAGGCTACTTTTTATCCCGGGTAATTGTATAGTTCCCGTGGGATAGCGATAAACATATTAATTGCTAATTCTACGTGGACGAAGTCGCGGGCAGAAGCTAGTTAAGAATAAGATTAAGAATAAGAATAAGAGAACTTTATTAGCCACCAATTAACACCAATTGACCTAGTCCCAAACTAAGCAAAGCTTGTAATATGGGTACTAGACAACGGATAAACATACTTATATAGATAAATATATACTTAAATACATTATTAAACATCCAAGACTCGAGAACAAACATTCATATTTTTCAGACAAATGTAACTATCTAACTAATATTATAAATGCGAAAGTATGGATGGATGGATGGATGTTTGTTTGTTACTCAATCACGCCAGGACGGCCCAACGAATCTGGATGAAATTCGGCACATAGATAGAAAAAAGTCTGGAATAGCACATAGGCTACTTTTTATACCGGAAAATTCCCGTGGGATAGCGATAAACGAATTCTTTGCAGACGGAGTCGCTGGCAACAGCTAGTCTATAATGTATCTCAGTGTTTGTCAATTGTATTTGTATTGTTTATTTTGCACAATAAAGAGTTTACATACAATCATCTGCCCCGACCGGGGATCGAACCCGGGACCTCAAGATATATATAGTAACTGAACTTACCTTTGACATTGTGGGAGTAAGCTAGCTTTTGTAGAAACATCAAACAGGAGCAAGTTAATGTTTCTTAAGATGTTCTATTTATATTTGAATTCGAGAAAATGAGTGTTTATAAGGTTCACACATATTAAACTATGAAACACTAGGCCACTATACAACTTTTCCACAATCAACATCAGAGTAATTTGATACAGACAGACACAAATAACAAGCGATCACTAATAGCGATAAGGTTATAAAAAGCCGTGGTAGCCTAGTGGTTTGACCTGTTAGTACTATTATATATTCTGTGCCTGTGGCCTCTCAAGCAGAGGGTCGTGGGTTCGAATCCCGGGCTCGCACCTCTGAGTTTTTCGGAATTTATGTGCGATATCTCATTTGAAATTTACCATGAGCTTTTCGGTGAAGCAAAAACATCGTGAGGAAACCTGCACACAACTGCGAAGCAATTCAATGGTGTGTGTGAAGTTCCCAATCCGCACGGGCACGCGTGGGAACTATAGCCCAAGCCCTCTGATTCTGAGAGGAGGCCTGTGCCCAGCAGTGGGACGTATATAGGCTGGAGATGATAAGGTTATACAGGGTTACATTTGGCTGACCAAACGTATATACAAACCTTCTTGAACCATTTTAATCTATTGATGAAAAAAAGACTATTCCTTTCGGGGTAAACAGAGCCTAGGTAACAAGACCTAAAGTACACGTTTACCATGATTGTGGGCGTATAGCAAATGTCACAGATGCTGAGGCCTAGATGATGATGATGGGCGTATAGGTAGAAAGGGGCATCATAATAGTGATGGGTTGCTAGCCGCATCGCATATAATAATAATAATAAATGTTGTGGGTTGTGTTTGTGTATATAACATGATTCCTACGATTTTCGTCTATTCCCTTGAATGTTAGTAACTTTCTAAATAGTTTGGGACTATAAGGCCCTGGTTTATCATTCCGTCTCTATTTATTACTTCGAAACAGACAGAGACGTCATCATAGATAACTGACAGTTAAGATAACTGGAACTTAACAGGGAGTGGTGAAACAGGCCCTAAATGTAGTAGGGTGATTTATCACATTACATATTTTTAGGGTTCCGTACCTCAAAAGGAAAAAACGGAACCCTTATAGGATCACTTTGTTGTCCGTCCGTCCGTCCGTCTGTCAAGACCCTTTTTCTCAAGAACGCGTGAAGGTATCAAGCTGAAATTTATATCAAATACTCAGGTCTACTGCCCCTTAGAGCTATGAAAAAATCAAACTTCTAAGCCAACGCAATCAAAAGATACAGCCGTTTATGTCGCAAATTTCCGCAGCTCTAAAAGGAATCAAAACCTACAGGGTACTTCCCGTGAACGCAGAATCTTGAAATTTGGTATGAAGGTAGGTCTTATAGCACAGATTAAGGAATAATTGCGAAAACCGTAAATATGTATGTAGGCCTGTATATAATCAGTGACCAATATAAAGTGACCCCACACTGCGTACATTTTGCTTTGGAGCAGGGCTCTGCTAACACTGGTTTATAGATATTTATAGATAATGACACGGAACCCTCGGTGCGCGAGTCCGACTCGCACTCGGCCGGTTTTTTTTTATTATCACATTTCTTAATCAAGTACAAGTTCTTAATCAAGTAGTAGATTACATTAACTTTAATGCCTTAAGTTGACTAACGATGTCAACCGTACTTGGCGCGGTAAGGTCGGCAGACCTAAGACCCGAGCCTTGTAACGCAAGTCGTAAATTACACTTTTATGCTAATATCAGACCCATGTAAGTCATTTTACCTTGATCTCTGTGAGTGACGACTTTACTGCTGATGCAAAATAACAAACTGCCTCTAAATCTGGATAAAAGATAATTTTCAACGTGAAACAACCGTGAGACTCACACATAATTACAACACAACGGACACAAACAATTGTCAACAATTCAATCAATAAATTTTTCAATCAATCAATCAATCAAAAAAAAAAACAATCAATAAAAAAAAAAGCATCAATCAAATCAATCAATCAATCAATTTTTGTCAATTGTCAATTGTCGGAGCAATCCTTCGGCTTTTATACGTGAGTTATCCGTTGTGTTGTAATTAAAAGATAACTCCCTGCGTTCAACTGCCATACCGTATGAAGAGTAGACGGGGTTCTGCGAATGAACTAAATTCCGATTATCCGAATCACTAATTTCATCATACTGATTATTATAATTCCGAATGTTTTAAATCTCCGAATATAAATACTTATTCCAATTTTTCATTACTAAAATGAAGAATTATAAAAATCGGAATTTTGGAATTCGGTTAAATAAATTTCGTGTTTTTTAGTAATCGGGATTTTGTTTCTTAGGAATTATGAAATTCGGTGTTTTAAATGTTGGAATTAGTAAATTCGAAATAAAATATTTCGGAATATTTGGGTGTTCCTCACTAAAGCAAAACATCGCTAAGTAAACAGGGGCCTTGACGTCTTAACGCGATTCAGTTACGACTCAGTCCAGGTTTTAGCTGTCATTTTAGTATGGAACCTAAACTAAATCGTAATTGAATAGCTTTAAGACGTCATGGTAACCCGCCTGAGCTATCAACGTTAGTTTTTGTCACAACAAACGTTTGAACCTGTTTGCATTGACGTCTCAATTTCTGTGGAAAAATTGGAGATTCTAACTAAAATAACGGCATAGGCCACGACGGATAGCCAAGGACGGTCACTTCTTGAGCTAATAGGGAATATGTATTAAAACAATATATCACATTTCCTTACAAAATATGAAAATATAATTTCTAAACGACACTGAAAATTAGAACACAGAAAAATCCGAAAAGTAAAGCTATGGCCGGGAATCGAACCTGGGTCCTCGTAATTCCGTGACGCGTGCTATATGGTGTAGGGGACACCACCCATAGCAGGTGAGTAAGCCTCCGAATTTTTCTATCTGTTACCAACTGTCACGTGACCTTGTTACTATGCGAATTTTGTCGCTAAGCGTCATGTTTGAATGATGTGTCTGTATGAAAATATAGTAAAAAACATGACAAAAAGTGAAATTAAAAGTAAAATCGGTCTAAAACACAGAAAATATAAGAGTTTTAAACTACTAATTAGTCAGCGATTAGAAAGAGAGATCCGATATGACATGTGACGTCATTTGTCACAACGCGCATACAAACTCCATATTAAAATTCCGTTTTTCTAGAAAGAGATAGAGACAAATCTTTGATAGCTTATAAATCTGTTATTTTTACAGTTATTTGATTTTTTTTTTCATATTGTTTATTGCGTAAGGCACTTGTCCCACCGCCGGCGAGTAGCGAGAAGCGAGCGTTTTTTAGTATGGAAATTTTGTCGCTTTTGTCGCCAGGCGATAAAAGTTCCATACTAAAAACCACGTGCTTCTCGCTACTCGCCGGCGGTGGGACAAGTGCCTAAATGAGCTTCTATAGAAAGCCATGAAAAAAAACATGAATATTCCCTATTATAACAAGCTATCATTTATTTATTTAATGCATTTACACTGACGAGCAAAAATAACTATAAATAATAAAAATATTATCGATTTTAGTATTTCTTATTATAGATGCAACAGGTATATACATTATTTGTGAAAATTTCAACTGTCTAGCTATCACGGTGCGTGTGATACAGCCTGGTGACAGACAGACAGACAGACAGACGGACAGTGGTGTCTTAGTAACAGGGTTCCGTTTTCACCCTTGGTTACGGAACCCTAAAAATACGCAGTGTGCACAGGAGCCTTACAATGATCTTAATGCGATTCAGTTTAGGTTCGCTCGCTGTCAGATTCATACTAAAAGTGACAGCTAAAACTTGAACTGAGTCGGTATTAGGACATCATGGTAAGGCCCCAGGCTCTAAGAAAATTACTGTTCGTGTCTTTGGCAAAATGGTTATTCCATACTTAAGACCGTGACCTTTGACAGTTGACAACACGACAACTGAACAGGCAACCACGTCAACTCGTCGAGTTAATAACACGTGGGAATAATACCACCTTTGTTAACATTCCGAATAAGTGCTAGCTTAACTCTATAATTAACAATAAGATAATCACCGTTTACTAGGTGAAATATAATTATACTATATAAATCCCGTTTTTTTCCTTATCCCGTGGGAATTTCCAAAAATCCTTCCTTAGTGAATGCCTACATTGTATAAGGTATCTGTGTGCAAAATTTCAAGTCTCTAGGTTCAGTGGTTTGGGCTGTGCGTTGATATATCAACAGTCAGTCAGTTTAGAATTTTATATATATAGATTATGCATACACAAATCACGTCTTTTCTTTACGGGGTAAACAGAGCCTAAGGAAACAAGACCGAGGGGATAATAAATCGATACCTTGTACTATGTATTATTTATTTCCATTGCCAATGAAAAGCTTCAGTGTTCGTAATAAATAATTAGCAGAATGATTGCAGGATCGAATTTTCTCCCTCTGCTCGTTTTTCAGCTGCGAGTATTCTGTCCCGTATAGGTATTACGTCCATGAGTTTCCGCGGGATATCGATAAGGGTTAAAGTCGCGGGTTTGCGGTGGATGCAAGCACCTTCGAATCGAGGCAACTGGAGGTCTATGGGGGAGGCCTATTTTGTCCAACAGTGGACGTCCTTCGGCTGGTATGATGATGTTAATCGATAAGTAAATTCTACGCAGACGGAGTCGCAGGCAATCAGCTAGTATTCTATCTATGATTCCAGACATATTCCAGAGTCCTACAAAAATAACTAATGGACAACATAAATAAAGTTTTGTTCAATTTTCTTTCCATATTTCCAGATTCATAGTGTATACATGATCAAATGTTACAGTAATTTTCCGGCCGCAACCTAGCCGACAGCTTCCGTTCTACCCCTGGGAACTTATAATTTCCCGAAGGATGCCGCGTGTGTGACAGGAAAATCGTGTTCTTTCCAGTTATTTCCGGTTGAGTTTTGTGGGTAAACATATTGTTGAGGGTCTTGTTATGACAAGGTAGTTGGTCTTGACCGTTGTTACGTTGATTGATTTGTGAGTCTGGTAAAATTGATTTGCATAAAGTTATCATCACCACATAGTATAAAACAAAGTCGTTTTCCGCTGTCAGTCTGTCTGTCCCTATCTAGTACGCAGACGAAGCTAGTATGTATACATATAAAAAATTGACAAAATATCGTAGAACTTTTCTGAATTATTTCAGTAAATTAGGTTAGTTTGAATGAACATTTAAAAAATTTCACAACGTAATTTTTGATTCAAAATGAAGTTACATACCCTTTTGACGTCGCGCTTTGAATTAAATCAGATAAAGCGTATTTAAATTGTTATAAACTATAAACAAGGTAGAATTCATTATTTATATGAAAAATAAAAAAAAATGATTTTGACCATTAATATTTACCTTGCTACTCCGCTACTTACGTGCAAGATAACCAAGCCTGTGCGAAATAAATACGTTTTGCATGCAAGCCCTCCCACCACTACTGCCAAACAAAACGCACACAAATCCCACAAACTGAATTAATCCTATCACCACACAAACACTGACGTGCGTTTCGATCCCTCTACGGGATCATTGTCAAAGTCAGACGACGACGACGACGACGACGACGACGTTGGTTCGCATGTGCATCGGTTGTGCTCTGACTTTGAGAATGATCCCGTAGAGGGATCGAAACGCGCGTCAGTGTTTTTGTGGTGATAGGATTAATTAAGTTTGTGGGATTTGTGTGCGTTTTGTGTGGCAGTAGTGGTGGGAGGGCTTGCATGCAAAACGTATATATTTCGCACAGGCTTGGTTATCTTGCACGTAAGTAGCGGAGTAGCAAGGTAAATATTTTGTGTTCATTGAAATGGACCTCCGCAAAGTAACGCCTGATTCAATAAAATAAAAGATTTTGCCCTTCTTGCCCTAGGTGTAATTTCGACAAGTACACCCAAAAACGTTTTGTGAACTCCCGCCCACCAATGGCGCTTTCTCAATTTATGTCTCATTCTGTCAGCAATTGTTAGTTACTGTTTTAATAAGTATGTTTTCCTGTATGCCATGCGTGTTACGACTATTGTAACAATATTTCTCTTAATTGAATTCCAAGTCTGGGTTAATGCATGTTATATACAGACAAGATTACGAGGCAGAGAATCTAACTAATATTATAAATGCGAAAGTATGGATGGATGGATGTTTGTTTGTTACTCAATCACGCCAGAACGGCCCAACGGATCTGGATGAAATTCGGCACATAGATAGAGAAAAGTCTGGAATAGCACATAGGCTACTTTTTATCCCGGAAAATTTCGTAGTTCCCGCGGGATAGCGATAAACGAATTCTTTGCAGACGAAGTCGCTGGCAACAGCTAGTGAACTATAAGTTGTTGTTTTGTCAGCAATATTGAAGGTTTACGTACCTACAATCCGTGATCTCTTAGAACGCTATTCTGGTTTGGCTTGCCATCTCACTCATTCTTATGGGGTTGATACTCGAATCGGCCGACTGAGTAAGACCGCAAGACAAACCCGAAAGGCTTCTAAGAGATCACGGGTACGTATACATTATAACCCGTACGTCCAAAGCCTAGGGTGGGTCGCAAGTTTAATATTTTACTTAGTACTAGACCTTAAGAAACGAAGCGAAGCAATAGTTTCCAACCCACGCCGGGCCCACGTAGGGACCCAAACCCTCTCAATCTGACAGGAGGCCTGTGCCCAGCAACGGTTGGGCTGGAGACCACTTATCAACAAACTAAGCAAATGTCACGTTATACTAAACACAGGTAACAAAAACTAGGAGTTTCGTACGAAAAAAATAAGGCATAAATTTTTGGGCACACCGTAGTAAAGTATAAGGCTGACGCCGTAACGATGACGACATATTTTTAAACGCTTTTATGGCTGAGTTGGCTTGTCCAAGCGAATAAACGTTAAATTATACTAATTGAGATGTTTACACGAACGCGTTTGGACGTGACTTATGTTATGTATGACCTTCCGCGCTGGTCCGGGAGTAAAAAAAAACATACAATGCATCACGTGCTTCTTATTACCTCTGTCTACCCCGTAAAGGATAAAAATGTGATTTACCTATGTATGTATGTAATTAAGATATTTACGCTAACGCAGCTATATTCAAAGTGTGTTCCGCGGAACCCTAGGATTCCATGAAGTCCTCGTAGGGGTTCCACGAAGCCGTCGTGGGGGCTCCGCAATTATTTCGAAATAATTCAAAACGCCTCTCGTTCTGGGTTTAGGGTTCAGTCAAGTATTTCCCTTTCTAAAAGGGTTCCGTCACCAAAAAAGTTAGAGAACCGCTGCTAACGCATTTGAAACGTTTTTCACGTTTTTTTTTTTAATTTAGGCGCGCGCTTTAATTTTTATATCTCAACCAACGACTTGAACGCTTTCGCCTTTTTTAAGTACTACTAGATGTTGCCAGCGGGCTTTGAATCACTATCCAGCGGAAACTATGCAATTTTTCGGAATAAAAAATATCCTAAAAAAGGTAATTACTAGCCGTTGCCTGCGACTTCGTCTGCAAAGAATTCGTTTATCGCTATCCCGCGGGAGTTTTCCGGGATAAAAAGTAGACTATGTGCTATTCCAGACTTTTATCTATGTGTCGAATTTCATTCAGATTCGTTGGGCCGTTCTGGCGTGATTGAGTAACAAACAAACATCCATCCATCCATCCATCCATCCATACAATTAGTAGGGATGAGATTACTGCCGCTAGTGGCATAGCCAATTTATTTATACATACTAAGTAAATGAGATGTTCACTCGAACGCGTTGAAGACGTATGCATACATACTTTACTGATTGGAAAAAAATGTCTAAAGGAAGTGTTCTTACAACCAATAGAACGCCCTGAGCCTAAACCCAGTTAACGGTCTCGTTTTCATGACGTTGTTACAGTCAAATCAACATTCAGTACGGCACTAAAAATGTTATATCCGCGCCTTTCAAAGCAATCGGTGAATTGAAAAATCCACCCGATACAAAACGGGCATTATATTATGGTTTTCTCCTGCGGTCATTTATCATCCCCACAATGGATTTTGTTTCATAGCTTTCTGTTCAGTTCAGACTGTGGATTAAAGCGGATTTATTTATGATGCAGTGATTACGAACAATGGAAAGACAGATTAACCACCACTGTTTCACAACTTTCTGATAAGCTCTGCTCCAGTTGTCTTAAGAGACAGCCATCTATGATTCTGTATCTATTTATTACTACGAAACAGACAGAGACGTCATCGTAGACAACTAACACTTAAGATAGGTAACTGCCTCAGTTGTCTATGATGAAGTTCCATGGAACTTAACACAGTGGTGATACAGGCCCTTAGTTAAGAAGGCTATTTTACCGTATTGATATTTTAAAGGTAAAGCGTGAAAGAACAAAACCGAAACACCCCGAAACGCACCCCGATCGAAACGCGCGTCAGTGTTTGTGTGGTGTTAGGGTTAATTAAGTTTGTGGGATTTGTGTGCGTGTGTGGCAGTAGTGGAGGGAGGGCTTGCACGTAAGTAGCGGAGTAGCAAGGTAAATATTTTGTAAGGTAATTATTTACCTGCTATGCGTGGTGTAGGGGTATAGCACGCGTCACGGAATGACGAGGACACGGGTTCGATTCCCGGCCATAGCTTTACTTTTCGGATTTTTCTATGTGTTCTAATTTTCAGTGTCGTTTAGAAATTAACTATTTTGTGTTCATTAGAACAAAACCGGCCAAGTGCGAGTCGCGTTCCAGAATTTTGTAACGAAAAACTTACACTTAACGTTCAGCTTTTATTTCTTGGTTATAAGATTAAGGGCTTGTTTAACCACCCACTGTTACGTCCCAGTTGTCTTAAGAGACAGTTATCAATGATTCCGTCTCTATTTATTACTAGTACGAAACAGAGAGAGACGTCATCATAGACAACTGACACTAAAATAACTTACTCCAACTTATTTCTTTGACTTATTGGTTGTCTGGAAGAGATCGCTACTAAGCGATAAGACCGCCTATTGTATACTTTGTTCTTTGTTTCTGTATTGTTTGGTACTGATTTGTGGTGTTTAATAAAGAGTTTAAAAAAAAAACAAAAATCATTTATTGGTGACACCTTTACATGCAAAAGAAAAAGGTTGGAATCTCCCATTAAGTAAAACAATACCTGTTTTAGGAGGTCCCGCTCTTCCGCAAATATAGCAATACTAGCTGCTGCCAGCGACTTCGTCTGCAAAGAATTCGTTTATCGCTATCCCGCGGGAACTATGCAATTTTCCGGGATAAAAAGTAGCCTATGTGCTATTCCAGACTTTTCTCTATCTATGTGCTGAATTTCATCCAGATCTGTTGGGCCGTTCTGGCGTGATTGAGTAACAAACAAACATCCATCCATCCATCCATCCATCCATCCATCCATACTTTCGCATTTATAATATTAGTTAGATACCCAGCAATATATCGATTAATTATACTAAATGTGTGTGTGTGTGTGTGTGTGTGTGTGTGTGTGTGTGTGTGTGTGTGTGTGTGTGTGTGTGTGTGTGTGTGTGTGTGTGTGTGTGTGTGTGTGTGTGTGTGTGTGTGTGTGTATGTGTGTGTGTGTGTGTATGTGTGTGTGTGTGTGTATGTGTGCGTGGTGATACGCCCTAAGTATATTTGGTATATTACATAATTATGGTTATATACATGTTGTTATAAGTATAAAGACCCATTTAGACACATGCAAGAATTGTATGCCATTATAGTTACATTGCGGAGTTTGACAGATCGATTGAATCCGGTTTACCCCGGCAACCCGCAATGTAATGAAACTTGCATACAATTATTGCTAGTGTCTAAATGGGCCTTAAAGGTAATAATAAGTGACAGACAATGCGTGGTACACTGTTAGTATTTCATTTTATTAAAGTAATAATTGGGTTAAGTAATAATTTTATACCGCATCGCCACCATAATAAATTATCATTGCAATAATAACAAGTTTTTTCATCATGCGACATACAATTATGGCATTTATAGGTACAACGTAGTTCGTCAAGAAATAATTGCTTACGTTGAGAAAATTGCAGCAATTTTATAACAAAGGCGATAAAAATAATTAGACCAAAATAGCGTTGCTAGGATCCCTATTTTGCTAAGATCGACTGTATCGATAAGTTAGTCATTAATTTTCTTCGGACTATCCTTTTTATCAGTTTTCGGTCAATGATTTATTACTTTCTGTCCTATTGAATCATTATCGCCATCAATTTCGTTGAGAAAGAACCGATAGTGGAACATAACAACATCGTATTTCAGCTTGAGAAACTTTTTGGTTTGTGCTCCTTTCAGGTTTTGCTGCAAGTTCTAATTTTTAAGGTTCTGTACAAAGACGGGACCCCATTACAAAGACTCCACTGTCTGTTTGTCTGTCACCAGGCTGTATCTCAGGAACCGTGATAGCTAGGCAGAAGGAATTTTCACAGATGAGATGTATTTCCGTTACCGCTATAACAACAAATACTAAAAACAGAATATTTTTATGTCTATGTAACCAATATAAAACTACCTCATACTGCCTAAATTTTGCTTAGGCCAACTCGTACTTGGCAGGTTTTTTTACATTCATCCATCGTCCAACGTTTGCGTTAGTCTTAACTACGTTTGCTTACGTGACTTGGCGCACACTATTTAATTAGTTAATTGTATTAGTTTCATTGATTTGGTTTTCATAATGGACTAGGCCATTAATAGTAATTAAAATTTGTCGCCCTGGTTAAGCAGATATGGTACTTATGAATACAAGGATAATTGTATTAATTATCATTTGTTGGATATCCGTAATACGTCTGATTAGTTAAATTTTAAGTGCGGAGAGATAAGAGAAAAAATATAAGTATAAAGTAGGAATTGATAGAAAGATATTTGCAAATTCTTTGATAACTTTGTTACTTCGACATTTATTCAAAAACCGGCCAAGTGCAAGTCAGACTCGCGCACGAAGGGTTCCGTACCAGAAATACTCTGTTGTATGGGAGCCCCCCTCTTAATTATTATTATTATTTTGATTTTAGTATTTGTTGTTGTAGCCACAATAAAAATACATAATCTGTGCAAATTTCAACTGTCTAGCCATTACGGCTCTTGAGATACAGCCTGGTAACAGACGGACGGACGAACGGACAGCGAAGTCTTAGTAATAGGGTCCCGTTTTTACCCTTTGGGTACGGAACCCTAAAAAGGTGCAACAGAGTGCACAAGTTGTGACAACGAAGCTGGATTAAAGTCACGAAAACACAATATATGCGTTTATGGCAGTGTATGTTTCACAGAAAGACCAATAAACTATAAAACACCGTTTCTTTTACATTGCACCAAAATTCCGATAGCATCAAATTCACCAAACACAGAATTTAATTTTAAAACTTCATTTCTTTCATGGTGAAAACTTCGTCTCTTCCTTATCATAACCTTCTTCGTCACTGTCGATTCTGCCTTTAATTTCTTCGCCCATGGCTTCCCAGTAAGAAGGAGGGTTATCACTAGGATATTCAGGTACAGTCAAACTGGCATTGATTGTCCGAGTGGTCTCTTTGCCGATAATTTGAACAGGTATCACAAGTTTCAAGTTGCTATGCGGCATCGGTAGTATGACTATAGCAAGTACAACGTAATCTCTTGCTATCATCTTCGAATGATTTATCGAACCACAATGACCGGGAACTGGTATATCACACAAGAAATTAATAGTATCCCCTGCTTTAATAACTTCATATTTATAATAAGTTCCATCAACTGGAGTCCTGTTTACCACATCGTAATGCCCTCTCGGCATATACTTGTCCACTTCAACGAGTTTGACTTTGACACTCTTTATTTCATCGCTTGTGCTGTTTTCAATTAAAAATTCAACTTTGATGGTTTCACCAGGTCTCACGACAGAGGTGGTTATAGTCCCTTTTATGTTTACTGTTTCTTTTTTACTTGAGAATAGTGATTTCAGTTTCAGTAAACTCTTATCAACACTGTATTGTAAGGGTTCAGTTGCAAGCCGCGGTGTTTCACCAGACGTGACCGTTATCACTTTTTGGAAGTCCTTATTTAAGTTTAGGCCAGATGTTTCAAACTTCATGCAGATGTAATACATTATGTTACACCTTAACTTATATCTTGAAGTATTCTTGGTTAATGTTAGTGATGGTGGCACATTTTGTGGCAGTTGAAAATTGAATGGTGTTTCATACTGTCCTATTATAAACGGTTCGTTTCTGTCGTTGTTGTACACAACAATATCATCATCAACATAATCTTCGTCTCTGCTGTAGCGGAACTTCTTTTTGTTTCTTCGTCGTGTTTTGTCAAGCAATTTGAGTTGACCACGACCTTTTAGTGACACTGTTAAAGTTTTAAACGTGGCATTTGTGTCTACGAAGTATTTTATAGCTCCAGAGACGACGCTACCTGGTGCATATTCATATTCACCGTTAGGTGATGGAAACAGACAAATTTCACAAAATATACCCATTTGCACTGCACCGTCTTCAGTTACGAATTGATTTTAGTAAACCGATGTGACTCACTATTAAGCCGACGAACAGAAACACGTCCTACTCCACTACGTATTAATTATTGATTGTTTTGATATCGTACTTTTTATCTATTTGTAACAAGTGTAGATTATACGATATTATCATGATTTAGGTCGAATTCTGCAACTACTGCTAATTAGAGTATTTTGATTTCAGATGACCTAGAAGTAATATTAGTCGACCGAATAGCCTTGTTAGTGACCCCGTCTATAAGGCTCGTGTTTGCGCGTTCTATTGTGCCAGTGGCAAATATTAAATAATACATAGTGCTAGCTTTGCTGAGTTTGGTTTTAAGTGACTAAGGGCCTGTTTCACCACTCTCTGTTAAGTTCCAGTTATATTAAGCGTCAGTTATATACGATTCCGTCTCTATTTAATACTACGAAACAGACAGAGACGTCATCATAGATAACTGACACCGACGTAGACACTGACTGATTTATTAAATGATACTTATTCGTAAATAGTAGCAGAAAGCATAGAAATAGCGGCATAATAATACTTTAGTGCCATTATTACGTATATGTTATTATTTTTTTATTATTAGTGTTAATTAATATTATTAATTAATAGTCTTATCTGTTATTAAGTAACTTGTAATTAGTTGAAACAGTAAAAAGTAGCAGGAAAATCTATTGAATTGATTAGCTAAAGCCAAGTCCCGTCATAGTTCTTTGTATGTCACACATACGTCATTTCGAAGACCACATATTGACACAGCCTTAAAAATGGTAGCCTTCAATCATATAACGTATTTCCCTGGAGATCACCGAAAGTAAACAAAACAGATCATCCTAATCGTATTATTGAGTATGCAAATATTGGGTCTACCGCGAATTTGACTTGTAGACGAAAATAGTGCCAATGTCAATTCATAGCCATGAGTGGGCAATCATTGTGTAGTCTTTTTAAGGCTTGCCAAAGCGAGATGGAGCTATAGAATCGAGGCGTGTGAGCAGTGAAGCGATTGCCACTGGAATTTTTAACACGGTATTAGACTAACTAGTAATAATATTGCTGCACCCATTGTGCCTACGCTACGTAGCGTAGGACGTCCTCAGACTCGGTGGAGCGAGGATCTTCGCAAGGCGGCTGGCAAGAGGTGGATGAGAGTGGCCGAGTATCGTGCTCAGTGGCGTGCCATGGGAGAGGATATCCAGCAGTGGACGAACATAGGCTGATGATGATGATGATGATGATGATGATGACCCATTGTGAGCTACCTATGCTATTAATGTTATAGTACGGTATACCTACGAAATAATGAACTGAGAAACACGGAGAATTAAAAATCCTCATGTGGTGTTACCAACCACAGCAAGTGAAAAAAAATCCGAGTAGGTAGGTACCTACTTAGTCGCAGTTCCAATGAAAGATTCATGCTCCAAGATCTCTAACATTTCAACAATACTTCACAGCCTTATTGAATATCTTCAAGAATATCTGAAAATGAAAAGAGGTATCTACATAATACATACTATTCAGCCAAAAAGATCGAGACTATTTGACGTTTATTTGACGGCTTCATAATGTTGCCATATCATAAATTTTAAGAAAAATTCAAGAGACGCAAACGTTTTATCAGATTCTATTTCTGTCTGCCAATAACCAAAGGCGGACAGAAAACCTTTTACTTACTTGCTAACACAAATAAATAAACAGGCTCTATTTCTTTTGGCTTAGCATAACAATGACTACAATTTTTTTTACAAAAGTCGTAGCACGTGTAACAAAGTAGTCTCTGCCTACCCCTGTGGGAAAGAGGCGTGACTGTATGTATGTATGTATGTTGCTTTTACAATGTGTCGTTGGTCGTTTACATTTTCAATCAAGAGTGATACATAATTTTCTTAAATAAAGCAATAGTGGATGAGTCGCTAAGTTTGCCCAAAGTTTTACTTTATTATATAAATGGTAAACATATTTTGACATTCATAAAAGATAATCAGTCATGTTTACTTGGCGGTCACGTCCCGCTATGTGACTGGAATAAAACAAATATAATAATGCGACTTCGTGTGTCCTACACGTAGATAATTCTGTCACATAATATCGCGATCTTTATGAATTACTAATGGAGACATAATTTTGTTTACGTATGATATTGACAATGACATTGGAGTATAGAATGCTGAATTGCGAAAAACGTTACTCACCTATGCAGAAAAACAACTTGGGAAAGTCGAAAAACTTTCGACATTTTTATCTCCGGAATAGCTACCTATTGCTCACAGCTTCGCCCCCGTTCCAGTTTTTTAGCTCTTTTAGGGTTCCGTACTTTAAAAGGAAAAAACGGAAGCCTTAGATCACTTTGTTGTCCGATGGGCAAAAATCTTAGGAATCATGTTATAGACGATACGGCTAGCAACACATCACTATATTAATTCCCCTTTCCACCTATACGCACAATCACGCCCAAAGGCCTTTAGGTCTTGTTACCTTAGGCCCTGTCTACCCCGTAAGGGAAAGGGACGTGATTTAGGTATGTATGCTTGCTGTCCGTCCGTTTGTCCGTAAAGATCCTTTTTCCCAAGAACGCGATCGCCTTGGCGACAGGATTAGAGAGTACGATGATGGTACCGATCCGGACGGACCTTGCTTAAGGTCCAGGTTGTAATACATTGTCTACAAGCAAAGACCTCGCTTTTCCCGTACCACTTCCCTCGATAAAGGTTATGCGTCCATTCTGACCTCCATTAAGCCTAATTGGGAGGAACCCTAACGGCTATGATTATGTGACGGAGATTAGTCTGTGTACTGTGACAACAAGTATATACAAAATCTACACAGATTGAATTGGAATGAACACAAAATATTTACATTGCTACTCCGCTACTTACGTGCAAGATAACCAAGCTTGTGCTGAAATATATAATTTTCTCGGAGTAGTAGCGGAGTAGCAAGGTAAATATTTTGTGTTCATTAAAATGGACCTCCGCAAAGTAACGCCTGATTCAATAAAATATTTAAAAGATTGAAATGGAAACATAAAGCGATGGAAATTTTAAAAGTACTTGCGCTCCCCTTTTTATCCGACTTAAAAAAAGAGGTTCTCAATGCGTCGGGATGTTTTTTAATAACAAAACTATGACTAAGTACACAGATTAACATTGGATGTTATTACGAGTACGTACGATCCATAATAATATTTTCTTGTTATTATTTCTGTCCCGTCAGCAAAGGGACAAAAGTACTGAACAGATGTATACTTCAATTTTTTTAGCATTAGGAAGAAGGTAAACAATTTTGGCATGTCTTTTATTGCAAAATAGTATACTTAGAAATAGTATACTTAGTTTTGTATACTTAGTATAAAGAGTTATACATACATACATACTTAGTGCAAAATGATTTTCCATGACATTTTGTTGAATCGCATGCGGTTTTCAACTTTAATGACATTTGAATGAGGTTCATATTTATAAAACAACTAGCTTCTGCCCGCGACTTCGTCTGCGTAGAATTAGCAATTGACATATTTATGGCCATCCCCCGGGAACTATGCTATTTTCGGGATAAAAGGTAGCCTATGTTTTAATCTAGGGTACCAGCTATCTTCGTTCCAAATTTTATCCAAATCCGTCCAGTCGTTTTAGCGTGAAGAAGGAACAAACATAGGTACACACTCACATCGTCACATCGTCACAAACTTTCGCATTTATAATATTAGTAGGATTTAATCTGACAGCTGCATTGTATACACGACTTTAATAACTTGTCACTAACGTTAAAAACCGGATAAAATTCAATGAAATGTCATGGGAAAACATTTTACACTACACCTATTATTACCTGTAGCTTATTAGAGGAAATGTTTTCTCAAATTATATTTATTTACTTGCTTATTGGATAACCGATACGGAAGAGGCTTAAGACTAACACAAAGCATGTTTTCAAATTTTAATCTTATGAACCTAGAGATGCAGGAGATTGAAACCATAGCAGCGAAAAGGAAAAAGTTAATCGACATTTACAAAGTCCGAATAAAGTCCGAATTTCGGATAAACTTTTCGTATTTTTTAACACCTCCATCTCTCGAAATCGCGAGACCCTCCCCACTAAATCTGTAACACGATTTACGGATGACCCCTTTCCAAAACGACTTGTGCTAAAGTTTAGTATGCTTTCTCTAAAGTAAAACAAACGATCAGATAATCAGAACCATAATTATGTCTCAGGCACGTGCGGGCGACCCACGTAGGGAACTAAGTATCACTTTCTGGAAGGAAGTCAAACATATGTATATGTTACACGGTTAAGCTGGGAAGGGTTCTGTCAAGGAAAATATCATAAAAAAATATTTTCACCTCACTTGCTCGAAAGGGCTGCCTTTCTCCTTAAAAATCTGCGTGGGAGAGTGCTTTTTCCCCTCTTGGGTGGAAAAGGTTTATGAAATTCGAACGCCGCGCTGACCACCATTCCACCACGACCACCACCACCTACTCATATACTCAAGTAATTAGAAATTTGAAATTGTTCCATCCACCATTTTTCTCGTTGTAGTGAGGTGAAAAATTGTGTGTTTCACTCGGCAGCAAAGTTTGTTTAGTGACTCGTGCCTTGAAACCCTCGCGACGCTCAGGATTCTTCTTTTGAACCACTCGCTTCGCTCATGGTTCAATCATAGAATCCTTCGCTTGCTCGGGTTTCAATACAGGCACTCGCGCCAAACAAAAACTTGGCGAAAATCTTAGGAAGCATGTCATAGGCGATGCGGCTAGCAACCTATCACTATTTTGAATCCTATTTCTACCTATACGCCCAATTCCACTAAACGCGGTCTTGTTATTAAACCTTGGGTTTGGTCTATCCCATAAGAAACAAAGACGTGATTTATGTATGCATGTGAAAGCTTTTTTTGATGACTGTATTTTTTATTGACGTACTACTAGTATTGTCATCTATTCTACATTATGTGTACCAAATTTCAAGTCAATCGGACCAACCGTTAAAGAGTTCCCTCCTGTGTAGATTCTGGCCGGGTCACCAGAATCTCACTTCAAGGTCACTGTGTTGGTTACTAGAATTACATTAAGTATTGTTAGAGACGTAGCCCTATAATCTGGCCACTGTACAGTTTGTCTATAAACTCGTGAAATTAAAAAGTCGCAATACTGTAGTGTCGTCCCTTCCTAATCTATAGATATAAGAAAACGGGACACTACAGTATTGCCACTTTTTAATTTCACGACTTTATAGATAAGGTATCCCGGTAGGGGCAGACATTTGTATGATGAATACGAATTTTAGTGCCCCTAGTCATGGATGTTGTATGTATTTAAGTATGTATTTATCTACATTATATAAGTATGTTTATCCGTTGCCTGGCACCCTTAGTACAAGCTCTGCTTAGTTTGGGACTGGGTCAATTGGTGTAATTTGTCCCATGATATTTATTATATTTATTTATTTACTAGCTGTTGCCAGCGACTTCGTCTGCAAAGAATTCGTTTATCGCTATCCCGCGGGAATCACACAATTTTCCGGGATAAAAAGTAGCCTATGTGCTATTCCAGACCTTTCTCTATCTATGTGCCAAATTTCATTCAGATTCGTTGGGCCGTTCTGGCGTGATTGAGTAACAAACAAACAAACATCCATCCATCCATCCATCCATCCATCCATCCATCCATCCATCCATACTTTCGCATTTATAATATTAGTTAGATTTTGACAGTTCGTGTATGGGCTGACAATTGGCATCGGAATCAGCTAGCTGTCACATTCGTACAAGAACTGTCAAAATGAACACGATGGCGATTGCAAGCGAGTTACGTAATAAGCCTACAGTTCTTCTAACACCCAAAATACTCCGCTCCATTGCCCTTTGGCAAACCTTGAGCCTGGACTTAACAAACAAGAAACAAAAAAGTGGAATATAGGACT
Organism: Pandemis heparana; assembly: GCA_963854515.1. Taxonomy (NCBI): domain Eukaryota; kingdom Metazoa; phylum Arthropoda; class Insecta; order Lepidoptera; family Tortricidae; genus Pandemis; species Pandemis heparana. The sequence continues at coordinate 8,704,239 of OY978028.1, forward strand.
ACGAATTAGTCCGACGCCATGTCAAATAGTTCACGACATGATTCCTACCCACGCTAAGCTTTTTTAAATAGCCGGTAATATGTTATGTCATTATAGGCTATTAAGCTACCTTCTGCTTGTCACGTACGTCTTGCGGCACTCGGTGCCTTCACCACAGCGCGTGCCTGATATAATAATATTATTATGTGCCGATACATATATTATTTATTAAAGTCGTGACGGCCACGAGTAGGTACTTGTCTGTGGTCGGAGTATTGCTAGTGCTTCTAGAGTAAGTGGTAATTTATTCATATTGATTTGGATGCTGCTGATGTGCTGCCCGCCTAGCACGACAGCGCACAAGAGTCGCGTCGCGCGCGAGATAGATTATCCGTCTTTCTAGAACGAACAGTAAGAAAAAGACGGACAATCTATCTCGCGCGCGACGCAACTCTTGTGCGCTGTCGTGCTAGACGTGCTGATACAACTATCGGTTAAGAGGAAATCGGGCCAAATAATATTTTCTACGTACTTGCAAAAAAAATCTCCATACAAACGAAATCCCATGTTTCATCCCTAGGGTGGATTTTTGACGTTGTAATTTGTGTGCCATGCTTTACGTATTGCACACAAATTACAACGTCAAAAACCCACCTCCTAGACAATCACATTGTAACGAATATTTTTTACTACACGATTTCTACCTTCCTTGCATAATTAATTAAATAATTAAATAATTTTAACATAGGTACATAAATCACGTCTTACACCTTTACAGGGTAGACAGAGTTTAATTAACAATACCCAAAGGCCACGTTTAGCACGTTTGTGGGCGTAAAGGGAAAACAAAATAGTGATGGCTTGCTAGCCGCATCGCCTATAACTTGATTATTAAGATTTTCGCTCATTCCCTCGATGGGCGTTTACCATCTGAGCGGGAAGAGAAGTAGCGAATACATTCTTTGTTTTTCCTTTGCTCCCAGACCAGTGGAAGGGAAATCATTTTAACGAATAAAATAAACAAAAAAATACAACCAAATTGAGAACCTCCCCTTTTTTTAAAGTCGGTTAAAAAGAAAACATGGAGCGGGTCCAGTGATGTTGGTAAGTCGAGAGTAACACTGTATCCAGGGACGAGATAATGTTTAAAGTACATAATAACTATACGGGATAGCAGTTCCCTTGTGGAAGAGACATTGCTCCAATTTCCGATGCAAGATATATTCTTATCAAAACCTAAACATTTTCTCATTCTTATAACGCATTTCATACTAAAATGTATTCCCGCAGACCCATTGCTGCATTAGTACATTGTTTTAAAATTCTGGCATACCGTATATTTCCATCTGAATTCTTATCTGAATTATTCTGATACGGAATAATCTTTTCAGCCACGAATGTCAATTAAACCCTGTATAAAAATACCTGTCGGCTATAAAGACTGCAATTATCTTTTTATTGTATAAATTAAAAACGAACAAGAAATAAAGGTACGGCCCGATACAGGTTTCTTAGTTTATGGTTTTGCGTCACTCTGACGTCGTGGTGACGTAAAAAATGGCATCGATTTTAAACATTCATAAATAAAATTGTTGGGTTCGGAACATACATTAGAATTTTAATCGCACGAAAATCCGTTCTGTGGTTTTTGAGTTTATCTCTAACAAACATACAGACAGACGCGGCGGAGGATTTCGTTTCACCTATTGGCGAAACGAATTGGCGGTCAATTTCAATTTCAATGAACAAACAACATTTACAATGCTACTGCTACTCTGCTACTCACCACTACTTAGCAGCGGAGTAGTAAGGTAAAAGTTTTTTATTCATTTTAATTTTAAGCCCACTAGTGCCTTCAAAATGTTGTCTTTGTATTTTTCTTTACATTTGAGGAGTAAAGAGAATCACACTTTTGCGAATTTTCGGTGTTTTTGTTGTTTTTCGTGATGAGAAAGTCTATTGATTTACAAATGCTACGTTGTGTTTAAAGTAGGTACATCTCTGATTCTTTATTTTTTAACATTTAAATATTTTTATAAGTCGTTGCCGCCAAAAAACACCATTTGGTTGAACTTTATTTAAATACCTAAACGACCTAAGTTGTAAATTTATGATGTATAAGAGCTGATGTTTCATATTTAGGTATACATTTTTTTAAATTTTTTGGCTCGGCCGTTTAAGAGGATATGCTTTAGAAAGTAGGCATTACCTAATTTACAGCAGCATTTGAAGGCACTAGTCACCTTAATGGTACACAATGGTTCACCTGGCTCACTGTACCCTAGCAAAACGCAATGGTGCTAGGAATACGTTACGTAGACGGACTGCGATCGTTAAGGAACATGTCGTTTGGATCGCATTAGCGATTTTATGCCAACGTTTAGCGAAAAATAGTTTACAGAGTGTAATTTAATTTTTAAATAAATAAACCTGTTATTAAATAAATGAAACCAGTTTTTTCGAGTGCCGGAGTTGTTAGGAAGCATTACGCATAAACTATACAATACCGGTGGATGCAGGTGGCGACTTGTCGTTCATTATGGTGTGCTAAGGGGGAGGCCTTTGTTCAGCAGTGGACGTCTTCAGGCTGATGATGATGATGATGACGATGATACAATACAAATACAAAATACTCTTTATTGAACACCACAAATCAGTACAAAACAATATGGAAACAAAGAACAAAGTACACGATAGGTGGTCTTATCGCTTAATAGCGATCTCTACCAGACAACCATACGTAGACGAAGTCGCGGGCAGAAGCTAGTAATATAATAATCTAAGACATATGTTATAACATAACATTGTTGAGTTACTTACGGAAGGCATCGCGCAATTCTTCCGAAGGTTGCTTGTTGTTTTCCTTCGTGATTATTCTAATGAAAATAAGCTTTATCGTATAGGGATAGAGTGTTATGTTTGTTGTTTAGCAGAGGTTAAGGTTGTAAACAACTTAAGGTTGAATTAAAAACTATGTATTCACTTTCAAGGGCATAATGTCACTGTTAATAGATGTACCTAACTATCGCTTTTAAGTTTATACTTTGAAACGAACAGAGATTAAAAAACCGATTGTCTACAAAGTAGGCTTACGAACGATAATAATAGTACATTACTGCAGAGGCCGTGAAGTAAGGGATTGCAGGACGAGATTGGGGTACACGGCCGAGTCGTAGACGAGGCCGGATAAAGCGAGTCCTGCAATCCCTGTTTCCGGCCGAGGATTGTATAGTGCTTTTCTCAAGCAATGCGAGGAAATCAAGTAAAAATTGTTTAATTAGCCGCATTTTTAATTTTTGAAACATGCCATTTGAACAAACTATTGCTCGCGCCATGTTTAACCGCACACCCGCCCCGCCCCGCGCCGCCGCGCCGACCGCACCCGACGACCGCACCACATTACTTCTTGGCCTAGGCCGTAAATGTGAAACTTCTTGGTTTCATTTCGACCGCACCACATTACTTCTTGGCCTAGGCCGTAAATGTGAAACTTCTTGGCTTCATTTCGCGACATTAACGCGTACATTTCCGAGCATGCTAGAGAAAATAAACATATTCGAACTGCTAGTTCTGACGTCACGCGAGAAGATCGTGCCTCTCTATCTCGCTTGCACACTCTGACGTCACGCGGAACGTGACAATGTGTCATGCTTTTTCGTGAGTGCAGCCGGCGTTCATCGATTTAAAAGACACGTCAAAAAAGGTCCCGCTGTTTACTTAAAAGGCCAGAGCTTCTAGTGTAAGTTTTCCAATGAGGAAGGAACAACCTTAGGTTTAATAGGTCTGTGAAGTTTTCGCATATAAAAACGTCTCGAACGCGTTCACGTAAACGTCTCAATTACTATGGAATAATTGGCAGCGCCACTTGCGGATCGAAATGGCAACTAAAATTTCTCATAGTATTTGACAGTTTAACGCAAACGTTATCGAGTCGTATTTTGCTATCGAAAACTTAACTAAGTATACAGCAATGCATCCGCAACACCTTCTGTCATGTGTGTGTATGGGTGGTGGTGATTGCTTACCAACAAGAAAGCCACGTGCTCGTTTGTCGCTGGTATCCCCGTGTCATATTTAAAACGGCTACTTAGTTAATTAATAACTTACTTAGTTTACGAGTAATTTTATGTAGACAGGTATACCTACTCAGTATGTATGTATGTATGTATGTTTGTTACACTTTTATGCTAAAACGGCGGGACGGATTTCGATAAAATTTTGTAGGTAGACCGCTGGAATTCTGGAATGGCTACTTTTTATTTACATATCCCCAATTCCCTACGGGACAAGTAAAATTCTGAAATCTCAACAAATTGGATATATGATTTTTCGAGACGTAATTAATGATCCAGGCAAGCAAAACCGCGGGTAGAAACTATGGAAAATATGATCGAAGATAGTTTTTCAGTAATATGATCTTACAGTAAAGGGGGGTGTATTTACGTACCACCGTAGTACCCTGTCGCAATTGGCACCGCCGTCATTCAAATTCAAGTCATATATCACCTTATAGCGATTCTACGGTGTTCTACGGTGGTACGATTCGTGAATACATTGCTATACTTATTTCACAATGACGTATCGATGTCGGTGCAAGGACTTGACGCGTCATCATCAAACGCATTAAGTCATCTATATATATAAAATTCAAAGTCCTGACTGACTGACTGACTGACTGACTGACTGACTTAACTATATATCAACGCACAGCCCAAACCACTGGACCTAGAGACTTGAAATTTTGCACATAGATACCTTATACAATGTAGGCACCCACTAAGGAAGGATTTTTGGAAATTCCCACGGGATAAGGAAAAAACGGGATTTATATATTCGATTCCGAGTGACCCTATCTCAGTAACTATAATAACTAGACTCTTCAAATTTGATACACAAGTAGGTGATTACAAAACTAAGAAACTAATTTCAGGATTTTTGGAAATTCCCACGGGATAAGTAAAAAAATGAGATGTATACATTTAGTTCAACGAAATCCTATGAACCATAATTACGAGACTCTTCTAATTTGGCATGAAAGTAGGTGATTATAATAGTAAAAAACAGTTTTAAGGATTTTCGGAAATTCCCACGGGAACGAGAAAAACTGGACTTTTCGTTTTACTGGTTGTAGAAAGCTGAAATTCGGCATTAAGAGAGCATTTCCCGAAATTCTTACGGGAACGGGAAAAAACGGGATCGAAAAAGCTGTCACACTAATATTAGGCGAAAGTTTGCGAATCTGTGTGTGTATGTTTGTTACTTCTTCACGCGAAAACGGTCGGACACATTTACATGAAATTTGGAACGGAGATAGCTTTCACCCCAGATTAACACAAAGGCTACTTTTTATTCAGGATAATTGAATAGTTCCCGCAGGATAGCGATGAAAGGTCGTAGCTGCCTAGAGTTGCAACGTAAATAATTATTGCGGAAATAACTATCAACATCAGTTTTTAATCTAATTCTACGCGGACGAAGTCGCGGGCACAAGCTAGTTAACACATAAAGATACAGCGAAATGATCTCTGAACTAGTTCTCATGATGAATTTAACCTCAAAAAGTTTGCCACGTACCATCATGAGGCACTTGTCCCACCGCCGGCGAGTAGCGAGAAGCGAGCGTTTTTTTAGTATGGAAATTTTGTCGCTTTTAGCGACTTTTTCGCTTTGAGCGACAAAAGTTCCATACTAAAAACACTCGCTTCTCGCTACTCGCCGGCGGTGGGACAAGTGCCTAATGATAACGCTGTTTATCATAATAAATAACTTTATGCTGGTCTGGCAATCTGATGGGTGGATGTCAGAATACATAAAGTTTAAAATGTATAATGGGTTAAAATACATAATGGTTCAAATTATATAATGCTATTTTCTGTGAAATTATTAGCTAGATAAACTTTTTTGATATCGTAATCTATAGATTGGTTTAGGTTAGGTTAGGTTTGTTTTATAACAATCCTGTTAATTTGTCACTTTCTGAGAAAATCGCATTATATATTTTGAACTATTATATTTTAACCCATTATGCATTTTAAACTATATGTATTGTATTTTAATACGTAAGTACCCCAATCCGCCGGTTGGCTTCATATTGTTTTTTTTTATGTGAATAGGAAGGCAAACGAGCAAGTGGGTCACCTGATGGTAAGCGATCACCACTGCCCATAGACACCCGCAACCCCGGAGGGATTCAGTAATCAGTAATCAGTAATCAGTCATTTATTGCTTTAAGGAATTCCACGCAATACATTATAAATAAGATTGCAGATGCGTTGTCAACCTAGAGGACTTACCCCTTACTTTGATTGACTACGCCTTGCATTTCGAATTGTCATTATGTCGCCGACAATTGTCAAATTAGTGAAATAGGGGCCTGGAAGCAAAGAGAAAACATAGAATGTACCAGCTGCATCTCTTCCCACGCTGATGGTAATTGCCCATCGAGGGAACGGGCGAAAATCACAGGAATCATGTTTATAGATGCGGCAGCAAACCATCACTATTTTGATTCCTCTTGCCTCGTATACACCCACAATCATGCTAAACGTGGTCATTAGGTCTTGTTGTGTTAGGTCCTGTCTACCCCGTAAAGTTGAATCCATATACGACGGCTGGATAACCTGATTGGTCATTGACCCTGACTATGAAGCTAGAGGTCGGGCAACTATAGGTTTTTTTTTATGCGAGTAGGAAGGCAAACTAACAAGTGGGTCACCTGATGGTAAGCGATCACCACTGCCCATAGACACCCTTAACCCCGGAGGGATTGCAGATGCGTTGCCAACCTAGAGGGCTAAGATGTAATGCCTCTTGTGCCCGTAATTTCCCCGGCTGTCTTACTCTCCACACCGGAACACAGCAGTGCAAGCACTGCTGCTTAGCGGCAGGATTAGCGAGTAAGATGGTGGTAGCTATCCGGACGGACCTTGCACAAGGACCTACCACCCGCGGTCCCTAGAGGCAACGTAATCCTTCCAATAATAATGACCGATTATTCAATATTTTATTGCATTACGCAATAAAATAAGATTTATAATACTAAAATGCCAAAGACGCGCCATAAAAGTGTAAAAACATTGCTAAAAGGCAACACAATTTTAAAAATGCATCTTCACAATTTTACAACGAAATATAGTGTTGCAAGTCTCCGTGAATCATTAGTCTGTTGCAAGCTGTTGGTTGACTTGGAAAGGGCTTAGTTTCATCTCAATTGGATTTATAATGGACTTTATTTTTTCGTTGTTAAGGCTCTAATTTGATAGCTAGAGATGTGGACATAAGTCCTTCGAGGGAATTGTGAAATGGTAATCGCGTGCACAAAATCGTTGAATGGATCAAACAAAGAAACAGCGCCGTTTTGATTGAAACTGATTTCAATTGTATTGTTTACAATGAAAAGTGCTTAGTATATATTTACTTGAAGTCAGTAAGTCATTCGTTACTATAAAACTATGGCGTACACATACATACATAAATCACGTCTTTATTGCTTACGGGGTAGACATAGTCTAAGGTAACACCACCTAAAGGCCAAGTTTAGCATGATTGTGCGTATGGGTGGAAAGGGGTATTTTTATTCACTTTTTTCTTTCTCTTTCTTATCATTATCGCATATTTTGTTTCGCTTTGACCAGTAGAGACTTTATACATCTCTACTATAGACCAATGTAATTTAAAGTACGGACTTAACTTAGGGACCTTTTACATCCCTTTTATAAAATGTATTAATTGTATTATAGGTAAGTCGAGTAGAATTTAAGTACCTACTATTGCAAATTTATTTTATTTTGAAAAAATGACTTTCTGCCAAGTTTCTTGCGGCGCATTCTTCTTCGCAATGATGGTCTTTCCGAATGCGCTGGTAGATTCAAAAAAAGACATGTAAAAGAGCCCTCGGCCGTCGGCCTATTTGCAAAATAAACTTTTGACTTTTGACTGAACATTTATCCTACTAATATTATAAATTAAAATACTAATCCTACAAATAAATTACTTATCCTACTAATATTATAAATGCGAAAGTTTGTTAATACGGGTGGATGTTAGTTACTCTTTCACGTCGGAACGACTGTACAGATCTGGCCAAAATTTGGCACAAGGATAGACAATGGCCTAGAATAACATAGGCTACTTTTTATCCCGGAAAATTGCGTAGTACACACGGAATAGCGACCAATAAATTATCTGGAGACGGAGTCGCGAGCAACAGTTAGTGTTACAAAGTTCAAAAGACATCGTACTGTGATAGACAGACGGACAAACAACTGTCTCAGGGCCTGACGCTTGACATTTCCATATTTACTCATAGATATAAACCGGATAACTTTACTACCGAGTGTAAAGTAAGTAATTAATTACTATTAATCAATTAAAACAGTGTTAATCACCTGTCATTATTACCTACATCTGTCACGTCCTCACTGTAAAATTATAAGTAGGTAAGTTTTTATTGTTTTCGAATTACATAGCCCTAAGTAGGTAAGTTTACATCCTTATATCTTTTAAATCTGTATCAATAGGGAACTATTGCAAATAATAATCACTACATAGTATAAAACAAAGTTGCTTTCCGCTGTCTGTTTGTATGTATGCTTAGATCTTTAAAACTAGGTACTCAACAGATTTTGATGCGGTTTCTTTTAATAGATAGTTATTCAAGAGGAAGGTTTGTATTATTATGTGTAATTCTGCGCAGACGAAGTCGTGGGCAGAAGCTAGTAGAGTAAAATTATTATGTAATATTATAAGTATTGACTATCGTTTAATCAATGCGGCCGCTCACATAAAGGTGCGACCACACCGCCGCGTATACGCAGTGACGTGTCGTAGGCGTCACGTTAGCTCACCGTTTCTTCATACATTTTGTTGCGATTCCGTAACGTCACCGTTTTTTAAGCGGCGGTGTGGTCGCACCCTAACTCAAACGATGTTTGATTTAGTCGCCATCGCTGTCGCGTCGCCATCGCGTTGTCAGTGTAGCCCCGGCCTTAATGGCAACATCAACAAAAGCAACGCCGTCACCTGATGAATATGTGGGAACGTAGACAATTTTGCATGATCAGGTATTTTGCAATGTGTATCTAGAAAGTTGTTCAGCCTTAAAGCTACATTTCCAATGTCAAATCGTAGGAAAAAAACGAAACGATTACGATGCAGGGTCGGGAATCCCTGAGTGACAGGGCAGTGACAGGTTTTTAACTTGTTAATAGTCAAGGCAATTGTATTGTGTAATTATAGTGTAGTCTTAATAGAAGAAAGAGGTGGAAGGTCCTTCGTGACAGGCTTACTAAAAGCGGTGTAGCCGCGTGCAGAATTACTTTATAGTAGCGTTGATTTTTTACGGAAAAAAACCATGAAATTTTCCGCTTAAATTTTTCCGAAAAAAGGAAAAAAACGATTTAAACAGGTTTCAATCGGTTACTTTTCTTAATACTGGTGGATAGGTGAATGATTATAGACTTACTTTGGCATTGAAATCGGCGTCAGTTCAGTTGTCACAGTTGTGTCATTACTCTTATTGGTTTGTTTTGTAAAAAATCCGAAAAAACGGAATAAACGAAAATTTCAGAAATTCCCGAAATAATCATTTGATTTTTTCCGACATTTTCAACGCTACTTTATAGACTTCTTCCTTTTCAGGCGTCGAAGAAACGCATAACTGACCAGTGACCATATTAATATCGGATCTAAAAGGCCTCGATACACGGAGTACCGTCGAAGGCTGCAAACATGGAAAAACCGTACATTAAAATATGCATGAGCTAAGTTAACAGGATGTAGTTAAATATTTGACAGGATACACGCAAAGATAAGGCTGGCAATACTTGTAACTAGTTATTTGTTTGTTATACAAATTAGTGGTTGCAGCAGTGGGCGGATACTCCATAATGAATAATACATGTTATTACTAAATGCATGGAGCGCAATGATGCTCTGAGCCTCTAGTGTAAGTTTTCACACAAAAAACGTCTCGAACGCGTTTACGTAAACGTCTCAATTCGTTTCAATTTCGTCTCAAACGGCCTAGTGGTTAGAGAACCTGACTATGAAGCTTGAGGTCCTGGGTTCGATCCCCGGTCGGGGCAGATATTTGTATGAAAAATACGAATGTTTGTTCTCGAGTCTTGGATGTTTAATATGTATTTAAGTATGTATTTATCTATATAAGTATGTTTATCCGTTGTCTAGTGCCCATATCACAAGCTTTGCTTAGTTTGGGACTAGGTCAATTGGTATCAATTGTCCCAAGATATTAAAAAAAAAGCTTACTTTCTAAGCTATAATGCTTAAAAAAAAAAAAATTACCATGGAAAATTTGGCAGCGCCACTTGCGGATCGAAACGGCAACAAACTGTTCTCATAGTATTTGACATTTTAACGCAAACGCTTTCGAGACGGTGTTCCGTGACTGAAAACTTACACTAAGCATACTGATCACACGCACCGAGTACTGTGGCGAGAGACTGCCTCAGCCGAATGCTTGGTTCGTGTGTACTTTGTTTTTGCTCGTCAGTATACAAAATATTATTTGAATAGTATATCACGTCCTTATAGGTTACACAGGGCCTAAGGTATAAGGATATAATATCTAATCTAACTATTTCTAACTAATATTATACATGCCAAAGTATGGATAGATGGATGGATGTTTGTTTGTTTGTTACTCAATCACGCCAGAACGGCCCAACGAATCTGGATGAAATTCGGCACATAGATAGAGAAAAGTCTGGAATAGCACATAGGCTACCTTTTATCCCGGAAAATTCCCGTGGGATAGCGATAAACGAATTCTTTGCAGACCAAGTCGCAGGCAACAGCTAGTAGCGATATAAAATTGCATTGCTAACGTCATTGTGTGTAGTATGCAGTGGAAATAAACGTATAAATATACAAATTACCGAGAAAGATGACGCGGAAGTTGCCTATTAGAGAATAGTGTTTCCAGCTTATTTCTCGAATATACGTAGAATTTAATGGCATGGAATAAATTGTTACGTACACAGAACCATGCATTCGATTCTATGAAATACAATTGTTTTTAATCTGTGATTAGGAAACAATTTTTCATGGAACTAAGCATTTTCTTTTTTAATTTAGTGGCATGCCATCACGTGTTTTATTGGTTTTAACCATAGACATTGGTATTGGTATTGGTTGGCGGGTGGTAGGGCCTTGTGCAAGGTCCGTCCGGATCGCTACCACCATCTTACTCGCTAATCCTGCCGCTAAGCAGCAGTGCTTGTGCTGCTGTGTTCCGGTGTGGAGAGTAAGACAGCCGGGGAAATTACGGGCACAAGAGGCATTTCATCTAAGTCCTCTAGGTTGGCAACGCATCTGCAATCCCTCCGGGGTTGCGGGTGTCTATGGGCAGTGGTGATCGCTTACCATCAGGTGACCCACTTGCTCGTTCGCCTCACAATTTGAGATCACATAAAAAAAAAAAAAAAACATCATCAAAATTGGTCCTTGATCACAAATTAAAAATCATCATTAAAATAAGAGTTTGAAGAGATGTTTGAAGAGATTTTTTGAGAAGTGCTTCCTTTCTTAACTCAGTAGGTGACTGAAGGATACGTTAGTCAAAAGATCGATTATTTATACGTGCAAAGTCATAAATTATGTTAAAGATCAACACCAATACAATTAAGTATGTTATTTTTCTTAGTATATTTAGGTTCATAGAGTACCTAGAAATGTGAAGTCATTACATACATACATACATATCGTCACGCCTCTTTCCCACAGGGGTAGGCAGAGACTACTTTGTTCCACTTGCTACGATCCTGACATACCTCTTTCGCTTCATCCACATTCATCAATCTCTTCATACATGCTCGTCGGTTTCGGGTACTCTTGACCTGGCCTTTTTCCAAAACGTCCCTAATTTGATCATGGAACGTCCGCCTAGGCCTTCCCCTCCCAACGCACCCATTCACACTCGCCGTATAAATCTGTTTAGTTAATCTTCTTTCATCCATCCTCTCTACGTGACCAAACCAACCAAGCACACTTTTTTCTATCCTAGTCACTATATCTTCTTTCACACCAGCACGAACACATCATCACGAAACCATTACGACTACGAAGTCATTACGAGTAAGAAAACAATTAAATTATTCCCAAGCTCGTTGATCGCAATTTAGAAGGATCTACAGAATGATTTACATAATTATTATAACTATAGAGGAGTAACTTGACTGATTGACTTGTCAGACAACACAGAGCTTAGACTATTGGAACTAAAGACGAATCGTACAGCTTAGTGTGTGGCAACACCGGATCATTACAGTTGTACGTGCCAGTAATTTCACTGGCTGTCCTTGTGTCCACGTCAGAACACGGCAGCGCATGCACAGCTGCTTGGCGGCAGGAATAGCGAGTAAAAGGATGGTAGCGATTTGGACGGATCTTGCATTAGGTCATCCGAATTTTAGTTTTTTGATTATTGCCTACACTTTAGAAGTTCTGTCGACAAAAATCGTAGCTTTTAACCAAAAAAAATTACAAACAGATCTTTGAACATGTTATTACCAACTCAGCGTCAGTATAAATAAAATTCAATATCTGAATGACCGCCGCTCATCACAGTACGTTAACTTCCGTACGTCAACACCGTCCAATTGATTTTGCAATCAGCAAAAACCCGTGTATGGAAGATTCTTACTGCGTCATCATGACTGTGGTTTTATTGCGAACGGAAAGTTTTAGCCAACTCAAGCATTCAGTGCTTGCAGTTTCCAGCAATTACGTTAATCAGAAAAGTTTTGTAAAGCAATAAATTTGTTAAGAAAATAAAAGCACGGGAAAATTGTCGTCTGCACCACGTTCGAACCACGCATACTTTTTTAATACTTTTTTATTATGATATTCTTCAGTTTCAGTTTTTCAGTTTCTTTGATGCTTATTATTCCAAAATTTTGTAAACGAAACGAAGAAGTAAAATGCCTGAGTTTATTTTAAAGTTTCACGATTTCGTATATTTATATGTTGTAGACTGTAGAAATTAATTAAATAAAACAACAATCCGATCACTATAAAGTGGTCGAAAAATAGTTTACAAAATACGACCGTTGGAAGTTCAATAAAGTCTAGTATATCTGAGTAATGGCAACATCTTCGTGTTACAATACCAACAGTGAAACAAAACAGAATAAATCAAGTTTCCCGCAAAAACCAAGTCAAGTTCACGATCACGACAAAAAAGTTGGAAAAAGTGTACCTACCACAACTCGACGGTTCTTGAAGAGAGTAAATTGGAGTGATCAAAACGATCTTGTAGCCCTCAACAAGATCAAGATCGAGGCAGATGGATCATACAAATTCCGGGAGATTTCACGACCAGTATGCTTAGTGTAAGTTTTCGGTCTTAGAACACCGTCTCGAAAGCGTTTGCGTTAAAATGTCAGTGTCACTAGTGTAAGTTTTCACACGAATAAACGTCTCGAACGCGTTCACGTAAACGTCTCAATTACTATGGAAGAATTAGCAGCGCCACTAGCGGATCGAAACGGCAACAAACTGTTCTCATAGTATTTGTCATTTTAACGCAAACGCGTTCAAGACGTATTTTGTGACCGAAAACCTATACTAAGCATACAAATACTATGAGAACAGTTTGTTGCCGTTTCGATCCGCAAGTGGCGCTGCCAAATTTTCCGTAGTAATTGAGACGTTTACGTGAACGCGTTCGAGACGTTTATTCGTGTGAAAACTTACACTAGAGGCTCAGATAGCCTACTGGTTAGAGAACTTATCGGGGCAGATATTATGTATGAAAAGTTTCAAATGTTTGTTCTTTCATCATTGCCCTTAACTAAAACGAGAAAGTGTGAGAGAGAGAGCGAAAAAGAGAAACATTTATTTACACACATTCGATACAAAAATTTTTTTAAATGTGAATAGGAAGGCAAACGAGCAAGTGGGTCACCTGATGGTACACCACTGCCCATAGACACCCGTAACCCCGGAGGGATTGCAGATGCGTTACTCACATATCCGAAATATATTATGCACCAGTTTTTCATTTTTCAATTTCGTAAGAACATATTTATTTCGTCCACGCAGAGTTAAATAGCATTGGTAAAACAATTTTCAAAATCGATTCAGAAGATCCAGAGAATTAATTACCTCTACATTCTCACAAACTTTACCTCTTTGTATTAGTAATAGATAAATACTAAATATCTTTAGTTAGTATTAGTATTTTTGTGTGGTAGCCGTGTTCGCTCAAACCCCTTAAGGATACTTATCCATCGTCTCAGGAGTGCGATCTTCTATAAAAGAAATGACCTACATAAGATTTTGTGTGAAAATAACGAGGGCAGTATCCGATGTAGGGAATAAAATAATACTGGCCTCTCGCCCTCAATTGTACCGCAAATTAGGATGAAATCTGTTATTTTTTATATCACTATGAAGACTAACGCGCAAGGTCACCTGATGGTAGGTACTTTGATGAAGTTGAGCATAAAGATAGGTACTTTCAACATAAAACTACCGTGAGACTCAATCATAAATCATAATTACGCAAACGGATAACTTGCGTATTAAAGTAGATTCTACATTACCCATTACACACACACACACACACACACACTTTCCATTTCCGATTTGGAAATTTCCTCTATTTCTTGCGTAATTTTGCAGAACTTTCCGGGAACTTTTACAACTTTTAGCCTCTCTACATTTTGTGTTTATAATTGAAATGTGGGAAAAGCCTTGGCGGCGTGACCTCACAGGTTCGAAGTCACGACTCCCTGCATGATAGTCAGTCAGTCAGTCAGTCATCTTGGGCTAAAATGGCATGAGAAGAAACTTACGTAACCTCTACAGCTTGCTAAGTTCTTATAAATAGGTCCTTAAGTAATCAACTAATGCCTTAACTCCTTGAGCCAGTTAGATGAAATATTGATTTACTTGAGTGTTTGTTGAACACTGCCTTTACAAAGGTAAAGTTACCATACATCTGGATTTATCCGGAAACTTCCGGAATTTTCCAGTTATAAACCTGGACCTATAGTCGTGTTACTGACAAGATTTATTTTTACATACCTATGGGAGTAAGTATGTGTTGTTAGCTGTTGTTAGTCAAATAAGCAAAATAAAATTAATAAAAGTCACGATTTCGAAGAGTCAAATCGAAGATTTTCAAAATAATAAAATTTTCATAATTTTTCATTTATTCACATTTATTTATTTCTTTGTGTGTACCTATAAAAGGTTTCAATTTTAACGTCTTTCAACACAACCCTGCGAGGGCACCACAATACAATAAGGTTCCCTATCAATAAACTAATTAAAGACAGTGAAATACCCACTTATTAGGATTCATTTAAACGCTAGCTGTATAATCATAAAGGGATGTACAATCGTAAAGGAACACAAATTTCCGCATTTTTAAATTGTTGCCAGGCCTCTGTGATAAAATTTTCTAGACTTATTTTTGCGCTGCCAGTATCCAAGATGACGCTTCGAATGGCAACACTAACTGAAGGCAAGTCAGAACTTTGTTATAATGCGAAGGCTAATGTCGGCTTTTCCAAGTAATCTAGGCAGTTATTATGGCAACTGTACTTTATTGGCTTCACTATAACTTTGGGAGTTTGATATTAATTTTGATTTCTATGATTAAAGTTAATGTCAAGTTTTCTGGAAGTTTGGTTAGCCTTAGGTGAGGCATAACGAATATTGATTTTCTTTGGTGTTTTAGTTTGTAACGTACTAACGTACAATCGTACAGATTTTATTGGCGACTTGACGCGTTCAAATAATGTCTTAACCTTTTCCACGCCAACGTCACATAATAAGCACCGCAGACTCAACGCAAACGACCTAATACGTCCATTACTTCAATGCAAAAGCAACCGTTGTTAAATTAAGTTTAGGTTCAATTTAAGGCATCGCAATTAAGAAGTCTGGCGTATGGGTGACGTCATTGTATTTGACGCTAAAAAGCTATGTAAAAAATTAATAAAAAAAAACCGTTTTATTTCTTGCAAAGTTAAACATCTAAATAGTTCACATAAAAAAAAATCTTAGTATAATTGTTAGTTTATATTGGTAATTGTGGATGATTTTTATAGTTAGTTTAGTTGATATTTTATTTTTTACTGGCGACCCGCCCCGGCTTCGCACGGTATATTATGCATGTATTTTATACATATAAAGCTTCCTCTTGATTCACTCTATCTATAAAAAAAACCGCACCAAAATCCGTTGCGTAGTTTTAAAGATTTAAGCATACAAAGGGACATAGGGACATAGGGACATAAAGACAAAGAAAGCGACTTTGTTTTATACTATGTAGTGATTTTTCTTCTCTTTCATACTGCAAGAACCCCATTCGGGTGAAGGCCTCCTCCAAATATGCCCATTTGTCTCGATCCTGTGCTGTTTGGCTCCAAGTTGGGCCGGCGGTTCTTTTTATTTCATCTTCCCAACGTGTCTGTGGTCTTTCTCTACTTCTCTTTGCTTGTGGTCCTCGCCATTATGGTCGTTTTTACGGTCCACCTCTGCTATATATCTACATATATAAAAAGATATATATCTATGAATAAATAGATAAATGGAACGGTAAAATGTGCACCAATTTACCTAATCCCAAGTAACTACTTCTAACTAAGCAAAGTCTTATTAGTACTACAAGTCTTTTAGATTATATTTTGGATAAGGAAATCCTCAAGAGTCGGACCTCGAATTTCATGATTTATTCTGTACTAGTTGTTACCCGCGATTTCATCCGCGCAGAGTTAAATAATAGCCTAAGATGTTACTCAGGGATAATACAGGGATATGTCCAGTAGTTTTTGAGTTACAAACAAAAATGAAAATGTTTTCTCTTTTTAATAGGTAGGTAAACTATAGATATGAATCCTAACCACGGAAGCTGCGGTTGTCTTTCTCGCACATACAGAAAGGCCGGGTCAGACGATAAATAAGCAATATAGGTAGTTCAAATATGTACTTCTAAAATGTATCGCCGTTATCGCCCTTTAAGAATGCATTGCCTAATATTCTAGCTCGGTGATGGGCCAAAAACTAAACCTCAGGATTATAGGTTAACAAGCACAGACAAAACCGGTTTACGCCGGTTGTGGTTTCCGGCAAAGTTAGGGTGACAATTTGTTAATGTTTCCCGGACATGTACAAACTTCTAATTTGTCAGGCTTTTGAAATAGGGAGATGAAATGAGATAGGTATCTCTCACTTATTCAATGCCAGAGAATTGTCTATGCGTTTCAATTTTGCATGTTTAAATAATAAACACACAGGGCGATTGTGCCTACGGGAACGGTTCGATGCGAAAGTATGTAAGTGTGTCACTTGATGACGACAATCACCACTGTTTATGGACATTCGCAATATTGGAGCATTGCAGATGCGTTGCCTGTTTACAGAGCTAAGGTACCTCATACCTCACGTGTTAGAATTTCTTTAGCATGCTTAGCGTAAGTTTTCACTCACAAAATAAATCTCTTTTTATTGCCGTTTCGTTCCGCTAGTGGCGCTGCTAATTTGTGATAGTTATTGGTATGTTATATAATACGTTTATATATATATAATACGTTTTACTTTACAAAGTAACGTGATCAGTGTTGTGTGCTGCCCTACTTTGAACTATAGTAAAAATGACGATAAAAATGAGGGTAGTTGTGCGCCGATGACAGCTGCGCCGAGTAGCCGCGCGAGCAGAGCGTTGGCGCGCAGTGTTCGTTTCGCTGCCGCCGAGGCGAGCGCTCTCTGATGAAGGGCTTCGGAATAGTCCGAAACAATTGTCGGAGCAATACTTCGGCTTTTATACGTGAGTTATCCGGTGTGTTGTAATTATTGTGTGAGTCTCACGGCAGTTTCATGTTGAAAACGTTTTTCATTGTACAAAACTTACCTACACAAGATGCTCAATTTGTTGCTGGTTTGATCCACAAGTGGCGCTGGCGATGCCAATTTTGCCAAGGTAATTCAGACATTCGCGTGATCGCATTTGAGACGCTTACATACATTCATACCGTCACGCCTCTTTCCCACAGGGGTAGGCAGATACTACTTTGTCCCACTTGCTACGATCCTGACATACCTCTTTCGCTTCATCCACATTCATCAATATCTTCATACATGCTCGTCGGTTTCGGGAACTCTCGACCTGACCTTTTTCCAAAACGTCCCCAAATTGACCACGGAACGTCGGTCTAGGCCTTCCCCTCCCAACGCACCCATTCACACTCCCCATATAAATTTGTTTGTTGTGTTTAGACGTTTATTTGTACATAAATGTACACAAGAGGCTCACCTCCATGCCATTTTGCCAATCATTTTTGTAGACTTTTGAATGGTAGGTTACCCTAGTCGCTGTTTATTCAAAGGGCGCCTAGCGCTTACTCACAGTCTACATTACCTACTGAAGGCCGACTGATCTAGGACATAACTCTACCTTGACTAAAAACGTACTACAGTAGTTGCATCGTTATTAAAGGTGGAAACACATTATTAACACGCGACGCGACCCGATGCAAAGAACGTACGCGCATGGCGTCGCGTCGGATCCGTAGTGTGGTTCTGGTCATAGAAAATAATACAATTTGATTTGACTCAACACGCGTCGCGTTGCATCGGGTCGCGTCGCGTGTTAACAATGTGTTTCCACCTTAACTGACTTCAGAAAAGGGGGAAGTTTCTTTAGACCACATGGCTAAACATAATGCAGAAGGCTAAAGCCCATCGAGGGAACGAGCGAAAATGTTAGGAATCATGTTGTAGGCGAACAACCCGCCACTATTTTGACTCCCCTTTCCACCTACGCCTACAATAATGGTAAACGTGACCTTTTGGTCTTATTATGGTCTGTCTAGCCTGGGTTATAGACGTGAGTGTATGTGCGTATTTTGTACTTCCGTTTGTAGCTTTGATGACTTCAAATAGTGGTTAGTTAATTTAATGAGCATCAAACATAGCAATAGCGTAGGCAAAGAGCAAATGCAATTATTTGCTTAGCATTACAGAACGAAAGAAGGGTACGTATTAAAATACAAATAAAAAACCTAAGTACTAATGCAATTTTCTCAGAATTAACAGAATTGTTATAAACTCAACCTAACCTAACCTATAGATTCGAATTCTGATCGATTCTGTCGATTAGAATTCTGTTAATTTGCAATTTTCTGAGAAATTCAATTTTCTGAGACGTTTTGGAGAAAGGCCAGGTCAAGAGTACCCGAAACCGACGAGCATGTATGAAGAGATTGATGAATGTGGATGAAGCGAAAGAGGTATGTCAGGATCGTAGCAAGTGGAACAAAGTAGTCTCTGCCTACCCCTGTGGGAAAGAGGCGTAACGATATGTATGTATGTATGTATTTCTGAGAAAATTGCATTTAGGTTTTTTGAACCATTAGGTATTTAAACTTTATGTATTTTAATATGTACCTACTCCGAAAGAACTATACAGAGCTATTTATGTAAATTTAGAAGCCCCAGTGGATCTGAGTCAAGGCGGATCCTGTGATAATATGGCAAATTTGTGGCAATAAATGTTTATATTTTTAATATTTGAAATCCGTGCTGAGATCGGGTAGTTGTTGTATGGGCGGCTGAATAAGTGGTCTATCACTTTTCATCGATGTCAGCAGTTAGAGTCTAGCTGCTACACGAGCATTTAACCAAGTTGGCCTGGGTCATCAATTATCGCCAATTCCAAGGCATAATCTGCAGGGATCTCAGCAATGCTGCGTTCTTTAATTAGTACAATACAGAGAGTAATTACTAGTTGATGAATTAATTGAAGCAGGGAAGGCCGAATTTCATTAAAGGGTGGCTTAAAGGCTCGAACACAAACAAAATGGCGGCGTAGTCGTTTTATCTTAGCAAATCTTATTAATAGATGAGAGTAGATGAGGATCGTACACTGACAAAAAATTTGTGGATATAAAATCAGATTTAACGTAGAAATGAGGAATCTGTATGATGAGATCACTACTGGTAAGTATATAACTCCATCCACCACTTAGCATGTCACTATGAATAGAAAACTATTAAAGTTTCGAACATAGTATGTAGTAAAATGTTACGATAGTAAAGCAACACTGTAAACTGTAATATTGTCAAGTTGTATCGTGATTTATGGGTTACAATCAAAATAAAAATGACTGACATTGTGAGAGAGTAATGTCTTTATCTGTGGAGCTATATTTAAGCATGTACCGTCACTATACGTGAATGATGAGTCACAAGTTCACAGATGGCAGTGATTACTTACCACCTCTACTTGTCCGGTTGCCTCCCAAAAAACGACCTATTAGGACCGAAAATGTGTATTAAATCTCCTTTTGATGGTGCGGTGCCGGTTCAAAGCCTAACTTATGTCATGTTTCACTTTCTTTAAATTTCGTATAAACCATGTGTATAAAAATAGCATAATGAATATAGTGTATAAAAAACAATAAAAATAGTTTTCCAATTAGATTAATTACTTTCACACGGCGGCCGCCATAACCTTGAATCGAGACTTCTCGGAAGAAATTTTGAATTTAGAAGAAAAAGCAAATATGCCATATTCACTTTTTCTTCTAAATTCAAAATTTGTTCCGCGCATTGCCAGTTTGAAAGCAACCGCTCTGCGTGTTTAAAAAGTTTGTTTGAGAGTTTGTGGCTAATATTTTTCTGCATTATAACGGAAGACTATCATTATCGCAATAATAATATTGTGCCAAACATGCCTTATTGGCAAGTCAAAAGACAATTGGCATGCCGTCAAAGGAATACTTCAAGGGCGACGCAGTTAAGAAACTCCTTTGTATTAGGCACACGCCTTATATATAATACGTATAGTACTTTTTATTAGATAACAGAGTACCATGAAGGGGGAGGAATGTTGAAAACAGATGAACCGTGGCCTATTCTTTGAGGAAATTTGACTTCTTTTCTTTGGTTTACTCCTTAATATTTAAACCAGAGGCGAGTTAGTTCCACTTGTTGATTCATAACTAATGCATACATACTCGTAGATGATTAAAAATGGCAGCAAAGGTGTTCATACATACATGTAGGTATACCTATTAATCACGTCTTTATCCCAAATGGGGTGGACAGAGCCTAGGGTCGCAAGGCCTAAGGGCCACGTTTCACGTGATTCCGGGATATTGATTTGAAACATTTTGCTTTATAGTCGTTTTGCAATTGAGTAATTTTGCTTCTTAGTGTTATTGCGTTTTATCTAACTAATAATTATAAATGCGCAAGTATGGATGGATGGATGGATAGATGGATGGATGTTTGTTTGTTACTCAATCACGCCAGAACGGCCCAACGGATCTGGATGAAATTTGGCACATAGATAGAGAAAAGTCTGGAATAAAATAAAAATAAATATAAAATATTAGTTTATTTACTAAAAAGTTTCACAGAATTAAACATGTTACCTATGACCTTCACACTAGGCTGAGCCTGTCTCGTGAGGTCCAATAGCACATAGGCTACTTTTTATCCCGGAAAATTGCGTAGTTAGTTCCCGCGGGATAGCGATAAACTAATTCTTTGCAGACGAAGTCGCTGGCAACAGCTAGTATATTATAAAACTTCAAAGTAATTTTGCTTTTTAGGCGTTGTGATCATAAAGGACACCTACGTGCCACTGCTGGGCACATGCCTTTTTGCAGAATGTGAGGGCTTGGGCAATTTTTCCCACGCGTGCCCAGGTGTGTGCAGATTTCCTCACGATGTGTTCCTTAAACAAAATGCTTATATGGTAAACATACATAATTTAGCACAATGAGTTCCGAAAACTTCAGGGCTTTACCATGATGTGAATGCGATTCAATTTTGAACTAAAGTTGGATCGCTCGCTGTCAGAAGTACCTACTAGAAGCACAGAATATATAATAGTACTAACGTACAGAATGGCCACGCTCCGCCCCGCACCGATTCGACCCCACCCCTCAAGCGCAGTCTGCCGGAAAGCTGCTGGCAACTAGTAGGGCTCGTGACGCGATGTATGTCGGCCGCACGTCACAAGTTCGGGAACCTATCCTACCTACTTCATTTTATAAAACATTAGAAAATTAATGCTTTCTGAAATTATCGCGATAAATACATGAAATAACTACAGAATCATTCGCTTAAGTTTGTTGTCGTACATCTATTGTAATTGAAAATAATAACACAGACAGACACATTTTAAGTAAGTTTAAATAAATAGATCACGATTAAGTACATTTATTTGCACACATCTAAGCCATATCTTCATTATAAGTACCTACCTATATTTATGTCATTGATAGTACTCATAGTACTAGGTTTTTGCGATAGACAGCCCTGTGTATCTTACGCACACATTGACGCGTGTACAGACGACGTCGTGCCTGTGTTCATTTCAGAACGCGGATTTTGTACGTCGTGGCCGCCGTGTGCTAGAAGTGTCGAAAATTACTAAAACGTAAAATTGAATCAGAATTGAATCTCTTTAAGACGTAATGGTAAGGCCCCAGGTTCGAACACGCGACCCTTTGTTTGAGAGGCCACAGGCCAAACCTGTTATCACAGCTTTTGTTAGAAACTCGAAGTTCGCTTCGTGCCATCCCGCTCACACTAATAACCTTTTAATAGAATAATGAGAAGGACGGTATTATTCCCATTTCGAATTCCACCAGTCGCCCGTAAAAACGGCGTCTTTAAATTAGTGTTCAGGCATTCAGAAATGATTTGTTCTGAATACTCCGGAATTGACGAAAATATTCCTTAACAAATACATGAAGTACTTAACCGCGACAGAATCGGGTCAAAATGTCGGAACTAATAAATCACAATAAACGACGTTATCCGTTCAGATTTGTTACATTTCATTGAATAACCAGATTAACAATCTGTGGTGTTTTTTAAATTTAAATATATGACAATTATATACATACACATACATACATATCGTCACGCCTCTTTCCCACAGGGGTAGGCAGAGACTACTTTGTTCCACTTGCTACGATCCTGGCATAACTCTTTCGCTTCATCCACATTCATCAATCTCTTCATACATGCTCGTCGGTTTCGGGTACTCTTGACCTGGCCTTTCTCCAAAACGTCCCCAATTTGATCACGGAACGTCCGCCTAGGCCTTCCCCTCCCAACGCACCCATTCACACTGCCCATATAAATCTGTTTAGTTAATCTTCTACAATACAAAATTACAATTACAATACACTACAACACACAACACACAATACAACAACACAACAACACAACAACAACAACACACACAATTACAAATTTGTTACAATTATATGGTGTGTACAAAGCCTAGGATGACAAGACCTAATGAAAGAAAGAAAGAAAGAAGACATTAATGGAAAAAAAAACAAACGATTTTCGGTTTACGGACGATAGTTTTACGTGATAACGTCATAAAGAAACATAAGTAATTCGAACTGCTAGCTCTGATGTCACGCGAGAAGATCGTGCCTCACTATCGCTTGTTCCTCGATCTCGCTTGCACACTCTGACGTCATGCGGAACGTGACAATGAGTCATGCTTTTTCGTGAATGCAGCCGGCGTTCATCGATTTATAAGATCAACACAGACATGAAAAATAGATCAAGTATCGAGTGTGTCTTCGCAAAGTTGAAACGGTCTCACACCTCAAAAAACCGGTCAAGTGCGAGTCGGACTCGAGCACGAAGGGTTCCGTACCACTATCTAAACCAGTGTAAGCGGAGACCTGCTCCAATGCTAAATGTACGCAGTGTGGGGTCACTTTATATTGGTCAGTATACATACATATTTACGGTTTTCGCAATTTTTCTTTTATCTGTGCTATCAGAAGTTGATTCGTACCAAATTTCAAGATTCTGAGTTCACGGGAAGTACCCTGTAGGTTTTGATTCCCTTGCGAGTTTCGAAAATTTGCCGAGATTTTCGACATAAACAGCTGCTATCTTTTGATTGCGTTGGTTTAGAAGTTTGATTTTTTCACAACTCTAAGAAATAGTAGACCTGAGTATTTGATATAAATTTCAGCTTGATACCTCCACGCGTTCCTGAGAAAAAGGGTCTTGACAGACGGACGGACGGACAACGAAGTGATCCTATAAGGGTTCCGTTTTTTCCTTTTGAGGTACGGAACCCTAAAAATTACCTCACACTGCCTACATTTTGCTTAGGA
The DNA here is from genome assembly GCA_963854515.1 of Pandemis heparana. Lineage (NCBI taxonomy): Eukaryota > Metazoa > Arthropoda > Insecta > Lepidoptera > Tortricidae > Pandemis > Pandemis heparana. The sequence continues at coordinate 8,728,358 of OY978028.1, forward strand.
GCAGGGCTCTGCTATCACTAGATTCTATATTCACTTTCCGAATTTGTACGGAAACCTCTGCGCGAGTCCGATTCGCACTTGGCCGGTTTTTTCTCTTTCAATGCTCACAAAGTATTAGCCATTTCAATATTGACACACGTATAAGGAAGACGCGGTATTATTTTGACCGTGAACTTAATGACTTATGTCTCTGTGTGGTGTCGGGCTTCACTTAGAGCGACAAAGTATCAGGGTCTGAAAGTATAAAACTAAATTTCCGTATTTTTAGAACATTAGAGCATTTATCTCCTAAATAAATAAATATTTTTATGGGGGATTTATATGGGGAGTGTGAATGGGTGCGTTGGGAGGGGAAGGCCTAGGCGGACGTTCCATGATCAAATTGGGGACGTTTTGGAGAAAGGCCAGGTCAAGAGTACCCGAAACCGACGAGCATGTATGAAGAGATTGATGAATGTGGATGAAGCGAAAATGAACACGATGGCGATTGCGAGCGAGTTAGACAATAAGCCTACTTTTCTTGCGAAGAAACACAACGCTGATGATCTCATTTTGATGTCTGTGTTTTTGTGTTGTTTCTTTTCTATAAAATTATGTGTATGCTCTTATATTTGTGTGTCTTGCAAAATGAATATATACAATACAATAGAATAACTCTTTATTGAATACCACATATAACAATCAAAACAGAAAAAAGGTATACAGAAGTAATAAGGTAACAATAGGCGGCCTTATGGCTACAGAGCGATCTCTAAACGATAAATAACGACAGCGATAAAATGTCTTCTTTCTTTCTTTTTTTCTTTAACCGACAATAGTCGATTTGGTGAAATAGGGTGGTGTATACAGTAAAATGACATCGAACTAATATTATAAATGCGAAAGTATGGATGGATGGATGTTTGTTTGTTACTCAATCACGCCAGAACGGCCCAGCGAATCTGGATGAAATTCGGTACATAGATAGAGAAAAGTCTGGAATAGCACATAGGCTACTTTTTATCCCGGAAAATTCCCGCAGGATAGCGATAAACGAATTCTTTGCAGACGAAGTCGCTGGCAACAGCTAGTACAAATATATATCCGCTCTCACTGGGCCGCGTCTCATGTTATGATGGCTCGTCGTACTCGCCTTGACACCTTTCCTCGTTACGCAATTTGTATCGGCCGCTAATTACTCGCAGTTAGCATCTTTAGGATAGAGCAAGAGGTCGATTAATATTATACCAGAGCGCGAGATGTGGCTCGTCTCTTTCTAGCCCTACGGAGAGTGGGGCTGAAAGTGCCGATTGTCAAAATAATTGTTGTGATAGAAAATTTTGCTATGAAAATACTTTAAATATTGTGTGGCTTGTGCATATATTTAAAGAATAATTACTGACGTTTTTTATTACAATTAGTTGACCTCGCTTTGCCTGCATTTTGCTTGAGAGCGGGTTTTGCTAACACTGGGTTTAATATTCGCTTGCCGAATTTGTACAGAACCCTCCGTGCGCGAGTTCGACTCGCACTTGACCAATCTGTTAGTTACCTACTGGTTCACAGGCAAAGGAAAAATTGTTATGAGCAACAAAATTATATTCTGTTTCTTAAAATCGTTGATAGGTACCTGAAGTTTGAGACCAGTTCCCAAGTAAATATTTAACATATTTAAATATTTCGCATTTGCTAAAACGAGTTTTTTATGTTGTGACGCATTTCACACGTCAGGTTTACGTAAAAAATATATTCAAGTTTAATTTTTGTTGACGTCAATGAATTTCTTCTTAATTTGTGCAATTTAGAATATAATCTAATTTAACCAATTAATGTAAACGTAGCCAACTTAATAGTAACTTTACAACTTTAAGTACAAGTCTTCTTGTCAATTGTTAATAGATTCTAAAGTAATTAGACCTGTTTGTTGGACGTTTCATTATTCAACTAAAAAACTAACAGCGAGCGACGGGATTAATTAGTTCTTAGAATCTTAGAAACTTGTTAGTTATTCGCGTTACAAGAAATTAATAGATACTAGGAAACAGGGAAAGCAAAGGACTGAAGGGTTGCAGATAAAGATGTTAATGGATCTATAATTTGTCCCATTGAATTGACAACATTTCATTTTTATAACACCTGAAAATGTATATATGGTTCGAAAGCATTTTGCCTCCTGATCACTGCAATATGTTTATATAATTTTAATATCGCTTACTATAAAAAATAAAAATTAATTGAAAATATGTCCTAATTTTACCAAAACTACCACAGGATAGGTGAAACACCTTTGCCTTTTTCACGAGAAAAAATAAGCGATCATAATTTTGGATATGACAACTTCAAAGTACAAGGGGGGCAACTCTGAAATTCTATTTTTGAAGTTCGTTGAATACCTTCTCTCTCACTCTCAAGTTAATGGCTATATTAGTATGAGCGGAACAGCACGAAGCGAACCTCGAAAACCGAATATCGGAGAATAAGGCCTGACATTGACAATTTGAAATTGACGTCAGATTTTTTTCTATACAGAAAAGACAAAAGGATAAGTGTCTATTCTGTGATAGTATCGGAGTTACGCCCTTTTAGAATAAGCAAAAATTAATAAATTAATTATAAATTAAATACAAACCCTAGCGAAAAAATTAAACTGTCAGCATGTTCATCCTTTCAAACAGAATACAGAGAACCATTAAAATTATAGGCTCAGAAATATGGAATGTTGTCAATTGAAGTTCCGAATGTACGGTTTGTCATAATTTTCGTTAGTCATAAAGCGTTTTATTTCTGAAACGGTAAATATTTTTTTCAGCATTTATAGTAAACTAATCTAACCTAACCTAAGTATGTATATACTACATTCTGATGGCTTTTCCAAATTTTCTGAATAATGCACGATTTCATTGTGTTATGACTAAAATAATTAGGTATGACTTACGATTATTATGACTCATGTAAATTATGGGACAAAAAGGTACATGGACACTGTACAAGTTTTTTTTGTAATGCCACACTGCCAATTCGGCTGCTTCAAACCACGCTGCAATAAAGCAAGTATCAACATTATTTCCTTCTTCCCCAGAATCATGCCAGCCTACGACAATGCTGGGGCCACTATATCCCTCGAGGACGAAGCCCCGCCGGAGCAAGTAACTATAGTCACAGAAAACTTCGACTTGAACCAAAGAAGACATCAGTTCCAGTCGCAGAAGTCTACGGTTACTTCCAGAAGACAGCAGGCAGTTTGCGTGAGGAGAGCCCATAAGCGATATGGATCGAAAAGCAACCCTAACGTCATTCTAGATGGGCTCAATATGACTGTGCCTAAAGGAGCCATGTGAGTATACATTAAATTGCAATGTATGTGTATGTATTGTGTTGTATGAGTGTATCTTGCAAGATGACATTGTATAAAGTAAGCAACGCAAAAAAAATATAAATTTGCATGCTAAGTATGATAAAATTGTAGAAATAGCAGAATTTTGTGGGTGGTAGGGCCTTGTGCAAGGTCCGTCCGGATAGCTACCACCATCTTACTCGCTAATCCTGCCGCTAAGCAGCTTTGCTTGCACTGCTGTGTTCCGGTGTGGAGAGTAAGACAGCCGGGGAAATTACGGGCACAAGAGGCATTTCATCTTAGCCCTCTAGGTTGGCAACGCATCTGCAATACCTCCGGGGTTGCGGGTGTCTATGGGCAGTGGTGATCGCCTACCATCAGGTGACCCACTTGCTCGTTTGCCTTCCTATTCAAATAAAAAAAAAATAAGCAACCTGTTGTCTCTGTGCCACCTAATGGCATTGTTATTTTCTTGGCTAATAAATATAATATTCTATTCTATTCTATATGTATGTATGTATCTTGCGACTCAATTTTGAAGCAGATTTCTTCAACCGATTGAGTTAAAACTTTGCATAGTTAAGTAAATCGGATAACTATACAATAATCTGGTCTATGACTCTTCAATGGTTGGTCCGATTGATTTGAAATTTGGTACACATATGTAGAACGGATGACAATGCAAGTTAGCAAAAAATATAGTCAGCAACAACAGCTTGTATTAAATGTGTTTTTTTTGACAGAAACTTACTGTAAAACTAAGTCCTCCGTCGCGTCTGTCTGTATGTTCGCGATGAACTCAAAAAGTCCTTAACGGATTTTCAAGCGATTTTCTCGAATCGCCAGAGTGAGAAGATAATGTGTATAATTAAATAATATAACTTGTCAAGGTTTTGTGTGAATTCATTGAAATATAACGCTAATTCTTGGGAGTGTCAGGAAAGTTCTAGCTGGAACACAAATTTTAATAGATAATGCACTAAAAAAGATATGTCTTTTTTATAAAATATGAATATATCGTAAAAAGATGATAAAAAGTGAATTTAAAGTAATATCGGTCAAGAAATACAGAAAATACGAGAGTTTTAAACTACTAACAAGAAGATTAGAAAGATATGACATGTGACGTCATTTGTCACAACGCCCATATAAATTCTATATTAAAATTCAGTTTTCCTAGAAAGAGATAGAGACAAATCTTTGATAGCTTATATATATCTCGGTGGTTTTTATAGGTATTTGAAAAATATTTTTTTATATTGTTTGTTACATATCATAATGCTTGTGCTTTTAATGAAAGCCATGAAAAAAAAACACGGGAAACGGCTAGTTATCTAACTAGTCTAACTTAATATTATAAATGTGAAAGTATAGATGGATGGATGGATGGATGTTTGTTTGTTACTCAATCACGCCAGAACGGCCCAACGGATCTGGATGAAATGTCTGGAATATAGCACAGGCTTTTTATCCCGGAAAATTGCGTAGTTCCCGCGGGAGAGCGATAAACGAATTCTTTGCAGACAAAGTCGCTGGCAACAGCTAGTATTATATAGAATTAGAAAGTCGTCGAGACAATATTCCGAAATTCCTTCAATGGATTACAAGCAAATGGAAATGGATAATACGACGATAGATATTAAAGAAAAGCGTTGAAATTCCGACCCCTGTCTGCTGAAATATCCGGGTCCTGAAGAAGGAAGCTCTTAATTTTATTGGGGTACTTAACGCCATTTTCCCATTACAGTGGGTCCGCGAAAAATATAATTTTAACTCGACATTCGGATGATAAATTGTCGCAGACTTCTTGTTATTAAATGGAACGGAAATATACTTAGGTTTGACGTGAATAAATTTTAAATTGTGACTTGAATATGGACTGAGTGTAAATTTTCTGTCGCTTCTCGAATTTGGGGTCACAAATATTTTTTATATAACTGGAAACTGCTGTTGTACTTAGTCATTTAGTCGAGGTAGGTATTCTTAATTATATATCAGCTCACGTTTTCGCTGGGATATCCATTAGAGCTCATCCAGACAAATAACCACAAATTAGTTATGATTCGGAATTAGGCAGACATAAACCAATTAAAATAAGTGAGTATCACGTGTATCCAATATTCTTTAGTAGAACATATATTATGGAAGTAATGAGATGCGTAAAGAACATTGCAAATCGTCGTTAACTCTAAACTAAGAAAAGCTTGTTGTATTCTGTCAAGATTCGTATTAACTGCTTGTCTTACTGCGCAGATGGTAAAAGCCCATCGAGGGAATTGGCGAAAATCTTAGGTATCATTTCAAAAGCGCTGCCGCTAGCAACCCATTACTATGTTGATTCCTCTTTCCACTTACACGCCCACAATTGACAACATTTCATAATTTCTAAGCCTATAATTTTAATGGTTCTCTGTATTTTGTTTGAAAAGATGAACATGCTGACAGTTTAATTTTTTCGCTAGGGCTTGTATTTAATTTATAATTAATTTATTAATTTGTGCTTATTCTAAAAGGGCGTAACTCCGGTACTATCACAGAATACACACTTATCCCTTTGTCTTTTCTCTATAGAAAAAAAAACTGACGTTAATTTCAAATTGACAATGTTAGGTCCTATTCTCCAATATTTGATTTTCGAGGTTCGCTTCGTGCTGTTCTGCTCATACTAATAGTCATTATCTTGAGAGTGAGAGAGAAGGTATGCAACGAACTTCGAAAATAGAATTTCAGAATTGCCCCCCTTGTACTTTGAAGTTGTCAAAAATACTAAACTATGATCGCTTATTTTTTCCCGTGAAAAAAGCAAAGGCGTTTCACCTATCCTGTGGTAGTTTTGGTAAAATTAGGACATATTTTTAATTAATTTTTATTTTTTATAATAAGCGATATTAAAATTATATAAACATATTGCAGTGATCAGGAGGCAAAATGCTTTCGAATCATATATACATTTTCAGGTGTTATAAAAATGAAATGTTGTCAATTACGCAAAACGTGGTATTTAGGTCTTGCTACGTCAAGCTCTTTCTAATGACGTGATTAGTGAACCCAGGACTTCAGGCTTCATAGTTTAACAGGGACCTCACCATGACGTCCTAATTCCGACTCAGTTCAAGTTTGAGCTGTCACTTTTAGTATTAATCTGACAGCGAGCGAACCTAAACTGAATCGCATTAAGACGTCGTGGTAAGGCCCCTGATCACTATACAACCTCCGCTTTATTTCCATCTCTTTCTTGCAGCTACGGTCTTCTCGGCGCCTCAGGCTGTGGCAAGACGACCCTTCTGTCTTGCATCGTGGGCAGGCGTAGGCTGAACTCCGGGGAGATATGGGTGCTGGGCGGAAGACCTGGAAGCCCGGGGAGCGGGGTGCCGGGACCACGGGTCGGATACATGCCGCAGGTAAGACCAGGGATGTCGCCAGAGTAGACAGTGGTAAGGTGACGCAATCATTTGTTACAGCCTTATTCATAAAAAGTTAGAGGCTCGCTATAAGCTCGCTATAGGACCGATGCAAAAAAACATGATTCATAAACGTCAATTAGCGCTAATCAGTCCTTCAAGGGTCTGTTAAGTCTTCCGAAAATTAGCGGACCGTAGACCCTACTTTATCTCTCTGCTAACTCACAAAATGGCTGCCACACATGTGAACAGCTGATTTTGGCAAGAGCAAAACCATACGCAAGACAGTTTTGTTTGTTTTAAGTTTGTATCCCCTTCGAGAAAGGTAAAGGAAACTAGACCCACACTGCCTCGTCTGTCGTGTTAATTCGCTGGTTTCCCGCTAATTCGCTGCCACTGCTGTCATTTTTTTTTTAATTCACTAAAAAACCATTTATGGTCTATGATTTGTCAAGGTGACAACATAACGCGTCTAATCCATTCATCAACAGCTCATTAGTTAACAGACTGCTAGCAAGCGTTTATGAATCATACTTTTTAACAACTGTCAAATAAGCTTAATCAGTCTGTTAACTAATGAACTGATCAAACCTCAATTAAGGATTTTTTATGAATAAGGCTGTTAGTCTTTCACTACAAAAGCATAAATTCCTGCGTAGGTGAAATGCGACTCAAACTTACATACATACATACCGTCACGCCTCTTTCCCACAGGGGTAGGCAGAGACTACTCTGTTCCACTTGCTACGATCTTGACATACCTCTTTCGCTTCATCCACATTCATCAATCTCTTCATACATGCTCGTCGGTTTCGGGTGACTCTGACCCGAAAACCGACTCAAACTTACATAACACTGACTACATACATAACATTCAACTATACCTACTTAGTTAAAAAGGCAACTATTAAAACACTAGTAGGTACTATTGCATTTTGCAATTGCAATGCCATTTCAACTATAAACTACTTTGAAAATTGTGTGGTTTGGTTTTTACTGACCGATCGACCGGCTTATCAAACAATAGCTCGCTGAATCCACAAAGGGATAAAAACGGTAACGAGCGGATTCGAAATCCAATCAATTTCATCCGACACTCGAACAAACTTCCTGCCTTAGAGTTAGCTGTAGCTCTCAATTGTAACCATATTCAAATTAAGGCCATAACTCATCTGTACCACTTTAATGGGCCAAATATCTGCCATAAATAATTGTGGACGTAATCTGATAAGTTGAAGAGAATATTGGTATTGATAATGATAACTATGCGATGTGTAGTCTATCGCGCTTTTGATGTATTATCTATTAGCATTTTTTGTGTGAAATTGTAATTTAATTTACTTAATTGGATTTAGTTTAAGCAAAGTCAATTAAGTATTTCACGAGATTTAATTTTTCTTTCTTTTCAAATATTCTGTTTTAATGGACGTAAGTCTGGTAATAAAACATTTTCATTTCATTTCATTAATAATATACTCCCTTGCAAAAAAAAACGGGCACCCATGGTTTTTGAATTTTATGTGCATAAAAGCTAATGCCTAAACCCTAAAAAACCATAGGCGCCCGATTTTTTTGCAAGGGGGTGTATATATATTTTTTCTAATGATTGTATCTTTTTATGATACAAGATAATCATTTATTTAAAACTACAAACTATTAACAACTAAATAACAACTAAGAACATTAAAACTAGGAAAGTTGATTTAAAGTAAAGAGTTAAAAATGATTAAAAATTAACCTAAAAATCCCCTCCTGTTTCGTGCCTGGTTCAAAGGTTTCCATTCTGGTCGCGTTGCCTCTTTGAACTGCAATGGCAACCTTCTGAACCACCCACGAACCAGAGCGAGGATTGCAGCCCCTATAACTAACTAACTTGGCTCAGGGACCCAAATAGGGTCTTGGCCTCCGAAACGAGAGCACGCCATCTGTCCCGATCGTGCGCAGCTTCTTGCCAGTCGTCGACTTGAAGACGTCGCAAATCCGCCTGGACACTGTCCCCCCAGCGATACCTGGGTCGCCCAACCGGCAGCCCCTATATTATACATTAAATAACATAATAAATGTTTCTCTCTCTCTCTCTCTCTCTCTCTCTCTCTCTCTCTCTCTCTCTCTCTCTCTCTCTCTCTCTCTCTCTCATTAATAATATTAGGGAATGGGCGAAAATCTTAGGAATCATGTCGTAGACCATGCGGCTAGCAACCCATCACTATTTTTTCCCTTTCCACCTAAGTATACGCTTACAATCATGTTAAGCGTGGCCCTTAGGTCTTATTTTCTCAGGCTCTGTTTACCCCGTAAGGGATGGAGACGTGATTCATGTATGTGTGTATGTATGACTATAATGTCATACTAATAACTAGCGACCTGTCCCGGCTTTGCGTGGGTGCAATTTAATCAAAAAATAAATGATAATTTGTAATACCGAGTAACATCTTGTTTTAATAAGTCTAGTTTAGGATCTATGAGGGAACAGATGAACATGTATGTATAGTTATTATGTACATACCTACATACATAGCATATCAACATCATAACCCTCTTTTGCCGTAGTCGGGTAAAAAGTAAAGACATCAGTTAAAAATATGTATGTACTAGCTGTTGCCAACGACTTCGTTTGCAAAGAATTCGTTTTTCGCTATCCCACGGGAATTTTCCGGGATAAAAAGTAGCCTATGTGCTATTCCAGGCTTTTTTCTATCTATGTGCCGAATTTCATCCAGATTCGTTGCGCCGTTCTGGCGTGATTGAGTAACAAACAAACATCCATCCATCCATACTTTCGCATTTATAATATTAGTTAGATAAAGTGGTTTCTGTGGTTATTTTACTACCTACCAGAAGCAACCTTTTCAAAACATTTATGGCCTGTTTCGCCACTCTCTGTTAAGTTCCAGTTATAATAAGTGTCAGTTATCTATGGTTCCATCTCTATTTATTACTACGGAACAGACAGAGACGTCATCATAGATAACTGACAGTTACGATAGCTGGAAGTCAACAGAGTGGTGATACAGGCCCTTTACCACGTATTTTTAATGCATTAGCCGATTCAAATAACTAACCCATAAGAGTGAGTGAGATAGCAAGATGAACCCGAATGGCATTCGAAAAGCTCACGAACCGTAATTTTATTCTAAGCTAGCAAAAATATGCAAACAAATTTTATTGGACCACTGAATAAGGTTGGGTGTGAAATTTTGCACATTGGCAATAATTTTTACACATAAAACCTGCCTTGCAATTTTGTCGAAACCGATACGTACCTACCTACCGATCCATTAAAGCGAGATACTCACGGTCAATCCATTCGCTGTCCATCGCATGAAAACCACGGGCTGTCAGTTGCGGTCATGACTAAATTACCCCTCCCATACACGTAATGATATCAAACCTAATTGTTAAGTCAAACGTTTCATTTTGAATTTTAAGCATTTTTTTCTTTGTTAATGCTGCCTTTATTACTTTTTTTTTATTAAATAAAAAAAGGTGATAAAAAGCGGGGTTGACGTTTCATTCAACGCAAAATTACTTTTAGATGAGCAACCAAATTTAACATCGGCTGTTCCTGTTTGTCATTTAAAATTATGTTTTAAATTTTCCCGGTGTTTATTGAAATTTCATAGTTATACTTAGGTACTCACTCAAAAAAAAAAAACAATGTTTGCAGACAGTGACAGTCCGTTGTACATTTTGTTCTTGTAGATTGATTACACTTTTATCTAATAAATAAATGAATATGCAAGTTTAATAACTCTACTAAACTTATACTAAAACTGTATTTTCGTTTATATTTTTTTCGTACCTACAATGTGCAATAAAGGATACCCCGTTTGCACTGTCTATTGACATTGCAAAGATCCAACAGAATACAATTCAATTGAGCCTCTCATAAGGACAAACGAGAAAACTTTGCCCTTTCAACCGTGTTTTATTATTAGATTTTTCATTTCAAATGGTTCTTGTCCCACAAACATACTACGTCTTCCAATTTTCCGATATTTCACTAATTCAGGATTTTTCGTACATACATCACAAATCACGTCTAACTATATTATTATCCCTTATGGGGTAGACAGAGCAGCAAGGCAACGAGACATAAAGGCCACGTTTAGCATGTCGTTTGATTATTTGATTGAGTAAATTTCGTGTTCGTTCGTTTTTATTAATTTAAATATTATTTAAATCTCACTTAGATATTATATAGCGTCTTTCAAACATTTCCGCTTTCGTATAGCGTTCAAAATATTCTAAAACCGCGTTCCACCAAGTTATCCATGTCGGACAGTGAATGGCCAAATTCTAATGCCCAACATAACAAAGCGGTCAGCTTTCCGAATTTACAGGGAAATGTTAAAATTATTGCCGAATTTTATGGATTAATGTGAATGAATTAACTTTGTGGCCTCCGAGTTGTTTTATGATCGCGCTTTGAGTCGCAAAACAATGAGCGGGAAAATTGGGAATTTCGTTTTGCGAGTAGATTTAAAAGTGTACCTACCTATGTGGTGTAGACTTTGTAAAAGGTTTTCATTATTTATTCTGCATGTTTTTATGTTTCAATTTAGTAACAGCAAATCCCACGCACTTATTGAAATGCATTGTATTTTTGTCAGATAGTTTCGAACCTATACGATAATCTGAAATGTCAGGACCTCTTGGTAACAGGCATTCTCACTATTTATCTATCTATAGCAGCCCTTAGTTCGTCCGTCTTCGGACATAGGCCTCACAAGGCAACAGGTATTACAAGTCGTATTCTATCTATTCTGCTACTCTCGTGCGTATTACTACGTAGTAGGTATCTCGAATATAACAGTTACGGCGCTGTCAACAGCAAATGACCTTGAGCAGCGCCACTCTTCACACATACGGTTCGCATGCCTGTGAGTGAAAGAGAAGAAACTATTCCGGCAGCTTGGCGCGCGTCTAAAATCTTGCAAATAAGACACAAATAAGAAGAAATTAAAAAAAGTATGGATTATTTGTGAAATATGACTCGTTAGCCGTGTAGGTATGAATATGTTGACTTCATGTTTTTAATTGCAGACCCATATGTCGAAAAAATAAAGACATAGAACCGTTTAATGATGATTTTAAGACCAATCTTTGCAATTATTTTCTATCGAGCCGATTTTGTTCAATTATGTATCGAGTCCGTCTAGCGTGTTTGAAATATGATGAAAATTAACATTATATTTTTTTTTGTATTTTTTTGCGTGTAGTTTTTCTTAAAAAAGTGCTTAAATAACATCAATTTCAACAAAATTACGTGTTGTCAGCCTCTTAATCTATTTTTCTAAGCACAACATTGTTTCATTATTAATTAACAGCTAGAACGGACATGGCGGATGCAATCGTAACACGGTGAGTGCACCACTGCGCTCTGATATATTATTTGTGACGCTAGAAATGTCGACACATACGTTGATAGGTACAGACGGCCCTTGTCCCCTGCATTGCGTAGAAACTAGTGATGTGCCATAACCAGTTCGTTTGATGGCATTGTTGTATTCTGGGATTGTTGCCAATGTTGTCTTAAGAAAATCACGGCAACTTCATTACACAATATAAAACAAAGTCGCTTTCCGCTGTCTATCTGTCCCTATGTATGCTTAGATCCAATGCCGGATTTAGAAGTCTGCAGGCCTCTGGGCAACAAAGGAGTACAGGCCCCTGGACCCAAATTATTTTCCTGTCCAAGTTCTGTTGTTTACTAGTCTGAATTAGTTTTTTTTTCGAAGTCTATAGTGGGGGCCCCTCTTTTGTGGAGTTTTTTCATCCGAAAGCCAGTTCCCTTGTGGTGGTTCGTAGCCATGTTTGGTAATAATCGGTCTAAGAGTTTGAAGAGTATCAGCTCTGTGCCAGAATGATGTGAAGCATTTTAAGGCATTAAATTGAATTATTATTTATTTTACTTTATAAGGGTTGATAAGCTATTTGTCTTTTTTGCGTGAGGGGTTTATTAATAATTTCAATACCTAGTTATTTAGAAAATATTTTGTTCCTTAACTCGGAATGCGAAGCAATATGCTTGTTTGTTGACATTGTCTATTTACGAGTAATCATGAATCTCAGCAAAGAATGTTTATCTTAAGTGGTTGCTGCTACTAGTAAGTAATTATACACATAACGCGCTAATTGTTTCCTGCAATAAAAGCAGTGTATTACTATGCCGTATGCAGGTGTAGTAATAGATATTTGAATTCTTTTACGCTATTTGTGAGTGTGTTACACAATGTGGCTTCTGCTTTTATTCTCTGCTCTCATATCTATCTATATCTTAGAATTAATGGATTTGATATGGGCCGTGTCTTCATAACTATAATTGAAGACATGAGTGGATGAAGGGAGTATGTCACTCTGACGTTATCTACGTGGACGAAGTCGCGGGAAGAAGCTAGTGTAAGTCATAATTATAGTGACCAAGTTATAGTAAGCTGTTCGTTCATTCATGGGTGACTGGCCATAACATTATTGGGGTAATATTACCGTGAATATTAATCATGCAAGTCAGTTTGCTGTACAAATTGGTTTGCGCCTAAGCCATGTCTGATTGCTACAAGATTACTATAAGACTACAACAAGATTACAATAAGATTATAAACTTCAACGATAATTACTGTGGCGCGGTTAGTTACAAATGATGTTACAAAATTAACTTACACTATTAAGAATAATATTTAATATTTGTTTATTTCAGTAGCTATGATAAAAATATTTGAAAACTTAGAGTATGAAATACCAAATTAATCAAGAAATTTACTTCTTGATTTTTAATGTTTACTTTTTACGTTTTACCGTTAAAAATTCAATTTCTAAACGATACTGAAAATTAGAACACATAGAAAAATCCGAAAAGTAAAGCTATGGCCATATATTCCCGGCCATAGCTTTACTTTTCGGATTTTTCTATGTGTTCTAATTTTCAGTGTCGTTTAGAAATTAAACTTAGAGTATAATTCTGCCCTCCTAATTAAAAAAGACGTATATGTGTGTCATATGAAACGTATAATACATCCTTTTTCATTAGGACGGCAGAATTAAGACAGCACACTACTCCTATAGATATATTACTGATATCTCTTATGTGTGTAATTAGATAAGTAAGTTAGTTATTTATATTGGCACTATCGAAAGCGGGTAAGGCACGAGTAAGCATCAAAAAATACAGAGAAATGAAGCTCGAAGATCGCTCCGTAAGACACGCACACATATATTTACTTTTATAATATACACATACATACATACACAAAACACGTCTTTATCTCTTACGGGGTAGACAGAGCCTAAGATAACAATGACTACAGGCCACCTTTAGCAAGACTGTACTTTTATAAAGAAGCAATAATATGCAGAAGTTGTGATATTTCCTAAGAAGAACCCCCTTATTGATAAACGCTTTATAGGCTTCTGCTAACTTAGCAATCGTTTGTCCTTATCTGTGAAAGATAAATGTCAATGTGGCAGATAAGGACAAACGATTGTTAAGTTAGCAGATGCCTAGAGATCGTTTATGAATAAGAGGGTAAAACTCTTCTTGTTTTTCTTTAGAAAGTGGCATTACTTATTCGGAGTAAATTGTTTTAGGAAGTGGCGCTGTTTGGGGAGTTCTCGATCCGGGAAACGATGATATACTTCGGCTGGATCGCCGGCATGACCACCAGTGAAGTCGACGAGAGGGTCGACTTCCTACTGACGCTTCTGAATTTGCCGCATCCTACCAAGTCAGTATTATTTTCATCACTACATATGCCTGTCCCTGGGTGAATATTCAGCGTTTTTGCGGCGTTTTTTTTCTCGTCATTATCGTCTCAGCATATACCATTAAAAGAGATGATGCTGAGACTTAACTATTATGACAACGAAACACAGTATGGATGCTGCATTTAGCTTGTCCAAAGTTGGTTGCAGCTTGTCCTTCTGTTAGGATAATAATTGTGGGACGACAATGACGCATGAACCGAGCGGTCGAAACGCTTGAATATGTATGTATGCTTAGATCTTTAAAACTACGCAACGGATTTCGATGATAAAGGATAAGGATTTCAAGATAAAGGTTTATAATGTATAATACATGCATAATATAATAGAGAAACACTGATTGCACCCGTGCGAAGCCGGGGCGGGTCTCTAGTTCACCATTAAAATCCATTTTAACGTCTTTGTAAACAAACCATTTTCATCAAAATTTTCTTTTCCTTGTTTCTTTGACTTTGAACCATGAGTTGAGAATTTTCAAACGGAGGTTAGTATTTACTTTCTGTCGCGGCATGGTGACTTCATTCGTCAATATTTGGAAAGGTTGACACCATCTTAATTGCACTAAATGTTTAATGTTATGAAGACGTCGTATTTTGCTAAAAAAAAACCGGCCAAGTGCGAGTCGGACTCGCGCACCGAGGGTTCCGTATCATTATCTATAAATATCTATAAACCAGTGTAAGCAGAGCCCTGCTCCAAAGCAAAATGTACGCAATGTGGGGTCACTTTATATTGGTCACTGATATATACAGACATACATACATATTTACGGTTTTCGCAATTATTCCTTAATCTGTGCTATAAGACCTACCTTCATACCAAATTTCAAGATTCTGAGTTCACGGGAAGTACCCTGTAGGTTTTGATTCCCTTGCGAGTTTCGAAAATTTGCGGCATAAACGACTTTTTCTTTTGATTGCGTTGGCTTAGAAGTTTGATTTTTTCACAGCTCCAAGGGGCAGTAGACCTGAAAATTTGAAATAAATTACAGCTTGATACCTCAACGCGTTCTTGAGAAAAAGGGTCTTGACAGACGGACAGACGGACGGTTGGACAACAAAGTGATCCTATAAGGGTTCCGTTTTTCCTTTTGAGGTACGGAACCCTAATAATAAAGTCCTATTCTGTTCGTCATTGCCTTTTTGGATTTCAATAATTTGATGTATTCATTCTTGAGCTAGCGTAATAGCTATTTTATAAGTACCTATCACTATTCTACGAGTACCTACACACAAATCACTGTTATATAGGTATTTAGCAGGTTACAGGATAAAACAGATGTACTTACAATACGAATTTATCCCTTAAAGAGATCTTTTTCAGTTGACATTTGAACGATAAAGGATTGACAGGTCTTAAGATATTACAGTAGTCGCGTAAAGAAAAGTTATAAGGACCGATCGAAACTAACAGGTGGTAGGACCTGAAGGTACTTACGTCCGTTATTATTGTCTACCAGGCAAGTGAAGACACTGTCAGGTGGCCAGCAGCGGCGGGTGTCGCTGGCCGCAGCTCTGATCCATCAACCAGAGCTCGTGATCTTGGATGAACCCACCGCGGGAGTCGACCCTGTGCTGCGGCAAAGGTAATAAGTAGTAAATGTGTGGAAACATTAATGTACATGTAGGTACCAGTTAAGGTTTTTTTTTTTTTTTTTTTTTTTTATGTGAATAGTTTTTAAGTCTCCGAGATTTAACTGTAGGTTTTACAGTTGTTTGTTACCTGTGTATTGTTTGCTCTTGAACTGATTGTTCTGGATTATAAAACTAATCTAACTTAACTAATAAAGTTCTACAGGACCATTGCAAAGCTTCTGAAAAAAACATGGTTTCAGAGAAAAAACGAGTTCTAACAAACATGGCATACGAAATTAGGGCAAATGAAACGTGTCAGTGTTTTATTTTACAGTTTATGCTTTGACTATTGAAGGCTTATTCAACGATATTTCCAAATAAACAGTACTTATAGCCTTAAGCCGTGGTAGCCTAGTGGTTTGACCTGTGGCCTCTCAAGCAGAGCGTCGTGGGTTCAAATCCCGGGCTCGCACCTCTGAGTTTTTCGGAATTTATGTGCGAAAATTACATTTGTAATTTGCCATGAGCTTTTCGGTGAAGGAAAACATCGTGAGGAAACCTGCACACATCTGCGAAGAAATTCAATGGTGTGTGTTAAGTTCCCAATCCGCACTGGGCGCGCGTGGGAACTATAGCCCAAACCCTCCAATACACGGAGGAGCCCTATGCCATGAGGCACGCCGAATTACGCGACAATTTAATAAATAAACGACAATAACAACAACATGTACTTACTGAAATTATAGCGAATTCGGAATAAAAAGGCTTATAAATAAATAAAATAGCCTTATTAAACTATCTATTACATTAGTATAATTCTCGCAAACTACGCAACAGCGTATGATACTGAGTCTAAAAGGCAATATAATTAGCACCTTCAGAATTGAACTAACTCAATTCAAATGTTGACGGTCTATAAATAAACTTTGTACTAAAAGTTTTCAGGTTTTGATTCTTAATGACACGCAGCTTCATAATTGTAATGACTCTATTCAAAGCATAGACGTTCTAAAAATAAGCATTGTATTAAAGTTTCGAGTTCTGTTTAAATGATACTTTGTTTCAAATTGAATCAGTTCAATTCTGAAAATGTGAATGTCCTACAACGTAGTGTTTTGGAGTGTTGTAAATTTTTAGAGGGCCATGACGAATCTGACTCCATCACCCTTCTGATCCACGCCTGTATACTTGTCTATCTCTCTCTGACAGTATCCAATCAAAACATTTTGGATCCACAGGCTTCTATGGAGTTGTGATTTCATAATCCGTTTTTTTGCAGTATCTGGGATCACTTGGTGGAAATCTCGAAAGGTGGCAAGACTACTGTGATCATCACCACTCATTACATCGATGAGACTAAGCAAGCCGATATCGTAAGTTTCTTTTAACATTAGAAACTTAGACGGTCACAGGAAATTCGATTTTTCTTAATAGATATCCCTCGAGTTAGTTATGATGATGAAAAGCTTTTGCCCGAGATTTTGCGGGATTTGGCCATCACTAAGACGCGGCCACCGCTGGAGGTACTTTATTTAAGTTAAGTACTAAATAAAAAGAAGAGTCCTGGGGAGTTACCATGACGTCTTAGTGCGATTCTATTCAGATTCAGTTTAGGTTCGCTCGCTGTCAGATCCATACTAAAAATTACAGCTAAATCCTGAACGGAGTCGAAATTGAATCGCGTTAAGACGTCAGGGTACGCCCTGATCTTGTTCGGACTAACTCTAATCCTAAGGAAGTCTTAGAACCTTGAAATTTTGCATAGGTAGGTAGAGATTCTTAAGGCCCACTTGCACAGTCCAGTAGGCTTATTGTCTAACTCGCTCGCAATCGCCATCGTGTTCATTTTGAGAGTTCATGTATGGGCTGACATTTGGCATCGGAATCAGCTAGCTGTCACATTCATACAAGAACTGTCAAAATGAACACGATGGCGATTGCGAGCGAGTTAGACAATAAGCCTTCTGAGTTATAAATTTAATCGCTAACTCGGGGTTAGGTTTCACAGTTCCATACATTTTGACACTACTTAACCCCGGGTTAGCATCTAACACGGGGTTAAGTCGTTAACCCTGGTCCGTGCAAGTAGCCCTTCATGATGTAAATTTTAAAAAAGACAAGTTTTTTGACAGTAACGAAATCGTGCCGTGGGATTAAGCCAGCTACACATAATAGGACGATGACAATAAAGTGACTGTGATTATTTCAGATCGGCCTCATGCGCGGAGGCAAATTCCTCGCCGAAGAATCCCCAAGCGTGCTGATGAGACGCTACCAAGCGGAGAACCTTGAGGATGTGTTCCTGAAGTTAGCAGTCCTTCAGAACATGGGGAAGCGTCGCCGGTCCAGTATACTCGCTGACATTGTGGAGAAGGTGGAACTGCCGACCGTGCCGGTTAGTAAAATATTGAATCTTTAGCCTCCTTATATGATGATAATGATGTGCTCCCGGCCGTTTTCGACCATGGCAACTGCTTTAACTCTTCCTAGGGTACGATTGTGTACTCGCATGTGGCTTGTGTAGCCAATCTTTTTCGTAAAAATTCGCGCGCATTGCGGACATGTGAGCACTCCAACAATATGATTATAATCTCCTTATATATGAGTTTATGGCATCCATCTGGATCTGGAGTAAGAAAAAAAGCTCGTCCTAAAGCAACATATCAGTGCTGGAATTACAATCCCTGGGCATGTCCTGGAAGAGCTGGAAGTCGCTGCGCAAGATCGTCCCAATTAAGGATTGCAGAATGAATGATGATAATTTTATAGATTTAAAAAGAACACGCTTAATAAGCCTGAAATTTACGCTTGGTTAATAAACATCAGTTTGACATTAGCCTCTAGAAACTGACAAAACATTGTTTAATTAAAGTTTGTATTTTTATGAATGAAGGATTAAGAGTTTACACTAGGTTTTTGTTAAATATGAAGTAAAATTAAATGAACTGTACCTATCATGTTTGTAATATTTTTACGCTTGACATCAAGTTTCACTCTTGTTGGTTAGCGAAAAACTAAAAACTTGTTGTAAAACATGTTTTGTCTGTATCTGACAAAGGCGTAGGTCAAGGTGATCGACAAAGACAAACAATGTTATATCTAAAAAAAGCTATAGGTATAAAAACTATAAATAAAGCGATTCGACTTGTATTGGTCTTTTTGGAGGACCTTCTTCAAGGGTAGGTGTTGGCGTTATACGAGTTTAAACAAAAGCGTTTAAAAATAAAGTAATCCTCCATACTATCTATCTATCTATCTACAGCCATTGTCCGTCCACTGCTGGACGTAGGCTTCCTTCATATTGCACCAACTTTCGCGATCCTGGGCTCGCGCGTCCGTAACGAGCATATCAGACAAAAGACGAAAGTCGTCGACATAGCCCGAAGGATTAGTACGTTGAAATGGCAATGGGCTGGTCACGTTTGCCGTAGAACTGACAACCGTTGGAGCACACGTATCCTAGAGTAGAGACCACGTTTGGGAAAGCGTAGTGTGGGACGCCCAGCGACGCGTTGGACGGATGACCTTAGGAGGACAGCTGGCAGTGGCTGGATGAGGGAATCCTCCATACAAACCAGATTAAATAACAATCTAGCCCTCGAAAAGATTTCTTACTGAACTTATTTTTGTAGGATCCAGCAGCTATAGACATTGAAGACGATATCGGTGAGATATCTGGAGAATTCGGTGACAACGTCTCCATGAGCAGCAAAGGTCGTGTGGTGGTGACTCCAGACATTGCTTCTCCTATGGAAGCCTTGCCACCTGAAGAGAAACCTCCGACCACCTGCTTCGAAAGAATTAAGCCGATGCAATGGCGACACATGAAGTCACTCATGTGGAAGAATTTCCTGAGCTTGTTTAGGAATTACAGGTCAGTTTATTTACCAGAATATTAACGTATTAACACATCATCTCATCATCATCATCTTTCTGAGGATGAGGTCATTCTATGAGGGCCGCATAAGACCCGTATTTACGTACGATGCTCTTTGTGGGAGGCCTATGTTTAGCAGTGGATATCTTTCGGCTGATGATGATGATTCTGAGATGAAGTATGTGCAGTGGGACGTATACGTGTGGGACATTCAGCTAAAATAACTTTTTTTTAACTAACATAATTATAATCTCTATTTGTTTCAGCCTCCTAGCTTTCATTGTCGTCCTCCCGCTTTCCCAAATGGTACTCTTCTGCATCGCTATCGGCCATGACCCTGTGGGGCTCCCCATCGGTATAGTGAACCATGAGCTTGGCGAGAACAACACCAACGTACCCTGCAACTACGAGAAGACTTGCCCTCTGGATCCGAACACCTATGAGTGGAATTTAAAGATGTTCAGCTGCCAGTATTTGGACTTCTTGTCTAAGAAACAATCCAATTTGGTAGGTTTGGATATTTTTTTTTTATATAAGAGGGGGAAAACGAGCAGACGGGTCACCTGATGGAAAGTGATCACCATCACCCAGGGCACCTGCAATACGCGGGGAATCACAGATGCGTTGCCGGCCCTTCGAGAGAGATTTTCAAGAGTTAACGTAATTTTAGAGCCCTGCCTTACCGGAACGCTATGACGACATCGCCACCCATATACTAGCTGTTGCTCGCGGCTTCGTCTGCAAAGAATTTGTTTATCGCCATTCCGCGGGAACTATGCAATTTCTGGGATAAGAAGTAGCCTATGTTTTAATCTAGGGTACCAGCTATCTCTAGCTATATTCCAAATTTTATACAAATCCGACCAGCCGTTGGCGCGTGAAGTTAGTGTGATATCCCAAATATTTATCACCTTTGTGAGTGTATCACGAAAGGTCACGTTATAATTAACTCGAGTGCAATTGTTGACTTACAACCCTTGGTTAACAACGTACAAATTTGTTTGCGATGCAAAAACAAACTGATAATTTCTCCCTAACAAAGGCCACATTGTTTTATTGTTCGCGATATCTGAATGGACAAAGGGAAACAAACAAAACAAATAACATTACAGTAAAGCAAAACCATCATTAACTACCTTACAGGACTAATGGTCCGTGAAACCCCCCAAGAAAAAGGAGGGGTGTTAGTTTCGTTCAGCAATTTCTTGTGCGTTTGTACCTATTTCCGGATTTACTGATTTGGATTGGATGGTGTTATTTATGACAAAATATTTTTGTAAAAAAGGTCAAATAAATCAATTATATTCCATGCTGGTCTTAGACCATAGAAAAAACATTCAATGTACCGTCAACTGGGGTGACTTTGGTAATTTTGGGGCTACTTTGATAGTTTTAAAATTGCTATAAAATCGATATTATCCATATCCGGTGAATGTTTGGCATGTAGACGCAAAGGCGATCGACGAAGACATAGATTGGAAGCAGTAAACGCAAATAAAAAATAATGGTTTTGTCATTAAAACTACTTTTTAAAGTCACCCCGTAAATCAAAGTCACCCCAGTTGACTGTACCAGCTGCTACTCTTCTCGCACAGATCGTAAAAGCCCATCGAGGAAAAGGGCGAAGATTTAAGCAATCATGTTATAGGTGATGCGGCAGCAACCCATCACTATTTTGATACCCCTTTCCACCTATCGATGGGTCCAACGTACATGGGCTAATCTAAGTCATTCTAGCTAGGCTAGTCTAAGTTTTTTATATTTTGCATATAGTTCCATTTACTTTGTAATTTTTCTATGGATTGGCCCTTATACGTAGAACCCATCGCTATACGCAATCATACTAGAAGTGGCCTTTAAATCGAATAACTATAAAATAACAGCGATATAAGCTATCAAAGATTTGTCTCTATCGCTTTCTAGAAAAACAGAATTTTAATATAGAGATTTAATGGGAGTAGTGTTTTATGATGTCTCATGTCATATCGGCACGCTTATTACGTAAAACTCCCTCGCGATCACCATCGTTTTCATTTTGACAGTTCATGTATGGGCTGACAATTGGCATCAGAATCAGCTAGCTGTCGGTTCTCTATCGTTTGCCCGAATTTCATATGCCATAAATGTATTGTTTGCCATAATGATCATTTGCCATAACTCTTTTTTCTCTTTATCTGTTAATTGTTCAGGATTGTTATGAAACAAACCTAACCTAACCTATAGAGTTCTACAGGATTGCCATTTCAATGCTCCTGAAAATTTACGGTTTCAGAGTAAAATAGAGTTATGGCAAACGATAATTATAGCAAACATTACATTATGGCATATGAAATTCGGGCAAACGAAAGGCTCCGAGCGGATCTCTCTTTCTAATTGCTGTCTAATTAGTAGTTTAAAGTTCTTGTATTTCCAGATTTCTTGACCGATATTATTTTGAGTTTAAATTTTTGTCATCTCTTACGATATTTTCATATTTTGTTAATGTGATATAATTTTTAATGCGTATTCCTTCGCAGGTATACTACCCCACGAAGGAAGCGGCGATATCGGCGGCATACCACGGCCAGTGCCGCGTGGTGCTCATCTTCCAAGCCAACTTCTCTTCGAGCCTGATGGACCGGATGGGAGACCCTCGTCACGCCTCTGAACTTGACATCGAGAATTCCGAAATCGAAGTCCATTTGGACGACACAGGTACCTACCCAAGTAACAATTTCTTGTCCTATAGCAGTCCATAGAACGTATTTCAAAAACCACCTTTGGCACTATAATAGACCTAAGAAGGTTGTATTATAACTCCGATCTGGCGCACTTATATCTCCATTCAGTGACATAGTGGAACATTAGCAGTGTTAGTTGTGACATTTTAGGTCTATAAAGTAGATGTAATGGTGTCTCGTATGACAAATTTAGTGATACAAGGGGCACAGTAACGCTATTATAGTGTATTTTTATACTGTAGTAGCGTTCATGATTGCATTTTATTTCGTCACTTCCTTCTTCAGATATAATATATAACCAGGTAGTCCTTTAAACCTACAAGGCACCATTCGCACAATTTAGAGACCGATTTTAAAATCGGGTAGTTTTTTTTTTTTTTTTTTTGTCATACTTCCACCTATTTAAGTCGCCTGACAGCCGTTGCTGCCCATTCTTTTTTCGTGCGAGGCACCGTGCACATCACTTTCTTAAGCTAAATCACAAGATTACCTACAAATTAATTACTTAAGTTTAATCAAAAAATAAAAATCATGCCGAAACGCGGCTACGATCAAAAAATTGAGCGTTACGCAAGAAAAATTAGACGGCTTGAGGAGAAACAAGACCGTAGACGACATCGAATTATCAGTTCGTCAGACTCTGAAGAAAACACAGGTAAGTGAAGTGTTTTTTCTCATAAGTGATAAAATTATGCTCAAAGGGCTCAAACGCTCCAAATTTGTTCACGCTATCGGTATCAGGAGGTTGACTGCGGGTCAACACGATGATAAAATACCGATCACGCCTAGAGGTTAACTGCGGGTTAACACAAATGGCAATCAAAGGATCCACAAAGGACACCTTTTTATGTTCGCGTCGTCCGTGGACCAACATATGACGAGGACGATAGAACTTAAAAATCAATTAAGTACGTTAATACAAAAATAACTAAATTCAAAATTACTTTCATAGATATGAGTTTAAATGATATCATTCTGTCTTGTCTAGAGATTAACTGTGGGTTAATACGAGACAACCACGACAGCGGTTTTATTAAATCGATCATTAACGTAACTTTATTTTCTTTACCGGGCGCCAATCTACCCGCAATTTTTTCTAATGAATAACGGAAATTTATGTATTCGTTTTATTTTGGTTTTTAGACAACGAGCCACAAATAATCGATAATCCGACATCTCCGGCCCCTGGCGAACCCAGTCAGACCCCGGATAATGCTGAGCAAGACGCGGATGGCGGTGAGCAAGCTGGCGGATCAAACCCCGAAACTTTGGAACCAAGCCAGGCGCCGACCGCCGTTCCAGAGTTGGACCCCGACATATTATCGGCCCTTGGAGAAGCCACTGAGGAGACTCCTAAATACGGTGAAAAAATTCACGAAAAATTAGCGGGTTTATGGCTGCCAATATTACGCAAGGGCTTGAACAAGGAAGCTAAAGCAACGCTAATGAAGCAGTTTTTGATTCCCGAGAACTGCACACTTCTACACGCCCCGAAATTGAACGCAGAGATTTCGGCTGCCGTATCAGACCAAACCAGATTTCGAGATAAACGAGTTGAATCCGTTCAACAACAGTTAGGTACAGGGATTACAGCTCTGAACAAGGGACTTTCGCTCCTTCTCGACGGCGATAAGGACAGGATAAAGGCTATAAAGTATCTAAGCGATAGCTGTCGCATCTTATGCGACGTTCACTTCATAGAAACCGAAGCCCGTAAGAAGTTCATAACACCTGGACTGGACAAATCATTTTCTACCATCATCCAGGAGATCGATCGAGACGATACGCTCTTCGGAAGCAAACTTTCAGAAAAAATAAAAGCCTCAAAGGCTATAGAAAAGCAGGGCCTACAAATTAAGAAATCAGCCCCAGTTAATAAAGCACCTTCGACGTCTACCGCTCAAGCATCCACAGCTAACCGGCCCCGGTCCCAGGTAAACTGGGCGGGCCCCCCTCGCTACACGTCAAGCAGGGGGGGGCGGGGAGGACCACGGAGGACGCAACCAGCGGGTCGCAGGGCGCCTCAGGCGCCAGCCACGAGATCACAGTCCCAAGCCAAACCTCGTGCTCCGACACAACAATAGAGGTACGAGTACATGCCGGTAGAATTAAGTACTTCTATAATTGTTGGACTAAAATAACGAAAAACTCCCTTATTTTAGAATGGATAAGCAAAGGATATTCCATACCATTTTTCCGATCAGTGAGACAGTATCACATCCCATCAAATTCGTTATCTAGTATCGAGGAAGCAGATATGATGCAGGCTATTAACAAACTAGCGGAGTTAGGCGCGATTTCTAAGTGTGAGCGATCCGACGGCGATTTTATCTCGCCAATCTTCCTAGCACCGAAATCAAATGGCGATAAACGGTTTATTTTAAATCTGAAAGCCTTAAACAAATTTATACCAAAGTCTCATTTTAAGATGGAGGACCACAGAACAGCAGCAAAACTTATACCAAAAAACGGTTTCTTAGCAACGGTAGACTTGAAGGAAGCCTACCTTTTGATACCGATTTGTGAAGCTGATAGAAAGTATCTTCGGTTCATATTTAACGATATTATCTATCAGTTTCATGCTCTGCCATACGGATTATCTGTAGCACCGCGAGTCTTTACAAAGATAATGAAGGAAGTAATTACTTTCCTAAGAAACAAGGGTCACAAATCGGTAATTTATCTCGATGACATTTTGTGTATAGGTAATTCCTACCAAGAGTGTTCTGCCAACGTAAACGAGACTTTGGTATTGCTACGGTGTTTAGGTTTCGTCATAAATACTGAGAAAAGCAACCTAAAACCGCATCAGACTTGTAAATTCTTAGGTTTCATGTTCAGTACCGTTGATTTAACCCTTTATCTGCCTTCTGATAAGCGAACTAAAATAGCTCAACTAGTGAAAAAGTTTTCATCTTTGAAAACATGTACTATACGAGAATTTTCACAACTCATTGGCGTACTAGTCGCTGCTTGTCCAGCAGTTAAGTACGGATGGCTGTATACAAAAACATTAGAACAACAAAAATACCGGCAGTTGGTTGAACACAATGACTTCGAAACCAAAATTAAGCCCAGAAGTCTAATTCTAGCAGACTTACAATGGTGGGAGCGAAACATTTTTACAGCATCAAACGACATGAGACCAGACGAGACCACTTCCCTGGAAATTTTTACAGACGCGTCTAGAACAGGTTGGGGCGCCTTTTGCAACAACAAAAGGGTAAATGGTGGGTGGAAAGACGACGAACTCTCTTTCCATATTAATTATTTAGAGCTTCTCGCTGTTTTCATGGGATTAAAATGTTTCGCTCGCGACCTACGTAACTGTGCTATATTACTAAGAGTAGATAACACAACAGCAATCAGTTACGTAAACCGTATGGGTGGCGTACAATTCCCGCACTTAAGCAACTTAGCTAAGTTGATATGGCAGTGGTGCGAGGAGCGCGACCTCTGGTTATTTGCTTCGTATATAAATACGAAAGACAATGTTGAAGCGGATCAAGAATCCCGGAAGATAAACATTGACACGGAATGGGAACTATCAGATTGGGCATTTAAATCTATAGTTCACAATCTGGGTCAACCTGAGATAGACCTTTTCGCTTCTCGCACCAATGCAAAATGCACAAACTATATATCTTGGAAGCGGGACCCAGATGCTTTAGCAGTCGATGCGTTCACTATCCATTGGGGGCCTAAATTTTTCTACGCATTCCCGCCTTTCTCATTAATCCTTAAATGCCTAAGGAAGATTATTAGTGATAAAGCTTCTGGTATTCTAGTGTTTCCGTACTGGACAGGTCAACCTTGGTTCCCCCTCCTTAAGACAATGCTAAAGTCAGACATCCTTTTCTTCACCCCTAACAGAGATCTTTTACAATCGTGTTACAGATCCACACACCCGATGCACAAGAGGCTTACCCTGGGAGCCGCGAAGCTCTCCGGGTTGCATTTACGCGACGAAACATCCCGCCTATCGCCATAGATTTAATGATTCAATCATTATCTGAAAGCACTCTAAAACAATATAGCACCTCTTATAGACTCTGGTGGCAATATTGCTTAGACATGAAAATTAACCCTTTTTGCCTTTCTGTACCACAAACTTTATCTTTTTTGACATGTCAATTTAACGCAGGGGCATCCTATGGAACCATAAATAGTCACCGGTCAGCCCTGTCTCTGCTAGCTGGCGACAATTTAGGATCCAACGAGAACATAAGACGATTATTAAAGGGTATTTTCAAACGTAAGCCCCCCATCCCAAAATACGTCAATACGTGGGACCCACGGTTAGTACTAGATTTTATCTCTAATTGGTCCCCAAATAAAGACTTAACCCTGGAAAAAATCACCAAAAAACTTTGTGTGTTACTAGCTCTCTGTACAGCCCACAGAGTTCAAACGCTGTCCCTCATAAAGATATCTAAGATTGTAAAAGGCCCTGAGGAGTGTAAGATACCAATCGTAGACGTGATCAAGACTTCAGCAATAGGCAGGGAACAACCGGTGTTGATTCTGCCATACTTTAAAGAAAACCTGAATATTTGTCCAGCCACGACTCTAAGTGATTATATTGATAGGACGTCTAGCTTAAGACCAAATAATCTAGACAATTTGTTGATTACACACAAAAAGCCTTACAAGAAGGCGTCTTCGCAGTCGATTAGTAGATGGATCAGGCAAACACTGGCGGAGAGCGGTGTCGACGTGGCTGTGTTTGGGGCACACAGCACGCGCCACGCGGCCACCTCGACAGCGGCCTCCGCCGGCGTCAGCATTGAAACTATAAGGAAGAGGGCCGGATGGACCAGTTCTTCCCAAACATTTGCCCGTTTCTATAATCGACCTCTTCTGAGCGATGATCAGAACTTCGCTAGATCGGTTTTTTCACTAGAATAAGATTTATGTTTTGATTCTGTTTACTAGTGTATTATTCTTACTCAAATCAAGAGAGAAGACTGTTCTCATAGCGATAATTGTATCAATTAATAGCTAAGACTCTATTATGTAATTATGGTCAAGAAATAAAACTTTTTGATAGTTTCCAAATAAAATTTTATTCGTAAAATTAACTCTAAACATCTACCTGGTTATATATTATATCTGAAGAAGGAAGTGACGAAATAAAATAGATGAT
The DNA here is from genome assembly GCA_963854515.1 of Pandemis heparana. Taxonomy (NCBI): domain Eukaryota; kingdom Metazoa; phylum Arthropoda; class Insecta; order Lepidoptera; family Tortricidae; genus Pandemis; species Pandemis heparana. Next base: position 8,756,150 of record OY978028.1, read on the forward strand.
CAAACGAACTTCTAAGTGAAGTTCGATCATTATTTTGTGAGTCACTTCCTTCGAAGATATAAATCACCCGCCCATCCCAGAACCCTAGGAAAAGTTTATTTATTTCCCTCTCTAAAAAGAATGAGCAGCAACGGCTGTCAGGCGACTTAAATAGGTGGAAGTATGACAAAAAAAAAAAAAAAAAAACTACCCGATTTTAAAATCGGTCTCTAAATTGTGCGAATGGTGCCTTGTAGGTTTAAAGGACTACCTGGTTATATATTATATCTTCGAAGGAAGTGACTCACAAAATAATGATCGAACTTCACTTAGAAGTTCGTTTGATCATCTATTATAGTCCGTTAACTACAACTGGTGTAGATATTACGCAATTTATCCAGCATAGTGTTTTGATTGTGTGACAAACAGTGGACTTCACAAAAAGATACGTAAAAGTTACTAAAGGATTTATATATCGTTAAGTGAATGTTGAATACTGCAAAAACCATGTGCGACAAAAGTTTTACTGATAAACTAGTATTAGCTTTACTTGATATTTTTATGCGCCCTTCATTTATTGAGTTTTGAATAAAATATATTAATAATATAAAATTAGATTCCGTATAGTTTCTATGCTTTATAGTGAAGAAGTGAAGAAGTGGCTTTTATAGGCTAACTATAGTACTCATAACAAAATATTCGCCGCCATCATGGTAAAAATCAGGGTTCCACTAGACTTTAGCCGGGTCACTTAAACTCTTTAAATGAAAATACACTTGAAAATCAAGGGAAAGTTCATGTGCAATGTGTATCTATTCATAAGTGTTGTTTTTTATTATTATTGTGAACTGCAATCACTATAAATGTCACTGGGGTCTTTATTAGTTACTTCGTCAATACAAACAAAATTTTTACGGAACCACATGGCGCTGGTTTTACCCGAACTTCTCGGTGAGTGACTTTTGTTATTGTGATTATGATACATAATTATGCCTTTACAGGTCAAAATTATCATTTAAAAGTAGCAGTTTGCTTCTTGTATATGTCAAATTTATCATATAAAGGTAATAAAAAAACAGCTTTAAACGCTATTGAGTTTTAAAAGACCAACCAACACCATTATAGAATGCTTCGGCCATATAACAGCGTATTACAGACGACTGCAGCAATGAGACTATAATAGAAATATAAAAACTACTAAAGTACTTTTAATCGCTATAAAAATGTCCTGAAAACCGTTTTAAAGTAAAACCACTCTGTTACAGTGTCATTATGACTACTATAGTACCATGCACCATAACATTGATTTGTGGAACCACAATAACTTAAAATTATTGTATTGTTGAGTCTTTATCACTACTTTAATGTAAAAACTGTAGTGGTCAGCAGGGAAACCTTACAGTGCTAAATAGGTACATAATAGTGATTCCGGCTACTGTTATACAGTAATATCGCTCTGTACTGGCTACATTCAAGCTTTTTATAGCGCTTGACAATAACGGCTCTATAAAATGGTTAAGTAAACCTTTACATCAACAGCTAATAGGACTATTTGGTTATATACCTTATAGAGCAAGAAAGTATCAACAAACGCTTTTATACGACGAACAGGTACAGCTAAAACCTTTATAGGACATTTACTCGACATTTTTGCTACGTAACCCCAAGTTATAGGGCCAAAATGTTACTTGGGTACCTACAGTCAAAAATGCTTTCGCATTACCCAAGAATCTGTTTTTGAATAGCTTAAAACTGAATAAAACATTCTTTTTAATGAATCTGGCGTTACTTTGCGGAGGTCCATTTTAATGAACACAAAATATTTACCTTGCTACTCCGCTACTTACGTGCAAGATAACTAAGCCTGTGCGAAATATATTATGTTTTGCACGCAAGCCCTCCCTCCATTACTGCCACACAAAACACATAGAAATCCCACAAACTTAATCATCCCTAACACCACACAAACACTGACGCAAGTTTCGATCCCTCTACGGGATCATTCTCAAAGTTAAAGAGCACAACCGATGCACATGCGAACCACCGTCGTACGTCGTCGTCGTCGTTGTGTGTGGCAGTAGTGGAGGGAGGGTTTGCATGCAAATTATATACCTATATTTCGCACAGGCTTAGTTATCTTGCACGTAAGTAGCGGAGTAGGAAGGTAAATATTTAGTGTTCATCACTGAATAAAACGTTCAGTGGCACTTGACAAAATACTCTTTTGTGATTTTTTGAAATGACTATATTTTTCATGTTTTTGTAATTTTCATTGCCATGCTGTTCTGAGAGTAAAGGTAGATAAAATATAGAATGTATCAGTTGCTTCTATTCCCGCGCAGATTGTAAACATTTTAGGAATCATGGTATGGGCGATGCGTCTAGCAACCCATCATTTTTTTTATTCCCCTTTCCACCTATACGCCCTAATATCATGCTAAACGTGGCCTTTAGGTCTTGTTACCTTAGGCTCTGTCTACCTCGTAAGGGATAAAGACGTGATTTATGGATGTATGTATGTATGTATAATTTTTGTTTATAAACGTGAAAACTTCGGGACTGTTGGAAGGGATTTGAATCCGCGCTTTTGGGCTAAACACGCCAAGCATCCTACCATCTAACCCCCTTATTCATAAACGCACTATAGGCCTCTGCTAAGTTAGTAATCGTTTTTCCTTATCTGTGAAAGGTAAATGTCAAGGTGACAGATAAGGACAAACGATTACTAAGTTAACAGAGGCCTATTATAGGCCTCACTATAATAGTGCGTTTATGAATAAGGGGGTAAAACAATAAAATCCTTCACAGTTAATCAATTGCCACTCCAGACCAACTCGCCAAAAAACTTAATCACTTGTATACGCTATTTTAGTGGCATAAGAAAACTTGGTTTCTAAGCAATATGCATAGCAATAGGCTCGGCCATTTTGAAAAAATCCAAGAATGGAACCGTCAAATAAAGTCCTATCATCGGATCTGCTTTTACACATTTCAGAAAAAAAATATTTATTCTAGCTAATCAAAATAGCACGCTATTCTATCCTTAAAGAAAAACTTTTTATTGCCATTGTGAAAAACAGCAAATTGGTTTAAACTTTGACAACGGTATGTGTTATTAGTGCGCTACTTTTTATTCTACAAACTTCTGTAATATAATTTAAATTGAATGGATATCTTAAAAAACTTAAATCAAATCGCTTTGAACATTTCCAGTTCATTGTCATGGAAGACGAAAAAAAACCTCTTTCGACTTAAATAATTGCATTTCCAATATTTCACGTTTGTAGTCCCCATGCAATTATGAATCCAATTGGCTAAGCAATAAAACTGATATTGATGTTAATTTCCGTCGACGTCCCATCTCTAAATGAAGCTTCGGATATCTTGTTTGTAGTATTTCGTCGGAATTTGCTGAAATAAATGAAATACTAGGTACACTGTACAGTCGTGCAGATATAGTTTTAAAAGTTTGGGCAAAGTTGGAACTGGGCAGCTTTAAAGGGTCTTTATCACCAAGGGGACAACGTTTGACGGACACTGATGCTTATAAATATAATAAGTGCGACGTATAATAGGACATACTACTAAAATTTTGATAATTTTAGAACAACTTTAAACACTCGTTAAAATTTCGTATAGTTAAGACAACGCCTGTAATAACTATTATTGCAGTTTTTTCTCAGCACGTGTTAATAGGGGTTTAATAATTTACCCGTTTTGGCTTTTAATAATTTACCCGATTTGGCCCGTCGCGCCTTGGCCCCCGTCGCACCATGACTAAGAATCGCGAATCGATTCGAAACTGTCGGACCTTTTCCGACGTAATAAAACGTGAGTTATCCGTTTGTGTACATTAATATGTCTGAGCCTCACGGTAGTTTTATATTTAAAAAAAAAAAGTTTAATAATTTAGTCACATATAGTCACATTATATTTCAATAACAGATTTTGCAATAGGTAAACGACATACAGTGGGATGTTTGGTAGACAATCGTAACTTTTTGAGATGGGAGAGTCATTTGGAACATTTTTGACCGTGTTTACTATAATTATTACAATTACCGTATGTATTAAAGATTTCCAGAAAAAAGTTGTACTTTGGACGGTATTAAAATATTCCAATATGATATTCTAATTTATTACACTCCATCAAACAACACGAAATAAACTTTATTCAACAGTTCTTGTAACTTTACGCGTATTATGTAAATGCTCTTTGAGGGTGTATAATTATGTATTGTTCTCCATAACCATAACTATTTCAAGTTTTAATTTTAGTGTCAAAAAGGGAGGTGGAGAGGGGCTGAGGAGAGGTAGGTGGGGGTGAATTTTTGACACCTAAAAATGACAGTGGAGTAATAGCGCCGTTAGCAAGGGTGATTAGGATCCAGTTTACTCTTTAGGTTTAAAACATTTTATACGTACATACATACATACTACATACCGTCACGCCTCATTCCCATAGGGGTAGGTTTGTTCTACTTTGTTCCACTTGCTACGATCCTGATATACCTTTTCGCTTCATCCACATTCAATCCCATAAATGATCGTCGGTTTTGGGTACACACTAAAACACTTGACTTGACGACCGGATGGCCTAGTGGTTAGAGTACCTGACTATGAAGCTTGAGGTCCCGGGTTCGATCCCCGGTCGGGGCAGATATTTGTATGAAAAATACGTATGTTTGTTCTGGAGTCTTGGATGTTGAATATGTATTTAAGTATGTATTTATCTATATAAGTATGTTTATCCGTTGTCTAGTGCCCATATCACAAGCTTTGCTTAGTTTGGGACTAGGTCAATTGGAAATATTATAAACGGGATGTGAACCGCGATTACTAATATTAATATTTCGAATGAACTTAACCGTGAATCATTAAAAACTCTTAGGTCAATTGGTGTCAATTGTCCCAAGATATTTATTTATTATTATTTACTTTTCTTAAATTGAGTCCAACTGTACTGGACCGGAGATACAAAGGAAATTCTCTAAACTATCACAACGAAAATGACATTTACATAATAGTACATACTCGTATTCTCGAGATAAAACTAACGTTTCATTTCAGCTGGCAAATACTTGAGTTACAATTTTGAAGCTCAAATAATACTGGTCTAGCTGAAACTGGGGGACTAGACACGTATACCGGGTGGGGCCTGTGACAGGAGCAAAAATTAAAAAAACAGGGGCCTTACCTTGACGTCTTAATTCCGACTCAATTCAGGTTTTAACTGTCATTTTTAGTATGGATCTGACAGCGAGCGAACCTAAACTGAATAGTATTAAGACGTCATGATAACCCCCCAGGTTCTGCTACTCAAATGGAACTACTTTAGTTCTGCAACTTTCAAAAAATAATTCAATTTTATCATTATGTTTATTCCAAACAAATTAAATGGTATTTTCAATGTACATACCTACGGCATCCAATTAGCCTAAATGACATCGCCTGTTATAACTAAATGACGGATTTAGCAATAATGCTTGTCCATTTAAACTTTAAGCTATAATAAAAATCGCAATATCTACAGGTTATCTTTAAAAGTTGTAGAACGAATGTAGCTAGCTATACCTACGCATACATATTATAAACTAGCTGTTGCCAGCGACTTCGTCTGCAAAGAATTCGTTTATCGTTATCCCGCGGGAACTACGCAATTTTCCGGGATAAAAAGTAGCCTATGTGCTATTCCAGACTTTTCTCTATCTATGTGCCGAATTTCATCCAGATCCGTTGGGCCGTTCTGGCGTGATTGAGTAACAAACAAACATCCATCCATCCATCCATACTTTCGCATTTATAATATTAGTTAGATTAATAATAAAATTAAAATTTGTTGAAATAAGTTAATTAAAAAATATAAGTAGGTTATTAATTACTTACCTACGTAACACTACCTAAGTTACTAGTTAAAATGAAATGGAAACCAAACACCTAAATCACAATCTGAGTAAAATAAATCAAATAAATTACCATCAAAAACAAATAAGTTAGTATCAAACAAATTAAGTACCTAAATAAACGTGTCTTCATGCAAAAACCCACCCTCCTTCCACGTAAAATTTTGTAGTATCTGTTCAATGCTAGTTATTATTGGGTTTTTAATTAATTTATTTTTCAGATAAACAGGTCCAGTGGATGCTGGCCCGAGACATACAAGTGGCATTCATGGATGCGACGCAGAACCTCGCTAAATCATGCAATCTACCTACACGTCTGTTGTCCATTCCAGTTTTCGTAAGTTAAAGTTGTATTAACATTTTTTAATTATTTACTATACTTTTAATATTTACGTTGTAAATAATTACAAAAATAGTAACAAAAATAAACTAAAGCCTACCCCCTACCTACCTACCTACCTAGACCTTAAAACTAACAAAAATAAAAAATATGCTAAAAATTACAATTAAACTAGCTGTTGCTAGCGACTTCGTCTGCAAAAAATTCGCTTATCGCTATCCCGCGGGAACTACGTACGCAATTTTCCGGGATAAAAAGTAGCCTATGTGCTATTCCAGACTTTTCTCTATCTATGTGCCGAATTTCATCCAGATCCGTTGGGCCGTTCAGGCGTGATTGAGTAACAAACAAATATCCATCCATCCATACTTTCGCATTTATAATATTAGTTAGATTAAATTGGACCTTTAAGTAGGTAGGGTATGATTTGCTTGTAATTACCCAATCATAATTTTTAAAGCTTTCTAACGCACAGTTTTATTAAAAAAAAAGTATTTAAAAGTTCTAAATATACGATGCTTTTTACGCTCTCAGAACAGTAATAGAAAAGAATGGAAAGTAGCTTTTTCTAAGTGTAGAGCCAATGGAAAAAGTTTTTTTCCAAAAAAACATTGTTAAACAATTCAAGGACTGAATTTGTTCATAACTAAAATTATGTGAAAACGTGCGATGCGGCAAGTTAGGTAGTAATTAAACAGACTAATAAGAAAATACATCATTCTAATCAATTACCTTGTCATAGAAATACAGTTGCTTGTAAAGAGACTTGCTTATAGACCGCCTAACTCCTTTGAAACTTTCAGGAAAAAGGAAAGCAAGCAATACGTGTTTTGTGTCCAAAGTTCCCACTTCTCACTAACTATTTGTGACATATTGCCAATGCCAATAAATCAATACGGTCGGACGTCGACCCTTATAAGATCACATTTTAGTAGTCGGAGCTCGAGTAATTAAGTGAACAGAGGTTATTGGTTATTAGGAGTTATTTCACCGAATTAATTGGATATTTTCACGTGGCCGTATGATAGTGAATTTATGTTACGACTGAATGGCCTAGAGGTTAGTGACTTTGGCATTGATTTGCTAAGGGCTGGTTCCGGTAGGTACTCGTAGTATTAAGTATGGTGGGGCTTTTATTTAGTCAGATGCGTACTTTATGAAGTTCGTGATTAAGTAGGTAGTAACCCCAATAAAGTACCTGTAGGGGTTACTTAAGCCTGGATAACTTTGGCATTTGGGATTAACTCGGTCCAAGTTTCATTGCCATGTGTTTGGTTGTAGCTAACCGTCCCGTTTTTATGGTTTTTGTAAGACCCGTCTGTAGTTTTCATATGGGCCAAAGTTACCCTCTATTTGGGCAAAGTTACCAGGCTTAACGGTAACCATTAAGCTAGAACCAACTTTATCCTGGACAACGTGAAGAGGTATAATTTTAATTGAAACTTTTACACCATTTTTCTTTATTTGGTAGGTGACCTGCCCCAATCTTAAGATTATCGTATTATTTATTGGAGCCCTGTAACTAGCAAAAAATCAAAATTAGGGCTGAAATGAAGAAGTTGTTGAGTTAAATCGTTGTTAACTGTCAACTACAATACAATACAATACAAATACTCTTTATGGAACACCACAAATCAGTACAAAACAATACAGAAACATAGAACAAAGTATACAATAGGCGGCGGGGTAGGCAGTATACTACGTATTGGGTGTGTGGGTGCCAGACGTAAATAGACACTTGAGTAAGACAGACCTACGTAGACGCTAGCCAGACGTTATTTTGCACAAACGCTTTGATGTGTGTCAGAATAAGCGAAATGAGCTCTTGAATAGGTTAATTGGAAGGTATCCTTTCTAGATACTAGCTCGCCTTTTCAAATTTGGTGTTACTTTTATCTGTTTTATCAACTAGGCCTTTAAACTGTTCCCCATGATTTCGTCTGTGAAGAATCCATTTTTTTATACGACAAAACTAACGAGGAAGTCGGTCACCTGATGGTAAGCGACCACCACCATGGATACCTGCAACACTAGAGGATTGCAGCGTAGCCAACCAAGAGCGCTAAGATAGAATACCTCTTCTGCCAGTAATTTCACATCATTTGTGGTTGTTTCATTTCTTATAATATGATGCGTTTTGTTATTGTTTTAGTTCCATGACCCGCCAATCTACGGTCTTTCTATCCCCATCTTGACTGACTTTGCTGGACCTGGAGTTATTTTGACGTAAGTACTCTACCGCTGATAAACTTACGACGCATCAGTAAATATAGAATCTTTTTATTTGCCCGAATAACTTCGACACTGAAAAAATCCAAAAGTTAAAAAAAAAGTAGAGTTAAATTTTAGAACGACAAAACATGATATTTAACATGTGCAAGTGGTTTAATTTATAGACGAATAGCTGTTGCCAGCGATTTCGTCTGCAAAGAATTCGTTTATCGCTATCCCGCGGGAACTACGCAATTTTCCGGGATAAAAAGTAGCCTATGTGCTATTCCAGACTTTTTTCTATCTATGTGCCGAATTTCATTCAGATCCGTTGGGCCGTTCTAGCGTGATTGAGTAACAAACAAACATCCATACTTTCGTATAATATTAGTTAGACAATTGCATGTAATTAACGTGATAATGTTAAATAATAGGTACTCGGGAGCAAACATTTTTGAAGTGAAAACTTTTTAGCGGCGTTGAACACTTTTTGGGATGGGTAAAAAATGTTAACTCGCGTCAGGCGTAAGGCGGAGAGTTTAAGTTAGTATCAGAATCCTCTAAGAGCTTATTTTGAAATTCGAAAGAAACTGGAGTCGCGTTCGATTTTTGAAGTGTAGTAGGTACGTTGATTTCGTCGCTTTAACGTATACTGTGATGCTGTGAGTTGCCGTTGTACGTTGCGTTTGGCCTAGTGGTATAATGTGTGGAGTAACAGAGCGTTCTCTCAGATGTTCAGTTCAAATCTCGCGTAGAAAACAGTTTTTCTTTTTCTTTTTTGTTTCTTTTTGCGCGACTTGCGCGAGTGTGCGTGTGTGTAGTTTTCACTTCTGCCGGCACTCCCGGTGTTTTTTTTTTGCTGACAGAAACTCCATGCTGCCTTTTAAGGCAAACATGAAGGCTGGCAGTTGCCGCGTAAATAATTAATCAACCGTAAGCAACGAAAATAAGCAGTATCCTAAATAAATAGAGTGTGTGGGTTGTTTTAGAAATATCAAGCCCTCGAGACTGGTACCGAATTGAATTAATTGCAATAGAAATAGAAATGTTGGAACTTTTGCGAGTTTCATAAATTTTACGGTCGGAGTTTGTTTTTGAAGTGACAGCTGAGTAGTTTAATATTGTGACGGTTTTAAATCGTCAGCTTCGTCGTTTTACTTCGTTAAATTTACTAACGTCAATATTTTTCATACATTTTTGAGTTAGTGGCAGGTAAATTCTACTTTAAATAGTAGGAGTGGTTTCGTAGACTAGGTAGGTTAAGTTTGGCCCTTTATGTCACTAAATTAAAAATATTATAAATTACATTCTTTGTACATTTGAAATACAGTAAAAAAGAATGAATTAAGAAAAGAAGAAAAAAAAACTGATTTTGGTGATATTTGCGAAAGTATAATTACTAAAATGGTGTGCTTACGATTTTTGAGACCAAAAATCAATCGCTTCGAAGCAGTCAATTCTTCTTCCACTACATTTTTACTAGCTGATGTCCACGGCTTCGTCTGCGAATCGTTTATCTCTCTCCTCTCTCTTACCTTGAAAATGTAGCAAAAACTGCAAAGTGCAAACCAAGTGCAAACAGACGGCCAGAGGCAGATAGATAGTTACATTCACATTCTATAACTAGTAATAATGCTGGAATTTAGTTTCAGGTTGTAGTTAGTGTAGTCAATTGTTTTATTATATGACAAGGAAGGCAAACAAGTATGTTGGTCACCTGATGGTAAGCGAGCACCACCACCCATGGACACCCGGAACACTAGAGGATTGCAGATGCGTTGCCAGCTCCGACGGCTATGGTAGATCACCTCATGTGCCACTAATTTCACCGGCTTACTCTCCACGCCGTATCACAGCAGCACAAGCACTGCTGCTTGGCGACGGGATAAGCCAGGTGCTACCATCCAAGTAATTAAAAATAATGTAATAACTTTGTGTTTCCAGAATCGTGTTCTTCTTGGCTGTAGCTCTGACTTCCAGTTCCATGTTGGCTGAACGCAACGAGGGTATCTTGGAAAGATCCTTGGTGTCTGGAATTACAGGTAAATATTATTTCATCATCATCTGAGAGAGAATGAAAGAGAGAGAGAGAGAGAGAGAGAGAGAGAGAGAGAGAGAGAGAGAGAGAGAGAGAGAGAAAGATTCATTTACACACAATTCATACGATATACCTACGACCACAATACAGAAAACAGACAGTCTATACAGGCCGCCCCAAGACTAGGTATGGGACATGAAGGGAACGGTCATATATATCGCAGATAAGATATTTTGCTGAAATAAGACTTTATGTTATTTTTAAAAGATAGTAGTAGTGGTGGTAGTTGGTAGTAGGTAGTAGTAGTTATACTGCATTCAAAGATATTCTAAAAATTACTTGTTCTTTCTGGGAATCGAACCGACTTAAATATAAAAAAAACATCCGTATTTTTATGTCAATCGAAAGTATGAACAAAAAGTAATAATTCTTCTTAAGTAAACACAGTATCTTAAAAGACAGCAACAACGTCACCAAATAAATGTAAGGGTCTAGTAATAAGTCAAATAACGTTCCGAGACCTTTTTTGTTTCAATAACTTACTCCAGATACGTTGTTGTAAAGAAATCAAGAAGTAAAGTAAATGTCTGTGTCTGAACATAACTTCTAGGATAAGGTCACAGCAACCATAACTTGTAAGAAGTCAGTGTATCATAAATCAGGGGTTTTCTTTTAAAAGCTTCATAAACTACACAGCCTCCCAGAGGCCAGCCAGTGATATGCACGCAGAACACCCATGACTGGAGTTGTCTTTAGTTAACACTACGTTTATCCCGTAACGCCACCGAACGGCTACATTCATGTTCAGTTGTATTGTTATCTACGCACCAACAAACTCATGGCATTTTAATGTTAATTTATATTTACTCATCATGCATTTGTCTAAAAATTAGCTTTATTTTTTAAAGATTTTTTTGTGACGAGCGTAATATGATAAAAAAGGGCCGGTTTTCCTTTCAAAAACAAAAACAAAACCGTGACACAAATGCAAAACAAAACACTCGCACAACAAAACGTTTCCCATGACCAATGTGGTCCTGGCTGGTAACATTTTTTGTCAAAGAGGAACGTGCACGTTACTTTTTTTTATAAAATACTAGCTGTTGCCAGCGACTTCGTCTGCAAAGAATTCGTTTATCGCTATCCCGCGGTAACTACGCAATTTTCCGGGATAAAAAGTAGCCTATGTGCTATTTCAGACTTTTCTCTATCTACGTGCCGAATTTCATCTAGATCCGTTGGGCCGTTCTGGCGTGATTGAGTAACAAACAAACAAACATCCATCCATCCATCCATCCATCCATCCATACTTTCGCATTTATAATATTAGTTAGATGGTAGAAAACGAGCAAGTGGGTCACCTGATGGGAAGTTAGCACCACCAGAGGATTACAGATGCATTTGGCAGATGTGCGAGTAATTTTACTGGCTGTCTTACTCTCCACGTCGGTACTGCTGCTTGTCAGCAGTATTAGCGAGTAAGATGGTGGTAACGTTCCGGACGGACCTCGCACAATGTCCTATACCAGTGGTGGAAAAACTTTTTTCATGGCGGGCCAGAAAATTACAGATATTTCAGAGAAGGGCCAAAATTATCTATACCAAAATGCAATTTATTTGACACATGATGTTTTTTACTACGTGGCTAGTCTTGCTGGCTCCTTTGCCTTTGCATCTATTATTCTATTTTATACAGAAGCACCGTCTAAATATCGTCATTCTGTGCCATAAGACTCCATTTCGAAGGAGTTGGCCCGCGGGCCGTAGTTTGCCCATCACTGTCCTACTAACCACAAAGTATCTCCTGTCATAGGTGTTGTGCAGATATGGAACAACACACAACTTAGTTTGGAAGAGTTTCGCTAAAGCGTCATGTTTTCGAGACACAGTGTTATGTAGAATTATGGACCAGCTTTGTTTCTTTTCGTGTATTTATTATAATGTACTTTTTGTTCTGACTTATAAACCTACCTACGCAGCAGCAAAAAATTGTCTCGTTACCTTAGGCTCTGTCTACCCCGTAAGGGATAAAGACGTGTTTTTTTTATGTGAATAGGAAGGCAAACGAGCAAGTGGGTCATCTGATGGTAAGCGATCACCACTGCCTATAGACACCCGCAACCCCGGAGGGATTGCAAATGCGTTGCCAACCTAGAGGACTTAGATGAAATGCCTCTTGCGCCCGTAATTTCCCCGGCTGTCTTACTCTTCACACCGGAACACAGCAGTGCAAGCACTGCTGCTTAGCGGCAGGATTAGCGAGTAAGATGGTGGTAGCGATCCGGACGGACCTTGCACAAGGCCCTACCACCCGCTTTATGTATATACTAGCTGTTGCCCGCGACTCCATCTGCGATGGATTCGCTTATCGCTATCCCGCGGGAACTATGCCACTTTCCGGGATAAAAACCATTCTATACTCTTCCCCAGGACTTTAACTATCTCTGTACCAGATTTCAATAACATTGGTTGAGCCGTTTTGCTATGAAAGAGCAACAAACATCCAAACATCCAAACTTACTAACTCTCGCCTTTGTAATGTTAGTAAGATAAGATGCTACTCAATCTGTCCTTTTCTCGCAGGCACGGAAATCCTCTTCTCTCACGTGAGCGTGCAGATGTTCATGATGATGGTCCAAGCCGCAGTGGTTCTCTTCATCGGCTTCGTATTCTTCGATCTGACCAACAACGGGCCCCTCGGGTGGGTCATACTCTTGACCATCCTTAACGGCTTCTGTGGTATGACATTTGGTAAGTACAATGAATTCATCATCATCATGATTGTTGTCATCACAATTAAAATATTCAACGTCACTACAGTGCTAGTGTCTTAAGAGGGTGCATTCCCACTGAGCTGGCAACGTCGCATATTTGGTGATTTTTTACGTTTATTTCACAGAAATTGAATGAAAGTTTCAAATGTGCGTCTGTAGTGCACTTCGTTTTTAGTTTTATTAATGCGTCCGATGCAATGACTAATCGTGATGGACTTTTATTTTCGTATTAAAGGGATAAAATAATATATCTCGTTAGACATTAGACACATTAATACACTAAAAACGAAGTGTACTACGAGTACAGACGCACATTCGAAACTTTCATTCAATTTCCGCGAAATAATCGTAAAAAACTAAAATGCGACGTTGCCAGCTCAGTAGGGATAAACGCTCTTAATATGATTGACAGTTGCCGTGTATCGAATAAATAATTTATTAATGGAAAAGTACATTATTGGGTATGAGAGCGAGTCATAACTTAAGTTCATATTTAAGTGGGACTAGCTTATTTATCCAATAAAAATAATCTTCATAACAACACTACTAACTATAAGAGTTTTTAATGATTCACGGTTAAGTTCATTCGAAATATCAACTGCAAGTGTATCGAAATATCGGGAGCTCAATAAAGGTAATCGCGGTTCACATCCCGTTTATAATTATTTCGAATGGACTACTAACTATGTCAGAGAACACGTCGACGTGTGGTTACATTAGGGCAAAAAAACTGCGTCAGCCTAAGAACTTTTTTTTGTTTTCGTCGGTTGAAAATTGGATTTTACTGTCAGTATTGCCAGCTAAAGAAAGCTTAGTAAACTGAGCATCACATTTCACACGTTTTACATTCCCGCTCTTTTGACACCTTCAATTAAGCCCCGCTTGCCTTTTTACAATAAAGAACGTTCGCACGGCGAGGCCTGTTCTGTTGAAAAATTAACAGAGCGCAAGAAAGTTCACTCTTGCAGGAAAACGCAGTAAAATTCATCATGAAGCGGCCTACTAATATCGGCCTTATTGAGGCAGTACCTAATTTCAAAACGTGATAAGCGACATTGACGATCCGTTCAATTTTAGCCAATATAAAGCCTAACTAACAAAGCACTTTTAAAGCGAGCGATGTATTCCGAATTGTCATTGTGTTAGCAAATGCTCATAAGTTTCCATCATACTTGTATACGCAACGCTCGAGTCCCTCGACTAACCAAACACACAAACATATCAGGGGCCTTACCATGACGTCCTAATTCCGACTCAATTCCAGTTTCAGCTGTCACTTTTAGTATGAATCTGACAGCGAGCGAACCTAAACTGAAGCGCATTAAGATGTCATGGTAAGGCCCCAGAGCCTCTGGTGTAAGTTTTTAACATAAAAACGTCTTGAACCCGTTCGCGTTCGTTCCTATTACTATGGAAAAAATGCGGCTAGCAACCCATCACTATTTTGATTCCCCTTTCCACCTATACGCCCACAATCATGCTGAACGTGGCCTTTAGGTCTTGTTACCTTAGGCTCTGTCTACCACGTAAGGGATAAAGACGTGATTTATGTATGTATGTAACATAATTTTACTGTCACTTTGATAGTCGGCTGCGCGAATGTTTGCTGTGTTAGACATTATCAACTACTTCTATCTGATATTATTGCCAGTGACCGTACTCAAACGTTAATTCGGACTTCTGCTATAGCAATTATGTTTCAATGACCAATGATTAATTGTTAAAGCACCCATTCAAATGAATCCCTAAAACTATTCGTGTAATGGCAATCCGAAGTTGCAAACTAAACTATTGTTTCAAAAAGGCACTCAACTCTTGTTCGCGGGAAATTGCAAAAGGGTGTATGTATTACTTGTAGGTATATTATACTCACAATTTAATCACACTTCTTTTGTCTACGTCTACCGTAAGGGAAATTCAATAATTCGAGATTGTACACAAGTTTTTGCGCTGGGTTTACTCGAGCTTAGTATTTAGAATGCTCCAATTGACCGCTGATGAGAAATCATTTACATGTTGGTGTTAAGAAATGTATCAGTAACAAGCAGAACTGTTTACTTTAATTTAATTTTTTGAACAAAGACGATAAGTGACAAGTATAAGGTCAAATATTTACTTTTCGCTTAGCAAGTAAGTTCAGCAGACTTAGAGCCCTGTCTTACCGGGACACTATGACGATGTCGCCAGCTACGAATCCTATATAAAGCAGACGTCAGTCGTCACGAAAGCGTTGCCAACTAAGTGACAGCCAACACATTTAAGTATATGAATTACTAGCTTCTGCCCGCGACTTCATCCGTGTAGAATTAGCAATTGATATGTTTATCGCTATCCCGCGGGAACTATACAATTTTCCGGGATAAAAAGTAGCCTACGTTTTAATCTAGGGTACCAGCTATCTTCCTTCTAAATTTTATCCAAATCCGTCTAGTCGTTTTAGCGTGAAGAAGGAACAAACATAACATACTCACTCGCGTCATCACATCGTCACAAACTTTCGCATTTATAATATTAGTAGGATTTGGCTACGGCAGCTGGCGACGTCGCCATGGTGTCCCGGTGAGGCAGGGCTCTTACTAATACTCGTGTCCCATTGGCAGCGTTTATTCAGAGGAGTGATTAATCTGTTTCAATTTAATCTATGCAAGTGGAAAAAGGTATCATTTACCGCCCGTCCTCGCAGTTTTTTACTCGTCGTTTATCTGCCGGCTTTACCTGGGTTTTTGCAGGCATAATCAGGAGAGGCTTTCTTTAGAAATGCTGGAACTTTGCGAAAATGTAAGGGAATAACCAAAGTTTATGCCTGAGATGTAGTTTTTGCCTGACAAAGGCTGTTAAAGGAGATATTTTTGAACCTGATTATAATGAAAGTTGTGCTTAAGTTACCTTAGCTACGGAATTTTTAACATGTTTTGGTTAGCGGTTGTTTATTTATTGCAATTTCTAAGTCTATGGTTGTTCCCGTACAAGATTCATCTTCTTCTTCTCAAACTTAAGAGGCTCCTGTCGGTGGAGAAATTTCCATGTTTTCCAGGGCCCTGTATTGTTTATTATGTGTTGTTCGATAAAGAGTCATTGTATTGTAATATTTTGGTAACAGGTTTCTTCGTGTCCTGTCTGTGTGACACAGAAAGGACAGCCACATTCATCGCCCTTGGATCATTCTTACCGATGATGTTGCTGTGTGGCATTATCTGGCCGATTGAAGGTAAATCATTTTATTATTCACAAAAATTAGGGTACTATGTACCGCGGAAGAACGAAGGTAGCCGACATAGACCAAAGAACTGCTACACTAGTGGTAGTGGGCAGGTCACGTGGCTCGCAGGAAGGTCTATGGAGCCAGAAGTAGTGATGGGACTCGAATCACGTTTCACTCGAGTCACTCGAGTAGTTTTACTGTCACTCGGACTCAAGTGAAAAACAAGTTGTCTCGGCTGTCAAGCGACTCGAGTCAACTCGAGTCGCCTAAAAATTCACTCGGCTGGCGAATGAATCGGACCACTCGAGTTGACTCGGGCCACTCGAGTTGCCTGTCCTTACTCGAGTGAGAAAGTCAAGTTAAGACGATTTGGGCATAATTATTCATAGGTGTTCTGTCAAAAATTGTTGGTTATGGTTAAAGTTATTGTTATGTAACTTCGTGCTACTGACGCTATGATGATGTTATATTTTACAAGAGGACGGCCAGCTGACTGAAAATATCGTGACTCGTATCACAAGTTCACTCGAGTGACTTTGGGCATATCATCACTCGAGTGAAAAAATTGACACTCGAGTCGTGTCATCACTCGAGTGGTACTCGAATGAGTCGGGTTTTTCGAGCGAGTGACTCGAGTGAAAAAATTACACTCGAGTCCCATCACTAGCCAGAAGGTTCTCGAGTGGCGACCACGTACTAAATGATACAGCGTGGGAAGGCCCCCACAAGGTGACCTGGTGATGGTCGTGGGCGTCAGCTGGATGACGGCTTTTTAGAGGAGGCCTATGATCAGCAGTGGACGTGGTTGATAATGATGAAATACCCTTAAAAATCTTCATTAGAATCAATCGTCCTTTACCTAAAGTGGTACCACTGTCGTTTGAACCGTTTTAATAGAGCCTGTGTTACTGTACTATGCCAGCTTTAAAAATAGTAAAAACAAAAGTTAAACTTACGTGAATCGCACTCGTCCGTATGTGACGGTAATTGAGCAGACTAAATAAATTAGGTACAGAACTGGGGCCTTACCATGACGTCTTACTGCGATTCAGTTTAGGTCCGCTCGCTGTCAGATTCATACTAAAAGTTACAGCTAAAACTTGAACTGCGTCGGAATTAGGACGTCATGTTAAGCCCCCTGCACTGTAGTATAATTCCACATTCATAATTTAAATACAGCTGGAAATAGGCATTAGTCAAAGTGCATTCAAACATACGCCATATTCACGAGTGCCTGCTGCCGCTTTCAATCAGTTATATTGACCGCTGTCAAATGCATTGCAGTTTATTGATATTGAATTGAAATTGGTTGTCTGATTGAAACATTGGTTTGGTTTGGTTTGGTCACGTCGAGAGGATGGATGAAATAAGATTAACTAAACAGATTTATATGGGGAGTGTGAATGGGTACGTTGGGAGGGGAAGGCCTAGGCGGACGTTCCGTGATCAAATTGGGGACGTTTTGGAAAAAGGCCAGGTCAAGAGTACCCGAAACCGACGAGCATGTATGAAGAGATTGATGAATGTGGATGAAGCGAAAGAGGTATGTCAGGATCGTAGCAAGTGGAACAAAGTAGTCTCTGCCTAACCCTGTGGGAAAGAGGCGTGACGATATGTATGTATGTAGGTATTGAAACAAGGGTTTTCGGCGCTCGGCTTTCGCTCTGTCTACTTTCGCCGAAGCCGAAAATAACATCATGTGATCCGCATGGCCGTTTGTCGGTTAACCAATAGTAACTTCACAAAATAACTACTAATACGCCCAAGAAATCCTATGTTTGCTCAGATACAAAAATTGCCTGTTCGGAAAACGGCCATAGTGGTAATGCAAACACAGTTTGAGTATCTTCAAAAAGTTTTCTGCTTGTTTATTTATTTTATTTTGAGATACAAGCATTTTTAGAGCGTAAAAATTGTTGAATTTTTGACGACGCTTCCATAATATTATGTTTATTTACGTATAGGTTACTAGTTTATTTAGTAAATTTATTTGTCTATCGTTCCATGATCCGTGAGTCACAGACGGTTCTGGCAGAAAATCAGTGCTGCAGGCTTCTAACGCCTTACCATAATGCTGAGCCAGCGACTGTTTCACTTTTGCGAAGACACTCATTAAATATACTGATGATACCTATAAATTTTCCTGTCTGTGTTTTACGTTTCGTTTTTGTTAAATTGTGTGCATGCTCTATTTGTGTCTTTCAAAAGAGAATAAATATCTTCTTTCTTTCTTTCTATACAATACAAATACTCTTTTATGGAACACCACAAATCAGTACAAAACAATATAGAAACAAAGAAGAAGGTATACAATAGGCGGTCTATAATTATAATTTGCCAAGTCGTCAACGTAAAATATGCTTATTATTGCAGCTCTCCACGAATTCCTCCAATGGATCAGCTACGTGCTCCCTCTGACCAAGTCTACTGAGTCATTGAGGTCCATGCTGCAGCGTGGGTGGACCATCAACAGTCCAACGGTGTACTACGGCTTTGTCTCCACTGGTATCTGGATTGCGCTGTACTTAATAGCCAGTATTCTTCTCATCAAGTTCAAAAAGGGTTAGATGTACATTAGGTTCTATTTCATTAGTTTCTGTTTCTGAATTAATAGCTACTACATTTTTGTTTGTGTTTTTATGCTGCTGTGTTACGGTATGGAGGTTATTAGCTAGTGCAATGACTGGTACATGAGTTATTTTATTTTAGTCTTCAAAGCTGGTAACGCATACCTATCTGCAAAGCTCGGGTTTTGCAAATGTCTGTGGGTAAATGCTGTTTGCTTACCATTGCTCATTTGCCTTCCTTGTAGTGTATTAAACGAGTTTTTAAAAGTAGGAGATTATATTCGTCGAAATGCATTGATAGGCTGTAGGTATGATTTGCTTGTTTTTCGAAATAGACTGGCGCTTAAAAGAAAATGAATTTAAGTGTTAAATTATCGGCCAATTGTTTTAGAAGGGTTTTCTATGGGCTATAGACCGCAATTACTGTGTCATAATATTGGGCGCTCAATTGAGCTCATCTAATGTAAGTTGATCGCTGTCTATAATCTCGTAGAAAATTTGACCATATTATGTCATATTTAGATAATGTTAAATCTTTTTGTAACTGTCCAGAATAAATTATGTCGCAAATAAATTTATGCTCTATTTTTGAAAAATGATTTTTAGAAATTAATGGGATTGATAAGCTATCGACTGTAGTGTAGAGGGGTTTTAACAAACCATGACGATTTCTTTAGTATTTAAGTTAAGATCAAATTATCGGTTAATTTAAATCGGTGTAATAAGTTTTAAATTAGCAAACAAAAATTGCAATGTGCCATTTCTGAATAAACTTGCAATATTATTTTGAAAATAATTATATAAATAGATGAGTTTTTTATATTGACTAATTAGTATAAAATAATTTGTCGATTAATTTTATGAATTACCTAATGAAAATGGCTTCATTCTTATGCTTATATATAAAACTACAGTAAATGACAAATCCAAGATCAAAAATATAATGTTGTAAATAGTACCTTAGTGCTTTAAGACAAAGTGGGTTTTAGAAATAGATCTAGATGGCTCAATAGACGTTGTTGACATTGTGATAGTAAAATTAAGGTTTATGTAAATAAAAATGGTATTAAAATTAACTGGTTTGTTTTATTTTAAACAATAATTACATCGATAACATAATAAAAAAACTGACAACAAAATAATAATAATAACAAAAGTCGCAATTTAAGTTTACGTATTATGTAAGGACCAATGAAAAGGTCATAAATATTTTTTTGGGATACTTTTGTATCACGTTTTGTACAATAAAGCCGGGTACTCATCTGCGAGCTGGAGCCTTACTATCATCTTAATCCGATTCGTTTCCGAGTCAGTTCAGGTTTTAGCTGCCAGTTTTAGTATGGATCTGACAGCGAGCGAACCTAAACTGAATCGCAATTTAATCGCATTAAGACGTCATGGTAACCCCCCCATTATCCGTAAAACTGTTGCACGTTACAGTAACCAAAAACGCTAGTGTGGACTTCGCGGCACGCTCGCGACACACGTTAACACTGTCTTTGGTAGAGATGGGCGACTTCGACTAATTTGCTGATTCGAATGATTATTCATTACTAATATCGTAATTCGAATTAGAAATTAGTAATATACTAATGCCGATAATCGAATAACGACTACTAATATTAATAACTAATCGGCGGCTGGACGAGTGCTCGGACCGAATCGGGAATCTTCGTGTCGACTCGGCGCGGTGCTCGCGTTAACTGTTAGCTTGTTAGTTAAATCAACGTCAACTCGACTGGACCGAATGGAGTGGATTTTGAGTACTACTAATATTCGAATGATTTTCAAATTAGTCGACTAAGTCGAATGATTACAATAATCGACTAATCGAATTAGTATTATTCAAAGTCGCCCATCATTAGTTTTTGGGTACTATACATACCCAGTCTTACAGGTAGCAGATGAGTACCTGGCTGCTCATTCTACCCTTAGGGTCTTTAGGGTCTTTCTAAGGTACATCCGTAGACCGTGGCATAAGTACCAGTGATCCTGAGTGTGCATTTGGCAGCATTGTTGTGGAACTGCTGCTCAGCGATCCGCGCGTGCGGGTTCACTGACACCTGGTGAGAATACTTTGCGTGAGTTGTTAGCAAACTGTAGAGCAAGCAGCGTTGCGGCCACGCAGTGGATAAAGAAATAGCTCAAAGCATCGCTAGTACGATACAGTAGAAGAAAACGATAAAAGACGACAAAAATACAGAAGACAGTAAAAGAGTACGATACAGATGAGTAAAAAAAAACTGCGATGCTACATGACTATACCTTACAGTAGCTGCTCAAAATAGTCTATCGATAGATTCTCTTTTCGTGTGATATTATCGGTAAACAACAATGACACCGATGAAAGAAAGAAAAAGCTTAGTTCATCTATGGTATCATCTATTTGGTAAACAAAATTCTAACCTCATGTGCAAATTTTTGTAAAGAAAGTCAAAAAAAGTCAAAAGTCAAAAGTTTATTTTGCAAATAGGCCGCCGAGGGCTCTTTTACATGTCTTTTTTTGAATCTACCAGCGCATTCGGAAAGACCATCATTGCCAAGAAAAATGCGCCGCAAGAAACTTGGCAGAAAGTCATTTTTTCAAAATAAAATAGATTTACAATAGTACTTCTACTTAATTTACCTATAATACAATTAATACATTTTATAAAAGGGATGTAAAAGGTCCCTAAGTTAAGTCCGTACTTTAAATTACATTGGTCTATAGTAGAGATGTATTATGTTATCAAATAAACCTGAGGCAATATTTTGTACACAATTTTGCTGATATTTTATCTCCAGTTCCTTTATTTACGATGAAATGGTTAAAAAATAACAAAAATGAGACGTTTTGAGGTTAGAATTTTGTTTACCAAATAGGACAGGTAAGAATAAAAATACCACATGTAACAATACCTATAAAAAGTAAATTTCTAAGTGACACTGAAAATAAGAGAACATAAATATCCTAAAAGTAAAGCTATGTCCGGGAATTGAACCCATATCATAGCATGATACCTCTGGTTAACTTTCAGGTTAACTTTTTTCATAACGCTCAGATGACAGATATGTCAAATAAAAATAAAAACTTGTCTTTGACATTATTTAACGAACATTATTTCGTTTAAGAGCAACAAAACAGCCGTATTGTTATCCGCATCCGTTCAAAACTTGTATAATTGTGTTTCCACAATTTGTATCCTCGTGTTACTTAGGAAAAGTTCGAAATTGCCTCTGACTTTGGCCTTTGGAGGACTGAATATGCAAAGTGCTAAAATGAGTGTCGTTAGGTACCTACAGTTATTCGAATCATATTATTTCAATGAAAATAATAAAATGCCAAAATGTCTACGACTAAAATAAACTATGGCATTGTTATAATTACACAAACCGATAGGTAACTCACGTATAAAAGTCGAGTGATGTTCGACATGTTTCGAGTTAGGGGGCGGGCAGTGTTCGTTTCGCAGCCCGTGGTGAGCGCTCCAAGAGGAAGGACCACGAACTAGTCCGAAACATGTCAAGCATCACTCTACTTTTATACGTGAGTTATCCGTTTGTGTAGGCCACCAGTTTAGGCCGAAACCAGATGTAGCCGAAACTGCAGGCTTTTTGTCTAACGCGCTCGCAATCGCCATCGTGTTCATTTTGATAGCAGTACTTGTATGAATGTGACAGCTAGCTGATTCCGATGCCAATTGTCAGCCCATACATGAACTGTTAAAATGAAGACGATGGTGATCGCGAGCGAGTCACGTACACAGTATGATTAATAAAATTCGAGTTAACACTTGACAGCTGAGCTGAGCGTGCCTTCACTCAATTTCTTCTTCTTCTTCTTTTGTTTGTGGCGTTACAAGTCGTTATAGCGACGACAACTTCGCCAATGTCAGAGTAAAATTTTATTATAAAATCTTGTGACAAAATCAACAAAATGTCGGCAACGTTGTACGGTAATATGGTCAGAGACCCCCCTCCCCCCCTGTCGGGCTCTTAGCCAACGGTCAATGATATCCCTCAGATACTGCCAGGAAATTATTAGCCGTTGCCCAGGGTGCACCGGACCAAGCACTGCTCTTCCCCCCGGACGGATCCAGAAACGAACAGCAGCTCCTGACCACACGTGGAGGTAACCCGACACGCACCCCTTCACTCAATTTTCAACTTTGACGTCATACAAATAAAGCCATTTTTAGTATACCGCTACCCACGTTTACAGATCATGTAAAAACTATTTTATTTGTATGATGTCAAAGTTGAAAATTGACTGAAGGCACGCCCATCTGTCAAGGTGTTAACTCCAAGTAAAGGTGCGACCACACCGCCGCTTAAAAAACGGTGACGTTACAGAATCGCAACAAAAATGTATGAAGAAACGGTGAGAAAACGTGACGCATACGACACCGTCACTGCGTATACGCGGCGGTTTGGTCGCACCCTAATCGTACTGTAATAAGTTTGCTTTCGGCTAAAACCAAATCAAAGTTCCTACTCATTAAATTTTCTTACCTTAAACGTGTAATCTCCCGGATCAACATCAGTGACATCGACCCATTGGCAGTCAAGATTATACTGGTACACGTCAGAGCAGTTCACAGATATACCTAAAAGAATGCAATAAAACATCAAACACATGCCAGCTTTGTCGCGTAAGTAATACTGCGGGAAATACCTTGATTTAAGGTGGTTGTAGGGTTGGGGCGGAACGGAGCTGGCAAAGAGCATAAAACGGATGAGAGGAAGTAAAATTCTTTATTGACATTTTGTTGCTTAAAACGCCACGTGTCTATGTGATTGTGATAGCCCCATGGACACTTTAGGCTGACAAGCACCTACTGGGGCCTTACTATGACGTCCTAAATCCGACTCAGTTTAAGTTTTAGCTGCCATTTTTAGTATGAATCTGACAGCGAGCGAACCTAAACTGAATCGCATTACGACGTCATGGTAAGGCCCCTGGACCTGCAAGCTTATAACGTAACTCGCTCGCGATCACAATCGTCTTCATTATGACAGTTCATGTATGGGCTGACAATTGGCATCGGAATCAGCTAGCTGTCACATTCATACAAGAACTGTCAAAATGAACACGATGGCGATGCGAGCGAGTTACGTAATAAGCTAGCTGGACACTTTATTATTAAGTAGGTACCCGGATTACCGAATTTTTTTTGGTACGTTTTCTAAAAATGAAACCTAGCTAGATCGATTTATCGTCCCCGGAACCCCTTGCTTACAATTTTTTTTATTGATTTATTAATTTATTTATTTTCGGAGAACCAACAGCTATAAATTACAAAATAGATTACTTATATAGTACCAATGAAGCCAATTAAAGGATCTCACTCACAACTAGATATATATATTAAAACCGACAAACGGGCATGCGGGCCCCTGATGGTAAGTGATCACCGCCGCCCATGGAGAACCACAGCACCATTGGGACTGCTAACGCGTTGCCGGCCATGCAAGAAGTGGTACACTCGCCTCTTTAAGGTACCCATGTCGTAGCCAGTTGGAAAAACCCTAGCCGCCAGCCCATTCCAGATTTTACACGTACGGGGCAAGAAAGACCGTTTAAATCGTACGGTGTTGGAGCACCATCCATCGAGGAACTACTTTTGAATCGAGCAGTACGGTGATGGAACTTGGCAGCTGGAACAAGGTTAAAAAGTTCTTCGGAGCACTCCCCATTATAGATCCTGTAGAACACGCAAAGAGAACTTACGTCTCATAATTTTATGAAAATCTTTGGAGCCGATTCCGAGATTATAAATATACAAGAATTGTTCGTTTAAAGGTAATTAGATAGATATATTTAATGATATATTATGTTTATAAAGTGAAATTAAATTACTTTACTTCGCTTCCTTTTTTTTTAAATGAGAGTTATTGTGCATTATTGAGTCCTTGTCCATTACTGGGTGCCGTCACCCTAGTTATGTCCAGTTTACACTGCAATTTCATGGACCTAGAGTTACACTGCGGCGTTTGATTGATCTCTTTTAAAGCGTTAGCTCATCGGCCGAGCAATGTAGTGCTGGTTGCACGAAATTACTTGTATGATGTAAACTTACTGTGCACTAATACATACCTACTGCTAGTGGCATTGCCAAATTTTTCCAGAGCATTTGAGACTGCAAAAACGTACACTAGAGGAGGCCAGGCCGAGCAGTGGGACGTATTACGGATATAGAAGATGAGGACGAGACGACTAGAGGCTCAAAACAACTTTGCGGCAAAGTAACTTACAGCCTTATTCATAAAAAGTTAGAGGCTCGCTTTAAGCTCGCTATAGGACCGATGCAAAAAAACATGATTCATAAACGTCAATTAGCGCTAATCAGTCCATCAAGGGTCTGTTAAGTCTTCCGAAAGTTAGCGGACGTAGACCCTACTTTATCTCTTTGCTAACTCACAAAATGGCCGCCACAAATGTGAACAGCTGATTTTGGCAAGAGCAAAACCATACGCAAGACAGTTTTTTTTGTTTTAAGTTTTTATTCCCTCCGGGAAAGGTAAAGGAAACTAGATCCACACTGCCTAGTCTGTCGTGTTAATTCGCTGGTTTCCCGCTAAATTCGCTGCCACTGCTGTCATTTTTTTTAATTCACTAAAAGGCCATTTTTGGTCTATGATTTGTCAAGGTGACAACATAACGCGTCTAGTCCATCCATCAGCAGCTCATTAGCTAACAGACTGCTAGCAACCGTTTATGAATCATACTTTTTAACACCTGTCAAATAAGCTTAATCAGTCTATTAACTAATCGACTGATCAAACCTCAATTAAGGATTTTTTATGAATAAGGCTGTTAAACTTAAAAAAAAAGTGTCGAATTAACGGCTAAAGGGCCACTCAGCATTGTGCTGCGGCAAGCCCAGTGTTGTGGTTTCCAACGTGACCCTTTTCAAATTAAGCTTAAAACTTATTTTATGTCGCGATAAAATGAAATTTGTGTACATAGCGATAAATATATAAAGAAGAAATTATAATAGACGTAGAAATTTCTTATTTTCTCTTGGCTGTAGTAGTTAATTAGGGTTCAGCGACCTTCAACATTGCCGTAACTTCCAAATGATCCAATGATCGATTACTTAGTTGCCTAGTTGCCAACTGTTATTACAATCCAGGATCGCCGGCCCGACGGGAATGGGTAGTTGAAACTTCGAGGTTGTTCGTGGTGTCCTCGAAATGGGTAGTTTAGACAATACTACTTAAAGGTAAGCAAGACCGCACTAGGCGTAAATAAGCGACGCGATAAAATATTTTTATATTGAATTGTACGAGACAAAACTCACTACGCGGCAGCGGAACTAGGTACGTGACATAATTGTTGACCAACGCACCAAAGTTGACGTGTCGTGTCGCGTCGCGCCTAGTGCGGTCTAGCCTTAACTATAACAGTATGCTGAGTGTAAGTTTTCGGTCACAGAACACGTCTTGAACGCGTTTGCGTTAAAATGTTAAATACTATGAAAACAGTTTGTTGCCATTTCGATCCGCAAGTGGCGCTGCCAATTATTCCAATAGTAATTGAGACGTTTACGTGAACGCGTTCGAGACGGTTTTATGGTGCGAAAACTTACACTAGAGGCTCTGATTCAATCTTAAAGCGCCATGTATAAATTTCTAGACTTAAATTCAAAGTTTCGAAACTGTTTAAAGTTGAAATAAAATGTCTCTCTCATCTAAGGAGCGATAAATTACTGAATCCACAGACCACAAATAATAAAATATGCTTTAAGATTAAGTGCTGAGACATAAATTATTAGGTTTGAATTGAGATGAAAATACTGAAATTCTAAAAACAGGGAGAGAACGTTGCGAGGTTTAAAATTAAACTGGCTTTTATTTGTTCGAATTTGAAAGTCTGTAATCAAAGTTTATAAGGATTCTGTTAAATTCTACTCTTGGATGAAGTATTGAAGAACTATTATGAAAAAGTTTACAAGAAATATTTATTTACTTTAACCATAAGAGGGTTGTGGGTTTAAACTGGGAATGGCAATCTCACAGGTCCTTGAAATTTGTGTGAAATCACATTATCCGATTCGAGATTTTGCGTGCGAAGCAATACAATTTGGTGTATGTGAAGTTCTAAACCCGAATTAAGCGGACAGAATATTTATAGGCTTAGGGCCTGTCTTACCACTGATTAACTGTTAGTTATCTATGATGACGTCTCTGTCCGTTTCGTAGTAATAAATAGAGACGGAATCATGGATAACTGATAGTTAAGGAGTGGAGACAGGGCTTAAGTCTTCTTATGACGTTAAACTTAGGCCGGCTACATACTTACGGAATTTTCATACGGTTTCCGTACGGAATGACGTCAGCGAACAGGGCTACAAATTGACGTCATTCGGAAACCATATAAAAATTCCGTATGTATGACTCAAGTCTGGTACCTTGATCCCCATAATTCTTGCAGGAATACTTCTTGTCCACGCCGGGCATGCAGGTATTGTCTTCCAAGCAGAAGGACGCCTTGTGACCCTCGGCCACTCTGTGCCCTGTCGTGAGGCTCAGCACGTCGAATGTGGCGAACACCTCCATGCTATGGTAGTGCCTGTGGAAAACACATAACACCTATGGGATCTTATCATTGTGCTAAAGAACTTTTCACAAATGCAATCATTTCACAAACTCATCATTTGACAACCCTTTAATCCCACTTGCTCGTTTGCCTTCCTATTGACATAAAAAAAAAATGCGAAAGTTTGTGAGGATGGATGTTTGTTACTCTTTCACGCCAGAACGGCTTAACGGATATGGATGAAATTTGGAACAAAGATTGATTATGGTCTGGAACAGTTGGGACCATCAAGTGCTACTGTAAGCACGTAAGCAAATTAAAAATATTTAAATCAGTGAACCGGCATTACAACAAACTTGAACAATAAAGAAACTTGATATTTGGTATCAAAGTAGAATATTAGACGTATGTAAACAGAAAAGTGTGAAAACTGAAATTTGTTGATATTCAGAATTAGATAAGAAGTAATTTAACGAACAAAAAACATTATTTTACCTTCCTACACCACTACTCACGGATAGACGGCGAGTAACGGAATAGCAGTTTTTTTTTTATGAATAGGAAGGCAAACGAGCAAGTGGGTCACCTGATGGTAAGCGATCACCACTGCCCATAGACACCCGCAACCCCGGAGGGATTGCAGATGCGTTGCCAACCTAGAGGGCTAAGATGAAATGCCTCTTGTGCCTGTAATTTCCCCGGCTGTCTTACCTTCCACACCGGAACACAGCATGCAAGCATTGCTGCTTAGCGGCAGGATTAGCGAGTAAGATGGTGGTAGCGATCCGGACGGACATTGCACAAGGTTTTACCACCCGCAAAAAGCCGCGTAAAGTAAATCTATAAGCTTAGTTCCCAAGTTCGCAAGCTTTTTGGGGACCCCTAAAAACGATTAAGCGTCTACCGAACCCGCTAGTCACGGCTCGAATTAAGTTTCCATAATAAACGAACGATTACAATAAAAATTCGATTCAAAAGAACTGCCTCTTAAGCGTTTTAAGGGGAGTCGCGATTGTCCCAAATACAATTCCAGTGTTGAAATCAGTCGTCATTGTCTGTTAGAATTGCCAGATTATGCCGCAGTTCGAGGTTTTTAGGGTTCCGTATTATGATCCATGCTGCTTTTTTTTTATGCGAATAGGAAGGCAAACGAGCAAGTGGGTCACCTGATGGTAAGCGATCACCACTGCCCATAGACACAGTCGTGGGGCGTTTGCGGTGACACCTAGTTCTCCCGTAGCGCCTCACATTCGACCGAGGAGGGAATCCGTGTGGTTTTTAGTGGGTATGCCTGCCGTCGCGGGAGAGCCCCACATACCCCCGGTAACCCCGTACTGGGCGGATGCATAAGACGCATTTTCCACACCAAAAAAAAAAAAAAAAAGGCTCTGTCTATCCCGTAAGGGATAAAGACGTGATTTATGTATGTATAAATACCTTTTATTATTTATTATTATTATTATGTTTTGTTTCATCATCATCATCATCATCATAACATCATCATTGGACTGCACTCCGCACTGGGCCCGCGCTGGAGACATCTCCAGCCTATAATCGTCCCGCTGCTAGCCAAAGGCCTCGTAATGAGAGGGCTTGAGCTATAGTTCCCGTGAGGGCCCAGTACGGACTGCAGTCCCATGGGAACTTTACACTTGTTTCTGAATTGATTCCACCGCAAAACTCTAGCTTTTCAAGTGCAATTTCGCATGTAAATTCCGATACGTAGAGGATAGTCTGGATTTAAACCCGACCCTGTGCACTAGGGTACCATTACCACGTCTTTTTTTGCGATTTATTGCAATTAATACGCTGCTGACTGTTTGCCTTTTTTGAAAACTATTCCTTTCTGTAACTTCTTAGGGATAAGTTCGCCTTTGTACTATTTTCTGTGTACTTCTGGCATAGAATAGATAATAACAGGGTAGAACGGAATCTTTTTTGACCACGTCCAAAACGCCGCCATTTATATACCTACTTCCCCCTTCATGTCGTTACACCCCTCTGTCGTCCAGGCGTATTGCTAGGGTTGCTTACCGTTAAATATTATACTTACGTCTAAAGATAATATCGCTAAAATATAAGTTTTTATTTACTTTAAAATCATTTTTTTTTCTAGTTTTATAAAATATGAAATTCATAAATCATTAGGTACGTTCCTACATATTATAGATAGGTACTTTTAAGTAAGAAGTTATTACAAGTGCCATGCCAAATGAAGCCATTTAAGAGGATTTAAGTAAGTATTACTTACCGACAAATATAAAATAAAATACATACAGACTCACGTAAAACTAGTAGTAGTTTAAGTGCCAAACGCGCGTGCGGCGACTCCGGCCGTGGCAGCCTGACTGAGCCGCTCGTTTAACAAGTACTGTAATATCGTAACCTTGAGTCCGGCCGGAGCGGGAGATTCCGTTCTACTATGTTCTTACTTATTCTATGCTTCTGGGTTTTTAAAATTTTGTGTGCAATAAAGAGTTTACATACCGTTGGCTTAGAGTGTAAACCTGCTAAATCCATTTTTATCTTTTCTGAGTTTTGCCAATCATTCGAAAGAGAAAAAATAAATACACAAAGTAGAAAAAAACTGCTATTTTGAATTCTCATTTCAAATTGACAAAAACGAGTGATGAGTAAAACTGCCAAATCCAAGGCTTCAAATTTTCGTCGCTAACTCCAGCATACCCGCCATTTCGTACCTACGGAGTTTTCGATGCCGGTAGGTACTCATGTAAAATTATTACTGACTTCAGAGTAAATACTAAAGTAAATGAAGATATTTAGACTTGAAATATCGCAGAGGTATGTATTCTTATTGTTATAACATACATAATTGGGTACACTGGAAATTGTACTACCTATACTGAACTCCCGGTACTTGATTTCTTTGTAACTTTTCCAATTTTTCCTGAATGATACAAGCTCGTTTCCCAGACTCCGCTCCACCTTTGATTTTAACGTTTTTTCCTCAACGGGACTTATTTTAAGTGTTCTTGCTTCGTATCTCATTACTGAAATTTGATAACGCGACAATGCAGTCTTGTAATTTTGAAAATTGAAATGGAAACGTTGTTTATTGTTTGTGCTTTGAAATCATTTTATCTATTTTATTTTATGTCTGTGCCCGAGTCATGGATGTTGTATGTATTTAAGTATGCATTTATCTACATTATATGTATAAGTAAGTATGTTTATCCGTTGCCTGGTACCCATAGTTACAGGCTTTGCTTAGTTTGGGACTGGGTCAATTGATGTAATTTGTCCTATATTTATTTATTTATTTATTTTATTTATCTGCGAGCTGTTACCGTAACTGTTGCAACGTTAATCACGTCTTTAGGTACCCCTTATGAGTTAGACATTAGTTCTGTGGGGTAGACAGAGCCTAAGATAACAAAAGATCTAAAGAACACATTTGGCATGATTGTGGGCGTATGGATGAAAAGGGGAATCAAATACCTATATCTACAGTGGCAGGGCTGGCAAATGCCAGGTGCACCCAGCTCTACGGGGCCCCAAACTGGCTTGGCCCTGAGCACAGAAGGGAAGATGATGCACTCTTTATAGTGACGAAGGGCCCCATCGGATGAATTTGCCGCAGGCCCCTGATGTTGTAGTTACGCCACACTGCCTATCTATCTCTTATTTTCTATCCCGTGGGAAAACTTACATATGGCAGAGGTGCCATTGCCACAGATGCTTGGGCAGATAGGGCCGGAATTCCTCGTTGCCAACGTTCAGGGATGAAGCCGTGAAACGCAGCAGCCGACGGGTCTCGTATTGCCACTCGGAGTTGGTCTTTTGGATCTGAAAGATTGGAGTTACTAAGGAACGATAGGTTTTGTGGAGAAGTTCTTAGAGCACTTCCTAAACGGGAAAGTGTAAATATACGGTTCTCGTGTGCCTAAACGAACTTTGGTTGCTTAAGGCCTATATACTGAATGTAAATACAGATATTACGTTATTAACTTACTCTGCTTTATTTAATTTTAAGAGAAATATTACAAATGTTTAAAATGATTATGTTTTATTATAAGGTTATAACTAAAAAAAACTATTTGACAGGATTATAACACATTTTTATTAAAGCCCTGAGCAATCGGAGTTCGCAATAGTACCCCCAAATGGCATTTTAATTGAAAAAAGTGACTGAAAACTATTCCACGCCAATATAACTAAGCTTACTTAATTCGACTCGGTTGCTTGTTAACGTAGAATTTTAGAGAATCTCACTCAAAAATAATAGCGAAGAATCGCTGGAGTGTAAAAATAAAAAGTTTCAGCCGACTGAACAGTTGCTACGTATTGCTGACAACTGAAACAGTAGGTACCTTTTTCGTATATTTGCAGTCCGTTTTTGCTCGAGAGATTCGGAAAAAATGGCACCTTCTAAAAAAAACTTTGGGCTTTTAGGTAGGTTTTTTGGGTTGTTTTTCTTGCACAATAAAGAGTTTACTTACTTAGCGACTTTAATTCTATATAACTTCACATAGTAAGTCACTTATAAATAATTACTGAGAAACACGTTCTGTGGCAAATAAAAACATTTTTCGATCCCCGGCCATAGCTTTACTTTTAGGATTTTTCTGTGTTCTAATTTTCAGTGTCGTTTAGAAATTTAAAACATTTTTTTTCGCTTTCACGAAGACACGCTCATTAATACATTGCTAATCTATTTTCATGTCTGTGTTTTATGTTTATTTTTTGTACAATTACGAATTACGTGTATGCTCTATTTGTGTCTTTCAAGAGAAAAAAATGTTTTTCTTCTTTCTTTACAAAGTAGGTACAAAGGTGTCTAGGTACTTAATTAAAGTCAAAGTAACAAATGACCTTCTTTTCAATTGTCGCACATGATAACTTCTCTCCTGTTCCTTGAGTATTAAATCTAAAATATTGAACGTACGTATTATTTAGGAAAAACATCGCTACGAAAATATTGTTTATAGAGAAAAAACAGCAAAACAGTATTTTTTGTCCGTTAATGCCAGACCATGAACTCTGAAAGGTTTGCAGTTGATTTGATTTAACACGACAGATGTGTGAAATAACAAATAAGTAGCCAAAATAGATTATACAACACGTGCGTAAAACGCGCCATTATACCAGGGCGTTTATTTCCGTTCGAGCTAAGCCAGGGTGGATAGTTAAGTCGAGTGCAAATGGGTTTTATGAACGAGTCATGTATACACTCACTTCTCACTATGATTGCGAAGAAATTAAAAACATTAATTCATTTCAAAAATACCAAAAGCATAATGTGTTATAACTGGATTTCACTGGTTTATGTCACGCCAATTACCTCGTAAGCGCTTTTGCTGAGGCAATTCTCCTCCATAGCACACTGCAGAAGATACATTGGGACGTCTTGCAGATGGGCCGTCCTTTCTATGACTGTTGGGTCCAGAGCTAAGTCAGCCAGGCGGTCTGTGCAGGCTACTGCTGCCACGTGACCTGTATCAGACTAGCCCAATTAAAAAAAAAACAATAAAAAGGCATTTCCATTAAAATTCATCAAATAGTAAATTGCTTTAAGTTTTTTCCCTTTGTCAAAAAATGTAGCTTGCTGTATTCAAATTAAGTATTTTTGATATTTTTTTCGCGTCCTTACACGTCTGTCACATTCAGCTAGGAGGCTGAATTATTTAAATTTGCTATGTTGAATGTGAACATTGTTTTGTCAATGATTATAAACTCTTTGTGATTTAAGAGTTCTCAATGATCCACGGTTAAGTTCATTCTAAATATTATAAACGGGATATGAACCGCGATTACCTCTACTTCTTTCTTTGTGATTTGTTTATGAGACTTGGACGACTGTTTGTGTTCCTATAAATAAATAAATAAAAGTAATCAAAGCCGTTGGGATTGCGGGTTTGGATTGATTGATTAATAATTTTGCCATTTTAAGTACCTCTTAATTAATTCTTCATAATTTTCAGCCGTTGTCTACGATGCGACTCCGTCTACGCAGAATGCGTTTTTCTAAAAGTATCCTATTTATGTTATTCCTTGGACCTGAAACTATCTCTATACCGAATTTCAAATACATCGGTCCAGGTGGTTTAAGCGTGAAAAGGTAACAGACAGACACACATTCGCATTTATAATATTACCTAGTATGGATTTTTGTATTTTTTTTTGGTTAAGTGTAAATAAAGTTTAGTTAGTATTCATAGGTAGGTGGCGCTAACATCGCAAAGCTAGACTCTGTCTACCTAGTAAGGAAAAAAAGTTAACCGCTTAAGAGCTCGGCTGCTCTAAACTAATTTCAAGTATCTCAATATTTTACCTTTTAAGTTTTTTTAGGGTTCCGTAGCCAAATGGCAAAAAACGGAATCCTTATAGATTCGACATGTCTGTCTGTCTGTTACTTATAATTTATATTTTGTGACGATAAAGAGGCATAGCGATAGAAGACCTACGGGGCCTTACCATGACGTCTTTATGCGGTTCAAATCCTATTCAATTTTACGTTTTAGCTGTCATTTTTGACACTTCTAGTATGGATCTGACAGCCGAGCGATCCAACTTAGATTCGGAATTGATTGCATTATGACGTCATGGTAATGCCCACATTGTCAGACACAGAAAGGCGGTCAAACGTGCCCCCTCTTTTCGGGACGGGGGTGAAAACTAGGTTACGCAGGTGGACAAAATATATAAGCTTCATTTAACGCCTTTAACTGGAATCTGAGTCCCTTTGATCGCGTGTTTACTGCGAAATCTATTGTGGCACTTGTAACGCGTGCTTGCTGTTTCACAAAGGGATTGTTGTTATTTGTTAATTTAAGTCTTTATTGGTTAAATGTTGGCGTACCTATGTTACGAGCGCCCACGTTAAAACAAAGAAGGCGGAAGGTTTGCGTCATTATTAAAAAAAAACGATTACTGCGTATAAATAACAAAAAACAAGCGTTACTTTGCGAAGGTTTGCGCGTGTACTTGCTTTGAAAATCTGCCGTCCTAATTAAAAAGGACGTATATGCATTTCATTTGACACACATATACGTCCTTTTTAATTAGGAGGGCAGAAACGGACCGGAGTGGGTCCGAAATGTTTGTTTTTTGTGGTGTAGGGGATAGATGGGATTGTGGTATTTATATTTGTTTTATCAGCAGAGGACGATGAGCTTGCATATGAAAACATAGGTATATATTTCGCACAAGCTTGGCTATATCTTGCACGAGAGTAGCGGAGTAGCAATAAGGTGTTTTTTGATGAAATTACAAGAGAGAGATTGCATCATAGCCACGTATTGGGCCACGTAATTGGCAACGTAATTGCTTGTTTGCCACCCTATTTTATTTATAAAAAAATATGTCAAATATTTGCCAATGTGTCTCACTACATCCACTGCCTCTCCCTCACACCATACATCAAGTCAGGAAACCCATCAGTGGTAACGATCGCGACACATTCCCTCGAAACATTTGTCTTTTCCCAGCCTTAGCTTCACACTCGATTTTAAGTAGTGACCGACCGAAAATTAGGTTTCGGTATCAGCGAGTTTCGGCCAAAAATGCCGAGCTTGGACTACCCTACAGCATTAACACCCGCTATTTCTACAGTCTACTCGTTATCATGATGCATGCAACTACGTCTAATATCAGGAGCTCGTTTAAGGTAAACGCAGTCCACATTCCGCAGAAAATATGTCTAATGTGCTTTAAATACATTAATGTGGTTCATGGTTATGACTATTTAAAACTATAATTTTGCCAATGTGTCTCACTTCATCCAGCCTGTCTCTCCCTCACGCTGTCATGTTACGGAATCCATCAGTAGTTATGATGGCGACACATTCCCTCGAACCATTGCCTTAGCTTCACACTATTTTTTGAAGTAGGGAGCCACTGAAAATTCAGTTTCAATTTCAGCCGGTTTCGGCGAAAAATCAACTAAAATTTCGGAAGCGTAAACTCAGCGTTTACAAAATTTCGCACGTCATTTGAGATTTCGTTGCTTCTTGGTGTTTTTTAATAAAATTAGAGTCGTCTTAGAATTTCGTTCTGAAAACTTCGGACTAGTTCTTGGCCTAGAATTGTTAATTTAGGTAGCCAAAAAAGCACCATTGTGAAGCATTTAAGGTGTACTTCTTTATTTTATTGAACAACGTGTTCTGCATTTTTATAATTATGTAAGTAAAAAAAACCTGTTTATTTTAATAATTTAACCAAGTTAATGAGATGACAGGACGATTGGGAGTTTTATGAGTCAAATTGTTGAAACCTTGCAAAAGTTTTTATAGCAGTATGACGCCAAACGGCACACAAAAAAATTGGTTTCGGCCGAAACTCAGACAGAGGCCGAAAATTCGGTTTTGGTTTCGGGTAAAAAATTCTGTTTCATTCGGGTACTAATTTAGTAGGTGTAGGGGTGGTTAATAAAGGACAGGAACATGAGTACATAAATGAGTTCAGTGTAATACTTATCCTTTTACGGTATTATAGTGGTTTACTACCTACAGTTTGATTGCGCCTTCGTCACAAACTTAGTATCCGCTTTTGCCGGAATTCAGGTTTTTTTCGAGATTAAATTTATTCTATATCTTAATAATACGGTGATAAATAAAACCGGCTAAGTGCGAGTCGGGCGTTCCTTACAAATTCGGCAAGTTTTATTAAATCCAGTTTTAGCAGAGCCCTGCGCTTAAGCAAAATGTACGCAGAGTGAGGTCATTTCACGTTGGTTACTGACATAGACAGACAGACAAAAAAATATTCTGGTTTTAGTATTTGTTGTTTTAGCGGCAACAGAAATACATCATTCTGTGGAAACAATTCTCTAACTATCACAGTTCATGACAAACAGCCTGGTGAAAGACGGACAAACAGACAGACGGAACAGCGAAGTCTTATAGGGTCCCGTTTTTGCCCTTTGGGTACGGAACCCTAAAAACCCTCGTTTTAAGAAAACTTACGACACTGTAATAGGCCGTGCTCGAGTAGGAGTAGCGCGAAAATTATTTATAACGCAAGCCTAGATTCATTAAGGTTCGGGATTGGATTATGTCAATTATGACGATGAAAATCGAATTAGCCTCCGCCAAGTATTTCGTACGTAAAATTTTAAAGGCCATAACCACGGGTTAGGCATTAGCGCTTCCACGCGGCGTGGCTTAGATAATTAAACCTAGCGGAGGTGCCATTTCATACTTCCCTCTTCCAGACTGGTCCTGCTGTCTCCCTTATGTCATCGGACCATCGGGCAGGTGGTCTGCCTACACTTCTTCTGCCTAGCCGAGGTTACCAAACAAAACTAACTCGTGCTTCACGCACACACCAACAACGTGTGTGTCTGACTTGTCATTGACCTCTCCGTGGGGCTAGATACTCTAAGCTCAGCGGCCGTTACGTAGATTTTAAGGTTTTAGAACAGCTGGAATTACGGTGCTAAAGTGCTAAAAGAAAGCTGACAACGCATTAAACCAGCAGTTTAGGCCGTAAAATGAAAGTGGGGCGTTTATAGCGCTTGCCATTTATTTGCAACTGTTATAAGGTGATACGATAGCATTCCTGTATAATGAGCAATCTAGCGAACGCTATGAAACATACATACATAAATTATGTCTCTCTGAGGTAGACGTCTGAGCCTAAGATAATAAGACCTAAAGGCCACGTTTAGTACCTATGATTGTAGCGGTAAAGGTGGAATGGGGAATCAAAATAGTGTTGGGTTGCTAGCCGCATCGCCATAATCAACAAATATGTCCATAAACAGACCAAATTACCACTACTAGCAACCACACCACAATACACGCGCTCTAGGAGTAGATTATGGTATTTGGACATTATACTCAGCGGCATATTTAGCGGAACACAAAAAAAGTTTGGTTATCTTGCACGTAAGTAGCGGAGTAGCAAGGTAAATATTTTGTGTTCATTGAAATGGACCTCCGCAAAGTAACGCCTGATTCAATAATATATACAAAAAAAAGTTAGCATAACGCATACTAAACTTAATGCTTGACCAGAAAAAAAAAAATTACCCAAGTACATTTTTTTTTGTGTTCCGCTAAATATGCCGCTGAGTGTATTTATAAAGTTTACATAATCATCATCATATCAGCCGCAGGACGTCCTCTGTTGGCCTCATAGAATAGCGGTTGGATGCTGCTTGCATTCTCCATGAACCTGCGACTTTAACCAGGTCATTGTTCCACCTCGTTAGTGGTCGTCCTACGCTGGATTCCGCGATCCGCGGTCTCCACTCGAGAACCTTTCGGCCCCAACGACCATCTGTTCTCAGTCTGTGCTATATGGCCTGCCTATTGCCACTTCAACGAGCTAATTCGCTTGGCTATGTCAGTGATCCTTGTTCTTCTACGTTATCTCCTCATTTTTGATTCGATCCCGTAGAGAAACCCCAAGCATAGCTCTCCATAGCTCGCTGAGCAACGATTACAACTTACCCACATCTCCAGGACACGTAACATCCCCTATGTCCTGATGATCACACATGAAGAGATTGGCCTCGTTTCCCTGGCACTGGACCCCGCTGAGTATGATCTTCGAGCTGCCATAAACATCGGTCTGCGAGGCTTCTGCTGCATACCCTAAAGCCAGGTGGCGGCAGACGGCAATAGCTTCATAGAGAGTCCAGCCATCAGGGCATATACTGCCCCAGATGCCGCTGTGAAATATCTAAAATAAAAGTTTTTTCTTTTATAAAATAAAATGGGTGGCGGAACAAGTTACCTGGCATTAAGAAATCACTAATGTCTTTATGGAGATTAGTAGCACTGGAGCATTGAGGATGCACTTCCAACCATGGAGAAGTTACCAAAGTAGCGAAATTCTCTATTGGAATGTTCTAAGAAGTTGAAATTCATTAATTATTATAGCTCCCATGAACATGTTAAGTGTCCACAGGATATCATTATTTACTAATCTAATGAAAATCCCATTAAAACAACATTAATAGAAGTTTAAAAAAAACCATTGGAAACTTTATGCTATATGGGAACTTACCATAAATTTTCGTGAATGTTTCTGGGTGAGAATATTCTTGCAATTTTGAGAATGTTCTACAACTTGCACATTGCTACTCATGCGCCAGTAAAGTGCCGGAACGTAACTCTAGCGCAGAAGTATAAAATATGGTATCCGTGGCTGCGTAGATCCCGTCCACGTGAAACGTCAGCGCTAGACTTACGTGCCGGCACGTATAATTTCAGTAATTCTATGTCAATTTCAATTCTACGGCTTAATCACCCCTTTGTCGCCCATCCAGTTAAAACATCAACTAATGGAAACACTACATTTTGCCCGTGACTGCATCGGTGTGGTTTTAATATTTTGGGTAGTTTATTTTTAACACCAGGAAAGTTAGTAGCAAACATTTAACTACAGGACAAATTGTGTCTTTGTAGTAAATTTCTCCCTCTTTTCTCCTCTTCAAAGGTTTATTTCCGTAATAAGAACTAGGTATTCTATGTCTTTCTCCGAGACCACAACTACATACTTATCAAATTTCATGTTAGGTAATCAGTTCAGCGTTGTACAACAATGAAACCGGACAGATTAATTTTTGTATACATAATTTTAGTGTGGATTTGGTCAAATACAGTCAAAAATCTTGACAAACATGTCAAGGGTTCAGTTAACTTCCTGAAGTACTTGAATATTCTGGATTCATTTTAATATAGAGCAGCTAACAACTCGCATAACCTGTCTAAAATGTCTACATAACAACAATATAACGAAGTTAACCATATCAAATATCATATATTATATCAACAAAGATTACAAGCATCGTGAAGATCTTATACTCAATTAATAAGACTATATTGGAATACTAAGAAACGTCCACGCCAAACAAAGACGCAACATAATGGAAGTTTTCGTAGAATCTGTTACGTGATTATCGTAGACGTAATTTATTCACAAAACATTATTATTGAGGTAGATAATGAACTCTGTTGAATACAATGTCGTAAGTAAGTATTATCTTCTAAATATATAAAAGAAGAAACTGACTGACTGACTGACTGACTGACTGACTGACTGACTGACATATCAGCGCACAGCCCAAACCGCTGGTTCTAGAGATTCCAAATTTGGCACGTAGGTTCCTTATAAGGTCTAGGGGTGCACTAAGAAAGGATTTTTCAAAATTCGACCCCTAAAGGGGTTAAATGGGGGTCCAAAGTTTGTATGGGGAAACAAGATTAGTTAGACTATTTTATTCGAAACTTCACATGAGTATTCCTAACGATAAATGAGTAAACACCTGTTTCAGGTTTTTTGAAAATTCAACCCCTAAAAGGGGATAGGGGGTGACAAAGTCTGAAAATCAACGTGGGTATTATTATTATTATATTATAGTGGGTAGTATTGTTTGTACGGTTTATTGGGTCGCTGATTACGAAAACAATAACACACACACACACACACACACACACACAGACACACACACAAATTTCCGGGAACGAAAAAACGGGATTTATTATATTCGATTCCGAGTGACCCTATCTAAGTAACTATACTTAATAAATATACTGTTCAAATTTCGTACACAAGGAGATGATTACAAAACTAAGAAAATAATTTCAGGATTTTTGGAAATTCTCACGGGATAAGGAAAAAACGGGATTTATATTATACCTATTCAGTTCAACGAAATCCTGAACTATAATTACTAGACATCAAATTTGGCATAGAAGTAGGTGATTATAATAGTAAAAAACAGTTTTAAGGATTTTCGAAAATACCAACGGGATAAGGAAAAAACGGGATTTATATTCAGTTCTACGGGATCGATTTTTCGTTTTAATTATCGTAGAAAACTGAAATTTGGCTTTCAGGTTCCTTGGGGAGTATAGGGGAGCACTATACAAAAGGATTTCCCAAAATTTTGATGGAAATGAACGGGGAAAAA
This sequence comes from Pandemis heparana, assembly GCA_963854515.1. NCBI lineage: Eukaryota > Metazoa > Arthropoda > Insecta > Lepidoptera > Tortricidae > Pandemis > Pandemis heparana. Next base: position 8,796,568 of record OY978028.1, read on the forward strand.
ACCGGATTTTTTGTTATACTGCTGGTCGTAGAAAGTTGAAATTTGGCATGTAGGTTGTTTGGAGAGTGTAGGGAGCATTAAGAGAACATTTCCCGAAATAAGAATTTCGGGAAATGTTCCCGTAAGAACGGGAACGGGAAAAAAACGGGATTGAAATAATCCTGGTGCACGCGAGCGAAGCCGCGGGCAAAAGCTATTTGTCAATAAATGAAGTATACGCGGACGAAGTCGCGGGAAAAAGCTAGTCTAAATATATAAAAGAAGAAACTGACTGACTGACTGACTGACTGACTGACATATCAGCGCACAGCCCAAACCGCTGGTTCTAGAGATTCCAAATTTGGCACGTAGGTTCCTTATAAGGTCTAGGGGTGCACTAAGAAAGGATTTTTCAAAATTCGACCCCTAAAGGGGTTAATTGGGGGTCCAAAGTTTGTATGGGGAAACAAGATTAGTTAGACTATTTTATTCGAAACTTCACAGGAGTATTCCTAACGACAAATGAGTAAACACCTGTTTCAGGTTTTTTGAAAATTCAACCCCTAAAAGGGGATAGGGGGTTGTAGTAGGTAGACTTGTAAATACCATAATGTGGGTACATCGAACAGAGATCCAAGTCAATAAACTAGTCGTACATCATCAGCTGTTTCATTAAGACATACCACCTTTACATGGTGTCAGGTGTGGGGTCACATAATATAAATAAATAGTGATTAACGGAGTAATTAAGTTTGCGTAATAAGTGAGCGAATCATAATGCCGGATAAAAGTGGTGAAAACGGTAGTGGAGTGTACGCCGCGATACAACAGCCGGCGCCGTTGCAGCGGGAAGGCAACATGGCGGCTAACTGGCGTGAATGGAAAATGGCGTTTGATTATTTTTTAGTTGCTTCGGCTAAAGATGAAGTTTCCAGCAAAGAAAAATGCGCCCTTTTTATGCATGTCATAGGAAAATACGGCAGAGAAATTTTTGAGGAATTGGATTTATCGCAAACCGACCAATCGAGTTTTACTAGCCTGTGCAACAAATTTAACGACTACTGTGATCCGCAAAGGAATATTAACTATGAAAGGCACATGTTTTTTGAAACCTACCAGAATGAACTAACATTTGACAAATTCTTGGGTAACTTAAAAATAAATAGTAAAAGCTGTGAATTCGGTAGTTTGAAGAAAAGTCTTATATTAACGCAACTTATTCGTGGGTTGAAAGATAATCAAATGCGAGAACGATTATTGGCAAAATCATCGTTAAGTTTGGATGATGCGGTATCGTGGTGTCGAGCGGCGGAGCGAGCGGGCCAGCAAGCGGCCGGCTGTAGCGCGCAGCACGGCGCGGGCGCGAGCGGCGTTGCCTTGGTTGAGCGGCTGCGGCACGGAGGCAGCGCGCGCGCATCGCCGCCAGCGGCCCGCGGCCGCGCGCGTCTGGCCGGTGGACGGGCTCAGCGCGCGCCGCCACAGTCATCTTCGCGGCAATATTATGCAAATAACGGGTGCGCTAAATGTGATTTAAGACATAGTGTGAGTGATCGTTGCCCGGCGTCGGGAGTGAAGTGTTATCGGTGCGATAAAGTGGGTCATTTTGCGAAATGTTGCCGTGCACGGTTCTCGCAAGTGCAAGAGCTGGTGGATAACGACGACGGTAATCTGGATGACGGTGAGGTGGACTGCGACGAGTTCGGTGAGCTGATCTTATACAATATCAATATCGATGCGTCAGAGGGCACAGAGTCTTGGATGGAAAGTGTTAATGTTGATGGGGTAAATGTTAAATTTAAACTGGACAGCGGGGCAGACGCTACAGTAATGTCATTAAGTTCCTTTACAAAATTGGGTTTTGATAAGAAAAGACTGGTGAAATGTAACACTGTGTTGAGAGAAATAAGTAGGAAGCAGTTACCTGTTGTCGGCTATTTTAATGCATTAATGGATTTTAATAAGATTAAAACTGTACAAAAAATTTATGTTTTAGACGTAAATTGTAACAATTTACTTGGTTTAAAGGCATGTGTTGATTTAAAGCTTTTAGCGCGAACAGTTAGGAAAAAACATTCAGAAATTAACAATGTAACAATAAATGAATCTGTTTTTGATGGCATCGGTTGTTTACCAACGGTTTGTAAAATAGAGGTTGACAAGTCAGTGCCGCAGGTGGTGAACAATTCTCGAAAAATACCTTTAAAACTGCGCCCTCGTCTTAAAGAGGAACTTGATAACATGGTAAAGCTGGGAGTGATAGTAAGAGAGGACGGCCCCACTGACTGGGTTTCTAATATTGTGGTGGTAGAAAAACCGGATAAAAAATTACGCATTTGTTTGGATCCAAAGCATCTAAATAAAGCGGTGAAGCGTAGTCACTTTTTGCTACCAACTCTCGATGAGATTGCGAGCAATTTGTCAGGAGCTAAATTCTTCTCCAAATGTGATGCAAAAAATGGATTTTGGATGCTACGGTTGGATGATGACAGTTCAAAATTATGTACTTTTTCTACGCCTGAGGGTAGATTTAGGTTTTTACGTATGCCGTTTGGGATCAATTGTGCGCCTGAGATTTTTCACAATGAGATGCATAAAATATTTAAAATGGAAGGAGTAGAAGTGTACTGCGATGACCTTTTGATCTGGGGTAAAACTAAAAAGGAACATGATGATAGATTAAAAGTTGTGATGGAAAAAGCTTTTTCCTGTGGTGTTAAATTTAACAGAAATAAATGTGTGCTTGGAGCGTCACAAATCACATTTCTAGGTCACAGTTTTAACGCGAGTGGTATGAAACCCGATCAGAGTAGGGTAAAAGCGATATTGGACCTGCCGCAACCGGCGGATAAAAAAGATCTTGAGCGGTTTCTGGGGGTCACTAACTACCTGTCGAGATTTATACCTAATTATTCAGAGTTATCAGCCCCGTTGCGAAAGTTGCTTGGAAAAAATGTTCAATTCGAATGGTTACACGTACACAGTAACGCGTTTAACAAATTAAAATCAAAAATTAGTAGTGCCCCGGTGTTAAAATATTACTCGGCACATGAGCCAGTATGTGTGTCTGTTGACGCCTCGGGGCTGGGTCTGGGCGCGTGTCTCATGCAGGGCGGGCGGCCGGTGGCGTATGCGGCGCGCACGCTCACTCCTGCTGAAACACGCTGGGCCCAAATAGAAAAGGAGCTTCTAGCGGTGGTGTTCGGCTGTACTCGTTTCCACCAGTACATATACGGTCATAGTAAGATCACAGTGGAAAGTGACCATAAGCCACTAGAAGCCATTATGAAAAAACCTCTTAATGAGACGCCAGCTCGTCTACAGCGGATGCTGTTAAAGCTGCAACACTACAATATCGATTTGCACTATAAACCAGGAAAGGAGATGTACATCGCAGACACGCTGTCGCGAGCGCCCAGCGAGGCGGGCACGGGGAGTGAAGTGCTCAAGGACGTCGTAGTGCACGTAAACATGCTGATCGAAAATATCGAGGCGTCGCCGGAGATGCTCAGCAAGATAAAAGATGAGACCACGAGAGACACGGTGTTGAAGGCAGTCTGTGAATACTACTACAGGGGGTGGCCCAATATTAAAAACGATCTTGACAGCATCGCAAAACCGTACTGGGACGTACGCGACGAAATTCATGAAGTGAATGGGGTTTTGCTCCGAAATGAACGAGTAATAATTCCGACATCACTTCGTAGTGAGATGGTGCGGCGCGTTCATGAGGGGCACTTGGGAGTAGACAAGTGCCAGCGGCGTGCGCGCGGGGTGATGTGGTGGCCAGGCATGGCGGCCGACATCGCTCGCGCCGTGCAGGCGTGCGAGGCGTGCCAGCGCCACCGCGCCGCCAGCCCGCGCGAGCCGCTGCAGCCGCACGCGGTCCCGCAGCTGCCGTGGGAAGTTGTAGCTGCTGATATATTCGAGTTTAACAGCAAACAGTACTTGCTTGTCGTTGACTATTATTCGAAATTTGTAGAAGTTGCACAATTAATAAATTTACAAAGTAACACAGTCATTAAAGAATTTAAGGATATATTTAGTCGGTTTGGAATACCAAAAAAGCTTGTGACCGACAATGGCACTCAATTCACGTCTGGGGAGTTTAAAACCTTTTGTAGACTATGGGAAGTAAATCACGTGACCAGTTCACCGCTATACCCGCGATCTAACGGTCTCGCAGAACGCAATGTACGCACAATTAAGAACATAATGATTAAAGCACTTGAAAATGGCGAAGATTGGCTTTTAGCGTTACTTAATTTTCGAAACTCGCCAGTGACAGGTGAAAGTCATTCTCCTGCTCAGTTACTAATGAGTCGAAGCCTCCGAGCACGGCTACCAGCGGCTGACAAAACGTTACAACCCCGTCCGATTGACGGTCGTCAGATTGAAAATGAGAGATCTGCAAGGATTGAAAAATATAAAACCTACTACGATCGCGGCACGAAATCATTACCGAATTTAAAGCCCAATGACATAGTAAGAGTTAGACAAAATAACGTATGGGTAAAATCAGAAATAGTAAAACAGGCTCAAGACGGTCGATCGTACTGGTTGCGAACTGAAAACGGCGGTGTTTACAGAAGAAACCGTCAGCAAATATTGAAAACCAAAGGCAATTCTAATAAACGAGACAGCAACCGTGGTTATCTAGACTGGGAGCAGTTTGAGGGTCCGCGCGCACACACCGGCGGCGCGGCGAACCCATCGGTCGCGAAAACTTATGATTCCACTACACCATTTGTTACTCGTAGTGGCAGAGTAGTGCGACCGCCCCAGCGCTTCTAAATAACATTACATAAGATAAGAAAAATATATGTTAAAAAAAAAAAAGAAGTAAAAAAAAAAAATGTGTGCAATTGTGTAGGCATGTGCATGTTACTTTTATTAATACACTCATAACTTAATGATTATATTCTGCCTTAAGTATGTGTGTAACATAAGACTCTTCCGTTACCATCCATACACAATAGGGTAACACTTATTTTAATACAATTGAATTGTTGTCAATGTTATAAGTATATTATTTATTAAGTAAATAATTTAACTTCAATTTAATTCCTTATAGAAATAAAGGTAAATAAGTATATATGTGTTAATATGAAATTATGCAAGTCTAAAGAAAACTTAAATACTACATTATTATGCTAAATTAAATATTTTGATTAAGTATATTATACTTTAAACAAGAAGTAACTTTATTGTTTATTTGGCATGTAATTAACAAATGTATTATTATTATGTTATGTTAAGAAGGGAGATGTAGTAGGTAGACTTGTAAATACCATAATGTGGGTACATCGAACAGAGATCCAAGTCAATAAACTAGTCGTACATCATCAGCTGTTTCATTAAGACATACCACCTTTACAGGGGTGACAAAGTCTGAAAATCAACGTGGGTATTATTATTATTATATTATAGTGGGTAGTATTGTTTGTACGGTTTATCGGCTCGCTGATTACGAAAACAATAACACACATACCTACCTACCGGGAACGGGAAAAACGGGACTTTTCGTTTTACTGGTTGTAGAAAGCTGAAATTAGACATGTAGGTTGCTTGGGGAGTGTAGAGAAGCATTAAGAGAGGACTTTCCAAAATTCCCACGGGAACGGGAAAAAACGGGATTTTTCGTTTTACTGGTCGTAAAAAGCTGAAACGTTACTTGGCATGTAGGTTGCTTGGTTGTAGTGTAGAGAAGCTATAAAAGATAATTTTCCAAAATTCCCACGGGAACGGGAAAACGGGACTTTTCGTTTTACTTGTTGTAGAACACTGAAATTCGTCATTTAGGTTGTTTGGAGAGTGTAGAGAAGCATTAAGAGAGGAATTTCCAAAATTCCCACGGGAACGGGAAAAAACGGGATTTTTCGTTTTACTGGTCGTAGAAAGCTGAAACGTTACTTGGCATGTAGGTTGCTTGAAGAGTGTAGAGAAGCTATAAAAGATAATTTTCCAAAATTCCCACGGGAACGGGAAAACGGGACTTTTCGTTTTACTTGTTGTAGAACACTGAAATTCGGCATTTAGGTTGTTTGGAGAGTGTAGAGGAGCATTCTCTCTCCAGCCTATATACGTCCCACTGCTGGGCACAGGCCTCCTCTCAGAATGAGAGGGCTTGGGCTATAGTTCCCACGCAGGCCCCGTGCGGATTGGGAACTTCACACACACCATTGAATTGCTTCGCAGTTGTGTGCAGGTTTCCTCACGATATTTTCCTTCACCGAAAAGCTCATGGTAAATTTCAATTGAGATATCGCACATAAATTCCGAAAAACTCAGAGGTGCGAGCCCGGGATTCGAACCCACGACCCTTTGCTTGAGAGGCCACAGGTGAAACCACTAGGCTACCATGGCTTTTTTTGTAGAGGAGCATTAAGAGAGGAATTTCCAAAATTCCCACGGGAACGGGATAAAACGGGATTTTTCGTTTTACTGGTCGTAGAAAGCTGAAATTTGGCAAGAGAGTTCCTTGGGGAGTGTAAGGAGCATTAAGAGATCATTTCCTGAAATTCTTAAGGGAACGGGAAAAAAACGGGATTGAAATACTCCTGGTACACGCAAGCAAAGTCGCGGGCAAAAGCTGTTTGTCAGTAAATGAAGTCTACGCGGACGAAGTCGCGGGAAAAAGCTAGTGTAAAGGATAAAGATAGACACTAATCCCCTTGTTCATAAACGCTCTATAGGTTTCTTCTAACTTAGCAATCGTTTGTCCTTATCTGTGAAAGGTAAATGTGAAAGTGACAGATAAGGACAAACAATTACCAAGTTAGCAGAGGCCTATATAGAGCGTTTATGAACGAGGGGGTTAGTATACAAAAGGGAAAAACACCAGCATGAGTTCAGAATCCAGATTGATTTAAGTTTTATAATATAAAGTAACACATTGTGTTACTTAATAAAACTTAAATCATTTAATTTTTGTAAGGATATAAAATATCCGATGGTTGTAAACTGGGGCTCAAAAGTGCCATCGATATTGAGTTACCTATTTTTTTTACGATATCCAGAGTGTACCCTCATGTTACGGATGATTTAATTAGTAGACGAAAGAACAGCCCAATTATCGCTTGCTGAGCAGTATGCTTTCAAGCATCGCCTATTTATTGATTTATTTATTTTATACAATCTTAATTTACAGAATGAATCCAAAACACTTACACTCACTAACACGATAAAATATTGCAAATATTAATAGAAAACAAAACATGCCAAAAACGAGTCATCAAATTGAGTCTTCAAAGTTAACATTCAAAAAGTGACAGACAGACGGATGGACCAACGGAGGGATGAAAGCGAATGAACAGTCAGCGATGCTTTATCAATTGGGTCCTGGGGCCTTACTATGACGTCCTAATTCCGACCCAGTTCAGGTTTCAGCTGTCACTTTTAGTATGGATCAGACAGCCATCAAACCTAAACCGAATCGCATTAAGACGTCATAGTAAGACCCCAGTTGGCTTCATTTAGGCGCGGTATGGAAACCCAAAATTGGAGCTGGATAAACCAGTGATAAACCTCAAGCAAATTAGTACCTCCACTCTCCCCTCATGATTATTCTTCCCTCCAGTCAGCCTCAAACTTGCGCCGCCATCTAGTGCGCTAAGTAGGGAAGTCTTGGCTGGCTTCACCAAGCTGAGAGCGTCTGCGCCGTACCGACAAGCGACACCAGCAGCTTCTGAGGGCTCGCAGTCGGAAGTGCCCCAGCCGCTGAAGATGCACTGCGATAAAGAGGTCTCTGTACCTTCACAGACTACGTCGTCCATCCAGAATTTTCCTGCATAGAGAGTCATTACGTTATACTCGTACCACTTTGTAGGAATTGCTTTAAAAGGATGATAAAAGGTGAAGGTTCAGTCACCAGTTCTTTGACATTTCGTCGATGGGGTCATGTGAGGAAGGGGCAGACTTTTCGTTATCTTTATCTCCCTTTTATGCATCCGTCTTTATTGAGGTTCATGGTTTATGGCAAAGAAAACCTAAACCACCGTACATTTTGATGTAGGTATTATTTATGAATGTTAATGTTAACTTTTCGGGTAGGGGGGCTACGCGCGTGTTCGTTGCCATTTCTTCAGAACGGTATATAATATAAGATGAACCGTCGCCTTATTAACCCTCGAGTCAAAAAGAGGGATGTCATAAGTCGATGTGAGTATTGTGTCTGTCTGTGACATCGTAGCACTCAAACGGGTGAACCGATTTCGATGCGGTTGTTTTCATTCGAGCGGTCGTTTCCTTACAGTCATTCTTAGCCATGTTTGGTAAAAATCGGTCCAGCAGTTTGGATAGTATCAGCTCTTTTCCAAAACGAAGTAACGCATTTTTGGCGTTAATTTGAATCGTTTTTTTGCTTACGTATGATTTCTCAATCATTACATAGGGGTTTTTAATTTTTGAAATGAAAACTTCTTTTGCGGCGTTGAGCACTTTTTAGGATGAGTAAAAAATGTTAAACTCGCGTCAGGCGTAAGACGGGGGGAGAGTTTAAGTACCGGGATATCAGGATCCTCTAAGAGCTTATTTTGAAATACGAATGAAGCTAGAGTCGCGTTCGATTTTTGAAGTGTACGTTAATTTCGTCATGTGCGTTTGGCCTAGTGACATAAGGTGTGAAATAACAGTGCGTTCTCTCAAGTGATCACAGTTGTGTAGTTTTCACTTCTGCCGGCACTCCCGGAGTGCTACCCGGTATTTTTTTTAATTTAATGTTATAACCCGGTAGCAATTGGACTTACTAGTAGCTTCCCCATACTTGGAGCCTTGGGTTGCCACGCCGCTTCTGTTCCACGTACTGCAGACCACCTGGGCAGCTGCATCGTCCCAGGAGTCGTCGCAGACTGCCCCCCACCGGCCTCCGTGGAAGATGTAGACGTTACCTTGAGAGAGAAGAGGTGTGCAGGTCAGTGGTAGTTCTGGTGAGGTAATCCATGTTACCGGCAAGTGGGCATTTCGTGGCAACTTTGTTCACATACTTCAGCGCCGCACATAGGGGTGAAATCCAAATTTAGGCGGCCAAAATTAATTTGTCGCTCCAATGTATTGTTTATTTTTAGTCGACAAACATTATAAGAAAATACATTAAAAAAATACTACAAATTGGTATCAAAAATTGTATATTTCATACAAAAGTTAAATTAAGAAGTGTAATAGTTATGTATTAATAAATAGGTAGTTATCCTACATTTAACATTATAATAAATTATAAATTTTATTTAGTACTCAATATACATATTTACAAAAACAAATTAAACTATTGTAAATATTTATTGGTTGAAATAAAATAACATGGTACCATTAAAAAAAAAAAAAAAAAACTATGATTAAATTAAAAACTAAACTTAAACTAACTATAAAAAATTATAAGTTATAAAAAGAACACCCCGTCTAGCCCTGCTGGCTGTGGTAGGGTTCCCAGGACGCTAGCGGCATTACCCCTTTGGACCGCAAGTGCGATCCGCTGGGATAAATACACGCCAGCTCTTGGGTCCCCTCAGTTAAAAGTTAACATTATAATTATATATTTAGTTTCCTTACTCTCCACCTTCATTTGAAGATAATTCTTCAGCGGAACCTTAAATTTGTGTAAGTCCAGCAGAAATAATCAGTTCTAACGCTTCTTTGCTATGCTGGGTGGATTAGTTTTGAGGTTTCAGCCTTGTACTATACATAATAGGGATCCAAATCGGCAATAAGTTTATTTTTATTAAAAATAAAAGGAATTACCAGCAACGTAAAACAAAATTTCAAATTTATCGTAGTAGGTACTTAATCTTAAATTTAATGTACGATTAACCAAAGTGTTTTCATTCGTTTTTTTTTTAAATTAGGAAAATAAAGCATTTAATGTAGACAAGTTTACAGGTGAATTAACAGTACAAAATCAGATACGCACAAAACGTACGTTATAAATCAATAGAACCACAATTTTCCCTCACGTTTTCGTAGACTAGGATCCCACCGTGGAATTAGTTATTTTCCAAAATGTATGTTATAATGTGTACATACATATTTCACGTCTTTATCCCTTACGAGGCAGATAGAGCCTGAGGTAACCAGACCTAAAAAGGCCACGTTTAGCATAATTGTGGGCGTATAGGTGAAAAGAGGAATCAAAATAGTGATGGGTTGCTAGCCGCGTCGCCTACAACATGCCCGTTCCCTCGTTGAGCTTTTACCATCTGCGCGGTGAGTGAAGCAACCAGTACATTATATGTTTTTTTCTATTATATGGGTTAATATTCAAGGATGGGTGGTAAACTGATTTTGATATTACTTAGCTTACAACATGTTGATTTAACTAACTTTCTTAGAAACCTTATTTGAATATTTTAACACATTTTCATGGGTTTCCTGTCATGTCAGTTTCTCAGTGTTCAGTTATATGTCAGGTCAATATTTTTTTAGTCGCAGAGTAAAAGTAATTTAAATAACATTTAACCTAAAATTAACATTAGATAGAAATTTTGAATTATGTGATCAAACTTTTCACAAATTATCCAGATATAAGCTAAGTTATTCGTTGTCCAGCATTTTTCAGTACAATGAATGTAATTGTTTCAATAATCAGTAGGTATTAATAATTGAGGGAGAAATATCGGCTAACAGCAAGAATGATAGGAGTTTCTTTGTCCACAATTTTGCAGATTTTACTAAGGTAAGGTGCATAATTTTACCGTGGGATCTCACACCACCGCATACCCAAACCGTTAATCAGTGTTTCAACTTTTTGCCAAAGGTCAGATGGAAAAGGTTTACCTTCGAATTTGTTCGGACCACCGACCAATCGCAATCGCCCTTCGAATGGCGTGTGTTTATTCAAAAGTCTTTGAACAAACGAAGCCCTTGCTGCCCTTTCTGTTTCATCCACGTCTCTACTAAGAACTTCCGCTAAAACTAACACTAATATAAATTTCACACCCACACCCATTTTTTAAACGGTTTTACAGCATTCTTTTTTTCGATTACGCGGGAATTCGGAACAGTTATTTGAATTTTTTGACGACGTTTGTGTCGTTTTTCATTTCGGCCAGTAACAATTTTCGAAATTGGAACGGATTCTTTAACGGGTTTAAGATTCGAATGGGTGTTATTCAAACGTGTTTTATTCTGATTCGAGATGCTAATGAGTGATGGAAAAAAAGTAAACACGACTACAGTGAAACTAGACGAGCACTGAACTAATTTTATTGCGTCGGGAATGTCTGGGCATGTTTGTTGATCTTAATTGTTAATTGTATCTACGACGAGCTAGTTCAATGTTAAATATTATGAGTTCTTTATTGTTTTTATTGTTTAAGAGGCAGTTTAATACCAACCTTAAAGTACTCATTGGAGCGAAAAAATGCAAGCACTTGTGAATCTTCCCCCTTTGTTTTTTTGACGCGACAAATACGAGTTTTTTTAGTTTGAGTGTTTTGAGTTAGAGTTGCCAGTGTATCGCCGGTAGCGGCCGATAGAGACTTAGGGCCTTTTTCACCATTCTCTGCTAACTTCCAGTTATGTTAAGTGTCAGTTATTTATGATTCCGTCTCAATTTATTACTACCAAACCCTTAAGATAATTGATAAACCTAGATTAACACATAGGCTATTTTTTATCCCGGAAAAATGCATAGTTCCCGTGGGATAACGATAAACATGTCAAAGGTCATAGCTGCCTAGAGTCGCGACGTAAATAATTATTGCAGAATCTAACTAATCTAATCTAACTAATATTATAAATGCGAAAGTATGGATGGATGGATGTTTTTTTGTTACTCAATCACGCCAGAACGGCCCAACGGATCTGGATGAAATTCGGCACATAGATAGAGAAAAGTCTGTAATAGCACGTAGGCTACATTTTATCCCGGAAAATTGCGTAGTTCCCGCGGGATAGCGATAAACGAATTCTTTGCAGACGAAGTCGCTGGCAACAGCTAGTATAATATAACTCTAACTATCAACATCAGTTCTTCAATCTAATTCTACGCGGACGAAGTCGCGGGCAGAAGCTAGTCCTACTATAATATTATAAATGCGAAAGTTTGGATTAATGGATGGATGTTTGTTAGTTACTCAATCACGCTAGAACGGCCCAACGAATCTGGATGAAATTCGGCACATAGATAAAGAAAAGTCTTTACTAGCACATAGGCTACTTTTTATCCCGGAAAATTCCCGCGGGATAGTGATAAACGAATTCTACGCGGACGAAGTCGCGGGCAGAAGCTAGTAATAAATAAAAACATTAGCCTATGCCTTAACGCCCATACGTTGCTCTGAATAGACTATACCTACTCATAATTAGTGACCTAGATATGGCCGTCGCCAGCCAGATGGAATTGTTTGGTTAGCTTAACATAGAGGACATAACCAAATAGAGTGGCAATCTATACCTATAAAAAGTCGAAAGTCAAACGTCAAAGTTTATTTTGCAAATAGGCCGCCAAGGGCTCTTTTACATGTTTCTTTTAAACAAGTAAAGTTTTTTTAAAACAGTACCGTGGCTGACTGACTGACTAACAAAGAAAGAATGAAAGTAAGAAAAAAAGTTTGTGTACAAACTTGTACCTTAAGGTCTCAATGAAAGTCGGTTCTATGTGTGAATTTACTATATTCTCACTATCTCTCTCTAAGAAATGCAATAAAAGCTTAACTGACGTCTACAATTCTCATTCATACCTGGGTTGACATTCACTTTACTAAAACTACACATCGTTAACATGTTGGATTCGGGGGCAGCGCCATCCCGCGGTGAGCGCGGAACTACTTTAAAACAATCTGTAGATTAAACAGTTTGTTTATGACAATCACAATATATTAAATAAATAAACACATTAAACACACACAACAACAGAAAACGCACAGCCTAAATCACTGGACCTAGGAACTTGAAATTTGGCAGACGTAAAACTATCATCTAAGGCCTTTCCATCTGTGACAGATGATTCAAGCGTCAGCGGCACTTTCTTTGGTGGCTGAGCAAGCAATACAAGCAATACAGGGGTGGCATCTCCGACCGCCCAACGGACATACAAAAGCAATCGAATTAAGGGCCTTACTTCGATTTAATGCAATTCAATTCCGATTCAGTTTAAATCCGCTCGCTGTCAGATTCATACTAACAATGACAGCCAAAACGCGAACTGAGTCCATGGGCCTTACCATGACGTCCTAATTCCGACTCAGTTAAACCTGTCACTTTTAGTATGAATCTGACATCGAGCGAACCTGAACTGAATCGCATTAAGACGTCATGTTCATAGTGAACCGCGTCAAAAGCGCTGAAACATTCTGGAAAAATTCTGAGGGATCGAGTATGACGTTTCCACTCTATTAGTTGTTTGCTTTATGTCTTGCAACGTTGCTGGAGTCCGGACCTCGGACAGTGGGAAACGGATTGGTACGTAATGGAATAAGTTAAGGGACGTGCGTTATATGGACCACTGTTGACGAGGCAGCCTTAATTTTTGGGGACGTCCAATGTGAACAGAACAGGATGTGTGAAAAAACATTGTCCATATTATTTTTTTATATTTTTTTTTATGTGAATAGGAAGGCAAACGAGCAAGTGGGTAACCTGATGGTAAGCGATCACCACTGCCCATAGACACCCGCAATCCCGGAGGGATTGCAGATGCGTTGCCAACCTAGAGGACTTAGATGAAATGCCTCTTGTGCCTGTAATTTCCCCAGCTGTCTTACCCCCTTATTCATAAACGCACTATAGGCCTCTGTTAACTTAGTAATCGTTTGTCCTTATCTGTCACTTTGACATTTACCTTTCACAGATAAGGACAAACGATTACTAACTTAGCAGAGGCCTATAGTGCGTTTATGAATAAGGGGGTTACTCTCCACACCGGAACACGGCAGTGCAAACACGCGTTTGCCCGAATTTCTTATGCTGTTAATTGTTCAGGTTTGTTATGAAACAAACCTAACCTATAAATTTCTACAGGATTGCCAGTTCAATGCTCCTGAAAAAAATTACGGTTTCAGAGAAAAAAACAGTTATGGCAAACATTACATTATGAAATTCGGGTAAATGAAATGCTCCGTTGTTGCCCATCCACTCTCACACCCACTGCTGAAAAGCTGCCAGGCGCTCGAATTAATTAATAATGATAGTATGGCATACTAACTAGAGGGATTTCGTTGCCTACCTTATAACCTACCTTTATACCACATTTCAAGATTCTGCGTTCGCGGGAAGTACCCTGTATGTTTTGATTCCCTTGAGAGTTGCGGAAATTTGCGGCATAAACGGCTGTATCTTTTGATTGCGTTGGCTTAAAAGTTTGATTTTTTCACAGCTCTTAGGGGCAGTGGACTTGAGTATTTGATATAAATTTCAGCTTGATATCTCCACGCGTTCCTGAGAAAAAGGGTCTTGACAGACGGACGGACGGACGGCCGGACGGACGGACAACAAAGTGATCCTATAAGGGTTCCGTTTTTCCTTTTGAGGTACGGAACCCTAAAAATAGTTCGCAACCTCACCTCTGCAATAAGACTGCTAGGTACTCAAACTGTCTCCAACTTGTTTCCTCGACTTATTGGTTGTCTGGAAGAGATCGCTACTAAGCGATAAGACCGCCTATTGTATAGGTACTTTTTTCTTTGTTTCTGTATTATTTTGTACTGATTTGTGCTGTTCAATAAATAGTTTTAGTTAGCTTAAAATTTTTATTGTTTTGTTTAAATATTTATTAAGAAGGTACCTAGTCCCTTCATTTATTGAGTTTTGAATAAAGTATATTTGTATTGTATTGTGTTGTAAGACTGGAACACGGCGTGTAGGTCCCGATTATAAAGGCAGACTAAATTTCTAATCTGTGTCCTATCGACGGGACTAATCAGATGATATTTAATGCCATAATTAAATTACTTAGTAACTCAGTATCTATCACGATGTTATTAGTGAAGCACTTATAAGCAGGCTAAATTGATTTATTTCTCATGAACTAATATAATAATGGATTTCTGCTAAGTAGAGGTACCACCCGATTCAATTAAGTATTTAGAAGTCAAGACACATAGTATTAATTGCACAAAATGTGCATTTCGAAAAAAAAACATTACTTACACAAACATTACGTTCCTCTCACAAAAAAACCCACTTCCCTGATGCCCACCTCCTTTTCCTTAAGCGGGCAAAGTTGCCCTTATTGTGACGTCACAAGCGCTTATATCCTATTACAACAAAGTCAAGCAATTTGGTGAAGGCATGCGTGTGTGCGTGGCAAGGTAAATTGTGCGCTGTAAATCATTCCCCCTGTAGAGGTTGAGACGGCATGCGTTCGCAGATGTAGTTTACTAGATGCACCCGTCAGTTCGCTTGCAAAGATCAATTGCAGTATGGCAATCTTCAATTGCACAGCTTCAAATTGCCCCTCCGCCCCCCCCTTGTTGCCCGGATCTCTACTACCTATTTTTTTTTTATGTGAATAGGAACGAGCAAGTGGGTCACCTGATGGTTAGCGATCACCACTGCCCATAGACTCCCGCAACCCCGGAGGGATTGCAGATGCGTTGCCAATCTAGAGGACTTAGATGAAATGCTTCTTGTGCTCGTAATTTCCCCGGCTGTCTTACTCTCCACACCGGAACACAGCAGTGCAAGCACGCGTTTGCCCGAATTTCATATGCTGTTAATTGTTCAGGATTGTTATGAAACAAACCTAACCTATAAATTTCTACAGGATTGCCAGTTCAATGCTCCTGAAAAAAATTACGGTTTCAGATAAAAAAAGAGTTATAGCAAACATTACATTATGAAATTCGGGTAAATGAAATGCTCCGTTGTTGCCCATCCACTCTCACACCCACTGCTGAAAAGCTGCCAGAATTACTTAATAATGATAGTATGGCATACTAACTAGAGGGATTTCGTTGCTCTATGAATTGTATACCTATTTCGGTAGCTTAGCTAGTTCTTAGACTGTTAGAAAATTAGTCGAATTGGTCAAGCTGGTCTCGAGTTTTGCGCTCAGCAAAATTCATTTTCACCTCACTTGCTCGAAAGGGCTGTCTTTCTCCTTAAAAATCTGCGTGGAAAAGTCCACGACAACCACGACCACCACCACCTCACCTACTCATATACTCAAGTAATTTGAAATTTGAAATTCTTCCATCCACCATTTTTCTCGCTGTAGTGATGTGAAAAATTGTGTGTTTCGCTCGGCAGCAAAGTTTGTTTACTTAGTGTCTCGTGCCTTGAAACCTTCGCTTGCTCGGGTTTCAATACAGGCACTCGCGCCAAACAAAAACTTTGCAGCCTTGCATAACAAATAACTATTTTATTTGTAATAGAAATTGTACGACAAAACGAGTAAGTTTGTACGGTAAGCAAAAACCTTAGTTGACAAACTTCTATTTAATTAATGGATCAGAATGAGAGAATACAAAGAAGCAGTGACCTTTTAGTGTGAAGTTGATATTTCTATTAAAATTTATGCAAACGACAAAGAAAAATGTAAATTTAGAAATTCTTAATTAAAAGGAAACGGCGAAGGATGTGCGTGTCATTGTTCGATTAATTTAATATCGGACTGTTGCTTTTATTCTCTAATTAAAGATGAAAGTTAAGCTGGATATCCACTAGCGAATTATAACTGTAACTTACAAAGCCCTTTTGTAAGTCTGTGAGTTGAAAATTAGAATTGAAATTAAAAGTAATATCGGTCAAGAAAAACGGAAAATATAATACTACTCATATTACATAGCGATTACACAGATAATCCAACATGTTATGTCATGAGACGTCAAAAAACACTATCGGTGAAAAACTTAAGGCGCTGTCAACAGCAAATGACCTGGAGCAGCGCCACTCTTCACACATACGGTTCACGTGCCTGTTAGTGAAAGAGAAGAAACTATTCCGGCAGCTTGGCGCGCGTCTAAAATCTTGCAAATAAGACACAACTCATAAGAAATAAACAAAAGTATGGATTATTTGTGAAATATGACTCGTTAGCCGTTTAGGTATGAATATGTTGACTTTATGTTTTTAATTGCAGACCCATACGTCGAAAAAATAAAGACATAGAACCGTCTAATGATGATTTTAAGACCAATCTTTGCAATTATTTTCTATCGAGCCGATTTTGTTCAATTATGTATCGAGCCCGTCTAGCGTGTTTGAAATATGATGAAAATTAACATTATATTTTTTTTGCATTTTTTTTGTGTGCAGTTTTTCTTAAAAAATCAATTTCAACAAAATTAGGTGTTGTCAGCCTCTTAAGTAAATGACCTGTTGTATGCGTGAGTAATGTGTGCGAATAGACAAATTGACGTTCCAAATTAGAAAAATGACTATACATACAACAAGTCATTTGCCTAAGTTTTTCACCTATACGCTCATTTAAACTCCATATTAAATCGTGGTTTTCTAGACAGGGTTAGACAAATTTGTGTTACTTATGTGATTTTATTTTTATCTTGTTTGTTACATAACTGAGCTTTTGATAAAGAAATAAAAAAAACACGAATTCGCGTCCCGTGTTTGATTCTTTTACAGTAGGCACACGAATTCCATTCCATCCAACCCGTACCTTACGAGGCTTTACATTGCAGCATTGGTCGCATTTCACGGAAAGTTCAGAGTCCACATTTGAGTATTCGGCTTTAGGTTGAAGTGACGTAGTCCGCCGCACCTGGCCTATATATTTGCTTCTCTCTCACTCATTGGTTACGAATATCTCTGTTTCATTCTCACAGTGTATATTGCCTATATCGAGCAATTAAAAAACAAATCCTGCCACGCTCCATGAGAAACTATGTTTCATCCTGGACTACTTTATGAGTAGAGACCGGATTATATTATGCAACATAAAAAGCTTGTTATATGTATGCAAACATGCATGAAGAATGGCAGAAATTATGCACGAAAATTGCCAGAATATGCACGAAATATGCAAAATATGCAAATTTATAATAGGTATGATAAATTTTAGGATTTTTCTCGCAAACTTGACAATATATAACATTTCTGTCGTAAGTATGTAATTGTTCCAAGAAAGTCAGTTATCGACAAAGACAATTTTTTTTTCCGGAGGCATGGTACGCATCAAATTTTACGCAAATAAATATAAAACTACACTGCAGATCAATGAGCACGCACATCAAGTATGAACAAGTAACAATTTATATGCGTAATAATGTCTCTTTCGCATTTCGGAAAGCAAGTTGAGTGCACTGCAATCGGAAAAAATATTGTAAATTTACCGATAATATCATAACTAGATGTTAGGTAAAATATGCTTTTACCGCTGAGAATGGCTTAAATATGCAAATGTATATAATCCGGTCTCTATTTATGAGAAAGCAGATAACCTTGATTCATTTTTAACCCCCGTCGCAAAAAGAGGGGTCTTATAAGTTGAACTTCGATCTATCTCTCTTTCTCTGTGTGTAAGTGTGTGTGTTAGGTGTAAAAGTTACCGTTGTAATATAAAGACAACTAAGTTTTTATATTCCCGTCCCGCTATGACGAATGCACTACGAATGCACACGTCTTCTTCATAAAGCTTTACGAAGAAGACGTAAGTGATTTTAAATGGAATAAGTGCCGCCTTAACAACAGTTTTATCTTTCCGCCAGATGTTACCAAAACCAATAACTTTGACTCTTATATGACGTCGCATTATGATTCAATAAACCTTCAGTATTGAACTTCGAGCAACTATATTGGAGACACTATAACATGACACCCCCTGACATCCCCTTCTAACACTGTGGGCCTTTAAGCACAGTACATATAAGCACAAGCAGTAGGGAATCTACGGACAAATCGGTCGAAACGAACGCACACATAGACACGCGCTTTTACACGGCCCCTAAGCGGATCTCGCGGTGCCGTCAGTCGCGAGTGGCGCATTGAGACGAGCGGCCGTGTCCGTTTTAAACATGCCAAGACTTAGAGCGAACTGCGCAGTGTACGGCTGCTTGAACTCGGCTTCTTAAAAACCGCAGCTTTCGTTGTTTAAACTCCCTGCTGATGTTGAAAGGTAAGAATGATACTATATTATTATGAAATAAAATGTATATATTATTTTTATAACGAGAAATGTCAGATGTCACTACTCCGACAAATGCTTTTTCTGTTAAATAAGACGTTTGGCTGTTTAGATGATACTTAAGTAAATAGTTGCCGTATATTATAGACCGTGTTTTTGGTGAAAAAATTTTCTACGGACTTTCATTGTTATCATCTTGCATCTATGTACTAATATATTATAGAAAACTACACTTGAAGGATAACTTGTCAAATACCTATAGGTAGGGCAAACCTTGGTTAAAAAAAACTATTCAATTTAACAAAAATTAAATCAATGAACACAAAATATTTACCTTGCTACTCCGCCACTTATAAAATATTTTGTGTTCATTGAAATGGACCTCCGCAAAGTAACGCCTGATTCAATAAAATATTTAAAAATTAAATCGACAACCCTAACGCTTTATTGGAGCGTAGGGTACTTATTTCAAAAAGTAGGCCTATCTTCCCAGTAGGGTTTAAAGCAGTAGCTTTAGCTTATATATATACTGTGCTTTAAAGCTGTTAGGAGACAAGGGGTAGGCAGAGCCTAAGGTATCAAGACCTAAAGGCCACGCTTAGCGTGATTGTGGGCGTATATGCGGAAATGCGAATCAAAATAGTGACGAGTTGCTAGACGCATCGCCCATACCATGATTCCTGAAAATTTTCGCGCGTTCCCTCGATGGGCTTCTTTATTGTCACATCTAGTACCCCTAATGCCACCTAACCAAGATAGTGACGTAGTTAAATAGTCGCATGGGCCCTTAGTGTCACGCAAAATGGGGTGTAGGGTTCATTTCTGGCACAGACTAATGGGGGGCGGTCCCACCCCTTACGGGGTCAATTTGGGAACATGGAGTTTAAAGTTAATTAGTATACTTACACCGTTGTCTTGATTGAATAGGTTTAATGTTTTTGTTTAGTGTTAAGCGGGTGGGAACTGCGACAAAACATACTATAAAAAAACAAAAAGCTACATAAAAATAAATTGCCACAAAAAAATTGGTATCAACTTAGCATTTGAGAACTGTGAACTGTGAGCGCCATTCCTATACCAGTATTCTCCTAAATACAAATACGAATAAGTAGCAAGCTTTGAGACCAGAGTCAAACTCATGCTCCGCCATAGATCAAGCCACAACCAGGGGCCTTACCATGTCGTCCTAATTCCGACTCAGTTCAGGTTTTAGCTGTCACTTTTAGTATGAATCTGACAGCGGGCGAACCTAAACTGAATCGCATTAAGACGTCATGGTAAGGCCCCAGGCCTCTGAAATTCGATTTTCGAAGTTAGTTTTGTGTCGTCCCACACACTAACACTCCTTAATTTGAAAAAGAGAGATTACCTTCGATTAGAGTTTTGGAGTAGCCCCTCAGTTGTAAGCTCCGTAAGCTCCAAGTATGCGTCAACAAGTGCCTCCGCTCTATTCTCAGGATCTTCTGGCCAAACACTATCTCCAACGACGAACTTGGGGAAATAACGAGTCAAAGGCACATCTCACTCGAAATCCTCCATAGAAAAATTAAATGGGGATGGATAGGCCATTGCCTAAGGGGTCCTGACGCGAGCATCAGCAGAGTAGCCTTGGAGTGGAACCCCGTTGGCGGAAGAAGAAGACAGGGTCGTCCCACTGAATCCTGGAAGAGATCCATCACGGCGGAACTCAAGGCTGCCGGGATGACCTGGGCCGACGCCAAAGAGAGGGCTCAGAACAGAGAAGTCTGGAGAAAGACTGTCGAGGCCCTATGCTCCACGAGGAGTTAAAGGAGGAATCATCATCATCACCCTCAGTTGACTCTTTAAGTTATGAAGTAAACTGCTTTAGCCTTTAATTAATACGTAAGCAGAGTTTGAAGCCTCTCAAATCTTTCAAACATCGAATTCGACACCTATTCACGAATTAGCAAGTTCGACTGGAAGTTTCCGTAATTAGACCAGCTTTCGCATCGTCCAGTAATCTTAGGGTAATTAGCAATATTCTAACAAAGACTTCAGGCTACTCGGGCGACAAAGTGTTTAATTGTGCATTAATAACAATTTATAATAGTTTTATTAATATTAGTTTATATCTATAATATAAAAATGAATCGCGAAATGTGTTGGTAAGCGCATAACTCAACAACGCCTGGACCAATTTGGCCAATTTTTTTTTTCAATGTTCGTTGAAGTTCAAAGATGGTTTTTACGGCGAGAAAAATTCGAATATTAATAAAAAATTCCCACGGGAACGCGAAAAAACGGGATTTTTCGTTTTACTGGTCGTAGAAAGCTGAAATTTGGCAAGTTGGTTCCTTGGGGAGTATAGAGAAGCTATAAGAGATAATTTCCCAAAATTCCCACGGGAACGGGAAAAAGGGGCTTTTCGTTTTACTGATTGTAGAAAGCTGAAATTTGGTATGTAGGTTGCTTGAAGAGTGTAGAGGAACATTAAGAGAGCATTTCCCGAAATTCTTACGCTAACGGGGAAAAACGGGATTGAAATACTCATGGTACACGCGAGCAAAGCAAAAGCTATTTCTCAATAAATGAGTCTACGCGGACGAAGTCGCGGGCAAAAGCTAGTTGTTAATAATTATTTAATTAATAATATTAGCAGTGCCCTTACTAGGTTTGATCTGGTATCCTAGTGTCTTGTATCAAAGATAATAAATAATATTATGTTTGTATTGTCTTGTCTTGTTTATAATAATATAATAAAGTTTATTTATTTACGAAACAGTTTTACATTCCTATGTGAGTGGATTACAATATTGTTTTTAAACAAAACACGAGTATCTAACTTAAGTAACACAGCGGTCCTCACACTAGGTTTAGACCTGTGTCGTGAGGACCAAGTTAGAGGAAACAGATAGAGGTAGCATTAGGTAAAACGTATACAAATTACAGCAAACTGGATGTTCTAATTGTGATTGATTAAAAGGGTATCAGACTAATTTGTTTTTCATAAGACAGGCATTAAGTAGGTATGATGTTATTAGACACTCTCATTCAAGCATATCTCGGACAAGTCAAAACCATTGCAAAACGGTAACACAACAAGGACTATGACTGTGCGGACTGGACCTCACCGCTATACCAACGACATAGGTGCTTGTAACACTGCGTTGGCTAATCCGACATCTCAGACGAAGCCAAACGTCTATATAGGATGTATAAACTCTGCATGCAACCTATAAACTAAGTTAATTTGTATCTCTAGGGTAACGTATGGAGCGGCGTAATCGTTTGTCGACCAAGCTCCTTAAATTAAAGAAAAAAAAAAAAAAAAAAAAAAAAAAAAACAAGGATTATGACAGAAATGCAACAAAAAACGTCTTCAACCTACTTCAAATTGGTGATATAGAGGCCAGCCCAAATATTCCGGTGCCAAAAATTTAAAGAGGCCCAGAGGCCTTACCATGACGTTCTAATTCAGACTCCGTTCAAGTTTTAGCTGTCACTTTTAGTATGAATCAGACAGCGAGCAAATCTAAACTAAATCGCACTAAGACGTCATTATGGCCCCAGTAGATTGTACAACGAGTACCAATAGTTGTGACACTTGACCTACTTTTATCACCCGAACTTTTTCGAATTGATTAGGTACGGGATGTTCCCAGCCTGAATGATCGAGGGTTCCTGGCTGAAGTTCCATGGAAGCAAGCAGGAACTAAAAGTAGCGGCGTGACCATCCGAAACGTCTGTCAAACTTCACGGGAGCTAAAGATGGAACAAATGAAAGATATGGCATAGTGAGTCAAAACAAGGGCATAATTTTTGAAAACACTCACCTATGTGAAAATACCATTCCGAAGTGATAAAAATTGTGTTGAACTCGGTCTCTTCTTTTTAAAAGTATTGTATTTTCAAATTAGTTTTAGCTAAGTCTTTAATTTGTTTTATTTTCTAGTAGTTTCTGCCGGCGACTTCGTCCGCGTAGAATTACATTGAAGAGCCGCAGGCTTATTACGTAACTCGCTCGCGATCGTAATCGTGTTCATTTTGACAGTTCATGTATGGGCTGACAATTGGCATCGGAATCAACTAGCTGTCACATTCATACAAGAACTGTCAAAATGAACACGATGACGATTGCGAGCGAGTTACGTAATAAGCTAGCTGATGTTGATAGTATATTCTGCAATCATTATTTTACGTTGCGACCCTAGGCATCTACGACTTTACATGTTTATCACTATCCCGCGGAAACTATGCAATTTTCTGGGATAAAAATTAGCCTATGTGTTAATATACCTATCTGCGTTCCAAATTTTATCCACATCCATCTAGTCATTTTAGCGTGAAGAAGGAACAAACATACACACTCACTCACATTGTCACATCGTCACAAACTTTTGCATTTATAATATTAGTAGGAGTAGGATAGTGGGATTCCTAAGAAGTTCAGTAGGTATGCTTAGTGTAAGTTTTCAGCAGCGCCACTCTTCACACTCACGTTCCCCGTGCCTGTCATTGACGGTCAGCGCCTTAATCCCAGTAACACCAAGTTTGAGCACAATCACGAATCTCCATTTACTTCCATCTAATCTTCGCTTATCTCTTGGAAATGTATTAAAACTTTCAATAGGATCGGACGGCGTTGAGAAATCTAAAGAGCGAATAAAGAATCTCACTTTTTCAATAAAACTAAAGCGGTCCTGCTTCGGGCGGGCAATATCACCAAATTGGGGCTCTGAGAAACTTTTTGTCGCCCGAACACTACCTTAGTGTAGTGGTGCGAGACACAGTGGGCTAGCTAAAACCAATTTTGCAAATATTTTTGACTAGCAAAGCAACCCGCAAGCTTATTACGTAGTTAACTCGCTCGAGATCACCGTCATCATTTTGACAGTTCATGTATGGGCTGACAATTGGCATCGGAATCAGCTAGCTGTCATATTCATACAAGGACTGTCAAAATGAACACGATGGCTATTGCAAGCGAGTTAGACAATAAGCCTACAGGTCACCCACTCGCTCGTTTGCCAAAGATAATGTAACTCAGACTGACTAACTTACAAAAAACTCTGACAAATAAATTATGTACCTAAACCTTCCTCATGAATAACCTATCTAATCTATGAGAATGCGTTCGGTACCTACTTTTCGGTAGCTCGGCTCATGGGTACTGGCACCGCTCGAAGATTGCAGATATGTTGCCGGCCTTGAAAATTATGATACAATACATCGGATGCCAGAATTGTGTACTAGCCGTCTTACTCTTCATGTCTAAACAGAGTAAACCTATAATCCAAAACGAAGCGCCAAGGCCGTACTGGCAGGGTCGCTATGTGAGGATGGGCGTTGGGAGGCAACTAATAAGGCCGAGTTCCGAGTAAATACTGACCTTTAGTATATATAGACTAACGTTTAATAGGCTAAATACTGGGAGAGTGTGTGTGTGGCATAGTTCACACTACAAAGACGTGGCATGAAAAAAAATCGATGGCTAAAATTTTATTTCGCAGTAGGTAGCCTCTCAGCACAATCTGCGGCAGGATTAGCGAATAAGATGATAGTAGCGATCCAGACGGACACTGCACAGGGTTAAGTACTCGGAAAATTATAGAACGCGTTCGACTGCGATCCCACCTGGTGGTAAGCAATGGGTAAATAAAAAAGCGATGGGTAGCACTCCGGGAGTGTCGGCAGAAGTGAAAATAGCAACTTAGATTTGATTTTAATGTTGTAACCTTCATGATGCTCAATTCGCGTACCGTACTGACCGCTTACAAAAAAAGTACGTATTATCTATATTGACAGACCTCTAACAATGTGCTGATGCCCTAATACTTTTGCTCCACGACTCAACAAAAAAAAATAAACACTTCAAAAATCAAACGCGATTCATTCGTATTTCAAAATAAGCTCTTAGAGTATCTGATATCCTGGTACTTAAACTCTCCCTGCGTCTTACGCCTGACGCGAGTCTAACATTTTTAACCCATCCCAAAAAGTGCTCAACGCCGCTAAAGAAATTGTCACTTCAAAAATAGTGTTCTACTGGAAAATCGTATCCATTGCGGGGTTTCTTTGCGCCTAATAAGACCCTTACGCTTGACGCGACGCAATGTTTAGAATCGTGGAGTATTTCGGTATCATTGGATGTTAAAAATAGTGACGGGTTTCTAGCCGAATTGCCTATACCTATAACATGATAAAACATGGAATCCTTTGTTAGAAATAAAAAAAATTGCCGGCACAATGAATTCTTCCCCCCTTATTCATAAACGCACTATAGGCCTCTGTTAACTTAGTAATCGTTTGTCCTTATCTGTCACCTTGACATTTACCTTTCACAGATAAGGACAAACGATTACTAACTTAGCAGAGGCCTATAGTGCGTTTATGAATAAGGGGGGAAGAAGTCTTTAGCTATTCGACCGATTGCTGCATGATTGAAAACATATAAAATCTGTACATCACTTGATAGGGGAGCGCTTTTTATAACATACTCATCACTCTTCATAATACTTAAGTCATTTCGCATAATTTTATTTCGTTTTTCATAACACATAAACATGGACGATTTAAAAGAATGGTTTAAGACTGTAATTTTGTCAATGTTTTTGAAGTGAAAACTTCTTTAGTGGCGTCGAACACTTTTTGGGATGGGTAAAAAATGATAAAATCGCGTCAGGCGTAAGACGGAGGGAGTACCAGAATATCAGATCCTCTATAGTCTGGCAGCTAAACCACTGCAGCCAGATGACACTTCCAAATTAATGTCATTTTATGAAATAATGATACCAAATTTATTTCACTAGTGCTCGACTAAGGTCACGTAATGAATGATTTGATTATTGAACGAACGAAATATTTTATGAATGTCACATTCGTAGTTTAGTATATTTCAAAATAAGCGCGATACTTTTGAGGCATTCAAGGTTCATTATTAACATAGTAGATAAAATGTGCGATGACTTTGTAATACACGTAAATAGTGACAGCAGCAGTGAAACTGATTCGGAATAATTTAAGTTTTTAAGTAAAAGTACAAAGGTAGAAAAAAATATTAATGTGATAATTGTTGTTTTATTTATGGCAAAATGGGGAGGGCAATTCCAAAAATAGTGGCACCTTAACCTGTCATTTAGTTTTTGAATAGAAACTATACTCAATTTGTCGTTTTTTGAAAAAATAAAAATGTTCACAGGTATATACCAATCAAATACAAAAAGGCCAGGCCTTTTTTTTAAATTTAAATTTAACAATTTAATAAAAAAAAATAGTAAGTGCCAGTTTTTACTGTAACCTGCCTTGTCCAAACGCGACACTCTTCGAGTTTTGGTTCTTTACTTTATTCATTTACGATACTATGTTAAAAAAATACTATGCTATATGACAACAAGATTATAACGTTATTAAAAATATAGTGCACGGATTTTTTATATCATTTTTAAACAACAATATCCATGCCCGAAATTTGTCCAGCGATATTTTCACTGTTACCTGTGTGTTCACTGTACAGGGTCTCACTGACACACAGATAATCATTTGTAGACATAAATCACGGCAAAACATTCAGTCAATATCCATCTAACCGCCTAGCTAAGCGTTTGCGACCATACGAATGTAGTTTTGTGGCGACAAGTGATCGAAGGCGGGAATCTGGAGTTTGTAACAGGTATGGTAACTTTAGCTTGTCTCGCTTATTTCCCGAAATTGGTATGGAACGATTTTTATATATGTACTTAAAATGTCCTATATACTCATATCTTGTCACAATGAGAATGCGGCATTGATATTATTAATGGTTTTTAAGTAATCGTCTAGTATACCTACTTTTCACTGTAACCTGTGTCACTTTCACATGTAATCAATATACAGGTTAACGTAACCATAAGCAGGTTAAAGTGATAAATAATATTGAGTGGCAATTACGAATTAGTTATTCGGTTATCTTAGTACCTAAAGTTAACAATAACGTGGAAATA
Organism: Pandemis heparana; assembly: GCA_963854515.1. Lineage (NCBI taxonomy): Eukaryota > Metazoa > Arthropoda > Insecta > Lepidoptera > Tortricidae > Pandemis > Pandemis heparana. The sequence goes on from OY978028.1 coordinate 8,823,499, forward strand.
ATGATTTGTGTTTGAGTGGAGTCGTCTTTATAATAATATTTATAAAAAAAATACCTCAGGTCCAGTGCTTCAAACGAATGTTAAAAGATGGTGATGTGATTCATCGGTCAAACGGATCTTCACTACTTAACTTACTATCATTAACTTCTCTACTTAATTTTAAACGTTTCAATTATTCATACATTCATCAAAAAATCACCCTATCATATTCACTCTTTTCATGGCGTCCACAACTTCCATACCTATCTCATTTTCCTCACTTTTTTCACTCAGTCTCCGGCATGAGCCGGTACTTGCACTGATTCTTCTACTCTTTCAATCAAGCTTTCATATTATTCCTTCCATATCTATAGCACACAGTCTTCTCCTTTTACAATACTTCCATCTTGGCTTCTGATCTCACTCAGCCCCGACTCCCGAGGCTGTATTTTTACGTATTCTTCATCTTACTATTTGCATTTTTTGATTAGCCTTTTTGGCTAACCAATTCGCACCACCAGTTGCACTTCAGCATTCATCCATACGTTCCTCTCCTTTCTCCCTTTTCCTCTTTCGCACACCCCACACATCTCAGTAGCAACACTCACAATTCCTTCCTTAAATGCATCCCATACCTTTCCTATCTAACATCAATCAATCATCATATCAGCCGAATGACGTCCACTGCTGGACATAGGCCTCCCCCAAGGCTCTCCTTTTGGACCGGTCCTGTGCCTCCCGCATCCACCGAGATCCTGCGATCCTGATCAGCGGCTCGGTAGCGTTCGGGTTCGGGAAGCTTCGCAGTGTCTTTTCGTCCAAATTACCGCAGTGTTTGAAGTCAAAAGTCTTTGACCAGTGTGTGTTGCCAGTGATGACATATGGATCTGAGACATGGGCGCTAACGATGGGCCTCATAAGGAAGTTCAAGGTCACTCATAGGGCTATAGAGAGGGCTATGCTCGGGGTTTCTCTGCGAAATAGAACCAGAAATGATGATATCCGCAGTAGAAGAGGTGCGGAGCGACGAGCTCGTTGCCGTTGCTCATCGGCACAGAGGGGGTGGAAAAAGTCCACAAGTTTACATACCTCGGTAGTGTAGTGTCGGAAACAGGAGGGACCGAAGAGGACATCACTTCGAGAATTGCCAAGGGGAGAGCAACCTTCGCGCAGCTCCGTCCTGTATGGCAATCGCGGAAACTGACTAGGAGAGTCAAGCTCAATATTCCGGTCCAATGTGAAAACCGTATTGCTGTACGGATGTGAGACGTGGTAGGTCACGAAAGACATCTCGCGCCGGCTCCAGGTCTTCATCAACCGCTGCCTACGCCGTATCCTCGGTGTATACTGGCCCGAGAAAATCTCCAACCCGAACCTGTGGGAACGTTGCGGCGAGACGCCGATCGACCAGCAGATCAAACGTCGCAAGTGGAGCTGGATCGGCCACACGCTCCGAAGGGAGCCCGATCACATCCCGAAGCAGGCCCTAGACTGGAATCCACAAGGAAAACGGAAACGTGGCCGTTCTAAACAATCCTGGCGGCGAACGGTCATCGCCAAGGCGGCTTCCATTGGCAAAACTTGGAGCGAAATGAAACGCGAAGCTCAAGACCGAACGGGATGGCGCGGCACTATGGATGCCCTCTGCCCCACATGGGGGACATTGATGCAGTAGAACTAAGGTTATGGTTAAAGAACTTTATTTCTCAAAGAAATTTACATTTCACTTATTTAGAGGTTACCGAGTACCGACATAGCCCGAAGAATTGCGAACTGAAGTGGCAGTGGGCGTGGCACATTGCTCGCAGAACCGATGGCCGATGGGGTCAGAAGGTCCTCAAATGGCGTCCGTGGACCGGGAGACGAGCTGTCGGTAGGCCTCCGACAAGATGGAGCGACGACACACAATATGCCTCATCTAAATCACGCAATCGATCCCTTAACCCATTCTTGTACTTTCCCTTACATTCTTGTCTTGCAGATTCTCCACTTTTATTCGCTCTAGGACACTAGACTAGACGGCTGTTTGACCCAGTGCCATCATCATTTAAACAGACCACTGATTCGGCATATCACTCGGTGGTGGTCTGTATGGACGCTGACACCGCGATATGCGCGCGTGTCCCTGACTTTCTTTCCCAATCTTTCATCTACTATTACAAAATTTATCATACTCTTCAAACCTCCTTTCTCCCTCGTATACATAATGGATATTTTTATGTGCAAACATAGTGTTCGACACACAAGATTCTATTCCAAATACACCTCAAGTACACTTTTTTCCATTTTCATTCATTCTTTCATCACCAAACGCTCTTTCATATCCCTTATGCTGTCTTCCTACCCATCCGTTAAAATCACCTAACATGATAATCCGAAAGGATCCGAAAGGATTATCATGTTAGGTAGTATAATGAGAATTATACTTGCATTTATTCAGAGCATCTCCCACTCTATCCACGAACTTGCCTCGTTCGGTTTTATCTTTACAGACCCACTTGATCCTACGTCTGTCGGTGCATACACATCAAGGATGTAGATACGGAAGTGAGCCCAACCTCTTTTTTCTAACAAACCTGGGACTCGCACACTAACACACTCACACACTCAGCCATTCTTGCGGAAAGTATGACACCAACTCCCTGACAGCCTCGATTGGCACCAGACCAATATGCCCTGTAGGGTCCATGTTCGGTGGTGTCATATTTTCCGCTTGGTCTCAGTCACACACACAAACATTCAAACATTCAAAGTAGCGAAGCGGCTCTCCGTAGCCCACTTCTCGTCCCCGTGGTGAACGAGACGTGACGGGTTGCGAACCTCGTTGCCGCCATCCTGGGCATCATTTGTTTCATAAATGGAATCATTTCTTACCCACGAGAAGCTAGGGAACAAAATGTCCATCCTGGCAGAGCTCCGCATGCCAGGATAAGGCAGCCTTTAACTGGGGTCGCCTGGTCCCCTAGGCTAATTGAACGCTTACCACTAGGCACGCCCCTTCTAGACACGCATCTCTCGGCACGGCAGACCTTAGATTGGCGGACAGGCAAAGGAAAACGGAGAGGTAGGATAGAAGGGTGAAATGGGATTAGTAGGATATGGTTTGAAGGCATACTATAGCAACGGAAGACTGATGAAGCGACCGTAGTAGCTAAAGGAGGCCGGGGTCGCATACCCGTGTACTAAATCACAAAATGCCGGACAGGCATATCCTCTTATCTACTCTTTCGTAGATAACCTAGAAAAATTAACTTTAACTTGTATTGTTTTCTCTACTAACCTGTCCAATGTAACTTTAACCTGTATCCCCAAAACTTCAACAAGCTTCAATTTCTATATTTTTATGAATATTGTGGTGCCTTTTACAAATATGCCCCAATTGTAATATTTTAAAAATATTTTTCATACTCCGTTGGTAAAAAAGACCCATTTTATTTTTACAAAAAACTTTAACCTGTCGGTGCCACTATTTTTGGAACTGCCCGGGAATGAGTTGAAAACTGGTAACTGATTTGACATGCTTCCGCACATTTCCAAATCGCGCTCTTACACTACTGACTAGAAAACATCCAAAAAAACCTTATTGAACAAACCATTTTATTGAAATACGCTTTGAAAAATCTCATTTATGACGCAAATTAATTTCATTACATCGTTCATTCTTTCATTCACTCACTAAGTCACATCAGTATTTAATATTTGCCAAAAACTGACAACACTGAAAGTGTCATCTGGCTGTAGTGGTTTATCTGCCAGACTATAAGAGCTTATTTTGAAATACGAATGAATCGCGTTCGATTTTTAAAGTGTTTTTTGTTGAGTCGTCGAGCATAAGTAATAAAGGCATCAGCACATTGTTAGAGGTCTGTCAATATTAATAATACACACGTACGTTTTTTTTTCTATAAATTGGTTGAAATATAAAGACAATTATAGTGGCAGCGCCGCGTCAGTATCTACATCGATACAAACTTAACCCTTGGCTAAGGGTCCAGAAAAAACCCCACAAAATCGATCACGTCCCATACGAAACTTTACTGAAAAGAACAAAATAACTCTTCCCAAATGAATTCCAAATGACACAAATCTATCCTTTCCCACCACATTTGTTAGCCCAAAACCCTTTTATTCACAACTACATAAGAAAAGGGTATATGAACAAAAAATACGCCTCAATCGCTCGACTTTTTCTTGCCTCTTAAGATAGTATAAGTCCAGTAAGTTATCCACATTATCCTCTTTATTGCGCGTTACAAAAAAATAAATTTAGTAGTTGTTTATTCAGTTCATAATTTTAAGTTTCATTGGCAAATACATGTAAGGTGGTAAAAATAAAATATTTATTTACAGTAAGTAGTTATTAGTTACAAAGTAGTACAAAGGAGAATTTTAATTATAAACAGAAAAAGAGATCTTTTTGCCACTTCATGGTCTAGAATCGAAAGGATATCATTCAAAATATTATGTGCGGAGAAAAAAAAAGAGAAAGGATTAGGTAAATGAACGGCTTAAAAATTATAATAACAAAATACATTTACCTTGCTACTCCGCTACTGACACGAGTAGGTACTAAAGTGAGCAGCAGAGTAGCAGAGTAGCAAGCATTTTTTATTGTACATTGAAATAGACGCCTGATTCAATAAAATATTTTTAAATAATAAAAATACATACATACATAAATCACGTATTTTTATCCCTTACGGGGTAGATAGAGCCTAAAGTAACGAGACATAAAGGCCACGTTTGGCATGATTGTGGGCGTATAGATGGACAGGGAAAACAAAAAATTAATAACAATAGACATTTACTGGCATATTTACGATTAATGAAGAAGCAAATTAAATAAAAAGCAAACATCTTTCTTGAAAAAGTTGTTCGTGGGTAACTTACTGCGTTTAGACTATGATCCTTTCTTTTACTTTTTGCCACATTTTCCGCCTAAATTCTGCCCTACTTAAGGTTACGTCGGAATTTCAACCTTAGGACGCTTCTTTTAAGACTATCAATGGTTCTTAACAGATACTTGAAACTTAGTAAGGCACTTGAGGATGGTACGTGTGACGTCGGTAGCTACACAACGCATTTCTGATTAAATTTAGCCCAGATTTAGGAATTATTACTAACTAGCTGTTGCCAGCGACTTCGTCTGCAAAGAATTCGTTTATCGCTATCCCGCGGGAACTACGCAATTTTCCAGGATAAAAGTAGGTCGCCTATGTGCTATTCCAGACTTTTCTCTATCTATGTGCCAAATTTCATCCAGATCCGTTGGGCCGTTCTGGCGTGATTGAGTAACAAACATCCATCCATCCATCCATCCATCCATCCATCCATACTTTCGCATTTATAATATTAGTTAGACTTCGTCTGCGTAGAATTAGCAATTGACGGATTGAATTAGAACGAAAATAGCTGGTACCCCAGATTAAAACATAGGCTACTTTTATCCCGGAAAATCGCATAGTTCCCGCGGGATAGCGACAAGCGAATTCTGCGCAGACGAGTCGCGGGCAACAGCCGCAAAAATAACTCTGTCTGTCTGTCGGTCTGTCTGTCTGTCTGTCTGTCTGTCTGTTACGCTTTGATGCCTAAGCCACTAAACCGATTTTAATGAAATTTGGTACAGAGATAGTTTCAATCCTGGGAAGACATAGGATAATTTTTATCCCGGAAAATCGCATAGTTCCCGCGGGATAGCGATAAGCGATCTCTGCGCAGACGGAGTCGCGGGCAACAGCCGCAAAAATAACTGTCTGTCTGTCGGTCTGTCTGTCTGTCTGTTACGCTTTGATGCCTAAGCCACTAAACCGATTTTAATGAAATTTGGTACAGAGATAGTTTCAATCCTGGGAAGACATAGGATAATTTTTATCCGGGAAAATCGCATAGTTCCCGCGGGATAGCGATATAAGCGATCTCTGCGCAGACGGAGTCGCGGGCAACAGCCACAAAAATAACTCTGTCTGTCTGTCGGTCTGTCTGCCTGTCTGTTACGCTTTGATGCCTAAGCCACTAAACCGATTTTAATGAAATTTGGTACAGAGATAGTTTCAATCCTGGGAAGACATAGGATAATTTTTATCCCGGAAAATCGCATAGTTCCCGCGGGATAGCGATAAACGAATTCTTTGCAGACGAAGTCGCGGGCAACAGCTACCAATAAAAAAGTTATTTCCAAATACACTTTGTTGGCCAACCGCTGCAGCAATCAACTAACTCCTAATTGCTCCAGTTGTAAAAAATACTGCGTCCAACTTCCGAACAATGAACATAAAAATTTACGCCACCGCTTAACAAAATTTACGACATGTTTTATGCTTCAACTGAACTTTGTGTTCTAAGTAAGTGCTCTACGTTCCGTGGTTATGAAAATAAGGTTTAATTAAAAGGTTTCGGTTTAATCTAACTAATATTATAAATGCGAAAGTATGGATGGATGGATGGATGGATGTTTGTTTGTTACTCAATCACGTCAGAACGGCCCAACGGATCTGGATGAAATTCGGCACATAGATAGAGAAAAGTCTGGAATAGCACATAGGCTACTTTTTATCTCGGAAAATTGCGTAGTTCCCGCGGGATAGCGATAAACGAATTCTTTGCAGACAAAGTCGCTGGCAACAGCTAGTTAAAAATAAAAACATGCTAAGGGCGAGTCGGATTTGGACTTAACATATGCAGGGTGTATGCAGGTGTCTTCCCTGAGTAGTATTACAAACTAGCTGTTGCCGGGTTATTTAAAAGACAAATTTCGTATAAGTCCTGTAGTCTATACGACATAGCTCTGCATAATATTCTTTTTAACTAAAAGCTGAATATGGACGAGGCTTGGGGAGAGCCGGTAAATAAACTGTACCGTCTAATTTTCTTAAATTACTTGAAAACTAATTTCACACTTAGTCAATTCCAAACCGAATAGACAATTTTGGGAATGACAATTGGACCAAGTGGGATTGTGGACGAGTTAGGAATGAGGACAAAATGGGAAACGTGGACGTAATGAACCTAAAGCCAATTGACGCCCGTGACTATTACAGAGTATAGTTGAAAATTCCAATTAATCTTTTCAGTCTAAACGAACGATATTTCAACAGAAGTAGGGTTTCAATTCAAAATGATCGTTAACTTTCGAATATCCATCTACCGTTTGAAGAGATAGGTATATTCTGTCTCGATTAATCTAAATTGGAATTTAAATGTAGCCGAGGCTTGAGAGACCCAATCGATATGCTAACTTTAAGCAAATAAACGGTACCGTCGTGGAGTCCGAAGTTTTTTCATTTGCCAATTCTAACTTTGCGTTCAGACCAGGGGTCGGTAGGTTATCTCAATATTGATTACTCAGATCTTACCCATTGAAGGCTGTGATTTTTTCTTATCAAGGTTTAATGAAAAGAGTAATCAAATTACTATAAAATTTTGCTATCACTAACGCGTCAATATGTTGCTAACTCGAAATAACGAGGGCAGTAAAACAGCCAAAAATCTTTTACACTTCAAATTAAGGGAAATACATTTTCTCGTCAAGAATATCCTCAAGGCATTTCAAGTCATTCCGTAAGCCAGATAATTTGAATTTCCGATCATTTCCTTCGAATACAAGAGAATATATACATCTCATTAGCCTTGACAAATGAAGACGATACTAAAACGCATGACTGTTGAAACGTTTTGTTTAAAAAAAACACAATAATTAATAGATTTGCTGTTACGTTACTACAAACCAAAAACGTTACATCGATGACTCAGCGATCTGTGATAATTTTGTCGGTAGATTTGTCGATAAAAGCTTTTTATCGTGTGAGAAATGCGCTTAAGCCTGGATGCCCCAGATTGAGGCAATAGGGCCGACCATAGGCATAGGGAGACCGTAGGGCTCTCCTAAGGTGAACATAAGTGATTATTATTATAAGCCTTTTGTGTCCTCCAGCTAAAGTGAGTCCAATCCTGAAGGCGTCCAATTCCCGCCATCGCCGTCTAGGTCTGCCGGGCCACCGCTATAAGTTAGTTAAACTCCACTAGGTAGGTGATTTTCTTAGCACACGGCAAGCACGACCAGCCCAGTCCTACTTCAGCATGAATAAGTACCACTAAAAACTAAACCATTCCAGACCGTTGTAAGGCACTATGATGGTATTAAGTAACAATTACGACGCCTACTGACCATTCTGGTGTCAGCGACTCCGTGCAGTTCAATGCTGGCTCGGGTTCCTTGCCCTTTAAATTTTGTCTCTTCGTGGCTCCAGTCTTTAAAAAGTTTAACTGTGAAAGCCCTAACGCCGGGGTTAAACATTTTTTGTTCTTTGGTATGAACAAAAACTTCCATATTCGCATTTATTCGATTCTGGGTTACGATAAAGCAAATCAATCAAAAAACTCCACCAAGTCCATATCATGTTTAACGAAACCTATCTGTCATTGCATCATTCACTTTGACCTACATCCCCAGAGCATATGCGAGACTCGCATTTGACTGGCCTTGTTTTTTATATAACATGATGCACATCACAATATTTACTTATCTTCATTCTTCTTGTGAAACATCAATCACTAACACCTCACACTACTCTCTCGTTTCCCCGATTGCATCATACTTTGTATCTCCATCAAACTCATCCCCTTTGTCTCAGGCACCATGAACAAGGTAAAAAAGAACCCAAACACGTTGACCGCTGCGAAGATCCAGATAGGCGTGCAGTACCCGAAAGCGTCAGCAAGTGAGGCAAAGGTCGAGATTGATAACAACCCGGTTAAGCAACCACAGGTTATTGTTATTGCTGACCCTATACTCCTCACGTTTGGTCGGAACATCTCACTCATTAATGCCGTAGGAATCACGTTGACACCTGAAAACAAGTGAATTAAGAATTTTAGGTTACATGATGGTAAGTTACTACCCGCAGGACCAGAGAATTACAGCATTGCAGTGGCGAGCAGAGGACGCCAGAGTAGGCAGCAGTAAAGTGACGGTAGGCAGCAGGAAAGTGAAGCAATACAATTTGTACGCGCCGCTAACCCTGGCGACCCACTGCAAGCCCTAGAACGTTGCCAATATAAAGGGCTAAGATGGGATACCTCTAACCTTAAAGCCTAAAAACCGTAAAGTAACTAATAATCAATTCTTTCAACAAAGTTCTTCTTAAAAATGCCAATCAAGTAGAGAAGTTTTAAAACTAAAATATTCAACTAAGTTGGACTTTGTGTGCAAGTTCCAACCATGCAGATTGTTACCACCCCGTACGGGTTGGTGTTGCGGGTGGTATCCATGGATGGTAGTGCTCATTACTATCAGGTGACCCATTATGGTATTTGTTTGTTTCTATCCTTACCAAATATAAAAAAACAACTTACCGGCACAAAAACTGAGTAAGAACAAGATGAGAGCGACGAGTGGCATCCACCGTATATGTGGAATAAATGGATGATCGATCGATTCCAGATAAAAATATGCCCCAAATACCGTCTGAAACAAATAAAACTAAAAACTAAGCACAAAAATCATACACTGTGATGACACGAACACCAGGCATTTAGACATTCGACATCAAAAATACACAGACTCTTAAACTAATACAAAAACATAGTGAGTTGATGATGTCGAAAAGGAATTCGACTCAGCATTGCTGCAGTAGGTGCCTGCTACAGCGCTGATTTTCAGTCAAACCCTTCAATCCTTGCATCAAACGCGTTGGACAGGAATCAGTACAAATAAGTTTGTGTAGGAAAAGTGTGTATTAAAATAAATAAAAATAAATAATCAATTTTATTCATAGATTTACCAAAAACACTGCAAAAGTCTGTTTCTATCTTTTTTTAAAGTTGAAAAAAAAAGTAAAGGTAGCCGCATCAGAGGTAAGAAGAAGTAGCCTTCCCGCCTGCGGGCAGTGCTTGTTGCAAATTAATTAAATATTTACTTACTTTAATCTTAAAGTTTCTAATAATAGTGATAAATTTTTTGACATCTATCTATTTCCACGTCTAAGTACACAAATGAATCCCTGTTTCCTTTAGTTACGGCATTGCGTGTGAACGGCTAGACCGATTTTACTAATTATTTTTGTGTCGTGTTTTGTCAGAAGGTCTTTAAAAACGATATTTGAAATTAAAACTGGAACATGGTTAAAGGCAGAACAGCTAGTTAAAAATAAAGCTTTGGTACTCAGAAAGTGTTTGATGCCCTCAGAAAAGAAAGTAAAGAATTTTTTTCATACCAAAATTAAACTACAGCAAGCAGTGGACACCAACATCAAGGTCTTCCTTCCCCATCTGTTTATAAAGAATGGTGTTATCATCGACCCAGCAAACTGTGTCACTCCAAGTATAATTGTGGCTATATCAGGCTCTATTGACGACGCAGCGCTCTTGAATATCATAGATGCAAAAAACAGTACGCTCATACAACCACCTGCTTGATTTACGATAAATAATACAACAGCGATCAATAAAGCCATACTATTACTTCTGATCGTAAATAGCTGCGACCATTTTTGTCCAGCCACGTCTTCTTTGTGTGTTTCTATCATTGCTTTTAGTTCTGTATCTATGTCTTCGCTTCTACCTAGTTCTTGTAGGATATGTTTGGCTTTGTCTTCTTTCCCTGAAACATTGTCAATGCCGACTATTGAACGAATTTTGATGTCATAGTCTCAGTTTTTCTTTAAATCATAATTTGAAAGAAGCTCAAGATAGACTCGCTTAAGATTGAACCCTAATTTGACGCGACTTAAAACATTTTGAAATTGACTTTTTTCTATAACAACGTATATTTGTTTTATTGAAATTATAACAACGGATAGTCAAATTGAGTTTATAGGGTGTCAATTGTAATAGAAATCACAAAATGACGATGACAAATGACGGAAATGAGTAGCTTGTTGAGTGGCTTAACTATAGGGTGGCATGGCTGGCAAAATGCCAGGGTCCCTCAGCTCTACGGGGCCCCGAACTTGCTTGGCCTTGAGCACAGAAGGGAATATGATGCACTTCTTTATAGTGAGGAAGGGCCCCCATGTGATGAATTTGCCGCGGGCCCCCGACGTAGTCACCACTGCTCATTGCCTCACCTTTTATCACGTAATATAACGGAGATTCCGGTACAAAGTACCCACAAGCCGATAGATGCACTACACCGATTCCAATGTAGATGTACGAGACGGCTTTGAAGGTCACGAATGGACCGGCAGCGTACGCTAACAATATGCCAAGAGTGTGGCAGACACCTGTTAGTGCGCAGAATATGCCCCGTAAATTTGGTGACCTGAAAGCAAAATTTGAAACTGAAATAGAATGAAACAAAAGAACAATTTTTAGGGTTCCGTAGCCAAATGGCAAAAACGGAACCCTTATAGATTCGTCATGTCTGTCTGTCGGTCTGCCTGTCCGTCCGTATGCCACAGCCACTTTTTTCCGAAACTATAAGAGCTATACTGTTGAAATTTGATAAGTAGATGTATTCTGTGAACCGCATTAAGATTTTTATACAAAAATAGAAAAAAAAACAAATAATTTTGGGGTTCCTCATACTTAGAATTGACTCTCAAAAATTTTTTTTTCATCAAACCCGTATCCATACGTGTGTGATATCTATGGATAGGTCTTCAAAAGTGATGTTGAGGTACCTAATATCATATTTTTCGAAACTATGAATAGTTTGCGCGAGAGACACTTTCAAAGTGGTAAAATGTGTGTCCCCCCCACCCGTAACTTCTAAAATAAGAGAATGATAAAACCTAAAATAAATATATAATATATATAATGTGTTTGCTCTCAAAAAAATCAGACAAATAACATGCATAAGAACTGCTTTGCTTGTATATTATAGTTACGTATGTTCTGCACTTAGATATGGTGTTATACTGTGGGGAAACTCGGCAGATATACAAAGAGTTTTTCTGGTGCAAAAGAAGTGTATAAGAGCGATATGGGACATAAAACCAACTGACTCTTGCAAACCATTTTTTAAAAACTTTAAAATTCTTACATTACCGTGTCTGTATATTTATGAGGCATGTGTATTTGTGACCAACCATATGGAACTATTCATTAAAAAGAACAATGTCAATAAGCGCACCATAACCCACAAACCATTAGTACTGCCTTCAGCGAGACTGAGTATATTTAAAAAAAACTCTTACTATATGCTCAGCAAAATTTACAATGAGGTGCCAAAATCTATAACAGACTTAACTGGTAATCGGTTTCGCGCAAAACTTAAAGCATGGTTGCAAGAGAAATGTTTTTATTCTTTAACAGAGTTTTTTGAGGATTGTGAATAAGTTGTGGGGAGTTTTTATTTTTATTTTTATTCTTATAAAAAATGACAATGAGTGACATTATAAACATGTTTAATTAGTAAATCTAAAATTTTATAAATAATTAAATAGATTAAGAAATTTTTGTACGCCAGAAATGGCTGGATGGCTGTGCTGTATTGAATAATGTCTGTCACCTTTTGTATTTAACCTATTAAATGCAAATAAATGATCATTATTATTATTATTATTTATTACCATGCAAACTTCCACCCAAAATTGGTTTGCACGAGATCTAGTAATTAGTTTTTTTTTTATTTAATATTTGTCTGTCTATATAAGTAACCAATATGAAATGACCTCACATTGCCTACATTTTGCTTAAGAACAGGGCTCTGGCTAAGACTGGATTTTATAGTAACTTGGCGAATGGCAAATTTGTACGGAACCCTCAGTACTCGAGTCCGACTCGCACTTGGCCGGTTTTTTGAATTGGAAACAGCGTTGCGGTTTGCCGCAACATTATGCTGAGTGGGGCCCATTTTACACCATATCGGTACTATTCTTTAGTACCTATATTGTATTTCTTCATAATTTTAAATCTCGTGTATCGAATGTGTGTAAATAAATGTCTCTCTTTCTCTCTCTTTCTCTCTCTCTCTCTCAAATAAATTTGATTGTGATTTAACATACTACCAGCCTTAATTTTCTATTCTTTGATAAATAAGTACCAGGTTTCTGTCTAATTTAAAGAAGAAGCCATCTAAGTGTGAACGTACAAGATAAACAAATTAAACTAAAACTAAAATAAATCTAAAAATGCACATTTATATTTTATCAATAGTTTTTGAAGTAATTTCTAAACGACACTGAAAATTAACACATAGAAAAATCCGAAAAGTAAGCAGGTACCTGCTATGGGTGGTGTAGGGGTATGGCACGCGTCACGGAATGACGAGGACCCGGGTTCGATTCCCGGCCATAGCTTTACTTTTTGGATTTTTCTATGTGTTCTTATTTTCAGTGTCGTTTAGAAATTAAATTTCTAACGGTAAAACGTAAAAAGTAAACATTATAAATCAATCAAGTAAATTTCTTGATTAATATGATATTTCCTAGTTTTTGAAGTGTAATTGCAGTTAGATATTTTTACAGTGCGAACGATTATGAAGCAAAATAATTATAGGCAGTGTGACGTCATTTTAGATTAGATAACATAGACAAGCAGACACAGAAACGATGGTTTGTAGACCTATTTCAATAGTTATGCTTTAAGAGATACCATCATACCAAATTCCGAATTTCTAGAACTACTGGAAGTACCTATTCCTATTTTATGGGAGCACGGAAATTTGTATGGAAACATCTTTTCTAATCTTTTAGTTGACTTAGTAGAAGATTTTCTGAAAATTTCTGCAAATTCCAAATTCCAAATTTTTCTGAAATTTGCGTGCCAAATTTTGGCAGAGCATACATGACATGTAGGTATTACCTTCCTCTGGCATGTCTTAAATTTTATAAAATAACACCTGTGTATGTTCTAGCGAATGAAATAATTTAATTTAATTTAATTTAATTAATTAATTTCATTTCAAAAAATTATTAAGCTACTCACGCGAATTCTCCAATGTACATTAAGTTCAAAAGTTGGATTCCCGCTACTCCAAATCCTTTCGCCGCCCTTCCAATATACACCCATGTCACGTTAGTAGCCACAGCAAGTATGACAAAGCCTAAAAGAGCTGCCAATGCCATGACTATTATTGCTGGCTTTCTTCCTATTACATTGCCCACGTAACCACACACAATCAGACCTGAAATAAAGAAGGGTCGTACCATGACGTCTCAGTTTAGGTTCGCTCGCTGTCAGATTCATACTGAAAGTGACAGCTAAAACTTGAACTGAGTCCGAATTAGGACGTCATGGTAAGGCCCCAGGACCACCAGACTTTAAACCTAACCAAAAACCTTTAGTCTTTCTTTTTCTTGCTTATTTTTTCCAATGGAATAGTAGAACGTTATCACAGTAAACCTCACACGTGATTTTCCTTGTCAAGTCAATGTAACTTCGCTATGACATACTGTGAAAGGGTACTGTCGATCAGGCCCCTATTTTCATCAACTCGACAAATGTCGGTGGCCATTGACAGTTCGAAATGCAATGCGTATAGTCTGGCAGCTATATCACTGCAGCCAGATGACACTTCCAAATGTCATTTTACGAAATAATGATATCACATTTATTTCACTAGTGCTCGATTAAGGTCATGTAATGAATGATTTGATTATTGAACGAACGAATTATTTTATGAATGTCTCATTCGTAGTTTAGTATATTTCAAATTAAGCGCGATACTTTTGAGGGTTTTAAGGTTCATATTAACATAGTAGATAAAATGTGCGATGACTTTGTAATACACGCAAATAGTGACAGCAGCAGTGAAACTGATTCGGAGTAGGTAATTTAAGTTTTTTTTAGTAAAATTACAAAAGTAGAAAAAAATATTAATGTGATAATTGTGGTAACTGATTTGACATGCTTCCACACATTTCCAAATCGCGCTCTTACACTACTACTATCTAGAAAACATACAAAAAACCTTATTGAACAAATCATTTTATTAAAATACGCTTTAAAAATTCTCTATTTCAACATAAATGACGCAAATTAATTTCATTACATCGTTCATTTTTCATTCACTCACTAAGTCACATCACTATTTAATATTTGCCAAAAACTGACAACACTGAAAGTATCATCTGGCTGCAGTGATTTATCTGCCAGAATATAGGTATTCAACATGAAGCCAAACTTAGTAGATCATCATTTCTCACCGACAAATTGTCGCGTTGGTAAAATAGAGGTCAGGAATCACGTTCGATAATACACATACTTACCGTCACGCCTCTTTCCCACAGGAGTAGGCAGAGACTACTTTGTTCCACTTGCTACGATCCTGACCTCTTTCGCTTCAACCGCATTCATCAATCTCTTCATACATGCTCGTCGGTTTCGGGTACTCTTGACCTGACCTTTTTCCACAACGTCCCCAATGAGATCACGGGACGTCCGACTAGGCCTTCCCTTCCCAACGCGCATTCACACTCCCCATATAAATCTCTTTAGTTAATCTTCTTTCATCCATCCAATACATCCTCACAAATTTTCGCAATCATAATATTATAGACCGCTTAACTGAGTCCCGCCCGCGCGGGTACAGAGGCACAAATGGGACCGAGAGCGTCGCAGGCGGACAGTACCCCTGCCGCCCGCACCTCTCTCGGCCCTCGGCGACGACTCAGTTAAACGGTCGGGCTATAGTAGGATTGTATACCAATTAATACCCCAATCATTTGCGAAGACGCCACCCAGGAAGCTTCAAAGTCTGTGATGACATCGCCTAAAGGCGTCTGGTTCTTGTCTAGAAGTTTTCCTATAACTGGCGAAAACCAGCCCACGCTGTAACCGACTAGTATGTTGCCTATGAGCACTGAAAAATAAAGAAGATTATATTATTACTTAAGAAGTTACTTTATCATCTGTCGCTTTGGCAGCGAACCTTCCTTCTTTACCTTAGCTAAGTTAGATTTTAAGTTAGTTTTTAATCAGGTTGGAGACTGAAAACCAGCATGCCTGCTGAGTCTCCTCTCCTGTTTACCTAATACTTTGTACCTAATGCTTTGAAAATGTATTTTTTTTTCTTTGTGTAATGGTAATTAAAATTTTCTTTTATTATTATTTATTATTATAATAAAAAATCACTCTCCTTTCAACCAGGCGCGGGGTGGGACAACAAAGAGTGGTGGCGGGGTGGGATATCAAAAACACTTTCCTTTCAACATGAAACTACCGTGAGACTCAATCATAATTACACAAACGGATAACTCACGTATAAAAGTAGAGTGATGCTCGACATGTTTCGGACTAGTTCGTAGTCCTTCCTCATGGAGCGCTCGCCCCGGCGGCAGCGAAACAAACACGAAAGCAAACAAGTTGTTAAGACTACGTACTAGTCGGAAACATGTTGAGCATCACTCGACTTTTAAACGTGAGTATTTACCTTGCTACTCCGCTACTTACGTACAAGATAACCAAGCTTGTGCGAAATATATACGTTTTACATGCAATCCCTCCCTTCACTATTGCCACACAAAACGCACACAAATCCCACAAACTTAATTAATCCGCACACTACACAAACACTGACGCGCATTTCGATCCCTCTACGGGATCATTAAATAGGTAAATATTTTGTGTTAATTGAAATGGACCTCCGCAAAGTAACGCCTGATTCAATAAAATATTTATCCGTTTGTTTAATTATAACCACTTTCAAGCCACTTTCCTTGTTTTTAGGATGCCTTTATCCCTTGTTTTTAGGATGCCTTTATCCCTTAAGGGGGAGTGTGAATGGTTGCGTTGGGAGGGGAAGGCCTTGGCGGACGTTCTGGGACCAAATAGGAGACGTTTTGAAAAAAGGTCAGGGCCCTTACCATGACGTCTTAATTTCGACTCTGTTCAGGTTTTAGCTTTCATTTTTAGTATGGATCTGACAGCTAGCGAACCTAAACTGAATCGCATTAAAACGTCATGGTAAGGACCCTGGTCAGGTGTAGGTACTCGCGAAATCGGCGATCATGTCTGAAGTGATTGATGAATGTGGATGAAGCGAAAGAGGTATGTCAGGATCGTAGCAAGTGGAAAGAATAGTCTCTGCCTATGGGAAAAAGGCGTGATGGTATATGGAAGAATATTTACCGCAAGCCGCGATCAAAATTTGCTTCTTCACATAAAGATCCAACGTTGGATAAATCATTTTACAGTCCCTGGTTATATTCAGTTTTCGCGCACCTCTGTTCTCACTGATATAACATAGCGTATACTGAACGATCTTGCACCAGTGTTAATATCTACACAGATGTTCAAGAGGGGATACGCAAATGCATAAAAATGTGGCAAGTTGCTAGGCGATATGCCTACGATGGTTTTTGAAATTGAAATCGGGCCAAGTTCGAGTCTGTTTCGTACGAATATTTTGTAAGGTCGGCCAAATAAGTGGTTTATCTCTTTTTATCCATCTATTTTTCAATGAAAATGTCGCTAAAGTCTAAATTTTAAGTTGATGAGTGCTAAGGATTTTCAACCAAAGCAGATATTTGGTTGATAGTACAAGTTTTAAAACCCTAATTAAACTTTTTAAGTTGTGGCTTTTTGTCTTTACCCAAGTCACTTTTTGACATTGATTTTTCCAGGTATTATTGTAAGTAATAAAATAAATTTTCAATGTCTAATAATATCAATTAAATTTAGAAAACTAAGTGCGTTTAGCGCTCTCTGTTAAATTCCCGATACCTCATAAAAAATGACAGATATTATACTGCACCTATTTTGGTTTATAGGAATAAACAAAGACGGCATCACAAGTACCAAAGGTTCGGAAAAAGTTGTTTAGCGTAAGTACCTAATAGAGCTTAATGATATTACAATATGTCTAAATGAAAGCCGTTGACTGTGATAACACTTTCAAATCTTGAATAGATCCTAAATTGTTTAGTTACAAGTGAAATAACCGGCGTTTTTTCGAGCCTTGCAGATATCTGACAGTGAAGGTATCAAGAACTTAACACAATGTTAAGACAGACACTAAATAATTTAATGTTATTTCAAAACTTGGCTTACTCACTACCACACCTACAAATAACTTTTTGTTTTCCGAGAGAAGTGTAATTCCGACAACGTGTAGGTAATATATATCTTAGTAATATTACAGCAAATGAATGTTTACTACCTATCGTAAATAGACTTCATTCATTCAACATAAATCATAAATTAATACGTTTAGTTCACGTTCGGAACTACTCTAATACACTATACTTATTTTCAGGCTCAAAACGTGAACTAAAATTATAATAGAAATCCTAAAAGGGTACTGGACTCAAAACCAAATCGGCCGTCTTATAATTTAGGTGGCCCAATTCATCGTCCAGTGAAGCCTGCAGTCCCTTTCCGACCTATAATAAGGCTTATACAATCAACTCGACGAATCCAATAAACTGAAGTGTGTCCAAAATCGGATCAGTGGAAACCTTCCCACTTTGAAGCTTTTTTGCCATTAAGTGCACTTCGCTAAGATCTTAATCTTATTTAACTTGAATAATTTGAGGATTGGTTCTTGCTTTTGTCTCCAGGCTCAAACCAAAAAAGTGAGGCATGTGGAACTACGCCTCGCCGTATGCACAGTCCAACCCACTCCAATTTAAAGGCCCGGTGCACACCAAATGCGTGTTGCGTGTTGCGTGACACGCGCACCAGTTGTAATGTATGAAACTACTAGCTGTTGCCAGCGACTTCGTCTGCAAAGAATTCGTTTATCGCTATCCCGCGGGATCTACGCAATTTTCCGGGATAAAAAGTAGCCTATGTGCTATTCCAGACTTTTCTCTATGTGCCGAATTTCATCCAGATCCGTTGGGCCGTTCTGGCGTGATTGAGTAACAAACAAACATCCATCCATCCATCCATCCATCCATCCATCCATCCATCCATCCATCCATCCATCCATCCATCCATCCATCCATCCATCCATCCATCCATCCATCCATCCATCCATCTATCCATCCATCTATCCATCCATCCATCTATCCATCCATCCATACTTTCGCATTTATAATATTAGTTAGAAGTTAGATGAGACAGATGATGTCACTAGTGTAAGTTTTCGCATATTAAACCGTCTCGAACGCGTTCACGTAAACGTCTCAAAAAATTACTATGGAAGAATTAGCAGCGCCACTAGCGGATCGAAACGGCAACAAACCGTATTTGACATTTTACGCAAACTCGTTCGAGACGTATTTTGTGACCAAAAACCTACACTAAGCGTACAGATGCGTGGCGTACGCACGCGCGTGTCACGCAGCCACGCATTTGGTGTGCGCCGGCCTTAACGCTTTTGTAAACAACAAGTCTCCCAAGCTCATATAAAACTTACATAAGTAAGATACAAGTATAGTATACCAATAAGATGCATAGTAACAGTACAATATGGCATGCCAAGTGATCACGAGAGAAAATAGTGACCGCGAGTTTGTTTACTACATTTTTAATTTACGGAAAGACTATTAGCATAACAACTGTGAAAATAATCTGTAATTTATTAAAATTAATGTACCTATATTTACATACTTACTTATTATACGCGCTCTCAATAACCAAAGATTTCCAAGGCGGACATACCATGAGCCATGACCAAAGGACACAAAATACAAAACGTACCTAATTGTAATGTTTTTACAATAGATATTGTGTCCAACAATACAAATACCGAGTGGTCAAGGATATTTATATTTAGCCATTGTTCGGTAACTAGCTAGTTCTTCAAGTACAGTCGAACCATTAACCATTTTTCCTGATACACCTTAGAATGTTTTCACAGTACGTCACATAATTTTCCCGCTTGTTTCCAGTAAGTACATAACTATTTTACATTACCAGGATAACCTTTGAATATTTTCACATTACGTCACATGATTTTCCCGCTTGTTCCCCGTACAACTTTACTATTTTACATTAACAGGACATTCTAAGGTAAAATAGAGACTATTTCTAAATTAAAACAAACATGTCGCTGCGATAGTGCGATAGTATTAACTATGCAGAAGAAGGATGATATGATATGAAGGAACTTCCGAGCGCAGCGTCACTGTCGCAGGCGGCAGTTAGTAGTACCTACCATAGCCCGGTCGCCGCGTCAGTGTCGCTGCGTTAGTGACACCGGAGTCGCCCTGCTCGGAAGTCTAGCTTTAATACGATTCGATACCGACTCAGTTCAAGTTTGAGCTGTCATTTTTATTATGGATCAGACAGCGAGCGAACCTAAACTGAATCGGAATTGAGTCACATTAACCGTGGTAAGGCCCCTGCTTTGTGACAGCGGACCATGGACCACTCATGTGGTGTGGATTGCTTGAATATTCATCCACTCGTTAGTCTAATAGGACGACTTGAATTCTTAATGTTGGGTTTGCCTTTTGCTCTACTTGTGTTGATGAGAAGAAGACACAAACAAACGTACATGACGTTTGAAGTGGTGTTATAGTATGTTACTAGCGTGAAAGTAAGCACAAAATGGTTACTGTAACCCCTTTTTCAATAATTAAAATTAATAATAAATAAATAAATAATAATAATTAGTAATAAATATAAAAATTACAAAACCGTTTTTGCGGCTAGGTTTTTAAAAAGGTGTCTTCTTCAAAGGTCTGAACTGAAAGTTGACCTCGATTAATCCTAGTCCTAATAATATTAGGTATAAATACAAAAGATTGTGACGATGTGAGTGAGTGTGTATGTTTGTTCCTTCTTCACGCTGAAACAACTGGACGGATTCGGATATAATTTGTAGAACAAAGATAGCTAGTATCCTGGATTAAAACAAAGCCTACTTTTTATCCCGGAAAATTGCATAGTTCCCGCGGGATAGCAACAAACATGTCAAAGGTCGTAGCTGCCTAGAGTCGCAACCGCAACGCAGAATATACTATCAACATCAGTTCGTAAGTCGAATTTTACGCGTACGAAGTAGCAGGCAGAAGCTAAGTGTGATAATATTAAAAAAGGAGTCCCACTTTTCGCGAAGCCCTAAAAGGTTACCTATTTAAAGATCAGTGCCCTGTGAAAGATAACTCTCGAAATTTCATACCGTTGATGCGTGAAATTTGTAATTAGCGTTAGATATTCGATTTGGACGTTGTCAAAAATGGACGTATTTCGCAAAAGCGGGGTTTTCGGGTATCGTTAAATACGTTATTTGATGCGGGTATCACTGAAAATTATTGAAATTCGCTCTCCGCTAATTGTTTAGTCGATGCCTGTGACACATTTCGCTTTTGTTATAACAGGAAATACATTCAACAAGTTTTTAAATAAGTAGGTAAGTATTCTATTGAATCAGGCGTTACTTTGCGGAGGTCTATTTCAATGAACAAAAAATATTTGCGTTGCTACTCCGCTATGAGGTAAGTACGTGCATGATAGCCAAGCCTGTGCGAAATATATATACCCCTTGCAAAAAATCGGGCACCTATGGTTTTTCAGATTTTTAGGCATTAAAGCTTAGAAAGTAAGCTTTTATGCACATAAAATACAAAAACCATGAGTGCCCGTTTTTTTGCAAGGGGGTGTATTATTGTGTTTTTTACATGCAAGCCCTCTTCCACTACTGCCACATAAAACCACCACGCTGCATCTCATGAACTGTGATAGATAATTGAAATTTTCACAGATGATGTCCTTCACATCGGTTTCGACGACGGCGACCCTGACTCCTAAAAAATAACAATTACACTTTATATGTAAGTATAATGTATAACAATGACAACAGGTGATGTATTGTTGCCGCTATAACAACAAATAGGTACCTATAGTGCGTTGGGGTAAGATAAAAAATCCTCCGTAATTCCTGGAGTTACGTGCGGTTTTTATCTGTAAAACCCCACAATTGACAACATTTCATATTTCTAAGCCTATAATTTTAATGGTTCTCTGTATTTTGTTTGAAAAGATGAACACACTGACAGTTTAATTTTTTCGCTAGGGCTTGTATTTAATTTATAATTAATTTATTAATTTATAGTTATTCTAAAAGGCCGTAACTCCGATACTATCACAGAATACACACTTATCCCTTTGTATTTTCTCTATAGAAAAAAAAACTGACGTTAATTTCAAATTGTCAATGTCAGGCCCTATTCTCCAATATTCGATTTTCGAGGTTCGCTTCGTGCTGTTCCGCTCATACTAATAGTCATTATCTTGAGAGTGAACAAGAAGGTATGCAACGAACTTCGAAAATAAAATTTCAGAGTTGGCCCCCTTGTGCTTTGAAGTTGTCAAAAATACAAAATTGTGATCGCTTATTTTTTCTCGTGAAAAAAGCAAAGGCGTTTAAGGCTTGTACACGCGCTAAAGTCCTTGAGCGTACGGGCGGGGCTTGGGCGGAGCTTATGCCTCTCGCCCCCGCGACCCGCTCCATTAAAACGTCAGCGCGAAACTGTCTTACAGAGTAAAATTATAGACGCGTCATCGCGCCGCGCATCGTTACCAATGCAAGGGTGGACGTGGACGGGTCGTATCGCATGATTATCGTTGTCATAACGTGATATTTATCATTAAGTATATTTTCCTACTCCAGTACTTTTATTTGACAGTTAAAGGGTCACCAACACCAATATAATGGTACACATAATATACTGGAGACAATTTTTTTTAATTTTGTCCGTCCGGACTAAGGCCAGAAACCATTCAGCCGTTTAGGACAAAATACGGTGTTAGCAATTTAGAAAGCAAACAAAATAAAAAAGTGTGTACAACACAATATTTCAATTTTACTGACATAATTTGACACCTGACATGTAAATGTTGATGGCTGTCGTTTTCGGGTAGTTTGGTGGATCTTATCACGAAATTGTAAAAAATTTTGGATCCAAGATGGCGGATGACATTTTGACACCTTTGCCTCAAAAATGTTCATGGGTGTCGTTTTCGAGTAATTTGGTGGCTCGGAGCACGAATTTTGCATATTTTTTTGGATTCAAGATGGCGGATGACATTTTGACACTTTTGCCACAAAAATGTTCATGGGTGTCGTTTTTGAGTAATTTGGTGGCTCTGAGCATGAATTTTGCATAATTTTTTGGATCCAAGATGGCGGATGACATTTTGACACTTTTGTCACAAAAATGTTCATGGGTGTCGTTTTCGAGTAATTTGGTGGCTCTGAGCACGAATTTTGCATAATTTTTTGGATCCAAGATGGCGGATGACATTTTAACACTTATGACACAAAATTGTTCATGGGTGTCGTTTTCGAGTAATTTGGTGGCTCTGAGCATGAATTTTGCATAATTTTTTGGATCCAAGATGGCGGATGACATTTTGACACTTTTGTCACAAAAATGTTCATGGGTGTCGTTTTCGAGTAATTTGGTGGCTCTGAGCACGAATTTTGCATAATTTTTTGGATCCAAGATGGCGGATGACATTTTGACACTTTTGACAGAAAAATGTTCATGGGTGTCGTTTTCGGGCAATTTGGTGGCTCTGATCGCGAATTTGGCATAATATTTAGGATCCAAGATGGCGGATGTAATTTTGACACTTGACACAAAAATGGTGATTGGGTATCATTTTCGGGTAATGTGGTCGCTCTCAGCCCGAGTTTGGCATTATTTATGTTTTATTTAACAGAACATACGCCTAGGTCCAACGCTGATCACCTTTCAAATGCTAATGATGTGATGACGATGATGATGATAATTTTAATGAAGTCGTAGAAAAGTTATTGTATGCAACGTTGTATAAATAAGTCAAAAAATGCTCGTGGTGTCTTTCTTTACGATGTTCACTACGCTCACATCGTAACCCACACCACTCGCCTTTTTTGACCTCTCTTATACAACTGTTGCATAAAATACTATATTGAAACGTGATATCCCTACTTAATATTATACATGCGAAAGTAACGCTCTATCTGTCTATCTGTCTGTTACGCTTTCATGTCTAAACCACTGAACCGATATTAATGAAATTTGGTAAGGTGGTAGTTTTAGTCCCGAGGAAGGACAGGATAGTTTTTATCTCGGAAAATCTCATAGTTCCCGCGGGATAGCAGCGCAGACGGAGTCTCGGGCTACAGCCATTTGTCATAATTGATTAAGTTTAAAAATGATGTCCCCAATATACCATTACCTACTTTTGAAAATATTTATTTTTCTACACATAGCAAAATCGATATCTAAGGGTCCGAGTGGTCCTCAAGCATGAATCCGTTGTCAAAAGTTTGAAAAGTGGCCGCCATTTTGAAAATTTTAGTTTTTCGGCCGATTGCGTTCAAAATCGATATCTGATGGCCCGAGTGGTCCCCAAGCATGAATCCGTTGTCAAAAATTGAAAAAGTGGCCGCCATTTTGAAATCTTTAGGTTGTGGACCGATTGTTGTCAAAATAGATATCTGAGGATCCGAGAGGTCCCCAAGCATAAATCCGTTATCAAAAATAGAAAAAGTGTCCGCCATCTTGAAATCTTAAGTTTTTGGGCAGATTGTTTTCAAAATCGATATCTGATGACCCGAGTGGTCCCCAAGCATGAATCCGCTGTCAAAAATTGAAAAAGTGGCCGCCATTTTGAAATCTTTAGTTTGTGGACTGATTGTCTTCAAAATCGATATCTGAGGGTCCGAGTGGTCCCCAAACACGAATCCGTTGTCAAAAATGGAAATAGCGGCCACAATTTTTAAATGTTTAGTTTTTCGACCGAGTGCTTTTAAAATCAATATCTGAGTGGTCTCCAAAGTTGAATTTGTTGTCAGAATATGATAAAATAGGCGTAAACTACACAGCAGCTTACAAAAATTTCATCGCAATCGAGTCTATAGTAGTACCTACCTAACAGGAATTAGACATTTTAACATTTAAATCCGACTCACGCTTGACGCTTTTTTGACAAAAACTTTCTCAGCATACACACAGGCAGCTCACAATAATCTTCATTTGTATTTCGGATAGACGCTTTCCCCTCTCTCTACTTAGTGTTTAGTGTGCGATAGACATATATTGTTAGTAACTTAGATTATGACTTTTGTCGAACGTCCCGAGACGCACACGTTTTTTTATTAATGTACATTTCATAGACAATATTTTTGCAATATGAACTTTTTATATTGTGTGGTATTATTGCCACTCACTATTCTATCACACCACATGCAACAAGCAAGTCTAGCATTTTTCTCCTGTAGTTGACAGAGTCTTGACTCTTGACATTAACTATAATCAGGAACCCCTATTTTTTCACTTGTAACCATTTTACTGCTCCATTTTTTATCAGAAAAAGATTACATTTTATAACCTTCGTCATAAAATAATGAGCAATAACTTTATTTTCTTACTTACTTAAATTTCTTAAACAATTAGCTCGTTTTTGCAATATTCCGGACAAGTTCCTACCGCTCCCCATTTTCGTCCATACGGTCAGTGCGGGACGAGGCGCGTTGCATGACGGACCTGTGTCAATTTTTCGCGGCGACCAAATAAAACTCCGTTTTTAAATATTTGTTGAATAATTTTGTAGCATAGAGTGGACAATCTGTTTCGTGATTTGTAAAGAAGTTACCTAATAAACATTTACGTATAGTTTAGTTTTGGTGTGTATGCTAAATATTTATTATTCTAATAAAACGGTCAAGAGTGATAAGCGTTCACTTTGCTAGATCTTCAGACGTCCATTTTGAAATCAATCTGCCCAAAAACCAAAAATTTTAAGATGGCGGCCACTCTTTAGGTTTATTTTTGACAACGGATTCAGCTTGGGGACCAGTCGGATTCTCAGATATCGATTTTGAAAACAATCGGCCCAAATCTAAAGATTTCAAAATGACGCCCACTTTTTCAATTTTTGACAAGGGATTCATACTTGGGGACCACTCGGGCCATCAGATATCGATTTTGAAAACAATCTGCCCAAAAACAAAAGATTTCAAGATGGCGGCTACTTTTTCAATTTTTGATAACAGATTCATGCTTGGGGACCACTCGGATCCTCAGATATCGATTTTGACAACAATCGGCACACAAACTAAAGATTTCAAAAATGGCAGCTACTTTTTGAATTTTTGACAACGGATTCATGCTTGGGGAACACTTGGGCCATAAGATATCGATTTTAAAAACAATCTGCCCAAAACTAAAGATTTCAAGATGGCGCCCACTTTTTCAATTTTTGATAACGGATTCATGCTTGGGGACCCACTCGGATCGCCAGATATCCATTATGAAATCAATCGGTCGGTAAGCTAAAAATTTCAAAATGGCAGCGACTCTTTGAATTTTTTGGCAACGGATTCATGCTTGGGGACCACTCGGATCCTCAGATATTGATTTTGAAAACAATCGGTCCACAACCTAAAGATTTCAAAATGGCGGCCACTTTTTCAATTTTTGACAACGGATTCATGCTTGGGGACCACTCGGGCCATCAAATATCGATTTTGAAAACAATCTGCCCAAAAACTAAAGATTTCAAGATGGCGGCCACTTTTTCAATTTTTGATAACGGATTCATGCTTGGAAACCTCTCGGATCCTCAGATATCGATTTTGAAATCAATCGGTCGATAAACTAAAAATTTCAAAATGGCGGCCACTTTTTGATTTTTTGACAACGGATTCAAGTTTGGGGACCACTCGGATTCTTAGATATCGATTTTGAAAACAATCGGCCCACAAACTAAAGATTTCAAAATGGCGGCCATTTTTTCAATTTTTAACAAGGGATTCATGTTTGGGGACCACTCGGATCCTCAGATATTGATTTTGAAAGCAATCGGTTGAAAAACTAAAGATTTCAAGATGGCGGCCACTTTTTTAATTTTTGATAACGGATTCATGCTTGGAAACCTCTCGGATCTTCAGATATCGATTTTGAAATCAATCGGTCGATAAACTAAAAATTTCAAAATGGCGGCCACTTTTTTAATTTTTGACAACGCATTCATGCTTGGTTACCACTCGGATCCTCAGATATCGATTTTGAAAACAATCGGCCCACAAACTAAAGATTTCAAAATGGCGGCCATTTTTTCAATTTTTAACAAGGGATTCATGTTTGGGGACCACTCGGATCCTCAGATATCGATTTTGAAAGCAATCGGTTGAAAAACTAAAATTTTCAAAATGGCGGCCAT
Source organism: Pandemis heparana (assembly GCA_963854515.1). Taxonomy (NCBI): domain Eukaryota; kingdom Metazoa; phylum Arthropoda; class Insecta; order Lepidoptera; family Tortricidae; genus Pandemis; species Pandemis heparana. The sequence goes on from OY978028.1 coordinate 8,850,466, forward strand.
TTTCTAAACTTTTGACAACGGATTCATGCTTGAAGACCACTCGGACCCTTAGATATCGATTTTGAAGACAAACGGTCAAAAAACAATTATTCTGTACCTACCTTTTACGCAAAAAGAAGAAGAGAGAAAGCAAAGGTTAACTTTCACACTCAGAAACGCCAATTAACATAATTAAAGCACTATTTGTTCCTTTGTATCTGGTTACGCAGGGATGATAAATTAAAACTTGAACTTGATAAAGAACACGGTAAAGCAGCGTAGAATATCCACCGTCAGTCAATACAACCGAGAGGACAATTACAGTTAAGTTTCACACTCAGAGACGACAATTAAGTTCTAACTAATCATAATTATTAACTGACGTCTCTGAGAACGGCACTCGTTCAAGTTCTGCAACAATTTATAAATACGTTGCAACTCTAGGCAGCTACGACCTTTAACATGTTTATCGCTATCCCGCGGGAACTATGCAATTTTCCGGGATAAAAAGTAGCCTATGTTTTAATCTAGGGTACCAGCTATCTTCGTTCCAAATTTTATCCAAATCCGTCCAGTCGTTTGAGCGTGAAGAAGGAACAAACATACACACTCACTCATATCCTCACAAACTACCTACCTTACGAATCACAAAACGGATTGTCCACTCTACGCAACAAAATTATTCCACAAATATTTAAAATCGGAGTTTTGTTTGGTCGCAGCGCAAATTGACACAGGTCCGTCATGCATCGCGCCTCGTCCCGCACTGACCGTATGGACGAAAATGGGGAGCGGTAGGAACTTGGGAGGGAATATTTGAGAAAACGAGGTAAATTTTTAAGAAATTTGACAAAGTAGGAAAATAAAGTTATTGTTCATTATTTTATGAAGCAGATTATAAAATTTCATCTCTTTCTGATAAAAAATGGAGCAGTAAAATGGTTACAAGTGAAAAAATAGGGGTGACTTTAGATTGCTTTTTCTCTGCTTTCTTTCACTAAAATGGATTTCTACCAAAACTATGTTACTTCTCATATCTTCCAGATTAGGATATATTTTTTCCGACATATAAATTGTTACGTTATAATGTATAAAATGGTTACAACACAACTCATTTTCACGAAAATTTCAAAGGTCGAGCCTTAACCTATCCTGTGGTAGTTTTGGTAAAATTAAGACATATTTTTAATTATTTTTTATTTCTTATAATAAGCGATATTAAAATTATATAAACATAATTGCAGTGATCAGGAGGCAAAATGCTTTCGAACCATACATACATTTTCAGATGTTATAAAAATGAAATGTTGTCAATTGAATAACTACTTTGCTATCTCCGCGCTATAGTTAAGTCAAGTCGTAACTGCGTGAGTTTCGGACGGTTTTTTTATCTTACCCCTCGTTTCAAATTACCCCAACGCACTATACTAAAAAATCTGAATATTTTTATGTCAGTGTAAGTAACCAAAATAATAAAATGACCTCACTGACACCGTCTACATTTTGCTTAAGAGCAGGGCCCTGTTTACATTGGATTTTATATTCAGTCGCCGAATTTGTACGGAATCGCACTTGGCTGGTTTTTTATTAGGGTTCCGTAGCCAAATGGCAAAAAAAAAAATATGGTAGATGTATTCTGTGAACCGCATTAAGATTTTAATACAAAAATAAAAATAAAACAATTGATTTTGGGGGTTCCCCATACTTAGAACCGAAACTGAAATTTTTTTTTTTTCATCAAACCCATACGTGTGGGGTATTTATGGATAAGCCTTCAAAAATGATATTGAGGTTCCTAATATAATTTTTTTCTAAACTGAATAGTTTGCGCGAGAGACACTTCCAAAGTCATAAAATGTGTGTCCCGCCCCTGTAACTTCTAAAATAAGAGAATGATAAAACATACATTACCATACAAACTTCCACCCAAAATTGGTTTGAACGAGAATAGAATAGAATAGAATAGAATATTTTTTATTTGTTAAACATAGGTAGATTACAAATTACAAGATCTTATGACATTAAGGACCCTCCATGTTTTGCCGCGAGGCATACAAATATCCGTTGCATATCGGAACACCCATAGGTAGACATTGGACATTAAAATTACAATAAACACAAGAAGTACTTAAAAATTACTAAAAATACAATAAAAATTTACAGACCATTATCATTTAAGAATTGTTGCGTGGTATAATAACATTTTTCCAGCAATAACGATGTCAATCTCTTTTTAAATATATTTATCTTTAACACCCTTACGTCAGCAGGAATTTTATTGAAAATTTGCGGTGCCATTCCCAGCAAACTTTTCCGCATCAGTGCAGTTTTGCATTGGGTGCTTTTTAAGGTGTTTTGATCTAGTAAGTAGTTTTTTTTTATTTAATATTTTGTCTGTCTATATAAAAAACCAATATAAAGTGACCTCACACTGCCTACATTTAGCTTAAAAGCAGGGCTCTGCTAACACTGGATTTTATAATAACTTAGCGAATTTGTACGGAACCTTCAGTGCGCGAGTCCGACTCGCACTTGGCCGGTTTTTTGAAACTACTGGGGTCATTGACGCCGGTTGCTCTCCGTCCGTTGATCGCGAACCGTTTAAGGTTTCTTCCTTAGAATTATCCGACACCATTGACACAGCCATTGACGTCACTTCTTAAGAAACGGTAGGTGTAACAGGCAGTAATATACCATGTTGCGATAATAACCTGTGAAAGGAAATGAACAGAATAATAATGTACGTTGACCTGTTACTATTATGTCCTTTTCTTTGTCGCTAGCGCAAATTTCCTACGATTTACTAAGAAATCTGATATCTGACTCTTACTTATAATTATAATTACTTATTACTTAATATTACTTAATATTATAAAGGCGAAAGTAGGTATGTAGGTATGGATGTTTGGATGTTTGTTTGCTAACGGCAAAACGGCTAAACAGATTTTATTTAAATTTGGTTTCAAGATAGTTTCAGTCCCGGGTTTTTTTCTGAGAAAACTATTCAGAACGAGTGTCTTGCACTTTTTGTAATGGTTGAAATATAATATTTTTAAAGTTTTCAACCAGTCGCCATTTTCAAAATTTTCCAAAAACAAACACAAACAGTCGAAAAATTTCAACAAATTATCAATCTAGCTCATAAAATAATTATTACCACCCTCTCGGGTGGCAGGTTTCCTCACAATGTTTTCCTTCACACACACACACACACACACGCAGAGGTTACAAAAACAAACTATAGACTTAAATGATGAAAGAGATGGAGGAAGATTAAGTTAATTTAGCCTTAGAATGTCACGCGTACGCTTTACTGACGCATAACTAATATCATGTAGGTACTTTACAGGTGATGTTACACACAGGCACGAAGAGCAACACACAAAAAAATATACCAGGTGGTACTCCGAGAATGCCGGCAGAAGTGAAAACTACACACGCACACTCGCGCAAAAAAAGAAAGAAAACAAAAAACTTTTTCTACACGAGATTTGAGCTGGCCCCCGAGAGAATATATTATTCCACACCTTATACCACTAGGCCAAACGCACATACGTTAAAGCGACGAAATCAACGTACACTTAAAAAATCGAACGCGACTCTACCTTCATTCGTATTTCAAAATAGGCTCTTAGAGGGTCCTGATATCCTGGTACTTAAACTCTCCCTCCGTCTTACGTCTGACGCGACTTAAACATTTTTTACCAATCCAAAAAAGTGCTAAAAAAGTTTTCACTTTAAAATAAAATGAGACATTATCAACAGTGGAAGTCTTCTGGCTGCTGATGATGATGACTACAGACTGAAGACAAAGCGATCGAAATGCGAAAATGTATTACTTTTTTTTTTAAGTATCGGAACCCTAAAAATAACAGGCTACAAAGGGAACAAAAAGACGTATCTGTTAAGTACCTAACAAAGTAAATAAACACGAAATTCACCGACTCAGCAGTAATTTGCCGCCATAAATAATTAACCCTGAATACTTCAATGTTTCACAGGAACAATCAAGAACCACAGTGAAAAGTAACTCTTATTTCCTACCAGTGAAAGTATATATTTCTTTTGGGGTATGAAATAGGTTTTTTGCGGAAGTCTTCATTTCATTACCAAATGCAAAGTGTGGACGTGCTTGCTTTTGATTCTATTTTAATTAAATAAAGGTCTGATGTTAGTCTTGCTGGTCTGAAAAGCATGGAGGAAAAACAGTGAATTTAAATCATAGACGAACAAACGTCAATGATACACACATCTAAAAAGCCTTGGGATAATCACTATCCCTCATAGATATATTTATATTACTTCGTAAAGATAGGCCCTACGCTCACGAGTAATTCGTCCAATGTGGTGGTCCTAATAGACCACCGTGCCCTAGTCTGTGACGGGACGCCGTATTGTTCAGCTGTCAGAGTGTGTCAGAGAAAATGCCCAATTTAGCGAATTGTTCGGACAGGCGTAGCTTGACTTTTGATATCATTGTTATCCGTAGTTAGTTATACAAATTTCATATTTTGACTCGGTAGTAATATATATTGAAATGTTCAAAACTGTCTATGTGATGAGTGTATAAACGAATAAAATTGTACAGTAAGGAAAATGTTTTCTCTTACCGCCGTAGAACCCTGTCACAAATTGACAGGCCACCGTCACTTAATCACGCTTCTTTCCCACTGGGGTAGGCAGACACTACTTTTTTCCACCCGCTACGATCCTGACATACCTCTTTAGCTTCATCCGCATTCATCAATCTCTTCATATATGCTCGTCGGTTCCGGGTACTTCTGACCTGATCTTTTTTCAATACGCCTCCTATTTGGTCCCGGAACGTCCTTCTAAGCCTTCCCCTCCCAGCGCAACCATTCACACTCCCCATTATAATCTTTTTAATTAATCTACTTTTATCCATCCTCTCTAAATGACCAAACCAACTAATCATACTTTTTTCTATCCTAGTCACTACACTAGTCACTATATCTTCTTTTTTGTGATAATCAGTGTGGTGACTTTGCTTTTGCGAATTAAAACATTGCTGATCTCGCTATTTTAATGTCTGTGTTTTATGTTTCATTTTTGTACAATTGTGTGTATGCTCTATTTGTGTGTCTTTCAAAAGAGAATAAATGTCTTCTTTCTTTCTTTCTTTTATTGCGATACTATACTCAAGAGCAAAAACAACGGGTCACTTTTACTTTTATAGAACCTTGTATAAAAAGTATAATATACTTCATTCATATTATGATTCCCATTTCTGAACGATAGGCATTAAGTTGTACAGTCAACTTTAATTTATAATTATGTTATCAGACCCATCGTATATTAGACTTGGACTTATCGTACCCAGGTTATGACCCTTGTCACAATAACTTTTGAAATGTCAAAGAGTCGTAACCGTAGATAAATGATTAATCAGAACTAACATCTGGCGTCTGTGTCGCCAACATGACAATTGACAATTGACAACATTTCATTTTTATAACACCTGAAAATGTATATATGGTTCGAAAGCATTTTGCCTCCTGATCACTGCAATATGTTTATATAATTTTAATATCGCTTATTATAAAAAATAAAAATTTATTAAAAATATGTCCTAATTTTACCAAAACTACCACAGGATAGGTGAAACACCTTTGCCTTTTTCACGAGAAAAAATAAGCAACCATAATTTTGTATATGACAACTTCAAAGTACAAGGGGGGCAACTCTGAAATTCTATTTTTGAAGTTCGTTGCATACCTTCTCTCTCACTCTCAAGTTAATGACTATATTAGTATGAGCGAAACAGCACGAAGCGAACCTCGAAAATCGAATATCGGAGAATAAGGCCTGACATTGACAATTTGAAATTGACGTCAGATTTTTTTCAGAATACAGAGAACCATTAAAATTATAGGCTCAGAAATATGAAATGTTGTCAATTCTGTTTACGTTACAAACTCTGTGCAAATAATGTATGTAGGGGTGCGAGTCGGGTTACCTCCACGTGTGAACAAGAGCTGCGGTTCGTTTTCGGATCCGTCCGGGGGGAAGAGCAGTGCTTGGTCCGGTGCACCCTGGGCAACGGCTAATGATTTCCTGGCAGTATCTGAGGGATATCATTGATCGTTGGCTAAGAGCCCGACAGGGGCGAGGGGGGTCTTTGACCGTGTTACCGTACAACGTTGCCGACATTTTGTCACAAGATTTTATAATTACATTTTTTAACCCTGACATTGGCGAAGTTGTCGTCGCTATAACGACTTGGAACGCCAGAAATAAAAGAAGAAGAAGAATGTGACGTTTGACGACCGGATGGCCTAGTGGTTAGAGAACCTGACTACGAAGCTCGCGGTCCCGGGTTCGATCCCCGGTTGGGGCAGATATTTGTATGAAAAATACGAATGTTTGTTCTCGAGTCTTGGATGTTTAATATGTATTTTAGTATGTATTTATCTATATAAGTATGTTTATCAGTTGTCTAGTGCCCATATCACAAGCTTTGCTTAGTTTGGGACTAGATCAATTGGTGTCAATTGTCCCAAGATATTTATTTATTTATTTAATGTATGTAAACTATTCTACGGCCCCGTATGTATAAATTCACGTTTACCGCGAGCCACTCAGAGCGTGTCACGGAATTAATTATTCGGCGTATAGCCACCGAAACATGCCGATATTGAATTAACATATTAAGCGAAGCAAAAATAGTTCATAAGCTTAGCGATACAACAATTCAATCATGCCACTATCATGTTTAGCGACGCAAATCTTAGTAGCGTTTCGTTACGGGCATTGATGGGTGTTTTACAAAAGGTTGTCGGCGCGGCCCGCAATGTATTGCTATTTGAATAAGTTTTCTCCGACTGTTTATAGTCGGATTAATTCCTAGTAACAATGTAGTTTTCGGGGGCGGAAAACCGATCTAGATAGATTCCATACATACATAAATCACTTATCCCAGGGGTAGGCAGAGCCTATAAGGTAACAAGACTTTACACGTAGGAGGACAGGAGAATCAAAATAGTGAAGAGTTGCTAGCCGCATCGCCTTAAACATATTCCTATAATTTTTATCGTTTTCCTATGATTTCATCTATTTGTCTCATTGTAGGCGATGCGGCTAGCAAGCTGTCACTATTTTGATACAAATTTCCACCCATACACCCACTATACGCCAACGCGGCTTTTAGATTAGGTTTGTCGGTGGAACATTATCGAACCAATTTTAATAAATCCAAGTACTTAATAAGCTTCCCAAATCTTTGATGACATTTCGTTGGCAATGTCGAAGGTAAAGATAAACGCTTTAGGGGTATTAAAAGATATCTCGTTGAGCCGGAGGATTACGTTGAAGAAAAAACTCATGGAAAGTTACTTTTGGAGGTTTGTTGAGTAAGTACAAAGAGTTCTCGTCACAAAGGGAAGAAAGGGCGTTATATGCGTTACGATAAAATATCGTATATGTGAAAGGGATTATGTTAAAGTATCATTTGTTAGGCTCAAGCGTCCTTTTTAATAATTTAACGTTCATTCAGTTTTTTAAGGTTATCTGATGTAACGCATTATTACGTGAAATTTAATTCTGACTTCATTTTAATCTTTATTTACATACATACTGTTAGACTGATTTCTGAACGTTGCCTTGTAGCCTAATGCTATAGTCTGTGGCTTGACACAGACAGAGCTCCCTGCGTGGCCTCTTCCCGCGATGGTCGTATTCAAATGGCGTTGTATTAATATCCTGGAAATAATATATTCTTGAATACCGGTGACCAGTGCTTTTATTCAGTTTAACTATACATACCGTCACGCCTCTTTCCCATAGGTGTAGGCAGAGACTACTTTGTTCCACTTGCTGCGATCCTGATATACCTCTTTCGCTTCATCCACATTCATCAATCTTTTCATACATGCTAGTCGGTTTCGGGTATTCTTTATTTTATGGGCGAAAATCTTAGGAAACATGTGAAACTATAGGCAACTAATCACTATTTTGGATTCTCTCTCCACCCATACGCCCACAATTTGTTTTATGTGAATAGGAAGGCAAACGAGCAAGTGGGTCACCTGATGGTAAGCGATCACCACTGCCCATAGACACCCGCAACCCCGGAGGGATTGCAGATGCGTTGCCAACCTAGAGGACTTAGATGAAATGCCTCTTGTGCCCGTAATTTCCCCGGCTGTCTTACTCTCCACACCGGAACACAGCAGTGCAAGCACTGCTGCTTAGCGGCAGGATTGGCGAGTAAGATGGTGGTAGCGATCCGGACGGACCATGTTAAACGTGGCCTTTAGGCCCACCCACGGCTCTGTCTACCCCGTAAGGGTTATAGTCGTGATTTGTGTGTGTTATTTTTTTAATCCTACTCCCCCATAACCCCCCGTATCTAAAGGATAAAGACGTGATTAAAATATGTATGTATGTATGTACAAATGAGAACGTGAGTTTGTTTGTTACGCTGTCACGCGTAAACTACGAATCGACCTTAATAAAACTTGGTATAGAGATATTTTGAGACCCTTAGAAGGACATAGGATAGTTTTCATCCCGAAAAATTCAGCGCGCTGAATGAATAAATGAATTCTCCGCAGGCAAAGACGCGGGCAACCGTTAGTACTAGAATCTTTAAATTTGGCACACCATTTAGGTAATTATGATGATATCTAAAAACTGGTTTCAGGATTTTGCGAAATTCCCGTGGGATAACAATAAAAGAGTAACTGACTTGCTAATATAGTTTCTTGGTATTTGACAGACAAAGGGGTTTTCCAATTTTCCCACGGGATAAAAGGACGGGATAGAAAATATTGTCATTGTATTTAAGTCACATGTTCTTTGAAGATCACGTAGGCGTCATAAGAAGGGATTATTCGAATTTCCCACGAAACGTAAGTAAAACGTGGAGGGGAGATGCGCAGTATGAAAAACAACATCATTTTCATACTGCGCATCCCCCCTCCACGTTTTAATTACGTGCCGCCACCTGTACGTAGGTAGTACGAAATCCTTGGTGCTAAAGTACGACTCGCATTTGTCTGGTTTTTGTACATTTTCGATGGGAGAGAGGAAGAAGTTTTAGCGCAAATTTTGGTTCTCTACGCGGACGAAGTCGCTGGCAAGTGCTTGGTATATATAATTATGACATTTTGGCTGTCATTGACGTTGAGATTATTATAAGTATTTACCTTTGGAGGAAAACTGTTAAATCCTCTCTTACTATTTATATTCGTAACGTCAGTCTGTCATACCGGACCCACCCCGTCGTTTCCCAAAAAGGTCAGTGGGATTGGCTGATGTGACAGGGCAGCAGTCATGTAGGTGTGAAGAGAATAATGTTACTTGGCACACATTATGAATTACAGAGCGACGTCGTAAGCTAAGCTGAATTAGTACATTACGCAGAGGCCGGGAAGAGCGAGTCGTGGGTGAGTAGAGTTTAACAAACGAAGCGTAGCTGAGTCAATAAAATAATGTATCCACAAATCACCTTTCTAGCCGATTTTTTAGAAAAAACTATTCGAGACACTTTAAACATACTGGCTCTATGTGACTGGCATTTTGGCTGTTAGTCAAAAATAATGCTTTTAAAAAGTTTTGTTTTTAATTTGTGTATCATTCAACGAGGACCTTTGCGTGCTAATTTTGATACAGAGAGGCATTTCCGAGTGCAGTAAAGATTGTTTTTTCTATTATTGTTTTTAGCAGACGATACCACAATCTAGAAAACAGATAAATTAATATTTTCATTTATTAATATGGCCTTCATCTGCAAAATAAGCAAGTTTGTCTTAAATCTTTTTTTTAAATCGTCCCAGAATTTCAATAGATTTTAATTTACAACATTAACGTTTTGTTTCCTTCCAATACGAAGTTATGTAAAGCAGCCAGTTTGATTTCATGCTTCGTGAATCCTTGTGTTAGACAAACAAAATCATTAAGCGGAATTATAATTCACCATTTCGAAGCGTTAACGTATTTTCGTAACTAAAATTTGAAGAAGCAAATTTCTATGAAGTTGCTTTTGCTTGTGGAAATTTCGCACGAAAGAGGGTTAATAAAGAAATGTTAGCGAGACAAAAGTGATATCTTAGGCTAAAGCAAATTTAGCAATTATTGTAAATTTTCAAAGATAGGGTCACGTAATTTTAATGCCTTTCCTGTTTTCCGCACCAGGAAGTTTCCCTTTTTCAGGAAATTGCCTTTTCCCGGAACATGGACTGTTATTGTCCCCTGACTTTTAATTGAAGAATGCTGCGGTTGTTTTTGCGTCGTTCGATATCGGTTTTTTTATTGTGCACCGTAAAAAGGGGATTTGGGGGCGACTTTATTAAATACGACTTTTTTAGGTATAGACCTACCTCTAAGAACATTAAGGTTACCTACTACACTATTGTATCCATAATCGCTAGCTTTATATACGTTCCACTACTAAACATGGGCCTCCTCTCAGAATTAGAGAGGTTGGGATATCTATAATGTATAGTTCCCACGCGAGCTCGGTGCGGATTGGGAACTTCACATACACCATTGAATTACTTCGCAGGTGTGTAGGATACCCCACGATTTTTTCCTTTACCAGAAAGTGGAGTTTTTTTAATAAGTAAATAAAACTTCAAAACGACTATGATTAATAATTTATTTTTATCACAATATTCGTAGTCCTAATCGACCACATTAATTTAGTATACATTTTTGATTTTCTTAAATTATTACTTGAATATCAAACATTCTATGTCCAATCTTATTATTAGAAATCTCGTAGTAAAATTTCGTTACCCTTTAACTGTTTCACATTTCCATAAAAATAAATATTAAGTATTTTTCGTCATAACTATCCACACTAATCACGAAATAAAAACACATTCCAAATTAAAACTTAAAAGTAACAATAAGTGCATTTTATAAACTCTTAACATTTTGTATTTTTTATTCAAAGACCATATGGGGAATTTAACGAAAAGAACTAGATTTTATTTCTCTCAGATTTTGGAAATTCTGGTTTATTTCTACTCAGAATCAACAACTCTACAGATCAATTTTGTAACTTTAGTTAGATACTTACATTGGTATGTATGGAGGTGGCAAAATCGATAGTGAAAATTACCATGGAAGAAAATTAGGGACACTTTTTTTTCTTGTATGATAAACTATCATATTATTGACCCTCCGCAGAAAATAAACTTCCAAGGTCTGAGAAAAAACTACCTATATTTAGACTTTTTTTTAATTCCCCGTTCATTAAAATTTTCTTTTAAGATCAAAGCACGTTTTAGTCGTTGTATAGAAATTAAGCGATTTCGATGAATTCAGATAGATATAAAAAGATAAAAGAATACCATTTCTCTATTATGTATTATATTCAGCCAGGTTTTGAGCTATGATACCGATACCAGATAACTGTTTGAATATACTTAACAGTTATTTACCTAATTATAAGGAGTCCATAAGTTTTTGAGTGATACCGGTCAATACTGAACAAGCCAGAAAAAAAGGCAAATCATTATTTAAAAATACATCTTAATTTGCTACAAATTAGGTTATATTTATATCGTCACCACTTTGAAAAAATCTTATACCTCGAAATCCCTAATCTTACGAAATGAACTTTATTTATGTACTTCAAGGTTCAGGTTGAAGAATATTCATTTAAGATACGAGATTTTTTTCAAAGTAGTGACGATATACTCAGAGGCACAAAATTTGATCCAGTCTCCACACAAAATCATCTATAATTTTTTTATGAGTATATACCTAAACTAGCGACCCGCCCCGGCTTCGCAAGGTATATTATGCATGTATTATACATAATAAAACTTCCACTTGATTCACTCTATCTATTAAAAAAAATCGCATCAAAATCAGATGCGTACTTTTAAAGATTTAAGCATACATATGGACATAGGGACAGAGAAAGCGACTTTGTTTTATACTATGTAGTGATAACGTTAGGCAAAATATACAAGGTACCATAGAATATTTCAGGATGTGGTTGGGTTAGTTCCACTGAACACCTCTGTAATTATTTTTCAGGGTTTTTCAATTGTGTTTGACGAATGTCTCTATACATTTTGTTGATGTTCGAAGTATATACTTCATTTATTTTAGAATGAGAAACCACAATAACATTATATTGCGTCTAGTCAACTATTTCTTGCCTAGCAATAGTTTGGCAGCCGCAAAATAAAATTGTTTTAATGTCACTTTATTTGCGTGTCGTCAATTGTTACTCTAGTACAAATTGTAAAGAGATTACAGCTCACGAGCCGCATTATAATGTTGTTGTGGTTTCTCATTCTAAATGAAATGAAGACTTAATTTTGAATCCAAAACTACGAATGAAAATTCTGTACCTAACCCAGAATAATTCTGAGATACTTTGTGTGCCTATGTATTTACTAACAATAATGCATAGGTATCAGTTTTCGAGACAGACGGATAGTCATTACATTAAAGACCTCTTGCAATAAAATAAATGTGTTCAAGTTTTAAACGCTTTTATGGCAAAATATATATGAAACTGTCAAACTTTAAACCATAGTTAATTTTTTACTGCGAATCCTCTTAAAATACATCTTTGGAGAAGGTACATTTACGATAAGCATTGAAATACGGTAAATAAGATAATCTTTTGTGTATGTTGAAGATAATAACTAATGATGCAATAAACAAAACCACAGAGTATTTCATTAAGCAATGCTATATTTATTTTTATTTTGATCATTTTGTACTCTAGATACCTATAATAATTATTATACATTGCCTACATTTTTCTTTTTAATTTTGAGACATCGGTATCGGTATCATCGCGCAAATCATCGCGTCGTTACATCCCTAATTTTTGCTGCATCTAAAATTTGACCTTGTTGAGAAAGCCTAGAGTTAAATTTTGTCTATTCTAAAAATTAAACATAAAACCTTAGTAGTAAATTGAGATCGTCAAAAAATAAACAAGTGTATTGCCATAATTATACTATTAATTTATTATTTGCAATTGATTTGAGTTCGTTTTAAAATCGTAATGTTTATTTACAATTTACAATAAAATATCTTCATTTAATTAACTTAATTACCTATGCTATTTAATTTTAATCAATACTGAGCGTTATAAAATTTATCACATCATATCTATTTAAATAAAATAAGTCTCCGAAAAATCTACAAAAATCATTTCCATATCAATTAAAGGGTGGATTTTTGACGTTGTAATTTGTGTGCAATACGTTTAGCATGGCACACAAATTACATCGTCAAAAATCCACCCTAAAACTTGCAATATAATCTGATTATGATTTTTCGACGTGCCTTACATCTAAATAAATCACGATAGTAAAATCTGAAGGAAGTTCGTCATGTGTTTATGTTGTAAAAAAGTTTTATAGGTATTGGAAATTTTGCTTTCTGGTTTTTTATTTTATTTAGACGGTTTTCTCGACTGTTTTTTTTTGTACTGAAACTATAAAGCAAAAAGAAAAATCAGAAACTAAAACCGCTTAAGTATGGAAATCAAACCCAGTTCTTTATTATTCTGTGATTCGTGCTTCAAAATTAATTATTTGATTGCTATTGTTTCAAGTAACTTTATTTTGGGACTAAGCGCCATTAAGCTATTTTTGTTTTTAAAAAGGTCTGAAATAGTTATAGCTATAGGCGTAGTCAGGGTAAACATGAGGGGTAGGGAGAGGGTACGGTGACAGCATACTGTCAACAACGTTCAGGATTTCCACTCACCTCACTTACTGTCTCAACCAAGTTGTAGGTACAGTTTCGGTTAAGGTCTGCAGCTCGACCTTTTTTCATGTTTCCGTTTACATTGTGGGGCATTGTTCTTAAAATAAATCCACTCACCCTTTAACTTCGATGGCATTTCTGCTCAGAATCAAGAGTTAGTATAAGTCAAAAGTTTAGTGTACTATTTTTTCCTTCTTTTTCCGTTATCTATTTCTCCAGAGATAGAGTAAGTATGAGAGTAAAAAAATGGAAAATTGAAAATTGTATGAAAACTTTGGGACACTCGTGATTTTGAGCACAACTGCCACCGAATTGTATAATTCGAGAAAAAGGGTGAGTGAATTTTATTTTCAGAAAAATGCCCTGTGTTCAGTTGCCTCAGCGACGTAGAAATACAGAGAGTTAACTTAACAGAATAGTACAAAATATGAAAAAAATCCGAGAGAAGACTGAACTGTTAGTATAGTTTACGCCTATGTCTTGGGTTTAAGTAAGGTAATCCCTTTCTTAATCCTTTCATCGTGATTTATTTATGAATAATATGGCTAGCACGAGCACATGAGCTTGTTTGGTCGCTTAATCCTTTCATTTTCATACGGATGAAAATTAATGGACTAAGCGACATTTAAGTTGAGAAAATGAACCTCGTGCTACCCGATGATCTTACAAATAAGCCTATATAAAACAAGAAATGAAACTAATAGTTTTGAATAGGACTACATTCAATAATTTAATAAATGCCGACGTATTGTAACAAATAAATTAGTTTCATTTCAGTGTACAACCATCGCGAAAATTTCAGAACGTAATAATATATTTAATTCCAGTAAAAATGACCAGCATACACCTTCTAACAACTTAAATTATCATTAGTATCTATTTACAAAAATGAGCATGTCAACGTTTGCTACTCTTACACTTTTTAATAGTCAAACGCCAGAAGGCTAACCTAAAATCAGGAGAATAAAACGCATAAATGAACGGATTAATCGCCGAATTGAACCATCCTAACCAAGTCAAAATGTACATTAGAACCGGATTGACGTACTCCGAAGGAATGAAAGGAGTTAAGAGGTAATAGAGAAAAAAAGGGAGCCAGCAAGCGACAAAACCTCCCACAACTAAACTCAGAGTCTGAGCCGTTTTAGTTTCCCTCCTTAATGAAGACACTCTATTATTCTCCGAGTGCTCTTTAACTGAGTGCGTTCTGTGTCTCGTGTTCTTGTATTTATAGTTAGCTTTAAATGTGACTTCGTTGTTGAACTTGGATTCTTTTTCTTTACGGTTCTTCCGCTTTTTCTCGGCGTGGAAGCAACACGGGCATTTGTCTGTTTGGGAGGAGCAGTCGCTCTGTTGTGTCGACTTGGATGTTTGTTTGGATGCCGTTTGTCGGAGCGACAGCTTGTCGGATCCGGAATCGGACTCTGTCCGGATGCAGGATAGTTTGCCTTTCTGAAACAAAAGAGATACACGATTAGCGTATCTATACTAAGATTCATTTATTGAATCAGTCATTACCGAAGTGCTATCTTCTTAGCCGGGTACTGTACAGTAAAGGGTATAAATATCTATACGATCATCTTGGCAAATATATGTGTTACCGGCCTTATTGTTTATGGCAAAAAGGTGTAGGTACTTATAGATGTTTATGACGTCTTGGTAACGTACATAATATTTATGCCCTTGACTGTACATTATTTCTGATTTTTTTTTTTGCGTTTGACGTATGTCCAAAGGTGAGTCGATGTACAAAATCCTACATGTCATTCTCGGATGCACGTGCCATGGCTGAAATCGGTCGATAGGATCATCATCATCATCAACTTTCTAAATTGACGGGTAGTGAACTAATTGAAAGAAAGAAAGAAAAAGAAAGAAAGAAAACATTTATTCATGATAACATTACAGACAAAAGAAGAAAAGGAGCAAAAAAACATAAAAACATGCATCATGAAATGGTCCCATCTCAGCATAATGCTCTGCATAATTGAGACACAAAGACTGTCGTTGCATTCTGATAATACGGGTACAACGTGCTTATGATGTTAATTTTATCTCTTCTAATCTCGAAAGGTAAGATGTCCCCGATTTGAGGATCGTTTCTCGAGATTAGGAAAGGCAAGGCCTGAAAGTTCCACAAATTAAAGCATTTCAATGAAAGTGTTGCAAAGTTTTGCTATATTAATTTATAAAAAACTAGGTGTTGCCCGCGATTCCGTCTGCGCAGAATTCGCTTATCGCTATCCCGCGGGAACTATGCAATTTTCCGGGATAAAAACTATCCTATATCCTTCCCCGGGACTCGAACTATCTGTATATCAAATTTCAACAAAATCGGTCCAGCGGTTCAAGCGTTAAATGGTAACAGACAGACAGAGTTACTTTCGCATTTATAATATTAGTAGGGATTATAAATTTTATTTATTTTTTAAATATATTCTAACATTGATCAAAAGCAAAACACGTAATATTGAAACCGAAATGCTAGTTTTCAGGTCGGGAAGAGGTCCGGAGGTAATACCTACTGTTTGTATGAGTGGTGAGCCGGTTCGGATTGTAGGGAGCTTCAAATACCTTGGACATATTCTGGATGAGTACCTGAAGGACGACGCTGACATGGAAAGGGAGCGCAGGGCTCTTGCGGTTCGGTGCAATATGTTGGCTAGACGCTTTGCGCGCTGTTCGAGTGAAGTTAAGGTTACCCTATTCAAAGCCTTCTGTCAATGTTTTTACACTTGTCAGCTTAGAATAGGTACACCAGACGCTCGTTCAGCGCGCTTAGGGTCCAGTACAACAATGCCTTTCGTATCATGCTAAAACTTCCACGTTTTTGCAGTGCGAAGGGCATGTTTGCTGACGCAGGAGTCCCCGACTTTTACGCCATCCTAAGAGCCAGGGCGGCTGCCTTCAGGGAATGACTCCTAGCTTCGCAAAACGACATCTTATCTTTGGTGGCTACAGATTATTACGATGAATTTAATAAACACAGGCGTAAGTTGCACCGGTCTGAGAATTGTCATATATAGTGATAACAATTGTGATCGTTTTATTTCAGTGTCGTAGGTTTTAAGGTTTAGTTTTTAGTTTAGTACAATTCTGTATGGGATTCTTGCCTGTCTAATAAATATTATTATTATTATTATTATTATTATTGCCGTAACTACCTAATACTCCTCTCACCCACTCAAAGGTTGACTGGAAGAGATTCTTTGAATGGATAAGTCCGACTTTGTGCATGTATCATACCTTTGTCAATTTTATTAGTTTTATGTTTATATTGCACAATAAAGAATTTACATACATCCATTATGTACCATAGCATAGAAAAAAAAAAAAAAAAAACGAAACGAAACGAAAAACGTATCGAACGGGTTCGCGTAAACATCTCAGTTACTATGGGATAGTGACAGCGCCACTTGCGGAACGAAACGGCAACAAACAGTTATCATAGTATTTGACACTATAATGCAAACATGATCGAGACGTTTTTTGAGGCCGAAAACTTACACTAAGCATACTGAAAGCGACCATCGTGTAAACGATTATGAATGTGTTTGAGTAATTTAGATCAACACGAGTGTGTAAACATCAACACGCCTTTGTACAATCAACCAAATGTACTTTATAAAGGGCTCGTCAAACAGAAGTACATACAGCGGCAAATAAAAATAACAACTACGGTCTGTTTAACAAGGAAGGGTTGTGTGACAGATCCATAGAACGTAACTGTTAGCGTTCACGAAAGTTTTGACAGCAAAATAAATACTAAATTGAATTATTTCGAAATAAATCAAGACTTGGTACTGAGCGTTAATAACGTTCTAAAAAGAATCACGGCGATGTTTTTTGTGTTTACATAATTTTCACGTACAAATTTTCAATATAATTATGTCATTATTGACGAGACGTTGCTAGGTTACGTCCTATGGTCATTAAAACTAGAGGTGACTATGTATAATTGGGTAACCGGTTAAAATCGCGTGTAATCGAAAATCCAAAGACAACCTACAAAAATATGAAGTGAGTATTTTACATTCTTTCACACTCACTACACAATACCAATCGATTTTATTGGTAATAAATAAATCCCTTAGAAATTCAATTACATTATGAAGTTAAACAATATTTTATATAACCTATTTTGTTGAAAAAACACAACTTGGCAAAAAGAGTAAAATAGGAATTATAATTATTACATCTTATGAGATTAATAATGCAGTCGTTATTTTTATGGAATCGATTGTTATTAGTACTAAGTTATATCGATAATCGTTTTATGTGAAAGGTGTCACAAAGAAGCCTCACCTCTAGATTCGTCAATGTTAATGTCACATACAACCCTTCCTTATTGTAACTGAGTGTAACTTAAACCAAAATTTACATTTTAGATACAACCTTTCTTGCTGACTGCACATGGCTAGGAAAAAGGAGCTCGATTGTTTAAAAAATACTATAGAATTTGCGTCACAATAAATGTACTCGAAATTTGAATGCTATAGAACGTCCGCCCGCAAACGTGTTAAAAAGTTGAATTATTAAAAAAAACCCGCATGCAAAAATATTTATTAGAATTCGCGTACATCAGCTAATGTTTTTATAAAGGCCTTTCATTCAACATACATACCTACTCGTACATACATAAATTACATCTTTTTCCCTTACGGTATATATAGAGCCTAAGGTCAAAGTCGCAGTAAAAATAATCTTGTTTAGATTCCAGTTTATTCTAACTTTATCGTATGACACTCTGAACTTTGCGTTCGAAGGATTACGCAGAGCCTTCAAATGTTGAGTTATGCCGCAAACTGTCAAAAGTTAGATTAGATGAAGGACGTAAACAAAACTCTGAGGGAACTTTTAAAAACATATTTTTAAGTCTACATGTTTTGAAGCGTTCTGCATGAAAACAAAGAAAGAAAGAAAGAAAGAAAAAAGACATTTAAACTCTTTTGAAAGACACAGAAATAGAGCATAACACACAATTGTACAAAAATGAAACATAAAACACAGACATGAAAACAGATCAGCAATGTATTAATGTATGTGTGTCTTCGCAAAAGTGAAACGGTCGCTGGCTCAGCATTACGCTGAGGTGTAAGACACCTGCAGCACTGATTTTCAGCCAGAACCGTCTGTGACTCACGGAACGATACACAGATATATAATCACATATACATAATCTAATATTACAGTTAATAACCTATATGTAACTAAATTAATAAATATAATAAATGGAACCGATACTATTATATGAGTAACTAAAAGTAGATAAATTAAATAGATAATTTACGATAAGCAAAAATAAAAAGAAGGGAAATCGAAATTGTTTAAAAACAACAGGCTGGCATACCAATGTACAAGTTAGTGCTGGACAATTGCAAGGATTTTTGGAGCGTCAATAAGTAATCCTTCAGCTTGCGCACAACAACAACTTATACTAATAATATAATAATAATAATAAATATCACAGGACAAATTACACCAATTGACCTAGTCCCAAACTAAGCAAAGCTTGTACTATGGGTACCAGGCAACGGATAAACATACATATATAATGTAGATAAATACATACTTAAATACATACAACATCCTTGACTCGGGCACAAACATTCGTATTCATCATACAAATGTCTGCCCCTACTGGGATTCGAACCCGGGACCTCTAGCTTCATAGTCAGGGTCACTAACCATTAGGCTATCCGGTCGTCAATATGAAGCTTGTTTTGCGCAGCTTATCCCTCTGATCATAAAGAGATAATAAACTGCTATATCTAATCTATCTAATATTATAAATGCGAAAGTATGGATGGATGGATGTTTGTTTGTTGCTAAATCACGCCAGAACGGCCCAACGAATCTGGATGAAATTCGGCACATAGTTAGAGAAAAGTCTGGAATAGCACATAGGCTACTTTTTATCCCGAAAAATTCCTGCGGAATAGCGATAACCGGATTCTTTGCAGACGAAGTGGCAGGCAACAGCTATAGTACCATAATAAAGTGTTGTGTGTTTGTCAAAGAAAAATGACAAAGAGACACGAGAAACTAAGTAAAAAGTATGGCAGGTTAGAGTCTAAATAGGTCCTCAATATTCTTGAATTCCATCACCCTTGAATTGTTTGTTGTTCTATTTATGTACCTATTTTTTGATCTTATGTG
This sequence comes from Pandemis heparana, assembly GCA_963854515.1. Lineage (NCBI taxonomy): Eukaryota > Metazoa > Arthropoda > Insecta > Lepidoptera > Tortricidae > Pandemis > Pandemis heparana. The sequence continues at coordinate 8,870,314 of OY978028.1, forward strand.
CAATAAAGAGTTTACATACCTACATACATACTCCTGTGTTCGACAAATTACATATCACAACAATCAAAATAATATAGTTCTTCGAGAAACATTACGCATTAGACAGAATACAATATTGGAAAAAAGTTACAGTTGTTTTTTATTTATGAGAAAAAATCGCAATTCAAAAGAAAGAAAGAAAGAAGACATTTATTCATTTTGCAAGACACACAAATATAAGAGCATGTACACACAATTTTATAGAAAAAAAACAAAAATAAAAACCAGACAAAAAATTGATCATCAGGTTGTGTGTGTCTTCGCAAAAGCCAGACCCGTCTGTGACTCTAGAAACGATACACAGTGTAGATGAAATAAATTAATAATACTACCATAAACCATAAACTTTTAAGTAAGAAGTAAAGTAATAAGTAGATAGAAAAACGTTTTCAATTAGGTAGACCGAAATTTTGAAGGCGTGTATGATAGCAATCGGAACATTTAAAATTATCTAAGCCTCACAGACAGCAGTCGGAACATATAAGATTTGACGACGGGCATTAGGAAATTGAAGCACTGTGCTTTACAAAATACTCAAACAAAACTGCGTTAAAGAAATACTATCTGTTATCTCAACCAACCATAATAATTATACAATCCGAAGTTACGAACGTTTGTCATGAGTTATAATCGGGTATGAACTCCTTTATTGCCGTTTATTAAAGTCCTGTCGGAGTTACGTCATTTGCGGTTGCCAACTTATTAATGCCGCCAAGAGCGGCGTCACTGTCACCTGTTTGCCGTGAAGTTGGTATGCGGTTACTTTAGTTTTATTTTTCACCACCGGTAAAGTTAATTTGGCTAAAGTTGTTTGGGGTCGTTACAGTGTTTAAATTGCTTAGTGAATGTGGTAATAATGCTGTTTAGATTCTGATGTCTGACTAGAAGGAGGGTTGACTGCAAAATGTTAAAATGCTTATTTTTAAATACGAATGAAGCTAGAGTCGCGTTCGGTTTTTGAACTGTACTTTGATTTAGTCGCTTTAACGTATAGTGCGTTTGGCCTAGTGGTATAAGGTGTGGAATAACAGTGCTTTCTCTCAAGTATCCGCAGTTCGAATCTCGTGTAGAAAAAGTTTTATTTTTATTTTTCTTTGCTACCCGGTGTTTTTTTTTTGCAACAACAAGCCACAAGCCTACTCCGCAATTCGTAGTCATTAATTTGAACACAGCGTAAGAGCGGTTTCGCACTACGTCCGATCCGAATCCGATGCGAACCCGTGCAAATATGGCCCGTAGCAGCCGTAGAACTATTTCTATGGTAATTTACGCACTATGACGGAAATAAATCTGACGACGGAGATCGGATATAGTGCGTAAATTACCATAGAAATAGTTCCACGGCTACTACGGACCATACTTTCACAGGTTCGATCGGATTCGGATCGGACGTAGTGCGAAACCGCTCTAAGGGATACATACAGACGTCACGGCATACAGACCAAGGCATACATCATACAAGACAACAAACAGGCCTAACGCTTACCATGACGTCAAGAGGGTGCATCCCTACTGAGCTGGCAACGTCGCATTTTTGGTGATTTTTTTGCGATTATTTCACAGATAATGAATGAAAGTTTCAAATGTCCGTCTGTAGTGCACTTCGTTTTTAGTGTATTAATGTGTCTAATGCAATAATTGATCGTGATGGACTTTTATTTCCTTATTGAACGAGATATAGTATTTTATCCCTTTAATACGAAAATAAAAGTCCATCACGATTAATCGTTGCATTGGACACATTAATACACTAAAAACGAAGTGCACTACAGACGGATATTTGAATTTTTCATTCATTTTCTGTGAAATAATATCAAAAAATCACCAAAAATGCGACGTCGCCAGCTCAGTAGGGATGCACGCTCTTAATGCGATTCAGTTTAGGTTCGCTCGCTGTCAGATTCATACTAAAAGTGACAGCTAAAACTTGAACTGAATCGGAATTAGGACGTCATGGTAAGGCCCCAGGATACTGTCCACTGCGGTTGACGGGTGGGAACAGAGACCTAAGGCCGGCCACATAGGTACATACATACACGGAATTTCCATACGGTTTCCGTACGGAATGACGTCAATCCGTAGACCTGTCCCGTCCGTTATACCGATGTCGTTCGCTGACGTCATTCCGTACGGAAACCGTATGAAGATTCCGTACGTATGTGGCCGGGCTAAAAGTGGTAGCGATCCGGACGGACTTTGCACAATGTTCTGCCACCCGTGAATAGCGGATTCCTTTACAATTTCGCAAAATGGCGGCCAAGAAAGTCTTATACCATCAATATTTCTCATAAGACTGACTTTATTGCCTAATGAACATTATTTTTAAGTCATTGAACGCGTTAAGGTCACATTTGATAGAATTTATATGGTGATAGCTTATTATTTTCCGTTTCAGGAGTCTTTAGTTCGTTGTTTTAGTTGTAAGGCTAGTTGCTCTAGTGTCGTGTTTATAAAATATCAAATGAATCAAGAAATTTATTTCTTGATTTTTTATGTTTACTTTTACGGTTTTACCGTTAGAAATTTAATTTCTAAACGACACTGAAAATTAGAACACATAGAAAAATCCGAAAAGTAAAGCTATGGCCGGGAATCGAACCCGGGTCCTCGTTATTCCGTGACGCGTGCTATACCCCTACACCACCCATAGCAGGTAACAGGTTTTTTTTTTTACCTATACCAGTTGCATGCATCACGATCACGGGTAGACTGAAGAAATTGCGGGTGGATGTTATTGTGTGAAATATCGGGTGCTCAATAAAGGTAATCGCGTTTCACATCCCGTTTATAATATTTCGAATTGTTTATACATGTCCTAAACGTCTACTTTAAATTCAAAACAACGACGAGACTGTCGTAATGGGAGTTGACTTTGCACCCCGGATCGGACGTGTTACACAAACCTTTGTTATGAGTTTCATGCTAATGTGTACATGATAGTGTCCCAACAGCAATATCGATTTAGGTTTCTACTTAAAAATCATAATTTCAACCATTCATTCCTTTCTAGTTGAGAACTGGGGCCTTACCATGACGTCTAATGCGATTCAGTTGAGGTTCGCTCGCTGTCAGATCCATACTAAAAATGACAGCTAAAACCTGTAGGCTTATTGTCTAACTCGCTAGCAATCGCCATCGTGTTCATTGTGACAGTTCTTGTATGAATGTGACAGCTAGCTGATTCCGATGCCAATTGTTAGCCCATACATGAACTCTCAAAATGAATGCGATGGCGATTGCGAGCGAGTTAGACAATAAGCCTACTGGGGCCGTACCATGACGTCTTAATGCGTTTCAGTTTAGGTCCGCTCGCTGTCAGATTCATACTAAAAGTGACAGCTAAAACTTGAACTGCGTCGGAATAAGGACGTCATGGTAAGGCCCCTGAACTGGGGCCTTACCATGACGTCTTAACGCGATTCAGTTGAGGTTCGCTCGCTGTCAGATTCAAACTAAAAGTGACAGCTAAAACTTGAACTGTGTCGGAATTAGGACGTCATGGTAAGGCTCCTGGGTCGGAATTAAGAGCTCGTAAAAAAAGCGAATTCGATATCCGGAAAAAATAACGATTATCAATATAACTTGTATGGTGTGTTTTAAGTTCCCAATCAGCACTGGGCCCGCACGGGAACTATAGCCCAAGCCCTCTTATTCTGAGAGGCCTGTGCCCAGCTGTGGAACGCATATAGCCTGGAGATGATGATGATGATCAATATATAGAAATTAAATATATCGACGATAAAACCATCTTATTGAATCTGGCGTTACTTTGCGGAGGTCCATTTTAATGAACATAATATAGTTAGCTTGCTACTCCGATACTCAACGCGAGCGAGTACGCGAAGGTAACTATTTTATGTTCCATAAAAGGGCCGACAACGCACTGGCATCGCATAAAGCGCTGCGGGTGTCTATGAACAGTGGTGATCATTTTAACATCATGAGACCCACTAGTTGTCTGGCCTCTCTAACATAAAAAAAAAATTAGGTAAGTACTTATCGATTGTTTTTTGAAATAGAATCGATATTTTGATTATGTCCATATTTTTACAGAAGCCCATCTCACCTTACTGCACTTGGTGCTCGTGGCTAGCTGATGGTGCCGCCTCGCCACCACGCAGGATATCCTGGCGTAGACGTACACCATAACAGCCATGGGGAGGAAGAACGACCCCATCGCCGAGAAGACAACGTAGCCTGGGTTCTGGTTGTATCGGCAAATACCGCCTTGGTTGTGGTCTGGTTCGTACCTGGTGAGAATCGTTAAAAAGACCATGTGTGATGCAGTGGTAAGACAGCTGAGAAAAATATACATACATACATAAATCACGTCTCTATCCCTTACGGGGTAAACAGAACCTAAAAGCCCATTTAGATACATGCAATAATTGTATGGTTGTTGGTTGTTGGTGGATACGGAAGGCACAGGACCGGTCCGAGTGGAGAGCCTTGGGGGAGGCCTATGTCCAGCAGTGGACGTCTTTCGGCTGATTATGATGATAATGATGAATAATTGTATGCCATTATAGTTACATTGCGAAGTTTGATAGATCGGTTGATCGGTTGAATTCGGTTTACCCCGGCAACCCGCAATGTAATGAAACTTGCATGCAATTCTTGCATGTGTCTTAATGGGCCTTAAGGTAACAAGACTTAAAGGCCACGTTGATTGAGCACGATTGTGGGCGAAAATCTTAGGAATCATGTTATGGGCGATTCGGCATGACTCCCCTTTCCACCTATACGTCCACAATGATGCTCAAAGAAAAGAATATTGGTAGGTATAAGAAAAACCCCTGGTAGAGCTTACGGCAAACTTCTTGAACAAGAACGACGTGGCAGGGGATTTGCGCATGTACTTTTTATACCAAAGAGACGCTAACATCCTTCGATCAACAATACAACTAGATTCAACGTGACAGCTCTGAAAACGGCCAGAGAGATAAGAGCACAAAATATATTTGTGCTCTTATTTCTGACAGTACGCGCCAACCACAGCCAACATGGGTACGTGTTACAATGTGCGTTTTAAAATTGCGAAAACAGCTACCGTAACATTAAGGTTTCGGAAGGAATGTCTTTCTTTAGATAAGTACAAGTCAGTATTTCATTTAAAGTTCATAAAAATTTGCAGTTTATATTTTTAAACATCAATAAATTATTGTTTGGCCAAAGTTGGCCAGCCATCTCGCCAATGATCTGACTCCATTATTACCCTATTCCTGGAATTATATCTTTTTCAAACGAAGGTAGTTCTTTTGTTTATCGAACGTTTTGGCTCGTCTCTTTTTATCTATTTGGATCTTTGTTGCTTAGACTTAAGGTTCATTTTAAGTTAATTTAGAAGGTAAAACAGATATAACTATAAGTACACTGTATAAGTACATATAAGCGACACAGTCACTTTTTCGCTTTGATTTTGTATGGGACCTTGAATCTAGTTGTATTGTTGATCGAAGCTAAATTCACTTCTGCGCATTCAAAGTCAGGCTCAAAATGTTTGCCGGCAACTGTACCTACCTATATGTATTTATTTGAGTGGTAGTAGTAACCTTGGATTTGGATCATGATGATGAGACTCACCATCCAAACATAGGCGGGCAAGTGATGGCCATCGCGGCAATCCAGACGAAGAAGATCATGGTCAGCGCCAGCTTCTTGGACCTTCGTCTTCTGGAGTACGACAAGGGCCGTGTCACAGCCAGATACCGGTCCACGCTGATGGCGCAGAGGGAAAGGATGGAAGCCGTGCAGAGCAGGATGTCCAGGCTTATCCAGATGTCGCAGAGGATCCAGCCGAGCTCCCATTTGCCTGCGGAAGGACATGAAATAGTTTCAAGGTGTCAGTCAGAAACACTCAGGTCTAATATTCTTTATCTTCCATGCTTATTACGTAACTCGCTCGCGATCACCGTCGTCTTCATTTTGACAGTTCATGTATGGGCTGACAATTGCCATCGGAATCAGCTAGCTGTGACATTCATACAAGAACTGTCAAAATGAACACGATGGCGATCGCGAGCGAGTTAGAAAATAAGCCTATAGGTCTAATATTCTTTATCTTATGTCAAAGTCAAAGTCAAAAGTCAAAAGTTTATTTTGCAAATAGGCCGCCGAGGGCTCTTTTACATGTCTTTTTTTTAATCTACCAGCGCATTCGGAAAGACCATCATTGCCAAGAAGAATGCGCCGCAAGAAACTTGGCAGAAAGTCATTTTTTCGAAATAAAATAGATTTACAATAGTACTTAAATTCTACTTAACTTACCTATAATACAATTAATACATTTTATAAAAGGGATGTAAAAGGTCCCTAAGTTAAGTCCGTACCTTAAATTACATTGGTCTATAGTAGAGATGTATAAAGTCTCTACTGGTCTCTAATGTTCCATGCTGGGGCCTTACCATGACGTCCTAATTCTGACTCAGTTCAAGTTTTAGCTGTCACTTTTAGTATGAATCTGATAGCGAGCGAACCTAAACTGAATCGTATTAAGACCTCACGGTAAGGCCCCTGGTCTGGGAGCAAAGGAAAAACATAGAATGTACCAGCTGCTTCTCTTCCCGCGCAGTGGGTAAAAGCCCATCGGAGGAATGGGCCAAAATGTTAGGATTTATGTTATAGGCGATGCGGCTATTAAACCATCACTATTTTGGTTCCTCTGTCCACTGTCACCTATGCGCCCACAATCATGCTAAGGTTGGCGTTTGGTTCTTGTTAGCCTAGGAACTGTCTACCCCGTGAGGGATAAATACGTGATTTATGTATGTATGTACGCTACTATTCTTTTAAGCGTGCAAAAACAGACTTCTGACTCAACGCGATCAAAAGATAGTCATTAGAAAAGGTCTTTCGATAGAAATTGCCGTGATATCAAAACCGATGGGGTTCTATCAGTTGTTTTAGTAATTTAAACTTTATTATGAAGGTAGCTCCTATGCACGACTAATGATATAAATCTAAAATTCTTCTTTGTCTATGCACGTATCTAGTAAAAAATACCCTCATACTGCCTACATTTTGCGTTGGAGCAGGGCTCTGCTTAATCTAGATTTCTATATTCACTTGCCGAATTAGTACGATTCGTCCGAACCCGATTTTTTTTCGATTAGGTTTGTAAACGTTATGCATATTTATCTACGCAGCATATTCTCTCTTTTTATACAAATACAAGGGGGAAATATACTAAAGCGGAAACTCTCGGACCTGCCTCATAAAATACACGACTTAAATAACTTGCTTCTCATAAAAATGGATAAAGGAAGAGAAATAAATGTTGACCTTGTCTGCTTTAGGTTTTATTAGCGAAATAAGTCCCCTAAAAGCTTTCAAGCACTCGATAAAATCTGAACGTTATCAAAATTCGTTTATAGAAAGGGCTCTCTTGAGGGTTTTAGAATAATTTTGGATAAAATGGCTTCGACTGCTAAGACTGTCGCATTTATTTTGGTGAACGTTAAGAACTGAAGGCTCAGAAGTATTGAAACTTTAAACAAAAAAGACCTGTTTCGAAATCTCCACGCGTAATCTTCTATATAAATACATAATAGTAAAACTGAAGAGCTTCGAAAGTCTGTACTTATATGGAAGATATAAAAAAATTGGCTGGTGATAGGTACTTAGAATCTATAACAGAACACGTTCCAAGAGTATTTAGAATTTTTGTCTGTTTATCCGTATATTTGCGTCACGTGAAAACGGTTGAACAAATTTTGATGCAAACTTTACTAATCTGTTGAGAAAATCACCGACTAGGTTATTATCTACCTTTTATCCCGATCAATTGCTAATTCTACGTTGACGATGTCGCGGGCAGAATGAAGCTAGTTATTAGATACATAAATTATTATCAAAGTACAGCGCGATAGTATTAAGAAAACTTCGAAAACTCACTCTTGTTGTATGGGTTTGATTCTTTAATCAGCTGATGGTACCCGAAACTCAAATGTTGTTCTAGAAGCCTCACGGACGCTAAGCGATTCCATTCTGACTAAGTTCAGGTTTACTCGCTGTCAGATCCATACTAAAATGACAGCTAAAACCTGAACTGAGTCTGAATTGAATGACATTAAGACGTCATGGTAAGGCAACTGATCTGGATCAAGTAAAACTCTATATTTGCACAGCGTTTTTTTTTATTTTTACTGGATAATTTTGATTCTTATTTGTTAGAATCACGAAAGAATAGAATCTCCAAACCAAACTTTTTAGATTCATTTGTGTTATTTTGTTATCAGTTTATATCGTCACCAAACTGAAAACATCAGAATTATGTAGAAAATTGAGAGCGATATTAATCATCAAAAACTTAAAATGTATGTAAAGTTGAAGGCAGTTTAAAGTAAAAGTGATCGGCGTTAATATCGATAAAATAAATTTTAGCAAAATAGTTGCAGAATGAACAGGTAAAACAATAGCTTCAAAGGCGTTCGAGTTTCTCATTTTAGCTGATAACTTATAAAACTGACGCGAAATTGATTTTCTAAAGAAGCTCTAGATAAGCTGGAAAAACATAAAATAACGAACACTTTCAGACTTTCTCAATGTTAAACCTGGGGTACCGTAGAGTATTTGAAAGTATTGGAGTCTGTACAGCCGATATAAATTATTATTTTTATTTTATTTTTATTTTTTCTTTATTGGGAAAGCAAACATTAAGTATTAACACATAAGTGTGAAACATAAGCCAGCAAAAACAAAACTCATAATAAACTTTTTCTTTCTTTCTTTCTTTCTTTCAAAATTTCCACTAATAAATCTTAATCAGAAATAGGTACTTACACAAAATCTAAAAAGCTAATGACACTATACTGGCTTCAATAATGTAACTTAGTTACATGTCGTAGATTCAATACATCACTACATAGTATAAAAACAAATTCGCTTTCCGCTGTCTGTGATATGTATGCTTAGATCTTTAAAACTACGAAACGGATTTTGATGCGTTTTTTTTATAGATAGAGTGATTCATATTCATAAGCATGAGTATACTTAAAACATTTTATCACAAATTTTAACATAATTTACTAAGTATATTAGTAAATTTTATTATTTTATAACTTCTTACTACATTTTATAGCACCAGTTTAAATGTATAAATCTACACAGACAAAGTCGCGGGCAGAAGCTAGTACATACATAAATTACGTATTTATCCTTTACGGGGTAGACAGAGCCTTAGGTAGCAATAGGTACCTACTTAAAAGCCACGTTTAGCATTATGGCTGGTGCGGGCGAGGACTCATTTGAGCGGTTGGTCTAAGATACGTGTGACCTCTATGACGCATTAGGATTAGGTCTAGAAGTACGCCATAATGCGCTTCCTATGTGTAGGTGACTATATTAATGTCACTCCTGTGACGCATAGCTATGTCACACATTGTCGATCAATTACCTGACTGTAACGTTGTCGCACACTGGATAGTTTCCATATCGATAGAATATAATCGACATACTTTAAGATAGTTTTTTGTATTTTTTTATTGTTTCTTAGTTGTAACAAAATATAATGAGACTTGAATTGAGTCTTGATCCGACTTGCGAAATAAAGGGTTAAAGCAACACAATTAGTAAGTAGCAACGATAGTATCAATCGATCCTGTAATTTATTTATTTATATTTATTTATAAGCCTTTTTATTCCGAATTCGCTACAATTTCAGTAAGTACATGTAGTTGTTGTTGTTATAGTCATTTTTTTTTTAATTGTCGCGTAATTCGGCGTCCCTCATGGCATAGGCCTCGTCCGTGTATTAGAGGGAATTGATCCTGTAATATTGAAAAGCAATTATATCTATACTATATATAGTACACGGATCGGGAGACGAGCTGTTGGTAGGCCTCCAACAAGATGGAGCGACGACCTGATCAGGATCGCGGGATCGCGGTGGATGCGGAAGGTACAGGACCGGTCCGAGTGGAGAGCCTTGGGTGTGGCCTATGTCCAGCAGTGGACGTCTTTCGGCTGACATGATGATGATGATGATGATAGTTGATTCGTCGGCAAGGATCAATTCTATCGATTCTTTCGATGGTATTGTTGTTTACCAATGTATTGCATGGAAAAAGTTACCGTTACTATCGATACTATTGTCTTGGTCTTTGTCTTTGAAGACACACTGAACACTGATACATATTTCTGTGTTTCTTGTTTGTTTTCTATAAAATTTTGTACCTATGTATGCTCTTATTTATGTATTTGTCTCTTCTTCTTCTGGTGGCATCTTCTATCGAAGGTTAGCGATCATTACGGCGACTTGAACCTTCGACGCAACAGCTCTGAACAAAGAACGGGTGCTTTTAAGCCAAGATGTTCTTCTTCTTCTGAGCTTCGTCTACCTTGGATTTTACCCTGCAAGATAAGCTGCAACAACTCGTACTTTGAGTCCCGCATGATTTGGTCCAAATACTATAATATGTATTTGTGTGTCTTGCTAAAAGGAATAAATATCTTCTTTCTTTCTTCTTTTCTTTGCTCAAAGTATCGGTACATACATACATATATCATGTCTTTATCATTTACAGAGTAGACAGAGCCGAAGGTAACAAAACCTTAACGCCATATCATATATTAAAGTATCGATAGTCTGTCGAAATACTATAGAGTGGCAACACTAGCTGACTGGGTTTTTTATGTTGCATACTAACCGACATACGCAGTACAGATTGTTTGTCGGGATTTTTGCTACAGTCAGTGTCAATATCTTAGCTTTGAAGTGCCCACTGCTGGGCATATTATATCAAGGTGTTTTCGAGTTTTTCTGAGATGTAGCCTTGTCATTTTAGGCTCTGTCTACTCCGTAAGGGATAAATTTGTGATTTATGCATGTGGGTATGAATTATTTTTTTATGTGATAGAGAGAAAACGATGATACAGATCACCTGATGGAACGCCACCATACATGGTCTCTCATAACAAAGAAGGTTCAAAAGAACGGCACCTTTTAATAAAATAAAACATACTTACATACAAAAGCCACGTTTAGCATGATTGTCGGCGTATAGGTGGAAAGGGGAATCAAAATAGTGACGGGTTGCTAGCCGCACATGATCCCTAAGTTTTTGTCTATTCCCTCGATGGACTTTTACCATCTGCGCGGGAAGATAAGCAACCACATATTATGTTTTTTCTTTGCTCCCATCCCAGACAAGCATAGGAGTTAGAGTCTGGCAAACGTAAGCGAGACCTGAGAAAACGCGGCAAATTCAAAAAATTTACATGTGGTATTTATTACTAACTGTTTTTCATTTCGCAGATTTCTAGGATATCTTCAAGATTATCTGTAAACATAAGCAACGGTATCATCATCATCATAATGATGGTTAATATATCAAATAATCTGCCAACAAGGATTAAAATTACATAGTCATAGGTACTAACCTAAAAAATCCGGCATCGCATGTAAACATTGTTGTTTCTCTTGGAAAACTACTTCTTTCTCCTCTTGTTTTTGCTTAAACTTACTGATCATAGTATGTAGCAGCTTTCGCACATTACTTTTTATTGTTTTACGGCAATTATAAATGAAAAATAATTGAGTTCACAAAATACCTACTGACAAATCAAACCAAAGTCTTTGACTTGCCTTTGACAAAGTAATAATGTTGCCATATTAAAACTTAAAAAAAAATCCAGGTCACGCTTTCGTTTGCCAAACTCTATAGGTACCTAACGATAATAAAATAATATGCTCATTTTTTGAAGATCCCTAAGTCGTCCGGTTCATTTTGTTTATTCTACGTCATGAGAATGTGTGTTATTTTGATTTATTATTCTTGGCGTTGCTTTTCATTTCCGCCTCCCACTTTAATGTTAAGAGATAAGGCGGGTGGTCACAGATTAGCAAAACTTTCACTTTAATTTTGTCTCAGAAATATTTGATCCACAGAGCGGAGTGTACGTGGACGACATCACTTTATTTTGTGTAGGCGATTCATTTATCCCGCTTGGATAGTATAAAACGTTCCCGTAACACACCTGATTCATTCGTATTGCATATCCCATCACGTTCTGTTGACGATAGTGGATTCAGATAATATATGTAAGTGTATTTGTTAATTATAATTTTGTAATTAGGATAACACAGCTGAAGTGGCGATGGGCAGGGCACTTGGCAAGACGGAACGACGACAGATGGTCGAAGGCGGTCACAGAGTGGTGGCCAAGACTGGGTTGAAGGTCAGTGGGCAGACCACCAGCCCGTTGGTCAGATGACATCTGGCATTCAGCTGGAAAACTGTGGATTAGACTGGCACGGGACTGGGCAAAGTGGCGTGAAAATGAAGAGGCCTTTACTCAGCAGTGGGTGGATGTGGGCTGATTAGATAGATAGATAGATAATTTTGTTAGCCTAGTGGTCTCTCAAGCAAAGGGGCGTGCTTTCGGATCCCAGGTTCATACAATCACCCAAAGGTAACAAAACCCAAAGGCGACATAGCATGATTATGAGCATATAGGTGTATCTAATAGTCATACTGCATTACATTCATCTTTGTTTCAGTTTAATTCACTATGATGGGGCTACAACGAATAACTCTCTGTGTTATGTTGGCCTGTCAACTCATTGGAGTAATTTTCGCGACCACATATCTACCCGAGCTTAGAGGCAACAGACTCTCGGAAGGCATAGACAGAGAACTTCCCGGCGGTGGAGATAAATCTGTGGTACCTTTAAATTGCGGCGGAGTATGCATAACAGATGCCACGATAAAAAATAAAATAAGTGTAAGTAGTGCTTTGGTTCATTTTAAAACGAATCCATTTACAGCAGGGCCTGTGGCTGCGCAAGGCTTGGCAGGCATTGAGAACAACATAGGAAGGTTTTCGTTCGTTGAAATTAAAGGCACCAGGCACACTCAATATGTGCTTCAGGTTGATAACGAAGGTACCAAAGCTTACTGGCTTCCACAAGGTGGATATATAGACATCCCTAAGCATGTAAGAACAGATGAGCCCCGATACGTTTTCACTCCTGACTTTAGTGGTTGCTCATGGACAGTCACGCCTTTAGATAATGACATGTTGCGTCTCAGACACGTAGAAGGAGGTAAAGAATCCGTTCAGTTCAATGCCAAGAGTCAAGAAGAAAAAGGTGGCTCCAAGACTTATGCAATGGAATATAAAGAATACGGTTATGTGATGGAAACGAGCCGCATGGTTAGTAACGTACCCACATTTGCTTTTATGAGGTACATGCAAGGAGGCGGACATGGAAGTTGGACACTCAAATTTCAACGGAAGACATGTGCTGATACGGCTGGAGGTTTTTTGTTTAACAACAACAAATTGGTAAGAGTTATGCTAGTTGAAACATCTAGTTATTTTCCTCAGGTACATAGTACGAAACTTTTTATGTTAGACAGGTATATGTAGAGGTACAGGAAGCAAGTACCTACGTAAAGTAAACTCTTACACACAATCCGAAAAATACAGTAAGAGAGAAAGAGAGAGAGAGAGAAAGAGAGAGAATAAAATATTTCTCAAACCCAGTGCTAATCAGAAACTTTACCCACACAATTGAAATGTTTGATGTATGTGTTTGTTACCATGTATTTTGTCACCAAAAAGATTATAATATAATGTAATTGCACATTCCTTACTTATTTCACGCTAGATGCTATTGCCTTCGTGGCATTTCACTAACTCAGTGTTAAACTGCAGTCATTCATGAGGATACTGTGAAGTTCTTCTACAAAAGTCTCCGCCGTACAACTGTTATAATTAAGTACTGATAGATGCTTCTGCTGACCAGCGGGCTGGCGGCCATTTTGGGTAAAGAATTAAGCCTCGCGATTCAACGTGGCAATGCTGCCAGCCTTCTGGGTACAATGAGCAGTGACAGTGATCTAATAGGAGGGGTGTTTTATTTGTACTTTAAGTTAGGCTAGGTTTAGGTTAATTTTGACTATTTAGGTTATTTTTTTAATTATTTATTGTACAGATTTAATGTAATTTTTGTTTAATAAATTTAGTACTTATTTAACAAATGAATACTCAAAAGTAATCTTTTATTTATCTAACCACATAATACGAGTATATTAACTATTACACAGCAAGCCGGGCTTCACTCACTGCTGCCATTTATACCGCTATAGGTACACTTAAAAGAATAAGTAAATTAAATAACGGGTGTGCCAAAAAGAACGCAAGATTTGAATTTGCCACCATTTTTGCATTTTATTGCTGGCAACCCTAAAAAAACTATTTAACACCTGAATGTTAAGGGTTTGTAAAAATGGCGGGTTATACGAAAGAACATCGCATTTTCATTATTGAACATATTTTGTTTCCCCTTCCCACCAATACGCCCATGATCGTGCTAAACATGGCCTGCCTACCCCGTAAGGGATAAAGACGTGATTACAACAAACCGGATAACTCACATATAAAAATCCGAAAGAATGCTCCGGTGGTAGTTTCATGATGAAAGTGATAAAGACGTGATTTATGGATGTATGTAAAGCAACTTCACGTCTAAGCCAACGAACCGAATACAAAACTAACTCGAAATGTCAACACAATTGTATAATCAAATTTAGACGACCTAAGTTTACCGTTGACTCAATTGAGATACAAGTAAGCCTTTAGTTAAACTAAACATGTCTCGCTAGTAACGAGATTTGCGTAAGTTGGTAACACCGCAAAGTTGAAGCCGAAACTTAATATGCATAAGATTTAAAGTAATTAGAAATCTCAAGCAATTAGTACAGGCAAGGGCTTAAATATATGTACGTTACCAAGATGTCAAAAACCTCTGCACATCTTTATGTCTTAAACAATAAAATTTCTAAACGACACTGAAAATTAGAACACATAGAAAAATCCTACTAAGATTATAAATGCGAAAGTTTGTGAGTGACGATGCGACGATGTGGGCGTGTATGTTTGTTCCTTCTTCACGCTAAAACGACTGGACGGATTTGGATAAAATTTGGAACGAATATAGCTGGTACCCAAGATTAAAACATAGGCTACTTTTTATCCAGGAAAATTGCATAGTTCCCGCGGGATAGCGATAAATATGTCAATTGCTAATTCTACGCGGACGAAGTCGCGGGCAGAAGCTAGTCCTAAAATAAAACCGTAAAAGTAAACATAAAAAATCAAGAAGTAAAAATTCTTGATTCATTTGATACTTCCTAAACAATAATGTATGTCGAATCGTGTATACAGCTTTTTGGAGAAATACGAATTATTAACAAAAAATCAGTACGGTTTCAGAAAGGATCACTCAACATCGCTCGCGGTATATAAGTACATACAGGAAATTTTAGGCCATATAAACTCTAAAAAATATGGGGTCGGTTTGTTACTGGATATGACCAAAGCATATGACAGAGTTTCCCACGATATCCTTCTAACTAAATTGTATAACATGGGAATACGGGGTTCGGCATATAGCTGGTTTCAATCTTACCTTCGAAATCGTAGGCAGTTCGTGCAGATTGATTACTTTAATAACGACACTAGAGAGGTAACGGCAATATCGTCTGATATGAGACGCACTACTTGCTCTATTCCACAGGGAAGTATATGCGCGTGTTTCCTGTTCCTGGTCTACGTCAACGACCTGCCGGAGGTTCTGGATTCGGATACGGCATGTGTTATGTTCGCTGACGACGTATCACTGCTGTTTAATGGCACTAGCAGCACTGATTGTAACTCAAAACTAAAACATACACTAAATATTCTTGCAGAATGGCTTGGAGACAATAATCTAGAGATAAACCTCAAAAAAACAAAAATTATTCAATTTAGACCAAAACAGAAAGCACCGTTAGAATTAAAATTATTAGCTAAAGATCTTAAAATTGAAGAAGTGTCAGAATTTACGCTGTTAGGAATAACGATCGACTCAAATGTTGACTGGCGAGCCCATATTCAAAATGTAAAAACTAAATTGTCTAAATTCGTCTATGCCTTGAGCGTGCTGAAAGTGAACACGGATGTTGAATGTGCTCTGTCTGCCTACTACGCGTATGCCTACGCCTGGCTCCGGTATGGTGTGGTTTTGTGGGGGGGCAGCACTGAGGCCCAGCAACTGTTCGTTATGCAAAAAAAGTGCGTTCGTATACTAGCCAACATCCGTATACCAGATAGCTGCCGTCAGCACTTTTTAAAATACAAACTGTTAACTTTACCCTCGATTTATATATTAGAATGCGCCCTATTTGTACGAAAACATGCACATTTATTCAAGGCTAGCAAAGAAGTTAGCACAACTAGGGCACAATACAAAAATAAACTGCTACTACCCAAGTCAAACTTGGCCATGTTTAAAAAGGGTCCACAGTATAAATGTATCCAAATAGTAAATAACATCCCGGAATCCATCAGAAACGAATCACGAATAACTATATATAAGAATAGGTTAAGGACATTTTTAATTGAGAAATGCTATTATACGGTCAACGAGTTTTTAAACGATGAGACTGCAAGATTTTATGAATAAATTCAATTAAGACTGAAATTTTTGTATTTAAATCTTGACTTTTTATTACTATGAATTATATATTATTATCATTATTAAATTATTAATGTAATGGTTGACATGCGGATTTTACCTATTTCATTTTACACTTTTTATTTAATTGTCTTTATCTTTTTTATAAAACTCCTTGACATAAATAGTAGCTAATTTAAATTTAATTTAATGGATACGATACAATTGCATGATTTAAATTAACATATTAAGTAACTATTGACATTTAAATTTTGTATTCCTAGATTTTAGTGATAAATTGTTATTGTGTGCCCTTGCAGGGCGTCATGGACCGACTAATTTATGCTTAACACCTTTTAATATAAATGTACATGACATTACAATCTAATAAATAAATAAATAAATAAATAAATAAATAAGGTCAGTATATTTGACATGATGTATCGAATTAATGCCCTCGACTGTACATCTTCTTAAAATAAAGAAGTCAAGTAAAAACGGTTTATTAACGAACAAACAATTACAGAATTTCCAAGCTGCAGTGCTTGCTCTGCTTTATTGTGATCGATATGGAGAGTAAGCCGACAAAATTTTTGAGAGAAATCATGAGATACCAGCTTCTGTCCGTGACTTCGTGCGCGTAGAATTAGCAACTGACATGTTTATCGCTATCCCACGGGGACTACGCAATTTTCCGGGATAAAACGTTGGCTATGTTTCAATCTAGGGTACCAGCTATCTCCGTTCCAAATTTTATCCAAATCCGTCCATCCGTTTTAGCGTGAAGAAGGAACAAACATACACACTGACTCACATCGTCAATCACATCGTCACAAACTTTCGCATTTATAATATTAGTAGGATTTTACCTAAGCCCTCTTGCAACGCATCAGCAATACCCTAGGATGCTGCTCACTTCCCCTCATGTGACCCCCTCGTTTGCCAAGTTTTACGAAGATAATGTATGGTATTTTCATTCTTACCTGTCCTATTTGGTAAACAAAATTCTAACCGCAATGTGCAAATTTTTGTAAAGAATAAGGTGTATTATGTTATGAAATAAACCTGAGGTAATATTTTGTGTATAATTTTGCTTATATTTTATCTTCAGTTCCTTTAATTACGATGAAATAGTTAAAAAATAACAAAAATGAGACGTTTTGAGGTTAGAATTTTGTTTACCAAATAGGACACGTAAGAATGAAAAGACCTTAACTCAGAGTATAAACAACTGAAGTATTTAGCAGCCGTGAAAACAAAAGTCATCGCGTCTAATTAGAACTGAGAATTAGATCTGCAACAATTGTCTTAAGTGTCTGAAAAGATCCCGGCCATAGTTAGCTACTTTAATGGGCTTGCCTGGACCGAGGCAGCCATTTTTATCAATTACGTGGCTTACGGAGACTGGCCTCTGATGTCACTATATAGTATAAAACAAAGTCGCTTTCCGCTGTCTGTCTGTTCCAATAATATGCTTAGTTTAAAACTACGCAACGGATTTTGATGCGGTTTTTTAATAGATAAAGTAATTCATAAGCTAGCTGTTGCCAGCGACTTCGTCTGCAAAGAATTCGTTTATCGCTGTCCCGCGGGAATTATCCGTGATAAAAAGTAGCCTATGTGCTATTCCAGACTTCTCTCTATGTATATGCCGAATTTCATCAAGATTCGTTGGGCCGTTCTGGCGTGATTGAGTAACAAACAAACTTCCATCCTTCCATCCAAACTTTCGAATTTATAATAATAGTTAGATTAGTAAATTTCAATATTTATTTTATAACTTCTTACAACATTTTATAACAGCAGTACAGCACAATAAATATAAATAGGAAACTGTAAAAACAACAAAACAGTTCCGTTAAAGTAGTTCCAAATTAAGCGAGCTCAGGATACCAATTAGATTTTATTGCCCACGGAATGGCGGTACAAAAACATCCCATTACAACAGTAATTATGTTAAAAGTTCGTTATGTGAACCGTAATTATGTATAAAGGTAGATTAGTTGCCGTATGCCATGGGTTTAATAGGCAAAGTTTAAAACTATGCTGACTCAATTACACTTATATTAAGTGAGGTGTAAATACAATCACTATTTTCACTAGAGACCGTCCACTTAAATGAGTCCTTGCGGTGCAGGGGCGCGGGGTGGACGACCGCGGGGGCCGAGAGAGGTGCGGGCGGGTAGTGCTCCTTAGTCATACATTTGTATGGATAATCGTGTCACAATGGAAAAAGTTGGTAATTTTAACTATAACTAACGCAACTTTAACGATGTGTGACTTTTTGGTCCTCGGACAAGTCGGCATCAGGGTGCGACCACACCGCCGCTTAAAAATCGGTGACGGTACGGAATCGCAACAAAATGTATGAAGAAACGGTGAGAATACGTGACGCATACGATACGTCACTGCGTATACGCGGCGGTTTGGACGCACCCTCATTCAGTAACCGTGTGTTCACGATGGTAAGGGCTATTTACTACGTCTGTAGATGATATATAGTTTCATCAATCATAGAGCAACTGACACGTGACGAACTCCGTAATTAATAATGGGAAGCTGTTGATCAATTATCTGATAAATGCATGTCATTTCCAGCCTATGATCGTCTAAATCAGCGGTCGTCACACTTTACTGGCCAGGGGCCACGTATGACAGTGTGAGTTCCAGGGCCGGGCCGCAGAGTATGTGAAGGCGCTCCAAGAGCCTTTGTCCACTTGTACAATGTATTCAGCTTATTTCGTTATTTGAAACAATTTACTATGCTATTTAATATACTATGGATGGATGAAAGAAGATTAACTAAACAGATTTATACGGCGAGTGTGAATGGGTGCGTTGGGAGGGGAAGGCCTAGGCGGACGTTCCATGATCAAATTAGGGACGTTTTGGAAAAAGGCCAGGTCAAGAGTACCCGAAACCGACGAGCATGTATGAAGAGATTGATGAATGTGGACGAAGCGAAAGAGGTATGTCAGGATCGTAGCAAGTGGAACAAAGTAGTCTCTGCCTACCCCTGTGGGAAAGAGGCGTGACGATATGTATGTATGTATGTATGTACTATGCCGCGGGCCGCACAAATAACGGCCACGGGCCGCAATTTGAGGACCACGGGTCTAAATGTTTCCTTATCCTAGTTTCTGTCCACAACAAATTAATTAACATTTCCTTGAAGTCCGGCACGATAATCAGGAGGAGCTCGCGAGAGAGAGGAGTGACTGGCGGAGGCGTCTAGCGGATGGACAAGCGCACGAACAAGCTTGGTTCCAAGCTTGGTCGTGCAAAAGGACCAGTAGGCTTATTGTCTAACTCGCTCGCAATCGCCATCGTGTTCATTTTGATAGTTCTTGTATGAATGTGACAGCTAGCTGATTCCGATGCCAATTGTCAGCCCATACATGAACTGTCAAAATGAACACGATGGCGGTTGCGAGCGAGTTAGACAATACCTGATCATGTGCGGGTGCGGTCGTCCATTTCGAACTCGGCCGCTTTCACATGCCCTTGCGGTCAGATACGTCGCTCCCGTATAGACTTGTTTAGCCATCAACGGAAGTGCCGCTGATAATGCTTAAATCATCTGTCATAGATGTAGAGGCCTAGATGATGAAGTCCACATCCACTTTCCACTTTTTGTACATTATTTTTTACTAGCTTCTGCCCGCGACTTCGTCTACGTTGAATTAGACTTAAGAACTGATGTTGTTAGATATATTCTGCAATAATTATTTATGTTGCGACTAGGCAGCTACGACAACATGTTTATCGCTATCCCGCGTCGACTATGCAATTTTACGGGATGAAAAGTAGCCTATGTGTTAGGTAATGTACGGTACCAGCTATAGAATCAGAATCAGAATCAGATTTTTTTAATGTCATCATTGTTACATATTCGACACTATATCCGTTCCAAATTTAATCCCAATCCATCCAGCCGTTTGCGCGTGAAGTAACAAACACACGCTCATTACGAAGTACATATTACAACAGCAAGATCAATTACAATTAACGAAGAAGGGACTGAAAACGTATCTGTAACTCATACATTTTGCTCCCCCATTGATCCGTGAAACGCCGTGCCAGTTCACGGCAATATAGAAGCGTCTATTTCTAAAAAACCTTTTGCGAGGCCGCGTTAAACTTTGTTCTTTCAAATTTCTTTATCCTCTTTGAGTTGAGGACACTCAATAGTAAATAAGGCCTTGCTCGCTTGAGTCTCCCATGCTCTTTGTATCGCAAGTCAGACGTCTTAGCACAGTAAGAAGATTTTAAAGCAGTATTTACGGGTGGTAAGGCCATGGACAAAAATAAGACAGGTCTGTCAATCGCCATACAAAAACATTTATTTTAACATATTTTATTGAATCAGGCGTTACTTTGCGGAGGTCCATTTCAATGAACACAAAATATTTACCTTGCTACTCCGCTACTTACGTGCAAGATAACCAAGCCTGTGCGAAATATATACGTTTTGCATGCAAGCCCTCCCACCACTACTGCCACACAAAACGCACACAAATCCCACAAACTTAATTAATCCGAACACCACACAAACACTGACGCGCGTTTCGATCCCTCTAAGGGATCATTCTCAAAGTCAGAGCACAACCGATGCACATGCGAACCAACGACGTATTAAGTTACAAAAACGGTAAAACTCAAAAAAAAATATGGCGTTCTTAAATTGCACGAGGCGTTAAAAGCAAAGCGATAAGTCTAAAATTTTTCTACGTTCTTGATAAAACGTGAAACTTCGTTTACTATTAAGAAACAGATCTTCCAGTGACAGATGGACTTCTGTTTTTAAAAAGGTCACTTGTTATGTACGTTTGTGTGCCCATCATCATCATCATCATCATATCAGCCATAGGACGTCCACTGTTGGACATAGACCTCCTCTAGACCTTCAGTTGCCTCGGTTGGAAGCGGCTTGCATCCACCGTGAACCCGCGTTTTTAACCAGGTCATCCGTCCAACCTCGTTGGCGGACATCCTACGCTGTGCTTGCAGATCCACTCTTTGTCTGCTGCTCGTACTGTTAGTAAAATGTGGACTGTATCACAGATTTACCACACGCATTGAGGGGACATTTGCATATAAAAGGCGATCTCTCAGGTCCCGCTAAGTACCTACTTTGTTGGTCGTTGTTTTGCCTCAAAGTGAAAGGGAGTTCTGATCTGACTTGATTCCGGACACGTTTATTTTCAGTAAAAGTCCGTTTGTAACAATTTGAAACATTAGGTACCGTGAATTGGGGTTACTTTCAAAACATGGGGCAACATTGATGATAACTTAAAAATTTTGCATTTTTACCAATAGCTCGAACCACGCTCAACGCATCTGTTTGATATTTTTGCACTAGCAACACTGACAGTTCGGCCATCTTTCCACGCGGCGTACATGCAGTAAAAATTACGTGCGGCTTTAAAAATAATTATCCAAGCAGTGTCTTTACAATTTCTAATTTTCATGTAATGAATAACTTCTATGCTGGAAGGGTGAGTATTGAGATCTCAGTTTTTTGTCATTGCTAATATTATTATATGTTTCTTTGGGAATGTAAACGTGGTTTGGCTTTACAGGACCGGCACCCATTTTTTTTCTGTGGCGAGATTGGTGTCACGGGGTTTCTTTGATAGATTGGGCGGGGCTACATTGATAGCTTATCAATGTAACCCCAAACTTTTTTTTTATAGGTTTCAAGATGGTGCGCACTTACAAACCTCGTCTGGGCAGTCGAAATTACAAGAACTATACACAGGAAGATCTAGAGGATGCAGTAAAGAATATTATGCGACGGAATCTTGAGCATTAATGCTTCCTCTGCTGCCAATAAAATTCCCTTTGGAACCTTGTATAATAAATTCATAAATGCTGCTAATAACACAAATGTTTTATTTTCTCATATATTACTCATTTTTTGATTTTACGTAATATAAAATTCATCAAAATTAGTATTATAATGAACAGCTCCAACTGATCAACTTTACCCCTGTAATCAATGACACCCCGTAAACCTTTAAAACCTAATAACTTCTAAAATAATTGGTGGAGTACAATTTTTTTTTTTGCATTATACTACTGTAAGGGGATACTTTCTCATGCGATTAAAAAAACAGGGCATATCAAAGCAACCCCTTTTCAAGTATAGACTTGATAAGGCCTAAAAAATTTTTTTTTCTTGATAATTATAGGTAGTAATTTTTTTTTCACCACACCAAAAAAAATATCCTAACGAGTCGCTAATATATATTTATTTATTTATTTTTTGCGTCAAAACTGGAGAAGATTTAAGCATTTAAAGTTTAAAATTAATCAATCTAACTCCATGTTACGGTACTTGTCAAGTACTTAATGTTTCTATCTATCTATGTACATACCTATATACATATCACATCACATCACATCACACTAATTTTATAAAGGCGAAAGTTTGTGTGTGTGTGTGTGTGTGTGTGTGTGTGTGTGTGTGTGTGTTTGTAGTTACACATACACAAATCACGTCTCCATCCCTTACGGGGTTGACAGAACCTAAGATAACAAGACCTAAAGGCCACGTTTACCATAATTGTGAACGTATAGCTGAAAAGGGGAATCAAAATAGTGATGGGTTTCTAGCCGCAGCGCCTATAATATGCATCTATTTTGTACATAAGGTTATGTGCCAATCTGTTGAAGGTACTTTGTGAATCGCTTGCAAAATAACTTTCTTCGATCTGGGTCAAAATTAAAGAAACAAAGTTTTAATCGCCCAACAAAGTTAATTAAAGCTTTTAAATTCTTTCATTTAAGTGGCCGGGGAATTGCAGCACTCCGAAATGAGCATCTAGCACGAAAATGTAATTTATTCAAGCTTTTTTAAAGACACGAATTTAAAATTGCACACAAGTTGCAGACGCTATTTGGGTCGCCCCGTTTAGTTTTATACTAGCTTCTGCCCGCGACGTCGTCCGCGTAGAATTAGCAATTGATAAATATGTTTATCGCTATCCCGTGGGAACTATACAATTTTCCAGGATAAAAAGTAGCCTATGTTTTAATCTAGAATACCAGCTATATTCCTACCAAATTTTATTCATATCCGTCCGTTTTAGCGTGAAGAAGGAACAAACATACACACTCACTCACATCGTCACTCACAAACTTTCGCATTTATAATATTAGTAGGACTAGCTGTTGCCAGCGACTTTGTCTGCAAAGAATTCGTTTATCGCTATCCCGCGGGAACTACGCAATTTTCCGGGATAAAAAGTAGCCTATGTGCTATTCCAGACTTTTTTCTATCTAGGTGCCGAATTTCATCCAGATCCGTTGGGCCGTTCTGGCGTGATTGAGTAACAAACATCCATCCATCCACCCATCCATACTTTCGCATTTATAATATTAGTTAGATTTCTCCTGTGTCTGGGGCTCAATGAACGTTGCATTTGGCCATTTTAAAATGAAGACATTAGTTATTTTTATGTGAATAGGAAGGCAAACGAGCAAGTGGGTCACCTGTTGGTAAGCGATCACCACTGTCCATAGACACCCGCAACCCCGGAGGGAATGCAGATGCGTTGCCAACCTATAGGACTTAGATGAAATGCCTCTTGTGCCCGTAACTTCCCCGGCTGTCTTACTCTCCACACCGGAACAGGATTAGCGAGTAAGATGGTGGTAGCGATCCGGACGGTTAAAAATCCGATTGCTTGCATAAATCTCCTTAGCGTCCAAAGTCCGAGGTCGGCTCAATAGGAGCACCCTTTGGCAGCTAAGTAAAACTACCCTTTTGCTGAGCTGCCCGTCTGGCAGCTCGCCCTCTCTCCGGTAAGCTGTAAAAGCCGTCTGAGGCTAACAGCAAAGTCCATTCGAAAAAAAAAAAAAAAAAAAAAAAAAAAAGATCCGGACGGACCTTGCACAAGGCCCTACCACCCGCAAGTTAGTTAGGCAAGCGTGCTTTATCTTAGATCACAGTCTTTGGCAATCAGATTTGCGGAAGGAAGATGGTTGAAGGACCTCGTGCATGGTCTTACTCGTTAAGGGTCTATTTTTTGTCCCATATAATTGTTTGATTGAATGATTGGGCGAACATCATACCACACGGCGGCCACGACGTACAAAATCCTCGTTCTGAAATGAACACAAGCACGACGTCGTCTGTACACGCGTCAATGTGTGCGTAAGATACACAGGGCTGTGTATCGCAAAAACCTAGTACTATAAGTACTACCAATGACATAAATATACTAAAGATATGGCTTAGATGTGTGCAAATAAATGTACTTAATCGTTATCTATTTATTTAAACTTACTTAAAATGTGTCTGTCTGTGTATTTAAGCATTATTATTTTCAATTACGATAGATGTACGACAACAAACTTAAGCGAATGATTCTGTAGTTATTTCATGTATTAATCGCGATAATTTCAGAAAGCATTAATTTTCTAATGTTTTATAAAATGAAGTAGGTAGGATAGGTTCCCGAACTTGTGACGTGCGGCCGACATACCAGTAAGGTTCAAAAGTTCCTGGCCGTATATATTTAAAAGAAGAAAACAAGAAACAAATGAATGTCATTTTATTTGTCATTTATTCAGCTATTGTGTGGATAATTTCGTGGTTTGTAACTTTCGTTTTCATAAAATTTTCTTTGATTTAAATATAAAAAGCGGTGTAATTTGTACAATGTTCAAATTGGAGTATCGATCAGTGATAAAATTTCTGACAAAGGAAGGCATAAGTCCAACTATAATCAAAGAAAGGTTAGATAACGTGTACGGGAATTCCTCCCCTTCGTTTTCGACTGTTAAGGATTGGTGTAAGCAGTTTCGTTTAGGGCGTGAGTCCATCGATGACGAACCCCGACCAGGCCGCCCTGTTGAGGTTCTTACGCAAGATAACGTCGATTTAGTCGAACAAGAGGTACTGAAGGACAGAAGACTAAAGACGAAGGAAATAGCGTCAAGAACGGGACTTACGAAAATAACAGTCCTTAGGATTCTACACGACCATCTAAACATGAATAAGGTTAGTGCAAGATGGGTCCCGAAACTTCTCTCGAGTGCTCAGCGAGCTGAACGAGTGCCGTGCTCCAAGGAACTTTTAGAGGAGTTCAAGTCATGTGAGAGTGAATTTATCCAGTCCATTGTTACCGGAGACGAAACTATGGTCTTATACTATGATCCTCTTTCGAAAAGAGAGTCGATGGAGTGGCGTCGTTCTGGGGAAGCACCCCCTCGAAAGGCAAAGGTGTGCCAATCTACCAAAAAGATAATGGCCACAATATTTTGGGATTGCGAAGGGATATTGCTTATAGATATCAAAGAACGCAATCAGACAGTAAACGGCAGTTACTATGCTTGCCTTATAGACCAGTTGCGAGAAGCAATAAAGCGTAAACGTCGAGGAAAACTCAGCAGGGGTGTCCGTCTTCTTCATGACAATGCGCCTGTCCACACGGCTGCAGTTGTAAAGGCGGCTATATCTAAATGTGGATTTAAAACAATCCGTCACCCACCTTACAGCCCTGATCTAGCCCCAAGCGACTATTTTTTATTTTCTAAACTTAAATCGGACTTAAGGGGGAGAAAATTTTCGTCCGATGATGAGGTCGCTGCTGCAGTTTTCGAGCATTTCGAAGACAAAACTTCCGAATATTATTTTAAAGGCATAGAAATGTTAATCAAACGATCTGAAAAATGTATAACAATAGGAGGAGACTACATTGAAAAATAAAAATATTTTTTTTAACCTAAACGTTAATTTTCATTATTAGGCCGGAAACTTTTGAACCTTACCACGTACATCGCGTCGCGAGCCCTACTAGTTGCCAGCAGCTTTCCGGCAGACTGCGCTTGAGGGGTGGGGTAACGCGAATAGGTGCGGGGCGGAGCGTGGCCATTCTGTACGTTAGTACTATTATATATTCTGTGATCATACGAATCATGTTACAGGCGTTGCGGCTAGCAACCCATCACTATTTTGATTCCAATTTCCACCTATAATCCCATAATCTTACTAAACATGGCTCGTAGGTCCTGTTGCCTTATGCTTTTACCATTTGCGCGGGAAGGGAAGCAACTGGCACATTGTATGTTTTGACTCTTAAAACTTGTAGTAATTAAATAAAGAAGGCACTGTCCGTTACAAGAATGTATCCATGTAATTTATAGTCATATAGGTTTAAAATCTAAAAAAAAGCGACGGGTAGCACTCCGGGAGTGCCGGCAGAAGTGAAAGCAGCAGCTTAGATTAGATTTTAATGTTGTAACCTCCATGGCGCTCAAGACGCGTACCGTACTAGCCGCTTACAAAAACAAAACATACGTATTATTTATATGGACAGACCACTAACAATGTGCTGATGCCCTAGTACTTTTGCTCCACGACTCAACAAAAAAACACTTCAAAAATCGTACGCGATTCATTCATATTTCATAATAAGCTGTTAGAGGGTATCCTGGCACTTAAACTCTCCCTCCTTACGCCTGACGCGAGTTTAACATTTTTTACCCATCCCAAAAAGTGTTCAACGCCGCTAAAGAAATTTTGACTTCACAAATCAAAAGGTTCTGTATACCGACATCGAAAACATTATTGTAACGGTGCTTTCTGGTAAGCTTTCCAAAATAAAGGTAGGTAATGTTATGAAAGCTTACAAAAAACATTTTGACAGGTTCTATTGAGTCATGACATGTTATCAAACACAGTGATGGAATGCTTCTTTACCCTTCAATGTTTGTCTTGGCTTGTACTATATTTATTTTTAGGGTTCCGTAGCCAAATGGCAAAAAACGGAACCCTTATGGATTCGTCATGTCTGTCCGTCTGTCTGTTCGTCACTTTGTCACAGCCACTTTTTTCCGAAACTATTAGAACTATACTGTTGAAACTTGGTAAGTAAGTAGATGTATTCTGTGAACCGCATTAAGATTATTACACATATTAAATAGAAAAAAAAACAATAAATTTTTGGGGGTTCCCCATACTTAGTACTGAAACTAAAAAAAAAAAAATTCATCAAGCCCATACGTGTGAGGTATCTATAGATAAGTCTTCAAAAATGATAATTATTGAGGTTTCTAATATATATTTTTTTCTAAACTGAATAGTTTGCGCGAGAGACACTACCAAAGTGGTAAAATGTGTGTCCCCCTCCTGTAACTTCTAAAATAAGTGATTAAACTGAAAAAACATAATGATGTACATTACCATGCAAACTTCCACCGAAAATTAGTTTGAACGAGATCTAGTTAGTAGTTTTTCTTAATACGTCATAAATCGTAAACCGCATCAAAGTTACAACGAACTACAAGAACTGCTACGGAACCCTTCATGGGCGAGTCCGACTCGCACTTGGCCGCTTTTTTCATTTTTCATTCGAACAAGCTAAACTTTCTGCGAATACTACGTTTATTTCGCTACATACTTAAGTTGTTGCAAAGTTTTCAGAAGTGGGTCAGTTACTTCGATTGAACACTTTTGTAAAAGGTTTTTGTCGTAATTTTTGATTTAAAATTAAGTTGCCCCATTGACGGGGTAAACTTCGAACATCGGCCAGTTTGTAATACTTTTTTTTTATTTGTTGATACCAAAGGTTATAAGGCCCATGCCTAATAAAGTAATAAAGTAAATAATAAAGTATTAAAGTAATAATGAATCTAGTCAGTTAACGACCGAATGGCCTAGTGGTTGGAGAACCTGACTATGCACCTTGAGGTCCCGGGTTCGATCCCCGGTCGGGGCAGAGATATTTGTATGAAAATACGAATGTTTGTTCTCGAGTCTTGGATGTTAAATATATATTTAAGTATTTATACTTATCTATAGATATAATAAGTATGTTTATCCGTTGTCTAGTACTTATATTAAAAGCTTTGCTTAGTTTGGGACTAGGTCAATTGGTGTCAATTGTCCCAAGATATTTATTTATTATTTATTTAGTCATAATTACAAAAACAGATAACTCACGTATAAAAGCCGAGTAATGCTCGACATGTTTCGGACTAATCCGTAGTCCTTCTTCATGGAGCGCTCGCCCCACGGCAGTTTCATGTTGACAGTATCTAGCCGGTTTCAAAAACAAGTACCATACGCTCTTACACCGGCGTAATAAGGTCGTGGGACATATTTTGAGAAGTTTCTTCTATCGATACTTATTTTTGCACTTGACCGTATCAATAGTGCATGACTCCTGTGTTTATCGTACTAATATTATAAATGCGAAAGTTTGTGACGATGTGACGATGTGAGTGAGTGTGTATGTTTGTTCCTCACGCTGAAACGACTGGATGGATTTGCTTCAAATTTGGAACGGAGATAGCTGGTACCCTAGATTAAAACATAGGCTACTTTTTATCTCGGAAAATTGCATAGTTCCTGCGGGATACCGATAAACGTCAAAGGTCGTAGCTGACTAGAGCGTAATTTAAATAAATTGTTGCAGAACATACTATCAACATCAGTTCTTCAATCTAATTCTATGCGGACGAAGTCGCGGGCAGAAGCTAGTACCTAGGCTAGTGAATAAAAAATGAAAATGTAATCAAACTCACCAGTAATATGTACAGCAATAGCTGGTGGCATCACGAAAATGCCCACCAGAAGGTCGGCGACCGCTAAGCTGGTCACGAAGCAATTCGTCACAGTCCTCAACCTCTTGGTGGTCACCACAGCCGATATGATCAAAGTATTACCAATCACAGTAACCACTATCAATATTAACAGTAGCACAACGACACTATATTCAAACGTGTCGTACACAGTGGTACCACACGCAGTATTGTTACTGTTCGCGCACACGTTCTGAACTATTTGGTATGTTGATTGGGTGGAGTTTTCTTCTCCGCTTTCTATAAGAATGCTGATTTCTGTGTTGTTCCATTGTACGAGGTCCTCTATGATTTCCAGATCGGTGAGTGATATCATCAGGCTCAGGTGTTGTGGCTTGAGAGCATCTTCTGAAAAAGAAAACAAATCGTTACCCACGGCCAAAGAAACAGCGACAAGGGGCCTTACCATGACGTCTTAATGCGATTCAGTTTAGGTTCGCTCGCTGTCAGATTCATAGTAAAAGTGACAGCTAAAACTTGAACTGAGTCGCAATCCTGCGATTCAATCCCGACTCAGTTCAGGTTTTAGCTGTCATTTTTAGTATGGATGTGATAACAAACGAACCTAAACCGTACCTCTTACTCTCAAATTAATAAGTACTTGTGTTGTTTAAGAATTAGTACTTAACTGTTATTTAAACACAAAAAAATATATGAGACGTATGCGTTACCTACTATATCTCCATCAATGGACAACAAGAGCCAAAGATAGTTCGCTGTTTACCATAATATCATCTATTTATTATATACTAGCGACCCGCCCCGGCTTCGCACGGTATATTATGCATGTATTATACATACACCTTCCTCTTGATTCACTCTATCTATTAAAAAAACCGCATCTAAATCCGTTGCGTAGTTTTAAGATTTAAGGGACATAGGGACATAGGGACAGAGAAAGCGACTTTGTTTTATACTATGTAGTGATGTAGTAATCTATACATACATATATGCACAAATCACATCTATATCTCTAACTATTTACTTATATCTATTTACTTTAAGTAATACAAGTTTTGAGGCGTTAGGTATTTCGTTTCACGAACTTACACTCTAGATACAATAACATAGCGGCTTTTAAAGGTCATACTCGTTGCGGAAAAACACTAATCTGATTAAAATGTATTCCTAAATAAATGTATGTCAGTTAAACTCACCATCAGTTCAAATTAACATTTTAATGTAACAACATCGAAAACAACACGTTCTCATTTAAATAATTTACTACCTCACTTCGCTCCTGATAGACTGATGACCTCCTTATATTTGTGTATGTTATTCCATGTAAACAAACGCAATATTACTTTAGCCAGCCTCCAAATGCAGAAATTACGGATTCAATATTTGCAATAAGACAAATGTTATGCGTTTCACTCGCCTACCCTCAGCTGATGTTGCAAAATTATGGAAAAGGGTAGGGTAGTCTGAGGTTATAGTGATGGGATGAATCGGTGCGTGGCGTAAAAAAATAGTATTGCAAAGTCAAATGTTTTTTTGATTGTCTATTTATTGCTGGGTATAAGCATGCTCCTAAATCGCAGTATTTACAAGAACATAGTTTTTATTTGTATTTTAAATGTGTTAAATGAGTGACTTATTTTAATAATTTAATAGTAGGTTTTTTCACGCATTGCTTCGAAAGTAGCTTGATTTATTATTTAAGTATCATTCCAAAAGAACGAATACCTAATAACAATAGGATATATATAATATATAACATTATACATATAGTATACTAGCTGTTGCCCGCGACTTCGTCTGCAAAGAATTTGTTTATCACTACCTATGTGTTATTCTGGACTAATCTATCTGTCCCGAATTTCATCCAGATCTGTTCAGCCGTTTTGGCGTGAAAGGGTTACAAAACATCCATCCACACTCACAAAATAACGCATTTATAATACACTCGGCGGCATATTTAGCGGAACACAAAAGGTACCTATTTTTTTTGTGATCTAGCATTAAGTGTGCGTTTTGCTAACTTTTTTGTGTTCGCTAAATATGCCGCTGAGTATAATAGTAGGATTAAAATTTTTCTTCACGGCTAGGACGAGTGTTGCGCGCGAGCTACACTAGCCCTCTCTTTCTACAACTATTTGGAGCCTTCAGAACGTTGACCTCGTATGAAAGCATCTCCCATCTCCAGAAAATCCCGATACCGAATCACGTGGATCCGGTTTACGAACTGCGTCAGAAGTAAGGGAATTTATTATACCGCTGTTGTAAAAGAGGGGAATGAGCCCTTGGCTGCGAAATAAGACTTCTAAGTACCACGAAGGAACTGATAAAGTTAATAAAATAAAGCAATGTGAAGTAAAATGGTTTTTCCAAAATAGAATAAACGCTTACAACATCAGAAAATTAAGTGACCCCACACTAGGCTAGGCAGAGCCAGTATCGTGGTAGCCGAAAAGCCTAAACTAATACTATAAACATATATTTTATGATAATGACGATTATATTTTATGTAGATAATGTTTGCGTGCTGCCAAAAATGTCGTACCTAAGTGATGAAATTTTATGTATGTAGGTATTTCAACTGTTACGAAAAAATATATCGCTCGAGTTTTGCCTTTTGGGAACCTCTTCAATATCACATTACTTATCTTTCTTACCTTTTTATCGAAATATTTTTATTTATAAGCCTTTTTTATTCCGAATTCGCTATAATTTCAGTAAGTACATGTTGTTGTTATTGTCGTTTATTTATTAAATTGTCGCGTAATTCGGCGTGCCTCATGGCATAGGCCTCCTCCGTGTATTGGAGGGTTTGGGCTATAGTTCCCAAGCGCGCCCAGTGCGGATTGGGAATCGAAATATATTCAGTAACAATTGCACCTTTATTTTTACGTCACTTTTCTTCGCGTAAATTGCGTATCAAGAAATTATTCAAGTTTTGAAAATGGCTGTCAGCTTAGGCTCTGTCTATCCCACGAGGGATAAAGAAATGATTTACGTATGTATGTGTATAAATTTCTATGCAATTTCACTTTGAAATGAAGCAGTAAACTAGTAATGACCAATTTTTCACTCGACTGATAGGGCTTATTTGATGAATAACTGTGTAGGTATCATGTAAGATAAATGCCTAGGTAGGTAACTTTACTGTGGATTGCAAAATCAGCCATTTACTACATGCATATAAATAAACTTTACCAAACTAAAATAACGATCACAGATGAAATAAATCACAATAATATAATGATTTAGCCCGAATTCTTCAACGAAACAACACTTACTCGTATTGAAATAGATAAGTACCTACTTTTATGCCTCAAGCTATATTTTTTATAATAATAATAATAATTCATTTATTCACGAACAACAAAGGTCCACAATTAGGTTAGGTACACACAAATGGAAAATAGCATTAAATTGCAAAACAAAAAGGTCAAAAATACATTAATAAGATTATAGCTACACGAACATGTCAATATCACATTATAAAATTCAAACAATTCAATTCATGAAACATCAAATTTAGAAACACAGGATTTCGCGTTACCTACAGTATTTAGGATGATATTTTATTCAGGACTCCGCACGCCACATTTTTTATGTTAATGCTACGTTAACGACTATGTTTTATCTAATACATTAGCACGCCTTGAAAAACACATTATGTACCTAACATTAATATGACTTCAGACCAAATAATAAATAAGGACTTCGTTCTGAGGCAAAGTTAGGTACCTAATAAGGATTCAGGAAGAGTTATGGGTACTAAATACTAAATAAGTCGCTTTTACTACCACCAAGTAAATTTAGACTTTTAGAAAAACTTTTGAGTAAGCTATTAATTATTCACAGTATGAAAAAAAAACGGGCAAGTGCGAGTCGAACTTGCGCACCGAGGGTTCCGTATCATTATCTATAAATATCTATAAGCCAGTGTAAGCAGAGCCCAGCTCCAAAGCAAACTGTACGCAGTGTGGGGTCACTTTATATTGGTCACTGATATATACAGACATACATACATATTTACGGTTTTCGCAATTATTCCTTAATCTGTGCTATAAGACCTACCTTCATACCAAATTTCAAGATTCTGCGTTCACGGGAAGTACCCTGTAGGTTTTGATTCCCTTGAGAGTTGCAGAAATTTGCGACATAGACGGCTGTATCTTTTGATTGCGTTGGCTTAGAAGTTTGATTTTTTCACAGCTCCAAGGGGCAGTAGATTTGAGTATTTGATATAAATTTCAGCTTGATATCTCTACGCGTTCCTAAGAAAAAGGGTCTTGACAGACGGACGGACGGACGGACAACAAAGTGATCCTATAAGGGTTCCGTTTTTTCCTTTTGAGGTACGGAACCCTAAAAACATGAAACAAATACAATAACAAACACTGAGGAACACTAAAATTAAAAACTCGACTTAAAAATAAAAATAAAAACTGTAAATAGAAAATTTGCCCCAGATCGCAGCCTATCCGTAGCGTGCCCAGAAGGCTGGTAGCATTGCCACGTTGGATAGGTAAATACCTACTTAATTTAAATATTTTTTAGCTTCTATAGCTACGTCTACATACGCCAGTGAATTATTGTTCGAGGTCTTTGTCATATCCCGTATATTTATCTTAATTTATGCGGAAGCGGAGAAGGGTGGGATTGAATTTAAAATTCACACACAGACAACTGTTTTGCACGTAAATAAACAATAATGGGTAAATAAATACCATGGAACAAATTACACCAAGTGACCCAGTCCCGAAATAAGCAAAGCTTGTTCTATGGGTACCCAGGCAACGGATAAACATACATAAATACTTATAATAATGTAGATAAATACATACTTAAATACATACAACATTCATGACTCGGGCACAAGTAAACAGGTGTGGGTGTAGAGTTATTTTTGTTCACGAATATTGACTTCCGCAAAGTAAATGTAGATTCAAGCAATTATCTAAAATGTTTTTTTATACGACAAAGACGGCAAACGAGCACGTAGATATAACCAGGGGGTAAGGTTTCACTGATTAACACTCCGCGCCGGAACACAGTAGCGCTGCATTGCTGCTTGGCGGCAGGATTAGCTAGTGAAATGGTGGTAGCGATCCGGATGGACCATGCACGAGATCCTACCATCCAAACAACGCAATTGGAAATATTATAAACGGGATGTGAATCGCGATTACCTTTATTGAGCTCCCGATATTTATAATTATACTAGCTTTTGCCCGCGACTTCGTCCGCGTAAACTCATTTATTGACAAATAGCTTTTGCCCGTGGCTTTGCTCGCGTGTACTGTACCAGGAGTATTTCAATCCCGTTTTTCCCCGTTGCTCTCTTAATGTTCCTCTACACTCTTCAAGCAACCTACATACCAAATTTCAGCTTTCTACGACCACTAAAACGAAAAATCCCGTTTTTTCCCGTTCCCGTGGGAATTTTTAATTAATATTCGAATTTTTCTCGCCGTAAAAACCATCTTTGAACTTCAACGAACATTTAAAAAAAAGAATTGGCCAAATTGGTCCAGGCGTTGTTGAGTTATGCGCTTACCAACACATTTCGCGATTTATTTTTATATTATAGATTATTATTATTATTATTTATTTATTATTTATTTATTTTTTATCGCGGTTCACATCCCGTTTATAATATTTCGAATGAACTTAACCGTGAATCATTAAAAACTCAACGCAATTGGTACCAAGAGTTAAAATTTGATAAAACTAACTTCTGCCCGCGACTTTGTCTGCGTAGAATTTATGCAATAAACCTTCCTATTGAATAAGGGTGCGACCAAACCGCCGCGTATACGCAGTGACGTGTCGTATGCGTCACGTTTTCTCACCGTTTCTGCACACATTTTGTTGCGATTCCGTAACGTCACCGTTTTTTAGGCGGCGGTGTGGTCGCACCATGACTTTATCTATTAAAATCGCATCAAAATCCGCTGCGTAGTTTTAAAGATCTTAGCATACATAGGGACAGACTTTGTTTTAATGAGTGATGATCTGAAGATGCATAATTTCCTCTTCTTGAGAAGAATTCGTATAAATACGTAGGTATATTGATGCTTTTTGCTGCTGTTGTAAATTTTAAGGCGATTTCGTGGCATTTGCTTTGTTTTCCGTAAGCCTCTTTATTCTAAGCAAAGAGTTAATTTCAATTAATTTCTTTATACTAAAATGTACGGGACTTCAAGTGTTATTAGACGCATTTAGTTATTTCCGGTAAAAAAACGACGACCTTTAAAAAAAACTATTCTATGCCCCTGTCTCTGTGCTAAATTTCAACGGAATCGGTTCAGTGGTTTAGGCCTGCAAAACGTAACAGACAGGTAGACAGAGTTAGGTACTTAAATAACTACTTTACTATCTCCGCGATATAGTGAAGTCAAGTCCTGTTATTGTTATTGTTGTTAGTCGTGTTGTGTGTGATATTTTATGTTCATGTTCATTAGAGTTACTTTCGCATAGATAATATTAGTAGAGTAGAAATTGTTTTATTACTGCTTGTCGCTATTTTCTCCTATTAATTAAGTAGAACACCGAAATATTCATACATACATACATACATACCGTCACGCCTCTTTCCCACAGGGGTAGGCAGAGACTACTTTGTTCCACTTGCTACGATCCTGACATACCTCTTTCGCTTCATCCGCATTCATCAATCTCTTCATACATGCTCGTCGGTTTCGGGTACTCTTGACCAGGTGCCTTACCATGACGTCCTAATTACGACTCAGTTCAAGTTTCAGCTGTCACTTTTAGTATGAATCTGACAGCGTGCGAACCTAAACTGAATTGCATCAAGACGTCATGATAAGGCCCCTGGCTTTTTTCCAA
The DNA here is from genome assembly GCA_963854515.1 of Pandemis heparana. Lineage (NCBI taxonomy): Eukaryota > Metazoa > Arthropoda > Insecta > Lepidoptera > Tortricidae > Pandemis > Pandemis heparana. The sequence goes on from OY978028.1 coordinate 8,906,192, forward strand.
AACGTCCCCAATTTGATTATGGAACGTCCGTCTAGGCCTTCCCCTCCCAACGCACCCATTTACACTCCCCATATAAATCTGTTTAGTTAATCTTCTTTCATCCATCCTCTCTACGTGACCAAACCAACTAAGCATACTCTTTTCTATCCTAGTCACTATTTTTTTTTTCACACCAGCACGTTCCCTTATCACACTATTCCTTATTCTATCTTTCGATGATAGACCTTCCATACTTCTTAACGCTCTCATTTCTACTGCATTTTTTCTACTTTCATGCTACACCGAAATATTAAGGTAGATTTATCATAATTTTAATTTTCTCCGAAGACCACACGGTTTTTAATCAAGTTCTGAAACTAATTTCATGCAAGGAAATTACGTTATATCAAATAACCCTTTGTTCTAGATAAATATAACGAGACAAGAGTTATTAATTATTAGTAGGATGGCGTAATAATCGTGTGATAACATCTTAACATTTACCAAGAGATTTACAATTGCCGAGTAGGAATGTCACGCAGCCCCGTAACCAAAACTATCGGATATCCGAAAGCTATTTGTCCATCTTGTCTTTATATCTTTGAAATGTTATTGTACCGATTTGTTCAATAACATTTCAAAGCTACTAATCAAGTTCAATCTTACTAATTAGTATAAACGCGAAAGTTTGTGACAATGTGAGTGAGTGAGTGTGTTTGTTCCTTCTTCACGTTAAAACGACTGGATAGATTTGGATAAAATTTGGAACGGAGATAGCTGGTACCCTAGATTAAAACATAGGCTACTTTTTATCCTGGATAATATCATGATTCCCGCGGGATAGCGATAAACATGTTAAAGTGACCTTTATTTATAGCTGCCTAGAGTCGCAATGTAAATAAATGTTACAGTATATACTATCAACATCAGTTCTTAAGTCTAATTTAACGCGGACAAAGCCGCGGGCAGAAGATAGTAAAGAATATTTGTGTTGTATTATTATGACTTTAGGACAGTGAAATAAAGTTAAATCATTGCCTAGTTATTTGTATTTTAATTTTAAAGTTCCTTAAAAGTCTAACATCTATATTTGAAACTATCCGAAACTAGACTAATCCGAAATAATGGTATATCCGATACCGTTTTCGAAACCGGTATTCTGATACCCTTATATCCGTTACCGTAACCACCTTCGATAGTTTGCATCCAACATCCCTACTGCCTAGTAGCTATGTCGACATAATAGAGTTCAAGTGACTAGAACCACTAAAAGGAGTGGCAAATTAAAAGGTATGAGCTTAATTTGAATTGTACGCGGTGTTAAATGAATCAGGGTTAATTATCCTCGTAAGTATCCGTGAAGCAGTGGCGTGGCGTCCATAGAACTCGATTCCCACTAGCTTGCCTATTTTAAGGCAGTTGGGCAATTTATTGAGCAGAATTAGAGGAAAAGGCTAGTTGAGTTCCCTTCGGCTTGCCTTCTGATATATACTTGACACCACGACACTGCCGTGAAGTACAAATTAATAGCAGGAATAACTGCCGTATGTACTACATGAAGTACAAATTGTTGAAATGAAAAAAAGGACTTTAAATTATGTTGATTATCTATTAAACCTATCTGGGACTCGGTGGCTTGGTACGAGGTTAAAACATACCTATCTCTCTCTCTCTCTCTCTTTGGTGTATCTGTTTCTTTATATTTGTACAATAGAGCATTACTTAGGTACTTACTTAAAACAGTGGTAAGGTAAGAGGTTAGTCCTTGTGAAAATTAACAGGATTTTCTGATTGAAATTGTAAATTTATTCATTCAGCTGACATTATGTATGTAGCACGCGTCACGGAATGACGAGGACCCGGGTTCGATTCCCGGCCATAGCTTAACTTTTCGGACTTTTCTATGTGTTCTAATTTTCAGTGTCGTTTAGAAATTTGACATTATGTATAGTACTGAATTAAAAGTAGGTACCGACTACTATAAAGTGACTCAAACACTTGCAGGATTTGACGACCGAATGGCCTAGTGGTTAGAGAACCTGACTATGAAGCTTGAGGTCCCGGGTTCGATCCCCGGTCGGGGCAGATATTTGTATGAAAATACGAATGTTTGTTCTCGAGTCTTGGATGTTTAATATGTATTTAAGTATGTATTTATCTATATAAGTATGTTTATCCGTTGTCTAGTGCCCATATTACAAGCTTTGCTTAGTTTGGGGCTAGGTCAATTGGTGTCAATTGTCCCAAGATATTTATTTATTTATTTATTTGACCCAAAAAACATAACAGCAGACATACAGGCGGTGGTACTTACGTTACTTGACGTTGAGACAGTTAGTGTTCATTTAGCTAGCTGATTCCGATGCCAATTGTCAGCCCATACATGAACTGTCAAAATGAACACGATGGCGATTGCGAGCGAGTTAGACAGTAAGCCTACTGTGTGGTCCGTGGGGTCTTAGCTTAGCGCTAAGTTATTTTGAAGGGGCTAATAGACCCTCCGGTGACCGCAGAGCTGGTAGCTTCCTCGGACAACGTGTTAGTATTGCTGTCCAAAGAGGATATACTGCCAGCATCTGTGGTAATTCGCCTCGAGGGCCTCTCGTTTTTAAATAATTGTTTTATTTTAAAGTTTCTAAATTGTTATACTTTAATTTTTTATTCTTTTTACTTGTAATATTATGTTTATTACTATAATTCTTATGAAAAAACTTTAAAATTGTTAAATACTTTCGTATTTATAATATTAGTAGGAATCCTCTAGTTTCTTTTTAAATTATATTTTAAGGAATTGTTAAAAAACGCAGTTGCGTCTCGGAGCACAATAAACTAGTTGGTAAATAAAAGCAAGAATATGTTCTTTGTTACAGTGGTAAGGTCTTAATTCGTGTGTGGTTCAGTAATTGTTTACAGTGACGTGGTTTAGTATACAGTCAGCCATAATAACACGGACATCTTTATTATAATTTATTTTAAAGTTTTTGCAACTATGATGGTATATTTATTTAAAAAAAAAAAATTACATCAATTTTTTTTTTTTTTTTTTTCATGGGACAAATTACACAAATTGACCCAGTCCCAAACTAAGCAGAGCTTGTGCTATGGGTACCAGGCAACGGATATACATACTTATTTAATGTATATAAATACATACTTAAATACATACAACATCCATGACTCGGGCACAGACATTCGTATTCATCATACAAATGCCTGCCCCTACCGGGATTCGAACCCGGGACCTCTAGCTTCATAGTCAGGGTCGCTAACCACTAGGCTATCTGGTCGTCTTCTGTGCAATAAATAATAAAAAAATAAAAAAAATAACTAAATACTATGTACAAAATTAGCCTACTTAAACTACAAGTAAAACACACCGGTAATTAACATACCAGTTGCTTCTCTTTCCACGCAGATGGTAAGAGCCCATCGAGGGAATGGGCGAAAATCTTAGAAATCACGTTATAGGCGATGCGGCTAGCAACCCATCACCATTCTGATTCTTCTTTACACCTAGCGCCGACAATCACGCTATACCTACGTGGGTTACGTTAGGTCTTGTCACCTTAGGCTCTGTCTTACCTAAGGCATAAAGACGTGAATATAACGTGTGTGTATCCTACTAATATTATAAATGCGAAAGTTTGTGACGATGTGATGATGTGACGATGTGTCGATGTGAGTGAGTGAGTGTGTATGTTTGTTCCGTCTTCACGCTAAAACGACTGGACGGGTTTGGATAAAATTTGGAACGGAGATAGCTGGTACCCTAGGTTAAAACATAGGCTACTTTTTATCCCGGAAAATAGCATAGTTCCCGGGGGATAGCCATAAACATGTCAATTGCTAATTCTACTCAGACGAAGTATAACGAACAGGACCGGGCAAAGTGGCGTAAAAATGAAGTTTACCTAGTTGTGGGTGGATGATTAGAGAATTCAAAAGGAATAATAGATCACTACGATCACTTTGTAGGCAGGAGTAGACAGAGTAGAGTGATGGTTTGTCAGCCGCATCGCCTGTCCGTTCGATTCCGTCGATGGGGTTTGACCATCTGCGCGAGACGAGACACAAACTGGCACAACTGGCACAACTGGCACAACTGGCACAACTGGCACAACTGGCTTGCGGGTCGTAGGGCCTTGTGCAAGGTCCGTCCGGACCGCTACCACCATCTTACTCGCTAATCCTGCCGCTAAGCAGTGCATGCGCTGCTGTGTTCCGGTGTGGAGAGTCAGCCGGGGAAATTACGGGCACAAGAGGCATTTCATCTAAGTCCTCTAGGTTGGCAACGCATCTGCAATCCCTCCGGGGTTGTGGGTGTCTATGGGCAGTGGTGATCGCTTACCATCAGGTGACCCACTTGCTCGTTTTCCTTCCTATTCACATAAAAAAAAAAAACATTCTACGTTTTTTCTTTGCTCCCAGAACAGCATGGAAGTATATCCACAGACGTAATTATTCTAAAATCCGCGTAAAAGTATACTTAACGCGGCCGACTGTACCGAGGGCTAAGCCGTAAAGTTTTAAGCCGTAGCATTAATCTTGCCACACGGCGCCGACATTACGCCGCGGCTAAGAAATTCAGACAATGTCTTTGCCATGTTACATTTAATTTAAGTTGTTTATTGACCGAGTGAGCGAGCGAGCGATGACCGAGCGAAGCATCATAGTAAGTAAAATAAAATAAAAAATAAAAAGTAAAAAGTAAAAATTCTGTTTTGTCCGGCTGTCTGATAGGCTGTATGGCCTTACCATGACGTCTTAACGCGATTCAATTCCGACTCAGTTCGGGTTTTAGCTGTCATTTTTAGTATGAATCCAACAGTGAGCGAATCTAAACTGAATCGCATGAAGAGGTAATGGAAACCCCCCTGGTCGTATTTCTCAACTGATTTCACATGAAGATTTTTGTCGATTTGTGATTCGAATCCGGGACCTTTAGTTTCATAGTTAAAGTCGTCGCAAAATAAAAGGCCCGTTTTGACATTTGTCATCCCGACGTAACAAGTGATGTAACCATAATATGGGGGTGCGTGTCGGGTTACCTCCACGTGTGGTCAGGAGCTGCTGTTCGTTTCTGGATCCGTCCGGGGAGAAGAGCAGTGCTTGGTCCGGTGCACCCTGGGCAACGGCTAATAATTTCCTGGCAGTATCTGAGGGATATCATTGACCGTTGGCTAAGAGCCCGACAGGGGGGGAGGGGGGTCTCTGACCATATTACCGTACAACGTTGCCGACATTTTGTTGATTTTGTCACAAGATTTTATAATAAAATTTTACCCTGACATTGGCGAAGTTGTCGTCGCTATAACGACTTGTAACGCCACAAACAAAAGAAGAAGAAGAAGAACCATAATATGACTCGGTACTCGATACTCACGATAAATCGATTCAAGTATTTGATCGATTTGAATATGTATTGTAAAGTGCATTGGATTAAAGTTCTGATTAGAAAATTCAACTTAAATTGATATTATAGATATTTTGAAATGATACAATGTTACGAAAAGTCAATTTTCTTTCATTTAATACTTTGGTTACAATAACATTCACTCAATCACAAAAAAAAAACGAGAAAAAGTGAATCATCAGTCAATCATTTTCTTCAGATGATGAAGACGAGCCATACTATAGAAATCAGTGCTGCCATTGTTTACGGCTTTGAGCTCCAAGGTCATAATTTTCAGTAAATATCACTACACAGCTGGTGAAATTCAGTAATTAATTGGTCTAAATAAAATAAATAAAACGGGCCAAGTGCGAGTCGGCCTTAAAAAAAATATCTTGATCGATTTATTTTTTCCTTAACCGATTATTAATAGTCTGTGGACAATATGAAAAAATCGTTATGCACAGCACTTAGCTGAGTGAGCGATACCCATCAATGAAAAATGCAATTACCTTCAGAACATTTCGATTGGTAAAAAAATTATAACTTCATGGGCGTGAACTGTCACAACGGGCCTTTTAAATTACGACGACTTTAGAACCACTAAGTAACTAAATATGCTATCCAGTTTTTTTGTGATAATAATTATGGCGCGGTAGTCTAACTAATGCTGCCTTTTGCCTTTCTTAAGATCAATATTGCTCCAAAACAAATACCTTTTCATTTAACAAGGTGATTAAATTTATCATCGGATTAATAATGATTAATGGTGGATTGCATCGTAAATCATGGTTAACTTTGATTTACTGATTTCGTTTTGGCACGCTTTCTTAGTTAACTTTAATTATACTTGGGCGTATCTTTGGTGTTACGTAACTTCGGAATGCGTATCAAATTACTGAGTTTAAGTGCAATTTTTCATTTTTAATTTGCCATTTGACTTTCAGTGAAAGAAAACGTGTGGGGCCCGCACACTAGAACAAAGTGGTTCAACGATGTGTGTAAAAATTTTAGTCAGCAGTTAACCCAAATAGAAACCCAAAGCTCTCTCAGTGTAACACGAGGCCTGTGACCAGCTGTCATCTACAAAAATTATGGAATTCTATACTTCATTTAATTTAGAATGAGAAACCACAATAACATTATATTGCGTCTGGTCAACTATTTCTTACCTAGCAAATATTATGAGTACAGTACAATATTATAAACGGGATGTGAACCGCGATTACCTTTATTGAGCACCCGATATTTCGATACAGTTCCATGCATCATGATCACGGGTAGACATGATGGGATGATGCATGCAACTGTATCGAAATATCGGGTGCTCAATAAAGGTAATCGCGGTTCACATCCCGTTTATAATATTTCGAATGAACTTAACCGTGAATCATTAAAAACTCTTACAGTACAATAGTCTGGGAGCCGCAAAATAAAATTGTTTTAATATCACTTTATTTGCGTGTCGTTAAATTGTTACTCTAATACAAATTGTAAAGAGATTACAGTTCACGAGCCGCATTATAATGTTGTTGTGGTTTCTCATTCTAAAATCAATGAAGTATAAGGATATGTCTGATATTGCGCCGGACCGAGAGTTGTGGAGGTCGAGAGGAGAGGCCTTTGCCCAGCAGTGGGACACTGCAATAGGCTATTAAAAATAAAAATATTAATAATAAGGATATGGCTTGTCCAAAACCCCTTGTATGTAATCCCAATGGTCGATTATACATGTCCACTTCGCTCTGTCTCGCTTCGCTCGGCTTTGTCCCGCTTCGCTTGTTCCTCTCTGCTTTGCCCTGCTTCGCTCAGCTTTGTCCCGTTTCGATCCATTTCATCGGAGACTCGTCACAACACTATACAAAGTAAGTACAAATATATCTTGTGTGTTTGACAGAGAGGGCGTTTAACAATATCACAACCTGTCTCACTGTCACTGTGTAGACATTTCAAAGGACTATTTTCCAATAAATTCACCGTATCCAGACCCGTATCACTTTCTTTATAGACAGCGATTGTTAAACTGTGTCCTAAATACACACTAATCTATTAGTAGAGTCAACTATGCCATTCATTGTGATATCCGGACAGGAACGTTTCTTTTATGGTTCCGTAGACAACAAAAACGGGACCCTCAAGTCGGGTACACATCTGTGAGCTATAACAGTGACTGTTACCTACTGGATTGTCGATTGCTGCAAAGATCGTCTATAAGGTACCCCAATCGCTATCCTACAGCCATCCTACTAATATTCATCTCCATTCATCTCCAGCTTATATACGTCCCACTGCTGGGCACAGGCCTCCTCTCAGAATGGGAGGGCTTGGGCTATATTATAAATGCGAAAGTTTGTGACGATGTGAGTGACTGAGTGAATATTTTTGTGCCTTCTTCAAGCTGAAACGCAGATGGATTTGGATAAAATTTGGAACGAAGATAGCTGGTACTCTAGATTAAAACATAGGCTACTTTGTATCCCGGAAATTCGCATAGTTCCCGCGGTATAGCGGTAAACGTGCGAAAGGTGGTAGCTGCCTAGAGTCGCAATGTAAATAATTATTCCAGAATGTACTATGAACATCGTTCTTAAATCTTATTCTACGTGGACGAAGTAACGGGCAGAAGCTAGTTTTTACATAAAAAAAGTTTATTTAAAGAAAAACAAATAATAACAAAAAACAGTCAAAACTTAACAATAACTTAAACTTACCTAAAACTAATAATAAATTAAAGATAAAAAATCTCCCAAATCGCCGCCAATAGGAAAGGTGCCCAGAAAGCATTGCCACGTTGTATGGTAAAAAAACGCAACGGCCATGTTTCCTTCAAGATCCCAACATTTATTTTTAGCGACTTAGCGAACCGTTTTAACTTTATTTCTCCGGAACCCTTCTTTATTCGAGACCCGAGACGGAATAGGCAGCTTTTTTTAGAACAAATCAACTTGCTCCTTCGTCCAGAACGCGAGGAGGGTGAAATTTATACAATTTACTCTGCCCAGTGTAAGACTTACGTTTTGGCACCTTATTCCATTGCAATGAGGAAAAGTGCCTTAAGACGAAAGTCTTTAACCAATGTGTGTAGCCAGTGATGACAATATAATAGATCCGAGACAAGTTGCTTCACTATAAGCCTTTTATAACCTATTATTATTAATTTTGTTTGACATTTTAAATTGCTTTTAAAATAGGAATTTTAATTGTTGCAAAAAAATGAGGCGCCTATGGTTTTTCACTTTTTAGGCATTAAAGCTTAGAAAGTAAGCTTTTATGCACATAAAATGCAAACACCATGGGTGCCCGTTTTTTTTTTGCAAGGGGGTGTATTATTATTAATTTTTATTTGACATTTTAAATTGCTTTTAAACTAGGCATTTTTAATTATATTTTGTTTTATATAGATTATTATTATTTTCTCTTTTGTATGTGCTCATCTTTTTGTAAATCATCTAGGTACCTACATTGTCATTTTTTTTTTGTAATTTTGTTTTGATTTTGGTTCCAATTATTATTATTTTCTTTTTTATTCCAATGGACGATCCTTTTGCGATGTGATGTGTTGACGATAAAGGGGGCCTCTCTCTGTGCGGGCGGCAGGCGCACTACCCGCCCGCACCTCTCTCGGTCCCCTTAGTCGTCCCACCCCGCGCTTTAAGGCGCTGTCAACAGCAAATGACCTTGAGCAGCGCCACTCTTCACACATACGGTTCGCGTGCCTGTGAGTGAAAGAGAAGAAACTATTCCGGCAGCTTGGCGCGCGTCTAAAATCTTGCAAATAAGACACAAATAAGAAGAAATAAAAAAAAGTATGGATTATTTGTGAAATACGACTCGTTAGCCGTGTAGGTATGAATATGTTGACTTCATGTTTTTAATTGCAGATCCATACGTCAAAAAAATAAAGACATAGAACCGTTTAATGATGATTTTAAGACCAATCTTTGCAATTATTGTCTATCGAGCCGATTTTGTTCAATTATGTATCGAGTCCGTCTAGCGTGTTTGAAATTATGATGAAAATTAACATTATATTTTTTTTGTATTTTTTTTTGTGTGTAGTTTTTCTTAAAAAAGTGCTTAAATAACATCAATTTCAACAAAATTAGGTGTTGTCAGCCTCTTAACAGAAGCGTCCTGCGATCCTACTCCAAAATTCGAAGTTTACCTACTGACCCCTCACTCTCCTAATAGCACTATACGAACTTCGAATTTGTAACTTCAGAGGCCTGCTGTTTGGAATCGCGTTGTGTTTCTGACGTGATGTTAATTAGATGGGCGGAAGATTAGATTGATCGGAGTCGACAGAGGCCGCGTTTTGCCATTAATGTATTTTGATTTTGAAGCGCCTTTAACACACACACACACACACATACACCAATAAATGTCTTTATCCCTTACGGGGAAGACAGAGCCTAAGGTAACAAGACCTACAGGCCACTTTTAGCAAGACACCGTGGGCTTATAGGTGTGATGATAAAATAAGTGATAAAAAAATACATCATAACCATTCTAATACAAAATTCATTAATTCATTTTGCGGGTGGTAGGGCCTTGTGCAAGGTCCGTCCGGATCGCTACTACCATCTTACTCGCTAATCCTGCCTCTAAGCAGCAGTGCTTGCACTACTGTGTTCCGGTGTGGAGAGTAAGATAGCCAGGGAAATTACGGGCACAAGAGGCATTTCATCTTAGCCCTCTAGGTTGGCAACGCATCTGCAATCCCTCCGGGGTTGCGGGTATCTATGGGCAGTGGTGATCGCTTACCATCGGGTGACCCACTTGCTCGTTTGCCTTCCTATTCACATAAAAAAAAATACACTGAGGACCATTCTAATAAACGGTCACTTTTCATACAAAGTTCTATGTAAAGCGACCAGTTATTTTTGCTCGTGAGTATAATTACACTCCTAACGCCACCCCACTAACACAGTTATTTATTTCGTCACATGTAAATTTCTAAACACATTGAAATAAATTTGGCGAAAAAGGGACGTCGTTACGCGTGAAAAATGATTTAAAAATGGCGTCGTTCACGCACCATTTAACTGTTATATTTACATACCCGGATACAGTAAACAGAATATAAACAAAAGACTATCTTGATCCGGGATTACCCGGATTGTTCGTGACTTATTTATTTACATAACAACACAGAGAAACTTATCGTTGACATTGGAATGTGGACTTGTTTATTCTAATTTTAAAAATATAGATGAAAAATTAAAGTAAAGGACCTGTTGTGTGTGTGAGTAATGTCTGCGAATAGACAAATTGACGTTCCAAATTAGAAAAAACCGGCCAAGTGCGAGTCAGACTCGCGCACTGAGGGTACAAATTCGCCGAGTTATTGTAAAATCCAGTCTTAGCAGAGCCCTGGTCTTAAGCAAAATGTAGGCAGTGTGAGGTCATTTTATATTGGTTATTATATAGACAAACAAAATATTAAATAAAGAAAAACTACTTACTAGATCTCGTTCAAATTAATGTCGGTGGAAGTTTGCATGGTAATGTACATTATATATTTTTTTAGTTTTATCATTCTCTTATTTTAGAAGTTACGGGGGAGGGACACACACATTTTACCACTTTGGAAGTGTCTCTCGCGCAAACTATTCAGTTTTGAAAAAAATTATATTAAAAACCTCAACATCATTTTTGAAGACCTATCCATAGATAGGTACACGTATGGGTTTGATGAAAAAAAAATTTTGAGTTTCGGTTCTAAGTATGGGGAACCCCAAAATTTTTTGTTTTTTTTTTCTATTTTTGTATAAAAATCTTAATGCGGTTCACAGAATACATCTACTTACCAAATTTCAACAGTATAGCTCTTATAGTTTCGAAAAAAAGTGGCTGTTACATACGGGCGGACAGACAGACAGACAGACATGACGAATCTATAAGGGTTTTTGCCATTTGGCTACGGAACCCTAAAAATGACATAAGTCCCATATTAGTTCTGAACACTACTACACCATAAACAGGTCATTTACTTAAGTTATTCACCTATAAATTGCTTGTAGAATCGGTCGGATGATCGCGTTACTTTCATTTATTTTGTAGAAAAAATGTGTCGTTTTAACCTGAATTTTTCCAAAAAAGAAAAAAAAATGAGAAAGAAAAAGAAAAAAAGCAGAAAAGAAGAAAAATAAAGAAAAAGAAAAAGAACGAAGAAAAAATAGAGAGAAAAAAGTCAAAACAACATCTAGTTACATTAATAACATTAAAATAAGAGCGAGATTTATAGTCATTCATATTCTTATCGCTTATAATCATTATCTACACTAATATTATGAAGTGGCAGTCTGTGAGTTTGTTTTGTAGTAGGGGTAATAATATCTCGATCTACTGAACCAATTTTAATAATGCTTTTACCAGTAGAATGTCACATTATTAAATAATGTGAGTGCCAAAGACTAATATTTAATCCTGCGCAGACGAAATCGCGGGTTATAGCTAGTGGTTTTATAAATTTGTTCCTCAAATTAAAAAAAAAAGAATTTTCAAATAAAGTTCAAGAAAAGAAAGTGCCTTCAAATGCTGTAAATTAGGTACTTTCTAAAACCTACTCCTCTTAAACGGCTGAGCCAAAAGATTAAAAAAATATATTATTTAAGTATACGTATTGTGACAACGTAAGTTTGTATGTACAACAGTTTGTATATACAAATCTATTCGCTGTCAGGGTAATGCCAATATTGATATTTTGAATTAAGAAATCTGTTGAAAAAGAAGTTAAAAACAAAATGACTCTTGGGCATTACCTGGACAGCTGCCTCCGAAGGCATGACTGATATATTATTCTAAGAGTTTAAAATATTAATACACGGTTAAAAGCTCTTTAATGTTTTATTGTGGCTCAGAGTGCAAGAACCCGTACTTCCCGTTAAATCCAGGAGTCTTAGCAAGTTAGAGTAGACCTGGCTACGCCCTCAGAGCCTTGCAGTATGTACTCTTATCCATTTTGCAACGTAGGTCGTTTAGGTATCAGCAAAAGTTCGGTATTTAAAAAGTTCAACCGAATGGTGTTTTTTGGCTTGCGAATATTCAATCCTACTGGTCCTAAACGGTAACGACTTATGAAAATATGTAAATGTAAAAAAAAAAATCCAATCTACTTACTTTTTAAACACAACGTAGCATTTGTAAATCAGTAGACTTTCTCATCACGAATAACAACAAAAACACCGAAAATTTGCAAAAGATTTTCTTTACTCCTTACTCGTAAAGAAAAAGATAAAGACAACATTTTGAAGGCGCTAGTCGCCTTAACTGAATATATACGCAACAACAATGGCTTGACACTTTGACACTGTTTGCAAACATGGCGTGTTTACATTATTATATTACTTTCGTCCCACCGTATAGCCTCATAAAAATGAGATAAGATTGCGGTGATAGTAAAGTTGAATTTATTGATTATCTATTCAAGGTTACACTTGTGGTAGATAAAAAAGTAGAGTGAGTAGTCCGAGATAGAGGACGCATATGCTTAATTGAATATAAAATTGTGTAGTAGTTTGAAGCCACTTGTTTTTAATGCATTTTAAGGCTCCTTACAAGCTCAAAGAGCGAATTTAGCTAAATTCTTAATTTTTCTTCAAAGACTATGGCGTATGTGTTCATAATGTCAGTAATATTATTAATGTACAAGATAGTTCACTTCTTAAACTACGATACTGCTGTAATCGGCGCTGAATGAGGGTGCGGCGTCAGTCCGCCGTGATATATAGGTGATATTTAAAAATTTATACTGAATTTAATTCAAGACCGATACTAATGTTTTTTTTTTCTGAGTCAAAATAGAGTTGAGCATTGCTAAATAATTATTTTTAGAGCAGAATATCAACACTGTTTTCGAGAATCAAATAAAATGTAACCCTCTTTTTCATCAAAAAACTAGCTAACATTGAGTAGCTATTCTATCTATTAATTAAGATGAATCTTCAAGTTTTTCACGATGACTTTTTAGTTCAAGATATACTGAATTGAATTGAGTTCACTTTAGGCGAGAATGAGATTCCGTTTCACTTCGAAATTGAGAATGAAACTTCACCTTTTAGAGCAAAATTTTAAAAGCCCTCCCAAGGAAACACCTTTTTTTAGATTTCACGCCAAAAAATCAATAATTTAGCACAGCAGTATCTTAGTTTAAGAAGTGAACTATCTTGTACATTAATAATATTACTGAAATTATGAACACATACGCCATAGTCTTTGAAGAAAAATTAAGAATTTAGCGAAATACGCGCGTTGAGCTTGTAAGGACCCTTAATATAATGTTGGTGATAATCAATATATTTTCCAGTTATAATTATAATTACAAAAACGGATGTGAGTACGTATAAAAGCCGAGTAATGCTCGACATGTTTCAGACTAATCCGTAGTCCTTCCTCATGGAGTCTCACGGTAGTTTCATGTTGAAAGTACTTTCAATTTTTTTTTAACTATCCTGTTTAGACAAGCTAGTCTTAGAGAGTAACCAAATTCACTACATAATCTAGTGTCAAGCAGTACCTAGGGTATTTGCTATTGGAGTATGTTATACCTTCTTGTTTATATTATAATAGTAAATACCCTGGCCATTTTTGATACTACTGGTTTATATTTTGAATACGTTTTATTGTGTTCCTAATATGTCATTCCTTGTCGGTGTCTTGTCTTTGTACTCTCTCTTGCTACCGTTAAATGTTAATAAACTTTATTTTAATCCCTGCTCCTCTTTCTCTGCATATTTTACTTTAAGAGATTATAATAGTGGTTCGATTACCTACTTTTCACATTTCTCCGTTTGTTTTTAGCAAGTTTGGAAAAAATAATCCACAAATAAAATACTTTTTCAGACCTTATTGCTCGATCTTAGCCTTATCATCATTATTTAATCTTCAATTCGAATACTGAAAATCTTCAATACACTGCGTCCAAGTTGCACATGGTTAAGGAAAAGAAAAACAATTTGGTTCATGTATTATTTATTTTATTTATGAGAGTTCCCAGCGACCTTTGGGGCCCGCAGCGGGGTCACGGGTTTATTGCGTCGCTTATCCGGTGCGTTATGGTACAAATTGACCCGGTTCGTTGTTTATTGGGGGTTCCGTGAAAGAACCCTTCAAATAGGGCCATATTTTTATTGTATGCGGTGAGGATGCGGGTCCCTAAAACGGATGGTTGACTTTTTATACTTGCATTTAATATTTGGTTTTAGAAAGCTTTTTTTATGAAAGAAATATATTAGTCGAGATTTCGGGTTTTTAATCCAACAAGGAAGGCAAATGTTTGTTTTGCGTAACTTGTAAGTAGGCTTTATTTTGTAGGCTTTATTACTTCCATGGTTGTCTGGAAGCAAAAGCAAAACATGGAATGTACCAGCTGCTGCTCTTCCTGTAGAATAAAGACCATATTATTATATAGAGGGAATGGGCAATACAATACAATACAATCATACCCATCACTATCTTGTTTCCCCTTTCCACCTATACGGCACTATCACGCTAACCGTGGCCTTTTAGGTCTTGTTACCTTATAATAATAATATAACTCTTTTATTCCGAATTCGCTACAATTTCAGTACAATAGTCTTTTCTTCAAAGTTAGAAATACAGAAATCCGCAGGCGTACAGGATTGACAGACATAGCCCGGGTCATTGTGAAGAGAAAGTGGCGATGGGCAGGTCACGTGAGTCGCCGAACGGACGGGAGATGGAGCCGGAAAGTGTTGGAGTGGAAACCGAGGATGGGAAGCAGAAGTGTTGGTCGCCAACCAACCAGATGGGCGGACGATATAGCCAAAGTGTGCGGGAAGAACTGGTTGCACAAAACCCGGGACCGAACCGGATGGCGTGTTGATGAGGAGGCCTATGCCCAACAATGGGTTAATTCAGGCTGAAGAAGAAGAAGAAGGAGAAGTCTTTTCTTAAAAAAATATCGCGTAATTTGGCTGCCTCATGGCATAGGCCTCCTTGTAACCTTAGGCCCTGTCAAATAAAGACGTGTTTTATGAATATGAATGTAGATACCTATATCTATTTTAGGTGTTCAAACTGTCATCAATTGAACACGTAATTTTGCAGAATTTCCACAAGTTGAAAAAGAAAGATCACTCACTCAGATTAATATCACACTAAATCTCTAACCCATTAAACACCCGAATCCAACCAACGACAGCCGAGTGTAGCTCAAAAATTACCAAGTAATTTTCGTTGAAAAATATGTTCATTTTAATGTCATAATAAATGATATCTGTCGTAAGAGCAATTCTAACATGAAATATGGCCTGAGAGGATAATATTACGGGTGTAATATTATCACAAATCTAGTTACATAATTTTAATCTTTTCGACACTTTCAAATGGCAATAAAATTAGCATACTTTGAAAGCAGAAATTCATGTGGCCGTAGAGATATATTTAATTTATAGTATAGCAGAAACCCTTTGCTCAACTCAGAAGGGATGAAAAAAAAGGAAGAAGAGATAGAATTTGGAATGGCCTACTATCCGTCCGCCAAGCAGCATCGCTTGCACTCCCATGTTTTGATGAGAAGAGTAGAACAGCCTACTGGCTACTACCTGTCACTGACACATGAGAGGTATTTTATACTAGCTTTTGCCCACGACTTCGTCCGCGTAGACTTCATTTTATTGACAAAAGTCACATATTGCTATGTAAATTTATGTGTTTTATGTACAATAAAGGGTTATACATACATACATACATACATATTTGTACAGGCACTTAACACCCCTATTCTGACATTTAGTTGATAAAATTATGTTTTCTTTTTTATAATAAGCGATATTAAATCCCGTGGGAATTTTGAAAATCCCTCCTTAGTGCACCTCTATGATACTCAAGCAATATTTATATACGTTGCGACTCGAGGCAGCTACGATTTTCGACATGTTCATCGCTATCCCGTGGGAACTATGCAATTTCCCGTTATAAAAAGTAGCCTATAACCTGACCGGTGATTTTCTCAACAGATTAGTAAAGTTTCCAACAAAATCCGTTCAGCCGTTTTCACGTGATGCGCGTACAAATATACAGACAAACACATAAACAGACAAAAATTCTAAAAACTGTTGCAGCGTGTTCTGTTATCGATTCTAAGTATCCCTAGCCTATTTTTTTTTAATATCTTCCATGTACAGACTTTCGAACCTCTTCAGCTTTATTATCATTGTATAGATGTATAGAAGATGTATTAGCCCGTTATATCTGAAATGCTCCAAAATTGTGGTTGTCCAAGGCGGTGGTGGTGATTACTTACCGTCTCATTATCCAAAGTAGTGAGTATCTTTACATGCAAGCAACGAAATTGGCTCACTCAAACTAGATTAAAGTAAGGCCCACCTCACCAATAAGGCCTACGATTTATCCAAATAAAACCTTCTCCAGTATAAATCTCTCCCGAGTCTACCGTAATTAATTCTACCAAAACTATTTTCTTGTTACTAATCGGTCTCTTCTGAGCACACATAAATTCTATTCGCCAAGTAACCGTGATTAGGGATGGTATAGAAAATTGAGACGTCGATTTTTAAAATCATCAAAATTTACTTTTTTTTTTCTTAAATTAAATTTACTTGCAAAGCTAGCACAAGAGCGCACGAGAGCTGCAATATGGCGCGCGCGAGATACACTACCCATCTGTTTCTAGATCGAACTGTAAGAAAAAGATGGGTGTCTGCCTCGCCCGCGACACAGCTCTCACGTGGACCTGTGCTAGCCGTGCTGAAATATAGAACGATCTTTTGAATCGACATCGGAAACTTCCGAATCAAATAACGCAACATTCTAGGGATCTTTGAAAACGAATGGCACTCCTTTGTCAAAGCCATTGATGTAATTCTTCACCAATATGTTTTTACCTTGTGGTAACGTATTTAAAATCTCTATTTTATACGCTTATGATATTATGCATACAACCAGAAACATAAGAACTTCTTAGTTCAAACGCTGAGTTACTTAATTCAATTGAGTAGAAATTTGTATACATAATCATAAAGCTTTTTGGATCAATTTTTTATTTTTTAATCTGTCTTTTTATTTTCAGCCAGCCTGCCAAATCCATTCGAAACAAACTCAAATCGAATTTTCAGTTTAATAATAAAAAAATTGCACGTTGATTCCGTGTTCGATTTTCAAATCGATCTTCTTCAAGTGTTGCCATCCCTAATCCAGATTCTAGCGTGACGTAAAAAGGTTCTAGCCTCATTTAGGCAACTATTTAAGTCAGCGTTATTTAATGTAACGTCACGTTGGGTGAAGGTTAAAGCTCTACCTTTACAAAATGTCGGAGCACATCGATCAAGTGAAAAGGCGTTACTTTTTACACTTTTTTGTTGGATATTAATTTGAATCAATGACAACGGTTAAAGGAGTTCTGTAGCCAAGGCAAACCTTTTTATATTAAAGCCGACAAACGGGCGTGCGGTCCACCTGATGTTAAGAGATCACTGCCGCTCATAGACACCTACTACAGTACCATTAGGACTGCTGTGCGTTGCCGGCCTTGCAAATGGGTAGATCAACTGTTTCTTGTCACTCGTAATGTTGCCATGGTTACTACTACTCTATAGACTTCATACTAGATACTAAATTGACAATTGCAAATGTCAAATTGTGAAATATTGATACCAGCTTTTATTGTTTAGTGGTGTACTCGAAACCATCGACAATGTTTGTGGTCTGGATACAAGAGGTTTGGTCATGTTATATTTTAAGAAAAAAATACGATTATCATAATCAAGCAAATTTAAAGGTTTACTAGTTTATTTACACTAGCTTATACATAATATAAAAATCTATACTAAATTTAATTTATCGTTAACTTTCGATAATGATGGCACATCACCATTTTTGAATTGCAAAAAACAGGCAACACAGGTACCTAATGTCATTTTAGTATCTAGTATGAATAAATAGACTTTAATTGTTTATTTCCTCTATGACATAGCAGCACCTAACATAGAGTCTATGTTAACAAACGACAGCGCAGTGCTACCTTGTGACGTATGTACAATAACTTTATGTCCAATTTCTGTTCAATGTTTCCTTTCAAATACTGAGTCTAGATTAATTTACAGTGAAACAAAAGAATGATTGCTTAGTCCATTTACACGGAAATGTATGTTTTGTAACAAAGGATCGCTGTCTCATAATATATGAACACACCTCTCATGAATACTTGAAAATGGAATCTTGAATTTCCTCATGTGATTCAGCAAATGGACACATTTGAAATTACAGAGAGCACTGGTTAGTAAAAGATAATGGTGTTATAAATGTTATAATGAAGGACATAATCCTTGCACTATGCGTAGGACATTACAACTGTGAAAATTTGTTGGAGTAATTGTTTTATTCTTTAACGGTGAAACGGTTGGACGAATTGACAACATTTCATTTTTATAACACCTGAAAATGTATATATGGTTCGAAAGCATTTTGCCTCCTGATCATTGCAATATGTTTATATAATTTTAATATCGCTTATTATAAAAAATAAAAAATAATTAAAAATATGTCCTAATTTTACCAATACTACCACAGGATAGGTGAAACGCCCTTGTTTTTTTCACGAGAAAAAATAAGCGATCATAATTTTGTATTTTTGACAACTTCAAAGTACAAGGGGGGCAACTCTGAAATTCTATTTTCGAAGTTCGTTGCATACCTTCTCTCTCACTCTCAAGATAATGACTATTAGTATGAGCGGAACAGCACGAAGCGAACCTCGAAAATCAAATATTGGAGAATAGGACCTGACATTGACAATTTCAAATTAACGTCAGTTTTTTTTTCTATAGAGAAAAGACAAAGGGATAAGTGTGTATTCTGTGATAGTACCGGAGTTACGCCCTTTTAGAATAAGCACAAATTAATAAATTAATTATAAATTAAATACAAGCCCTAGCGAAAAAATTAAACTGTCAGCATTTTCATTTTTTCAAACAAAATACAGAGAACCATTAAAATTATAGGCTCAGAAATATGAAATGTTGTCAATTGGGATAAAATTTGGCACACATTATATTTCATGTTATAGGCGATGCGGCTAGCAACCCATCTCTATTTTGATTCCGCTTTCACCATTACGTACACAATTATTATGCTAAACGTGGCTTTTAGGTCTTGTTATCTTAGGTTCTGTCTACACCGTAAGGGAAAGATGTGATTTATGTGTATATAATAAAGTCGATGAATTGGCACGGGAATGAAATATTTTTTTTTTAACCTAACCCAAAAATTACTATTTTAGGGTGCGACCAAACCGCCGCGTATACGCGACGTGTCGTATGCGTCACGTTTTCTCACCGTTTCTTCATACATTTTGTTGCGATTCCGTAACGTCACCGTTTTTTAAGCGGCGGTGTGGTCGCACCCTTATTGAATCAGGGCCTTACTTTGCGGAGGTTCATTTTAATGAACATAAAATATTTACCTTGCTCCGCTACTCACATGCAAGATAACCAAGCCTGTTCGAAATATATGTATATTGTATATGTTTTGCATGCAAACTCTCCCTCCACTACTGCCACTTAAAACACATATAAATCCCACAAACTTAATTATACCTTAAACCACACACACACTATCTCCCACTTGCTCGTTTGTCTTCCTATTCATATATATATAAAAAAACACACTGACGCGCGTTACGATTGCGTTCCGTTTTTGTGCGTTTTTTGCGTTTCGTTTGCACGTGAGTAGCGGAGTAGCTACGTAAATAGTTTATGTTTAAAAAAAATTTTTTTTATTATAAAAGTTTGTTTGCTAGGCGACGCGGCTAGCAACACCCATCCATCACTATTTTGTTCCCGTTTTTTCCACCTATACGCCCACAATCATGCTATACGTGGCCTAGATCTATCTATATAGGTCTTGTTATCCTAGGCTCTGTCTGATGTGATTTATGTATGAAAAACATACACCGGACAGTAGGTAAACAACGTTCTATTAAATATTCAATTCGTATACATCTTGTCCATATTTCAGTGATACGCCAATACGAATGGCACGTCCTGTCGAATTTATTTTGGTGTAACTCAGCATGACAGTCACGTAGCGCCCTCTGTTGCGGGAACGTAACTTGAAAAGGGTTTTGCCGTAAAAGTAAAAGGAACATGTGAATTGCGCGGTTCAATAAACTAGTAAGTTAGATACTTTAAGTGACGACATACATACATACATATCGTCAACCCTCTTTCCCAAAAGGGTAGGCAGAGAAACTACTTTGTTCCACTTGCTACGATCCTGACATACCTCTTTCGCTTCATCCACATTCATCAATCTCTTCATACATGCTCGTCGGTTTCGGGTACTCTTGAACTGGCCTTTTTCCAAAACGTCCCCTATTTGATCACGGAACGTCTGCCTAGGCCTTCCCCTCCCAACGCACCCATTCACACTCCCCATATAAATCTGAGCCTCTAGTGTAAGTTTTCACACGAACAAATGTCTCGAACGCGTTCACGTAAACGTCTCAATTACTATGGAAAAATAGGCAGCGCCACTTGCGGATCGAAACGGCAACAAACTGTTCTCATAGATTTTGACATTTTAACGCAAACGCTTTCGAGACGGTGTTCTGTGACCGAAAACTTACACTAAGCATACTGTACGCTTAGTGTAAGTTTTCGATAACAAAATACGTCTCGATAACGTTTGCGTTAAACTGTCAAATACTATGAGAAATTTTAGTTGCCATTTCGATCCGCAAGTGGCGCTGTCATTTATTCCATAGTAATTGAGACGTTTACGTGAACGCTTTCGAGACGTTTTTATACGTGAAAACTTACACTAGAGGTTATGTTTAGTTAATCGTGACGTTAGTGACGACGTTATCGCTTATTCTAGTTCTACAAGAAATAAGAGAACTTGTACTTGTTTACCTTCCTTGTCGTTTAAAAATCTGGCACGTGAGGTATTTTTCTATAAACCGACAACTTAATTGTAGGTAGTCTAACAATTTATGTATGTGTTGTCTATTTTAGATTCTCATCAGAGTACCGCACGCCGAAGGTACCGAACAACGGCTGATTAAAAACAAGCAGTGTCTTTTTCAACCTCGACATTGGCAGAATCATCGACAGTATCGATGGAGCTATAACTATAAAAATTGAATTGAATTGAATTGAGTCCTTGCCCGCGCGGTACGGGGGCGCGGGTACGGGGGCGCGGGGTAGGACGACAAAGAGTACCGAGAGAGGTGCGGGCGGGTAGGTGAGACTCATTTAAAAGCGGTTGATCTATAGATTGGCCGTCTAGGCTGGCTAATTTATTGTTGTCTTAGTGGTGCTCAGTTACCATCAGGCGACCCACTTAGTCGTTTGCCATCCTTGTCGTAAGTTATCCCTTCACGAGTTCTCTAGAGGTAATAATAGTACCTACCAGTAGTTATAGAGCTATGCTCGGAGTTTCTTTGCGCGACAGAATCCGAAATACGGAGATTCGCCGAAGAACTAGAGTCACCGACATAGCTCGAAAAGTATGTACGTTGAAGTGGCAATGGGCAGGCCACATCGCTCGTAGAACAGACAACCGTTGGGGGAAAAAAGTTCTCGAGTGGCGACCGCGATCCGGAAGACGTAGTGTTGGAAGACCTCCCACTAGGTGGACTAACGACATCGTAAAAGTTGCGGGAAACCGGTGGATGCAGGTGGCGACTTGTCGTTCATTATGGTGTGCTAAGGGAGAGGCCTTTGTTCAGCAGTGGACGTCTTCAGGCTGATGATGATGAATAATAGTACAGTGACGAAAATGTATTCACGTACCGTCGAACCCTGTCGCTATTGACAGGCCGCCGTCACACAAACTCGTGATATGTCACCTTATTGCGACAGGGTTCTACGGAACGTGAATGCATTCCCCTTAGTGTACGCACGCGATTAAGTCATTTGGCTATAGAATAAGAAAACAGAGTAGACTGCGCGCGGCGAATAGGCAATATGTCTAAACGGGAGTAGACTCTGTAATCCTTAGATCAATGGTTCTCAAAGTCAGTCATTGGCGTGGCTATGTTGGCGAAAACTGTGTTGGCGAATATAAAAATCGCGAAAACTTAACATACTAGGGATAAGTTCGCCTTTGTGCATATAGTATTGTTATTTGTATTATTTTGTGAATTGTATCTAGTTCTTTATATTTGTACAATAAAGCATTACTTACTTACTTAGTACTTACCTACTTACATACTACATTCATTGGTGAACAAGACTTAAAGGCTACGTTTAGCATGACTGTGTGTTTGTGGAAAGGGGATTCAAAATAGTGATGGGTTGCTATCCGAATGGTTCCTAAAATTTTCGCTCATTCCTTCGATGGAATTTTAAATTTTATTTTTCTACATTGTACAATTTTTTTACTCTGCTCCCAGACCCGTATGGCAGAATGAAACGAAAACTTAATGCCTTTTTAACCGACTTCAAAAAAAAAGGAGGAGGTTTTCAATTCGGTTGTATTTTTTATGTCATAAACTAAAGAAGTCCTATGCCCAGCGTACTAGATAAGCGGTATACCTACCCACCAAAACAATCTGGTCAGAACCTCTAGTGCTAGTTTTCCCAAAAAACGCCTCGAACGCATTTACGAAAACGACTCAATTACTATGGAAAAATTAGCAGCGCCACTTGCGGATCGGAACGAGAACAAACTGTTCTCATGGCATTTGAGACCGTCATTAAAAAGAGAGAGAGACAGTGTGATACGAACTTCGAATTTTGACGTTTTATTACGTCGGAAAAGGTCCGACAGTTTCGAATCATCCGAGATTCTTAGTCATGCCTTCAGCTTGCCCCCTCCTTTGGCCTTGGCCTTGGTCGCCTTGGCCCCCGTCGCACCATGACTAAGAATCTCGGATGATTCGAAACTGTCGTACCTTTTCCGACACAATAAAACGTGAGTAATCCGTCAAATTAATATGTCTGAGCCTCACGGTAGTTTTATATTAAAAAATCGAATTTTGAATTTCAGAAGCCCCCTTCACCTGTGCCGCAGGGCGTTTACGCGAACGCAAATATGCCGAGTTAGCAGATTGCTTACCCTTATTGGTTCTGTGAAGCGGTTTGAGAACCCCTGCACCAGATTAAAACACGTATCTATCAAGTTCGTAAGTCGGGAGATTACCGCAGTCTCACTTGAATGATGCATTAAGGAAGCGATTAATGTAATAGACGTGGTTGTTATGATTATTCTGTGCGTGCAGAGCAAGTCAAATCAGAATCTCTGTATTGTTCTGGCTATTTTAGCAGATGGTTGAGTTAGTTTGATTTAAAACCATTTAAAGGTTGCAGGGGATTTACAATGACGTCTTCGCCATCATCATCATCATCAGCCTGAAGACGTCCACTGTTGTAGTATGTATGCTGAATCTTTGTTCATTACTAAAGTCGTCGCAAAATAAAAGGCCCGTTTTGACATTTCTCTTCCCGACGTAACTAGTCAGTGATGTAACCATATGACTCGGTACTCGATACTCACGATAAATCGATTCAAGTTTGCATGAGTATTTGATGGATTTGAATGTGTATTGTAAAGTGCGTTGGATTAAAGTTCTGATTAGAAAATTTAACTGAAACTGATATTATAGGTAGGTATTTTGAAATAATACAATGTTACGAAAGGTCAATTTTCTTTCATTTAATATTTTTGTTACAATAACATTCACTCAATCACAAAGAAAATCGAGAAAAAGTGAACCTACAGTCAATCATTTTCTTCTGATGATGAAGACGAGCCATTCTATAGAAATCAGTGCTGCCATTGTTTATGGCTTTGAGCTCCAATGTCATAATTTTCAGTAAATATCGGTACACAGCTGGTGAAATTCAGTAATTAATTGGTCTAAATAAAATAAATAAAATCGGCCAAGTGAGAGTCGGCCTCAAAAAAAAAATATCTTGATCGATTTATATTTTCCTTAACCGATTATTAATAGTCTGTGGACAATATGCAAAAATCGTTATGCACAGCACTTAGCTGAGTGAGCGATACCCATCAATGAAAAATGCAATTACCTTCAGAACATTTCGATCGGTAAAAAATTGAGAACTTCATGGGCGTGAACTGTCAAAACGAACCTTTTAAATTGCGACGACTTTAGCGCCATCACTCTTGTATTTTGTTTATGCAAACCGCCACATTTTCCCGGTTATTGTGTAGGAAATGTCTCCGTTCTCACAGTCGTTTTGCAAAGGTCGCGTTACGCCATATTTTGCTATAATTTACGGCGTTCTGTCCGAACTAGGAAGTTGCTGTGTCGGAAACGTAAATGGAAACCACACTGATATTCTAAAAGTTTCGGTTGTTTATGCAGAATGTATTTGTGAAGATATAGTGACTAGGATAGAAAGAAGTGCGCTGTTGGTTTGGTCACGTAGAGAGGATAGATGAAAGTAGACTAACTAAAGCAAGGTAGAGTAAACAGAGGCCTTACCATGACGTCCTAATTCCGACTCAGTTCAAGTTTTAGCTGTCACTTTTAGTATGAATCTGACAGCGAGCGAACCTAAACTGAATCTCATTAAGAGGTCATGGTAAGGCCCCAGATCTATATGGGGAGTGTGAATAGTTGCGTTGGGAGGGGAAGGCCTAGAAAGACGTTCCGGGACAAAATAGGAGACGTTTTGAAAGGCAGGTCAGGAGTACCCGAAACCGGCGAGTATGACAGAATCGTAGCAAGTGGAACAAAGTAGTATCTGCCTCCCTATGGGAAAGAGGCGTGACTATGTATGTATGTATGTTGTATTTGTAAATAAATATCATGGGACAAATTACACCAATTGACCCAGTCCCAAACTAAGCAAAGCTTGTACTATGGGTACCAGGCAACGGATAAACATACATAAATACATACAACATCCATGACTCGAGAACAAACATTCGTATTTTTCGATACCGGGATACCGATACCGGATACCGGATCGAACCCGGGACCTCAAGCTTCATAGTCAGGTTCTTTAACCAGCCACTAGGTCATCCGGTCGTCAAAAGTGATGAGTGGAAATCTATCTGGTTTGTTACACTAGGCGCTGTAATACGACAGTTTCCGATTGCGCTTTGTACAATGGAACCTATATTTAAACTAGTAACTTTAGCTTTATCGCTAACAAACCCTATAAACCGGAACAATAATTATAATTTACGTCGTGTTTCAAAATGTTGACACAACTAAATTATTAATGTTGCCATTTAAGCTGGCTTAAATCCGGTGCCTAATAGACTGAAATAGGTTGGAAACATCGAGCTTATAGTCTCTAGAGTTAGAATCCTACTAATCTAACTAATATTATAAATGCGAAAGTATGGATGGATGGATGGATGGATGGATGTTTGTTTGTTACTCAATCACGCCAGAACGGCCCAACGGATCTGGATGAAATTCGGCACGTAGATAGAGAAAAGTCTGGAATAGCATATAGGCTACTTTTTATCCCGGAAAATTGCGTCGTTCCCGCGGGATAGCGATAAACGAATTCTTTGCAGACGAAGTCGCTGGCAACAGCTAGTATTATAAATGCGAAAGTATGGATGGATGGATGGATGGATGAATGGATGGATGTTTGTTTGTTACTCAATCACGCCAGAACGGCCCAACGAATCTGGATGATATTTGGCACACAGATAGAGAAAAGTCTGGAATGGCACATAGGCTACTTTTTATCCCGGAAAATTGCTTAGTTCCCGCGGGCTAGCGATAAAAGAATTCTTTGCAGACGAATTCGCTGGCAACAGCTAGTATTATAAATGCGAAAGTTTGTGACGATGTGACGATGTGATGATGTGACGATGTGAGTGAGTGAGTGTGTATGTTTGTTCCTTCTTCACGCTAAAACGACTGGACGGATTTGGATAAAATTGGGAACGAAGATAGGGATAGCGATAAACGAATTCTTTTCAGACGAAGTCGCTGGCAACAGCTAGTTAGTTTTTAAGTCTAATTCTACGCGAACGAAGTCGCGGACAGAAGCTAGTAGGAGCATATTATTAGCCCATTAGGTTAAGTACCTACTCTATTGGTTAAATGCTGGATGGTTTGAAACAACAATTAATTCACAGCGGAGGGCGCTTTTCTGATTAATAAAACTAACGATAAGATGCCTAAACTGATTCAAAGAACGTGGTCGGAATTGAGAAGACTGCGAAACATTTTTGCGGTTATTTAAGGCTGTTTGTGCTTTCATCTCAGGCCTCGAAAGTCTAGACATTTAGATCTTAAACTGATTTAAAATATTATATTAATAAATTAATTATGTTGATCTCGAATCAACTTAAGATCTTTTCATTCTTAACTGTCATAAACCTGAGGCAATATTTTGTACATAATTTTGCTGATATTTTATCTCTAGTTCCTTTTTACGTTGAAGTATTTAAAAAAATAACAAAAATGAGACGTTTTGAGGTTAGAATTTTGTTTACCAAATAGGACAGTTTTAGAATGATAAGACTTTAGTTTTATTAGCACCGTTGCAGGACAGCGTAGCGCCATCTCAAACTCATCTTTAGGGGCGTTTGTCAAATAGTAAATGACATTGTGCTTATTATCTTTCTGTTATATAAAAATGAAATGAGTTTGATAGTCGCGCATAAACTCGAGAACCGCTGGGCCGGACCTGATTTTGGTTTTGAAAGTAGTCCAGGGAATGTTAACGCAGTGAGAAAAAAAAAACTGGAACGCGGCGAAGCCGCAGGCCGCAGCTAGTTTTATATAAAACTAACTTCTGCCTGCGACTTCGTCTGCGTAGAAATTATACGTATAAACATTCCTCTTGAATAAAAAATAAACCGCATTAAAATCCGTTGCGTAGTTTTAAAGATCTAAGCATACATAGGGACAGGCAGCGGTATGTAGTGATAAAGTATGTACACAATTTTATTAGTACTATTTTTAGAGGCATTTATTACAAGCAGTAATAGGAAAAATGGATGTTATTAAACTGGTTTTAAAAGTGTAATGCACAAAAAAGTTTTCAGTCCCAAACTGTGCTGAAAGGAAATAAATTGGTTCTAGCAGAACATGTAAAGAACGTAGAATAGTTATTTAATACGAGCCAACAAAATTCGCCAAACATAGGTGACCTTAACTCCTTATAAAACAAGTTTAATAATGACCCATTTCCAAAGCAACATGGACAAGTTTCTAAGCCCACATTGTTGCAAATTTCTGCCACGGCATGCGCTGGATCGTTTTCTACCCCACCATACACTTCGAACGCTACCGGAATGTTAAAGGATCGTACTTGATTACGTCACGACATAACAACTTGCTTTGAACTTGCGGACTTGTTTGTTTACGAAACCGTTAATCGCAGGAACTTGTGGCATGAGCCAAAGGCGAGGGCGATAAACATGCGACCTGAGGCTTTTTTAAAACTGCCTGAGGTATGTAGACAATTTTACGTTTTCTCCTGGCCAGTAGCGGGCGATAAATTGCCAAAGCCTGGCAAACGTGGTATTACGAATTGTCATTTCGCAGATACCTTGAATATCTTCAAGATTATCATCAACGGTCATCGTAATTATGGTCAATATATCAAATAATCAGCCAATAAGGATTAAGATTACATAGTCACAGGTACTAACCTAAAAAATCCGACATCGCATGTAAACATTGTTGTTTCTCTTGGAAAACAACTTCTTTCTCCTCTTGTTTTTGCTTGAACTTACTGATCATGGTATGTAGCAGCTTTCGCACATTACGTTTTAATGTTTTACCCATATATTACAGCAATTATAAATGAAAAATAATTGAGTTCACTTTTGTGTACTGACAAGACTTTGACGCTTTTGACAGAGAAATAATGTTGCCATATTACAACTTTAAAAAAAATCCAGGTCACGCTTTTGTTTGCCAGGCTCTATTTACGGACCGGGGCGACGTAAAATGGATTCGAATAGAGTATAAAGGATTCTTCATTTTCACGCCCGGTCTTATCTCGAATTATCTCGTTAAAGTAGCAATGGGCAAGCCATGTAGCACCGAGACCACTGACGTTGGGGCCGAAAGGTTCTAGAGTGGATGGGCTATGTCGTCCTATATGGCTGATATGATGATGGTGATTGCAAGGTCCTGTGCCAGTCTGATCCACATTTTTCCAGCCAGCCAGATGCCATCTGACCAACGGGCAGGTGTGTCAGATGACCTTCAACCCAATCTTGGCCACCACTCTGTGACCGCCTACGACCTGTCTGTGGTCCGTTTTGTCAAGTGCCCCGCCCTCCACTTCAGCATTTCAAATTTTTACTGAAATATACCTCTACGCGTTCCTGAGAAAAAGCGTCTTGACAGAACGGACGCACGGGCATCAAAGGGTTCTATCTTTTGACGTGACAACGTCTTATAAATTGGTTTGCCGGGTGACACTTCAAGAAACTGCGTTACGCTCCGCTCACGTTATGCGCTCACAATGAGAGCGAGTGAGAGGCACGCGTCCCTTCCACTCGGGCATGGTTAGCCCGCCTAAGAGCGAGAGAGACAGACATAAAAAGTGAAAGGCCACTCAAAGTCGTTGTCACGTAAAACTTTCGCCCGTATACCGACTTTACAGGCAACCAATTTTTTCTTTTGAGGTACGGAACCCTAAAATTTTATTTGAAGTGTGCCGAGCACATTTCAGATAATACAGATTACATGGGAATAACATCGGAAATTTTCAGGGAATTTTTCATGTCACAGCAGACACCACCCGAATTACAATACGCGGGAACATGATGTGAGATGCATTACAATTACGTTAAGGTATCCGAAGCTGTCATTTGAGGAAAAATGTTTGCGTAAATTGTGTTTTGTAAAATTATTAACAAACATCGTTTTTTATTTATTTGTTTTTTATTTACTTTACAAGCTTTTTTTAACTTGCTATGTCGTATGTATGTAAGGTCTTTTCATTCTTAACTGTTCTATTTGGTAAACAAAATTCTAACCTGAAAACGTCTAATTTTTGTTATTTTTTAACTTTTGGGGGGTTGCCACAATAGACAGATCTCTTTCCAGGCAGTGTTATGCCTGGGGACCGAAGTCCGAAGGAAGAGAGTTGGAAGTTGTATAATTATGCATTCGTGTTGAGAAACTTCGTTAGCGCGATGTAGAACAATGTGACCGCTGTCACTAGAGTTGGCGCTAGCTACTCGTGCGTCGTAGTAATTATGTAGCTGTCAACTAGGTGGCGCTAGTGTCGCTACATACTATTTCATCGTAAATAGAGAAACTGGAGATAAAATATTCAGCAAAATTATGTACAAAATAATGCCTCAGGTTTATTCGATAACATAATACACCTTATTCTTTACAAAAAATTGTACATTAAGGTTAGAATTTTGTTTACCAAATAGACAGTTAAGAATGAAAAGACCTTAGCTTTACATTAAGTACGTTTGTTTAAGGCCGGGTACCTACTGTGAATGTGTTTCAGTCATTGACTAAATAAAACCACTATTAGAATACTTTAAATTACACATTAGGTACATTATATTTGACATTATCCATTGACATTAATATTTATAACGGAACATCACGTAACCAAACGAGCGTAACAAATAGCGTTACAAGTTATGTAATAGAATTCCAAAATATTTCGTTATCTACATAGCCATAGTCTTATTATACTCACTCTAAAAATAGTCATTGGGTCGTAAAGAATATTTTAAAAATATCTTTATCTCAATTTTCTTTCAGAAACAGAAATTCAAACAGTTTATTTATAAGCAATATTTTTCAATTTTGAGTCCACAAAATTACCGAAGCCATTTAGACAGAATTTTTTACTAAAAATAAGTATAATTATCGATATCTCGTCATTTATTTGACTGCCAGGGTCGCGTGATAGGTACACTGAACCTTGAAATATACAAAAAAAAACCTGTTTGCGCAAACACATTTCATGTAAAGTACCTCAATTTGCTGGATTGAATATTTTTAGCGCAGCTCTAGGGTCAACATCGGGGTCGCTAGACTACGAATGCTTACATACATTTTCAGCAAAAGTTCGGCCTTGCAACGATTTATTTATGTTGACGAATTTGTTCAAAGTGCGAGAACTAAATAAAAACCGGCCAAGTGCGAGTCGGACTCGCGCACGAAGGGTTCCGTACCAGAAAAATGCTAACAACTACTCTATTAACGTTACTCTGTTAAAACGCCAACAACTACTCTGTTGTATGGGAGCCCCCCTTAATAATTATTATTATTTTGTTTTTAATATTTGTTGTTATAGCGGCAACAGAAATACACAATCTGTGAAAATTTCAACGGTCTAGCTATTACGGTTCTTGAGATACAGCCCGGTGACAGACGGACGGACGGCGAAGTCTTAGTAATAGGGTCCCGTTTTTACCCTTTGTGTACGGAACCCTAAAAAAGGGTTTTTTAATCATAAACTATAGACCGACAGCGCGGGTACAGGGGCGCAGGGTAGGACGACAAATGGAACTAAGAGCGGTGCGGGAGGGTAGTGCGCCTGCCGCCCGCACCTCTCTCGGCCCCCTTTGTCGCCTACCCCGCGCCCCTGTACCGCGCGGGCGAAGACTCATTTAAGCGGTCGATCTATAGACGCCAGCATGATGTGTATATAAATATATAATAAATAATAAATAATAAATATCATGGGACAAATTACACCAATTGACTCAGTCCCAAACTAAGCAAAGCTTGTACTATGGGTACCAGGCAACGGATAAACATACATATATAATGTAGATAAATAGATACTTAAATACAATACAACATCCATGACTCGGGCACAAACATTCGTATTCATCATACAAATGTCTGCCCCTACCGGGATTCGAACCCGGGACCTCTAGCTTCATAGTCAGGGTCACTAACCACTAGGCTAACCGGTCGTCAAAGTTAAAGTTAATACATCGCACTGCTAGTACAAAACAGTTCCAACTCAAAATTCGTGTATTTTGAGTTAGCGCTATATTCGAATTCTCCGATCGATGCCGCGTAAGCCAATAATACAGACGCAAAAATAACTTGAATACTCGCCGAGTAGTGGCTCTGTAAGACTCCTATGCTGACGCATCGGTGACTCACCCCCTCCCGCAAGACCGTAGTATTGCTAGTTGCCTGCCGACGTTCACACTGAGAACACGCAGGTCGTGAGCGGCCTAAACGTTTTATTTCATGTTGAGACAGTTTTGAAGACTAAAATCGAAATTATTGAAGTATTATTTTCAGTTGTTTCGATTTTGATGATTAGATGTTGACTTAGATAAAGTGGTTCCATCGTCGTTATTTTAGTTGATACACTTTAGATGACAAAGGCAAGGGCTTTTTCTTTGATTATTTTAAGTTATATCTGTCTTGGTGGTTTAAATTCCAGATTTTGAATTGCTTCGATTTTGTTGATTGATTATTTAACATTTGTTTACTCTTAAACCAACAGAGCTAGAAGTCTCTATCTAGTTTCATTGAACGCTCATTTTGAGTTGAAACGGTTTTAAATATGTAATTTGCACGAAAACTTGCTATTTATGATTTAAAATTCCTTGTTTTTGAGTTGATACGCTTTTAGTGATTACTGAAGAAGCAGTCATTATTTTAATCTTTTTATAGAAAAATGAAGGGACCAGGCCGGTTATTCGTACAAATATTCAATGAATCCAACAAAGAAAACACTCCCTGAAATGTACAGCCTTGTCACGAAGAGAATGAAACGTAACATTCTACAAAAGATTTAACAATTATTTCAAGAAACTAATTGGAAGATAAATGACCACTGGTACCGTAGGATCATGATCAAAACAACTCTCTGTTGCAAGAGCCTCTGTACGAACCACCGAATTACTACATTTCACCAGTACGGAGTGAAGACAGTGAAATTATAAACGATTCTGATGCAGATCCAAGTCTCGAGGCGCCTGCAGCTTATAAAAAAAAAACCCCTAAAGTTGTTATTCCTGCCACGTCGTCCAAAATCATGATGGCATGTAGTGAACAGGGGTAGTGTAATTCTCTATACACTAGTAGTACTTGTTTGCATTACTCTTGAGTGTATACATACGGCTGTTTTTGTTTTTGTTAAAGTCAGTTAAGTTATTATGATTAAGGCTGAAATTATACAAATTTTGATTTTTAATTAATTAAAACGTCAATTGTTATTACTATTAAAAACTATTTTGTATGCAAACACAATGTTTTATTATTATTATTACTATAAAACGTTCAAACAACCTAATAAAACTACTATTTAAATGAATGTTTTGAATAATCAAAACGTATTAACTCAAAAATTGTGTACAAAACCGTTGTAACTAAAAATAATCATAGAAATTAAACGCAGTTGCTTCCGAAAGACCGTATCAACTACAAAATCATATTTATCTACTCATTTAAATTACTTTCATGTATTATTCATGTACAGACTTTCTTGTAAATTAAAAACAGTCAAAAAAAAACAGCAAGTAAGCTTCTATCATGCATAGTTTATCCACAACAACATTTTCGCATTTTCTGAAAAAAGTGGTTTTTTGAGTTGGAACTGTTTTGTACTAGCAGTGCGACATTTTTTTGAAGATACTTATAATCCATACTAATCTAACTAATATTATAAACGCGAAAGTATGGATGGATGGATGGATGGATGTTTGTTTGTTACTCAATCACGCCAGAACGGCCCAATGGATCTGGATGAAATTCGGCACATAGATAGAGAAAAGTCTGGAATAGCACATAGGGTACTTTTTATCCCGGAAAATTGCGTAGTTCCCGCGGGATTAGTGATGGGCGACTTCGATTAATTTGCTGATTCGAATGATTATTCATTACTAATATCATAATTCGAATTTGAAATTAGTAATATACTAATGCCGATAATCGAATAACGACTACTAATATTAGTAACTAATCGGCGGCTGGATGACAGCTCGGACCGAATCGGGAATCTTCGTGTCGACTCGGCAGCCGAGTCGACACGAAGATTCCCGATTCGGCCCGAGCAGTCGTCCAGGCGCGGTGCTTGCGTTAGTTGTTAGCTTGTTAGTTATATCAACGTCAACTCGACTGGACTGGATTTTGAGTACTACTAATATTCGAATGATTTTCGAATTAGTAGACTAAGTCGAATGATTACAATAATCGACTACTCAATCAAAGAATATTTAAGTGAATAATTATAATAAATGAAGAAATTATAATACATTTAATTATAATAGTAATAAAGAATTAAGATTTAATGGCAATAATTTGTGTAATTTTGATTCATGATTTTAATTTAATTGATTTTTTAGAAGACTTATTTAGAATTTAATTATAATAATTTATTAGCAAATTTCAATCTTTATAAAAATGTTAATAAAAATAATTGATAATAATATGGCAAATTTCACCTTAGATCATAAGATAGATTATAAGATAATATTTTGCATGCCAATGTATTTGGTTAGACATGTCACTGTACCTACAATTAACTACAAGACCATTTCTTACCATGTTAAAGCATAATAAATTATTTCATTTCATTTCATTTCGAATTAGTATTATTCAAAGTCGCCCATCATTACGCGGGATAGCGATAAACGAATTCTTTGCAGACGAAGTCGCTGGCAACAGCTAGTCTTACTAATATTATAAATGCGAAAGTATGGATGGATGGATGGATGGATGGATGGATGTTTGTTTGTTTGTTACTCAATCACGCCAGAACGGCCCAACGGATCTGGATGAAATTTGGCACATAGATAGAGAAAAGTCTGGAATAGCACATAGGCTACTTTTTATCCCGGAAAATTGCGTACTTCCCGCGGGACTAGCCATAAACGAATTCTTTGCAGACGAAGTCGCTGGCAACAGCTAGTATTTTATAAATGCGAAAGCTTGTCAGTCTATTACCTCTGCCTCCCTGACTTCACGCTTATACCGCTGAACATTATTGTTTTGAAATTTAGAATGAATATTGACGGTCTCGGGGAAGAACACAAGATAGTATTATCTTGGAAAATAGTATAGTTCCCGCGGGATAGCTTTAAGTGAATTCTGCACAGACGAAGTCTAGATGAACAGATTATAGTTTCTATAGATAGAGTCTAATCTATTTTAGTATATATAGCAGTGGCGTGGCGTCCATAGAACTCGATTCCCACCGGCTTGCCTATTTTAAGGCAGTTGGGCAAATTATTGTGCAGAATTAGAGTAAAAGGCTAGTTAAGTTCCCTTCAGCTTGCCTTCTGATATACTTGACGCTACGCCACTGATATATAGTTTTACTAGCTTCTGCCCGCGACTTCGTCCGCGTAGAATTAGCAATTGACATGTTCATCGCTATCCTAGGGGAACTGTGCAATTTTCTGAGATAAAAAGTAGCCTTTGTTTTAATATAGGGTACCAGCTATCTTCGTTCCAAATTTTATCCAAATCCGTTCAGTCGTTTTAGCGTGAAGAAGGAACAAACATACACACTCACTCACTCACATCGTCACATCGTCACAAACTTTCGCATTTATAATATTAGTAGTAGTATTTTAGTATGCTTTCTATCAACACAGTCTAGTACAACTTTTACCCTATATTTCAGAAATGGCAGCTCTTCTATCGGCGCTGACAAACGTGCCCATATATTGTGAATATTTAAAAACTTTCAGCAAATACGAACGTGACAAATAGACGAACTTACGCGAAAAAATATTTTCACGTCGAATGCTTTTTATGGAGAACTAGCTTCTGCTCGCGACTTCGTCCGCGTAGAATCAGACTTACATTAGGCAGCTACGATCTTTGTCATGTTTATCGCTATTCCACGGGAACTATGCAATTTTCCGGTTTAAAAGTAGCTTATAATGTTAACCTAGGGTACCAGATACCTCCCTTCCAAATTTTATCCGAAACCGTTCAGTTAATTCAGCGTGAAGAAGGACCAAACGTACACACATCGTCACAGCCATCTATTAATCCATCCGTCCTCATAAACTTTCGCATTTATTAATATTAAGTAGGATATTAGTTGGATACATATCTACACTATTTTTGCCCGCAAATAATATCGCTATCCCGCGGGAACTACACAATTTTCAGGGGTAGAAAGTAGCCTGAGTGTTATTCCAGGCTCCAGGCCAAAGTCTATCCTTGTGCCAAACATAGGCTACTTTTTATCCCGGAAAATTGCTTAGTTTCCGCGGGATAGCGATAAACATGTCAAATGTCCTAGCTACCTAGAGTCCCAATGTAGAGAGGAAGTACTTTTGGAGCAAATTTTGATTTTGCGCAGACGAAGTCGCGGGCGAAAGCTAGTATATATATATATTTGCATTCCCTCGCAATGTCGTCAGTCACGTATCCAATTTGCCTAGACGAATCATGCTACGAATTTAAAGAACTAACAGCCGCGAAGCTGATTTTATTCGAAACAAATAAAACAAATGAAAGAGTACAGTCCGTGATCTAAGTAGAGTGCCGTAATTACAAAGGATAACTCACGTATAAAAGTCGAGTGATGCTCGACATGTTTCGGACTATTTCGTAGTCCTTCTTGGAGCACTCGCCCCGGCGGCAGCGAAACGGACACTCACAGTTCTGGCATTCTCAACACTCGTGCTACTAGTCCTTTCTGTTTCAACTCTTTTACCGATAGTGATGTTAAGGGAAACATATTGTCCATTGCGTCCAATGCTGTTGGTGTTGATAGTGTTAGTCGTAAAATGATCCTTCCATTACTTGACCTACTCCTACCAGTGATTACCAGTATCCTAAATAACTCGATTTCCTCTAATACTTTTCCTTTGTTATGGAAAGATGCTGAAGTAGTCCCGCTGCCGAAAAATCCAACCCCAGTTCCTTTTCTGATTTGCGTCCCATTTCTATACTCCCATTTTTATCTAAGGTTTTGGAGCGTCTTGTACATCGACAGTTGTCGAATTACTTAACTCGTAATGACCTCCTGAACCCCTTCCAGTCGGGTTTCCGTCCTGGACATAGTACGACTACCACTCTAGTTAAAATCACTGATGACATACGATTGGGCATGGACAGCAGGAAGTTAACGGTTTTAGCGCTGCTTGATTTTAGCAACGCGTTCAATTCTGTTGACTTTGACATTTTGTTGAGAATTTTGGGTTCTCTTAACATATCTCCTACGGTAATTGATTGGTTTCGTAGTTACTTGACTGGGCGTCGGCAACGAATAAAGGTAGAAGCTTCTCGTTCTTCTTGGTGCAGCCTAATGGCGGGAGTGCCGCAGGGTGGTGTACCTTTATTATTTTCCATATTTATTAATTCAATTTCTCATAATCTTTCCTCTTCTTATCACCTTTATGCCGACGATCTTCAAATTTACTCCCAGGGGATACTTGATGAGCTGCCGGATGTCATTCGTGCCACCAACCTTGATTTGGACAAAATTGCTGATTGGAGCGAGCGCTTCGGTCTAAAGGTTAACCCAGCAAAAACCCAGGTAATTGTAGTCGGCAGTTCATATTTCATTTCAAAGGTTAATTTTACTGATCTGCCGCCTATATTGTTTGATGGCGTGTTGATACCTTTCTCGCTCCAGGTAAGGAACTTGGGGGTTATCATGGATCGATCCTTGACGTGGGCTCCGCAGATTGGCGAGGTTAGCAGGAAGGTGTTTGCTGCTGTTGGGTCCTTGAGGCGGCTTCGTAACTTTCTTCCTCTCGCGACCAAAATTGCGCTGGCAAATTCACTTCTTCTACCTATTTTGGACTACGCTGATGTTTCTTATCTTGATCTCACAGAGGAGCAGTTGAATAAGCTTGAGCGTATTCAAAACGTCTGTATCCGGTTCATTTTCGGTTTGCGGAAATATGACCACGTCTCCTATTATCGCACGCATCTCAAGTGGCTCCCTATCCGTTTTCGCCGTAACTCTCATATTCTTTCTCTTTTGCAGCATTCTTTTTAACCCTGCAACTCCCCGTTATCTCCAAGAGCGTTTTAAATTCTTGACTTCTCTCCGGTCTGCGCAAAATTTCCTCCTTGCTGTTCCTGCTTCTTCCTCCAAGTTCTATCATGACTCCTTTACTATGACATCTATCCGTCTGTGGAATGCCCTTCCTGTAGACCTAAGGCGTGCTAAAACTTTACCTATTTTTAAGAACCAGCTCAAATCTCACTATTTGTCACTAATTGAATCCACTTCCTGTCTTTAGTCCCATTTCTTTTCTTTCTGCTTTTGATCAATTCCTTTTCTGTTATATGGCCTTCTTATACTTTTCGTTATTACATTCTCATATTTATTTTATCTTAAGTAGTAGTTAACATAATTGTATAATAATATACAATTATGTTATGTGTTTATGTATTATTTTATTTATTTAGCTATGTATTATATTTATGTAAGTATTGTTTTATTATCCCTGCCTTTCTCCTGTCTATTTGTTTCCGCCACCTACTTAAACTGTCTCCAACTTATTTCTTTGTCTTAAAGGTTGTCTGGTAGAGATCGCTATTAAGCGATAAGACCGCCTATTGTATACTTTGTTCTTTGTTTCTGTATTGTTTTGTACTGATTTGTGGTGTTCAATAAAGAGTATTTGTATTGTATTGTATTGTATTGCACTCGATTTTTATACGTGAGTTATCCCTTTGTGTAATTATGATTTAGTCTCACGATAGTTTAATGTTGTAAGTACAGTACCGTTCGGGTTTGTCTTGCTGTCTTGCTCACTCGTCCGTCTGATTTGATAAGCCCATAAGAGTGAGTGTGACAGCAAGACATTCTAAGAGCCTCACGGTTTGTAACCAGCCTAGTGGTTAGAAAACCTGACTGAAGCTTGAGGTCCCGGGTTCTAGTATAATTTGTTTAACCACTATGGAACGCTGTCAAATTGATATTGCCAAACTTTAGCAACATGCTTTAAACACTAACAAGCAATCATATCACTATGACAACGTTCCATGTACGCTCAACAATTGAAGTTATTGACCATACCAAACAAGTCAGTCCGACCAATGAAAGTGACCAAAAAGATAGTTTAAAAAGTTGTGAATACAATGACGTCCTACTATATATTTTTTTGTTTTAAAGTCAGTGAAACCCACCTTTAGATATGAGCGCTTGTGGACGTACTTAGCAACCTGTATCTAAAATAGTGGTCATAAAAACGTCATAAAAGGCGAGTGGCCGTTTGAGTGCCTGTAAAAGGATGTTATAAGGTTTTGTTACTCCCATATTATTAGGGTACGACAATATCAGTACCTTTTTATGCGTGTCAGCTCTTTGTATTTTAATATAGTAATATTTATTTACAACGATATAAAATTATGCCTTCTAGCGGGCTATCAAAAATTTAATTAAAAAATGTTTTGTGAAGGGAACAGAATATTTTGCGTGTGGTAGTCTGGACCTATGCAAGGTCCGTCTGGGCTGGCTAACCCAAGAAGCAGAGCCTGCGCTATGTTCCAACGTGAGAGTTAAATAGCCAATGAAACTGGAGCTGATGAGGAACATTTATCGCTTTTTTGCTAACCATAGAGCAGCAGGGGTCGCCAAATGGTGAACCGCGGTCCACATCTGGGTCGCCGACCCATTTTGTGGGGACCGCGAGAGCGCAGCAACTTGCACTATAGAGTACGTAATTTAATAAAATGTATTACCTTTGTTGATGTCATCCATTCGAAAACAGCCGCGCGAAGCAACGAGCTAACAAACGAGCTGAATTTTTTTTTTCTAAAAATGTGCGGACCGCGATGGTCATTTTATTTCTTAAAACGGACCCCGAGCAAAACCTAATCCCTACCACAGAGGATCCTGTTGGACCACCGCTAATTTTTGGTTCTGATTTTCAGAATAATCCAACCAAATTTTAGAACCATTAAATTTGTATCTAGGTACTGAAAGGTACACTTAGCGTACATTATAATCGCTAGTCAGAAAAAAAAGGGAAACGGTCTGATGTACCCTGGACACTTTTTATTAGTTTTTTGTTAGTTTTCCAAGAAAGTTTTGTTTAATGCCGAATCCCATTTGTTGAGTCACGTTAAAACATTCGGTTTAGACAGACCTTGACCCTTTAAACGACCTTCTTTGATTTACAAAATGTTTTAGAATATTTGAACAGACAACCGTTGGGGGAGAAACTACTAGGTGGACTGACGACATCTTTAAAGTTGCGGGAAACCGGTGGATGCAGGTAGCGAGTTGTCATTCATTCTTTGTTCAACAGTGGACGTCTTCAGCCTGATGATCATGATGATGATGAGCTGGCAGAGACCAACGAGGTGGACGGATGACCTGGTTAAAGTCGCGGGTTCACGGTGGATGCAAGCCGCTTCCAACCGAGGCAACTGGAGGTCTATGGGGGAGGCCTATGGGCTATAGCCAACAGTGGACGTCCTACGGCTGATATGATGATGATGATAATAAACTTTGTTAATATATGCCTACATACCATACATACCGTCACGCCTGTTTCCCACAGGCAGAGACTACTTTTTTCCACTTGCTACGATCCTGACATACCTCTTTCGCTTCATCCACATTCATCAATTTGTTCATACATGCTCGTCGGTTTCGGGTACTCTTGACCTGGCCTTTTTCCAAAACGTCCCCAATTTGATCACGGAACGTCCGTCTAGACCTCCCCCCCTCTCTCTCTCATAACTAGGCTCTCATAAATAACTAGGTAACAACCTTTTAACTTAAACCTACTGTAGTCCTCGCCGTATATCTTCACTGTTAGAATTCCTCCACTTTTATTATAACAATATGACTGTATAAGTACAACAGAGACAACGAAATTGGAACGATTCTCTCATAATCTCGTTAAATTAAATATTTGAATGTCGTTAAATCCGCCAATTCCCTACTGATTGGCCTTTTGCTACTTTTCTTTTTCCTTATAATAAAATGTTAAGTCTCACAAGGTCCTCGTAAAATTTTGCTTGCTATGAAATTTGGCACTGGATAAGCTCAAGTGGCGATTGCGAATTTTTTAACTAATTAAAAAAAGATGGTTCTAGGCCGGCAACCCACTGCAATTTTTTTTTAATTAAATACTAGCTGTACTATTGAAACAAACAATCACTTAAGGTCTTTTCATTCTTAACTGTACTATTTGGTATACAAAATTCTTACCTCAATGTGCAAATTTTTGTAAAGAATGAGGTGTATTAAGGTGTATTAGGTGTAGGTGTTATCAAATGAACCTGAGGCAATATTTTGTAAGTACATAATTTTGCTGACATTTTATCTCCAGTTCCTTTATTTACGACGAAATAGTTAAAAAATGACTAAAATGAGACGTTTTGAGGTTAGAATCTTGTTTACCAAATAATGACAGTTAAGAATAAAAAGACCAGGGGCCTTACCATGACGTCCTAATTCCGACTCAGTTCAAGTTTTAGCTGTCACTTTTAGTATGAATCTGACAGCGAGCGGACCTAAACTGAAACGCATTAAGACGTCATGGTACGGCCCCTGACTTCAATTTAGTTTCGGTCTTGACAGAACATCTGCTGAAACGAAGAAGAAGTATGGTTATTTAATATTGATTTGTTATTTTAATAGCTACCTTGATATTTTAAATGTTAACCGCTGTTTGGTGCCATAACATACTCCTACAAAGAATATAAAATTGGTTCTTGGCCAAGCAATAAGCCAAATCGTCTTTTAATTTATAGACAAAACTTTTTCCATGGTACTTCGCTAATCGCATGAAAAATGGGAAGGTTCAGTTTATTTTTCCAACGAAATGGAACCTATAACAGAATTGCCTTGTTTTTGCTAAAAGCTTTAGTATTTAAGGTCAGCGAACGATGTAGGCTGACATTTTGAGCTTTTGATTACTAACTTTGATTTATACGGACAAAACAGTTTTATCTTCATGAAACCTGTAATAAAGTTAGTAGGTATATGAAGTAGATAACCTAGGAAATCTAACTAATATTATAAATGCGAAAGTATGGATGGATGGATGGATGGATGGATGGATGGATGGATGGATGGATGGATGTTTGTTTGTTACTCAATCACGCCAGAACGGCCCAACGGATCTGGATGAAATTCGGCACATAGATAGAAAAAAGTCTGGAACAGCACATAGGCTACTTTTTATCCCGGAAAATTGCGTAGTTCCCGCGGGATAGCGATAAACATATTCTTTGCAGACGAAGTCGCTGGCAACAGCTAGTTGATTTATAAAGCACGTTACTAACAGTAATTACATCATCTGTAGACCGACCGCTTAAATAAGTCCTCGCCCGCGCGGCACAGGGGCGCGGGGTGGGACGACAAAGGGGACCGAGAGAGGTGCGGGCAGGGAGTGCGCCTGCCGCCCGCACCTCTCTCGGCCCCCTTTGTCGTCCCACCCCGCGCGGGGGAATGATAATAGGGGATCCTATCACTAAGACCAGTATCCGTCTATCTGTTTGTCTGTCACCAGGCCAACTCAGGAACCGTGATTACGATAGATAAAATTTTCACAAATGATGTATTTCTAAAAGAATAAGAATAAGACAACTTTATTAGCTGATACAAAAAACACACAGAATATTATACACACATCAGGCACACATCCGAGAACCTACTGGTTTACGAAATCACTACTTCCGATACCTACCCATACATTTCTGTAGCCGTTCTAACAAAAAATCGATACTAAAAGCAGATTAATATTTTTATGTTCTCTAAAATGACCTCACACTCCCTACATTTTGGTTAGAAGGCAAGACTCTTCGAACATGGATTATTATATTCACTAGCCAAATTTGTATGTACTGAACCCTCGGTGCGCGAGTCTGACTCGCACTTGGCCTTTTTTTTGAATAAAATATGGTGGTAAGTAAACACAACCGACCTGTGGCCGTGGATCCTTCCGTGTCCTAGGTCAAGTCAATTTAGGCTCCCGTAGTATTTTGCCAGTCTTGCCACCTTATAGTTACGCCACTGAGGCAATCGATAAAGAAAGAAAGAAAAAGAATCTATTTTTCTTACTTTTCTTACTTTCAATCGATAAAATACCTCATTTCCTTAAAA
Source organism: Pandemis heparana (assembly GCA_963854515.1). Lineage (NCBI taxonomy): Eukaryota > Metazoa > Arthropoda > Insecta > Lepidoptera > Tortricidae > Pandemis > Pandemis heparana. The sequence continues at coordinate 8,948,492 of OY978028.1, forward strand.
GCTGGCGAAATACGGTCTGGAATCTCTGGAATTCAAGGTATTTAATTAGTATCAAAAGCAGAGTAATTGGTAAAGAATGAGTTCGACATTCGCAATCTGAATCCTAAAATGTTGATTGTTTTTGCAACAAACGTTTCGAACGCTAACGTTAAAGTGTAAATTCTATGTTAACTTTAGCCGAGTCACTTTCTACTGTCGATAACGCCAGGAGAATACTATTAAATGGTATGGTGTAAAAGAACAATTAATTGGACAAATAAGTGACACAAGAAAAGGAATTCAGCAATCGCGATTTTAAAATTTTCAATAGTCCGTTCGTTGATGGCGAAATAAAGAATGTCTCAGATCGCAGGAACTTGTCGCACGAACCAAAAGCGAAGGCGATAAACATGCGACCCGAGGCTTTCCTTATCACCGCCCAAAGTGTGTACATAATTTTACGTCTTCCCCTGGCCAGGAAGGGGAAATTTCCGCTCGCATATCATAGTAATTGAGACGATATGCGAATAGCTTGAGACGTCTTTTGAGTGAAAAGCTTATTTACACTAGAAGCTCAGAAAAAGGGTACTTAGTAAAACTTAGTTTAGAAATAAGCCAAAGAAAACTCCTATCAAGTGCTGGTACAATTCGAGCAAAATGTTTATAAAAGAAACCTGCAAGTTTATTACCTACGTAACTCGCTTGCGATCACCATCGTGTTCATTTTGACAGTTTATGTATGGGCTGACAATTGGCATCGGAATCAGATAGCTGTCATATTCATACAAGAACTGTCAAAAGTTGTCTGTAAAGTCTTCTTTCTTCTTCTTTTAATAATATGGCCCCATCGATCGATGCGATGATTTCGCCAATGTCAAAGTAAAAAATACAGTATTCAAAAATCTTGTGACATAAAAATGTCAGCAACGTTGTACGGTAGAACACGGTCAAACGACCCCCTCCCCCCCTGTCGGGCTCTTAGCCAACGGACAATGATATCCCACGGAGACCGCCAGGAAATCATTAACCGAAGCCCAGGGTGCACCAGGCCAAGCACTGCTCTTCCCCTCGGACGGATCCAAAAACGAACCGCAGCTCTTGACCACACGCGAAGGTAACCCGACTCGCACCCCGTCTGTAAAGTCGGTTTACGGACGATAGTTTTGCGTGATTACGTCATAAAGAAACATTAATGAAAACTGGTAGCTCTGACGTCACGACAGAAGAGAGATAGATGCTTCACAAGCCGAACGCTTACGCCGATCGTGCCTCTCCGTGACCTGTTCCGCGCTCCCGCTTGCACGCTCTGACGTCATGCGGAACGTGACACTTTTTCGTGCACGCAGCCGGTGTTCATCGATTTATATAAGATGTTATCACGTCAAAACAACTTTTCACCTCGTAGCAAATAAATACGAACTTTCAGGTTCGTAACACTAACAAAGATTGTGTACTCAGGGCCTGAGCAATCATGTCTAGCCTGGGTTTCCAAAGGGCGTAGAAGTTCAATAACCAAGCAGCTTTCAATACAAATAATAACCGATATTATGCAACAAGAGCCTGAAGACTTATCCATAATATTTTGACTTTAAACAAAGCAATGTTTTAAAACAGACTAATACTAAAACTAAAACTACTACTAATTATAAAACTATAAAGTAAATATGTCGTCGAAATTTTCCGGCACAGGCATTGACCCCAAGACGCTGGCCGCGTTGCCTCTCTGAACTGCTATTCCTAGCCTTTGAGAGAGGTAAGCACCAGCCCTAGGGTCACCTGTGGCCAGCACTAAACGTGTCGAAAGTTCTTGAATATTTTTTTTTGTGTCCGCCGACCAAGGACCCATTGTCTCGAAAGCAAGCGCCGCAGACACATGGTAATGTGTTAGTGCAGAATATTTGCGACGATTGCTCGTTTGGGCTTGTTCGGCAGCTGCCCCGGCCCTTAGTGAAGTGCTTTTTATGTGGGACGCAGCAAAGATGTTGACACACGTCGCGTCCCACTCCCACACCAAAGAACGCCCCAGCGTCCATGGTACCAGGGTGGCACCATCTGGTCTCTTGCTGTCGTCCCTCAACAAACCGCAAGGTTCCAGAGTTGCTGGAATAGACGCGGTAGTGAAGGCCCGACGAAAGAGGTCATTAAGTGCACCGAGGCGAAACAAACGGCCAGCCAGTGCCGGATTTAGAGGTCTCGAGGCCTCTGGGCAACAAAGGAGTGGAGGCCCCTGGCCCCAAATTATTTTCCTGTCCAACTTGTTTAATAGTGTTTAGTAGTCTGAATTTGTTTTTTTTTAAGTCTACTGTGGGGGCCCCTCTTTTGTGGAGGCCCCGGGGCTGTAGCCCCGGTTGCCCTCCCTCAAATCCGGCCCTGCGGCCAGCACTCTTCACGCAGGATATATTTACTTATAAAATTGTTGGGCGAAAATCTTTGGAATCATGTTATTCATAGGCGATGCGGCTAACAACCCATCACTATTTTGATTCCCCTTTCCACCTATACGACCACAACGCTAAACATTGGCGTGGTCTTGTTACCTTAAGCTCTATCTACCCCGTAAGAAATAAAGACGTGATTTGACAGGGCCGAATTAAGGTAGTTGAAGGAGTTTTGCTACTGAATTCGGCGCGGAACACAAAACTGACAGTGACATTTGACATTTCGGAGAGCTCATACGACTCTAGCGTCTCTAGCGGTAAATATACATATAGGGGCCTTACCGTGACGTTCTAATTCGGACTCAGTTCAAGTGTTAGCTGTCACTTTTAGTATGAATCTGACAGCGAGCGAACCTAAACTGAATGTCATTAAGAAGTCATGGTAAGGCCCCAGCCCTCATTGGCCGGATTTAAAATCATAAATCTCATGATTAAGGAAAATCGAGATTATTACGCCGTTGGGAGGCTAGCCTTGTCTAAACTGAGCCAAAACTCATCATGAATGTAAAATATTCAAACATTTCCCGCGGGAATACTGATTTTTTGATGAAACTCTGATTTATGAGTCTGGTAAGTTTTTTTGAGGTAGTTCCAAATTAGTTTCTCGTTGTCTCGTAGAATTGGAAAATATTATTCGTCCTATAACTTTTGTCACATAATTTACGGATTAATTTGGAGACAAAGTTAACAGGGGCCTTACCATGACGTCTTAATGCGTTTCAGTTTAGGTTCGCTCGCTGTCAGATTCATACTAAAAGTGACAGCTAAAACTTGAACTGCGTCGGAATTAGGACGTGATGGTAAGGCCCCTGGGGTTTACCATGAGGTCTTAATGCGATTCAATTCCGACTCAGTTCAGATTTTAACTGTCATTTTTAGTATAGTATTTACGGGTGGAAGGGCCTTGTGCAAGGTCCGTCCGGATCGCTACCACCATCTTACTCGCTAATCTTGCCGCTCCGGTGAGGAGAGTAAGACAGCCGGGGAAATTACGAGCACAAGAGGCATTTCATCTTAGCCCTCTAGGTTGGCAACGCATCTGCGATCCCTCCGGGGTTGCGGGTGTCTATGGGCAGTGGTGATCACTTACCAACAGGTGACCCACTTGCTCGTTTACCTACCTTCCTATTCATATAAAAAAAATAGTATCAATCTGACAGCGAGTGAACCTAAACTGAATCGGAATCGAATCGCACTAAGACGTCATGGTAAGGCCCCCTGTACCATCAGCCAAATATGTGGTCAACCACCTTAAGGTTAAAATTCCTTTGCACGTCACAATATATAACGTCGATAAGACAGGCTGTCAATTTGAAAGTTCGACTTTAGCGACATTTTCATTTGATATGAAGTTGGATGAAAAGTGGTAGACCACTTATTTGGGCGACCGTACCTACACATTTAAGAAGATTTTATTTAGTTTCACCAGTCCAATGTCCGTCATCAAATCTTGTAAGTTAAATTTGACCTATTTCCCGGTTTTCTATTGAGCTGAATTTTTGCTATGTGTAAGTCGGATGACGATACAATACTCTGGCAGTTCTCTGGTGATCCGGCCAGGACCGTCTCCGCGGAAGGGAACTCTTCAGCGGTTTGTCCGATTGACTTGAAATTTTGTATGCAGCAGCATGTATATGCGGGATAGATGGGAATGAAGTACAGTCCACAAAAAGTACAGTCAGCAAAACAGCTTTTATTAAAATAAAATAAAACCAGTATTTTACTGATAATTTATTAGTTCATAATTATTTATTGTAACCATAGGACATATTGGTATATGGTAATGTATCTCACATTGTTATTGTTCCATCTCTAATAAAGAATAATGTCATTTTATAATTAAAAAAAAATTACAATGTCATTTCGATAAAACTAATTTTGCGGGTGGTAGGACCTTGTGCAAGGTCCGTCTGGATAGCTACCACCATCTTATTCGCTAATCCTGCCGCTAAGCAGCAGTGCTTGCACAGCTGTGTTCCGGTTTGGAGAGTAAAACAGCCGGGGAAATTACAGGTACAAAGAGGCATTTCATCTTAGCCCTCTAGGTTGGCAACGCATCTGCAATCCCTCCGGGTTTGCGGGTTTCTATGGGCAGTGGTGATCGCTTACCATCAGGTGACCCACTTGCTCGTTTGCCTTCCTATTCATAATTAAAAAAAAAATACTAATAAGCTCATGATTGAACGAGAACATTAAAAAAATTAAATTTATACGGAATTTTGCTCCAAAATGCATCACTCCAGTGTTTTTAAAAGTTTTTGTTGGTAAATAAAAAAAAAACGAGATAACACTCTTGCTTAACTTTTTCATTCATAACCGTAGGTAGGTACAATCAATTCATAACACCATGAAAAATAACTTTTTCAATTAAATAACCCCTTTTTCCCCTGTGCTTGTAATTCAAGGGTTCAATTTAATTAACTCGAAGGTTGGCTGAATCATCTCCGGAAGTTGTATTTGTATGGAAATTTGGACGGACGAGATATGAGGATTTTATTGCATTATTGCGAAAAAAAATTGTGAAACAAATCCTGTTTTGCCGTTTTTATTACCCGACTGCAGTGAAATTCTAAAGGAATGTTATGTGTTTGACGCATATGACTATGTAGGTATGTATGTCCATTTCCTATGTTCATTCGTAACTACTCAATTAGCTTTTACGCGCTTTTATTGTGCGATGTGTTTTTTTTCGATAGGTACTTACCTGGCTAGTGTGATATCCATTTGAATAAGTATCTAACTTTAATGAAAATTATTTTTTAGGATTCTCAAATCATTTTTCATTTCGATATACCATTTAGATCTACGTCTTATCTCCAGCCTATATACGTCCCATTGCTGGGCACAGGCCTCCTCTCAGAATGAGAGGGCTTGGGCTATAGGTCCCACGCGGGCCCAGTGCGGATTGGGATTCACAAACACCATTGAATTGCTTCGCAGATTTGTGCATGTTTCCTCACTATGTTTTACTTCACCGAAAAACTCTGTAAGTTTCAAATGTAATTTTGCACATAAATCCCGGAAAAATCAGAGGTTCAGTGAGCCCGGGTTCGAACCCTATGCTTGAGAGGCCACATGTCAAACCTCTATACTTCATTTAATTTAGAATGAGAAACCACAACAGCATTATATTGCGGCTCGTGAACTGTAATCTCTTTACAATTTGTACTAGAGTAACAATTGACGACACGCAAATAAAGTGACATTGAAACAATTTTATTTTGCGGCTGCCATACTATTGCCCTGTACTATTTGCTAGGCAAGAAATAGTTGACCAGACGCAATATAATTTTATTGTGGTTTCTCATTCTAAATTAAATGAAGTAGGTATAGTATCACGGTTTTATAGAACATTTTTTAATCAATCAATCAATTATTTATTTCTGAGAATATGGTACAATATCGATAGGTTACAGTGGCGTGGCGTCCTTAGAACTCGATTCCCACCGGCTTGCCTATTTTAAAGCAGTTGGGTACTTTATTGTGCAGAATTATAGGAAAAGGCTACTTAAATTCCCTTTGGCTTGCCTTCTGATATACTTCACATCGCCCCACAGATAGGTTAGTAAAAGTGGTTCAGCATATTCTGCCAGCATTCATTCTGCACGTCTAGCACGACAGCCCACAAGAGTCGCGTCGCGCGCGAGATAGATTGCCCGTCTTTTTCTAACAGTTCGTTCTAGAAAGAGACGGACAATATAACTCGCGCGCGACGCGACTCTTGTGCGCTGTCGTGCTAGGCGGGTTGAAGTGAAAGCTTCTTTAGCGGCGTTGGGCACTTTTTGGGATGGGTAAAAAATGTTAAACTCGCGTCAGACGTTCTTACGGAGGTACAGGTTACGGAGGTTACGGAGGTTTCGGAGGGAGAGTTTAAGTACCTACCAGGATATCAGGATCCTCTAAGAGCTTGTTTTGAAATACGAATAAAGCTAGAGTCGCGTAGGATTTTTGAAGTGTACGTTGATTTCGTCACTTTAAACGTGTGTGCGTTAATGCGTTTGGCCTAGTAGTATAAGGTGTGGAATAACAGTGCTCTCAGGTGACCGCAGTTCAAATCTCGTGTATTTTTTTATTTTTCTTTTTTTTTTATTTTTGCGCGAGTGTGCGTGTGTTGTGACGTAGAAATTTTTAACCCTCGTACCCTACTGATCTATCAAAATAAGCGTTTATAAAAACGCTCGAATGTATGGTACTTCGCTCCTTTTGCTTTTTAAAAACCTACGGAAGTGTCAGTTGCGACTCGACTTGTCAATTTCGCCGGCTGTCATCAGTGTCATACGTCCAGCGACCGGCCATTCAATTTGTCGGAGCAGTTTTGCAAGCTCATTTTACTTTTGGACTCGAAGCCTGCTGGACGAGGCCGCTTCCCCTCATCCGCGGGAAATAAACGAACGCACTGAGCACCATTTCGCAAACGCGACGCCAAATGTCGCATGGTAAGTAAAATTGCATTGGAATTGTGAGGTACCTACGGCTACCGTCCAACTGCGTGCCCGTTTTTTACAGTTTCATTCGTTTCAGCATAATCGCACCCTAGGCGACCTTGGAGACCTCCGAAGAGTTGACAGACGTCACCACGAGCCTGGCCAGCTATTGCGGGACCTTCCTTCCTCTTCGGTAAGTCGACAAATTCGAGCTTAGACGATTTTTTTTTCGTGTGGGTAGTAACATTTTTCTCCATGACCCAATTTCGAAGCCATTTTCCTTAAAGTGCATTTTGTTTCCTTAACAGGGGGTTTCCGGGCTCTGCCCTAGTGCACCCTGAATTTGCTCCACCCTTCCACCCGTGGCCGTTTGCTGGTTCCGGTGCCAAAATTCATACTGACTGGCTTTAGAAAATTAAGGGTAGTTCTACCCAAAAGGTACCCAAAATTTAACTTATTTCCGGTCCAGTCGCCGTTCGACTGGTGGCGCTCAACATTTTTTTTTAAATAACGGATAAGCAAGCAAACATCAGTTGGCATAAACTCTTACACCCTCCCCAGCTCAAAATTGTACCGACCAAGTGTTAGCCGAGGTTTTTTTTTATTATTTGGAATAAATGTACGTATTCCTTTAACTGTGCTGGTTTTATTCACCATCCCGGGTATGTCATAACTGCTCCGGCTCAGGTCGGGTTGGATATGTCACAGTGTGTACAGTCAAGGGCATAAATATATATACATTCCCAAGGCGTCAAAAACAAATGTACAGTTGATTAGCCAGAAATATCTGTACAGTAATCCGGTCAGTTATTATGTGATCATTTAATTAGTCAAAAAGATCTAGACATTTACATGGCCATAAATAAATGTACAATGTAAGTCAAATATATGTAGGCAAATTAGGAGGCCAAATATATCTATACACGCAATTCTCATTTATATAAGAACAAAACCCAACAATATCTATACAGTCAAGGGCAATAATATCTACACATATCTAACAGTTAAATATATCTATACAACAAACAAACAAGTTTTCTAATTTTGAATTATGACAATCACCGAAAAGAGTACCGTTCTGTCATGATCGCTTTGTCCTTTTCGTTTTGATCGTGACGTCATTGACGTGTCATTTGTTTTACCTTTCAGCCTATTATTTTAGATTCTGCTCCACAGCTATATATCTACCATACAAGATTTTCATGTGGCTTTTCTCGTAAATATTACGTTACCGTTTGTCCGATGCTGAATTTTGTTTGTAACATATTAATAGCTACTAGAGGTAGTTTATGATAATAACGTTCTTTCGATTTCGCTAATTTATCTAGTTTCGTAAAATCACACACGTGGTTAAAAATAACACTTAGATTTTTATTGAATAACTAGCTTCTGCCCGCGACATCGTCTGCGTAGAATAGGCAATTAGTTAACAATTTATTTATTCTGTCACGTGAACCTATGCGATGCGACAATAGGGAATATTCATAAAAAACAAAATTGTTTAATATTTTTTTCTTGAATCTTTATTTTCGATTATCGTACGTACGATTATATTAAAATATTTTTTTTTTATTTAATTATGAATTAAACCCATAAAAAATTGTATAAAAAGTGAAAAATATGGGTGAGAAATGAAAACTTACGAAACGCGTCACCATTGGTCAAAACGAAGTGTGACGTCAGATGTCACAAAGTGGATTTATCGGCGTTGATATTCGTACTGTTTTCGTAGTGTTTGTGAGAAAATTACAAAATTAGTTTAAAAACTATATTCTTTAGGTGATTTCTAGTGAATCTATATTTGATGCATCTTCCTTTACCTGAAATTTATTTCAGATGATTAGGTAATCATCATCATCATCAATCATCAAAATTTCGTAAAATCTCAATATGAATATGAAAGGTTTTAAAGAAAGTTTTACCGAACTTTTATAAACCAGCTTAGGTTAGTTTTAAACTGAATTTTCTACTGTTTAAAATCTGTGATCTGATTCTGTTTAGCAATTAAAACTGGACATGTGTACGTAGGAATGAAGAAGTAAACTAGCCGCCCGGCCTGGTTTCGCACGAGTAGATATAGGTATTTAACAAAATATATATATCAAAAACTATATTTTTGTGTCGGGGCATACTAAAAAAACTGGCCAAGTACGAGTCTGACTCGCGCACCGAGGATTCCTTACAAATTCGGCTAGCTAATAATATAATATCCATTTTTAGCAGAGACCTGGTTCTAAGCAAAATGTACTCAGCGTGAGGTCATTTTATACTGGTTATTTATATAGTGACATTATAAATTTAGATTTTATAAATTTAGACAGTGATGTCTCCTATAAAACTGTAGTATATCAGTTTGCTATATTGTCAACAGTTTCTGCAGCCGTACGCAATATAAGGATTATTTTGGATTTTATTTCACACCTTGGGTTACATTATCGAAGTTTTCATACTAATCCCTAACTTTTTGAAAATTTTCTATAGCCTATGTTACTCGGGGATATTGTAGCATTCTAATGGTGAAAGAATTATTAAAATAGGTCCTGTAGTTTTTGAGTGAAACTATAACAAACATACAAAAATACGAAAAATACTCATTTTTCCTTAATAATATTAGCGTAGACAAATACGGGATATGACAAATTTAATGACGTCATCAAAAGCGCGCGCTGAAAAAATAATTTGAATATTTTCAAGCCTGTTTATATTTTTTTCTGTGTTATAGAGATGCAATTGATCATTATAAGTAATAAAAAAATACATGAATATTCCCTATTAAACCAATATACAACTATAAAGTAAAATTTTCAACGTAAGTTAGTAATGTATCGTGTTATACATACTTAATGAAGATTATTGTGAGCTGGTTGTGTGTAGGCTGAGAAAGTTTTTTTTGACAAAAAAGCGTCAAGCGTGAGTCGGATTTAAGTGTTGAAATGTCTAATTCCTGTAGATATGTACTATTGACTCGATTGTGATGAAATTTTTGTAAGCTGTTGTGTGTATATGCAAAATATGATTCTAATAAAACGGTCAAGTGTAATTAGGCGTTCACTTTTCTACATTCAAAAAAAAATTCCAATTTAGAAATTAATCGTTGAAGTAGGAATATAGTATCTAAAAATTCTCTACTTTACGCCTATTTTTCCAAATTCTGACAACAAATTCAACTTTGGAGACCACTTCCGATCCGACCCTCAGATATCCATTTTGAAAGCACTCGGTCGAAAAAGTAAACATAAAAATTGTGGCCCCATTTCCATTTTTGATAACGGATTCGTGTTTGGGGCCCATGCGGACCCTCAGATATCGATTTTAAAGACAATCGGTCCAAAAACTGAAGATTCCAAAATGGCGGCCAGCTTCAAAACGCCAATTAACATAATAAAGGACTCTGAGTGAGGCAGGGATGATTACTTCAAACTTGAACTTGGTCCGGAAACATGGTAAAACAGTTCTAAATTTCCAGTCAGTCAAAACAAACCGACAGGGTAATCAAAGTTAACTTTCACACTGAGAGAGGTCGATTAGGTTCTATTAAATATGTATATCCGTTGTCTAGTAACAAGTTTTGTTTAGTTTCATCATCATCATGTCAGCCGAAAAACGTCCACTGCTGGGCCTTCCCCAAGGCTCTTCATTCAGACCGGTCCTGTGCTTTCGGCATCTACCGCGATCCCGCGATCTTAATCAGGTCGTCGCTCCATCTTGTTGGAGTCCTACCGATAGCTCGTCTCCCGGTCCGCGTACGCCATTCGAGATCTTGTTGACCCCATCGGCCATCGGTCCTGCGAGCAATGTGCCCCACCCACTGCCACTTCAGTTTCGCAGTTCTTCGGGCTATGTCGGTAACCTTAGTTCTACTGCGGATATCATCATTTTTGATTCTATCCCGCAGAGAAAACCCCAGCATAGCCCCCTCCATAACCCTCTGAGTGACTTTGAGCTTCCTCATGAGGCCCATCGTTAGCGCCCATGTCTCAGATCCGTATGTCATCACTGGCAACACACACTGGTCAAAGATTTTTGACTTCAAACACTTCAGTCATTTGGACGAAAAGACACTGCAAAGCTTCCCGAACGCTGCCCAGCCGAGTCGGATTCGGCAAGTAATCTCTTTCTCGAAGTTGGACCTACCTAACTGGATCTAATGAATGCCCTTGACTGTATAGATATTTTTGGCTCGGGTTTTGTTCTCATGTAAGTGAGAGTTGCGTGTATAGATATGTTTGACTTGGGTTTTGTTCTCATGTAAGTGAGAGTTGCGTGTATAGATATGTTTGACTTGGGTTTTGTTCTTATATAAATGAGAGTTGCGTGTATAGATATGTTTGGCTTGGGTTTTGTTCTTATATAAATGAGAGTTGTGTGTATAGATATATTTGGTCTCCTAATTTGCCTACATATATTTGACTGACATTGTACATTTATTTATGGCCATGTAAATGTCTAGATCTTTTTGACTAATTAAATGATCACATAATAATTGACCGGATTACTGTACAGATATTTCTGGCTAATCAACTGTACATTTGTTTTTAACGCCTTTGGAATGTATATATATTTATGCCCTTGACTGTACCTAGTTTTAACTTCGCCAGCACTCTAAGAGTGCTACCCGGTGTTTTTATTTTTATTTTATTCAAGTTGTTGTCCATAAACTTCGGATTTTTAATTATAATTCGCAAATTATCAAATGTTGTTCACGCACAATGTTGAGATGGGACCCAGATTCCTGAACTTGAGAGGCCATTGATCAAGCCACAAGGCTACCAAGGCTGTAGAATACAATATTCTTACAAAGAAAATTAACGAACTAAATAATACCTAAAGCCTAATTTGAATCTCATTTCATTAGCCAGGCTAGCACGCCGTTACACTTTTAAATTTTTATCGAGTCAGGTGTTAGTTGCGGAAGTCCACATGAAGTGAATCATGTATCGTTTTTAATTGAGAAATATAAAAATGAAACTCAATTGTTTTGAGATTGAATAATCATTAAGATAATTTCTAAGCGAGTATTAATTAATCCTAAATCCTAAAGTACGTTACTGTAAGAGCAACATAAAAAGTGATAGTAAGTTTGTTCACTATTTTCTGATTGCCCCCTTGAAGAGATCCCTTTAAGGGATAAGTTCGCCTTTGTACACCTGTTTATCTTATTACACCTATAAAATTAATGTGTTTTATGTACTTAGACATACATACCTACAGTTATCCTTTTCTTGTCTGACACTTTAACATCTTCATATTTGTCAGACAAAGACAAAACATAGATTGAGATGAGACTTGTTTTGAAAGGCAGATAAGCCCCCCCCCCCCTTGTAAGATGCAATAAGCTGCAAAGCAAAGTGCCCAGTCATAAGAATAATAACATTAAATTAAAAAAATTGAAAACTTCATAAGCTAAGAACTGCTTGACTGATTTTTACCAAACATAGCTAAGAACTTGAAAAAAGAAAAGAACCGCATCGAAAGCTGTGTCTGTGATATCTTAGCTGTCGTTTGACAGCTAAGATATCACAGACAGACTCACACATACACAAACATCAACGTCAAATTTAAAATGCCCCTCTTTTTGCGTCGGAGGTTAAAACACAGGTGAATAAGTAACAACTAACTGACAACCATGTTTATAATAAAGGAAGAAAGTTAATAGTGACCGTAAATCATGCAAACGTACACAAACAAATAACTCGAGAAAGACAAACGACACACGGCATATCGTGCTAGCCGCGCAGGTGCGAAACATAATAAATCCTTGCTAAGATCTGGCAAATATTCCGACTCATAAATTATCCAAAATAACAGGAAAAAGAATAAAAGATTTTTCATTCAATACCGGTTGCCATACAAACTACTGCACGGGCCGTATCATGACGTCTTCGCGCAATTCAATTCTGAAACAAAGTTGGATCGATCGCTGTCAGATCCGAAGTAGAAGTGTCAAAAATGACAGCTAAATGTAGCCAAAATCGGAATTGAATAAAATTAAGATATCACGGTAAGGCCCCAGTAGGCTTATTGTCTAACTCGCTCGCGATCGCCATCGTGTTCATTTTGACAGTTCTTGTATGAATGTGACAGCTAGCTGATTCCGATGCCAATTGTCGGCCCATACATGAACTGTCAAAATGAACACGATGGCGATTGCGAGCGAGTTAGACAATAAGCCCTGTGCCCAAGTTTTAAAAGCACATCACTCGAAAGTGATGCGATGCCTGATGATGCCTGGGCCATCGCCCACCACCAACACCACCACCACCATCACCATCGTGATCACTTTCCATCAGGTGACCCGTCTGCTCGTTTGCCCCCTCTTATAATAAAAAAAAAGTGCTAAAGATCTATGCATTGCTACAAAAATTGGTACAGCTCAAATAAAAGATTCTCCGCTACTTACGTGCAAGATAACCAAGCTTGTGCGAAATATATACGTTTTGCATGCAAGCCCTCCCACCACTACTGCCACACAAAACTCTGTTGTGCTCTAACTTTGAGAATGATCCCGTAGAGGGATCGAAACGCGCGTCAGTGTTTGTGTAGTGATAGGATTAATTAAGTTTGTGGGATTTGTGTGCGTTTTGTGTGGCAGTAGTGGTGGGAGGGCTTGCATGCAAAACGTATATATTTCGCACAAGCTTGGTTATCTAGCACGTAAGTAGCGGAGTAGCAAGGTAAATATTTTGTGTTCATTTAGAGCTGTTATTTTCTTTTAATCTACTAGTAGGTATATGTCAAATTTCACATGTGCTGAAAGAATCGGGCCTCAGGCCGTTTCTTTTTTCTTATATTTTCGCAGGTGTTATTTCTATTTAGTGTCAATAAAATTATTCTTTGTTCTAGTGTTCTAAGTCTAAAACTAGTGCCTACGCCAAATCTTGGGATTAGGTTATCAAAGCGGACCCCAAGCTCACTGAGCCGTGGCAAATGCCGGGAAACACGCTAGGAAGATGATTATTTTTTGTTCTAGTGTTAATTATAGGTACTTTTCATTTTTAATAGGTATAAGATTTTATTGATGAAGGCAGAAACTTCATCAAATCAAGGTTCAGATATAGAAAATATCTCCAGTAGGCTTATTGTCTAACTCGCTCGCAATCGCCATCGTGTTCATTTTGACAGTTCATGTATGGGCTGACAATTGGCATCGGAATCAGCTAGCTGTCACATTCATACAAGAACTGTCAAAATGAACACGATGGCGATTGCGAGCGAGTTAGACAATAAGCCAGCAGCACAGAAGCTTACAACAAAAATTAGTAATGCAACAAAATCTTGTTTATTTTTTACTTTTTCACACTATATCTCATGTTTTCATTAACACTTATACAATACAATACAATAAATAACTCTTTATTGAACACCAACATAGTAAGAGAGGATTTGGCGGCTAATTTACAAAATATATTTCACTAGCTGTTGCCAGCGACTTCGTCTGCAAAGAATTCGTTTATCGCTATCCCGCGGGAACTACGCAATTTTCCGGGATAAAAAGTAGCCTATGTGCTATTCCAGACTTTTCTCTATCTATGTGCCAAATTTCATCCAGATCCGTTAGGCCGTTCTGGCGTGATTGAGTAACAAATAAACATCCATCCATCCATCCATCCATCTATCCATCCATCCATCCATACTTTCGCATTTATAATATTAGTGAGATTTTAATTTTGGTTTGAGTACACAATGTTTTGTCTGCCAGCCTGCACGCAACACTCTCTTAACTTAAATATTCTCGTCAAGTTACATTGTGAAGAACTTGGCAAAAGTTATTTGAAGGCAAAATAAGTAATCACAACGCCGGCATGTAAAATTCAGAGTCATTTACATGCATTATTATGTCGTCAACTTGTTTGGAAACCGTGTCGCCAAGTCTCCCGTGAACGTGTACTCGTACGGCCAAGTCTTGGCACCATTTTTGATGTGAAAACTTCTTTAGAGGCGTTGGGCACTTTTTTGGACGGGTAAAAAATGTTTAACTCGCGTCAGACGTAAGAGAGAGAGAGAGAGAGAAACACGGAGGAGTAAGACGGAGGGAGTTAAGTACCAGAATATCAGGATCCTCTAAGAGTTTTTGAAATACGAATGAAGCTAGAAGTGTTCGATTTTTGAAGTGTACGTTGATTTCGTCGCTTTAACGAGTTTAACGTCTGTACGTTTGGCCTAGTGGTATAAGGTGTTGAATAACAGTGCGTTCTCTCAAGTGACCGCAGTTTGAATTTCTTTATTTTTTTTTCTTTTTGCGCGAGTGTGCGAGTGTGTAGTTTTCACTTCCTGCCGGCGCTCCCGAAGTGCTACTCGGTGGTTTTTTTTTTTGTATAAGAGGGGACAAACGAGCAGATGGGTCACCTGATGGAAAGTAATCACCATCGCCCATGGACACCCGCAAGACTTGGGGAATCACAGGTGCGTTGCCGACCTTTTGGCTTTTTTTGGTGGCGTTTTTGCGGGTAGGACCTCATTCACGGTTTTATTCGCTAATCCAACCAACCAAGCAGTGCTTGCGCTGCTGTCATCCGGCGTGGAGAGTAAAACATACATACATACATAAAGCGCGTCTTTATCCCTTACAGGGTAGACAGATCCTGAGGTAGCAAGACCAAGCCACGTTTAGCATGATTCTGGGCGTATAGGTGGAAAGGGGAATCGAAACAGTGATGGGTTGCTAGCCGCATCGCCTATAACATGATAACAACTTCACACACACCATTGAATTACTTCGCAGGTGTGTTGCAGCTTTCCTTCAGAAAAGCTCGTGGTAAATTTCGATTATTTTCAACTAGCTCCTGCCCGCGACTTCGTCCACGTAAATTTAGCAATTGACATGTTTATCGCTAACCTGCGGGAACTACCTATGCAATTTTCCGGGATAAAAAGTAGCCTATGTTGTCACGTTGTAAATAAATTAGGCCATTTTGATGGTGTACGGTATTTAATCTAACTAATATTATAAATGCGTAAGTATGGATGGATGGATAGATGGATGGATGGATGGATGTTTGTTTGTTTGTTACTCAATCACGCCAGAACAACCCAACGGATCTGGATGAAATTCGGCAAATAGATAGAGAAAAGTCTGGAATAGCAGATAGGCTACTTTTTATCCAGGAAAATTGCGTAGTTCCCGCAGGATAGCGATAAACGAATTCTTTGCAGACGCAGTCGCTGGCAACAGCTAGTAGGCTATAAATGAAGGCACCTAAAACAATAGGTACAATTTAAATGGAGAAAGGTACATTAAATAATAACTAGCAACAATACTACATTTGTAACGTTAAATACTCACAAACGTGCCTTCAGGAAACAATTCACACTGTTTAATATAATTGAATTTTGGAAATTTGGTACTTAGAACTGTAAACTTGAAACTGGACTTGAACTTGACAATAAATCAAGCAGAGCGACTACGCGCTGGGAAATCAGGAGAGCGAATCAATCAAAAACTGATGGATCCAAAAGACAGGAAATCACTTTGAATTTAAAATAGGAGCCGAATACTAAATGTTTCTTTTTAAAAAGTTAAGCCAAAAGGAAAAAGTTCATAACGAGCCGAAACAGCCTCGTTACAATGTTTCAATCTAGGGTACCATCTATCTCCGTTCCAAATTTTATCCAAATCCGTTCAGTCGTTTTAGCGTGAAGAAGGAACAAACATACACACTCACTCACATCGCCACATAGTTAAAAGCCATGGCAGCCTAGTGGATGCTAGTGGTTTGACCTGTGGCCTCTTAAGCAGAGGGTCGTGGGTTCGAATCCCGGGCTCGCACCTGTGACTTTTTCGGAATTTATGTGCGATATCTCATTTGAAATTTACCATGAGCTTTTCGGTCAAGGAAAATATCGTGAGAAAACCTGCACACAACTGCGAAGCAATTCAATGGTGTGTGTGAAGTTCCCAATCCGCACTGGGCCCGCGTGGGAACTATAGCCCAAGCCCTCTCATTCTGAGAGGAGGCCTGTGCCCAGCAGTGGGACGTATATAGGCTGGAGATGAATGAGATGAAATTTCAATTGTTACTTCGCTAAGTAATAAATTCCTGAAAGCAAAAAGTGTTAGCCGTTGGCTTCAGTTACGACCTTTAGCCTCTCATGCTGAGGTTCGTGGGTTTGAACCTGAGAGGTTTTCAGAATTTATTTACGAAATCCCATCTGAAATTTATCATGGCTTCATGAGGTTTTCTGTGAAAGAAAACATCGCGAAGAAACCTGCACACACCTGCTAATCAATTGAACGGTGTGTGTTAAGATTCTAATTCGCATTGGGCCAGCGTGGGAATTAAAGCCCAAACCCTCTCATTCTGAGAGCAGGGCTGTGCCAAGCTGTGGGAAGTAGGTGTATCTTAAATAGAGGTATTATCTATTTCTATACATATAATAAAGCTGAAGAGGGTCGAAAGTCTGTACATGGAAGATATTTAAAAATCCTTAGAATCGATAACAGAACACGTTTCAACAGTTTTTAGAATTTTTGTCTGTTTATCTGTTTAAGTATCTGTTTGTCTGTATATTTGTGCGCGCATCACGTGAAAACAGCTGAACGGATTTTGTTGGAAACTACTAATCTGTTGAGAAAATCACTGGCCAGTAGGCTTATTGTCTAACTCGCTCGCAATCGCCATCGTGTTCACTTTGACAGTTCTTGTATGAATGTGACAGCTAGCCGATTCCGATGCCAATTGTCAGCCCATACATGAACTGTCAAAATGAACACGATGGCGATTGTGAGCGAGTTAGACAATAAGCCTACAGGTTATAGGCTACTTTTTATCCCGGAAAATTGCACAGTTCCCGCGGGATAGCGATGATGTCGAAAATAGCAGCTGCCTAGAATCGCAACGTATATAAATATAGCTTCAGTTTCATAGAGGTGCACTATAAGGAGGGATTTTCAAAATTCCCACGGGATTTAATATCGCTTATTATAAAAAAATAAAAAATACCAATTAAATGTCAGAATAGAGGTGTTAAGTGCCTGTTCAAATATGCATAGCAATATGTGACTTTTGTCAATAAATGAAGTCTACGCGGACGAAGTCGCGGGCAAAAGCTAGTATAATATATGCGACAGGATACGGATATGGTATTGACAGAAACGCTAATAAAACTATCTATTTACTGAAAGCTTTTGTAATTGTCAGTAGCAATTGAAATTGTTAAATTGAGTGACCGGATAGCCTAAGGTTAGAACCTAACTGTAAAGCATGAGGTTTCGGGTTCGATCCCCGGTTGGGGCAAATATTATGTATTAAAGTTATGTATAAAAGTATTAAATTTGTTCTGTATGTTAATATAATTTAATATAAACTCATTCGCAAAAAAATGGGCATCGAAACTTTTTCATGGCACGTAGAATTGTAGCGGTTATTTTTCTTTTTTATTGTTTGAGACTTTGACTATTATAAAGAACAAACTCGATTGGGGTTACCGTATTTTTTATCAAAACGTATTCCATAAAAATAAAATAAAAGTGTTTTTTTTTTTTGCAAAGGTGTACACAGTTGGCTAGTTCGGTTGACCGGACAGTTATACTTAAGTAGGTGTATGTATTTGTTCATAAAGTATGTTTATCCGTTGTCCAATAGTAGTACTACAAGCTTTGCTTAGTTTGGGACTAAATCAGTTGGTGTCAATTGTCCCAAGATATTTTTTTATTTAGGCTTAGTATTCCTATGTTCTGAAATTTCTCCGCGAATAATTTTCGTAAACAGTGTCCACAAAACTTTAAATTGCTACATGTTATCAATCACACTACACAACATCAATTATTATTTAAAGTTGTACTAGTTTTTTATGCCCTGTCCTTTTGAATAATAAAATACGTAACAAAAAAAACCGGATTAACATATATACTATAATCATGTTTTGTCTCCCGAATTTTGAAAAATCGACGTATTTCTGTAACTTTGCCATAATTAAACTAGCATATACAAAGGTCAAAATATCAACGACCTAAAACACCCCTTTGCTGAAAAATGACGCAAAACTCATTAAAAAACTATGTTTTCCTTTTATGCTACTTTCTTATAACTACGTAATCCCAACTTTCAACAAAGAAAAAAGTTGCATAAACTTTTAAAAAACTCACCTTAAAAGCTACAACACTTTCATAAAATAGTCACTTTGGCACACACTAGTTGGCACTACACTGTTACTAATTAATTCTGCAATATTCGTAGATATAAGGGTAGATATAAGGGTAGATATAAGGGTATATGTAAGGGTGGGAACGACCGCCCTCCGTCGCGGTAGAATTGCTACTAACGCTTAGGGTAGCCGAACCCTCTTAACTGTTCAATCTGCACCTTTGAAGTTGGGAAATACATTTCTTGTCACGTTGTTTACCATGTATAAGTACCTACTCGGCTTTTAGGGCACATTTTTAAGTGTAAATAATTAAACGGTTCATGATAGTTTTTTTGGAGAAAATGAGGACAACTTTGCTACGTAAAAACGTTCTGTCAACGAGATAATTAGTTGTCACTGATTAAGACCTCTTTGAATATCTTCTAGAACCTTTTCGCAATCTTCTTCTTCTTCTTCTTCTTCTTCTTATTTGTGGCGTATCAAGTCGTTATAGCGACGACAACTTCGCCAATGTCAGGGTAAAATTTTCATAAAATAAAATCTTGTGACAAAATGTCGGCAACGTTGTACGGTAACACGGTCAAAGACCCCCCTCCCCCCCTGTCGGGCTCTTAGCCAACGGTCAATGATATCCCTCAGATACTGCCAGGAAATCATTAGCCGTTGCCCAGGGTGCACCGGAACAAGCACTGCTCTTCCCCCCGGACGGATCCAGAAACGAACCGCAGCTCTTGTTCACACGTGGAGGTAACCCGACTCGCACCCCCTTTTCGCAATCACTTGACTTGCCATTTTACGTTGCTCAGTGACATTTTATGACAAACAGCTATTTACAATTTAGAGAGATAAGTATTTAATAAATGCAATATCTACAAGTTACATACACCCCTTATTCACAAACGCTCTATAGGCTTCTACTAGCTTAGCAATCGTTTGTCCTTATCTGTGAATGGTAAATGTCAAAGTGACAAACAAGGACAAACCATTGCTATCAGATGTTATCAGAAGCCTGTTGAGCTTTTATGAATAAGGGGGAAAGTGCGTAGATTTTTTATTTTATTTTATTGTTCTAAAAACGACAATGAAAAATGCATATGAAAAGTTTTAAGGTTAATTGTTTTGATGTGTGGTATAATATTGGAAAATCTCTATAAGTACCTAATTTGTTAGCATAGCACCTTATTATATTCCTGCTTATGGTTTCTGTGTAGGAGTAACGTTGTTCTTTGACTTATTTGGTTAAAAACACATGAAACGCGAACTCCTGCCACATAAAGTCCAACTGTTGTTAGAGCGAGAGCTGGGGCACTACCATGACGTCTTAATGTGTTTCAGTACAGGGGCCTTACCATGACGTCCTAATTCCGACGCAGTTCATGTTTTAGCTGTCACTTTTAGTATGAATCTGACAGCACGCAAACCTAAACTGAAACGCATTAAGACGTCATGGTAAGGCCCCAGGTTCGCGCGCTGTCAGATCCATACTAAAAGTGACAGCTAAAACTTGAACTGAGACGGAATTAGGACGTCGGGGTGCGAGTCGGGTTACCTCCACGTGTGAACAAGAGCTGCGGTTCGTTTTCGGATCCGTCCGGGGGGAAGAGCAGTGCTTGGTCCGGTGCACCCTGGGCAACGGCTAATGATTTCCTGGCAGTATCTGAGGGATATCATTGACCGTTGGCTAAGAGCCCGACAGGGGGGGAGGGGGGTCTTTGACCGTGTTACCGTACAACGTTGCCGACATTTTGTCACAAGATTTTATAATTAAATTTTTTAACCCTGACATTGGCAAAGTTGTCGTCGCTATAACGACTTGTAATGCCAGAAACAAAAGAAGAAGATGAAGAAGAAGAAGAAGAAGAATTAGGACGTCATGGTAAGGCCCCTGTTAGTTAAATGTTGTTGTTCGGCAAGTGTTGCAACTGAAATTATGTACAATGCGTCTATTTTCTTATACGTCAAACTTCGTGTTTTGTTTGTTGTTGGGTTACGATCAGGGGCCTTACCATGACGTCTTAAGTGATTCAATTTCGACTCCGTTCAGGATTTAGCTGTCATCTTTAGTATGGATCTGACAGCGAGCGAACCTAAACTGAATCGGCATTGAATCGCATTAAGACGTCATGGTAAGGCCCCAGTATTGAACGTGGAGATTTTTCGCCGAAAGTGAGCTTCCGAAGGAAATAATTAGCCGAAAGTCCAAAGTCAAAAGTCAATTTTGTTCTCATTTGAAAGTTTTAATTGTTACCACTGTTAAAGAACTCCCCAATATAAGTTAAGTTCGGGATTTCCGCGTTAATTTTTAATAATATTTTAATTGTTTTCCTATGCTTATCGAAAGACAAAAACAATTTGGTGTTGTGATTCAAGAAATATTGATTAGTAGTAGCTAGCGTATTTTTTTACAATAACAGTGACACTCGTACATACAATACATAACACTTGAGACACAGGAACATTAAGTATCCTAGTACTGGGGCCTTACCATGACGTCTTAATGCGATTCAGTTTAGGTTCGCTCGCTATCAGATATATATTAAAAGTGACATCTAAAACTTGAACTGAGGCCCCAAGTAAGTAAAGTGTAAGTTGGTTATATCTGTCAATTATTGTGTAAAATAAATAAATATTCTATTCTATTGTATGGTCTATTCTCAATCGTCTTCAGCAGTGATCTCCTTTCCCCCACCAAATCCAAAACCTCTTCATTTGTTCTTCTCAAAGCAAAGGATAAGGTTAAGAGGGTGCATCCGTGCTGAGCTCACAACGTCGCATTTTTGGTGATTTTTTGCGATTATTTCACAGAAATTGAATAAAAGTATCAAATATCCGTCTGTAGTGCACTTCGTTTTTAGTGTATTAATGTGTCCAATGCAATGATTAATGGTGATGTACTTTTATTTTAGTATTAAAGGGATAAAATACTATATTTCTTTTAATAAGAAAATAAAAGTACATCACGATGAATTATTGCATTATACACATACTAAAAACCAAGTGCACTACAGACGGATATTTGATACTTTCATTCAATTTCTGTGAAATAATCGCAAAAAATCACCAAAAATGCGACGTTGCGAGCTGAGCACGGATGCACCCTCTTAATGTAGTGTCGTATCAGGAGCTCAAAGCAATGGCAGAGAAAAGAAATGAATGGCAACTACTCCACCGATAAGAACTGGGCTCTTAAATTTGAGAGATTCTATTGTATAAATCACGTCTTAGACTCAATCAGGGGCCTTACCAGGGGGTCTTAAATTCCGAATGACTATAATATTTTTGTAGCGGCGTGATCCAGCTACTCTGGATTTTCGATATTTTTAGCCAAAAGATGATGGGGTTGCAGTAAATTAACCAAGATGTTTCTCAGCCAGTAGAATACGAAAAAGTGCTTGTAATGATCAAAAAATATTTATACAAAAAAATAGGGAAAAAAGGGGAGAGGGAACAATGAGCCAATCCGTGAATGGCACGACACAAATCACATCACTTTCACACATTTGATTGGACGAAAAAAGCTCATTAGTTCAGGATCTATCCGTAGGGGGCGCTTCTGTCGATTGTGTCAAGTAGGATGAACTTTGACTCCAAACAATTTTGGTTTTTTTTTTTTTTTTTTTTTATGTGAATAGGAAGGAAAACGAGCAAGTGGGTCACCTGATGGTAAGCGATCACCACTGCCCATAGACACCCGCAACCCCGGAGGGATTGCAGATGCGTTGCCAACCTAGAGGACTTAGATGAAATGCCTCTTGTGCCCGTAATTTCCCCGGCTGTCTTACACTCCACACCGGAACACAGCAGCGCAAGCACTGCTGCTTGGCGGCAGGATTAGCGAGTAAGATGGTGGTAGCGATCCGGACGGACCTTTCACAAGGCCCTACCACCCGCAAGTTAATGTTGGATGTAAGATTCTACTCCTTTACCTTTAAGTTTTTATAACTGTATTCTGCTGTTTGTCCATGTCTCTTCTATTCCGTGACGTCTAAGCGAGAGTACACGCTATCCAAAACTTAACGTATTTTTATTTAATTTTATCAGTTAATGTAATGTTAACTGTTACGATTAAAGCTCGCAGATACCCGGCTTTAGGAAGCAAACTTAGGAACCAACTGTGCCTACAAAATGGTTGACACATCCGAGCTAAGTTTTTAAATATTTATAACAGCCCAAATTCCCAGTGAGCTGAGAATCCATTAATAGTTAAAGAAGCGGCTACGGTTATAACATTTTAATGCGAAATGGTATCGTTTGCTCTCAATTCGCCTTTCAAAGCAATGTTTAGAATTATTTATTATTACGTTTTAGTATTCATTCCATGCGAAATCCTTCGATCTTTAAGGACACGTTTAGGCGTAGTGTATAACGATTTTCCACTGAATAAATTCTGAAACTACATACTTACGGAGTACAAAGTGGAAAAATTTGGGCCGGTACATCCTGGGCAGCAGATCAACTAATACAGGTTGAATTTTAAGTTGTAAATTTAAAAATGTAATTTTTTTTGATAGTTTTATGAGCCTGACTAAAAAGCCGTGGTAGCCTAGTGGTTTGACCTGTGGCCTCTCAAGCAGAGCGTCGTGGGTTCAAATCCCGGGCTCGCACCTCTGAGTTTTTCGGAACTTATGTGCGAAAATTACATTTGTAATTTGCCATGAGCTTTTCGATGAAGGAAAACATCGTGAGGAAACCTGCACACATCTGCGAAGAAATTCAATGGTGTGTGTTAAGTTCCCAATCCGCACTGGGCGCGCGTGGGAACTATAGCCCAAACCCTCCAATACACGGAGGAGGCCTATGCCATGAGGCACGCCGAATTACGCGACAATTTAATAAATAAAAAAATAAATAAACGACAATAACAACAACAACAACATGTACTTACAGAAATTGTAGCGAATTCGGAATAAAAAGGCTTATAAAAAAAAAATGAGCCTGACTCACCGTGACGACCACCGTGACCGTGACTGACCGTGACGTCTTAATGTGGTTCGATTCTGACTCAGTTCAGGTTTTAGCTGTCATTTTAGTATGGATCTGACAGCGAGCGAACCTAAACTGAATCGGAATTGAATCGCATTATAATAACGATTGGATGACCTGGTTTTTGAGCTAGCAGCATAAGATAGCCGAAAACTATACGAATTGGGATAAAGTAATAATGTAAAATAAAAAAAAAGATATCTTTCCTTTTAATTTGTCCTGTCATCCCTGTGCTCAACAGTGGGACGTATATTGGCGGAGACGATGAGTTTTGACCCGTGACTTCGCTCTCGTGAACCTTTAGAGGAAAATCAAGGACTCTACAGTATTCCCTTGAGTTAACAAAAAAAAGTGGAAAGTGTATAATATATAATGTGATGCCATTGCGGTGCTCGGACGGTTACTTGCAACTCGTCAGGTTGTATGAATTAGATGCATGCTACGCCGCGCGTAGCGCTCCTAAGCTACGCCGTAGAAGCGTAGCACTGTCTACGAATTAATATTTATGAAGCGAGCCACATCAACGGCTTGAATTTCATTTATTTTATTCAACTGGAATAGAACAGAACAAAACAGAATTGTGTTTTGAGGTTAAATTTACATTGTATTGAATCCTTTCAACTACTTACTTAATAATAAGATTTAGTTTTATGATTATTTTTTTATTAACTACTGTGCCCTTACAGATTAAATGTTTGAAACTGCATGTATACAATAATATAAGATTACTGATGTTCTTATTTAAGTTACCTGAGTAAAATATGTATATATATTTTCTCAAGCATGCTCGGAAATGTACGCGTTAATGTCGCGAAATGAAGCCAAGAAGTTTTACATTTACGGCCTCGGCCAAGAAGTAATGTGGCGCGGTCGGCGGGTGCGGCGGCGCGGTGCGGCGGCGCGGTGGCGGGTGTGCGGTTAAACATGGCGCGAGCAATAGTTTGTTCAAATGGCATGTTTCAAAAATTAAAAATGCGGCTAATTAAATAATTTTTACTTGATTTCCTCGCATCGCTTGAGAAAACCACTATACAATCCTCGGCCGGAAACAGGTATCCTTTATCCTTTTTAGGACTCGCTTTATCCGGCCTCGTCTACGACTCGGCCGTGTACCCCAATCTCGTCCGGCCTCTGCAGTAATGTACTATTTTTTCATTCAAGCTCTCTGTAACAATATTTAATTTATGTAGGTAATAAAAAAAATGTTTAAGTTGAGTTTGATTTTGAAATATGAAACGGCTAACTCACGTATAAAAGTCTAGTGACCGACTTGTTTCGGACTAGTTCGTAGTCCTTCCTCATGCAGCTCATATTTTGTGAGTATGTTTGTTGCTCCTTCATACTATAATGGCTGGACGGGTTTGGATGCATTTTGCTAACATAATTAATATTTAGTCAGAAATCTATGAATTAACACATACACACACCAATTTTCCAACGGGGACGGGATACGCAAATATTAATCCCGGAATGTCAACAACTGAGTCTAGAGACATAACATTCAGCTCGGATTATCTTAATAAAGATTTACTTTTGGAGATTCCAATGGAATCTTTATTAGGTAATTCCCAAGGGAATTCAGTGAAGTCCCAGAATTCCAACTGCCACGTGTAAATGTAAAACCGCGGGTGAAAGTTAGTGTAACATAATTTCAAACCAATTAATTTTCGCGTCGCAATTACCTACTTGAGCATTACCATACAAGGACGGCTGCTCTAAACTAGTTTCAAGTATCTCAGTTTTGATCAATTTTACAGGAGAGCGAAAAAACGTAAATATGATTTTCGCTGCTTAATACATCCAAAGACGATTAAAAAACAATACCATGGTATTAAATATTATACAGATAGTTTCATGTGCAGTTTTTTTTATTTATTTGTGTGGCTTGTTTATTTAGAAAGGGCGAAAATTGTTTTCTGCTTAGAACGCACATCAAAAATTGAAATAAGTTTCTACATAAGAACAAAGTGTCTTTGCTTTCAGTTTATAGGTTTTTTTACATTGCAATGTTAGAATGACACAACTTTATATTATAAGGTTATAATTAATTTTATTTCTGTTTTATTACAAAACGCTCATCTTAAGTAGTGTAGAACTCAATTTTCAACTAAGTAGGTTTAGGTGATTGAAATTAAACTTATAAAACAAAAAAAATATTGGTTCTCGCCCACAGGTTGTAATTTGTAAATCCCTCGGGAAATGTGCCATTTTTAGGGTTCCGTACCTCAAAAGGAAAAAATGGAACCCTTATAGGATGACTTTGTTGTCCGTCCGTCCGTCCGTCTGTCTGTCAAGACCCTTTTTCTCAGGAACGCGTAGAGGTATCAAGCTGAAATTTATATCAAATACTCAGGTTCACTGCCCCTTAGAGCTGTGAAAAAATCAAACTTCTAAGCTAACGCAATCAAAAGATACAACCGTTTATGCCGCAAATTTCCGCAACTCTCAAGGGAATCACATTCTACAGGGTACTTTCCGTGAACGCAGAATCTTGAAATTTGGTATGAAGGTAGGTCTTATAGCACAGATTAAGAAATAATTGCGAAAACCGTAAATATGTATGTCTGTCTGTATATATTAGTGATCAATATAAAGTGACCACCACACTGCGTACATTTTGCTTTGGAGCAGGGCCAGGCCCCTCTTCTCCACTGGGCACTATGGGCACGTGCCCAGGGCCCCGCGATCGAATGGGGCCCCCTAGTTCCTGCCAGATTACCAAATGATAACCGATATTTAGGTCATAGGGGCCCCATGATCCTAATGTGCCCAGGGCCTCAAATAGTTTAAAGACGGCACTGAGCAGGGCTCTGCTTACTCTGATTAATAGATATTTATAGATAATGATACGGAACCCTCGGTGCGCGAGTCCGACTCCCACTTGGTCGGTTTTTAGGGGTAAACAGAAGCTTTCATCGTAAATAAGATCAATCTATGTCTTGTCTTTTCTCTTCTAAATAATACAAATTAAATCCGGAAACTTTTTATCCCTGAAAATTAAATAGCTCCTGTGGTATCACAACAAACGAAACCTTTACTGACGAAGTTGTTAGCTTCGTTGTGAGGTTCGATGTCACAACTGAGCTGTTTCTAAATATACAAAAAAAGTAAAAAGGTAAAATATTGAGATACTTGAAATTAGCTTAGAGCAGCTGAGAGACTTGACAAAATAACTAATTACCTAATAACTCGCGAATAAACAAACTTCAAACGCGAATTTAGCCTCTTACAACCTTTAATAGAGACACGTAATTAATTCTTATGACTACCTAACTAATAATTATTAATTAATTAATAGACGTAGTGTCTAGACCTTCAGTGAAGTTTGGTGGTAAACAAGTAGAGGAAGGAGTCGAAGAGAGTGGAAATATAGAAAAAAAAACACCGGGTAGCTCTCCGAGAGGTCCGGCAAAAGTGAAAACTACCTACACAAAGAAAAAGAAAAAAAAACTGTTTCTACACGACATTCGAACTGCGGTCACTTGAGAGAACGCACTATTATTCCACACCTTATACCACTAGGGCAAATACGTTAATGAAGCGAAGAAATTAACGTACACTTCAGAAATCGAACGCGACTCTAGCTTCATTCGTATCTCAAAATAAGCTCTTAGAGGATTCAGTATGCTTAGTGTCGGTTATCGGTCACAAAATACGTCTCGAACGAGTTCGCGTTAAAATGTCAAATACTATGAAAACAGTTTGTTGCCGTTTCGATCCGCAAGTGGCGCTGCCAATTATTCCATAGTAATTGAGACGTGTACGTGAACACGTTCGAGACGGTTTTTATATGCGAAAACTTACACTAGCTAGAGGCTGAGATCCTAGACGTACGTCTACGTCTTACGTCTGACGCGAGTTTAACATTTTTTACCCACCCCAAAAAGTGGTCAACGCGGCTAAAGAAGTTTTCCCTTAAAAAAAATACATAATATTAACACTCTATTTGGTTATTTACTCTCTATAATAAGTAAAAAGACATGTGTCAAGAGAAAATGTTTGATTGTTTGTTTGCATCGAATAGTCTCCGGAACGATTTGGTTTTTTTTTTCATTATTATTAATCCTACATTATCCTTGATGAATTTAGGCTATATTTTAATTCTACGCGGACAAAGCAGCGAGCTAACAGCTAGTGTTTTGATACACACATACACACAAATCAAATCTCGTCTTTGTCCCTCATGGGATATACAGAGCCTAAGGTGACAAGACCTACAGGCCACGTTTAGCAAGATTGTGGGCGTATAGATGGAAGTGAATCAAAATAGTGATGGGTTTCTAGCCGCATCGCCTATAACATACGTCATTCCAGTATGATTTTCGGCCATGCCCTCGATGGGCTTTTACCATCTGCGCGGGAAGAGAAGCAACTGGTACATTCTATGTTTTTTCTTTGCTCCCAGAACAGCACGGAAGATGGAGGTGTTTTGATAAAATTATATTAAACAAATAGACTTATTTCCAGGTAACATCAATATTCAAGATCTCGCAAGAAACTGTCTCGAATAAAATTAGGTCAACCCTCCGAGAGTACATTTTCAGTTCTGTCGAAATGAAAAATAGATTGTCACCAATACTCCAATATACGAATTTAGCCTAAGTTATTGCCTGCCTCGTAGAATACACTTTTAGGGTTCCGTATCATATATAAATACTGCGCAGAGAGACGTAGTACCTAAACCGGAGTGATTTTGATAATTTTGGGGCCACTTTGATAGTTTTATATAGTTTTATTTTATTTTATATTTTTTATAGTTTTATACAGGAACTTTCGAAACGTTTAGTGCTGGCCACAGGAGACCCTAGGGCTGGCGCTTACCTCTCTCAAAGGTTTGGAATAGCAGTTCAGAGAGGCAACGCGGCCAGCGTTTTGGGGTCGATGCCTGTGGCCGAAAATTTTGACGACGTATTTATTTTATAGTTTAATAATTAGTAGTAGTTCTAGTTTTAGTATTAGTCTGTTTTCATATCACCTTATGTAACTACACAGTTATAATACAATAAAGTTTTCCTAATAAAAAAAAAATAAAAAAAAATTATAAAATTACTAGCTGTTGCCAGCGACTTCGTCTGCAAAGAATTCGTTTATCGCTATCCCGCGGGAACTACGCAATTTTCCGGGATAAAAAGTAGCCTATGTGCTATTCCAGACTTTTCTCTATCTATGTGCCGAATTTCATCCAGATCCGTTGGGACGTTCTGGCGTGATTGAGTAACAAACAAACATCCATCCATCCATCCATACTTTCGCATTTATAATATTAGTTAGACTAGCGACCCGCCCCGGCTTCGCACGGTATATTCACTCTATCTAATAAAATAACAGCATCAAAATCCGTTGCGTAGTTTTAAAGATTTAAGCATACATAGGGACATAGGGACATAGGGACAGAGAAAGCCACTTTGTTTTATACTATGTATACTAATGTCTGTCTGTTCGTGTAAACTAGAAAACCGTTTAAGTAATAGATTTTCAGGGTAAGTACATACTAAAATCCGTAAAGTTTACAATGTATAATGCGTTAAAATACACAATAGTTCAAAATCCTACTACTATTATAAAGGCGAAAGTTTGTAAGTATGGATGTATGGATGTTTGTTACTCTTTCACGCCAGTACGGCTTAACGGATCTGGATAAAATTTGGAACAGACATAGTTTATGATTTGGAATAACACATAAGCTACTTTTTATCCCGGAAAATTGCGTAGTTCCCGCGGGATAGCGATAAACGAATTCTTTGCAGACGAAGTCGCGGGCAACAGCTAGTATACTTATAATGTGATTTATTTAGGATTGTATAACTAGAATTTTATAGAAATTATAAATTAAACCTAACCTAACCTAAACCAATTTATAGATTACACTACAAAAAAAGTTCAGCTATCTATACAATTTTCATTCTTACCTGTCCTATTTAGTAAACAAAATTCTAACCTCAATATGCATTTTTTTGTAAAGAATAAGGTGTATTACGTTATCAAATAAACCTGAGGTAATATTTTGTACATAATTTTGCTGATATTTTATCTTCAGTTAATTTATTTACGATGAAATAGTTAAAAAATAACAAAAATGAGACGTTTTGAGGTTAGAATTTTGTTTACCAAATAGGACAGGTAAGAATGAAAATGGTATAATAGTTTCGCAGAAAATGGCATAGAATATTTTGAACTATTATGCATTTTATCCCGTCATACATTTTAAAATTTATGTATCCTGATCCGCGCCTAGATTTTCATGCTATTTTCACCAATAGATAGATTGATTCACAAGGAAACTTTAGGCATAAAATTAATTAAATTTTGCGGGTGGTAGGGCCTTGTGCAAATCCGTCCGGATCGCTACCACCATCTTACTCGCTAATCCTGCCGCTAAGCAGCAGTGCTTGCTCTGCTGTGTTCCGGTGTGGAGAGTAAGACAGCCGGAGAAATTACGGGCACAAGAGGCATTTCATCTAAGTCCTCTAGGTTGGCAACGCATCTGCAATCCTTCCGGGGTTGCGGGTGTCTATGGGCAGTGGTGATCGCTTACCATCAGGTGACCCACTTGCTCGTTTCCCTTCCTATTCACATAAAAAAAAAAACTAACGGTTGCGCGGCGACTCTGTCTACTTATTTATTTATTTATTTAATGCAATTCACATGGCATAGAAAAAATTAGAAAAATATTTGAACTCGCTTATTGTTATCCCGCGGGAACTATTCAATTTTCTAGAATAAAAACTATCCTATGTCCTTCCCCGGGACTAAAACTATCACTGTACCGAATTTCATTCAAATCGGTTCAGCGGTTTAAGCGTGAAAGCGTAACTGACAGACATATAATACAGACAGACAGAGTTATTTTCGCATTTATAATTATTAGTAGGTACGACGAATTAGTAGTCGACGGGTATTTAAAATGGACCTTTAGAGGCTGACAACACCTAATTTTGTTGAAATTGGTGTTATTTAAGCACTTTTTTAAGAAAAACTACACATTAAAAAAATACAAAAAATATATATGTTAATTTTCATCATATTTCAAAGACACTAGACGGACTCGATACATAATTGAACAAAATCGGCTCGATAGAAAATAATTGCAAAGATTGGTCTTAAAATTTCACTAAACGGTTCTGTCTTTATTTATTTTGTTCGACGTATGGGTCTGCAATAAAAACATGAAGTCAACATATTCATACCTAAACGGCTAACGAGTTAACGAATTATTTGTTGATTTTAGACGCGAGCCAAGCTGCCGGAATAGTTTCTTATCTTTCACTAACACGCACGCAAACCGTATGTATGAAGAGTGGCACTGCTCAAGGTCATTTGCTGTTGACAGCGCCCCCTGCTTCAAAGTCGGCTCATCATCATCTTAAATTTAAGAGCTAGGCTCTTGTCGGTGGAGCAATTTCCATGTGGTCCTTTCCAGGGCCTTTTCTTTGACTTCCTGATACGACACGACTTATACTCTCACTTTCACCTGTAGGCCTTATTTATCTAACTCGCTCGCAATCGCCATCGTGTTCATTTTGACAGTTCTTGTATGAATATGACAGCTGGCTGATTCCGATGCCAATTGTCAGCCCAGACATGAACTGTCAAAACACGATGGCGATTGCGAGCGAGTTAGACAATAAGCCTACTGGTCCATAAATAATGTTCTTCTAGGCCTTCTTTTCTTACGCTTCCCTTCAACCTCGAAGTCGGCTAAAGTACCTGTTAGAACCCTCTCAACTTCTGAATGTGATTAAGCAATAATTATAGCAAGTTGTTGTTATTTGTTGGTAAACAACTCCCCGGCAATAATATTTACGATGTTTAATAATACATTTAACCTTGGTTGGTAAATATTGGAATCGTGGAACGTGTAAATTACACTAAACTTAGAGTAAATAAATTTAATAGACTGTAAACTGAAAGAGGTCTTTTGTGTCGGTTGATTTGAAAACAATGTTCTAAGGTGAACAGTGTTCCAATTTGATTCCTAGCTGTTGAATTTCTAAACGACACTAAAAATTAGAATACAGAAAAATCCAAACAGTAAAGATATGGCCGGGAATCGAACCCGAATCCTCAACATTCCGTGACGCGTGCTATACCGGTATACCGCTTACACAACCCATAGCCATAGCTTTACTTTTCGGATTTTTTATGTGCTCTAATTTTCAGTATCGTTTAGAAATTTAATTTCTGCCGATGAAACCGTAAAAGTAAACAAAAAAATCAGAAAGTGAAATTCTTGATTTATTTGATAGTTCCTAGCTATTTACCCGCGACTTCATTCGTGCAGATTTTTTTTTAATGGTGCTCCTCAAACCTCCTTAATGCGGTCCTGTTGCCAAATCCTTTCGGATGGCTACGACGTAAAAAATGTTGTGTTGGTGTGAGCTGGGGCCGTACCATGACGTCTTAATGCGTTTCAGTTTAAGCGCGCTCGCTGTCAGATTCATACTAAAAGTGACAGCTAAAACTTGAACTGCGTCGGAATTAGGACGTCATGGTAAGGCCCCTGTGCGTTGATCGATCAGCCAGTGACGATCCTTTTATATTTCACGCCCCCCCCCGGGCCGTAAGAAGCAATTTACCCCCGCCACACGAGCTGAAACTTCCACTTCCTAGCCAGACGACGTAAAATTGTTTACACACCTCTGACGGTATAAAGAAAGCCTCAGGTCGCATGTTTATCGCCCTCGCCTTGGACTCATGCGACAAGTCAAAGCGATCTGAGACATTCTTTATTTCACCACCCTCGGAATGTACTAATGCATAAATAGTGGTCAATTTCAACAAGACGCATTTTTTGTATCATTTCGGTGTGATTCCTTATATCTGTTTTTTTTTTAGATTTTTAAATGCCAACTTTAGACTATTTTGTAAGACATATCTGAAAGGGAACCTGAAATCTTAAATAGTTTTCGAGATATTAGAGGTCAAATTTCTAAACACACAATCTAAATATAAAAGAAGAAACTGACTGACTGACTGACTGACAGCACGCACAGCCCAAACCGCTGGTTCTAGAGATTCCACATTTGACACGTAGGTTCCTTATAAGGTCTAGGGGTGCACTAAGAAAGGATTTTTCAAAATTCGACCTCTAAAGGGGTTAAATGGGGGTCCAAAGTTTGTATGGAGAAACAAGATTAGTTAGACTATTTTATTCGAAACTTCACAGGAGTAATCCTAACAATAAATGAGTAAACACCTGTTTCAGGTTTTTTGAAAATTCAACCCCTAAAAGGGGATAGGGGGTTACAAAGTCTGAAAATCAACGTGGGTAGTATTGTTTGTACGGTTTATCGGGTCGCTGATTACGAGAACAACAACACACATACCTACCTGACACACACACACACACACACACACACACAAATTTCCACGGGAACGGGAAAAAAGGGGATTTATTATATTCGATTCCGAGTGACCCTATCTAAAATTTCGTACACAAGTAGATGATTACAAAACTAAGAAAATAATTTCAGGATTTTTGGAAATTCTCACGGGATAAGGAAAAAACGGGATTTATATATTCAGTTCAACGAAATCCTATGAACTATAATTACTAGACTTCAAATTTGGCATGGAAGTAGGTGATTATAATAGTAAAAAACAGTTTTAGATAAGAAAAAAACGAGATTTATATTCAGATCTACGGGATTGATTTTTCGTTTTAATGATCGTAGAAAACTGAAATTTGGCCTTCAGGTTCCTTGGGGAGTATAGGGGAGCACTACCGAAAGGATTTCCCAAAATTCTGACGGAAATGAACGGGAAAGAACGGGATTTTTTGTTATACTGCAGTGCAGATTGTAGAAGGCTGAAATTCGACATGTAGGTTGCTTGGGGAGTGTAGAGAAGCATTTAGAGAGGACTTTCCAAAATTGCCACGGGAACGGGAAAAACTGGATTTTTCGTTTTACTGGTCGTAGAAAGCTGAAACTTGGCATGTAGGTTGCTTGATGAGTGTAGGGAAGCACTAAGAGACAATTTCCTGAAATTCCCACGGGAACGGGAAAAACGGGACTTTTCGTTTTACTGGTTGTAGAAAGCTGAAATTCGAAATGTAGGTTGCTTGGGGAGTGTAGAGAAGTATTAAGAGAGGACTTTCCAAAATTCCCACGGGAACGGGAAAAAACGGGATTTTTCGTCTTATTCGTCGTAGAAAGCTGAAACTTGGCATGTAGGTTGCTTGAAGAGTGTAGAGAAGCTATAAAAGATCATTTTTCAAAATTCCCACGGGAACGGGAAAACGGAACTTGTCGTTTTACTGGTTGTAGAACGCTGAAATTCGGCATTTAGGTTATTTGGAGAGTATAAAGAAGCATTAAGAGAGAAATTTCCAAAATTCCCACGGGAACGGGAAAAAACGGGATTTTTCGTTTTACTGGCCGTATAAAGCTGAAATTTGGCAAGTGGGTTCTTTGGGGAGTGTAGGGAGCACTAAGAGAGCAAATTTCGAAATACTCCTGGTACACACAAGCAAAGCCGTGGCCAAAAGCTATTTGTCAATAAATGAAGTCTACGCGGACGAAGTCGCGGGAAAAAGCTAGTAGAATGATAAATGTACACCGGAATGAAAGATAAGTTCCAATGGAATGATAAATGTACACCGGGATTATAATATCAGCCCACTAGAATGATATTTAGACCACCGGAATGAAAGTAAAAAATAGGGTTCCATAATCAAATCATTTTGTATTATATGATTCCCGAACTAACTCCCGATAACCTGCTGCTGTAGGAATCAGTCACAGATTTACAATTACTATCGAGTACTTATTAAGTGCGAGTTGCAGAAAGTTACATCTATTTTTTTTAAAACCCTTTTTGTAACGTTCCCTGGCCTAAACAAAGCCCATACAAAAAGCCTAAACATTATCTAAAAACGCGCTGGTACAATACTAATACTATACCAAAAACCGCATCGCAATTGGGTTAGTATTTCATTTTAGAAAATATGCTACGGACCCTTTCATAATACTAAAGTGAAGTTACATTTCATTTTACTACACCGGAAACACCGGAATAAAAATGTTGGAATGAGAAACTCGACATAAAAATAAATATTAAAGGAAGGGTAAGAGTCGTGTTGTTAAACTAATCAAACTCTTGAAATTAGGACTATATTTTACGTGACATATATAAATTACAAACAAAAGCGATACAAAACACAAAACTATGACTAACTCCGGAATGATTTTTATTTTGTCCCCACACCATGGCGATGATAAAAAAATAAAATTTACTCGAAAACGTTTCACAGTAACACACGTCCAATCTCGCTGAGCGCTGCAGTTTGACTATTGCTCGGAGTGCGCGAGAGACGGGGGGCTTAAGGGATCAAACTCGGGAAATAAATCGTTCCCAAAATTTGCCCGCGGAATGAGAGCGTGTCTCCGGACAAATGTATATGCACATATTTATTCAGAGGTTTACAAATGAGGTAAAAATCAGGTGATGTGCTTTTTTTGTTACCTGATTATATGGTAATAAAATAAAGGTAAAAGAAAAATATTGTCACGCATAGTATCCGAATTATCCGGCATTTTGTAACTAAAA
Source organism: Pandemis heparana (assembly GCA_963854515.1). Classification (NCBI taxonomy): domain Eukaryota; kingdom Metazoa; phylum Arthropoda; class Insecta; order Lepidoptera; family Tortricidae; genus Pandemis; species Pandemis heparana. The sequence goes on from OY978028.1 coordinate 8,983,950, forward strand.
CCGGCTCCGGGACAACCCACCTTGGTGAGAAATATGGTCTAAATATATTTTTTTAAATGATTAAATAACATAATATTATTATTTTAATTTTTGCTGTTGCCCGAGGTAGATAATAGGGGGCTGTTTCCTAAAAAAATAGTTCTACATTATCAAAGTTTTCTGCACCTGCGTTTTCAGTCTTGCCATCAAAATTTACTGCTTGGGAAATTGACCCATAGGCTTTTTTTCACAACCCTCACGCATAACTGTGTAAGTTTTAATTAATCTAGTTGAGATACAAAAGGATTCAAAACATGCAAATGCGGCGCCATTTTGGATTGTGTTTAAAGCAGCTGTCGTGTGGTAGCAAAAGCCGTAGTGTGCTTTGTATTGCATATCGCACCGGAATTCGGTATAATTGGACTACAACCACGGATGAATTAACCAATAGACCACCGCCGTATTGCTCGCCAATCCTGTGGTCTAGTAATCCCGGTGGCGTAAAGAGCAAGACATATATATTATATTATCACGTCTTTATCAAGGGATAAAGGATAAGATAATAAGATAAAGGACAAAAGATAAGGATAAGGATAAGGACAGGGATAAGGGGTAAGGACGGGGTAGACAGAGCAGCAACAAAAACATAAGGTCACGTTTAGCATGACTGTGGACGTATAGGTGGAAAAGGGAATAAAAATAGTGCTGGGTTGCTAGCCGCATCGCCTATAACATGGTTCCTAAGATTTTTTTAAAAGCATGACAGCTGGTGAAGTTACTGGCACATGAGGTATTCTGCAATTCTCTGGTTTATCAGATGTTAAGCTACCATCAGGTGATCCACTTGCTCGTTTGCCTTAATTGTCGTATAAAAATCAGGTCATTATTAAGGTTCCGTAGTCCACAAGGAACCCTTATAGTCTGTCTTAACGGCTTAGCTTTGAGATTCTTTGTACAGTCGCCATCAAATATATAGTAGCGGGCGAGGTCCTGAAATATTTAGAAGCAGCATTAAGTTTCAATAATATGGTTACACTAGATAAGGTTAGTAACATCAGAACACGCAATTCGTCATAAACATAAGAAGAGCGACTTTTCAATAAATTCTGAGCGTTCATTAAGGTGAAAATATCGGGATGCACAGATCGTCAGAGGTATCGATGCATTCAGAATGATCATTAAAATCTGAAAAATTGTGGATATTTTAATCTATCTATATTTTAAATTTCATCAAGATCTGTTCAGCCGTTGTGGCGCGAAAGAGTGACAAACATCCATACTCACAAATTTTCGCATTTATAATATTACTATTGCTTACAACTTCAGCTGCAAATAATTCGTTTATCGCTATCCCGCGGGAATTTTCCGGGATAAAAAGTAGCCTATGTGCTATTCCAGACATTTCTCTACCTATGTGCCGAATTTCATTCAGATTCGTTGGGCCGTTCTGACGTGATTGAGTAACAAACAAACATCCATCCATCCATCCATCCATCCATACTTTCGCGTTTATAATATTAGTTAGATTACATCTATACATATAATAAAATTGTAATACATACATACGTACAAACCGTCACGCCTCTTTTCCACAGGGGTAGGCAGAGACTACTTTGTTCCACTTGCTACGATCCTGAAATACCTCTTTCGCTTCATCCACATTCATCAATCTCTTCAAACATGCTCGTCGGTTTCGGGTACTCTTGACCTGGCATTTTTCCAAAACGTCTTCAATTTGATCACGGAACGTCCGTCTAGGCCTTCCCTTCCCAACGCATCCGTTCACACTTCCCATATAAATCTGTTTAGTTAATCTTCTTTCATCCATCCTCTTTACGTGACCAAACTATTCCTTATTCTATCTTTCAGTGATACACCTTCCATACTTCTTAACGCTCTCATTTCTACTGCATTTACTCTACTTTTATGCTTCTTTTGCCATACGCAACTTTCGCTACCGTACATTAGTGTTGGAACGAGCACCCTCTATGAACAGCCAGACGCGCCTTTTTTGACACCTTCTCACTGCTCACAAAGGCGCGCGGCGCTCCATTGACCATGTTTCCTGCATTCACTCTTCTTTCAATATCTCTTTCACGCTTTCCATCTGTCGTAAAAGCCGAGCCCAGATATACAAACTCTTTTACCTGTTCTACTTTCTCACCCGCAATCATATTCTCACATTCTGTCATGCTATCGTCTTTTTCGAACACCATAGCTTTCGTCTTGCTCATATTAACTTTCATACCTTTCCTTTCTAATGCCCAATTAGTTAGATTAGTAGGATTAAAACAAACTCTACTGGTTATATGCTCGTTGAAAGCACTACAATCGGCACAGTGTGGTCGCAGAGAGATGCTTTGTGAGTTGATTTCAGCTTTGCAGAATCACTGGTCATCGGTCACCGTTCAGCCGTTCTAGCGTGAAAGAGTAACATACATCCGTACATCCTCACAATACTTTCGCATTTATAATATTAGTAGGATGACTAGCTGTTGCCAGCGACTTCGTCTGCAAATAAATCGTTTATCACTATCCCGCGAGAAAAAAAGTAACCTATGTGCTATCACTATTTCAATCCTAAGTCATGTTATAGGCGTTGAGCTAGCAACCCATCACTATTTGAATCCTAAGTCATGTTATAGGCGTTGAGCTAGCAACCCATCACTATTTGAATCCTAAGTCACGTTATAGGCGTTGAGCTAGCAACCCATCACTATTTGAATCCTAAGTCATGTTATAGGCGTTGAGCTAGCAACCCATCACTATTTCAATCCTAAGTCATGTTATAGGCGTTGAGCTAGCAACCCATCACTATTTGAATCCTAAGTCATGTTATAGGCGTTGAGCTAGCAACCCATCACTATTTGAATCCTAAGTCATGTTATAGGCGTTGAGCTAGCAACCCATCACTATTTCAATCCTAAGTCATGTTATAGGCGTTGAGCTAGCAACCCATCACTATTTGAATCCTAAGTCATGTTATAGGCGTTGAGCTAGCAACCCATCACTATTTGAATCCTAAGTCATGTTATAGGCGTTGAGCTAGCAACCCATCACTATTATAATTCCCCTCCACCTTTCCGCCCACGATCATGCTAAAATTGGCCTTTAGGTCTTGTTACCGTAGGCTCTGTCAACTCCGTAAGGGATCAGACGGGATTTGATTTGTGTTGTAATCTAGAACAAATTTATTATAAAGCTAACTCTACGTTTAATCAAATTTATACCCCTCATTTAATTTTATCTCCCCACTTCGACGATCTCAAGCCATTCGCAAACTTGATGTTAATGTTAATGATATAAAATGATAATTAAGGTAATGAAGCTTGAACTTCTCAAATTGGTCTATTTATACTAATACCGCTTCTTTCCGTTTCTCTTCATACACGCGCGTCCGCTTAGGGTTTTGAAATTTAGCTGAAATTGGTTTGTTGACAATAACGTTAAAATGGATTAGAATGGAGAATAGTTTTTTCTAGTTTTGAGTGGATTTTTATACACTACCGCGCAAAAATAAATAATAATAATAATAATAAAAGGCTCTCGCTAGGTGGTTGGGTCAAGGGTCAGATACAGAAGGCGGTACTCCTGGACACGGCCCGGATAGTCAGGAGGTTCCTCTCTCTGCCGCCCTGACCACCGGCCGGCAGCTTAGGCCCCGCCTCGCTGCCGGCGGCACCCTAGGTTAGGTTTTTATAATCTTTTTATATTTTGTATTAATATTGCTTTATTACTTTTTATTTCAATATTGTAAAAACCTAACTTAAGATAAAAGATAAATATACCGAATAATAATAATAATAAAGATATTTATTGCCACAAACACAAAAAACAAGACATGATACAAGTTATCCAAAAGATGCATACAAAAATAATTTTGAAAGACAGAAAAAAAAAGAAAGAACAACATACATACATAACACAAAACAATGCACAACTAAAGGTGGCAAAGGGCTCAGGCTCAGCATGAGCTGCCAGTTCAGATTAAATACAAACTAGCAGCGCTGGTTTTCAGCCTGCGCCCTTCCCACAGCGTGACAGACACTTTCAAATAAAAAAGGGCCGGGTAGGGCCAACATCCACAAATAATTATTAATTATGAGTCCCTTCGAACTCGATTAATTGTAATAGTACCTAACAATAATAAAAAGAAACAAAATAAACAAGACAAAAACCGAAAGCCATGATGGTAGGGGCATGAGTGCGTTTTCTTTATTTAGGGCTATTTCCGAGTTCAGAATCAAGCTGAATTATCGATTAGCAATCTCCGCATTTTGTTCTTAAATGTTGTGACGGAAACGCCGGGTCACTTTCCAAACAAACTTGTATAATATGTAAAAAGCGACTCGTTATTGAAGTGTGAACTTCTGTAGCGGCGTTGAGCACATTTTGGGATGGGTAAAAAATGTTGAACTCGCGTCAGGAGTAAGACACAGGGAGAGTTTAAGTACAAGGATATCAGATCCTCCAAGAGCTTATTTTGGAATACGAATGAATCGCGTTCGATTTTTGAAGTGGTTTTTTGTTGAGTCGTGGAGCATAAGTACTAGGGCATCAGCACATTGTTAGAGGTCTGTCATATTTATTAATATACTTTTTAAAATTAAGTTTTCCAGTGCTTTGGTCTTTACTGTAATGCTGTGTAAAATGTTTCATGAATAAATAAATAAATAAAAATGTAGGTAATAGGTAAGGTACGATTTTTTTTTGTAAACGGCCAGTACGGTACGCGTCTTGAGCATCATGAAGGTTACAACATAAAAATCTAATCTAAGCTGCTGTTTTCACTTCTGCGGGAACTCTCGGAGTGCTACCAGTCGCTTTTTTTTCTCGTCAGTATAGATGTGATTGCAAATATTGGCTCATATATCTCGGGCTTTAGACCGCGGTGGGGGCGGTGCCTTCGGGCGCCTTACGATGGAGGTAAACTCGGGCTTCAAACCCTTTAACTAACTAACTACCTTGGCTCAGGGACCCAAATAGGGTCTTGGCCTCCGAAACGAGAGCACGCCATCTGTCCCGATCGTGCGCAGCTTCTTGCCAGTCGTCGACTTGAAGACGTCGCAAATCCGCCTGGACACTGTCCCCCCACCGATACCTGGGACGCCCAACCGGGCGGCGACCAGTTGGTCGTCCCACGTACGCCCTCTTGGCAGCACGATCTTCTCCCATTCGGAGTAGGTGAGCGTTTTTCAAAAAAAGTGTACATAGTAAAATTTGGATGTCCGACTGGTTTTCATTTTTTTTTTTTTCACTTTCTACTTGTTAATTGGGAATAAATGTGATGTATTTCGATTCCTGAACAGTTGGGCATTCGAAATATATTTATAAAACGATAAATTTACGCTTATTTCATATAATAATCGTAAAAAGAAAATCAAAAAGTGTGAAATTCTTGATGTCCCACGTCGACTTTACTATGTTCAACAGCAAACCAAAACGTAAAAAAAAATCGTACATAGGTTAAGTGTGGTTATATAGGTTACATTATGAGTCTAGATACCGGGCGTGTGCTTTAAATATGCGTACTTAAATACGTTCTGTAATTTTAAAAACTACTTTTTTGTCTGTCCAAGGAAATCGAATGTACCGGACAGTCCGGTTGCGTCACACTAAATTTAACGACTTGTGCAACGAAAATTCTACTAAAAACGTTAATATTTTGATCCTGGCAACATTACAAAGCTACTTGGTACGCTGCCATTACCCGCTTTGCTGTCAGTGTCTCATAAACTGTGACGAAAGGCGCGCACTGCTAATGACCCCAAAATAAGTGTTCCGATAAAGTCACAAAGTTTTCGGTAAACAAAGGTAGTTAACTTAATTACGACACATTTAAATATTAAGAAACTCATGTAGTATCCAAAACTGTAAAGATTTCACTGTTAAACGAGGCCAGACCAGTTAATTTTGTGGTTTAAATTTGTTTTGGTGTTAATCGTCACGTCCGAATCGTAACGTGATGTATTAGTTGGACCATTTTGTGACGAAATAGAATTATAAAGCTTAGTGCAGAATCGAAATTTGACACTTGTTACATATTAATTCACTTTATTAACCGACTACAATAAAAGAAAGTGGTTCTATGTTCGACTGTATGGATTTTTTAAATATATTAAAATAAATTATTATTATTATTATTATTATTGATCAAAGCGAATGAAACTTTATACTTGTACATAGTTTATACAGGGTTATTGGTAATACAAATGTTAAATAAATATTTTTGTGTTATTTACATTGAGTATTGTTTTTAATAACTAATAGTTCGAATAAGAATTTCCTTACAACTCCTTAGGACGACTTTAGTTTAGTCAAATAAAAATTCCCGCCCGTTTCCTTTGTGATTATTTTTTTTCTGTTTCTTTGAAGTAAGTTCCTAGTTGTTATGCATTTTTGAAGAGGTAAGAGAAGGTTATGTTTTTCAAATAATCTGCCAGCCAAGTTTTTAACGTTTTTTTTTGTTTTAGGGCATTTTAGTGGAAAAAAACTCATTTTTTTTTTAAATATTGTTTTTTACGTCGCATTTTTTAATTCGGTTTTAATATTGATAAATAGCCAGTGTTTAATCGTTATTATTAATCAGAAGAAAAATGAGATTTAAACTGATACTTTTTTTTTAAATAAATTTTTAATGTTGCATTTTTGACTTATTTAAAAAAAAAACTAAAAAACATGATAACTCAAAAATGGTTAACTTTTGCATAATACATATATGGGGGTTAAAATTATTGCAAATAGTCACCCCTATCACCTCCTAAAGAATACACGTCGAATTACCAATAACGCTGTATATACAGTGCTGCAAAAACCTCGACCAGAAATTCAAGGGATGCTGAGTTCAACTACCCTCTTTACGTTTACGACATAAGTAAAAAAAAATTCGAAGAAACAATCTAGATTAAGCTTGGAGATAGTGCTATTAAATAAGTTTACTTCACACAAAACATTTTTGTTTTCTTTTTTTTCCACTCGTATTGTATGTACTTACGTGTATGTATATATATATATATATATATATATATATATATCTCTCTTATTGTACATAACACATTAATTTTACAGGTAATGAGATAAACAGATGCATGATGTATTGAACTTATCATCTCCCGAATTATAGACAGATAGATATCCTACTTCCTACTAATATTATAAATGCGAAAGTTTGTGACGATGTGACTATGTCGATGTGACGATGTGTGTGAGTGAGTGTGTATGATTGTTCCTTCTTCACGCTAAAACGACTGGACGGATTTGGATCAAACAAAGATTAAAACAAAGGCTACTTTTTATCCCAGACAATTTCTTAGTTCCCGTGGGATAGCTATAAACATGTAATTTGCTAATTCTTCGCAGACAAAGTCGCGGGCAGAAGCTAGTATTTTACAACCCTGTGTATTGTTAAGTACCTAGTAGAAAATTGAGCTTTAAATCTACTAGTAAATTATTTTGATACAAAGCCGGATTAAGTGATACTTTTTTGCTATTTCTTGAAAAAAAAAAACAGGATAGCGAAAATAAACTTGTCTTGTGTTTTTGTTAATTCTCTTTTTGTATAATTATCAGTTAATGTATGTGTAATTGGTTTATATGAAAATAATTACTTACATCTTATAAAGCAATGTGCAATAAATAAAAACACAATATTAAGGGGCAAATATCAATAAGCATGATTATAACAGGTTTTGTTTGTTATTTTTCTTCTATGTTCAACCTAGGTGTCCAATATGCCTCACATTTTCCAGATAGTCACATGAGTTTCCGCATAGTCACTGTCCTAAGATTTGAATTATGAAAAACAATTATTTTTTGCTATTATTTGTAACATTTGACGTTCTTCTAACGTTAATAATCCAGAACTGATATTCCTTAAAACAATTTTAAATATTACATAATAATTTGTACCGTCTTTATGCAAAAAAAATGAATGTTAAGTAGTCAAAAAGAGACAGTTGTGACGAAATGGATACATATTTTATCCTCAGTGAGTATGTTATTCATTCAGTTTATAATCTAAGCTTGATTTAAGAAGTTATTATATTTATTTTCAATTTATAAACTCTAAATGGTCCATATAATAATCCATTCAATTGATAATAAATTTTATATTTTGTGACGAAATGGAACTAGGTTCACCTCATTGTCACCTAATAATGTCGATATTTTTTAAACTACTGAACATTTTTGTGTCATTTTCTCAGCTAGTATGCCTTAACTTATAATTAATCGAATAAGCAGACAAATTTCAAAATTGGGGTCGAGAAAAAAATACTTGTCCGTTTCGTCACGTGTACACTTTTTTTGAAAAACGCTCAGGTGGCCGAACCAGCGAAGTCTGTGTGGTTTCAAACCCTTTAGGTGTAAAAAATAAACTTCGCTGGCTACTAACATTTTTGCCAACCCTATAACACCTGTACTGTGAAAACAGTAAGTCAGCTTTTATTTATCCCCCTGAGATAAAAGTTTACTGTAATCTTTATCTAAAATTAAAACTGGACTGTGAAATTTAAACAGATAGTTTTTTCTAGTTCAGCTACATTATAATACGTGTCACACTTTTAAATACTACATAGTATAAAACAAAGTCGCTTTCCGCTGTCTGTCTCTATGTTTGTATGCTTAGATCTTTAAAACTACGCAACGGATTTTGATGCGGTTTTTTTAATAGATAAAGTGATTCAAGAGGAAGGTTTATAAGTATAATTCTATGCAGACGAAGTCGCGGGCAGAAGCTAGTTTTAATTTAAAATATTCGCGACACAGCTCTCGAGTTCGAACCCGGGGCCTCTAGCTTCGTAATGAGGGTTATTAACCTCTAAGCTCGGGACTTGCACAAATGGGGAATTATACTAAATTGCTAAATTTAAGATTAGTTAACAAATTCTGATAATGAATCCGTTACAGCAATTATCAAAAAACAGCTAAAGTGACATCTTACTCGACAGCGATACCAACTGGTGAGCACAAATACGGTAGCCCCCATTAGCCTCCAACGCAAAAAGAGGGGTGCTATAGTGTAAATTTGGCGTCAATGTTTGTGTATGTCTGTCTGTGGCATCGTAGCTCTCTTTCTATCGATTTTTTTTTCATTCGAAAGCCAGTTTCCTTGCGGTAGTTTACAAACATGTTTGGTAGAAATCGGTCCAGCAGTTAAAAGATTATCAGCTCTTTTTCAAAGTCATAAAATTTAATAATTATTTTTCTCTTAACTGAAACTTTGTGTTAGCTTACTGTTTACTGGTGTACTGTGCACCACAACGTCGATTTTAATGATGGAAAAACTTTGCCCGTGGCACTAATGAACCGGAACGAGGCTCGATATTGAGAAACATTGTAAAATACTACTTCCGGCTAATGAGTTTCTCTTAAGTATTTTGGTCGAAGGAAAACATTGTTTGGTCTGTTTTAATCTGATGGTTTCTTTTCGCCATTATCGTATGAAGGTTATATTATAACTTTAAGAAAATTAAATGATGCTCAGACTTAAGGCGACGCCAGCCGCGAAACTAGCGCCACTTCGAAAATGTGCTTATATCATAATTACAACACACCGGATAACTCACGTATAAAAGCCGAAGGATTGCTCCGACAATTGTTTCGGACTATTTCGTAGCCCTTCATCAGGGAGCGCTCGCCCCGGCGGCAGCGAAACGAACACTGCGCGCCAACGCTCTGCTCGCGCGGCTACTAAAACAATAAAAATGACGACGAAAAAATGACGATAAAAATGAGGGTAGTTGTGCGCCGATGTCAGCTGCGCCGAGTAGCCGCGCGAGCAGAGCGTTGGCGCGCAGTGTTCGTTTCGCGGCCACCGGGGCGAGCGCTCCCTGATGAAGGGCTTCGGAATAGTCCGAAACAATGTCGGAGCAATCCTTCGCATTTATACGTGAGTTATCCGGTGTGTTGTAATTATGTGTGTCTCACGGTAGTTTCATGTTGAAAATGTTCTTATATCTCCTAAATTTGATCTATTTTCAATAATTTCCGAAGGTTAGATACTAGGGAAAACATGTATTCAGTCAGTGTAGGTACATACAATTTTTCGTTATATAGTTTCCCAAACAACTTGCACAACAAAAAGCAGCCGTTTTAGTTTTAGATATATTTTTAGATCTCTTTTAGATAACGTTTTAATTTTAGATATATTCTTAAACTAGCTGTTGCCAGCGACTTCGTCTGCAAAGAATACATTTATCGCTATCCCGCAGGAACTACGCAATTTTCCGGGATAAAATGTAGCATATGTGCTATTCCAGACTTTTCTCTATCTGTGTGCCAAATTTCATCCAGCTAGCTTATTACGTAACTCGCTCGCGATCACCATGGTCTTCATTTTGACAGTTCATGTATGGGCTGACAGTTGGCATCGGAATCAGCTAGCTGTCACATTCATACAAGAACTGTCAAAATGAACACGATGACGATTGCGAGCGAGTTACGTAATAAGCCTGCCGATCCGTTGGGCCGTTCTGGCGTGATTGAGTAACAAACAAACATCCATCCATCCATCCATACTTTCGCATTTATAATATTAGTTAGATTAGTTAGAAGAATCTTAAGAAATCTGTCCTTGTTACACAAAAGAAAGGACGTAAACAACACGGAATTCCTAGAAAAAGATCTCTGTGGTTTCACTTTCACTACAGGGGGCCTTACAATGACGTCTTAATGCGATTCAGCTTAGGTTCGCTCGCTGGCAGATTCAATACTAAAAGTGACAGCTAATACTTGAACTGAGTCGGAATTAGGACGTCATGGTAAGGCCCCAGCTCTAGTCTATCGGCATTCATACGAGACTTGGTAGAAATTTGGTATTCTCCTTAAAAACATAATTACAAGGATTTCAGCAAAATTTCCCGACTTTTAGATTACCCTCAATATGGGTGCGTATTCACCCAGAATAATTCCGATCCATCGGGGATATTTATAAGGCCACATTTTAATAATAGCGATTTTGTTGCGTGCGAAGGTACCTATACAACCGTGATTAGAATAGAATTGAAAGATCATTTCATATACAATTTGACGTAAGTACATACATACAGTCACGCCTATTTCCCATAGGGGTAGGTAGAGACTAATTTCTTCTTCTTCTTCTTCTTTTATTTGTGGCGTTACAAGTCGCTATAGCGACGACAACTTCGCCAATGTCAGGGTAAAATTTTATTATAAAATCTTGTGACAAAATCAACAAAATGTCGGCAACGTTGTATGGTAATATGGTCAAAGACCCCCCTCCCGCCCTGTCGGGCTCTTAGCCAACGCTCAATGATATCCCTCAGATACTGCCAGGAAATTATTAGCCGTTGCCCAGGGTGCACCGGACCAAGCACTGCTCTTCCCCCCGGACGGATCCAGAAACGAACAGCAGCTCCTGACCACACGTGGAGGTAACCCGACACGCACCCCATAGAGACTAATTTGTTCCACTTGTTACGATCCTGACATCTCAATGACATGTCCATTTGTTGATCATGATCTTTCGCTTCATCCACATTCATCAATGTCTTCATACATGCTTGTCGGTTTCGGGTACTCCTGACCTGCGGCCTTACCATGACGTCTTAATTCTTACTCAGTTCAGGTTTTAGCTGTCATTTTTAGTACGGATCTGACAGCGAGCGAACCTAAACTGAATCGCATTAAGACGTCATGGTAAGGCCCCTGCCCTTTTTTCAAAACGTCTCCGTGACGTAAGTAACTGGGCATAAAAATCGATACAGCAATCATGTCAAATATACGTGTCACCAACCATATTATTTTTTCATAACGTATAGATGTTTTTGACGTCTTGGTAACGCGCATATATATCTGCCCTTGACTGTTGGGAAATGCCGAGAAAAACGCTAGGAAGACGATGTTTTCCTACCGCTTCCTCCGAAACCCCAGCCTTAAAGCAATTGTGCTAGCTGGGCCATAACCCATAATCGAGTTTCAATTGCCTGCTATCTCCGAGACAAATACATTTGGTCACATTCCGGCCGAACATTCCTGTTCTAAGTGTAGCCATTTATTTACCCACAAAAGACAATTTTATTGTACTGAAAGCAATTGAGTCTTTGAATTTAAAAAAAATAATGATTTTTTTTATGTTTTTTAAAACTTTATAGCATATTATATAATATCTAATTCAAAGAAATCTTAAAATAATTTTTTTAAATTAATTATAAGCAATTCAAAATTGATGAAATTTGAAATATGACCACTTGACCGGGAACGGGCCATGATTGGTCGCCATGGCTGTGACGTCACAATGTTAAAGCAATTTTACGACAGTACTGGGTTAACGGCTGATTTCACTAAAAATATCCGAAATTTAATACAAAAAATATCTGCTGAAGTTTTTTTTATGAAATAAGGTGGCAAACGAGCACGCGTATCATCTTATAGTAAGCAAATTTTTGGTTTAGTCATGTGTAGGTAGGTAATAAAAGCTTAATCCTGATAATGTTTCTGATTTATGTGAACTGGATTGATTTTACTGGACCTGAGATTTCACAATAAAGTACCTAAGTACAGTGAAAGATACTGAATCGCTTACCTACCACTGTGGAATTTTAACATACACCCTGCCAGAGATATTATTGCTAAATTGTACCTATTAGGTAGGTTACGTGATTCAGTTTCTTCGACCGTAGGTACGTAAATTTTAATGGCTAGATTTTGTGGTTGATAGGTGTATTTCTAGTTTTTTTTTTATAATCCCGTGGGATTGTATTATATATTCAATGGGAATTTTTGCGGGTGTAAGAGCCTAACCTTGTTCTATGTAGGTACGTTCGAATCGCTAGGTACGGTTAACGTCAAAGATATCTTTAGACTTTAGTACCTTGTCGTTGTAACTACATGTTTGAAGTTTCATATGAAGTTGTCAAAGTGCTTGGAGCGACAAGGCACTAAAGTGGAAAGATATCTTTGACGTCGACTGTACCAGCATCTTAGTAATCCTGCCGCCAAGCAGCAATGCTTGCGCTGATGTGTTCCGGGTGAGGAGAGTAAAACAGCCCGATTGTGACATAATTTTTTAGATCCAAGATGGCGGATGACATTTTGACACTATTGACACTTTGACACTTTGACACTAAAATATTGATGGGTGTCGTATTTGAGTAATTTGGTGCTTCTGAGCCTGATTTTGACATACTTTTTTGGATTCAAGATGGCGGATGACATTTTGACACTTTGACACTAAAAATGTTTATGGGTATCGTTTTCGAGTAATTTGGTGGCTCTGAGCCCGGTGTTGGCATAATTTTTTGGATACAAGATGGCGGATGACATTTTGACACTTATGCCACTAAAAATGTTTATGGGTGTCGTTTTCGAGTAATTTTGTGGCTCTGAGCCAGATTTTGACATACTTTTTTGGATCCAAGATGGCGGACGGCATTTTGACACTAAAAATGTTTATGGGTGTCGTTTTCGAGTAATTTTGTGGCTCTGAGCCCGATTTTGGCATAATTTTTTGGATCCAAGATGGCGGATGACATTTTGACACTATTGACACTAAAAATGCTTATGGGGGTCGTTTTCGAGTAACATTTTACACTTTTTTGTGTTTTTTGTGTCAGTAATGTCAAAATGTCATCCGCCATCTTGGATCCAAAAAGGTATGCCAAAACCGGGCTGAGAAGAACCAAATTACTCGAAAATGACACCCATAAACATTTTTAGTGTCATAGTGTCAAAATGTCATCCGCCATCTTGAATCCAAAAAAGTATGTCAAAATCAGGCTCAGAAGCACCAAATTACTCAAAAACGACACCCATTAATATTTTAGTGTCAAAGTGTCAATAGTGTCAAAATGTCATTCGCCATCTTGAATCTAAAAAAATATGCCAAAATCGGGCTGAGAGCCATCAAATTACAAAAACGACACCCATAAACATTTTTAGTGTCATAGTGTCAAAATGTCATCCGCCATCTTTGTGCTCGAAATTCCGGGTTTTCTTATGAAATTCCCCTGGGATAAAATCAACGGAATTTTGAACTGATATCTCACGACTTATTTACTTATTCATATAAATAGTTACTACCAAAATGTACTCATCACTATTCTCATCTAATTTTATTGTTTTAAATCCCGGTACCGTGGAAAGTTGGGATAGAAGCATGATAGAAGTATAGATAGTGCCATCCACAAAGACTCGTAGATGTATTAAAATTAACCTTTAACTACAAATTAATAAGAACCACGGTGGATGCCATCCATCGTGAATGACACCTACTATAGCCGGTACGTAAATCCAGATTATAAATTAAAAAGTTCGTGTATGGCAAATTTTATCGAAATCTGTTTAGCCGTTTTAGCGCGAAAGAGTCACAAACCAATACGCTCTCACAAACAATAGCATTTTACAATAATAGTAGGATAATAACAGAATAGAGTAGATTAAAGTCAAAAAACGGTATCACCTGTATACTAACTACGAGTGGAAACTAACATTGTGACGTCACACGCGGCTCGGCCTTGTTCGGGAACTGTCGGTGTGTTTTCGGTGCGGTACTCGACGATCAATTTTCAAATCGGTATAACTCGTTAATTATAGCGAATAAAAAAAAACTAAAAATACTTTTCTTACAAAACTTATATATGATCTTTCCATTTATGACAAAAAAAAAATTGATTCAAAAACTCAATTACCTTTGTAAAGCGATCGCACGTGCCAGACCGCTGCGGATGTGCGACACACTTAAGTTGATATGATAAGTTTTACATGTCAGTATATTGAGTGTAAGTTTTCGAATCGAAGTGATTAGTTAAAACGTCAAATACTAAGAGAACTGGGGCCTTACCATGACGTTCTAATTCCGACGCAGTTCAAGTTTTAGCTGGGGGTGCGAGTCGGGTTACCTCCACGTGTGAACAAGAGCTGCGGTTCGTTTTCAGATCCGTCCGGGGGGAAGAGCAGTGCTTGGTCCGGTGCACCCTGGGCAACGGCTAATTATTTCCTGGCAGTATCTGAGGGATATCGTTGACCGTTGGCTAAGAGCCCGACAGGGGGGGGAGAGGGGGTCTTTGACCGTGTTACCGTACAACGTTGCCGACATTTTGTCACAACATTTTATAATTAAAATTTTTAACCCTGACATTGGCGAAGTTGTCGTCGCTATAACGACTTGTAACGCCAGAAATAAAAGAAAAGAAGAAGAAGAAGTTTTAGCTGTCACTTTTAGTATGAATCTGACAGCGAGCGAAGCTAAACTGAATGGCATTAAGGGGGTTGCTCTTCCATACAAATCTTCCGTGCAGCTGCATTTCGTCCACAGGCTTAATTTTAATGCGGTTTTTTGAGGATAGTTAGATATGGATAAATTGTGTGCGCAAATTACAAAAAGGTGTGCATTTATCATACCTAAATTGCAGTACGATGCAGTAAATTTCGATGCATTTTACAATAGTGTGAGTAGCTAGTGTCAAATAAAAATAGTTGTAAAAACCAATCGACTATTTCGAACAGTCACGTGACCACTAATGTGGCTCAGTGGTTATGACTCAAAGAACTGAATAGTAAGTGACCAAGTTCAAATCCCGGGGCCGCATTTGATTTTTTTATATTTTCTAAACATTTTTTTTAATAATTTACAAATTTAAAGTGAGTAAGACCATCTCATTGAGATGTAGGAAACTTTAAGTTAAATTCAATATTTTTCTTGTCAAACCAAATCAAAGAAGCTAGGTAGGTACTACCTAAGTGGTTTTAAAACAACCACAAACTTAGCAGGTTGATTTAGGGCAATTTATCCCATTATCAAACCTAAACTTGGCAAAGCTTTCATACCTAGTAAGTACTTTAGTATTAGGATCACACGTGCTTATTACTTTGGCATAGATGGTGGAGCCTCGCAGTCATATTGCCACCTTATAACATGTTTTGCCTTATGTACTAAGAAACGGTACTCAACTACAGAAATTACACCTATTAAAATAAAAAAGTTCTTCTAGTTAATTACACGAATGCTTCTCACGAGAATCGAACCCTAAACCTCTGCATCAAAACACAGCCTTACACCACGGCAATGATTTTAAAATCCGACAGGTGCTAAATACAAAATAGGCCGAGTAAATAGGTTTTCTCAATTATAGAACATTAAAAAAAAACATGCGAGTCAAAAACCTGGCTAGACGGGTAATTAAAAAAACAATGACATGAAATTGTCATAAACTAATGATTGGCAGAACGTGGTGTCTCAAAATAAAAATAATCATTTTATTCGAAATAAATTGAAGTCAATTGGAAGTAAAAGATGTTACGAGCTACGATATTGTACGCAGCGTAGGCATTTATTTGGACGTACAGGTATGTACTTATCAATTAATCATAATATTTTTTAAGATACAATACTTCAACGTTTGTGTCAGATTGGCACAAAATATTTTGTAAACGCAATTAAAGTGCACAGTCCCGGTGTCTGCATGTAATCAAATCTTGGAAGTGAATTTTGACCCACTTCTAATTGATCAGATTGACGTGAAATCTGGCATAAGTACTTGTAAGTCAGACTTGTAAGAAGTACTACAGTAATCTTGAAGTGAAATTCTGGTATCGTTCCCGCTGTTGGAAACTCATCAACAGAAAGAGTAACAACCATCCATGCATTACGTTTACGTCTAATTATAACTTTTAGAACTCAGAGGAATCTGTAGTGCTCTAATCGAACTTGCTATTGACCAGGTTTTTTAGGGTTCCGTACCCAAAGGGTGAAAACGGGACTCTAATTACCTACTAAGATTCCACTGTCCGTCTGTCTGTCTGTATGTACCGTCTGTCTGTCATCAAGCTGTATAGTATCTCATGAACCGTGATAGATGAAATTTTCACAGATGATGTATTTCTGTGGCAGCTATAACAACAAATACTAAAACAATATATTTTTGTCCATCTCTCTATGTAAGTAAAGTAACCAATGTAAAATAAATAAATAAATAAATAAATAAATATCATGGGACAAAATACACCAATTGACCCAGTCCCAAAATAAGCACAAGGCTTGTACTATGGGTACCAGGCAACGGATAAACATACTTATATAATGTAGGTCAATACATACTTAAATACATACAACCCAAATGACCTCACACTGCTTACATTTTGCTTAGAAGCCACACCGTCTGTCTGTTTGTCTGTCTGTCTGTCTGTGTCACCAAGCTGTATCTCATGAACCGTGATATGGCTGTCAGCTATCATGATTGTCTAGCGACAGTTGAAATTTTCACAAATTACGTTTCTCTGTTGCCGCTCTAACATCAAATACTAAAAACAGAATATTTTTGTGAGTCTAAGTATGTAAATAAAAAAATATAAAATTACCTCATAAAGAGTACATCTTGCTTAGGAGGCAGGGCTCTGCTAACACTGGATTTTATATTTACTTGCCGAATTTGTACGAATCCCTCGGTACGAGAGTCCGACCCACACTTGGCCAGTCTTTGGTGTTCGGACCACAAAGGAGCTTATCTATTACCAAGTTCATGCTGTACCATGGTTTATTTTATGGCCACATTGTTCAAATTCGTCCGTCTATGGCTGTCTATCTGTCCGTCTGTCCTAACTTTATAGTTTTTTTACCCATATTAGGTATAAAGTTATATTTTACTCATTTTCATGCTGGTCTGGAATGTACCAGTTGCTTCGCTTCTCGCGCAGATGGTAAATGCAAGAATCTTAGGAATCATATTATTATTATAGGCGATACGGCAATCCGTCACTAGCTTGATTCCGCTTTCCACCTATACGCCCACAATCATGCTTGTTCTTGATGGACTTAAGGTTTTGTAACCTTAGGCTCTGTCTACCTCGTAAGGGATAGACGTGATTTGTGTATGTATGTACAAATTTTACAGAGTATCCGACCGGCGTCCGAATACCGAATTTGCCGTCAAAATGATAATTAAAAACTATACGTACGTATGTATACATTATAGAAAGGTATAAGAAAGGTAAGTAAAATAAACAAATAGAAAAAAAGGAACCATTGTAGAAGCACTTATTTTGTCTGTCTGTCTTTCCGTCTGTCCATTCTTCTGGACCATTTTGTGACAATTTATTTATCTGTAGGTTTTTATTTTTAGCTTTGTATGTTTATATAGGTACTTACTTTTGTTTTTTAACTACTTTTGTGATTGTCATAAATAAACTTTTTCTTTATTTCTTTCTGTCTGCCTGTCTGTCTATCTGTTCGTCTGTTTGTCTGTATGTATGTATGTCTGTCTGTCTGTCTGTTCGTTTGTCTGTTTGTCTATGCGTTTGTCTGTTGTCTAACCATCCATCCGGCAGTCCATCCGTTCGTTTGACTGTTTGTCTTCTATGCGTCCGACGATCCATCCGGCTGTCTGTTTGTCTGTGCATCCGAACAACCGTCCGTCCATCCGTCCATCTGCTTTTTAATCTGTGCGTCTAATCATCCGTCCGTCCGTCCGTCTGTCTGTCTGTCTGTTTGTATGTGCGTCCAATCATCCGTCCGTTCGTCCGTTCATATGTCTGTCTGTGCGTCCGACCCTCTATCCGTTCGTCACTGTCCATCTGTTTGTATGTAAACCTGTCTGTCTGTTTGTCTGTCATTATAAATATTATTCATCCATTCGTCTGCCCATCCATCTGTATCCTTTTGTAGTACTGACTGTAGAATAATTTTTCAGATTCACATTGGATTCGGAAGGTACTTAATTTTTGTCTCCAGTAACAGGAAATAAGTGAAGCAAACATCCACTGGACGCGAGCGTATCTTACTTGCTACTATTGTGCAAGAAGAGCAAAAAGTTTACTGCTGGTGTGATGTTAAAAAAAAATTGTTGGTTCTAAAAACACATGAAACATTCTGTAGATTTTTATTGGCGTAATTTGTAATAACATAACATAATGAGATAAAAATAACTAGGGAAAATATCAAGACCGTGAAATGCCAGATGTCCAACAGCGGAGTTTTGTCAACCCTGTTCTGAAGACTTGAATACTTTTCGGCCGTCTTTTATGTTCTCATTACCTATGACCAGTAAAGCAAAAGGAAACTGTATGATACAGGTGATATTAATATCACCGTCCAAGTTTTTACGTAGGTATCATACGCAATCGTATAGGTACCTACCGTAAGTCGCAGGTTCACGGTGGATGTAAGCCGCTTCCAACCGAGGCAACTGGAGCTGTATGAAGGAGGCCTATGGCCAACAGTGGACGTCCTACAGCTGATATGATGATGATGATGATGATGATGATGATGATGATGATGATAATGATGACAGGTATCATTTAATGATACTATTTGCAATATTTTAATACCAAACTGAAAAATAATGCTTGTATTTGTTGTGTTGTTGCTTTCGACGGTGATAAAAAAGTCAGCCTATATAATGCCAAGTAGGAAAATAAGTTATGATTGTTTTTTGTATGCATGTAAAAAATATTATTTTGTGAACAATAAATAATAAGTGGCAAATTTCCATTACATGCAATTCAATTATGAAACTTGAATGAATGAATGATCTGTCGTGTAAAATTTTATTTATTGAATATGTTACGTGATCTACAGTCACCAGCATAAATAAGTGATCACTTTTGTACCTTGTCACTTCAAAGTCATGTTTGAAAAACCATGCGAAATCATGTAACGACTGAAAGCGACAAGGTACAAAAATGATCACTTATGCTGGTGACTGTACAAACTACAATTTCGTGACATCTTTTAATAAATTATTAAATATTTTGAGTTTCGTATTGAGAGACTCGTGTATTTGAAAATGCTTGTATTTTTCGTCTTATTTCCCTAGGTATTGACTATACGCGGGACTGCCTATACAACGGGTTCCATTTCGTACCTTCTAACAATAGTTTGATCATTTGTTCATAGGTATATATGTATATACTATCAATCAACAGACTAGCAACCCATCGCTCGATTTTGATTCTCCTTTCCACCTATACGCCCACAATCATACTAAACGTGGCCTTTAGGTCTTGTTACCTTAGGCTTTGTCTACACCGTAAGGGATAAAGACGTGATTTAAGTATGTATGTATGTACTATCAATAAAAGAGCCCTGCAGGAAAACTTGAGGAAAAAGTAGTTTCAGTAGGTAGTTACTTCTCACAAAATTTTAGTATGAATTTTCAGTATCTTGGTATGGTTTTTGTAGGAGCATAACTCTCTCAGAATTATAATTAGTTAGGCATAATTATCAATAACTAGTCAGTGTGTGTTATTTCAAAGAAGTTATCGCGTTTAAAAAACATAATAGAAATAGACAAATATAAATTTGATCATTACTGGAAGCATGTAATTCTGAGGGAGTTATGCCCAAATGAAAAAATTAGATATCAAGAGACTTGAATCTCCATCAAACTAAAATTTCGTGAAATTTGACTGAAAACGCTTTTACTCCAAGTTTCCTCCGGGTCGGGTTCCTATATAAAACCTACAGTAGAACGTTTTCACGATCAACGCGGTCAACAGCACAGTGAATTTTCTTGTCAGTTCAATCAAAATGAAACTTCACTAAGACATTTGCAGTGAAAAAGTTCAACAATGTGTCAGGACTTGATTTGTCACTACCCAGGAATAAGTACATACTTAGTACGGATAAAACTATTCGTATACCTGTTACAGCGTGTCAAATGTTTATGAATACTGAATAGAATAGTGATACAAATTATTTCAAAAGTGACATCTCACTGGTATTTGGTTTCAAATGAAATTGAAAGTTTTATTTGAAAAATATATCTTTTTTTTAACTACCAGCGCTTTGATAAATTAGCCCTTGTGTGTGCATACCACATGTTGCGTGGCGCATTTACTTATGAGTCGAATGATTTCGTTCGTAGTAGCCATTACGCCATAGGTACTATGGCAGCGTGCACGTTTTTTCGACTTTAGATATCAAACACAAAGTCGAATATCTACCTACTATACCAATTAGAAAAATATAGGGACTTACCCGTGGCCCACTTAATTTGTCCACCCGGAAAACCAATACCCAGCTTCCAATACCCAGAAAAAAGGAGCTCCGCCCCAGAGCGGAGAATTTCACTCCTCCGTAAGGTCGACCGCGGGGTTCCTATTTCTATTCAGTTTGCCCTTCGGGCATTTGAAAATACCTAATGAACCTAACCTAATTTTACTATCTCAAATGAGAATTCTTATTTTTATTGACCCGAAATTCCTAATGGCACAACCAGTTGCGCACAACATATATGTAGAGTAGGCTCATGAGGAAAGCGCTGATATAATACGCGTCGAGCTGTAATTTTATTTTTTCGCGTGTGGACTAGACACCGTAGTACTCTGCTTTATCCCACTCTAGGTAACGCTAATCAAAACCATCGACGGATGAAGTTGGACTTTTGTGGAAGTAAGTATTATAGTAAGTAAAAGCGAGTTCAGATGGATTAGATTTGTTTTGGAGTTGTCATTATTTTATTTGACGTACCTACCTATTGCAAAGTCATCATAATTATCTAATATTATTTTTTCCTTTTATGCGCTATACGATGAATTATTATAAATATGAATTATGATGACATAAGGACATAACTTAAAAAAGGCAGCTCACAACTCTGGAACAAAATTATCTAACCAAACCCCTAACTAAACCCTTAGGCCAAGAAGCATTCAGACGTAGTCCCTACCCGCTATGCGTAATTATTTCCTTTGTCTGAACCTATACTGCAATGCATTTTGGTGAAAGGATCCGAATGGCTAGCACGAGTGACTTCGTCTCATCGCTGCAACCAGGTTCATTCTCAAGTTACCTATTTACGAAAGGCGCGCCTGACTCGAAACCTTACGGCGCTAGCTGTTTAGATGCCCCAGACGAAACGCTTATAAGTTATAATGCATAAGAGTATTAATAAATGTCAGACGATGGTGATGATGATGTCTCTACGTGTGAACGAATATCAAATATGAATCGCAGGTTCCTACATACTGATAGGTACTTTGAAGATACTAGCAATGACGGCATATGAATTTGCCGCTAGAGGCGCTATTGTAAATGAGGTATTATACAGAAACATAAAATTAGTAGTACCTACAAGTTGCATATTCCGGCTTTACATAACGGATTTTTAGTGTTATTAAGATTGTTTCCTTCCGATTATTATCGCAGACATACCTACGACAGGTTTATTAAAAGAGAAAAGAAGAGTTATGAAAATTAGGAGCCAAATTAAGCAGGCAAATAAAATGGCAGCTAATTTAGAAGATAAGATAGGACTGTGCAACACTGTGGGTAATAAATAGCTTGCTATTAAATATTAATTAAAAGAAATCCTGAATAATGTGATATACCTTACTCTACAGTGGCGCCAACTAGTGAGTACAAATACGATAGCCCTCATTCTAACAAAGTACAAAAAAATTGACTCCTTGGTATTCAAAAAGGGTTAAAGGTGGCATTGATTCACATATTTGCATCTGCTAGACTCATATGTAATATTTATAACTAGCTGAGCTAGTAAAAAATATTTCGCCTTAAAGTCAGTTTTGGTCTGAGATGGCGCTGCATACGAAAAATTAAAGTTTTTTTGTGCATTTTTCATATTTTTGATTAGATATTCAGCTATTCGTGGAAGAGAGAAAGCCAACAAATCAATAATCATAAAAATCCGTGCAGCTATTCCAAAGTTATCAATAGTTAAAATAACACGACTTACTTTTGTACGTATAGATTTGTAAAATTTCTGGTAAAAGTAAAGTTGATATAAAAACGTAAATATAACATGAAAAGTTACGCGAACAGCTTAGCAAGGTGTTGCAATATTTTTCCACCCGCCAGTGCCTCCTATTTGCATGTGTGTGTAAGACCTAGTATCTGTATAAGGCCGTTAATGACACCAGCGTTTGTGCAGCTATTCTCCGAATTGGTGCATAATTACCATTTGAGTGTAGTCTCAAAAAATCGGCCGTATTGAATTGTGTGCGCAAATTAATTGATAATCTATAAATGTATTAAGAATTTTCTAAAAACTACAAAAAACCGACAAAATTGATTATAGCGCCATCTAACGGGACTTTTACAATGAGCTAACGCGAGCATCCGCCTTAAGACGTCATGGTAAGGCCCCAGGGGGTTACTATGACGTCACACGAAAAAAAATAGCCATATCACTGTATTAATAAAACAAAATGCATGCACGTCAAGTTTCGTAAGTAAATTATAGCCAAACTCCAGCAATTATGAAATTTAATAAATGGCTGCCTCTGTGTTTAACAATGTATTGTTCGAATTGAATATCTCATTAGGATACAGTGTGCTTGTTTGAATTAATTTTAATGTTTGTTTCAAATTATTACTGTTTTTACAATAGAATCTAACTAATATTATAAATGCGAAAGTATGGATGGATGGATGGATAGATGGATGGATGGATGGATGGATGTTTGTTTGTTACTCAATCACGCCAGAACGGCCCAACGGATCTGGATGAAATTTGGCACATAGATAGAGAAAAGTCTGGAATAGCACATAGGCTACTTTTTATTCCGGAAAATTGCGTAGTTCCCGCGGGATAGCGATAAACGAATTCTTTGCAGACGAAGTCGCTGGCAACAGCTAGTTTAATAATAAACTTTCGATTTAGAGTGTAATATAACTATGATTTTATGTAAGTTATCTGCGTTTTTCTCGGGCTCGGTCACGTATATTTTTCACTAGCTTCTGCCTGCGACTTCGTCCGCTTAGAATTAACATTTGTCATGTTTATCGCTATCCCGCGGGAACTATGCAATTTTCTGGGATAAAAAGTAGCCTATGTTTTAATATAGGGTACCAGCTATCTTCGTTCCAATGTTTTTCCAAATGCGTCTAGTCGTTTTAACGTGAAGAAGGAACAAACATACACTCTCACTCACATCGTTACATCGTCACAATCACAAACTTTCGCATTTATAATATTAGTAGTAGGAAGTAGAATAGTAGGATAACAAGGATAACAAACGAAATGGATAAAATTACGACTGTCCTCTCACGTCAAACCCCTAAACCCCCTTTCACGCCACCCACGAGGATCTGTGGGTCTGTCCTGTTATCCCACTAATATTATAAATGCGAAGTTTGTGAGGATGTGAGTGAGTGTGCATGTCCTTCTTCACGCTGAAACGACTGGACGGATTTGGATAAAATTTAGAACGGAGATAATACCATAGATTAAAACATAGGCTACTTTTTATCCCGGAAAATTTCACATTTCCCGCGGGATAGCGATAAACAAATTTTAGACGAAGTCGTGGGCAGCAGCTGGTAAATTAATATTTCTAAACTAAAAACAGACTTCGATACCCACCTACACAGATTACAATATCGATATTAAGTAAGTTAAAATGTCAACCGTGATTACTATCTTGTAATTAAAATTGTTTTGATTATTCCCAGCTCTTATGGAAACTTTATTGACCTTTTTGTTCTGAATTTCTGCAGGAAAGTTGTAATCTTTTATCTTTCGGCGCGGTTCCAAAGTTTCAGGTTCAAGTACCTTGCTTGGCGATTTATCTTTTGTGTAATCATTTAGTATTCCAAATGTATACTTTTTTTTATTGGGAAACCAAAACCTTAAATTGAAACATACGAGTACAGACTAATACAGTTCACACATAAGCCACTTATAGCTAATTTTCAAATTTTAACATGCTACATGGTTGTGATACTGTCTGTATTGTAAAATAAAGTGTCTTGCCAATTTTTATGAGAGTTACTTACGTAACAAAATAAGGCTAGTTGATTGAATGATATTACGGGTGGTAAACTTGGACGTATATTTTATTTGGTCTAAGACTAGAAAATCTAATTTTTAGCTTTAAATGGTTCTGCTTCTTCATGCTCAAAAAAAAACAGGCCAATTTCAACTGAAACTTTGCTTCTTATACATTCAAAACCTTTTCCGTGTTTTAGTAAATCCTGTGAAAAATCCAAAGGGGCATACCCATTTTTACGAGGCTTAAACTTAGCTCCCAAAGCCAAGTCCGGGCACTTACCTAGATATTGTTCGGCCCGTCAAATGACCCGTAGACCGGCTGAAAAAACAGCTATTATAAAAGGTTTTTATTCTAAACACAATACCCGCTTGACGACACAATCCAAACACCAAACCGAAAAACATATAAACCACACACTCTCTTAAAAAATCTATCCTATACCGCGGGATACAGAGTTTCAATTCGCTACATTTTTCAGTGGCGCTTATGTGTTTTTGCGTTATGTGAAATCTAATAATCTACTTTGATTGATCACCGGTATAGCTTTGTGGAGGAACGCGGCATAATGTATTTTGAAAGAGATCGTTAAGTTGTTATTGATGTTGAATGACTTGGTTAGTTAGCCTTTTATTACAGTTACAGGCACGCAATGTAATGTATACAAGGTCGCTCAGTTGTTTCCGAATGTTTCAGCAGGCTCCTATTTCACCAATTCGACAGTAAAGTTGTCGGTGGCAAGTGACAGTTCGTATTGCAATGCGTCGTCAATATGAAGCCAAGCGGCGTATATAGATTCGTGTCGAGTTTGTAATGTAAACAGAATTGTCGCTTTAGTGAAATAGGGGTCTGGTGGTTAGGTTAGTTTGACTGAACACTCTAACAAAGACTATTCATTGAGATTTTTGATTCAAAATTTCGTTCATTGAATGCAAAAGGGCCACATTCAAAAATCAGTCGTTACCGTTAACCGGGGTGACTTAGATAATTTTGGCGCTACTTTGATCGTTTTAAAATTACTAAAAAACCAATCTTAGCCGTATGCGGTGAATGTTTGGCAGACAGAAGACATCGATTGGAAGCAGCAAACCCTAATAAAAATTAATGATTAATTAAACATATATCAAAATCATTCATGATTATAACTTTCTGAAATCTACTTACTTTTTTCTTTTTTTTAGTTTTACTTTTAAATCAAAATGAAATCAAAGGGTTTACGGTATTATGTAGTTTTTTAACAAAGCATTGTACATCTCCACTAGGAACAGATAATGGCCACTCTGTACACATTAATTTTATTCTTTGCCAAGACTCGGATTACCGCGAAAATAAAACGCTGTCCTTTAAAAAGTAACAGCCTCAGCTCACTTCAGTTTTAAAGACGTTGATAAATCTTATTCTCTCCTTAATCTTCGCTAAGGCTCGTTCTAATTACTTGAACCGAGATGGGGTATTAATGTATTAACAGCCTTATGTTTTATTCAGGCTTCTATCTAGACGAGATTTAGCCGTGTACACACAATTTTAAGTATTATTGCAATGTGTGAATCATGGATGCAGAGTTACATTGCGCGTCTGTCTAGTTTAAAGGTTTGTAAGACTGGTCAAGGACGGCAATGCAACGCAAACACACGGAATTTCTCACGCCGTGTGACTAAAATAATGGGCAGCTTAAAAGTGGGTACGGTTTAGGTTAAGTATTTGAACACGACTGGAGAGGTAATTGCTTTACTTGTACTTTATTGGGTTGGGGAGCTGAGAAGAACGGGCGGTGGAAGTGAAAAAGAGTTTCTTTTAAAGTGACGTCACGTCACGTTTTTTAGGGTTTCGTAGCCAAATGGCAAAAACGGAACCCTTATAGATTCGTCATGTCTCTCTGTCTGTCTGTCCGTCCGTATGTCACAGCCACTTTTTTCCGAAACTATAAGAGCTGTTGAAACTTGGTAAGTAGATGTATTCTGTGAACCGCATTAAGATTTTCGTACAAAAGTAGAAAAAAAAACAAATAATTTTGGGGTCCCCCATACTTATAACTGAAACTCAATTTTTTTTTTCATCAAACCCATACGTGTGTGGTATCCATGGATAGGTCTTTAAAAATGATATTGAGGTTTCTAATATCATTTTTTTATGAGCTGAATAGTTTGCACACTTTCAAAGTGGTAAAATGTGTGTCCCCCCCCCCCCCCCGTACCTTCTAAAATAAGAGAATGACAAAACAAAAAATAATATACATTGTACATTACCATGCAAACTTCCACCCAAACATTGGTTTAAACCAGATCTAGTAAGTAGTTTTTTTTTTATTTAATATTTGTCTATCTATGTAAATCCAATATAAAATGACCTCTGACTGCCTACATTTTGCTTAAGAGCAGGGCTCTGCTAAGACTGGATTTTATAATAACTCGGCGAATTTGTACGGAACCCTCAGTGCGCGAGTCCGACTCGCACTTGGCCGGATTTTGGTATTACAATAGACAATGTAGTAAAACATTTGTTTGGAGATAGATAGATAGATAGGTTTTAATTTTATTTACAGTTGCAAAATGGGCGAAAATCTTAGGCATTATTGTTATAGGCATTGAGCTATTTTGATTCCGCTTTCCACCTATATGCCCACAATGCTAAACGTGGCCTTTAGGTCTTTTTACCTTTTTTTTTTTTTATGTGAATAGGAAGGCAAATGAGCAAGCGGGTCACCTGATGGTAAGCGATCACCACTGCCCATAGACACCCACAACCCCGGAGGGATTGCAGATGCGTTGCCAACATAGAGGACTTAGATGAAATGCCTCTTGTGCCCGTAATTTCCCCGGCTGTCTTACTCTCCACACCGGAACACCTGCTGCTTAGCGGCAGGATTAGCGAGTAAGATGGCCTGATGGTGGATGGATACCTTAGGCTCTGTCTACCCCGTAAGGGATAAAGACGTGATTTATGTATGTATGGTAAAGTCAGTTGCGGTCCGTGTACTCGGTGTATCTTTGAGAATGATCCCGTAGAGGGATCGACACGCGTCAGTGATTTGTGTGGTGTAGGTAGACTAGAGGACAGTTAAGTTTGTGGGATAAATATTGTATGTTTCATAGATCATGTGGCAGTAGAGGGATGGATTGCATGTAAAAACATTAAGTATATATTTCGCACAGGCTTGGTTATCTTGCACGTGAGTAGCGGAGTGGCAAGGCAAAAGATTTTTTTTCGTTTGTTGATTAATCAGTATATTAAAAAAATACTCGCAATATCCAATTATCCGTAGATGTGTTGTAGCAGCTTCTCACACTATTTGGGTAACAATCACATATTATGATCCCGACATCCCGAGGGAAATTTGTACGTCCAAGATGTAATAATTCCCCTTGAAGGGGATTTAGTGGAGAGTCTAGATCATAGTTCAATGACCTAGCACGGACTTCAAGGTTTCATAAAATGGCTGGGTTAACACGGTTGAACATGTTTGCAAAGGTTATGCGTAACGTGACCATTTTTTTTCTGAGCGGGACATTTGCGGAATTATTATGATAAAAAAAGTTGTAAGAATTTTACAAGTTTTGAAGTGAAAACTTCTTTTGCTACGTTGAGCACTTTTTTGGATGGGTAAACAATGTTAAACTCGCGTCAGACGTAAGACGGAGGGAGAGTTTAAGTAGGTACCAAGATATTATCAAGATCCCCTAGGAGCTTATTTTTAAATACGAATGAAGCAAGAATCGCGTTCGATGTGCTACCCGGTATTTATTTGCCAAAGCGGGACATCTGCGGAATTATTATGATATAAAAAAATTGTTAGAGTTTTACAAGTTTTAATTACCTATAGAAGATAGAATAACACAACATTGTATTGAATCAGGCGTTACTTTGCGGAGGGGCATTTTGTAAAAAAAAAATTATTAAAATAAATATTTTGTGTTCATTAATAACACAACAATCAAAGTACTCGTACTATAGACAAATAGTTAAGTAGGAACGGCTTAGTAAGCCGTGCCTCCCCCGCGCCCCTGTGCCGCGCGGGCGAGGACTCAGTTAACCGGTCAGTCTATAGCAGCCATGTATACTCAAATTGTGTTCCGCGGAACCCTAGGGTTCCTCGAAGCCCTCGTAGGGGTTCCACGAAGCCGTCGTGGGGGCTCCGCAATAATTTCGAAATAATTCAAAACACCTCTAATAATGGTTTTGGGGTTCCGTCAAGTATTTCGCTTTCTAAAAGGGTTCCGTCACGAAAAAAGTTAGAGAACCACTGGTCTATAGTATCAAAGACGATCGACGAAGACATCGATTGGAAGCAGTAAACGCAAATGAACATGAATGATTTCGTCGTTACAACTACTTTTCAAAGTCACCCCGTAAACCAAAGTCACCCCGTTGCTACACGAGCAGAAATTTCCACTTCCTGGCCAGGGGAACACGTAGAATTGTGTACTGTAGAGCTGCCTTGAGGAGGCACTTTAACTAGTACGGGGATTCAAATAGAATTCGGCCTATAAAAACTGGGGGTGCTGAAGGCCTATAACTTTACTTAAAACAACTCAATTCAATGAACACAAAATATTTACCTTGCTACTCCGCTACTTAACGTAACCGCTTACGTAAGTAGCGGAGTAGCAAGGTAAATATTTTGTGTTCATTGAAATGGACCTCCGCAAAGTAACGCCTGATTCAATAAAATACAACTCAATTCGTTTGAATATTTTTATATTTCTCGCTTCGAATAATTAATCGTTCAATATACAAAATGGGTTGCATCTGCAAACCCCGTTCAAAGCGATCTCTCCGTGCTCTCGAAATCCGAAAAACAAATATTTAAAATCATCGAACGAGCGTTCGATGTATGGATTTCAATCGCACTGACGAACCAGCCAGTCCGACAAACCAGCCAGTTCGCAGATTCGCATGCCACCTCACAGTACACCTCGGGCGGTGCTAGAGAAAACCTCATTTCGTATGTTTGATCTGAGATATTCTTTATTTCACCACCCTCAGAATGAAATTTACTATTTTGTTCATTAAATTCAAGCACACCATGAATGCGTTCATTCGTACTGAACAGAAAACTTGACGACTTTTAGGGAAGACTAACAATCCCCTCAAGAAAATATGACTGGGATTTTTTATCGAAGAAATATGTCACTTGAGAGGGGTTTGGAGAGGTCTTGTAAGGAAAAGGAACAAAATAACCGACATAGCTCAAAGGATAACCGAGCTTCGAGGATTCGCGGTAATTTAATAAATTACTTGCCGAGCGGAAAACAAAAACGGCCCGTGTATTGACTCAGGTTCTGTGTCCAAAAGGTGGACATGCTTCGAAAAAACCAACCAAGTGCAGACTCCAAAAGGTGCAAAGGAAGGGTTCTGTACAAATTTGTATGTATGTATGTAAATAAAAATCCAGTGCTAGCAGAGCCCTGTTACTAAACTATATGCATGCAGCGTGACGTAATTTTATTAGTCATAGACTTTTTTTATTAGTCGTAGTATAAGATTTCATGACAAGTTTTAAATTTGTAGTCCGGCGGAACTAGAAGTACCCCAATAGTCTTTTATTTCACGGCAATTCTGTAATAATATGACTGTAACTTTTGATTGGGTTGACTTAGAAGTTGCATTTCTTCACTGCTCCGACGGATACCTAGTTAATTTATGTTTAGCACCCTTTTAGCACCTTTCAAATTAGAAAAAGCGGCAATAGTACCCCTACAAGGTTTTGACTTTCCCTTTAATAAAGGGACAATAATATTTTACCCAAAATTAAATTTTGCGTCTATGTGCGATGTTCAAAAAAAATACATCCATGCCTTTTAAATTTAATATCTGGAAATGGCGGGAACATAATTAGCACAAAACAATAAATAACGTTCTGAAGATTGCGGCTCCGACGAAATTAAGACAAATTAACGGTTTCTCCAAAGAGGCTTAATAACAAATTGGATCCGTTGGATTGCCAACTTCTTGCTTATTAATTAAAACCATTATCCTCTTTGCTATATTGCTGGTTACGGGCTCATTATTTGTCCAAAATTTCCGCTAATTTAGAACATACATAATACCGACAAAAAATTTACTCAATTTTCTAATGACACTAATGAAAGCGAAAGTTTGTGAGTGTATGTACAATTTGATCTTTTTACGCGGTAGTAATATGCCTATACTTAAATTTTCAAAATTGTCTAGGCAAAAAAATATCCCTACACATATTTGATGAGTGTAAGTTTGTTACTTCTTCAAGCGGCTGGATAGATTTGGATAAAATTTGGAATGGTGATAGCTGGTACCCTATATTGACACATAGCTACTTTTTATCCCGGAAACTTGCATATTTCCGGCGGGATAGTGATAAACCATGTCAAAGGTCGTAACGTAAATTTTTGCGGAATATGAGTAGGTATCATACATCAGTTGTTTAATCTAATTCTAGGCGCACGAAGTTTGTTGAGTAATACATTTTTAGACTACTAACTTTAAGAGGGTGCATCCGTGCTGAGCTCGCAACGTCGCATTTTTGGTGATTTTTTGCGATTATTTCACAGAAATTGAATGAAAGTTTCAAAGGTCCGTCTGTAGTGCACTTCGTTTTTAGTGTATTAATGTGTCCAATGTAATGATTAATGGTGATGGACTTTACGAGATATAACAACTTATTATCTAATGTTCATAATATATACGCTCACTTTATATAAACTCGTTTAGTATAACATTTACTGGATATAATGAACGAAAATTATAATCTTAAAATATCTAATTTTGTAAGGTATAACGTTGTTTATATATAATATCAATTGAAATAACGATCAAAGCATATAATGTTCATAACAGCTAAGCCTTATACGTTAAAAAAATATACTTTTTGCTGTTATAGCTAACGTTCATTATATCTTGTGAACGTTATTATTATGAAATTAGATATTTTGTAGTTATATCTCGTGGGACGCACCCGTGATTTTGTCTTAATCTTTGGATGTGGATGCAATCCGCTTCCAACCGAGGCAACTGGAGATCTATGTCTCACAGTGGACGTCCTATAACTGATTATGATGATGATGACACAATTAATATAACAATTAATATATCCATCACTCAGGTACAGACATTAGTATTCATCACGTATTCGTATGTTCAATGTAAGATATAAGCCCACCGTAGCTCCAAGCGTATTTAGATTGGTCAATCGATTTGCCAATCAATGTCACCCCAACGTACGGCTCACAACAAAAAGGTAATGAAAAAACATATTTTGACACCTTGCAATATAAACAAACATAATATAACAGACAATATCTTATTACGCGTCCATATCAAAACGGGAAAATTGAAATGTCAGAAGCATTCATTGAAGTTGTTCTGTTTATCCTCATGTGTCAATATCGCTATTTGACGCGGTAATCTCGTGTGATATTATGTCAAGTTAAGGCTCTCTTGACGTGGAGTTTTTTTCATATAAAAGCACGAGGGCATGATGTTAAGTGATCACCGCCGCTCATAAACACCTTACCTACCATTAGGACTGCTGGTGCGTTGCCGGTCTTGCAATGAGTGGTACACTCGCCTTTTAAAGCCCCCCCCCATTATAGGAATGTCAATGTTTCTTGCAATCATCAAGTATAAACTGAATAAATAGGTACCTAGGTTGTACCTAATTGATGTTTTCACATTTTCTTGCAAACCCACGGAATAAAAAAAATTACGGCACAGATACATCTAACTAATATTATAAATGCGAAAGTATGGACGGATGGATAGATGGATGGATGGAGGGATGGATGGATGGATGGATGTTTGTTTGTTACTCAATCACGCCAGAACAGCCCAACGGATCTGAATGAAATTTGGCACATAGATAGAGAAAAGTCTGGAATAGCACATAGGCTACTTTTTATTCCGGAAAATTGCGTAGTTCCTGCGGGATAGCGATAAACGAATTCTTTGCAGACGAAGTCGCTGGCAACAGCTAGTTGGAATATAAATTAATAAATTATCGTCGTTTTTTTGGTACATTGTTTTTAACTAAATCCATCAGGCGTCTAAATTCAAGTTTTTCCGTTTTCTTTATTTTTTCCGTTAAGTTAGTGTTTGGACATTACCTACACGTTTATTCTTGGGGACCGTCGAAGTATGTATTCGATAATTAGTTTCCGCTTATTCTATACTAGCTTCTGCCCACGACTTCGTCCGCGAAGACTTAGCCTTACGAACTGATGTTGATAGTATATTCTGCAATAATTATTTACGTTGCGGCTCTAGGCAGCTACGACCTTTAACATGTTTATCGCTGTCCCGCGGGAACTATGCAGTTTTCCGTGATAAAAGTAGCATATGTTTTAATCTAGGGTACCTACTACCTACGCTCCAAATTTTATCCAAATCCGTCCAGTCGTTTTAGCGTGACGAAGGAACAAACATACACACTCACTCACTCACATCGTCACAAACTTTTGCATTTATAATAATTAGTAGGATTGTGGTCAGCCTTAGCCGTTAAACTTCAGAAGAAGCCACTTTACGTTTCTCATCATTCGATCAAAATGAAATTATAAAAAAAAAAAACAAAATCGAAACGGTTTCCTACCAAATAAAGAGCACACCTTCTATTGACAGTTAGGAAAGCAAATTAGGAAAAGTTCGTGTTTCGGATCAAACCCGAACTTTATTGAGAGATATGTGAGACGTAAATAATTGTGTACAGGGACTTCACCATGACGTCAAAATGCGACTCACAAATTCCGACTCAGTTCGGGTTTTCTAATCTAATCTAATCTAAATAGCCGTAGAATAATATTTTTTTACGTATGACTGACCAGTTATTGACTGTCTCACCTGATGAAGAGTACAGACGCGAAGGTGTAACTCACTGGTTCAGTAACAGCCTATTCACTCTCTCATATCATCTTGTATATTAGGGAAGATGCGATCAAGATAATCCGGTATGACCCGGTTATATGATCAGCTTTGTCGAAGGTTTGTTAGCATCAAAGTTCCAATGGTTTTCATATGCCGTAACCTGACGCAGGTTACGCAATATCCGCCCTGGACGCCTTATTGTCCGGCAAGTGATTAAATAACGGAAGCGATTGAGACCACTGCCCCATACAAATGGTCCTACTCAGTGGTGGGCAAGCTTTAGGTATTCGTGGCGGGTCAGAACATGACTGCTTATTTCTTTGTCTTAGAAAATTACTGCTTATTTGCCGCAGCATAATTTATGCTGAGTGGGATCCATTTTACACCATATCGGTACTATTCCTTAGTATATTGTATTTCTCCTTTGTTTTATATCTCAGTGTATCGAATGTGTGTAAATAAATGTTTCTCTCTCTCTCTCTGTCTCTCTCTCTCTCTCTCTCTCTCTCTCTTATTTAGTCAGTTGTCTTGTAGTAATCGCTATTAAAATGTGATAATAATACCGTCTATTGTAATTGAATTTAATTCCCATTCTGTTTTTTCAAACACAACGTATATTGTTTCTGAATAAATATATAAATAAATAAATTGTCTATCTTGGCTTTTAGGGTTCCGTACCCAAAGGGTAAAAACGGGACCCTATTACTAAGACTTCGTTGTCCGTCCGTCCGTCTGTCACCAGGCTCAAGGATCAATCTCAAGGATCGTAATAGCTAAGCAGTTGAAATTTTCACAGATTGTGTACTTCTGTTGCAGCTATAACAAACAAATACTAAAAACAAAATAATAATAATAATTAAGGGGGGCTCCCATACAACAGAGTATTTCTGGTACGGAACCCTTCGTGCACGAGTCCGACTCACACTTGGCCGGTTTATTATTATTGCTGTAATGTTATTGTATTGATTTGTGGTATTCAATAAAAAATATTTGTATTATACATATTTATTACTGATATTTCAGAGGAGAGCCACAATTATACCACAGTGCATTTTAAAAGCTTGTATATAACTTGCATTGTATGTATGTAATTTATTGCGGGTTACCACAACCAGGGGGGTTACTACAATCGCTTGATGAGTGCCAAGTTCTATTCAGCGTAAGGAACAAAGCTATATATGACAGTACTAGCTGTTGCCAGCAACTTCGTCTGCAAAGAATTCGTTTATCGCTATCCCGCGGTAACTACGCAATTTTCCGGGATAAAAGGTAGCCTATGTGCTATTCCAGACTTTTCTCTATCTATGTGCTGAATTTCATCCAGATCCGTTGGGCCGTTCTGGCGTGATTGAGTAACAAACAAAAATCCATCTATCCATCCATCCATCCATCCATCTATCCATCCATCCATTCTTTCGCATTTATAATATTAGTTAGATTAGATAACTGTGTCCCTTACGCTAAATAGAACTTGGCACCCATTAAGGCGCTGTCAACAGCAAATGACCTTGAGCAACGCCACTCTTCACACATACGGTTCGCGTGCCTGTGAGTGAAAGAGAAGAAACTATTCGCGCAGCTTGGCGCGCGTCTAAAATCTCGCAAATAAGACACAAATAAGAAGAAATAAAAAAAAGTATGGATTATTTGTGAAATATGACTCGTTAGCCGTGTAGGTATGAATATGTTGACTTCATGTTTTTAATTGCAGACCCATACGTCGAAAAAATAAAGACATAGAACCGTTTAATGATGATTTTAAGACCAATCTTTGCAATTATTTTCTATCGAGCCGATTTTGTTCAATTATGTATCGAGTCCGTCTAGTGTGTTTGAAATATGAAGAAAATTAACATTATATTTTTTTTGTATTTTTTTTTTGTGTGTAGTTTTTCTTAAAAAAGTGCTTAAATAACATCAATTTCAACAAAAGTAGGTGTTGTCAGCCTCTTAAGCGATTGTGGTAAAACCCTGAGCCTCTAGTGTGCTTTTTAACACATAAACGTTCACGTAACGACAGGTTCACATAAACGTCCTAAATTTAAGACTCTTATGAATATAAAAAACTGGCACTATCGGATTGAAATGGCAACCAACTGGGGCCTTACCACGACGTCTTAATGCGTTTGAATTCCGATTCAGTTTAGGCTCGCTCGCTGTCAGATCCATAGTAAAATAACAGCTAAAACCTGAACTGAGTCGGAATTTAGTGGCAATAAGACTTCATGGTAAGCCCCCCTGTTCTCATACTTATACCTACGCAAACGTGTTTGAGTCGTATCTTTTGACCGAAAACTTACACTATTCATTCTGTAAAATCCATCCATCCCATCCATAGCAGCCCTTAGTTCGTCCGTCCTCGGACATAGGCCTTCTCTCCGTTTCTCCACGCCTGGCGATCGACAGCCACAGGCCTCTTGTAGACGTCCGGTATTTTCACCGGACAACGGATCGTCTTATTTGCCGGACTCGCGGTGGTGTATGGCACACAATGGATGTGTGTACACGCACCGGATACGGACAAGGTGAAAATACCGGACGTAAGTATCCGGTGCGTGTACACACATCCATTGTGTGCCATACACCACCGCGAGTCCGGCAAATGAAACGGTCCGTTGTCCGGTGAAAGAACCGGACGTCTACTAGAGGCCATACGCATCCATCCTCCACCCGCCTGTCGGCAGATATCATCCTTCCACCTCATTGGTATATAATTCTGTATAATACTGATTGGCTCGTCTGTGGTCAATTAAATTTGTGTGGCAGCCTGAACCAATGAGGATGCTTACCAGAAAATTCATTGCGATCTTGGGGATAGCCGTACCGTGATTTAGGGTACCCCGTTCAATATATTACCGTTTTATTTTGGGTACGGAAAGGGTAACCATTTAAGGTGTAATATCTTTTTTTAGAAGTGGCCAATCTTGAGATCGGGGCTCGGTAAATTCGGCGCCTGAAAGTTTAAGATGTCTTTGCTTTGTATAACGTTAAGTTTTTTTTTTCAATAGGTACTTATTGTATGTTGGCATAATATGGCACGAGCTTAACTCTTACTTAAAAAAGATCTTCAACTTCAACCGATTGAGCTTGAAACATTGCAGGCTTGTGTACAATACAATAATCTGGCAGAAAAATTGTGTTGGCTAGGTCAGAACATTACTCGTAAGGAACTCTTCAACGGTTAGTCTGATCGACTTGATGTTTGGTACCTATACATAATGTAGAATGGATGAAACTGAATCACGTATCCCACTGCCAAGCAGCAGTGCTTGCACTGCTGTGTTACGGTGTGGAGAGTAAGACAGCCGGGGAAATTATAGGCACCAGAGGCATTTCATCTTAGCCCTCTAGGTTGGTAACTCATCTGCGATTCTTCGGTGGTTGCGGGTATCCATGGACAGTAGTGATCATGATCACTTACGATCAGGTGTCCCACTTGCTGGTTTACCTTCCTTTTGGAATAAAAAAAGTACCTTTGTGGAAACGTTTCATTTATGTCAATACTAGCTGTTGCCAGCGACTTCGTCTGCAAAGAATTCGTATCGCTATCCCGCGGGAACTACGCAATTTTCCGGGATAAAAAGTAGCCTATGTGCTATTCCAGACCTTTCTCTATCTATGTGCCGAATTTCATGCAGATCCGTTTGGCCGTTCTGGCGTGATTGAGTAACAAACAAACATCCATCCATCCATCCATTCATACTTTCGCATTTATAATATTAGTTAGATATGATATGAAAAGATTCCACAGTGGTACGCGATTCAGTTTCATTAACTGTATCTACAGTCAACAACAAAAGGTAGTACAGAAACTTCGGAGAACCAATTGGCTGGATTATTCTTAGCACAAAGAATGAAACCTACTATGGTTGAGTTATAAAAATGTCCAAAACATGTTTCTCAGCTATTAAATCCCAGTTATTATTAGCAATAAGAACAAATGTTTCGGTACCTAACCCATTCAGGGTACAATAATAGCCATTTCGAAACTAAATGGAAATAGCTCTAGTCCAACGTTTGCTGACGCAAGAGCCCAAAATAAAGCTGAATCGACTGACCTGCCTCTCGTTTAAACCAGTTTATTACTGGGAGCTGAAAAGGTAAGCTAGATAGATAAATTAAACCATTTTGGCCGCCATGGCAACTAAGTTTCGCAACCAGTTGTGATACAGGATATCTTATTATTTGTCCGCAACTCCGAATCAATTAATTTTGACCAATTACGAAAGTTGCATAGCAAGAATAAAAATTCCTCCACCGCCACCGTAACTGGTTGCGGAACTATATTGCCATAGCGTAGTAGTTGCGTAGAAACTATAAAAACTCTTAAATGGCAACTAGTTGCGAACAAAGAATAAGAAGTCCTGCATCACAACTGGTTGCAAAAATATCGTTGTACCTATTAGTTATAGTGATAATAATGTATTCTATGCAGGTTTAACTCTTTATATTACATAAAACACATGAATTAATGAATACAGGAAAACACAAATGCACAAAGGCCTTTCTTCCAGTTAACCTAACAAAAATAACAGTGTCATAAAAATAGTGACAGTCCCAGGAAATGGCATTGGATAGTTTTAGATAGGATTAAATAGTTTATATCCCGGAAAAATGCAAATTTCCCGCGGGATAGCCATAACCAAAACCAACTGCAACGACGAAATAGCGAGAAATGGAAATAGCTAGTCTGGTCCAATGTTTGATGACGCAAGCACCAAAAATAAAGCCGATTCGACTAACCTGCCCGGCTCCCGTGTTAACCGGTTTAGACCGGGAGTTGAAACAATAACTGGCGCCTTACCAAGACATCTAAATGTGAGTAAGTAAGTAAGTAAGTAATGCTTTATTATACAAATATAAAGAAACAGATACAAATGTGATTCAAGTCCGAACCAAAGTTGGATCGCTCACTGTCAGGTCCATACTAGTGTTAGGCGGAAATCCATCCAACTGACGACATCACTAATTTCAATCAATTTTTATTATTATAGGTTATAGCTCCATCGATACTGTCGATGATTCTGCCAATGTCGAGGTTGAAAAAGACACTGCTTGTTTTTAATCAGCCGTTGTTCGGTACCTTCGGCGTGCGGTACTCTGATGAGAATCTAAAATAGACAACACATATACATTGTTAGACTACCTACAAATATAATTTGTTAACTTTTATAAATTTACCTATATAGAACAGTTATAAGGGAGGTGTGTGCTAGTGTAAGAAGGAAATCACAAATTTCTGAACTTTCGAACGCTTGCGTAACGTGAGACGTCCCTAGCTCGTTTGACGTTTTTGACATTGACAGCGCGGGGATCGCTCGCTTTTCTGTTTTGCCGGCATCGCACGGACATGAGTTTTCATTTTGTCGTTATTGAATTTTAATTATAATATAACTAATATTATAAATTTAATGCGAAAGTATGGATGGATGGATGGATGGATGGATGGATGTTTGTTTGTTACTCAATCACGCCAGAACGGCCCAACGGATCTGAATGAAATTCGGCACATAGATAGAAAAAAGTCTGGAATAGCACATAGGCTACTTTTTATTCCGGAAAATTGCGTAGTTCCCGCGGGATAGCGATAAACGAATTCTTTACAGACGAAGTTGCTGGCAACAGCTAGTAAATCTATTAAAAGGTCATTTGTGTTTATTACTAGAAGTGTAAAAAATGACAGCTGAAAAGTAAAATTGAATTGGAACTGAAGCGCATTAATAATTAAAACGTCATGGTAAGGCCCCTGATCTCGATTTGTTTTTAGCCATAGCCCTTTAAGTAATAAGTTTCCGCTATCTGTCTGTCTGCCTGTGTCCATCTAACACAGGACTTTATCTTTTTACAAGGTGTTTTACCTACTACATGGCTGCTGTAACAATAAGTAGTAGCAAAGATTTAAAAACATTTTGTTTAATTTCCGAACCCGCGCTCGTAATTCTTAGATTTTCAAAATATATGTCCAATTTACCATGAGTTTTTCATGAAAGAAAAGCGTGAAGAAACGCGCACATCATTTGAACTGTGTAGGAACTGTAGTCTAAGCTAAAATAACGGATGGTAAGTAAAATTAACGGATAGAATCAAATCTACTCTCCCGGTTTCACCGACTTCTTAAATGGCATTGCCGATAATAGAAATCGGTCTGAACCCTGACAAGTACTATATTTGAAAAGGCAATCATATAATAATAAACATACAATGTGTTTAAATACCAGACACTCGCTTTAATAATAATAATAATAAATTGTTTGTTCATTTGTTTGCTTTGTATTGTAGGTAATCGTTTTACTGGGTCAACCTTTCCACAAGTATACTTCTGAAAAGAGGATTTTGTTTCATGTTTCTCAGGCATATATATATATGTTTTCTGATAGACGAAGAAACATAAAAAGGAGCCTCATTCCTACCCGGAGGGATTTTCCAGTGCACTTATCAAAATAAAAAAAAACATTTAATGGTAACAAAAGATGCAAAATGTTAACAGTTGTTGGTACTTATGTCTATAATGTTCTCTGACTAAAGTCTTGTAATTCAATTTTAAGGCTGTACGTTATGTATCAGCAGACAGACATACAGGCAGACGGTAAAGCAATATTTTGTACCTACCAAGCAGCGGATGAAAATATATGTACGGGTACTTTACCCGTATGTATGTATGTATGGTATGTATACTTTATACATACTTAATGAAAGCAAAAGACGTATGTTAGGAACGTAGCAAGTGGAACAAAGTAGTGTCTGTCTACCCCTATGGGAAAGAGGCGTAACTGTATGTATGCATGTACTTAAATAAATATTAAATATGAATGACAATACCAAACATTTGCTTTTGTCATAAAATATCTGACCCGGCCAGGGATTGAACCTCAAATTTTATTTAGGTTCTCAAACTACTAGCTTACCTAGTAGACTATTGTTTCGGTTTAAAAAAAACAGTTATTCTAACATCGATTGACTACAAGTCTTATTGTACCGCGTTTTTACTCCATTTCAACATTATTTTTATCTCAGAAGTTAAATAAGAATAAAGTTACAAAGGATAAGCAAAAGATAGTAAGACCTATTTAAACCTCTTGGAAAGCTATCTTGTGGATAAATCCGGGATCCACAGGTATCCAGACCTTTTTCCTCGGCGATTTGTTTTAAGACACTTACAGAACTTTGGGAATTGTATTGGTGGGAATAAAGCTGATGAGATAAGTTGCCTATGTTTATCTTAGCACATTTTTCTGACACTAGGGTAGGTATCATTGACAATCCTCATGTCACTCATAACCATTACATAACATCACCGACCTTAAGTCATATTAGTTTATCTTAATTATAGCACTAAAATACTCTCGCGAGGACTGGGATTTGTTAATCATCGTACAATAAAATAAAAAAACTAGGGTAGGTATAGGAAAAACAATCGACGAAGACGATTACCCCTCGTATGCGGGAGCTAAAAAAAGTACTGCATTCTAGTCTCATCTGTTTCTATATTATGCACAAATTCTGCTGATTTAAATAAAAATACAAAAAGATAGCCTTAAATTTGGCACGGATCCGTATCTTAAGCATACATAGGGTTAATCATTTAATCATTTATTCATTGTCAAGTCATGTACATACATTATAAAGATGTTAACATTGTTCTAAGTCAGTCCATGACGCCCTGTAAGGGCACACAATAATAATTAATGCCTAAATCTAAGATAACATAATGTCAAAGCATGCCATGAAATTAATTAGGTACATTAAATTCTACATTTATATTATTACATTAGTTAATGTTTTCTATTTTATTTAAATCTTATAAAATTAAAATGAGATAAACTCAATAATTATAGTATGTCAATTAAATCTAAGAATTATTACAGTATGTCAAATAAATTTAAGAAATATTAATACAAATAACTCAAATGTCAATGTTTCTATAATTATTTCATTTAAATTACTTCACGGTTTCATCATTCAAGAACTCGTTAACAGAATAGTAGCATTTTTTAATTAGGAATGTCTTTAGATTATTTTTAAATATATTGTTTCGGGATTCTTGTCTGATGTATTCAGGGATTTTATTCGCTATTTGAGCACATTTATATTGTGGTCCATTTTTGAACATGGCCAAATTGGACTTTGGTAACAACAATTTATTTTTATATTGAGTTCTAGTTGTACTTGAGTCTACCTTTGCCTTGAATAAGTCAGGGTGTTTACGTACAAAGAGTGCCGCTTCTAATATGTAAATTGGTTGTTAACTAAACAGTGTGTCAGGTTAAACAGGTTTATAATTATGGCAAAAAAAGTGTGAATGAGTGTGTGAGGGGAACGCGTGGCCAAATTGGGGACGTTTTGACAGGTCAGAGTACCTTAAACCGACGAGCACGTATGAAAAGAACGATGAATGTCGATCAAGCAAAAGAGGAACAAAGTGGTAGCAAGTGGAACAAAGTAGTCTCTGCTAGGGGGTCTATGGCAAAGAGGCGTGACAGTTTGATGTAAGTATGTGTTTAGAAAACAAATTGCAGTCATTACAAAAGCCCATTAAAAAATCGAAATATTCGAAAGTTTGTACGCTTCTGAATTTACTTGTGGTAGGTAGTAAAGGTGTATTGTTCGTGGCTTTTCGCTATTGATATTGTTATACGAAAATTTCAGTTTATGCGGAAGCTAGAGCGTAAGGGAAAAAGTAATTTTCATGTACCTACCTATTTAGTATGTATGTAGGCACTTTCACGATGGGAGCAAAGAAAAAACATAGAATGCACCAGTTGCTTCTCTCCTCGCACAGATGGTAAAAGCCATCGAGGGAATGAGCGAGAATTTTAAGAATCATCTACTATTTTGATGCCTCTTTCCACTACGCCCACAATCATACTAAACGTGGCCTTTAGGTCTTGTTACCTTAGGCTCTGTCTACCCTGTAAGAGATAGAAACGGGATTTATGTATATACATATGTTATGTACCTAGCCTAAAATCAGAATAAAAACGTACTTCATAAGCATGAGAAATTAAAATAAAAAATATCTATCGACAAACTTTAAACCCTCGTAATCCATGTTAGGTATATATATATATACGAGTGTCCATTTCTGTCTGCTCCCACAATCCGAGCCTAATGGATTCCAACCACCATTCTGGGTGGGGATTGTTTCAATGTTTGGTTTTGTTGGGCCATAAGCGGTTAGTACTGAGTTAAAACCTATAGTGCATTCAATTCATTTTAACTCATTTGTAAACAAACAAAAGTCCTCCAAGTTCATTTAAAATGAAGTAGGTATAATCATAATTATGTTAATTATTGCCTGCTTGTTTTCTCTTTTTACAAAATGTATTCTCACTATTGTATCGAATGTGGGCGAAAAAAAATATCTCTCTCACACACACACTCATTCTCAGCACGCAGTCTATCTCTCTCTGTATTTGTCATGTTGTTTGGATTACAATGGAAACTGTCAACAATAATGCAGGCAGCAACAAAAACTTATTTCCACAACTAGGTACTTTTCCTTTATAGTAAAATGTAACAATTTTAAAGTTACGTTCAGCCGCCTTCCTGCCGCTTGGAACCAGTTATGTTACTTCCGCTACAAAAATTTCATTAAAAATTTACGATACTGGAATTTAATAAAAAGGCCAGCTCTAATATTTCATTATTTTTTGAAATACATTTTCAGTTGTATTTTTCTCGCTCAAGAAACTTAAGAGCTTAAGATTAATAG
The DNA here is from genome assembly GCA_963854515.1 of Pandemis heparana. Lineage (NCBI taxonomy): Eukaryota > Metazoa > Arthropoda > Insecta > Lepidoptera > Tortricidae > Pandemis > Pandemis heparana. Next base: position 9,027,160 of record OY978028.1, read on the forward strand.
ATAAGCTTCTGTCAAAATACAAGCGTTTTTTGGTGTACTTGCAAAACTATATGTAGAATGCTGTATTGTAAGGCTTCACAAATCGTTAGTGTATGTACCTACTACCTGTAAAAAAAGGAGAATAGGAAATGTTGCGCCACTACCTACTACCAAATCTGACTTCGCTAAGAGACAATTTACTCATCAATCTGCAAAAATGTATAATAATGTAAATAATAAATTAAACATTTACCCTCTGCAAGTTCATGCATGTAAGAAAACGATAAGAGCATGGTTAGAAATCCTAAGTTATGAGGAAACGGAAGCCATACTGCTGTAAATTGTGAAACGTAGTCCTTATTACTTAACTAAAGTAAACTTAATAAGTATGTACCTACACAAAACTTTTCGCAAGTACGCATGCACGCACACACACACACACACACACAGTGTACACAGTTATCATTGTTTAGATATATTTAGTATAATTAATCGATAATTTAGTCCACTTGTTATTGGTTGTACTCATAATATATCTCTATATTTGCGGAAGAGCGGGACCTCCCAACACAGGTATTTCTTTACTTAATGGGAGGTTCCAACCTTTTTCTTCTGTATGTAACGGTGTCACCAATAAATGATTTTTGATTTTTGATTTTTTTTGATTTTTGAATAGTCATCCGTCCTACATTATGAGTACTTATCAAATTTCAAGTCAATCAGACCAACCGTTGAAAAGCTCCTAGTACTGTCATAGTTAGATCATCCTGGCTATTAGCTATGGATTCAAATTAATATTGTTCTATTGCCTAGTAGTAGATTGTCACTCTACAAAATAAAGCCCCGGGTATAACAATCTTCTACTCTATTTATTACTTTGAATGAAATAACAACTTAGCAGTATTTCATTGGCTGCAATAAATTGTTATTTTATTGTTATCGTCTGCTGTATACTTAAATTGTAATGTGTACTTACACGTATTTTGTTGCCAAACTCCTAAATCGACGGGCCTTAAGTTCTTGGACAACTCATAAGTATACTATAATCTCCAACCATTACTAGGTACTATAACCTACAGAAGTCATTCACCCCCGTTAAATAGGGCTAAGTACAGTCTGCATTTTTGAAGTGAAAATTTATTTAGCGGCGCTGAGCACTTTTTGGGATGGTTAAAAAATGTTGAACTCGCGTCAGGCGTAAGACGGAGGGAGAGTCTAAGTACCAGGATATCAGGATCCTCTAAGAGCTTATTTTGAAATACGAATGAAGCTAGAGTCGGACTAGTCGGAGTAGAGCTAGACTTGACAATTGTCGGCGACATGTGACGATTCGAAATCTAATGCGCATTCAATATTGAAGCCAACCGGCGTAGCCTCTTGTCGAGTTTGCAATGTGAACAGAATGGTCACAACTCGCCGGCAATTGTCGCGTTGTTTAAATAACAAGCCAGAGCCAATAGAGATAGGTAGACACATTAGTCTGGCTCTATTTATTTTGTAAGTTTGTGTTGGCACGTATCTTTAATACCTAATGTAATGTAATGTACCGGTAAAATAACAAAAAGACTCCAACGAACACTCAAAGGAATCTCACTAAGATCGTGTAGCGAATAAAATTGTGGTCCGTTTTTCAAGAGGGCACCGCACTGCTAAGTATTGTCACAGTACACAGAAGATGACAGGTTCCGATGATTATGATACCGTAAAGTCGAGTAGCAAAAGCCGTGGTAGCCTATAGTCTGGCAGCTAAACCACTGCAGCCAGATGACACTTCCAAATGTCATTTTACGAAATAATGATACCACATTTATTTCACTAGTGCTCGACTAAGGTCACGTAATGAATGATTTGATTATTGAACGAACGAAATATTTTATGAATATCACATTCGTAGTTTAGTATATTTCAAAATAAGCGCGATACTTTTGAGGCATTCAAGGTTCATATTAACATAGTAGATAAAATGTGCGATGACTTTGTAATAAACGTAAATAGTGACAGCAGCAGTGAAACTGATTCGGAATAATTTAAGTTTTTAAGTAAAAGTACAAAGGTATAAAATATTAATGTGATAATTGTTGCTTTATTTATGGCAAAATGGGGAATGAGTTGAAAACTGGTAACTGATTTGACATGCTTCCGCACATTTCCAAATCGCGCTCTTACACTACTAACTAGAAAACACCCAAAAAAACCTTATTGAACAAACCATTTTATTAAAATACGATTTGAAAATTCTCATTTATGACGCAAATTAATTTCATTACATCGTTCATTCTTTCATTCACTCACTAAGTCACATCACTATTTAATATTTGCCAAAAACTGACAACACTGAAAGTGTCATCTGGCTGCAGTGGTTTATCTGCCAGACTATAGTGGTTTGATCTGTGGCCTCTCAAGCAAAGAAAACCCTGGGCTCGCACCTCTGAGTTTTTCGGAATTTATGTGCGAGTCGAGTTACATTAGCCCTAGAGGGTAACTATGCCCGCCACTAAAAATCTAACTTCTCAATACTGACTTGAACAATACAAAAATGGTGGAGTGACCAAGGAGAGACGTTTTGTAAAAAGGTCAGGTCAGGAGTACCCGAAACTGACGAGCATGGTATGAAGAGATTGATTACTGTGGATGAAGTGAAAGAGCGTATATCAGGATCGTAGCAAGTGGAATAAAGTAGCCTCTGCCTGCCCCTGTGGAAAAGAGGTGTACCTATAGAGGTGTGTAGAGTCGTAGACGTATATTTGTATATTTTATTGAATCAGGCGTTACTTTGCGGAGGTCCATTTCAATGAACACAAAATATTTACCTTGCTACTCCGCTACTTACGTGCAAGATAACCAAGCTTGTGCGAAATATATATGTTTTGCATGCAAGCCCTCCCACCACTACTGCCACACAAAACGCACACAAATCCCACAAACTTGATTAATCCTATCACCACACAAACACTGACGCGCGTTTCGATCCCTCTACGGGATCATTCTCAAAGTCAGAGCACAACCGATGCACGATCCGATGCATACAACGTTGGTTCGCATGTGCATCGGTTGTGCTCTGACTTTGAGAATGATCGAAAAGTTTCTCGCGAAGCATTCTTCTTGGCAATGATGGTATTTCCGAAAGCGCTGGTAGTTTCAAAAAAAGACATGTAAAATTGTCGTTGGCGGCCGAGTTGCAAAATACAATTTTGGTTTTGATTCTGATTTTGTTGTAGAATAGCATTAATAAATTTTAGTTGAATTAGAATACTGCTAATCTTACTAAATAGTGTATAGGCGATGCGGCTAGCAACCCATCACTATTTTGATTCCCCTTTCCATGTATCATACACGATAATATCACAATCATACATGGCTTTTAGGTCTTACAACCTTTAGGTTACAACCTTAGGCTCTGTCTACCCTCTAAGGGATAAAGACGTATGTGTGTATGTAAACTCTTTATTGCACATAAAAAAATAAAAATACAGTAGTACACAGAAAATAGTACAAAGGCGTAACTATCCCTAAGAAGGGGTGACATGATTTATGTTTGTATGTATAAACCACTCAGCGGCATATTTAGCGGAACACAAAAAAAAAGTGTAGGTACCTAATTTCTAAACGACACTGAAAATTAGAACACATAGAAAAATCCAAAAAGTAAAGCTATGGCCGGGAATCGAACCCGGGTCCTCGTCATTCCGTGACGCGTGCTGTACCCCTACACCACCCATAGCAGGTGAGTAGGCCTCCGAATTTTTCTATCTGTTACCAACTGTCACGTGATATTTGTCGCTAAGCGTCATCTGTTTGAATGATGTGTCTGTACGACACAATTACAAACTCCCTGGTAGGTACCTAACTATCAGTGGCGTGGCGTCCTTAGAACTCGATTCCCACCGGCTTGCCTATTTTAAAGCAGTTGGGTACTTTTTTGTGTAGAATTATAGGAAAAGGCTACTTAAATTCCCTTTGGCTTGCCTTCTGATATACTTCACGCCGCGCCACTGCTAACTATTTTTTTTTCTGGTCAAGCATTAGGAGTAGGTATTAGGTAAGTATGCGTTTTGCAATTTTTTTTTGTTTTCCGCTAAATATGCCGCTAAAAAAGCCGTGGTAGCCTAGTGGTTTGACCTGTGGCCTCTCAAGCAGAGCGTCGTGGGTTCAAATCCCGGGTTCGCACCTCTGAGTTTTTCGGAATTTATGTGCGAAAATTACATTTGTAATTTGCCATGAGCTTTTCGGTGAAGGAAAACATCGTGAGGAAACCTGCACATATCTGCGAAGAAATTCAATGGTGTGTGTTAAGTTCCCAATCCGCACTGGGCGCGCGTGGGAACTATAGCCCAAACCCTCCAATACATGGAGGAGGCCTATGCCATGAGGCACGCCGAATAACGCGACAATTTAATAAACAAAAAAAAACGACTATAACAACAACAACAACAACAACGACATGTACTTACTGAAATTGTAGCGAATTCGGAATAAAAAGGCTTATAAAAAAAAAAAATATATATATGCCGCTGAGTATAGAATACTGCTGCCAGTCTGTGTGCAATGATTACTTATTGCAATTTCAACGCGCACCGCGCATGCATCGTCGGGCACAAAATTTCGTCCGTGCCGTGTTCTGCGGTTTTTCAGGTGGTGCTTTTTATTCTGAATTGAAATTGTATTGTGCAGTGCTGGTGTAGAAATATTCATCTGTTTTCAATTTATTGTATAAATAGTCAACATTTTAAATAATTTAGTTTTCAACCAGACTCAATACAGGGTGAGTTTTACATAAAGTTGACAGAAATAAGATATAATTAACATCAAATGAGACAAAGAAACATGAATTACAATGATTGAGTTCGTCAAACTATTTTTTAAGTTACCTTCAAAGTTAAAGTTCAAAGTCCATAGTCTCGATACTTCAGTGAACTATAAATCTACAACTCTTGGTTCAATAAAACATTCAAATTTCTTTACTAGCAGTCATATAACAAATCATAACAATTTAGGCAAACGTCCCAGAGCCTACGATGAATGAGAAGCTAGATAACTAGCTAGCTATACTACATTTAATTTAGAATGAGAAACCACAATAACATTATATTGCGTCTGGTCAACTATTTTTTACCTAGCAAATAGTACAGTGCAATAGTTTGGCAGCAGCAAAATAAAATTGTTTTAATGTCACATTATTTGCGTGTCGTTAATTGTTACTCTAGTACAAATTGTTAAGAGATTACAGTTCACGAGCCGCAATATAATGTTGCTGTGGTTTCACATCCTAAATTAAATGAAGTATAGTGGCGAGACAACAAATCGGTACTTGGTCGAGAGTAGAGTGGATTAAGAGTGGCCTAGTAAATAAAACTAAAAAAAAACACCGGGTAGCACTCCGGGAGCGCCGGCAGAGAAGTGACAACTACACTACACACGCATACTCGCGCAAAAAGAAAAAAAAAGAAAAGAAAAAAACTATTTATACACGAGATTCGAGCTGCTGTCACTTAAGAACGTACTTTTATTCCACACCTTATACCACTAGGCCAAACGCACACACGTTAAAGCAACGAAATTAACGTAGGTACACTTCAAAAATCAAACGCGACTCTAGCTTCATGCGTATTTCAAAAGAAGCTCTTAGAGGATCCTGATATCCTGGTACTTAAACTCTCCCTCCGTCTTACGTCTAACGCGAGTTTAATATTATTTACAAACATATCCCAAAAAGTGCTCAGCGCCGTTAAAGATGTTTTCACTTCAAAAATAAAGACTGACTAAATAAGAGTGAGTCTTACTGCCACGGGATTTGCATCACGTACGTTTCATCACCGAGGAAACAGAAAGAAAGAGCGAAAGAAAGAATAACATTTTATTTTAGTTCCAGCAGTCCCACCACATTAAAATAAAAAATAAAAAAGTTGTAAAAAAAATAGAAGATAGGTACCTAGCTTATCAATTTCTCGTCGACAGTGGGACGAGTACCTTATGCCTCGCTGTCACCGCTCGTTTCTATTTACTTGCATGTTTCGACGGCAACAACGTACAAGGTGCAAAGTGCTAAAAAGTTCGAACTACCAACATAGCAGCATAATAATCTAGAAGACGATACCTATAGTTTAGTATAAAAACTATATTAATATTCCCCTTAGTACAGATTTTACGAATGACGCATAGAGTTCCATCTATGTTAAAAACCACTGTACTAACACGAATACTATTCGAAGTGCCACATTGAACCTTACAGGATGAATGCCAACTCACTCATTCAAGTACTCCATGCGCTATGTACCACATCGCACTCTGTTCGCGGACAGATCGGTAACTCAACGGCCCCAAACGCTTTGATTGTTTTCAAGAAATATTAAAATATTTCTATGTAGCTTTTATCAGAATTTAGGAATGGTGTTAAGATAGTTTTATTTAATTCGTTCGTTCCATCAGTTTACTTAAAATATAAATTTCATATCATGTCTTAAAAACGTGCGAAGTCGTTGGAATCACTAAAATCGGGAGCAAACAGGTCGGACAGTTTGCGTCTGACCAGATTGAAATAAATCGGCCAGAATAAAAAGGGGTATACGTAAGTACCTATATTCTGCATTTCCCTTATTTTTTTGGTATTTTTAATAAAAAACAGTGTACATTGTTCGATCTGACACATAGAACTACATACGTAGGAATCGATATTTATCGTACTATGTATGCAGAGCTATCTGCTACTTGGAACTTTTTACGTTTTTCACTCACTCGCTTAGCTGTTCGTCGGCGGTAGGACTCGTGCCTTACCTGCGCGATAAAGTTGATCGACGTTGCCCGATAAAAGTGATTCTGTTTTAATTCCAAGGCAGAGCTCCGTGCTTTATTACAGACGTTTGTGGTTCAATTTGTTTAACAAAGTATTCGCGGCACGCCATTGCTATGTTTCGCTGCTTAAATGCAAAACTGCTATAAATCAAAACAAATCGCTTTGAGACTGTAAGTCAGCGGTGCTCAAGCTTTTATATCAGACGTGGTTTGATTAAGACACAGTACATCGTTATCATTGATGGCTTATGATTAAGGCTCCTTACAAGCTAAACGCGCGTATTTCGCTAAATTCTTACCCCCTTATTCATAAACGCACTATAGGCCTCAGCTAAGTTAGTAATCGTTTGTCATTATCTGTGAAAGGTAAATGTCAAAGTGACAGATAAGGACAAACGATTACTAAGTTAACAGAGGCCTATAGTGTGTTTATGAATAACGGGGTTAATTTTTCTTCAAAGACTATGGCGTATGTGTTCATAATTACCCACATATAAAGGAATATAAGGCTATATAGCCTTTCTTTCGTATGATCAAGATGGTGTCAGTTTTTGGGTGATTTCTCGCACTGGCCAGTATGTAACACAAAAAAATCTAAGTTTGAGCACCGCTGTTTTAAATTAAGTAGAACGGTGTTACGGCTTTTATTTGGTGTAATTTGAATAGAAGGAAGTTCGTGTTCGATGAGTGGTTTATTTTACATAATCATTGTATTAAATCATTATCATAAACTTGAGAGTTGACTAAACAGTCAATCAAAAATTCTGTCAATAAAAACGATCGAAATACCCTAAGACTCTGAAAACTGATTTTCCAGACCATTAGGCTTATTGTCTAACTCGCTCGCAATCGCCATCGTGTTCATTTTGACAGTTCATGTATGAGCTGACAATTGGCATCGGAATCAGCTAGCTGTCACATATAACAACTGTCAACTTCATACAAGAACTGTCAAAATGAACACGATGGGGATTGCGAGCGAGTTAGACAATAAGCCTACTGGTGCCTTACCATAACGTCCTAATTCCAACTCAGTTCAAGTTTAAGCTGTCACTTTTAGTATGAATCTGACAGTGAGCGAACCTAAACTGAATCGCATTAAGACGTCATGGTATAGCCCCAGGGCCTCGATTTTTGAAAGCACATCACTCGAAAGTACCACTCGATAGTGGTATAAATCTGTTTTTATCTTCAAAACTACGGTTCTAATCAAATTTTTGACTAGTCCACATGATTAATGAGAGCCGTAAGTATCTTTTAAGCTACTCGTATTTTAAATTCAGCACAATGTTTCACCACTTTCGAGTGGTATTTTCACACATGGGCTTTCAAAAATCGGGTCCCAGTTTCAAAATCAACATCACTATCAACATAGTATAAAACAAAGTCGCTTTCTCTGTCCCTATGTCCCTATGTATATTTTTTAATAGATGGAGTGAATCAAGAGGAAGGTTTATATGCGTAATACATGCATAATATACCGTGCGAAGCCGGGTCGGGTCACTAGTAAAAAATAAAACATACAAAAAAGATTTTTTTTTTTTAACTATGACCCACACACAGTCATAATCTGTGTAAGTACTCTTTATCCCGAAAAATTGAGTATATCCCGCGAGATAGACGTAGTCGCAGGCACCGACTAGTAATTATCATAAATATAGCCTTTTGTTTGTGTTGGAGTGATGTGGCTAACAGAAACAGTAATTAAAGCAGAATTTAATATCAGGCTTGGCACTCTCATTTGCATTTATCAATGGGATTTTATTAAACTCCTACGCCGCATGTTCTAGTATGAGCCACAGTATAATTCCAGTATGTGATCTACAATGCACAAAGATTACAACAGTACAGTCGAAGCTGTGTTAAGATAAATTGACCCTCACAAATAATATGTAATACGTCATTGGAAATTGCCTCTATACTTCATTTAATTTAGAATGAGAAACCACAATAACATTATATTGCGTCTGGTCAACTATTTCTTACCTAGCAAATAGTACAGTGCAATAGTTTGGCAGCCGCAAAATAAAATTGTTTTAATGCCACTTTATTTGCGTGGCGTCAATTGTTACTCTAGTACAAATCGTAAAGAGATGACAGTTCACGAGCCGCAATATAATGTTTTTGTGGTTTCTCATCCTAAATTAAATGAAGTATAGTACAAGACAAGTTTACGCATTTTTTTCACTATCCTTAATTCGCTCAAGTTCACAATCAAATGCTTCTAGAGGCGAAATGTGCAACGCTTTTTTAGAGGCGCCTATAGCCTACAAACTGCGCTCTTGAAAAATTTGCCTTTCTTTTATTATGTACGAGTATGTGGATGGGGCCCTTTTTGTCCTATAATTTTTATTGGCGATAATAATCGTTAGTCATATTTTTTTGGCCGTATGTCGTATGGAATTTTCCAAAATTCGAGGTAAGATAACAGTCAATAAAAAAAACTTACTGTTAAAAAAAAAACGCTTTATGACTACTACCTAACGAAAATCATGGCAAACCGTAAATTCGGAACATCAAATTTTGTGGATTGCCTACTGGTTCTAAACTGTTGAATTCGGAACTGAGAAGCGACGCAAACTTTAATAAATATAGTGTTTGCTAATTCTGGGTTCATAACGTTCGCTGCCTTAAGGACGCGACAGCAACAAAAAAAACACCGGGTAGCAAGCACTCCAGGAGTGCCGGCAGAAGTGAAAACTACACACAACGCAGTGTGCGCAAAAAGAAAAAAAAAAGAAAAAAAAACTTTTTCTACACCAGATTTGAACTGGTCACAGAGAGGTCGCACTGATATTCCACACCTTATACTACTAGGCCAAACGCACATAGGTACGTTAAAGCGACGAAATCAACGTACACTTCAAAAATCGAACGCAACTCTAGGTAGCTTCATTCGTATTCCAAAATAAGCTCTTCGAGGATCTGATATCCTGGTACTTAAACTCTCCCTCCATCTTACGTCTGACGCCGGTATAACATTTTTTACCCGTCTCAAAAAGCGCTCAGCGCCGCTAAAGAAGTCTTCACTTCAAAAATTAACCCTCAGCACTTATAACAGAAAAATGTATACTAGTATTTTATTGAATCAGGCGTTACTTTGCGGAGGTCCATTTCAATGAACACAAAAAAAATTACCTTGCTACTCCGCTACTTACGTGCAAGATAACCAAGCTTGTGCGAAATATATACGTTTTGCATGCAAGCCCTCCCACCACTACTACCACACAAAACGCACACAAATCCCACAAACTTAATTAATCCAAGCAATCGCATGTACATCGGTTGTGCTCTAACTTTGATAATGATCCCGTAGAGGGATCGCAACGCGCGTCAGTGTTTGTGTGGTGATAGGATTAATTAAGTTTGTGGGATTTGCGTGCGTTTTGTGTGGTAGTAGTGGTGGGAGGGCTTGCATGCAAAACGTATATATTTCGCACAAGCTTGGTTATCTTGCACGTAAGTAGCGGAGTAGCAAGGTAAATATTTTGTGTTCATCCTTGAAGTTGTACACTCTCCAGAAAAACTGTTGCCGTCAACTGATTCCAGAATTTACCATTATTATTATTCGGTATATTTATCCTTCATCTTAAGTTAGGTTTTTACAATATTCAAATAAAAAGTAATAAAGCAATATTAATACAAAATATAAAAACATTATAAAAACCTAACTTAGGATGCCGCCGGCAGCGAGGCGGGGCCTAAGCTGACGGTGGTCAGGGCGGCAGAGAGAGGAATTATATTATTATTATTATTATTATTTATTTATTTATTTTTTTGAACTGAGTGTGATAAAAATTTAAAAAAGTAAATCGCATTGGGAATTCATTAATTACTATTCCGATTCGCTATCGGAGTGAAGCTACTTACCCCCATATTCATAAACGCTCTGTAGGCTTCTACTAACTTAGCATTGTTTGTCCTTATCTGTCACTTTGTCATTTACCTTTCACAGATAAGGACAAACGACTGCTAAGTTGGCAGAAGCATAATGCGTTTATGAATAAGGGTTTATGAATAATACACTCGTTCTTCAAACAGCGCTTATTAGATTCTATGACGTAAAATGACTTTCCGTCGTCCGCAGCCGTATTTGTTCTGCCATTATTCTGCGTAAACACATAAATTCACGCCACATCTGCCGGCAAAGTTAAATGTTTCAAATAAATCAAGCAACGATTCACACGCGCGTCGATAGGTGCCGCGACTGAGTTATGGCATTACACGTCCAGAACAGGATGGATGGGTTATTTACCTTTACCTTTGCGTCATTAAAAAGGAAAAAAAATAGTTTATGGTTAATGTTGGGGTTAGGAATGTCTCTGGACACACGGACGATCGCAAGGAACGGAGAAAACGAAGCTAAATTTATTTTTTGTTTTCTTGTGTGTTCAATCGTATAATAGGCGGCAAATAAGTAAAACGTGGAGGGGATAAGCGCAGTATGAAAAACAACATCATTTTCATACTGCGCCTATCCCCTCCACGTTTTACTTATTTGCCGCCACCTGTATTTATGTATTTACGGGTACGCTTAAATCTTCTGTCAAATTTTAGTTTCACCTGTCAAAGTGGCCGTAAAACATGCTATAAGGGTGCGACCACACCGCCGCTTAAAAAACGGTGACGTTACGGAATCGCAACAAAATGTATGAAGAAACGGTGAGAAAACGTGACGCATACGACAAATCACTGCGTATACGCGGCGGTTTGGTCGCACCTTATTTGTGATGAACCGCACTCAAAGACTTGACAATCTATTTTAAATTTACATTTTTTTATACATGTTGTGTTCTTCTTTACTGTGCTATCTCCGCGATATAGTAAAGTCAAGTCGCTATAGCCACATCACCTATACGTAACTTGATTAATAAGATTTTGGCTCATTCCCTATACCTACCGGTACCTAATATGTACATGTAAAAATGTCTAGTTTTCCGACAGTCTTTTGAATAAACTAATTTGCGTAAATTATACTGATACCCTCCGTTTTGCGTTTACCACGGGCACAACATGTTTTTTTTTTAATTATTTGCATAGAGGGTCTGCAAAAATGAGGGCAAAGGCAAATAGCGTGCAGAAGAAAATGTTGCTATGAATCTTACTTCGCAAATATTTGTTTGGCGACAATTTGCTTCAGAGACTTCGAGGAATATCGATTCGAGCTTGTTTATTCAAGGTATGAAATCGATGAGAGCGGATTGTATTCGTTTTAAATTTCTTATCAAAAGTATCTAAGAATTAATCTAGAATATTTTCATCAGGTGATTGGGTTTGTTTAAATAAACACACCTGTGCTCAAAGGTTTTTTTCAAAGGCATTTTAATATTTTTTATTGAAAAATCAATTCACTCCTTATTTAGACATCGTACGATTTGAGCATCGACAAATCTATTACCTATAAGATGAATCAGGTTCGTATACTTAAAATAAAAATTTTAAAAAAATGCTGGACCGGGGGCGAAGCCTCGAGCAATAGCTAGTGTAATATAAATTTGTCAGCTACAGTGAAAAAAAAACAAATGAACTTTTAGAGGGGTTCTCAGCCAAATAGACCCAACTAACTGAGGCAACCTCCCAATGCTTTGTGGGCGCGCGATCATAAAGTTGTTGTTGATCGTCAGCTGTCTTTTGCTCTTTTACAGGCTGCACATCTACAAGAGATGAGCGAGGTAGCTGCCCTGCCATCTACCAATTGGATTGCGTTATTTGCCTAACCTCGCTTAAAACTGCTTTCCTATTGGTGGATTCTTTCCTCGAACACTGCTTCCTCGCACTTTGGTGCCAGCATCGGTTCTCAAAGTGACATCTATAACTTTTTCATCTCTCATACTCTGAAAGCAGGTGATTATCTGGATAACGGGTTGAAAGTGACTCATCGCGACCCTTGGGTTGAAAGTATTTTTTTTTTCTAGCTAATCCAAATGAGGTACACAATGGAAATACGTATACCTACAGCCATATAATCTATGTTTTATATAATCATCTATACTAATAGTTCCGTTTTAATTGTAAAAGGCAAAATAATCTTAAAATAACATTCCCGCTACCTATATATAAGCTTATGCAAGCGTATACAACGAGAATTAGTAGAAATTATTACGTTCGGTAATTTTTTTAGCTTGAAATATTTAAGTTGTCAAATTAATTGATAGCGACATCCGTGTCTGCAAGTTTAAAAAAAAACTAGCCGGCAGCCATTGGTGCGCAGAAGAAATGCGCAATGCGCGTAAATCGCGTAATAGAAAAAAGAGCGGGAAGAGAATGACAAACGTAACAAATATTAAGTGCGACCGTGCGACGTTAGTGAAATTTGTCATAATACCTTCTTTTAATTTCATCATATTCGAAATGAAAAGTAGAGTGTTCAACTCGGATGAAATTACACATTTCACCCTCGAACTATTGGTGCTCTCACTTCGTTCGGGCACCAGAAATATCTCAGGTGAAATGGGTATATTTCAACCCTTGTTTATCAATCTACTATTTCATCGCAAATGTTATTTTATTTATCTCTAATGGCTGACAGGTCTTACTTGAACAATGATAAACGGGCTCAACTAAATTTTAATAAAAGCGTCCATCCGCAAAGCCACTACGGTGGAAAGCGTGCAAAAAAGCTGTCAAGCGCGAATATCCGCCATTAGGGTTCCGTGCTGCAACAAAATACTGCCGAGGAAAAATAATCATGGGTGGCATATTATTGTACTTTTTTTTCAAAATAGAGCATTGACTAACTTCAAATTGTAAGTTAATAAAATTCCAATTGGTTTCAAAAACGACTTAAAAGATAGTTGTTTCTATAATAAAATTTTAAAAAATGCTAATAGAGAAATGCTACTACTCCGTATCTGATTTCTTAGACGATAAATTGTAACATTTTGGTTGTTATTGTACTACCTATTGTATTGCTATACCCACCGGGGTCCAAGTGAAACTTCTATAGAATTAGTTACCATATTTGTAACACCATGGCTGTAATACTTAAATAAATAAATGAGTAAATGAGTTCAATTGAGATAGAAGTTATGAAATTAGAACTAACTTCCTCCGCGTGGAATTAGACTTAAAAGCCGATTTTGTTAGTATTATTCTGCAATAATTATTAATGTTGCGACTCTTGGCAGCTACGACCTTGGACATGCTTATCGCTATCCCGCGGGAACTATGCAATTTTACGGGATAAAAGTAGGCTATGTGTTAAGGGTATCGGCAATCTCCGTTCCAAATTTTATCCAAATCTGTTCAGTCGTTTCAGCGTGAAGAAGGAACAAACATAGTACACACTCACATCGTCAATTCCATCCATCCTCACAAACTTTCACATTTATAATATTAGTAGGAATATAACTATCCACATCAGGGGCCTTACCATGACGTCTTAATTCCGACTCGGTTCAGGTTTTAGAGCTGTCAGTTTTAGTATGGATCTGACAGCAAGCGAACCCTAACGTAATCACGGGCAGAAGTTAGTTCATAATAATAAAATGCTTAATTTTATTTCCTTCGCTTTTGATATACGGAACCCTGGGAATGACGTAGCCTCCAAAATATATTTAGACATTGAATAAACCCCGTTCTCTCATCCCCTTTGATTTATGTCAAAGCAAAAACGCATCATTTATTATTCGGATAAAGTACTTTTTGACACGACACGTTTCATTACACCCGCGGTTCAGTCTGTATCAATTCGTTTAAGTACCTAACTAAATCCTACTAATATACACATGCATACATACATACCGTCACGCCTCTTTCCCACAGGGGTAGGCAGAGACTACTTTGTTCCACTTGCTACGATCCTGACATAGCTCTTTCGCTTCTTGCGTTTCCTACTAATATTATAATAAGAAAGTTTTTGAGGATGTGAGTGAGTGAGTGAGTATGTATGTTCGTCCCTTCTTCACGCTGAAACGACTGGACAGATTTGGATCAAATTTGGAACGGAGATAGCTGGTACCCTAGATTGAAGTATTGGCTACTTTTTATTGCGAAAAATTGCATAGTTCCCGCGGGATGACGATAAACGATGTATTATATTCGGTAAAGTTATGTATTGTGGCTCTCAGTGTTTGCAATTTTAAACTCACTCGTCCATCCCTAATGTAATACTCCTTTCATCCACTCAAAGGTTGACTGGAAGAGATCCCTTAAAGGGATAAGTCCGCCTTTGTGCATGTATCTCATTGTTTGTCAATTGTATTTGTCTTGTTTATTTTGCACAATAAAGAGTTTACATACATACATATAAACGATGACACACAACGCTGATGATCTAATTTTCATGTCTGGTTTTTTTTGTTGTTTCTTTTCTGTAAAATTGTGTGTAAAATGTTTTCTTTCTTTCTTTCTTTCTATAAAGATGTCAATTGCTAATTCTACGCGAACGAAGACGCGGGCAAAAGCAGGTATTTTATGTACTTGGCTATTTTTTCAATTATTACCGAGACTTACACAGAAAAGGACGTAAAAAGTTTTGTTACAAAAAAAATAAATAACTAAAGCTTTTTTTGTGCGCGTTTATTACTTATTTAAAAAAATACTGAGGTAGCCTAACCGGTCGGCTCACTATCTCTATCTTACTCTACCTTACTCGCTTATCCTGTCAAGCAGCAGTGCTTGCGCTATTGCGTTCCGGCGTGAAAATTAGGACAGCCGGAGAAAGTATTAGTGTAGTATGGCGATTGGCCACTTTCAGTGTTTAGGGTAATACAATAGTTTACTGCTACATAAACGCATATTGCTTGTATCAGCGACTATCCCACTGTATATAACGAATAAACGTTCGTTCTTATTCCATCCATAGACTTGGGTTTTACTCATCTCCACCATCCTGTCTACCCAAGCTCATTCTCTATTACATTAGCACATGTTGTGTTCCATTAGCCCTCTAGGCTAACACATCAGGTTTTTAAATTTTATCGCGAACAGACAAAAGCGGCGGTGGACTTTGTTTCATATGTTGTGAAAACTATTGGGGGCAGCAGACGTAAGCTTGCCTTCGGAATCCAAAAGCTTATCGGTTACCTTACTTGACATGAAATGCATATTTCATAATTTTTATTATATATAATATTTTTTTTTTGCTCTTTTTCTCATCGACATTGGAGATATCTCCAATTAACTTATTTGACAGTGGAGGCGTTTTACACCTCCACTGAACTTAAATTATTTTTATTCACTTTTTTCCTTCTCTTTCTTATCATTATCGCATATTTTGTTTCGCTTTGACCAGTAGAGACTTTATACATCTCTACTATAGACCAATGTAATTTAAGGTACGGACTTAACTTAGGGACCTTTTACATCCCATTTATAAAATGTATTAATTGTATTATAGGTAAGTTAAGTAGAATTTAAGTACTATTGTAAATCTATTTTATTTAGATAAAATGACATTCTGCCAAGTTTCTTGCGGCGCATTCTTCTTGGCAATGATGGTCTTTCCGAATGCGCTGGTAGATTCAAAAAAAGACATGTAAAAGAGCCCTCGGCGGCCTATTTGCAAAATAAACTTTTGACTTTTGACTTTTGACTTATATATGGTAAGGTTTACGATTAAACG
Source organism: Pandemis heparana (assembly GCA_963854515.1). NCBI lineage: Eukaryota > Metazoa > Arthropoda > Insecta > Lepidoptera > Tortricidae > Pandemis > Pandemis heparana. The sequence goes on from OY978028.1 coordinate 9,043,493, forward strand.
TTCGTTCTTATTCCATCCATAGACTTGGGTTTTACTCATCTCCACCATCCTGTCTACCCAAGCTCATTCTCTATTACATTAGCACATGATGTGTTCCATTAGCCCTCTAGGCTAACACAGCAGGTTTTTAAATTTTATCGCGAACAGACAAAAGCGGCGGTGGACTTTCTTTCATATGTTGTGAAAACTATGCCGGTTTCTAACTCCCGACACAGAGGGGTGTTAGAGATGGACGATATACATCGATGTATTGTAAACACTCGATGTATAGTAACGATGCATCGTAATGAACCGATGTATTGTTAATGCTTCAACAAAAAAATTAGAATTTTCAGTGTCATTCAAATAGAAATTAACCCTTGTTTGTAGTTATTTGTTTATTTATCTCTCTACTCAATTATTGATACAAGGTTACACGTGTTCCAATTTCATGGGAATCATGAAAATCGACCTTCCGAGCATGATAAGGAGGTAACCCTATTATCTATTGAAAATGCTGTCTCCTTTGTAAGGGCCTACTAATTTTCCAGGAAGGCCTAGGGAGACCTCGACAAGAAATTATTTGTTGTACCACCTTAATACCTATTTGGTCGCAAATCCTTTCATTTGCCCGAATTTCATATGTGTGTAAAATAAATAAAATAAATAAATATCTTGGGACAAATTGATACCAATTGACCTAGTCTCAAACTAAGCAAAGCTTGTGATATGGACGCTAGACAACGGATAAACATACTTATATATATATATATATATATATATTGGAGTACTTATTAATTGTGGCACGTCAGGATCCGAATCAAACATCTTGTGAGCGAATTTCTGGGTTGCAGGGCAGAATTAAAACAAATTTGCTAAGTAAGAAATTAAACTTCACTATTGACACTCTTAAACGGTCACAGCACAAGAAAATTATTAAAACATGTTCACTTAAGGTTCCGTACCTCAAAAGGAAAAAACGGAACCCTTATAGGATCACTTTGTTGTCCGTCCGTCCGTCCGTCCGTTTATCTGTCAAGACCCTTTTTCTCAGGAACGCGTATAGATATCAAGCTGAAATTTATATCAAACTAGCTGTTGCCAGCGACTTCGTCTGCAAAGAATTCGTTTATCGCTATCCCGCGAGAACTACGCAATTTTCCGGGATAAAAAGTAGCCTATGTGCTATTCCAGACTTTTCTCTATCTATGTGCCGAATTTCATCCAGATCCGTTGGGCTGTTCTGGCGTGATTGAGTAACAAACAAACATCCATCCATCCATCCATCCATCTATCCATCCATCCATACTTTCGCATTTATAATATTAGTTAGATACTCAAGTCCACTGCCCCTTGGAGCTGTGAAAAAATCAAACTTCTAAGCCAACGCAATCAAAAGATACAGCCGTTTATAAATGCCGCAAATTTCCGCAACTCTCAAGGGAATCAAAACCTAGAGGGTACTTTCCGTAAACGCAGAATCTTGAAATTTGGTATGAAGGTAGGTCTTACAGCACAAATTAAGGAATAATTGCGAAAACCGTAAATATGTATGTATGTCTGTATATATCAGTGACCAATATAAAGTGACCCCACACTGCGTACATAGGAGCCTACATGCTCATATTTTGCTTAGGAGCAGGGCTCTGCTTACACTGGTTTCTAGATATTTATAGATAATGATACGGAACCCTCGGTGCGCGAGTCCGACTCGCACTTGGCCGGTTTTTTTAACGTATGATTACTGAATGATACTTGAATGTGTGGCTTATGTTTATGTTTATGTTTATTTGATCATTCAATATAAAATTACATCATCACTTAAAATTAAATTCTTTCTTTATTTTTTCTTTTTTTTTCTTTCTTTTTTTCTTTTTTCGTTCTTTTACATTTTTAATCTATACCTACTAATATTATAAAAATGAAAGATTTGTATTTTTATGTTTGTGTATGTTTGTAATGAACAAACTCATGTGCCGATTTTGAAAATTCTTTTAACATTGGAAAGCTACATTCACCCTGAGTGATATAGGCTATATATTTATTGCTTGCTGCTTAATGATATACTTATTTATAACTACTTCTTCTACTACTACTATTTATAACTAGTTATCCTGGAAATAGTTGATCCGCCTTTCAATAAATGGGAACACTCGTTTGCGGACAAACACACATAACCTATCACCCTAAACGCATATACCCTCTCCGTTCCGTCGTGGGTAAAAACTACGTGTTCCATTCATACCTACAAATTCAATTTTGAGTAAGTATTCATAAATGCGAATATTCGAGGTGTGCAATGGAAGGCACTCGTGCATTCACCATTCACTTGCATGAGTGCATGGAAAAAGTTAGCGCGAACGTTGGATTTAAATTGGAAATGTTCCGATTTAGAGGTTTATTTAATGGTAACTTGATGGGAAGGGTAAACCCGATAAGTGGATATAATATTGCTGATTCGCGTCACCGATTATAAAACACTCACTTTGTTAACATTAATATAATTTTCTTCAGGACAACTATACAATACCATTATTTAGTACTCTTAATAATTGTTATTCGTTTCTTATTTCTAAAGCAACCTTTTTATCATTAGTGTATTCGGGTAATTCCGGAAATCGGGTAAATCTGAAAATTAATAAAATAAGTTCTATTTCGTTGTAATAAGAGTCCCGTTTCGGAAGTAATCGAATAATTGAAATGGGACTCATATAACAACGAAATATGACTGATTTTATTGATTTTCGGATTTTACCCGATTTTCGTAATTACCCGCATACACTAGCTAGTTCCCAATCCAGACTCTCCCCAAGCCAGCGACTGTCAACAGTACCTATATCGGATTTGCCGCCAAAACTCAATTAGAAAGTGTTGCGAGCAGACAAAGATTATTTGAGGTAATGTTTTTCCTGCTTGCACATAATTTGTATCGTTTCAATTTTTTTTTTGTGTTTACTTGTTTTTTTTTAATGAGGCAATAAATGTTTTTTTTTTATGAATTGAACCTATTTAAGGTAAAATCGGGATAAAGTAATCTCGCTTGGAATATCGGAATACCCAGTGCGAGTTTTTGACAGTTTTTGCTGCATTTTACCGTTTTTAGGGTTACGTACCCAAAGGGTAAAAACGGGATCCTATTACAAAGACCTCACTGTCCGTCCGTCCGTCTGTCCGTCTGTCACCAGGCTGTATCTCAAGAACCGTAATAGCTAGACAATTGAAATTTTCACAGATTGTGTATTTCTGATGCCGCTATAACAACAAATACTAAAAACAAAATAGTAATAATAATTAAGGGGAGATCCCATACAAAAACTTGATATTTTAACCCTTTTTCATGGCTACCACTCGCCGAGCTAGATCTCAAGAACCGTAATAGCTAGACAGTTGAAATTATTGTGGCTACAACAACAAAATACTAAAATCAAAACAAACAAACAACACTACTAAAATCAAAATAATAATAATAATTAAAAGAGCTCCCATACAACAGAGTAGGTAGTTAAAATGTTGACGACGGAATTTAAACTCAATAAAACAAGTGTTTAATGGCACCAGCTTTTAGCCGGTACGGAACCCTTCGTGCGCGAGTCCGACTCGCACTTGGCCGGTTTTTTCTTTTTATTTCGTTCTTTGCTAATTAATTCCTGACTCTATCTGTGTTAATATTTAATACCTTTCTTAAAAGATTATGATGCTCGTTCATGCCAGCCTTACACACTCGGGAGTTGAATAAGGGCCGCCATTCATTACAGCGTGTCACTAGCACGTGATTATGATGTATTCGGTTGGCGTAATTTATTAAAGCTATGTTCGTTAAAGGATATGAGAAAAAAATGAAGACATGTATGTTTTGCTTCAATATACATTTTTAGATACATACATACCGTCACGCCTCTTTCCCACAGGGGTAGGCAGAGACTACTTTGTTCCACTTGCTACGATCCTGACATACCTCTTTCGCTTCATCCACATACATCAATCTCTTCATACATGTTCGTCGGTTTCGAGCACTCCTGACATGACCTTTTCTAAAACGTCCCCAATTTGATCACGGAACGTCCGTCAAGGCCTACATTTTTCATTATGTATTCGTTATTCTGCTCTTTAATTTTAGTCGAAGATTAATGTTTGTGTTGTGAATAAAACAATGAAAAGTTATACGAGTGAACATAGTACATTAGACTAATGAAACGAAATAAAATATATTGCTTCACTTAGTTGCTTGTACAATGCTCGTGTTGGTATTAAATCTTCATTTCAACTTGGTCCTGAAAGTAAAATAAAATCCTGGGCAATGAACGGTATGAAAAATGTGCAAGAAAGCCCTAGAACATCTAAATTGAGGTTCTCATAAATGATAGTTTATGACGACAACGTTAAAAAAATGTAAAAAAAACCCACCGCACTAATTGAGTAATAAAAATATAAAAATAATTAAATTTTATACGATAAAATGCTTTATTTTGGAAAACAGCTGTTACTCTTAAACTGCTGGACCAATTTTTACCAAACATGGCTAAGGACCACCGCAAAGAAACTGGTTTTCGAATAAAAAAAGCCGCATCCAAATCGGCTCATCCGCTTGAGAGTTATGATGCCACAGACAGACACACACACAGAGAGAGAAAGAGAGAGAGAGATCAACATCAAACTTAGAACTTCCCTCTTTATGCGTCGGAGGTTAAAATTATACGATTCATTATAATTTATCCCTTCAATAGCGTTGGAAATTCAATTAAGTATTTCCAATATTATATCGTTATTCCTAATTGAAGTGTGGGAAAAATCCGATATTACCTAATGAGGACGTCGTTATTTTTTTCACGTCGCTTTCAAAAAATACTAGTAAAACAGAACATAAAGCATGTAAGTCGTTAGCAGAAAATGCAGACTGCCAAGTTTAAAAAGTTAATCGTAATAAAAACGCGTACCATCCCACATAAAGTTAAATTTTAAAATAAACTGGAATAGCAAACGCCATGTTTCAATAATAAAATGTCTTATTTCAAAAACGTGCAAACTCCGCAAATTTACAAACTGACAGGTAAAAATTGCTTGCGTTCTTTTTAAAATATAAGCCAGCTTTAACTTTTATATCCAGCCAGTGTTTTTGAGTTAATGACCTCTGAAACAAAAATACGCTCTCTCACGAGTCAGTTTAGTATTTTTTAAGTTCTTCCCTCTAGATACCTACAGGCAAAGGAAACAAGGCCCGGCAACTTAGCCTGTTATAGTTTAATACAATAGTGACCATTTATTTTGTAAATTTCCGTATAGTTATATAGGCTTTACCAATAATAAAGTTCAAACAAAATACTTTAAGAGCATTATTTTTAAAAGTTGACACCATTGTTGACGCTTAGTCTGACGCGCGTTCTCCAGTTTTTTTTAAATTAACAGTCCAAATAGGTCATAGAAATTATATACTTACGAGAAGATCCTCTCAAATAATTTTACCTCCAAGCGCTTGAAAAATTTTAGTACCCGCGATAATACCTTACTATAAATCAAGCGGGATGAAGCCTTCAGCGAATCGTTTGTTCTGATAAAAACTCGAGTATGTTCTCATTTTCAGCTTTAACGTAATACTATGATAACAAGGGCAATGGAGAGAAACTTTTGATATTTCCACATACGAAATGACTTTTTGCGCAAACTTTTTGCAAAATCCGGGAGTCAGGAAAAGTCACAAAATATTTAAAGTAAAAAAAAATTTTTAGGGCAAATAACACTTAGTAAAATTAATAATCTTGATCTTGGTACTAAAATGATATTCTGAAGGCCTAGTTCAGTAATAAAATGCTTAATAACGGCGTTGGCTCCAGATTGATTACAGAATTATGTAAATTTTCATATTTTTATGCGCGTCGGAAACTTAATTTATTTTCTTAATAAAAAGTACCACGACGAAAATTTATTCTTAATCTCTTACTGAATCAGTATTCGGATATATTTACATAAACATTACTGCGATCCTTTAAATAAAAACATAAATTGGTCTTATACTATATTTCCAAAAAATGTGTAAGTAAATTGTTACATTCCTTTTTAATAAGAAAATATTAAAAATAAAAACTACACACATCAAAAAAGCCTTGGGACATTATCCCTAGAAAAATTTGATCGTTTGACTCGGTGTATCAGATAGCCCCTAACAATAATCAACTGGGGTATATAACCATTGCTATAGAAGCTAAAAAAATTATTAAAAAATAATTGGAGTAAATTTTTTTTTATGTTTTCTATAGGAATGATTACAGTTAATACTACCATTCCTATAGAAAATATAAAAAAAATGTTACTCCAATTTTTTTTAATATTTTTTTTTTAAATTGGAGTAATTTTTTTTTTATGTTTTCTATAGGAATGATTACCTACAGTTAATACTACCATTCCTATAGAAAATATAAATAAAAATTACTCCAATTTTTTTTTTATATTTTTTTTAGCTTCTGTAGCTATGGTTATATACCCCAGTTGATTATTGTTAGGGGCTATCTGATACACTCTGTATATGCTATATTGAAATTTTCAAAATTGTCTAGGAATAAAAAAATATCCATCCATTTTTGATGAGTGTACCTATTATTAGAACAGCCGATGTGTTGGTGACAGTAATATACTGCCTAAACGTGCATTTATTCACTCTAGACATAGGTATTTGTAGGGGTAAGGTTTCCTTGGAGACAAAGTTTAACGAAAAACGGTACCGCAATACACATTTGTCCAAACAGACAGAGAAAGAAAAGTTTTTCCATAAAATTTCCACAATATGCCTCTACAACAATAAGAGAAGGAGTTAGCCCTGAAATATTGTCAGGAAAATAAGTTAGGGCGATTTTAAGGGTCGAGTAAAGATTAGTATTGTTGTAGACGCGACATTCACTGACATTTCGTTTGTAGGCATGATAATAATAAAAAAGAAACGTCGCGTACAGTATACGTCTCGGGACGCCCGACAGAAGTGATAACTTAAACTAATCTAAGTTACTAACAGTATTATGTCTATCGCACATTAAACATTGAGTAGAGAGAGGGGGAAGCGTCTGTCCGAAATACGACTTGCGATTAAAGTGAGAGAGGAAGAGCCTGCCTACCGCTGCCGTATGCGTCAGAGAGGGTAGCCAGACAGACTGTTACGTTACGAAGCCATTTCTATAGAATATTTTTTCGGTAGAATACATTGTCAAACTGGTTTCTATGTCAATTTTCACTTAAATTAGGTAATAAGTCGTTATTGGGTTAAAGTTATTAGTTCAACTAAGCTCCCATGTTGAATGTAAGTATGCAAATTTTAACATATCCTAACTAATAAATGCGAATGTGGGTTTGTTTATTACACTTTAGGTGTAACAAGGAGGATAGTTTAGAAGATAGTTTGATACCCTAGAAAAGACAAGTCGGTGAAACAAACTAGTAAAGTACCTAATAGATAAGACCACCTATTGTCTAACTTGTCTTTTCATTTCTGTAAATGTTTTGTACTGATTTATGGTGTTGTATTGCAATAAAGTATAGTCAGTTCTTATTTCGAAGTGGCATGTCTACGACCTACATAATCTCAAGGGTCGCGTACCCACTACAATCAGTGTTGCCGTTAGCGTACATTTTACACATTTGACGTACCTTTTTAGCCTCCAATGTGTTATGTGTAATGGGGTCCAGTTTACGTACCTTTTGATCTCATCCAAAACTATGTGTAACATTTTGTAAACTGCCGCCAAACAGTTGTGACAAAACTGAGAGTGATAGAAGCTGTGTTAAGAATTGAGTAAAAAAAAAGGCTTATGTACCTTTTTGTCCCAAAATGTACCTTTTCAGCGCTGTATATGTACCTTTTGGGAACTCAATTGTGGCAACACTGACTACAATTTGAATAGACCCTAGCTTTTATAGACGTAATAAACCTCTACAGGATAAGTGTTTTCTTTCGTGAATAACAAGCAGACCTCAGCCTGGGGTCTAAATTAACTAGCCTTATTTTCTACATAAATCGTGTAGCAGCCTGTTTATACATACACGAGTAAAAAGCCAGCTAAGTGCGAGTCGGATTCGCGCACCGAGGGTTCCGTACCATTTCGTCACGCAGCAAAATTTATGCAGTGTGAGATCATTTTATATTGGTTACTTACATAGACAGAGATACATAAAAATATTCTGTTATTAGTATTTGGTATAGCGTCAACAGAAATATCAGACAGACAGACAGACATACAGACAGACAGATTGACGGACGGACAGCAGTCTTAGTAATAGGGTCCCGTTTTTACCCTCTGGGTACGGAGCCCTAAAAAGCAGCGCGTGCGCCAACCGGGGTGTTGCGAAAACAAAAGCGATATTGTGCTGAAAATTTCTTGTGGAAATTTGTCGTAAACAGATTGTTACTAATTTACAAGCGTGGATGGGTTGGGGTTTTTGTATGAGATTAATTTATTTGTTAATTATGTTTCGACGGTGTCCCCGAATCTGATTGTAAACGCCAATCAAATTAAATACAATTTTGCAGCGGCGTGGGGTTGTTTTGAAAAGAAAAAAACATTGGTTCATTTCAAAATCTATATTTTCTTTAGATGTAAACAGAATCAGTGATGTATTTCTTTCTTCATTAAATGGGTGGATCATTTTTTTGTCAGTCGTTGTTATTTTCGTTCTCTTCGGTCACTCTTTGAACGTCAGTTCGGCTTGGAATTTGCCAAACATACCTGTATATTTTTGCGGTAGTTTTAGGACTCTTTCATTGCTCATCTACTAAGCATGTTAATATAATAATGAGATACATTTCTTGTAACAAACTGCACTACTTTTGTCCCCTCGCTGATGAGACAGAATCAAAATAAGAAATAGTTGATTCACCTAAATAAATTCCACAGAATTTATTATTGTTATCCAAATTCATAAAATCCCATGTGCTTATCTAATTTTTATTTTGGAGGCTTGTGCAAGACTATCTATAAGAAACCCTGAAACTTCACTCAAAGGTTGACTGGAAGAGATCCCTTAAAGGGATAAGTCCGCCTTTGTGCATGTATCTCATTGTTTGTCAATTGTATTTGTCTTGTTTATTTTGCACAATAAAGAGTTTACATACATACATACATACATACTTCATATATTTGTGTCTTTAAATATATATTATTTACAACTGAACTAGACTATTTTAGATTACCTAGGTACGTATTCTCTGAACTATTTCTTTTAATCCTACTAAATAAAAATAAAAATAAATAAATTAATCTCATGGGACAAATTACACCAATTGACCCAGTCCCAAACTAAGCAGAGCTTGTGCTATGGGTACCAGGCGACGGATAAACATACTTATATAATGTAGATAAATACATACAAATCCATGACTCGGGCACAAACATTCGTATTCATCATACAAATGTCTGCCTCTACCGGGATTCGAACCCGGGACCTCTAGCTTCATAGTCAAATATCTAACTAATATTATAAATGCGAAAGTATGGATGGATGGATGGTTGGATGGATGGATGTTTGTTTGTTACTCAATCACGCCAGAACGGCTCAACGGATCTGGATGAAATTCGGCACATAGATAGAGAAAAGTCTGGAATAGCACATAGGCTAGTTTTTATCCCGGAAAATTGCGTAGTTCCCGCGGGATAGCGATAAACGAATTCTTTGCAGACGAAGTCGCTGGCAACAGCTAGTGTATTATAAATGCGAAAGTTTGTGATGATGTGAGTGTCGATGTGACGATGTGAGTGAGTGAGTGTGAATGTTTGTTCCTTCTTCACGCTGAAACAACTGGACGGCTAAAATTTAGAATGTAGATAGCTTGTACACTAGGTTGAAACATAGGCTAATTTTTAGTTCGCAAAATTGCATAGTTCCTGTGGGATAGCGATAAGCATGTCAAAGATCGTTGCTGCCTAGAGTCGCAACGTAAATAATTATTGCAGAATATACTATCAACATCGGTTCTTAAAACTTATTCTAGGCAGACGAAGTCGCGGGCAGAAGCTAGTTAATCAATAAATATCAAAACTGTTTACCAAAATATATACAAAAATATCTCTGCAACTTTATAACCCCGAAGACCAATACTTCTGTTAATAAGTAACACCCTTTATAGCCTTCAACAATCTTCACTTTTTACATTATTGCTATCTTTTGCTCCCAACTCGGCTTGTATTTCCGCTATACTCTTCCCTTTAGTCTCTGGCACACAGAAACAGATAAACAAACACATGAGCACACAGTTGACACTGAAGATGCCGTAGGTGGTGGCAGCGCCGATGGTGGTGGTGATCATGGCGAAGTACTTGACGGTGAGGAAGACGAAGACGATGGAGATGTTCATGCTGATGGTGACGCCTATGGCGCGGCCGCGGCCGTCGAAGAGTTCAGCCAGGACGCACCAGGAGAGGGAGCCGAGACCTGAAGAACAATGGAGTATGAAACAATAATTAATAGTACACCGTACAATGTAACAGCAATATTCGTTAACGTTAGCAGTAATGACGAAATTAAAATAAACGTGTTGTTTTATACTATCAACATGATGATAAAGGAAAAGCTAATAGTATCCTCATTACTACATAACAATTTAAAAATTAAAATAAACGAGACAGTTGACAGTCATCGTCTAAGCGATAAGGATATGACCTAAAAATAGGCCTACAATATGAAAATTGACAATACATCTAAAATTATAGAAGCTCTAGGTTAAATGTTTTAAAATCAAAAATATAGTTGAAGAAGATTAATCTGTAATAATAACCTGCACTGAAGCTGTACACTACAATGATGAGCGATATAAGAGGCACATAGTTCATGAACCCCGTGATACCACCCGTTTCGTCCTCTTTTAATTTGAAGAACACTCCAAGACCAATCTAAAACATAAAAGATAAGCATAATAATAATTGCAATAAGCACACATAATTTGTATAGTATGTTTATCATTATACATATTTATCGTCCATCGAAAGTCAGGTTTTGTAAACACTAATCCGGTCATCTTCTGTAAGCCTTCCTGTAAGGTTCAAGCCTTTGATAAGTTCATCCAACGTTTCCCCGAGCTCCGCAAAATATCCTGACCATAGTATTATAGGGGACAAATATATACTTCGACAAACAGATTGCAGTCACTAATCTTTCTTATCCTATCACCCATCAGCTAAGTTACTCAAGAATAAGAATCTCACCATCCCCACAGCCTGCCCGACTAAAGTCGACGCCAGAATAGGTTTCCTTCCAAACCGATCCGTAATTAAAGTAGTCGAGAACGCAGCTAACAACTGTATCGCTCCTATAACACCAGATGCGATTTCAGAGCTTACATTAGTCTGTGTAGAATCTAAGACAGTTTGCAAATAAAAGGATACGGCGTTGAATCCAATTACTTGAGTGCCTATACCAAATATAATAGCTATGGTAGCGCTCTTTATAAACGTCTTGTTTTTAAACAAGTCTCTTGTACTTATTTTGACGTCATTCTCTGTTAAAGCAAATTCTTCTAGTTCGTCCCTTGCTGCTGTTTCTGTGTCTCGTACAGTTAGTAGCACTTTTAGTGCTTCTTCTTGTCGATCTGTAATGTGAATTTAAAAGTTAAATTAGTTCCTTAAGATTTCATGCAGGCAATTTGATTGCAACGTTTACTTGCAAGGTATTTTAGATAGTATTTTATTTCACTGTAATTTTGATTTGTTGCAAACAACCATTAACAATTTTTCAATCAGAGATTTTTGAGCCATACCTATAATGAGAAGAGACCCAAAAAAAGGGAGCATTCCTTTCCATAAACACAGTACCGAATATCGAATGCTCACAAAAGTGTCTCTACCGTATATTAAAAACAACATTGTACAAATTAAGGCAAGTATCTCCTACTGCTATTAGTGCTGTGTTGCTTTTACCGGACACTAAAATGATTATGTAGATTTTACAGATGCATCGTATAAACTAAATAATCATGAAATCTTAGGTAAGCAGTACTGTCAAATTAATCACGAATTTTACTCCTTAATTTTTTATGTTTACTTTTACGGTTTTACCGTTAGAAATTTAATTTCTAAACGACACAAAAAATTTGAAAAGTAAAGCTATGACCAGGAATCGAACCCGGACCCTCGTCTTTTTCTACATACTTTTCGGATTTTTCTATGTGTTCTAATTTTCAGTGTCGTTTAGAAATGAAATCTTACCTTTAGAATATAAGAAGTAAGGACTCTCAGGCAGGAAAAACAGCGGTATCAAAGTGACGACAGAGAAACATAGAAGCATGACGTTTAATGACAGGTAATGCATAAATGGTCCAGCGCACAACATGATGAGGATCCCAATAGAGGCCATTATTTGAAGGATCGTGCCCAACGAACCGCGAACTTCTTTCTGTAAAGATACAAAAATGATGTTTGACAGTGTATGCAATAGAGAAAGGAGCCATTGAGAAGAGGAGATGAATAGAGATAATTGTATCATCGACATCCACACTGTCATCCGCACTGGGCCCGCGTGGGAACTATAGCCCAAGCCCTCTTATTCTGAGAGGAGGCTGTGTGTGTGCCCAGCAGTGGGACGTATATACCAGTAAGGTTCAAAAGTTCCTGGCCGTATATATTTAAAAGAAGAAAACAAGAAACAAATGAATGTCATTTTATTTGTCATTTATTCAGCTATTGTGTGGATAATTTCGTGGTTTGTAACTTTCGTTTTCATAAAATTTTCTTTGATTTAAATATAAAAAGCGGTGTAATTTGTACAATGTTCAAATTGGAGTATCGATCAGTGATAAAATTTCTGACAAAGGAAGGCATAAGTCCAACTATAATCAAAGAAAGGTTAGATAACGTGTACGGGAATTCCTCCCCTTCGTTTTCGACTGTTAAGGATTGGTGTAAGCAGTTTCGTTTAGGGCGTGAGTCCATCGATGAAGAACCCCGACCAGGCCGCCCTGTTGAGGTTCTTACGCAATATAACGTCGATTTAGTCGAACAAGAGGTACTGAAGGACAGAAGACTAAAGACGAAGGAAAAAGCGTCAAGAACGGGACTTACGAAAATAACAGTCCTTAGGATTCTACACGACCATCTAAACATGAATAAGGTTAGTGCAAGATGGGTCCCGAAACTTCTCTCGAGTGCTCAGCGAGCTGAACGAGTGGCGTGCTCCAAGGAACTTTTAGAGGAGTTCAAGTCATGTGAGAGTGAATTTATCCAGTCCATTGTTACCGGAGACGAAACTATGGTCTTATACTATGATCCTCTTTCGAAAAGAGAGTCGATGGAGTGGCGTCGTTCTGGGGAAGCACCCCCTCGAAAGGCAAAGGTGTGCCAATCTACCAAAAAGATAATGGCCACAATATTTTGGGATTGCGAAGGGATATTGCTTATAGATATCAGAGAACGCAATCAGACAGTAAACGGCAGTTACTATGCTTGCCTTATAGACCAGTTGCGAGAAGCAATAAAGCTTAAACGTCGAGGAAAACTCAGCAGGGGTGTCCGTCTTCTTCATGACAATGCGCCTGTCCACACGGCTGCAGTTGTAAAGGCGGCTATATCTAAATGTGGATTTAAAACAATCCGTCACCCACCTTACAGCCCTGATCTAGCCCCAAGCGACTATTTTTTATTTTCTAAACTTGAATCGGACTTAAGGGGGAGAAAATTTTCGTCCGATGATGAGGTCGCTGCTGCAGTTTTCGAGCATTTCGAAGACAAAACTTCCGAATATTATTTTAAAGGCATAGAAATGTTAATCAAACGATCTGAAAAATGTATAACAATAGGAGGAGACTACATTGAAAAATAAAAATATTTTTTTTAACCTAAACGTTAATTTTCATTATTAGGCCGGAAACTTTTGAACCTTACCACGTAGGCTGGGATGATGATGATGTATTATAGACACGCTGTCAAGTCATATTAAACGATAGATTATTATACACATTAAACATAAAGAAATAGTTTCTGTGAAAAATAATGAGTCCAGAACGGGTTCTTTTAAATGAATACGCTGCTATTTACATATTATAATTCAATTAAAGAAGTTTATGCAGTTAATCACAAATTCATTATACCTATGGAATATTTAAACAAAGCTAATTGCAAGAATTTCTCTAATAAGAAACTGTTCTGTGACAAATTACTGTAACAAGAAAACCATAACTGTAATAACTGTTTAATGATATCACAACTTTACATTCAGACGAAGATAAGAAGGAAGGTAAACATCAAATTACGCTCCTCTTTTGTGAAGTTGCTGAAAAATTGAATAAAACACTTACGCTGGCAATTTCAGAGGCATACATAGGCACCACAGTGAAGATGAAGGCGTCAGCGATGCCGCAGAGGGCCCTGCCGAGCAGCACCATCCAGACTTGGGAGCCGAAGACCAGGACCATGCACATGATGAGCCGAGGGAGGTAGCTGAGGATGACGGTGTATTTACGGCCGATGTGGTCCACAAGGTAGCATGTTAGGAAGCTGGCTGGAAGTAAAAGAAATAGAATAGAATAATAATCATTTATTGCAAGTCACATTACAGTTTAAAGTTGAATGAAATACATAAGTACGTAAGTCTGCCTTTATCCCTTACTAGCTGTTGCCCGCGACTTCGTCTGCAAAGAATCCGTTTATCGCTATCCCGCGGAAATTTTCCGGGATAAAAAGTAGCCTATGTGCTATTCCAGACTTTTTTCTATCTATGTGCCGAATTTCATCCAGATTCGTTGATGAAATTCGGCACATAGATAGAGAAAAGTCTGGAATAGCACATAGGCTACTATTTTGTATTTTGATAGGGGAACCGTTATAAAAAAAATATAAAGCACTTTCTTGGTCGACTATATAAATATAAAAAAAACAAACACGATTTGGTAAAAAAATAAGATATTATGTTTACAAAGGCGAATTTGTCTCTACCAGTCTATTAATTGAATTACTCCATAACGCCGAATCAGGAACAAGCCTAGGTTTTTTATTATCAAATAGAAAAGACAAAGGAGCTAGTGGGCCATCTGATGGCAAGTGATCACCTTGAATATTGAATCAACAGCAAAATACATACACGCTTTGTCTGCGTTACCTATGTTTGTTTTTTACGTGTGAAAAATGAGCATGTACATTATGTTTGTTAAAATCGTCAGACCGTTTGAACAGAGAATTACACTTTGATAGGTAAACTTAATATCGGACGCGTTTAATTCGTCGCCAAACATAGTTTCTTTGTTCTTCATAAGCTTGAACAAACAAAACTGTTTGTTGTATATAATGCATGCGACATCGCCCGCTTTCTGTTTATTTTTAAAGTTTGTGTTACGTCTTACCTATTGTAAATGGCTCTATTTAAATCCTTGTAGATTCCGTGTTCAATTTCCTGATTATTGTGAGGATTTGTTTATGTAATTTATTTAACTACGAGTATTATTTGCTACTCGGTGAAGGAAATCATCGTGAGGAAACCGGGGCCTTACCATGACGTCTTAATGCGATTCAGTTTCGGTTCGCGCGCTGTCAGATTCATACTAAAACTTGAACTGAGTCGGAATTAGGACGAAGTAGAAGTAGTGTGCGAAGTTCCCAATCCGCACTGTGGGCCCGCGTGGGCACAATAGCCCAATCCCTCTCATTCTGAGAGGAGGCCTGTGCCCAGCAGTGGGACGTTTATAGGCAGGAGATGATAGAAATGATTATTTGCTACGAGTTTAGGTAGATAGTGCTTTTGTATGAAACTACTTATGAGGGTAGGATACTCGTACCTACAAGCGTTTTTGAGCAACATCAGAGAAATTCAAATTTTGTATTCTTGTATCACGCTAATATTAATTTAAGTAATAGGATAAAGAGAGGGACACCATGAACGAACTTAAAATTTCGAATTAGAAGTGAACGAAACTCGATTGCTTCTCTTCCCGCGCAGATGGTAAAAGCCCATCGAGGGAATGGGCACAGGATTAATAGGCGATGCGGCTAGCAACCCATCACTATTTTGATTCCCTTTTCTACCCATACGCCCAAAATCATGCTAAACGTGGCCTTTAACTGTTACCTTAGGCTATGTCTACCCCGTATGGGATAAAGACGTAATTTATATTATGTATGTATACATTTTACTGTAATACGTACGGCGATACTATAATTTATTGTAGGGAGTTGTATTTTCGAACACATTAAATAACGTTCAGCTCGTACCTAAACACAAAAGACAAATTGATATTAAAGTGTTTTGCGATTTTATCGCGGATCGTAACGAGCATAACCACAGATTTACAAAATAACTCTGAATCACAGTTTTAGCGTTCATTAAACATACATTAAATCCTTTTTTTGTTCTTGTTTTTATTTCCGTTTAATTATTTTGTACAATGTTTCGGCTTTTACCATTTGCGCGGGATGAGAAGCAACTGGTACATTCTATGTTTTGTCTTTGCTCCCAGAACAGCATGGACAACAAGATCTACTAAGTACCTACAGCCAATAATCTGACAAACTCTTGAGTAAAGTCCTCTAAATCTGAACATTTCGCGAAATTTTGAGTAAAAAGATTAAAAACCCCATGTTCTTGCAACGGTTTTTATATGTTTACTGAAGTTTTTATCGCACCTCCAAAAAAAGTGTGCGCTTTGACGTTTACATGTACTATTTGTCCTCTGCGGTTTTATATGACGTACTTGTGTCTGCAATTAGTTAAAACGTAAACGCACATCGAACAAAAACCCACTACAAACTACACTGAAGCATAAATAGCTAACTACAGTCGAGAGCATTTAGGCACTTGTCCCACCAAGAGCGAGTAAGTGATTAGCTATCGGCGATTTTCTCGCCCAAGAAACGAACAAAAGATAAGGATCCTGTGTTAGTAAAAGAGACACATATATTAATAGTTCATCGCTGGCTGTTCACACTGCCGGCGAGAGCACTCGCTCTACTAGTTTGTCGCCGCGATAAGAGCGAGAAGATAAAACTAGCTCAGCGGTACTCGCTCGGCGATGCTCGCTTGGCAGTAGAACTCAAACTGCAAGATCAATCAGCGGTGATTTCAGCGTGGATTTCAGTGCAGATATTTGCTATTAATTTGAGAAAAGCATTTGAACTGTCACTGTTGTCTAGCTCAGACGACGATGATGATTAATTTTATAGTATAGTGGCAGCAGCAATTCTGAATAGACGGAAGAAAAAAAGGAATAATTTGAACAGAAAAAAAACGAAGAATTTGGATGCAAAATGTTAATTGCTTTAGAAGGGAATACAGTGAATTCAGACTATTCAACGAGCTGCCAAATGACCAGTTTCGTTCATATTTTAGGGTGACAAGAGTTTGAGTATTAATGCATACAGGTGCAGGTTTGAACAAGTCTGCGACGTCTGCTCTGCGTGTTCGGCTGCACCGCACCGCCCGAGTGAGTGACGCGAGTAATAGCCCGTCGCACTGGAACACTCGCCTATAGCCGAGCGACAAAACTATTGAAACTAACACTCGCTTCTCGCCGCTCGCCCACTCGTTTCTAGTTTATCGTTCTACTCGTTTACAGCTCATCGTCGGCGGTGGGACAAGTGCCTTAATATGTATAGATATTTAGATATTAAATGCTAAACACATAGGGTCAGAAAGAGACTTCCGCTTGTAAATTGTAACTTGCGGCTTTATAAAATAGGGCCCAGGTAAATAGGTTTATCGGTTATTTTCTCTATATTTATATGTTACCAACGATTCCAGTCAAGAATCCGATGGACACGATCCACGACCCCTCCTCTTCCGTGATGGGCCGTGACAGAGTACTGAGGGTCTCATTCCGAAGCTTCACCAGAACTGGAGATGGCCAGGCCATGGTCAGACCAGCGCACAGGATACTGAGGTTTACTGTAAAAATAAATGGTGCTGTTCACTATGAAATTATGTATGTAAAACTCTTTATTGTACATAAAACACATAAAAAGATGAATACAGGAAGACACAAATGCACAAAGGCGAACTTATCCCTAAAAGGGATCTCTTCCATTTAAACTTTGAACGATTGACAGGACATAGGTATTAAGCAAGAGTTGACACACGGAAAAAGTAAAAGAACTGATCAAAACCTAAAATAATCCTAAATACCTAAATTTTAAATACTTAATGTAAGATATAATACATAACAGATAAATAAGATAAACTAATACATATACATAATAAATAAAATATATAAATATATAAATTGACGGTTCTGGCTGAAAATCAGTGCTGCAGGTGTCTAAACACCTCAGCGTAATGCTAAAGACACACACAACGCTGATGATCTATATTATTCATGTCTGTGTTTTTTGTTTCTTTTCTATAAAATTGTGTATATGCTGTTATATTTGTGTGTCTTGCAAAAACGAATAAATGTATTCTTCCTTTCTAACTGAAAAGCTAGAGCATACATACATAAATAAAATAAAAAATAAATAAAAAAATACATGTGCAGTGGCGGCGCAAGTTCAGATTGGACACTATTGGCCAACAAAATAAGGTATGTATTTATTTATTTAATACATTGTAATGTCATGTACATATTTATAATTACAAGATGTTATAAGTGATGTTATAAGTTATAAGTGATGCCCATGACGCACTGCAAGGGTACACAATAACAATTAATCACAAAAACTAAGAATTATATCAATTAAAGAAATAGAGGTTATATTAATGTAAATCATGCAATCGTGTAATATTTTATTTATTAAGTTTCAGTTTTGGCGAAATTCTGCCGAATATTTCGACTGCGCCAAAACTCAGTGTTCAGTATGCTTAGTGTAAGTTTTCGATCACAGAACACCGTCTCGAAAGCGTTTGTGTTAAAATGTCAAATATTATGAAAACAGTTTGTTGCCGTTTTGATCCGCAAGTGGCGCTGCCAAATTATCCATAGTAATTGAGACGTTTACGTGAACGCGTTCGAGACGATTATCGATATGGATTGTACGTGTGAAAACTTACACTAGAGGCTCAGTCAGCGTCAAATATATCGTAGCTGTGAAATTAGTTTCCAAATAGATAGGTATAGAAAAAAAAGGCTTTATTTTATTTATTAAGCCAATCGAGACTGCATCGCGTGCAAGAGCGTGCAAGTTTTTTATTAATTAGGTACATCGACCTTCGATTGAGGGAATGTGCGAAAATTTTAGGAATCATGTTATAGGCGATGCGGCTAGCTACCCATCACTATCTTGATTCCCTTTTCCACCTATACGCCCACGATCATGCTAAATGCGGCCTTTAGGACTTGTTAGACTGTCTACCCTGTAAGGAAAAAAGACGTAATTTATGTACCTACTTAAACCTTTTAAAATTCGGCAATTGGAGCATACAAAATCATAACAAAACAAATCACAATGTTTCAGGGGCTTTAAATTGTAACTTGCTGTTCATTAAAAAAAAATGCTTATCAATAATAGTAGATTGGTAAACAAGGGTTGAAATATACCCATTTCACCTGCGATAGTTCGAGGGCGAAATGGGTAATTTCATCCGAGTTGAACACTCTACTTTGAATATGAGGAAATTAAAAGAAAGTATTATGACAAATTTCACTAACGTCGCACGGTCGCACTTAACCCTTAAGGTCGCAAGATTTTTTTATGTATTTTTTATACGTTATTTTTGGTTCTCAGTACTTTAATGGCTCTCAAAAACACAGAGAAAAATAAAATAAAAATTCTTATCCTTATAGTTTTTTAGAAATTATGCGTATATTATACTGTACACTGCGTCGATCACGAATGAAAATTATTTTCCGCAGATGTATAGTATATTATACACCGCTACTTATTGAAAATGAAAAAATATATGTAATGAAAAATGAAAAAAATAATAATAATGAAGAATGAAGAAGACTTTTCTCTATCTATGTGCCGAATTTCATCCAGATCCGTTGGGACGTTCTGGCGTGATTGAGTAACAAACAAACATCCATCCATCCATCCATCCATCCATCCATCCATCCATCCATACTTTCGCATTTATAATATTAGTTAGATATACGTGTGAAAGAATGCAATAAAAAACAGTAAAAACAAAGTTAACCCACAGATGTTTTTATGAAAGAACTGTCTTTATATGATAATAAAAAACATTCAGATGGAATAATAGACATCTCACTGCATTTTATATTTTTAAATAATTTTCTTACCTCGACTGACACCAAATTTTTCCGCATTTTTCCGTTAAATTGAGCTTCTTCTTCTTTTATTAATATGGCCCCATCGATCAATGCGATGATTTCGCCAATGTCAAAGTAAAAAATACAGTATTCCAAAATCTTGTGACGTTGTACGGTAGAACACGGTCAAACGACCCCCTCCCCCCCTGTCGGGCTCTTAGCCAACGGACAATGATATCCCACGGAGACCGCCAGGAAATTATTAACCGAAGCTCAGGGTGCACCGGACCAAGCACTGCTCTTCCCCTCGGATGGATCCAAAAACGAACCGCAGCTCTTGACCACACGCGAAGGTAACCCGACTCGCACCCCAAGTGCTACTTAATACTGCTGTAGATATGACAGCTGTCAGTTCACAACCTTGCACTGGCAACACTAAACTTGTTAGATTAGAAAACTCTTATAAAAATTGTACCGTGTGTGGAAGAATAAACATTCCAATTTATTATAAAAACAACAGTTTTTATTTAAATAACATTAAAATATCAAACATTAGGAATCATGTTATAGGCGATGCGATTAGCGTCCCATCACTACTTTGAATTCCCTTTCACCAATACGCCCACAATCATGCTTAACGTGGCGTCTAGATCTTTTATTATAGTAACTGCTGGCCCACTTGCTCGTTTTCCGTCCTATTCACATAAAAAAAAAAAAAATTGAGCTGCTGACCAAAAATTTGAACTGCCGTCAAACTTAACTGTCATTTTTGACATTTAAGAGCTGTTCAGAAACGTGTCGAAATAAAAAGAGAAGTATTTTCATGTTTGAAATATTGAAATCATTTTTTGAAAGTGATGTATAGAATAATATACAAAATGACTTTAAGGGTTAATATTTGTTACGTTTGTCTTTCTCTTCCGGCTCTTTTTTCTATTAGGCGATTTTCGCGCATTGCGCATTTCTTCTGAGCACCAATGGCTGCCGGCTAGTTTTTTTTAAACTTGCAGACACGGAGGTCGCTATCAATGAATTGTCAACTTAAATAATTCAGGCTAAACAAATTACCGAACGTAATAATTTCTACTAATTCTCATTGTATACGCTTGCATAAGTAAGCTTATATATAGCGGGAATGTTATTTTAAGATTATTACAATTAAAAAATATAAAACATAGATTACATGGCTGTATACATATTTCCATTGCTATGTACCTCATTTGGATTAGCTAGAAAAAAAAATACTTTCAACCCAAGGGTCGCGATGAGTCACTTTCAACCCGTTATCCAGATAATCAATGACCTACTTTCAGAGTGTATGAGAGATGAAAAAATATGCACATACACGGCAAGATGTTTACCTACCTTTTTGTATGGTAAAAAACAGAAGTACAACGTCACTCAAAATTATTCCGGAATATTTGAGCAGGTGTTTGTTTGAGTGTGTCTGAGTCGGAACATACTTGTCTTGAGATTCTTGTCTGGATTCTTGTCATGATATTTTTCACCGTAGACACCAGTCGCGAACTTAGCGCCGCTTCGGAAATGTTCTTAATCTCCTAAATTAAAAAGTTGTCCCAAAAAACTTGCACGACAAAAAGCGGCCGAATTAGTTTTGTGCAAGTTTTTTGGGACAACTAGTAGAGAACGGCAAATTGTATACACTGATTTAATACAGATAGGTGTTTCCCTGGTTATAAAAAAAAAATTAAAAAAAAATAGGTGTTTCCCTAGTAGGTATCTAAACCTTCCGAAATTATTGAAAATAGCTTCTGCCCGCGACTTCGTCCGCATAGAATTAGCAATTGATATGTTTATCGCTATCCCGCAAGAACTATACAATTTTCCGGGATAAAAAGTAGCCTATGTTTTAATCTAGGGTACCAGCTATCTTCGTTCCAAATTTTATCCAAATCCATCCAGTCGTTTTAGCGTGAAGAAGGAACAAACATACACACTCACTCACATCGTCACATCATCACATCGTCACTCACAAACTTTCGCATTTATAATACTAGCTGTTGCCAGCGACTTCGTCTGCAAAGAATTCGTTTATCGCTATCCCGCGGGAGTCACGCAATTTTCCGGGATAAAAAGTAGCTTATGTGCTATTCCATACTTTTCTCTAGCTATGTGCCAAATTTCATCCAGATCCGTTGGGCCGTTCTGGCGTGATTGAGTAACAAACAAACATCCATCCATCCATACTTTCGCATTTATAATATTAGTAGGATAGTAGGATTAGTAGGATTGATCCAATGAACACAAAATATTTACCTTGCTACTCCGCTACTTACGTGCAAGATAACCAAGCTTGTGCGAAATATGTACGTTTTGCGTTTGTGTGGTAGTAGTGGTGGGAGGGCTTGCATGCAAAACGTACATATTTCGCACAAGCTTGGTTATCTTGCACGTAAGTAGCGGAGTAGCAAGGTAAATATTTTGTGTTCATTGAAATGGACCTCCGCAAAGTAACGCCTGATTCAATAAAAAGGATTGATCCAATTTAGGAGACATAACAACATTTCCGAAGTGGCGCTAGTTTCGCGTATGGTGTCGCCTTAAATCACACGCCGCACTGCACCGCACCGCGAACAAACGATATAGAAAGATAGATACTTTATTCTCTACAAACAAGACATGACTCTTAAGACAATAACAAAAGAAACAGAATGAACGAGGAACGAGGTGGACGAGTGACCTTTAAAGTCGCGAGTTCACGGTGGATGCAAGCCGCTTCCAACCGAGGTGACTGGAGGTCTGTGGAGGAGGCCTATGTCCAACAATGAACGTGCTTTCGGGGTAGACACAGAGCATAAGGTAACAAGACCTACAGGCCACGTTTAACAAGACTGGGCGTGTTGGTGGAAAGGGAAATCAAAATAGTGATAGGTTGCTAGCCTCGTCGCCTATAACTATGATTCGTAAGATTGTTGCCCGTTCCCTCGATAAGCCACCATCTGGAAGAGAAGCAGCTGGTGCATTCTATGTTTTTTCTTTGCTCCTAGACCAGCGTGGAAATATTCTGGAATAGGAAGGGAATAGGTAATTCTAAGAGACTTGTAGAAAGCCGTGGTAGCCTAGTGGTTTGACCTGTGGCCTCTCAAGCATAGGGTCGCGGGTTCAAATCCCGGGCTTCGCACCTCTGAGTTTTTCGGAATATATGTGCGAAATTTTATTTATTTGAAATTTACCATTGAGCTTTTCGGTGAAGGAAAACATCGTGAGGAAACCGGTACTATCCCAATAAGGCTTAGTTACCCTTCTAGGTTGGAAGGTCAGATGGCTGGCAGTCGCTTCTGTAAAACTAGTGCCTACGCCAAAATCTTGGGATCAGATTGTCTAAGCGGACCCCAAGCTCAATGAGCCATGACAAAATGCCGGGAAAAACGCTAGGAAGATGATGAAGAGACTTGTATAAAGGGTTGGACGAGTTAACATCTGTGTATTTTTAGTTTCCATGTGGGACTATTACAATTGTTGCCACAATGGCGAGGAAGTCGCCAATGATGGAGAGTCTGTATAATCATCTTAAGGCACATCGTCCATTCGTGAGATTTTTTATGAGATTGAGAGTAAAGTTATTCAATTGTGGGGAGTGTCACAGTAGATAGCTATCCATAATGGACAAAATATTTTTTATATTATTTTAATTTTTAATTATTAACAATATTTATTCGAGCTGCATTTTCAATATCAATTCTTTGGCAATTACTTTTAAGTGAGTATGTTATTTTATATTGAATGATTAAATTATAAACATAACATAAACTGTCTTCTCTCCTCTTTGTGGTTTGTTCCGACCATGATTAACTTTAGTATTATTAGGCTTTAACAATTGTTAATCACGTTTTAGGGTTCCATACCCAGAGGGTAATAACGGGACCCTATTACTAAAACTTCGCTGTCCGTCTGTCTGTCACCAGCTGTATCTCGTGAACCGTGATAGTTAGACAGTTGAAATTTTCACAGGTGATGTATTTCTGTTGCCGCTATAACAACAAATTATTTATTATTTATTTTTATTTATAAGCCTTTTTATTCCGAATTCGCTTCAATTTCAGTAAGTACATGTTATTGTTGTTGTTGTTGTTATTGTCGTTCATTTTTTTTTATTTATTAAATTGTCGCGAAATTCGGCGTGCCTCATGATATAGGCCTCCTCCGTGTATTGGAGGGTTTGGGCTATAGTTCCCACGCGCGCCCTGTGCGGATTGGGAACTTAACACACATCATTGAATTTCTTCGCAGATGTGTGCAGGTTTCCTCACGATGTTTTCCTTCACCGAAAAGCTCAAGGCAAATTACAAATGTAATTTTCGCACATAAATTCCGAAAAACTCAGAGGTGCGAGCCCGGGATTTGAACCCACGACGCACCAAATACTAAAAAATAAATATTTTTATGTGTTTCTATGTCAGTAACCAACATAAAATGACTTAACACTGCATACATTTTGCTTAAGAGCAGGGCTCTGCTAACACTGGATTTTATGATAACTTGCCAAATTTTTACGGAACCCTCGGTGTGCGAGTCAGACTCGCACTTGGCCGGTTTTTTATAATATCTATCATGTCATGACACAATGCATTAGAATTGTTTAAAAATTATTAAAAATTGATTTGTTAAACCACATGGTTTTAGTAAGGTTTTAGTGGACGCTGAACCTTAGTCAATTGCGTGACATCAATACAATGATAGCATTCATAATTAATTATGTACGTATATACCTACAAGAACAATGAACTATAACCTCGAAAATTCTTTTTGTAATTCTTAAAGGCGGATCTGCTTAGTAACATCAGGAATTGACAATATTTCAATTTTTTAAGTGCTACTTTTTATTGTCTGGTTCGAAAGAGCGCACAACTTTAAGACACCCATATTTTTTTATTTTTGTGAAATCTTTTATTTTCGTGGATAAATCCATTTAAATTGTTGCTCAAGCAGAAAAGGCGTATGCAACTAACGTCAAGTATCAGCAAAATGACGTCACTGCTTTGTTTCGTACACTTAAAAAAACGTTGAAATCATGTTGAAATAATTACATCAATTGACTGATAAATCCTGTGCTTAAATAGTTTGACAGTGAATGCAGTTGTCAATGTCAATGAACGTCAAAACGAGCTGACAAACTCAAACAGAATACTTCACAAAAAATATGATTTTAAATGAAAACTTGCAAAAACGTTATCATTATTGCCCGGAAAATCTAGTGTTCCCGATGGCAACAAAGCCGAGTGGTGTACGAATTAATTAACCGTCGGCTGTCAGTAGTGTTATGTGTGAAAGTTGTAGGTAAATGTCAAAGGGAAATCCGGAAGACAAGGTTTTTTATAATGGCAGTATTGGACCGGCCACTGGACGTCATTTCCCGTTTTACATATTTTGCAAATTTTTCCAAAAAATACTGTACAAAAAAATCCAAAAATATAATTTCTGTGTCCTACAAGCGTTTCTCTCGAAATGGTTTTTGTTTTATGGAAATTAAAATATTTGAAATATTATCAATTATAATAAATACTTGTCCTTCATAAATTCTATACAACATTATGATATACATGGTGTATCAGACACCCCCTAACAGCTAAAAAAAATGTTTAAAAAAAATTGGAGTTTTTGTTTTATATTTTCTATAGGAATGGTAGTAGGTATTAACTGTAATCATTCCTATAGAAAATATTAAAAAAAAATACTCCAATTTTTTTTAATATTTTTTTTAGCTTCTATTGCTATGGTTATATACCCCAGTGGATTATTGTTAGGGGGTGTCTGATTCACCCTGTAGGTATATGTACCTATTAAATAAATTTTTGGTAACTGTTCTTCTTCTTCTTTTATTAATATGGCCCCATCGATCAATGCGATGATTTCGCCAATGTCAAAGTAAAGTAACTGTTCTTGTATTGTCATTAAATGTATACCCATGTATGTAGAGTAGAAAGAAAGAAAGAAACAAAAAAAACATTTATTGACACAAAACGACACATAAAAAATTTAATTAAAAAACAAAAAAGAACAATTCAAAAAATATTTGCGCCGCAAGTGCCAAAAGGGCCACACTCAGCATGTTGCTGCGGCAGGCCGCAGCGCTGATTTTCAGTGTGACCCTTTTGCCTAAAACTAAACCTAAAACTAAAAAAACTTAAAATTGCAATTACGACACGAACGTCAGACACAGTGGTAAACACAGGAGTAAACGTATAAATTTCAAATCAATCCGACCGCTGGAAGTAACAGAAAAATTGATTGCATATTTTGAAAATAACTTAAATGTATACGAACACTGCAAATTAGTTACCTAATTATCATGTTGTCGGTGTATGAAATTTTGTATCGCCAGTTTTTTTCATTTTCCGAAATCGAATTTAAAACTACTATGTACCTACCGAAAATTTCTTTCTGCAATAATAAGTTACCTGCTATGGGTGGTGTAGCGGTATAGCACGCAATACGGAATGACGAGAATCCGGGTTCGATTCCCGGCCATAGCTTTACTTTTCAGATTTTTCTGTGTTCTAATTCTCAGTGTTGACGTTTTGAAATTTGTAACAAATTTTACAACATTTTTTTTTTCAGAAAACTGTGTTTTTTTATTAATATTTGCAAATCATAAAAAAACTGCATAAACCCCGTAATAACAAAACTACTTATAAAATTTTTCAACGCAACAAATTATCAACAAAAGCACCAAAATAATATACTCCATTCAATTCCACAATATCACAACTAGAGTCCAAATAATTACTAAGATGCCAATCCTGTTAATGTAAACAAACAACAAGACAATAGCAACAAAATTAACGGCGGCCAAAACCGACGCATAGATTTCTGATAAAATGATCCTTTTCCGTAACTCTACTAGTTCCAAATCTTAATTAAAATCTGACCTGTTATAACGGCAGCATATTGGCGCAGCAAGGACCCATTTATTCCAATCATTATCAATGATTAACTTATTAACTTATCATTTCATTTCACAATTTTTTTTAACATTTTTAACACACGACCACCGCTGCGGATAAAACTTGGATTCTGTGACGCTTAATCGAACGTCGTTGTAATAATGCCAGTACACTGGTTCTCACTACAAATGCAACTCAATGACAGAGGCATAAAATCCATAGCACACTATTACATCTGCTGTTGCCACCGTGTACTAAAGTTGCAATCACCAACACAAAGCACTAGGCCCTATCGCGTTGTATCAAAACCATTACGCGCTCAACTTGAATAGATCATGTGAGCTTCAATTCAGAGCGAGCAATGTATGTGGTAGCGTTCATAATGTACGGCAGTTGTACTTTCACTGATGTTTTATGCATACCTGGTTTGGTTGCGAAATCATCACTTATGGTACCAATGGTTGTTTATGATTACTATAGCCATTATAAGGTTAGCAAATTCATTAAATGGTCAAATTATAGGTAATTTGTAGACAAGTACTTTGAACTTCACTAATTATTAATACAATTTTTATGTCTGTTGTCATATAAAATAAGAAAACTAAAATACAAATTAAAAACCTCTCACGCAACTATAGGGCAATATAATCATATATTTTGGAAAGGAGGTGAATAATCTTCAAACTACTGGACCGATTTTTACCAATCATGGGAGCTACCTTTCGAATGAAAAAAACCGCATGTTATGTATATCTTTTTTGATATCCTTCACGAAGCTCAAAATTTTACTCTTTTAGTGGTAATCACCCCCAGATTCGAAACCGATGGTTTAGTGCATATTTCTACAAAACCAACATCTAGAACGCGTGTTTAATCGTATTATTTGTTAGCCTTTCAGGCGTACAAAGCTTATAAAGAAATAGAAAAGAAGCGGAATTACAGATGTCCATGAGCTGACATTGTTTGCCATCAGGTAGCCCACTAGCTCTTGTTTCCTCTGTGTCGTTTAAAAAAATAGAGACAAAAAATATTCGTGCTTTTTTTGCTGCTGACTCTACTATACTGCAACAAGCAACAACGGCCATGAACCATTAAGAGTATTCCGTGACTTCGCTTGGATTTAAAAATGATCTAACTACAGTATACAAGCATTTTGATTGTTATATAAGTAAGTTAACTAACATTAAAAAAAGAATACTTGTATTTTTGTATGTTTGTAAATTGTAACGAATGAATTAAGTCAAAACTCCGGTAGGATTGATTTCAAAAATTATATCACCACTAGCTGTTGCCAGCGACTTCGTCTGCAAAGAATTCGTTTATCGCTATCCCGCGGGAACTACGCAGTTTTCCGGGATAAAAAGTAGCCTATGTGCTATTCCAGACTTTTCTCTATCTATGTGCCGAATTTTATCCAGATCCGTTGGGCCGTTCTGGCGTGATTGAGTAACAAACAAACATCCATCCATCCATCCATCCATCCATACTTTCGCATTTATAATATTAGTTAGATTATAAATGTAACGTTATTCCTGAGTAATACATACATCACGTCTTTATCCTTTTCAGTGTAGATAGAGCCTAAGGTAACAACACCTAAAGGCCACGTTTAGCATGATTGTGCACGTATAGGTAGAAAAGGGAATCAAATCTAGTTATGGGTTGCTAGCCGCATCGCCTATAACATGATTTCGATTTTCAGGCTTTTACCAATTGCGCGGGAAGAGAAGCAACTGGTGCATTGTATGTTTTTTTGCTCCCAAAACAGCATAAATCCTTATATTTCAAGTCTATTCGTGAACAAAGAAAAATAACAAGCCTCCTAATTAAATCCAAATAAACAAAAATGCTAGATGGAAATAGTTTTAAAAATATGTTTAAAAAATTGGCTGATGGATATCTAAATGTATTTTATAATTTAAACGAATTCTTTTCAAATGCTGCATGTAGTAATTAATTCATGTATAATTATTAGTTCTATGAACAAAATAATTGTATGCTCGAAATGAGCAACTGTTGACATTACTCTTGTCATTTACCATATTTGTACACAGTTTACAATGAATAAATACTTACTTACAAATCAGCGTGAAGAAGGAACAAACATACACACTCACAAACTTTCGCATTTATAATATTAGGAGAATTTATGATCCAAACACCCAACCACTCTTGGACTAATGACTTATCATTGGCCTCGGGCGCACACGTGTATGAAATATAAATCTGAATGATGAACTTCCCATTGAAAATTTTCCTGCATCCAAATTTAGACGCCATGACAGTATAATGTTT
Organism: Pandemis heparana; assembly: GCA_963854515.1. Taxonomy (NCBI): domain Eukaryota; kingdom Metazoa; phylum Arthropoda; class Insecta; order Lepidoptera; family Tortricidae; genus Pandemis; species Pandemis heparana. The sequence goes on from OY978028.1 coordinate 9,072,767, forward strand.
CAATTAGAAGTTTTATGGTGCGGAAATACCTAAAAACCCTAATAAAGCATTTTTATTTTATGGTAAAAACAGGACCCTATTAAGACTGCGGGTGGTTGCGGGTGGTTGCGGGTGGTAGGGCCTTGCGCAAGGTCCGTCCGGATCGCTACCACCATCTTACTCGCTAATCCTGTCGCTAAGCAGCAGTGCTTGCACTGCTGTGTTCCGTTGTGGAGAGTAAGACAGCCGGATAAATTACGGGCACAAGAGGCATTTCATCTAAGTCCTCTAGGTTGGCAACGCATCTGCAATCCCTCCGGGGTTGTGGGTGTCTATGGGCAGTTGTGATCGCTTAGGTACGAAAAACGGTTTAGCAGTTTTTCCATGAAAGAGCAACAAACATCCAAACAGTCAAACTTACAAAATTTCGCCTTTATAATATTACTTTATAATGTCACTATTTTGATTCCCATTCCACGCCCACAACCATACTAAACGTGGCCTTTAGGTCTTGATACCTTAGGCCCTGTCTACCCCGTAAGGGATTAAGACGTTATTTATATTATGTACTTATGTATAAAACGATTCAATTAATTGTTTTAAAAATTGTAGCTAATCCTACGCGCACTCGCTCCTAATACACTCCAAAATTCGCTTTAGGCTTAAAACCACAAAATTTCATAATACCTTATTCACACTAATACCCCTAATTTCCAAATTACCATGGGCTCATAATACCTAAAAATACCTAAAATATAAAAAATTTACAAGAGACATTTTGACTTTTCAGGTATTTTTAGGTATTATGAGCCCATGGTAATTAGGGGTATTAGTGAATAAGGTATTATGAAATTTTGTGGTTTTAAGCCTAAAGCCAAAATTCGACTTTCGAAGTTCGTTTCGTGCTGTTCCGCTTACACTAATGTTCATTAATTTGAGAGTGAAAGGGACGGACACGAAACGTCGAAAGTCGAATTTCGAAATAGCCCTGTTTTGATTAAACCGCGAGGGTTGATTGACCGACCGTGTCAGAAGTCGGTTCAGTTGTACACAAGGGCACGTGCCAACACAACACGCTGACACGTGCCTTCAGTGTTGAAGTTTACTGGACATGTGGCAATTAACTTCAGATCTATAGACGCTGTTATCCATTATTGCCGCGTGTGGTCAAGAGCTGCGGATGGCTGCGGTTAGTTTTTGGATCCGTCCGGGGGAAGAGCAGTGCTTGGTCCGGTGCACCCTGGGCATCGGTTAATGATTTCCTGGCGGTCTCCGTGGGATATCATTATCCGTTGGCTAAGAGCCCGACAGGGGGGAGGGGGTCGTTTGACCGTGTTCTACCGTACAACGTTGCCGACATTTTTGTCACAAGATTTTTGAATACTGTATTTATTGCTTTGACATTGGCGAAATCATTGCATCGATCTATGGGGCCATATATAAAAGAAGAACTATATTGCGACAGAACCTCGTGCAATGCGTGTCCGTGGATAGTGGTCCTTACCAACAGGTAACTCTGAGTGACTATCTGACTATTAGATCAGTATGCTTAGGGTAAGTTTTCAGTCACAAAATACGACTCGAACGCGTTTGCGTTAAAATGTCAAATACTATGGGAACAGAGCCTCTAAGTGTAAGTTTTCACACGAACAAACGTCTCGAACGCGTTCACGTAAACGTCTCAATTACTATGGAAAATTTGGCAGCGCCACTTGCGGATCAAAACGGCAACAAACTGTTCTCATAGCATTTGACATTTTAACGCAAACGCTTTCGAGACGGTGTTCTGTGACCGAAAACTTACACGAAGCATACAGTTTGTTGCCGTTTCGATCCGCAAGTGGCACTGCCAAATATTCCATAGTAATTGAGACGTTTACGTGAACGCGTTCGAGACGTTTTTATATGCGAAAACTTACACTAGAGGCTCAGTCATACATGTCCCGGTTTGAAGCATGGTGTCCCAGCGTCCCGGCCGATAAGCAAATTGTCCCGGTTTAAAAATCGTAGTTATTTAATAGAGGTTTGGACTTGGTAAACAGTAATATAACTACAATAAACGCGACGAACTAGCTAGGCTCATCGTACGTGGACAGAACGACGTAATTGCTGGCACTTGATTGTCCGTTCACGTTTCACGAATTTACGTCAACAGTATCAACACATCCGTACCTCGAAAGGAAAAAGCGGAACCCTTATAGGATCACTTTGTTGTCCGTGCGTCCGTCTGTCAAGTCAAGACCCTTTTTCTCAGGAACGCATGGAGGTATCAAGCTGAAATTTATATCAAACTAGCTTCTGCCCGCGACTTCGTCCGCGTAGAATTAGCAATTGATATGTTTATCGCTATCCCGCGGGAACTTTGCAATTTTCCGGTGTAAAAATTAGCCTATGTTTTAATCTAGGGTACCAGCTACCTTCGTTCCAAATTTTATCCAAATCCGCCTAGTCGTTTTAGCGTGAAGAAGGAACAAACAAACACACTCACTCACTAACTCACATCGTCACATCGTCACATCGTCACATCATCACAACGTCACAAACTTTCGCTTTTATAATATTAGTAGGATACTCAGGCTTACTGTTACTGTCCCTTAGAGCTGTGAAAAAATCAAACTTCTGAGCCAACGCAATCAAAAGATAAAGCTGTTTATGCCGCGAATTTCCGCAAATTTTCGAAACTCGCAAGGGAATCAAAACCTACAGGGTACTTCCCGTGAACTCAGAATCTTGAAATTTGTTACGAAGCAACGTCTCATAGCACAGATAAAGGAAAAATTGCGAAAACCGTATTTTTTTTGTCTGTCTATGTAAATAACCAATATATATGACCTCATACTGCATACATTTTGCTTGGGCTCTGCTAACACTGGATTTTATGTTAACACTAGCTGTTGCCTGCGACTTCGTCTGCAAAGAATTCGTTTATCGCTATCCCGCGGGAATTTTTCGGGATAAAAAGTAGCCTGTGTGCTATTCCAGACTTTTCTCTATCTATGTGCCGAATTTCATCCAGATTCGTTGGGCCATTCTGGCGTGATTGAGTAACAAAAAACATCCATCCATCCATCCATCCATACATCCAAACTTTCGCATTTATAATATTAGTTAGATGGCAAATTTGTACGGAATCCTCGGTGGGCGAGCCCAACACGCACTTGGCCGGTTTTTTTCTTTAAATGCCCCGGTCCGAGTCCCCACACTTATGGCAACCCTTATCTAGACTATGATCAGGGGCACAGTACATATAAGCACAAGCAGTAGGGAATCTACGAACAAATCGGTCGAAACGAACGCACACATAGACACGCGCTTTTACACGGCCCCTAAGCAGATCTCGCGGTGCCGTCAGTCGCGCGTGGCGCATTGAGACGAGCGGCCGTTTTCGTTTTAAACATGCCAAGAGCGTATTACGCAGTGTACGGCTGCTTGAACTCGGCTTCTTCAAAACCGGAGCTTTCGTTTTTTAAACTCCCTGCTGATGTTGAAAGGTCTGGTAAGAATGATACTATATTATTATGAAATAAAATGTATATATTATTTTTATAACGAGAAAAATGTCAGATGTCACTTCTCCGACAAATGCTTTTTCTGTTAAATAAAACGTTGGCTGTTTAGATGATAAGTAAGTAGTTGCCGTATATTATAGACCGTGTTTTTGGTGAAAAAATTTTCTACGGACTTTCATTGCTATCATTTTGCATATATAGTATATGTACTAATATATTATAGAAAACTACACTTGAAGGATAACTTGTCAAATACCTATAGGTAGGGCAAACCTTGGTTAAAAAAAACTATTCAATTTAACAAAAATTAAATCGACAACCCTAACGCTTTATTGGAGCGTAGGTACTTATTTCAAAAAGTAGGCCTATCTTCCCTACTGCTTTAGCTTATATATATACTGTGTCAGGGGCCTTAACATGACATCTTTCAATTCCGACTCAGTTCAGGTTTTAGCTGTCATTTTTAATATGATGACTTGTGTCCCGTATTTACCAGTGGCAACGAGGATGGAATGTTTATTGCATGGCCATAAGGTAGTACGTATTACCGTTAACTTAAGACAAAAAGTTCTTTATAAATTGCCAATCAGTATTTTACAGAATGAATAGTGTAAGTTTTCGATCAAAAGATACGACTCAAACACGTTTGCGTAGGTATAAGTATGAGAACTGGGGCCTTACCATGACGTCTTATTGCCATTAAATTCAGACTCAGTTCAGGTTTTAGCTGCCATTTTAGTATGGATCTGACAGCGAGCGAACCTAAACTGAATCCGAATTCAATCGCATTAAGACGTCGTGGTCGTGGTAAACCCCCTAAAGTCGTCGCAATTTAAAAGGCCCGTTTTGACAGTTCACGCCCATGAAGTTCTAAATTTTTTACCGATCGAAATGTTCTGAAGGTAATTGCATTTTTCATTGATGGGTATCGCTCACTCAGCTAAGTGCTGTGCATAACGATTTTTTCATGTTGTTCACAGACTATTAATAATCGGTTAAGGAAAATATAAAATCGATCAAGATATTTTTTTTAAGGCCGACTCGCACTTGGCCGGTGTTATTTATTTTATTTAGACCAATTAATTACTGAATTTCACCAGCTGTGTAGCGATAGTTACTGAAAATTATGACCTTGGAGCTCAAAGCCGTAAACAATGGCAGCACTGATTTCTATAGAATGGCTCGTCTTCATCATCTGAAGAAAATAATTGACTGTAGATTTACTCTTTCTCGATTTTTTTTTGTGATTGAGTGAATGTTATTGTAACAAAAATATTAAATGAAAGAAAATTGACCTTTCGTAACATTGTATTATTTCAAAATACCTATAATATCAATTTCAGTTAAATTTTCTAATCAGAACTTTAATCCAATGCACTTTACAATACATATCCAAATCGATCAAATACTCATGTTTATGTTTATGTTTATTTGATCATTCAATATAAAATTACATCATCACACAAACAAACAAACATCATCATGCAAACTTGAATCGATTTATCGTGAGTATCGAGTACCGAGTCATATGGTTACATCACTAGTTACGTCCGGAAGACAAATGTCAAAACGGGCCTTTTATTTTGCGACGACTTTAGGTGAGATAGAGCCACGCTCCATCTCCCCTTAGTAAGACAGGACATCGACTCTTTTGAGTCTCTATTATTTACTTGATCTGGGGCCTTACCATGACGTCTTAATGCGATTCAGTTTAAGTTCGCTCGCTGTCAGATTCATACTAAAAGTGACAGCTAAAACTTGAACTGAGTCGGAATTAGGACGTCATGGTAAGGCCCCTGTTTATTATTATTATAGAGTTAAAATGCTAACGACCGTGTTTAACAATAATCTTAATTAGTTGCCGTTTTGACACAACAAGTGGTGCTAGAGATAATTCAGTAAATCTGCCACTCTTCATCTAGTTATTTCATCATTATATAGCAAATTTATGAGTATGTACAGTATAATAAGTAATTGATCCACAGTTTATATTACAAAAATTATTGCTGGTAACACCCATGTAACTCCACGTCTCATTACTCCAATAAAAAGGAAAAACATATACAGTGTCTTAAAATCCATCTTTGAGAGCTACAATGCCACAGACAGACAATATAATATTTTAATTTATAATATTTTAATTTTAAGAAGTTTTGTACGAGCCTATGTGGGTTACCAGACTTTTACTTTAATGTTCTTTCATCATCATCTTCCCAGCGTTATTCCCGGCATTTGCCACGGCTCAGTGAGCCTGGGGTCCGCTTTGACAACCTAATCTCAAGATTTGGCGTAGGCACTAGTTTTTACAGAAGCGACTGCCATCTGACCTTCCAACCCAGAAGGGTAACTAAGCAATAACTAAGCCTTATTCCTTATTCAAGCCTTCCTCACGATGTTTTCCGTCACCGAAAAGCTCATGGTAGTCAAATTTCAAATGTAATTTCGTACATGAATTCCGAAAAACTTCGAGGTGCGAGCCCGGGGTTCGAACCCGTGACCCTCTGCTTAAGAGGCCACAGGGCAAACCACTAGGCTACCACGGCTTTCCTTTAATGTTCTTTCATGCAGATGCGAATTAAACACCGTTTTCAGCTGGCTTTGACGCGTGAGTGATAGGCACCTCACCAAAGGATCATGACGTCTTGATTGTCACAGACGTCGCTCGTAATCTAATCGGGTGTCTCTGGATTACGGTGCCGTTTCGGGTTCGTTAACGGAGTTTGCTGATTGGCTACTGTAGGCCGCCACAGAGTAAGAACGTAGATATGACACCTCAGTTTAAAAAGATACAAGGAAAAAATCCATTCAAAGTGGTATTAATCTGTTTTGTATCTTCAAAACTACAGTTTGTCTGTAAAGTCGTGAAATTATAAAGTGGCAATACTGTAGTGTCGTCCCTTCCTAATCTATAGTATAAGGCCACTTTTTAATTTCACGACTTCATAGACAAACTGTATAGCTCTAATCAAATTTTTGACTAGTTTACGAGATTAACGAGAGCTGTAACTGTCTTCTATGTTACTCGTATTTCAAATTCAGTACCTACAATTTTTCACCTTTTTTAAGTGGTATTTTCACATATCCCAGAAACACAAAATTTGATCCAGTCTCCAAAAAAAATCTTATAAATAAAAATGAATCGTAGAAATGCATGTACACGCATAGCTTCCAAATGACTGCATCGAATTGGTTTATTATTTTTTAGCTGCGTTTGTTACTGTTTGTAAAAGCTTTGTATAAAATAAAATTTTGAAAAAAAAAAATTGCTGCGGGGGCGAAGCCCCGGGCAACGGCTAGTTACCTATATTGCATAGGTACCTATATACCTACGAGGGCCACATATTTTTCCGCTGAGTATAATGTGTTTTATGTGCTTTCAAAAAACGGGCCTAAGTCTTTCAAACTGTTCCGGAATATTCCACCGTGTGATTAACGTCTAAAACATTGAAATTCGGCAATTTGATAGTGTTGAGGTTGTATAGTAGTTTTATACTGGCCAAATGCCTTTTGTACTCCTAAGTCATGTCAATGTCTGAGTATCTGTTATTGGTTAATGGTTTGGTTCTGTTGCTTTCAAAGTTGTATATGTGATAATAAAATGTGATTCGAGAAATATCTCTTGCTTTCTTCGTTATATTAAACTGATAGGTACTCGGGATTTTAATTTGACTCTTATTTTGTCGACTCTAAGGGCCTGTCTCACCACTCCTTAACCGTCAGTTATCTATGATTCCGTCTCTATTTATTACTACGAAACAGACAGAGACGTCATCATAGATAACTGACGGTTAAAGAGTGTTGAGACAGGCCCTAAGTGTTTGTCCTTTCTGCGTCCGTCGAAATATTCTTTGCGGTACCACTGCGGTATTACTACTAACGAACTCTACGAACAACATACACGAGACGCATGCAAAATTCAAAATCATTTTTTAATTGGAACATCAAAACTGGGACGGAAGTTAGTAATTTGTTCTGTCGATTCGGATAGTTTTTTGCAATTTTTCGGTTCACACCGAATATTGAAAGGTTGAGCGAAATTTCAGGAGTGTTGCAAATTATAATTTTTACATACACACACATACAGAAATCACGTCTTTATCCCTTACGGAGTAGACAGAGCCTAAGGTGACAAAACCTAATGGCTACGTTTAGAAATATTGTGGGCGTATTAGATGGAGAATGGAAACCAATTTCATGTAAATTCCTACACAATCACTCATTGTATGGAATTAGCCACGACCACCGGGATGTTGAAGGATCATACTTGATATTCCACGACATACGACGAAATTAATTATACTACGGTTGCTATAGCTATTTAACTTTTATATTATAGACACTTGCTTCTGCCCTCCACTTCGTGGGCGAACAAATTATTGACAATATAATATTACTAGCTGTTGCCAGCGACTTCGTCTGCAAAGAATTCGTTTATCGCTATCCCGCGGGAACTACGCAATTTTCCGGGATAAAAAGTAGCCTATATGTTATTCCAGACTTTTCCCTATCTATGTGCCGAATTTCATCCAGATCCGTCGGGCCGTTCTGGCGTGATTGAGTAACAAACAAACATCCATCCATCCATCCATACTTTCGCATTTATAATATTAGTTAGATTCTGCAATCATTATTTTTATTTACGTTGCGACTCTAAGCAGCAAAGACTTTTGACATGTTTATCGCTATCCCGCGGGAACTATGCAATTTTGCGGGATAAAAACTAGCCTATGTGTTAATCTAGGATACCAGCTATCCCCGTTGCAAATTTTATACTCACATCGTCACATTGTTGCTATACTTTTCCACTACGTCTTTTCTTGTCTCTGGTCTTGTTTGTGATACTTCGGAAAAACTTGTATACATTCTGTCAATAGAAATATAAACAAGTAAGTATGACAGCAATTTCGTAAAATCTTTGTGCAGAAGTAAAATTTTATATGAATAATCCTTTGTAATTTAATCTGATGCGAACCAAATCTTTCGTAAAATATGAACCAATTCAGGCGTTTCACAGCATACTACACTGTTTTCTGTCATATCAGAAATCAGTCAAGTTATTGTTACCCGTAAGTATTTAATACTCTATCTTCTATGTATTCTTCTGTGTATGTTTATCCGTTGTCTAGTGCCCATATCACAAGCTTTGCATAGTTTGGGACTAGGTCAATTGGTGTCAATTGTCCCAAGATATTTGTTTTGTTTACAACAACAACAAACAACAACTACAAGTACTTACTGAAATTGTAGCTAATTCGGAATAAAAAAAGGCTTATAAATAAATAAATAAATAAATTTGTTTTATTTATTTATTTCTAAATTTGGGTGAACAGCTGATTTCTACTAGTAAGAAACATGTGAAATCAAGAATATCTCCGGTGTTAAAATGACATTCTCTGCATCTTTTTATGAATAATAATTTTTAACAATTTGTGTATGTGTCTTGTGTATGCTCCGTCCGGGCCACCAAAGACATCTTACTTGCTAACCCTGCAACCAATATATAGACATACAGGCGTGGATAATTTAGATAGCCAGTGAAATCATTGACACAATCATCACAAGATATATCTTAGCTTTATATCGGTCACTTGGGTGACGCCACTAGTGCCACAACTGAAATTTAGTGACGGTAAATCCAAACCAATTCAAAAACACCGATGCTTCGCGTCGCTAAGATTGAAACGATCTAACTGAAGCCACAACTGTTCAATTATGTCTTCGTATTTTCAAAATGTACGGAACAAAACTGGACGCTTGCTCGGGGTTCGAATACAATGTGTAGTGGTGGCAATAACGGCTGATTTGCAATAATGAATAACAGTGTTGTGTTATTCTTAAATAGCTGTTATTGTAAACTGTTGTCTATTATCCTGTTATATTGCTGTTTTGCAAAACTATAATGAACTTATTATTAAATAATTGTTATACTTATTTCATCGCGATCGCAGCGTAATAAAAACGTACGGGAACAAAAGCAAAACAACGCTCTGTTACCTTGTTTGTTATTGTACTGACTGACAACAAACAGCAACAGCTAATAATGATACCAAAAGTCAGTTATTTGAATTGCGATTGCCACGCGAGCTCGCGCGTATAGCGCTATTTCTCGCACACAGTTAACTACTTGATTTGTTGCGCACTAAAGTCTGGCAGATAAACCACTGCAGCCAGATGACACTTTAAGTGTTGTCAGTTTTTGGCAAATATTAAATAGTGATGTGACTTAGTGAGTGAATGAAAGAATGAACGATGTAATGAAATTAATTTGCGTCATAAATGAGAATTTTCAAAGCGTATTTTAATAAAATGGTTTGTTCAATAAGGTTTTTTTGGATGTTTTCTAGTCAGTAGTGTAAGAGCGCGATTTGGAAATGTGCGGAAGCATGTCAAATCAGTTACCAGTTTTCAACTCATTCCCCATTTTGCCATAAATAAAACAACAATTATCACATTAATATTTATTTCTACCTTTGTACTTTTACTTAAAAACTTAAATTATTCCGAATCAGTTTCACTGCTGCTGTCACTATTTACGTGTATTACAAAGTCATCGCACATTTTATCTACTATGTTAATATGAACCTTGAAGGCCTCAAAAGTATCACGCTTATTTTGAAATATACTAAATTACGAATGTGACATTCATAAAATATTTCGTTCGTTCAATAATCAAATCATTCATTACGTGACCTTAGTCGAGCACTAGTGAAATAAATGTGGTATCATTATTTCGTAAAATGACATTTGGAAGTGTCATCTGGCTGCAGTGGTTTAGCTGCCAGACTATAGCTTGCGCTTCTATGCCAAGTGCGGCAATAGTGCGCGTATGAACAACGTTGACAACCGACAACGAATAATGATAACAGGATAGTTGGCAATTCGATAATGTGTTGTTCGTTGCGTGCAAATAATGCACTATACCATTTTCATTCTTACCTGTCCTATTTGGTAAAAAAAATTCTAACCTCAAAACGTCATTTTTTTTAATTTTTTAACAATTTCATCGTAAATAAAGGAACTGGAGATAAAATATCAGCAAAATTATGTACAAAATATTACCTCAGGTTTATTTGATAACATAATACACCTTTTTCCGCCACCTGACCTTTGCCCAGCAATGGGACACTCAATTAGGTTAATATAATAATAATAAAATAATACACCTTATTCTTTACAAAAATTTGCACATTGAGGTTAGAATTTTGTTTACCAAATAGGACAGGTAAGAATGAAAATGGTATACGTTATCTGCTGTTGTAATAACGACCACCACTAACAATGTGGTGTATTTGATATCACTACATAAATACATACATACTTAATTCACGTCGTTATCTCATACTCTTCGGGATAGAGCGGGTAACAAAAGACCTAAAGACCACGATTAGCATTATTGTGGTCGTATAAGTGGAAATGGGAATCAAAACTGTGATGACAGTGAAATGCTGAATTGGGACCATTTGTGTAAATTTTTCCCTAGAAATAATTTATTTGTTTATATTAGAAAAGCCAGACAAACGAACTAGTGGGTCGCCTGATGTTAAATGATCCCCACTGTCCATAGACACCCGCAGCGCTTCTTCGCAGTGTTTCTTTTTTTATCAACGTGTTTTGTATTTTTACGAATAACCTTTTTCTTTCTTTTTCTTTTGATGAGTCGCTAGCCGCATCGCCTATAACATGATTCTTAAACGATTTTCACCCATTCCATACCATCAGCGCGGGAAGAGACCTACTTCTATGTTTTACTTTGCTCCCAGATCAGTATGGGAGTATAATATGATAGCTGTGGTTACTATGGTTTTTTTTTCAATTCCCAGGTCACCAAAGCCTCGACATTTAATATGTTTCAAGCAGTGGACAGCAGAGATGGTGATGGGCATCATAAACAGCGCCATAAATCTCAAATGTTGTTTCCGAGACACTCATTGCAAGCGAATGGTTAGTCAAGTGTGTTTGATTTGGTTGTTTACTTGACTCATTCATCACAAAAGACCAGACAGTTTTGATAGCTATTCTATATCGTTCTTTTTTATGCTGACTAATTTACACGCACACACACACACACACACGAAGGCAATGAAGAAGAGCTGCACACTTATCTATCTAAGGTTCTCGAATGGCTCAGTTAGTGGTCGGTCTATAGTTGGACCGACGAGTAGTAGGTAAAAGTTTTTTTTTTTCAAATAAGATGACAAACGAACTAGTGGGTCACCTAATGGTAAGGGTTCCATGGACAATGGAAACAGCAAACGCTAGACGGCAAAGATGTAATGCCTCATGTGTTAGTAATTTAACCGGCTGTCTTACTCTCCACGCCGGAACACAGCGGCGCAAGCACTGCTGCTTGGAGGCGGGATTAGAAAGCGTAGCAATCCGGACCTTGTACAAGGCCCTATCACCCGCAAAAAGGTGCGAGAAACCGGTGAATGCAACTGGAAAGTTGTCGTTCATTTTGCCATTGGTGTGATGATGATAAGAACAAGGTACTTAAGAAGTGTGCTGTCATTTTTGTCTCCGGAATAAGTAAATAGAAAATGGGTAGACTTTACTGGAGTAATAAGATGTCTTTAAATCGTAAACTGAGAAAATTTATAGGTGGTTACACCAGTAATAAAATGTGTTAGCGAGTGCGCTACTTAAGTACTAGCGTCTATAAAACATACAGACGGTATATTTCAACACTATATGCATTACTGAAGTATAAATGCCCGTATTTCATCGTACCTTATTTATTAAGCTGTCCTATAGGTAAATCATCACTACATAGTATAAAATAAAGTCGCTTTCCTGTCTGTGTGTATGTATGCTTAAATCCTTAAAACTACGCAACAGATTTTGATGCCGTTTGTTTAATAGTTAGAGTGATTCAAGAGGAAGGTACACACATACATAGATCACGTCTTTATCCTTTACGAGATAGACAGCGCCTAAGGTAACAAGACTTAATGGCCATGATTGTGAGCGTACAAATGGAAAGGGGAATCAAAATAGTGATGTGTTGCTAGCCGCATCGCCTATAATAATATGATTAGTACAAGGTCTCGCTAAATAATGAATCAGATTTGGAGCATAGTAGTTTTTGGACTGTAGTTGTGTAGTATGTATGTAAACTCTTTATGGTGCAAAATAAACAAGACAAATACGATTGACAAACACTACGTATAATACACGTGTACGTGTAGTTTTACGGTATAATAAATAAAATATAAACCAGTTTTTCCTCTGTCCACAATATGGAAAATAGTTTAACTCGCGACCGATTCCCATCTTTTAGTACCTACCTAGCTTCACTAAGTTCTTACAATTTCATAGTGTCTGGATAATATTCTCCTCCATCTATCTCGCCTTAACATACCTACGCGTATTATTTCGCTCTCTCTTTCTCTATAACTTTAAAACGAACCGAGAAACCAAAAAAAAAACAATATTTTCCAATCAAAATTGACTACTTATGCGCAATCGAAGCTGCCGCCAATAATTTTATATTAAATTCATAAACGATATAGTTCCATGGCATATAAAAGCATATCAACCAATCAGCATCCGTTATTGTTATACATTACTCAAAAAGTTTTACAGAACAAAGTAACACCGTATACATCTTGAAATACGATATACGATATGCCAACGAGCTATACATCATTTTTATATGTTACAATTTGTCAGCCTCCATTACATACAACATTTGGAAAGCATTTTGTGGCGGAAACAGAATTACTAACGTTACTAAGGGTGAATTTACAACAGACGGAAGTACTGCTACTCATTCCTGCGCTATGCTAAGTTCTTTGCTATGCTTCTTGCTCTGCTCATCGCTTTACTGAAATCAGTCTATATCAAAAATATGTACTCGCTCTAAGTTGCAGAGATACGTACAAACTTATCGCCAGAATAATAAGGTCTGTTTACATATTATTAGCACTTAATGGTATAAATGATATTGGTGACTTTGACAGTATGTTGTTGCAGGCACGCTGGTCTCTTTCTACTCTTTTCTCTCTTTCATGCTTTGATAAAAAGTACCCTATCCAGACTATTATAGTTAATACAATACAACAAATCAGTAAAATAATATTAAAGAAAAAAACAAATCAAGGTAGACAAAAGGCGTTCTTGTCGCTTAATATCGATCTCTACCAGACAACCAATAAGACAAAGAAATAAGTAATATAATCTGTCTCTGTACCATATTTCAAACAGATTTTTCAGTAGTTCTGGCGTGAAAGAGTAACAAACATCCGTCTAACTAATATTATAAATGCGAAAGTATGGATGGATGGATGGATGGATGTTTGTTTGTTAATCAATCACGCCAGAACGGCCCAACGGATTTGGATGAAATTCGGCACATAGATAGAGAAAAGTCTGGAATAGCACATAGGCTACTTTTTATCCCGGAAAATTGCGTAGTTCCAGCGGGATAGCGATAAACGAATTCTTTGCAGACGACGTCGCTGGCAACAGCTAGTATTTCCATACATCCAATACATCCTCACAAACTTTTCACATTTATATCATTAGTAGGATGGCAACATTTGTGCGTCTAAGTCGCCTAATGTGTAAGCGCTCCAACTTAACCAATCGATCACGTTTGTATTCCTTCCGGAAAGTTCCACTACCTTCACCGTTGAATACACTCCCCCAACACGTGGGTGGTTGTGAGAAAAGTTGCGATATTTAGATAGCTAGCTAGTTTACCAGATAAAAAGGTTGCCATACATCTAATCTAACTATTAATCTAATCTAACTATCACTACATAGTATAAAACAAAGTCGCTTTCTCTGTACCTATGCTTAAATCTTTAAAACTACGCAACGGATTTTGATGCGGTTTTGTTTAATAGATAGAGTGAATCAAGAGGAAGGTTTATTATGTATAATAAATGCATAATATACCGTGCGAAGCCGGGGCGGGTCGCTAGTAATATTATAAATGCGAAAGTATGGATGGACGGATGTTTGTTTGTTAGATACTCAATCACGCCAGAACGGCCCAACGGATCTGGATGAAATTCGGCACATAGATAGAGAAAAGTCTGGAATAGCACATAGGCTACTTTTTATACCGGAAAATTCCCGCAGGATAGCGATAAACGAATTCTTTGCAGACGAAGTCGCAGGCAACAGCTAGTAACAAAATACAGTCATACCTAATTATGTAAATTCTTTTCTTCCGTGTTGGTCTGGGAGCAAATAAAAAACATAAAATCTATCAGTTTCTTCTCTTCCCGCGCAGATGGTAAACGCTGAATGCGAAAATCGTTGGAATCATTGTTATAGGCGATGCGGTTAGCAACCCATCACTTTTTTTCCTTCTCTCCACTTATACACTCACAATCATGCTTACCCCGTAAGTGATGAAGACGTGATTTATGTATGTATATATGTTAGATACTATTTTTTAAACATACATAGTTGATAGGTTGCAGTAGCGTGGCGTCAAGTATATCAGAAGGCAAGCCGAAGGGAACTTAACTAGCCTTTTCCTCTAATTCTGCACAATAAATTGCCCGACTGCCTTAAAATAGGCAAGCCAGTGGGAATCGAGTTCTATGGACGCCACGCCACTGATAGGTTGCTAGGCATCGCCAATAACATGTTTCCTAAGATTGTCCTCGCTAAGTAGGAACTAACTATTTTTATTTATCGAATTTCTTTCAGAACGTGCTAGAGAACGCAAAGATAATGATCCTACAGGAGATAAACGAGCCGGTTCTGAACATGGCCGTGTCTAAAGCCGCAACCTTCCTCGGGGCCTATGACGTCAACATCATTGATCATGTCGTCTGGGACCAAGATTACGCCGGCAGGTCATCAACCTTTATTATGAATCATTGTAACCAAGGAAATCAAGAAAAAAAATGAAATAAAAGAAAAAAAAAACTTTCAGAAACATGTCATGTCCTAATGACTGTGTGCAGTATTCTTATTGTCTTACTCGCTCGCAATCGCCATCGTGTTCATTTTGACAGTTCTTGTATGAATATGACAGCTAGCTGATTCCGATGCCAATTGTCAGCGCATACATGAACTGTCAAAATGAACACGATGGCGATTGCGAGCGAGTTAGACAATAAGCCTACTGATGTTTGTTACAAAAATCGTGTAGCTTAGTGGTTTGACCTATGGCCTCTCGAGCAGAGGGTCGTGGGTCGTGGGTTCGAATGCGGGATCGCCCTTTGAGGTTTACGCATGGTTTATACGTAACTTACTAAAAGCTTTTCGGTTGAAGAAAACATAGTCAGAACCTATACACAAAAGCGTGCATGGCTGGCAATGCATATCGCGCATCTGCAACCTCTACAATAACATTATATTGCGTCTGGTCAACTATTTCTTACCTAGCAAATAGTACAGTGCAATAGTTTGGCAGCCGCAAAATAAAATTGTTTTAATGTCACTTTATTTGCGTGTCGTCAAATTGTAAAGAGATTACAGTTCACGAGCCGCAATATAATGTTGTTGTGGTTTCTCATCCTAAATTAAATGAAGTATAGTGTTGAGGGTGTCCATGGGTGGTGGTGCTCACTTACCATCAGGTGACCCACTTGCTTGTTTGACTTCCTTGTAACATACATACGTAAATCACATCTTTATCGTTAGCGGAATACCTAAGGTATTTTCATTAACTGTCCTATTTGGTAAACAAAATTCTAACCTCAAAACGTCTCATTTTTGTTCTTTTTTAACTATTTCATCGTAAATAAAGGAACTGGAGATAAAATATCAGCAAAATTTATGTACAAACTATTGCCGCAGGTTTATTTAATTACAAAAATTTGCACATTAAGGTTAGAATTTTGTTTACCAAATAGTACAGTTAAGAATGAAAAGACCTTAGACAGAGTTTTGGGGAACAAGACCAAAAAGCCACGTTTAGCATGGAAATAGGAATCAGAAATATATTTATTTAGGTACTTAAAATTACGTTGCAGACTCTTCTCATACATGTCGGACGCGATTTTCGTGGCTACGACGACGCACATGTGCGTCCAGCGGTTCGCCGATCAGTCCACAGTGCCAGTCCTTTGCATGAGATCCCGGACGCACGCCAGCATACAGTCCCTGGCGACTGTCATGGCTATTATAGTAAGAGCACAGTATATATATAAGCTAGAGTAGTAGGGAATATACGAACAAAACGGTCGAAACGAACGCACACATAGACGCGCGCTTCTACACGGCCTCTAAGCGGATCTCGCGGTGCTGTCAGTCGGGCGTGGCGCATTGAGACGAGCGGCCATTTTTTCGTTTTAAATATGCCTAGAGCGTATTGCGCAGTGTACGGCTGCTTGAACTCGGTTTCTTGAAAACAGAAGTAAACATAAATTGCAAATTAGCTTTATTAATTTACAAATAACTAAAAAAATACAGTTTTATAGTGCCGTGTCCATGTTTCCCAATAGTTTGTTTAAGAAAATTATTCATTCGGATGAGAATTTTTTACACAATAAAATATTATAACAGAGCTTTCCGAACGTGTCGCAGCAGGCGAAAGTATTTTTCAGTAAGTAATATTTCAGTATATAATACTTTCCTACCGTTAAATAAAAAAATCTTAAACTATTGAAGTCTTTTTTAAATAGGTAGGTACCCTATTTTATTTAAAAAATAGTTAATTCATTCGATTATTATTTAATTAATATAAAATCCATATAAACGTTTGTTTCTCTTTTACACAAATTATGGGTGCCGACCCTAATACTCTTAATTAAGTGTAGCTAGTTACTCTAAAAACAGGCCTTACCAGCTGAGATTATAGTGCTAACTAGACAAAAAACTTTTCAATTTAACAAAAAATAAATCGACAACCCTAACGCTTTATTGGAGCGTAGGTACTTATTTCAAAAAGTAAGCCTATCTTCCCTACTGCTTTAGCTTATATATATACTGTGGTAAGAGCCTTGTTGATGACGTCACCGGCGCTAGCTCGTCCGTAGTGGTTTTATGTAGTGATGACTAGATGGCGCCAGAGTCGCTACAGGCCGCTACAGGTTATTTGGAGAAATACTTAGAGCTATGCCTCACAGGGTTGCCATGGCGACCGTAGCCAAACAATCCATAAAAAGATTGTTGTATTGGCTGTATAAAGCCAGGGATACACTAGAGAACAAATCCCACGACATGTGAAGCGAAGACGGCCAATCTCAATATATGGCAATACACGACTGTAGCGACTCTGGCGCCATCTAGTCATCCCTATAGTATTAAACTAACACGCACGAGCAGCGCTGGTGACGTCATCAGTGTCTGCATCTCGCTAACGAAGCTTCTTGACGCTTTTTTTAGATTACGAGACAGATTTTACCAAATTATTGACAGACGCCTAGCAAATATTAATAGCAATTTTTAATATACGGGTACAGCGAAAGTATTGCATGGTATTGCATTGTTGGTTGGTTGTGTGGTGTTCAATAAAGAGTTATTGTATTGTATTGTATTGTAGGCACATTAAACATTTCGTCATTAAATCTTAGCTTACCTCATAGCGTAGTAATTCCTAGTAGTGGGCAGACTTTCTTCCTTTTCCTCGGCAGTAAACTAAGTAGGTACATACCTAGGTAGGTATAATTGGCCGAGCGCGGCGTTACTTTAACACTATAGCTGTCGACCATACTATCAACAAAAGCGCATTTTAGATCCATATCTGTAATCTGTGTCCACCACAATGGGCCACTGTAACCTTATCGCATGTTATTTTTGTCTGTCAGTGTCAAAGTACTTCGACGTTGATTCTTAGAAGGTTCTACAGTAGCCTGCTACGTTTGGCTGACTGGTAGGTATAATATGTAATGCATGGACGTGTGGTGTAGGTAGGTACCTACAATCCTATTATACTTGCCATACGTTGTTATTGTGAACTAGCTTCTGCCCGCGACTTCGTCCGCGTAGAATTAGCTATTGATATGTTTATCGCCATCCCGCGGAAAGTATACAATTTTCCGAGATAAAAAGTAGCCTATGTTTTAATCTAGGGTACCAGCTATCTTCGTTCCAAATTTAATCCAAATCCGTCAAGTCGTTTTAGCGTGAAGAAAGTACAAACATACACACTCACATCGTCACATCGTCACTCACAAACTTTCGCATTCATAATATTAGTAGATTAGTAGGATAACACGACTGTAATGCACGAACAGTGAATGAGTCTACTGAGGGCTTAGCCTGTGAATCATTTTCCCCGCACCACGTAGCGGCCTGTCTAGACGGCCGAGTAACCTCACTACTTATTGTTATTGTTACGCTATATCAGCATTACGTAATGTTGCCAGGAGGAGTTTGGTTCCATGAAATGCGTGAACATTGGCTGGATAGGCCCCGCGCATCCCGTCCTCAACTCGTACCTGCTGCTCTGTCCAATGCTGGGAGCGAACATCAAGTTCAAATGCTGCTGTGACGTAAGCTTGGGCTTCTTGGGTGACGGACGGGCGAGCAAGTTCGCGTACTTACTCGCCCGTCTGTCTACTCGCCTGTGTGTCGTCGAAGTATAAGTACCGGCACGTAAGTCTAATCTGACCTTGTATGCGCAGAAGTATTAAGAGGCTGACAACACCTAATTTTGTTGAAATTGATGTTATAAACACTTTTTTAAGAAAAACTGCATACAAAAAAAATACAATAAAAATATAATGTTAATTTTCATCATATTTCAAACACACTAGACGGGCTCGATACATAATTGAACAAAATCGGCTCGATAGAAAATAATTGCAAAGATTGGTCTTAAAATCACCATTATACGGTTCTATGTCTTTGTTTTTTCGACGTATGGGTCTGCAATTAAAAACATAAAGTCAACATATTCATACCTAAACGGCTAACGAGTCATATTTCACAAATAATCCATACTTTTGTTTATTTCTTATGATTTGTGTCTTATTTGCAAGATTTTAGACGCGCGCCAAGCTGCCGGAATAGTTTCTTCTCTTTCACTAACAGGCACGTGAACCGTATGTGTGATATCGTTTATTTTTAAATATGAATGTTGTAGTGGCACGTGCGTACGGTAGCTTGCGGTTTTGCGATAATAGAGAAGCCTTTTATTTGAAAGATTCGGACTCGAAGCGAAAAATTCACCTGGGAAGTTTCATACTATAACCCCTTCGCTGCTACACTACAAATGAAGCTCTGTACGCCACGGGAAAAACAATCCAATCCTTTTTGATTCCATTTTCCCTCTATGTACGCCCACAATCTTACTAAACGTGGCCTGTAGGTCTCGTCACTTTAGGCTCTGTCTACCCCGTAAGGGATACAGACGTGATTTGTGTGTGTGTGTTTATAAAATTTACATAGGTATCAGTGGCGTGGCGTCAAGTAGGTATATCAGAAGGCAAGCCGAAGGGAATTTAAGATAGCCTTTTCCTCTAATTCTGCACAATAAATTGCTCGACTGCCTTAAAATAGGCAAGCCAGTGGGAATCGAGTTCTATGGACGCCACGCCACTGATAGGTATCACCGAATTTAATACATATTCTATCGAATAAAAAAGAATCAATGGAATCAGTTCACAGCCTCCAAAGATCTAAACGATAGAGAAGAAATCGTAGAGTCAAATTAAACCCCTTTTTTGAGGGTATTTAAGTTCTTTTCAGAAATGTCCCGTCAACCCACTTCTTCTAAAAGCGAGCGAAGACATGTGCCAGGAGTCCCACACCACCACCACTCGATGCACTAAAAAGGAGGAGGTCTTCGAGCAGTCCTTTGTGATCATAGCTGGCCCCACCACGAAAAAGAAAGAGAAGATAGAAGTCTTCCAATTCGGCGTAGACGTATGTTTTTTTTTATATACGACTAGCTGTTGCGCGCAAATACGTCTGCGCAGAATTAAAATCAGCCTTAATCCGGCCCTGACCTAAATTTCAGCGTCATTTGTTTACTAGTTTGAGCTGTGCGTTGATACTTGTCTCTTATGTGTAGATATAGATATAGACAATAAAGGTCCGACCACACCGGTGCGTAAAAGACTGACAGTGCGCATACGCAACAAAATGTATGAATGTATGAAGAAACTGTGAGAAAACGTGACGCCTACGACACGTCACTGCGATACGCGGCGGTGTGGTCGGACCTTAGGAAGCTCAAACTTAAGTGGGTCCTAGATTAAAGAACGTGACTTTCGTTGCTATGGACCGCAAATGAATCCTCGCGGCGCACTACCCCCCCCCCCGCACCTCTCTCGGCCCCCTTTGTCCCGACCCCCGTCCCTGTACCGCGCGGGCAAGGACTCACTTAAGCGGTCAGTTTATAGGTAATTTTACCTATATTTATGAAACTTAAAATGAATTTTATTTTTCAGGAAATTCAGCAAGGCACACAGTCCCATTGGATATTCTTCCACACATGCCCGAGAGGCGAAGAAGTGCCAGATGAATTGTTTTACCACTGCAACGCGCGGACATTTAAAGTGTTTGAGAATATGCAATTCATTGCTGCTGCGTTGATGGCTAATGCCATAAAAGGATACACGTTTTGAGCAATGTAACTCGTACAAAATATTTTATAGAAAATTATAGTCTATTGTCATTGCTAGCAGCAGTAGAACTTCTAGATAGTTACTTGTCAGCAAGGCTCTGAAATGGCTTAAAAAATAGCAATGAACAATGAATACAGATTTATTTTGGTTTTACGCGAATTATCAGATGAGACAGTACAAATGCAGAATTTAAGACAGTGTTTGTTTAAAGTGCCAGTATAAAGCGATTTTTATAGTTCTTAACAGATTAATCCGACAAGATTTTTATGGAAAAATGTTCCCCTAAAAACCGATTTAATGAACGAAACCGAAATAAAAAGACTCCGAGTACCTACATGATAACCGGAATTAAAAAGATTTTACACCGAGTACATGAGAACCGTTAACTATAACTAGTACCTGGGCCTTGCTTGTCAGTTACTTAATGCACTGGATGCTGGCCGTTTGTCTAAAACCATTGTTTTGTGATCTGTATCAACTTGTAATAAAACGGTTTTTAGTTTTTGATTGTTTTACTAAATTATAATACAATATTCTAGATACTATCTACAAACCTTAATCTAAAAATGTCAAGTGTTTATTATTTTGTAACAATAATATTTGCAGTTCGCTTTGTGCATAATTTCACAATTTCAAGTTTGTAAGTATAAAATTACATTCTGTTTTCTACATTATTCCTAAAATGAATTGAATCCACTATTTTTGTTATGAAACCGAATATACATGTAAACTTCTCTCATACAATACCTTTTGTGAGTATTGGGTGATTTTATTATTACAAGTGATTTAGATGAAAATAGTTTTAAGAAAACAATTTATCAATTGAAGTTTTACATTCTAAGCTATTGTTTAAAAATTTGTACATAAAATTTTAAATGAAATGTTTGAATAGCCAAAAGAGAAGTGCTTACCGCACAGAATCACCCTATTGTAATAATTGTATTAAAAATGAAATAATTCATTGAATTATGTCTTACTCTGCAGAGGAGCATATCAACATGACCGTGGAGTACAAAGGTATTTGCAAAGACATCATTACTAATAGACATGTTATAGCTGACCAAAACTCTTTTCAGACATGGCAACGTTATTGCCATTACTTGACATATAAGGACCTCTGCGCGCCTCGACAGCAACTTAGCACAAGTCAGGCAATTACCTTACTTTTCGCTTGCCACGGGGAGATCGCCTATGACGTATCTACCTCAGTTTTATATAGTATATCATTTTTGTTTCTTAGAATAAAATTTTTTTTTGAGAATTTTTTATGCATAACAAAACCCAGCAGCTTTATAACCAACAATAAACACTCAACACACACTATAACAACACTAATTAGCGGGATTCTTGTACTTTCCTCTCATAAACTTTGGCAACGGCACTACTCCGGAACAAGGCACTTGTCCATAGTTCTCGCACATGCAGGCTCTGTCACAACCCGCACCAAAGTTCGCTGGGTTATCCTTCTTCTCTGCTGCCACCGCCTCCGCCTCCAAAACCTCCTTAGATTTACCAACGGTGTTCATCAAATGCTCCAACACGTCTTCCTTGGATTTATTGTCAATATCTATCAGAACTTGCCTGCCGTCTTCGAAATAACATTTGATAAAAGGCGAAGGAGTTAGGTTCTTCAGCGTAGCTACTTGAACGTTCGGGTTTTTGTACTGTATCTGAGGCAAATACCAGAATACGAACTCTTTGGCGCCTGCATTATTTTGCCCGACTATGTTGTAACCGACTGAGAATATTTTGATTTTGTCTTTCAGAACCAGTTTCCCAGCGTTTAAGTAGTTCAAAGTGCGACGAATCGGTGCTCTTCCTTTCATGAACGGCATTTTGGTGGTGTGTATTTGATTTTCAGTGCGGATTTTATAAGTTTTCCTAGGCGCTTAACCTCAAAATAGTCACGTCTAGTCTAAGTCGTCTAACGTCAATGTCAAATGTCAGAATTTTGACGTTTGAACCGTTGCGTTTTGTTTGGTTTTGTTATGGTACTGTCATGCTTTGATCTCAGTTTTACACGGACAAAATAAAATCCAGGAAAATGGTTAATTTTTGTATAAGTATAAACCATTCAAGCATTTAAATATCACATAATATATAGAAATTCATAACACATTCCTTTTTTTCTGAATGAGGAAAAAAATTTAGGTACCTATTTATTATCTTTTCAATAAATATTACCAAATATTTAATATCAGTACCTAATTTGATAACTTAAGTATTCTTAAATCGTGTCAAAGAGTAGGATTAGGTGAAATGCACATGTAGGTATTTTACCTATATTTTGACATTATTAGGCATTACCTAAGTCAATGGTTAAATCCTATAGGTACAACCTACCTACTTAATACAAGTTTCTTAAGGAAAGCAACCCGCTCGGTTTGATTCTTGTCATGGTGTAGATTTGTAAAATAATAGCCGACACTTATAAGTTTTTGTCGCAATACTTAAACGTTTTGAACGCATTCATACTGGGATAGTTTTAGTCCCGGGGAAGGACATAGGTAGTTTTTATCCCGGAAAATCGCATAGTTCCCGCCAGATAACGATAGGTAACCGAATTCTTACGCAGCGGAGTTGCGGGCAACCGCTAGTATAATATAAAAATAAATCCTATGGTCGAACATATATGGTTAAATGAAAAAGGTATGTATTGGCACTTCCACTTTAATACTATAGTCACAATTGTACACAACACAAAATAACACTTATTCATCAACTATTATAATCTCAAATACAAGGCGTAAGGGCGGAGTGTGCGCACCGTTCAGTAATGCAAGGCCGACTGCTGTAACGCGCTAACAAACATGGCGCGAACGCAGCGGCCAGAGATTGTAGACCCGCGGCTCAGTCCGATTCGAAGCGGGCCGGAAGTCTACCTCTATTGGTTCTGGGAGGGAGCTTGGCAGAACACGCTATAGACTCCCCCTCGAGTTCATGAGGACGCCCACGTCCATGGACTCGCACAACACTCTGATCTCGGCGACGTGGCCGACCTCTTTTTCTTATAGGCACTACGGGAGAAGGAGCTACGTCATCCCTACTTTTAAATCTAACGAGCTGAGAGGAGTGATACTTGCCCAGCACCTCCTCGGGAGAACCAAGACCAGAAACCAGGTAAGTCGTAGGACTAACCTTTTTAACGACCAGGTAAGGACCATCTCTCTTTGGAACAAACTTGGCCGAGACGCCCTTAGCAGCGTTGCTAAGAACGTGAGACGTAACGAGAACATTATCCCCGACGTCAAATACATCACCTGGCTGACGAGACTTGTCAGCATATTCTTTGCTTTTGTCCTGCTGTGACTCCACTCGATCTCTAACAGCTGACAAGGATGTGACAAACGCACGCAGATAAGGCGTGATTTGAGGCACGAAGTTTTCCTTGTCAAGTATAGCTCTTAAATCAAAGTTTACCTCTGTGGGAGATCTCATCTCGCGCGCAAACATGAGATACGCCGGAGTAGCTCCAGTGGTGCGACATAGGGCACTGTTCATGGCAAACCGGATGACAGCAAGCTTCGTCGGCCACGACGAATGTTCGTTTTGGACCAACTGAGCAAGCTGAGCCTTCAGGTCCCGATTTTTTCGCTCTGCTGGATTCGCCATCTGGCAATGGGCCAAATAAGTCAATCGCTAATACCTCGTTGCGCTGGCTCAAAACAGGAGTCTGGAGAAGGCCAGACGGCTTCTCATTAGACGCTTTGTAACGTTGACAAGGCACGCACGTTTTAACGTAATCTGCAATGATACGACGCATACCTGGGAAAAAGAAGCGTTGGGAGATCTTGTAAAAGGTCCTTTCAACCCCCTGGTGCCCCGATAACGGAGAATCGTGGCATTCCTTCAAGATGTCGAGGTGAAGCGAAACTGGAACCACTAGCTGCGGCTCTTCGCTATCGACATCGGGATTGTACCTGTACAAGACGCCTTGCTGCATGAAGTAGCCTCTTTCAGACCAACGCTTTGCTCCAACGGCTGCAGCATCTGACATACTCTCTAACTCACATATTATCTTTTCCAGATCCGGGTCATCAAGCTGAGCACGTCGGAGATCTGTAGGGCTGCGTGCAGGTAAGTCCACAATAACTGAGCAGACACCACACTGATCCTTATTTACCTCTTCACAGATAGGACGGCTGAGTGTGTCGGCGACCACATTCGCCTTACCCGGAGTATACTCGAACTGGATGTTGAAGGCTTGTAATTTTAAAGCCCACCGTACTAACCTTCCTGATGGTGACTTTAAGGTAAGAAGCCACTTCAACGGCTGATGATCGCTCCCTATAATGACTGCATGCCCTTCTATGTAGCCTCTGAACCGTTCTACAGCCCAGACGACCGCAAGAGCCTCACGCTCCGTCGTGCTGTAGTTTCTTTCGGCAGGCGTGAGCAAGCGACTGGCATATTCTAGGGGGCGTTCATCCTTACCTTCACCCTGCAACAAAACGGCTCCAAGCACGTAGTTGCTGGCATCGGTCCTCAGTATAAACGGTCTTTTGTAATCTGCCTGAATAAGGATCGGAGCAGAAGTCAACTTCTCTTTTAACTGCTCAAAGGCCTTCGTCTGACCCGGGCCCCACATCCACACTTGACTTTTTTTCAGAAGTCGAGTCAGTGGCTCGGCGACAGCCGAGAAACTGGGGATGAACTTTCGGAACCACGAACATGTCTGGAGAAAAGTCCTTAAGTGGCGCAGTGTGGAGGGTGTCTTCATGTCAAGGACAGCACGAACTTTATCATCATCTGGCGAAATACCGTCCTGCGAGATTATATGACCTAAGTACTTTACTTTATCTCGTGCGAAGACACACTTCTCACGATTGGCGCGTAGACCAAACATTCTAAGCCTTTGGAAGAGTGCACGAACATCCGCAACGTGCTGCTCGAAACCTTCAGATATTACCAGCAAGTCATCTTGATACGCAAGCAAAGTCACGTTCCGAAGTGACGTGCCCGAACGGAGCCTGTCGATGAGCCGCTGAAACGTAGACGGGGCGTTTTTCAACCCGAACGGCATGCGTTTGAAGCGATACGTACCGAAAGGAGACACGAACGCTGTCTTGTCTCGGTCTTCTGGCCTGACAGCCACCTGCCAAAACCCACTTCGCATATCGAGCGTGCTCATGAAGCAGTTCCGTTTCGTTGACTGGACTAACTCGTCGATCAAAGGCATCGGGTAAACATCAGTTTTCGTGACAGAGTTGAGCCTACGGTAGTTCACACAAAAACGAACCTTACCATTGGCTTTGGGCACCAGGAGAGCAGGAGAACCCCACGGAGACTCGCACTCTTCTATGATGTCATCCGCCAGCATCTTTTCAATCTCCACTCGCATGACCTCCTTCTTGGCAGGGGTGACACGATAAGGCGGCACGGCAACAGGCGGGTGATCGCCTGTATCTATCCTATGCTCGGCAAAAGGAGTTGGTCCTCCCCCTGGCTCAAACAGGTCCCAGTTCTCCGCGAGGAGCTGCGCAAGCACAGAGCGTTGCTGTGCGCTAATCAGTGTAGCCTCATCCTCCCTAAGCGTATCTAAGGCAGCTGTACCTGAGGTGAGAGGTGACACTGACACGTGCTCAAACTCTAAGTCAAACTTACTGTGGGAATTTTCGGCAAAGTGCCAGTTGTTGTTCCCAAAGTCGAAGCTTAAATTAAACTTCCTTAAGAAATCTATTCCCAAAAGGGACTCATTTTCTACCGATTCGGGAAAAATAACAAAAACCACTTTTTTAGTTTTGTGTTTCAGGGTCACCTCAACCTCCGCATTAAGAACAACCATTTCCCTACTGACACCGTCTGCCAACCTAACGATTTTTGTTGAAGACAATAATGGGTGTCCTTTTCGTTCCAGAAGGGAATACAACGTGTGTCCAGCAACACAACTTTTCGCCGCAGAATCAACTAGCGCGGACCCGTTAGCGCCGAGAATATTTATTTTTAAAATAGGGCGGCGTTCGAAATTGTTTTGGTGGACACCGCTAAAACACGCGGGGTTGCTTGCACAACGCGCGGGGCTCCCGCCAGAGCGCGCAGGTCTGCCGTCGCCACGCGCGGGGCTTCCGTCACGGCGCGCGCGGCTCTCGTCAGAGCGCGCAGGGCTGCCGTCGCGGCGCGCGCGGCTCGCGTCAGAGCGCGCAGGGCTGCCGTCGCGGCGCGCGCGGCTCGCGTCAGAGCGCGCAGGGCTGCCGTCGCGGCACGCGCGGCTCGCGTCAGAGCGCGCAGGGCTGCCGTCGCGGCGCGCGCGGTTCACGTCAGAGCGCGCAGGGCTGCCGTGGCGGCGCGCGCGGCTCGCGTCAGAGCGCGCAGGGCTGCCGTCGCGGCGCGCGCGGCTCCCGTCAGAGCGCGCAGGGCTGCCGTCGCGGCGCGCGCGGCTCGCGTCAGAGCGCGCAGGGCTTCCATCAAGGCGCGCGCGGCTCCCGCCAGAGCGCGCAGGGCTTCCATCGCGGCGCGCGCGGCTCCCGCCAGAGCGCGCAGGGCTGCCGTCGCGGCGCGCGCGGCTCCCGTCAGAGCGCGCAGGGCTTCCATCAAGGCGCGCGCGGCTCCCGCCAGAGCGCGCAGGGCTGCCGTCGCGGCGCGCGCGGCTCCCGTCAGAGCGCGCAGGGCTTCCATCAAGGCGCGCGCGGCTCCCGCCAGAGCGCGCAGGGCTGCCGTCGCGGCGCGCGCGGCTCCCGTCAGAGCGCGCAGGGCTTCCATCACGGCGCGCGCGGCTCCCGCCAGAGCGCGCAGGGCTGCCGGCGCGGCGCGCGCGGCTTCCGTTGCCACGCGCGGGGCCGCCGGCGCGAGACGCCGGGCTCCGGCCACGGCGCGCGCAGGTGTCTTCGCGGCCCGCGCTATCGTCACTACGACGCGCGGGGCCGCCGGCGCGGGACGCCGGGCTCCGCCCTCGGCGCGCGCAGGTGTCTTCGCGGCCCGCGCTGTCATCACTACGACGCGCGGGGCCGCCGGCGCGAGCCGCCGGGCTCCGGCCACGGCGCGCGCAGGTGTCTTCGCGGCCCGCGCTGTCGTCACTACGACGCTCGGGGCCGCCGCCGCGGGACGCCGGGCTCCGCCCTCGGCGCGCGCAGGTGTCTTCGCGGCCCGCGCTGTCATCACTACGACGCGCGGGGCCGCCGGCGCGAGACGCCGGGCTCCGGCCACGGCGCGCGCAGGTGTCTTCGCGGCCCGCGCTGTCGTCACTACGACGCGCGGGGCCGCCTGCGCGAGACGCCGGGCTCCGGCCACGGCGCGCGTTGTCGTCACGGCGCGCGGGGCCGCCGACGCGAAACGCCGGGCTCCGCCCACGGCGCGCGCAGCAGGAACTTACTTCCACGGAATAAAACGACTGTCCCGAGTTGCAACTCGTACACTTCGAACGAATAACATTAGGCGCACCGCAACCATAACACTTCACTTTCGCGCCACTTTCTTTTTTATCACTAGAGTCATTATTAAGTTTTGCATTGTTTTCTTTTAATTTTTCACAAATATCTTTACTGTGACCACTACGTTTACAGTAAACACAAAATTTACGAGCGCGAGAGGTCTTCTCGATCTGGTTTTGACCGGTTGAAGTTCGTCGGGTACAGACGTCAGTCGCCTCGTGCCCCGCACGATTTACGGCAGCGGTCGATGAACTCGGGCGATCGCGCATTGCCGGCGTTGCTATGGGAACGTGATTTTCCTTTCTGGAGTCTTCTATGCTTTGGCACTGTCTTAAGGGGGTTGCTCTTCCATACAAATCTTCCGTGCAGCTGCATTTCGTCCACAGGCTTAATTTTAATGCGGTTTTTTGAGGATAGTTAGATATGGATAAATTGTGTGCGCAAATTACAAAAAGGTGTGCATTTATCATACCTAAATTGCAGTACGATGCAGTAAATTTCGATGCATTTTACAATAGTGTGAGTAGCTAGTGTCAAATAAAAATAGTTGTAAAAACCAATCGACTATTTCGAACAGTCACGTGACCACTAATGTGGCTCAGTGGTTATGACTCAAAGAACTGAATAGTAAGTGACCAAGTTCAAATCCCGAGGCCGCATTTCATTTTTTTATATTTTATAAAAAAAAATTTAATAATTTACAAATTTAAAGTGAGTAAGACCATCTCATTGAGATGTAGGAAACTTTAAGTTAAATTCAATATTTTTCTTGTCAAACCAAATCAAAGAAGCTAGGTACTACCTAAGTGGTTTTAAAACAACCACAAACTTAGCAGGTTGATTTAGGGCAATTTATGCCCATTATCAAACCTAAACTTGGCAAAGCTTTCATACCTAGTAAGTGTACTAGTACTTTAGTATTAGGATCACACGTGCTTATTACTTTGGCATAGATGGTGGCGCCTCGCAGTCATATTGCCACCTTATAACATGTTTTGCCTTATGTACTAAGAAAAGGTACTCAACTACAGAAATTACACCTATTAAAATAAAAAAGTTCTTCTAGTTAATTACACGAATGCTTCTCACGAGAATCGAACCCTAAACCTCTGCATCAAAACACAGCCATACACCACGGCAATGATTTTAAAATCCGGACAGGTGCTAAATACAAAATAGGCCGAGTAAATAGGTTTTCTCAATTATAGAACATAAAAAAAAAAACATGCGAGTCAAAAACCTGGCTAGAAGGGTAATTAAAAAAACAATGACATGAAATTGTCATAAACTAATGATTGACAGAACGTGGTTTCTCAAAATAAAAATAATCATTTTATTCGAAATAAATTGAAGTCAATTGGAAGTAAAAGATGTTACGAGCTACGATATTTTACGCAGCGAAGGCATTTATTCGGACGTACAGGTATGTACTTATCAATTAATCATAATATTTTTTTAAGATACAATACTTCAACGTTTGTGTCAGATTGGCACAAAATATTTTGTAAACGCAATTGAAGTGCACAGTCCCAGTGTCTGCATGTAATCAAATCTTGGAAGTGAATTTTGACCCACTTCTTATTGATCAGATTGACGTGAAATCTGGCATAAGTACTTGTAAGTCAGACTTGTAAGAAGTACTACAGTAATCTTGAAGTGAAATTCTGGTATCGTTCCCGCTGTTGGAAACTCATCAACAGAAAGAGTAACAACCATCCATGCATGATGCATCACGTTTACGTCTAATTATAATTTTTAGAACTCAGAGGAATCTGTAGTGCGAGTAATCGAACTTGCTATTGACCAGGTTTTTTAGGGTTCCGTACCCAAAGGGTGAAAACGGGACTCTAATTACCTACTAAGATTCCACTGTCCGTCTGTCTGTCTGTATGTACCGTCTGTCTGTCACCAGGCTGTATAGTATCTCATGAACCGTGATAGATGATGTATTTCTGTGGCAGCTATAACAACAAATACTAAAACAATATATTTTTGTCCATCTGTCTATGTAAGTAAAGTAACCAATGTAAAATAAATAAATAAATATCATGGGAC
Organism: Pandemis heparana; assembly: GCA_963854515.1. Classification (NCBI taxonomy): domain Eukaryota; kingdom Metazoa; phylum Arthropoda; class Insecta; order Lepidoptera; family Tortricidae; genus Pandemis; species Pandemis heparana. The sequence goes on from OY978028.1 coordinate 9,103,157, forward strand.
AAATTACACCAATTGACCCGGTCCCAAACTAAGCACAAGGCTTGTACTATGGGTACCAGGCAACGGATAAACATACTTGTATAATGTAGGTAAATACATACTTAAATACATACAACCCAAATGACCTCACACTGCTTACATTTTGCTTAGAAGCCACTGTCCGTCTGTCTGTTTGTCTGTCGTGTCTGTCTGTGTTACCATGCTGTATCTCATGATCCGTGATATGGCTGTCAGCTATTGTGATTGTCTAGCGACAGTTGTAATTTTCAAAAATTACGTTTCTCTGTTGCCGCTCTAACATCAAATACTAAAAACAGAATATTTTTGTGAGTCTAAGTATGTAAATAACAAATATAAAATTACCTCATAAAGAGTACATCTTGCTTAGGAGGCAGGGCTCTGCTAACACTGGATTTTATATTTACTTGCCGAATTTGTACGAATCCCTCGGTGCGAGAGTCCGACCCACACTTGTCCAGTCTTTGGTGTTCGGAACACAAAGGAGCTTAACTATTACCAAGTTCATGCTGTACCATGGTTTATTTTATGGCCACATTGTTCAAATTCGTCCGTCTATGGCTGTCTATCTGTCCGTCTGTCCTAACTTTATAGTTTTTTTACCCATATTAGGTAGTTATTTTTTACTCATTTTCATGCTGGTCTGGAATGTATGTATGTATAACTCTTTATTGTACATAAAACACATGAAAAAGGTAAACACAGGACAACACAAATACACACGTATTTTAGTTGTTTCGCTTCTCGCGCAGATGGTAAATGCAAGAATCTTAGGAATCATATTATAGGCGATACGGCAATCCATCACTAGTTTGATTCCGCTTTCCACCTATACGCCCACAATCATGCTTGTTCTTGATGGACTTAAGGTTTTGTAACCTTAGGCTCTGTCTACCTCGTAAGGGATAGACGTGATTTGTGTATGTATGTACATATTTTACAGAGTATCCGACCGGCGTCCGAATACCGAATTTGCCGTCAAAATGATAATTAAAAACTATACGTATGTATGTATGCATTATAGAAAGGTATAAGAAAGGTAAGTAAAATAAACAAATAGAAAAAAAGGAACCATTGTAGAAGCACTTATTTTGTCTGTCTGTCTTTCCGTCTGTCAATTCTTCTGGACCATTTTGTGACATTCGAAATATTATAAACGGGATGTGAACCGCGATTACCTTTATTGAGCTCCCGATTTCGGTTCACATCCCGTTTATAATATTTCGAATGAACTTAACCGTGAATCATTAAAAACTCTCATTTTGTGACAATTTATTTATCTGTAGGTTTTATTTTTAGCTTTGTATGTTTATATAGGTACTTACTTTTGTTTTTTTAACTACTTTTGTAATTGTCATAAATTAACTTTTTCTTTATTTCTTTCTGTCTGCCTGTCTATCTATCTGTTCGTCTGTATGTATGTCTGTCTGTCTGTCTGTTCGTTTGTCTGTTTGTCTATTCGTCTGTCTATGCGTCCGACGATCCATCCGGCTGTCTGTTTGTCTGTGCATCCGAACAACCATCCGTCCATCCGTCCATCTGCTTGTTAATCTGTGCGTCTAATCATCCGTCCGTCCGTCCGTCTGTCCATCTGTCTGTATGTATGTGCATCTGACCGACTGTCCGTCCGTCCGTTTGTCTTTCTGTTTGTCCGTCTGTCCGTGCATCCGTCTGTCTGTCTGTTTGTCTGTGCGTCCAATCATCCGTCCGTCCGTCCGTTCATATGTCTGTCTGTGCGTCCGACCCTCTATCCGTTCGTCACTGTCCATCTGTTTGTATGTAAATCTGTCTGTCTGTTTGTCTGTCATTATAAATATTATTCATCCATTCGTCCGCCCATCCATCTATATCCTTTTGTAGTACTGACTGTAGAATAATTTTTCAGATTCACATTGGATTCGGAAGGTACTTAATTTTTGTCTCCAGTAACAGGAAATAAGTGAAGCAAACATCCACTGGACGCGAGCGTATCTTACTTGCTATTATTGTGCAAGAAGGGCAAAAAGTTTACTGCTGGTGTGATGATAAAAAAAAATTGTTGTTTCTAAATCACATGAAACATTCTGTAGATTTTTATTACCGTAATTTGTAATAACATAACATAATGAAATAAAAATAACTAGAGAAAATTCAAGACCGTGAATTGCCAGATGTCCAAACAGCGGAGTTTTGTCAACCCTGTTCTGAAGAGTTGAAGTCTTTTCGTCCGTCTTTCATGTTCTCATTACCTATGACCAGTAAAGCAAAAGGAAACTGTATGATACAGGGTGATATTAATATCACCGTCCAAGTTTTTACGTAGTTTTTTACGTAGGTATCATACGCAATCGTATAGGTACCTACCGTAAGTCGCAGGTTCACGGTGGATGTAAGCCGCTTCCAACCGAGGCAACTGGAGCTGTATGAAGGAGGCCTATGGCCAACAGTGGACGTCCTACAGCTGATATGATGATGATGATGATGATAATGATGACAGGTATCATTTAATGATACTATTTGCAATATTTTAATACCAAACCGAAAAATAATAAATAAATAAATAATGCCAAGTAGGAAAATAAGTTATGATTGTTTTTTGTATGCATATAAAAAATATTATTTTGTGAACAATAAATAATAAGTGGCAAATTTCCATTAAATTATGAAACTTATGAATAATCACTCGTGTAAAATTTTATTTATTGAATATGTTACGTGATCTACAGTCACCAGCATAAATAAGTGATCACTTTTGTACCTTGTCACTTTAAAGTCATGTTTGAAAAACCATACGAAATCATGTAACGACTGAAAGCGACAAGGTACAAAAATGATCATTTATTTATGCTGGTGACTGTACAAACTACAATTTCGTGACATCTTTTAATAAATTATTAAATATTTTCAGTTTCGTATTGAGAGACTCGTGTATTTGGAAATGCTTGTATTTTTCGTCTTATTTCCCTAGGTATTGACTATACGTGGGACTGCCTATACAACGGGTCCCATTTCGTACCTTCTAACAATAGTTTGATCATTTGTTCATAGGTATATGTATATACTATCAATCAACAGGCTAGCAACCCATCGCTCATTTTGATTCTCCTTTCCACCTATACGCCCACAATCATACTAAACGTGGCCTTTAGGTCTTGTTACCTTAGGCTTTGTCTACACCGTAAGGGTTAAAGACGTGATTTAAGTATGTATGTAGTATCAATAAAAGAGCCCTGCAGGAAAACTTGAGGAAAAAGTAGTTTCAGGAGGTAGTTACTTCTCACAAAATTTTAGTATGAATTTTCAGTATCTTGGTATGGTTTTTGTATGAGCATAACTCTCTCAGAATTATAATTAGTTAGGCATAGTTATCAATAACTAGTCAGTGTGTGTTATTTCAAAGAACTTATCGCATTTAGAAAACATAATAGAAATAGAAAAATATAAATTTGATCATTACTGGAAGCATTTAATTCTGAGGGAATTATGCCCAAATGAAAAAATAGGTATCAAGAGACTTGAATCTCCATCAAACTAAAATTTCGTGAAATTTGACTGAAAACGCTTTTACTCCGAGTTTGCTCCGGGTCGGGTTCCTATATTTCTAACCTACAGTAGAACGTTTTCACGATCAACGCGGTCAACAGCACAGTGAATTTTCTTGTCAGTTCAATCAAAATGAAACTTCACTAAGACATTTGCTGTGATAAAGTTCAACAATGTGTCAGGACTTGATTTGTCACTACCACTACCCAGGAATAAGTACATAGTACGAATAAAACTATTCGTATTCCTGTTACAGCGTGTCAAATGTTTATGAATACTGAATAGAATAGTGATACAAATTATTTCAAAAGTGACATCTCACTGGTATTTGGTTTCAAATCAAATTGAAAGTTTTATTTGAAAAATATATCTTTTTTTAACTACCAGCGCTTTGATAAATTAGCCCTTGTGTGCGCATACCACATGTTGCGTGGCGCATTTACTTATGAGTCGAATGATTTCGTTCGTAGTAGCCATTACGCCATAGGTACTATGGCAGCGTGCACGTTTTTTCGACTTTAGATATCAAACACAAAGTCGAATATCTACCTACTATACCAATTAGAAAAATATAGGGACTTACCCGTGGCCCACCTAATTTGTCCACCCGGAAAACCAATACCCAGCTTCCAATACCCAGAAAAAAGGAGCTCCGCCCAAGAGCGGAGCTCCATCAAAAACCAGGTGGACAACCTGTAGGTAGATCACGAGAAAGATCGAAAAAAATATGGTTCTGGTTCACTGGTCGACACGCAGTACAGACGCAATAGCTGCACGACGCTAACAAAATTTTATCTCATTTTTATGCACACGATTTCTGACTAAATGTATGACGCTTTCCTCATGGGCCTTACTCTATATTATGCACAACTAGTTGTGCTTTTAGGAATTTCACTCCTCCGTAAGGTCCGACAGCGGGGTTCCTATTTCTATTCAGTTTGCCCTTCGGGTATTTGAAAATACCTAATGAACCTAACCTAATTTTACTATCTCAAATGAGAATTCTTATTTTTATTGACCCGAAATTCCTAATGGCACAACAAGTTGCGCATAATATATATATGTAGAGTAGGCTCATGAGGAAAGCGCTGATATAATACGCGTCGAGCTGCAATTTTATTTTTTCGCGTGTGGACTAGACACCGTAGTACTCTGCTTTATCCCACTCTAGGCAACGCTAATCAAAACCATCGACGGATGAAGTTGGACTTTTGTGGAAGTAAGTATTATAGTAAGTAAAAGCGAGTTCAGATGGATTAGATTTGTTTTGGAGTTGTCATTATTTTATTTGACGTACCTACCTATTGCAAAGTCATCATAATTATCTAATATTATTTTTTCCTTTTATGCGCTATACGATGAATTATTATAAATATGAATTATGATGACATAAGGACATAACTTAAAAAAGGCAGCTCACAACTCTGGAACAAAATTATCTAACCAAACCCCTAACTAAACCCTTAGGCCTAGAAGCATTCAGACGTAGTCCCTACCCGCTATGCGTAATTATTTCCTTTGTCTGAACCTATACTGCAATGCATTTTGGTGAAAGGATCCGAATGGCTAGCACGAGTGACTTCGTCTCATCGCTGCAACTAGGCTCATTCTCAAGTTACCTATTTACGAAAGGCGCGCCTGACTCGAAACAACAATACCTACCTTACGGCGCTAGCTGTTTAGATGCCCCAGACGAAACGCTTTTATAAGTTATAATGCATAAGAGTATTAATAAATGTCTATGTCTACGTATGAACGAATATCAAATATGAATAGGTTCCTACATACTGATAGGTACTTTGAAGATACTAGCAATGACGGCATATGAATTTGCCGCTAGAGGCGCTATTTTAACGTGAGGTATTATACAGAAACGTAAAATTAGTAGTACCTACAAGTTGATAATCCGGCTTTACATAACGGATTTTTAGTGTTATTAAGATTGTTTCCTTCCGATTATTATCGCAGACATACCTACGACAGGTTTATTAAAAGAGAAAAGAAGAGTTATGAAAATTAGGAGCCAAATTAAGCAGGCAAATAAAATGGCTGCTAATTTAGAAGATAAGATAGGACTGTGCAACACTGTGGGTAATAAATAGCTTGCTATTAAATATTAATTAAAAGAAATCCTGAATAATGTGATATACCTTACTCTACAGTGGCGCCAACTAGTGAGTACAAATACGATAGCCCTCATTCTAACAAAGTACAAAAAAATTGACTCCCTGGTATTCAAAAAGGGTTAAAGGTGGCATTGATTCACATATTTGCATCTGCTAGACTCATATGTAATATTTATAACTAGCTGAGCTAGTAAAAAATATTTCGCCTTAAAGTCAGTTTTTGTCTGAGATGGCGCTGCATACGAAAAATTAAAGTTATTTTGTGCATTTTTCATATTTTTGATTAGATATTCAGCTATTCGTGGAAGAGAGAAAGCCAACAAATCAATAATCATAAAAATCCGTGCAGCTATTCCAAAGTTATCAATAGTTAAAATAACACGACTTACTTTTGTACGTATAGATTTGTAAAATTTCTGGTAAAAGTAAAGTTGATATAAAAACGTAAATATAACGTGAAAAGTTACGCTAACAGCTTAGCAAGGTGTTGCAATATTTTTCCACCCGCTAGTGCCTCCTATTTGCATGTGTGTGTAAGACCTAGTATCTGTATAAGGCCGTTAATGACACCAGCGTTTGTGCAGCTATTCTCCGAATTGGTGCATAATTACCATTTGAGTGTAGTCTCAAAAAATCGGCCGTATTGAATTGTGTGCGCAAATTAATTGATAATCTATAAATGTATTAAGAATCTTCTAAAAACTACAAAAAACCAACAAAATTGATTATAGCGCCATCTAACGGGACTTTTACAATGAGCTAACGCGAGCATCCGCCTTAAGAGGGACTCAAAGTTAACCACTGCTTCTCTTTTCAGCCTTTTTCTTATTCGGCGATTTAGCAAACCAAAAACCATGTCTAATTGGACCCGCTCGCATAGGTCTCCCTCTGGTAGTTTAGCCAACAGAGCCCTGGCTCTTGACACGAAGAGCTCTGTAGTTTCCTCGCCCTGGACCATGGAGAACAGCTCCGTGTATATCACGAAAGGTGGACGGCGTTCGCCGAAGGCACTTCGGAGCTTCTCGAGCGCCTCCTCCCAGGTCTTGACCTGCGTCTTGACGCCCTGCCACCAGACGCCGGCGTCGTGCGTTAGTAGCAACGACAAGCCGCGGATGGCATTCTCGTCGGAACGTGCAGACAGGACCGGTAACTCTCCACACTGTCGATAAAACTCTCTAGGTGTTCGACCTTGCTGCCACTGTAACGAGCCGTGCACTGCGCGAAGTTGCCGTTCACAGAGGCAAACGTAGCAGCAGCGGCGACGGCGGCAGCGGTGGCGTCGGCTTGGGACGGCGTCGACGACCTAACCTCGCGCAGCAGCTGTTGGCAGAACTCATTCTGCGTCTGCTGTAGCGTGGTCAGCATCGCTGTTAGGGCTTCACTGTTCATTGTGATGTTCCCATCGGTACTTTCTGGAGACCCCAACGAAACGCGTCGCGTCCTAGGCATTATTAACTGCGGCGAAAGCAACACTCAAACCCACAAACGTTGGGCAGCCAAATATATGGTAGAACATATATGGTTAAATGAAAAAGGTATGTATTGGCACTTCCACTTTAATACTATAGTCACAATTGTACACAACACAAAATAACACTTATTCATCAACTATTATAATCTCAAATACAAGGCGTAAGGGCGGAGTGTGCGCACCGTTCAGTAATGCAAGGCCGACTGCTGTAACGCGCTAACAAACATGGCGCGAACGCAGCGGCCAGAGATTGTAGACCCGCGGCTCAGTCCGATTCGAAGCGGGCCGGAAGTCTACCTCTATTGGTTCTGGGAGGGAGCTTGGCAGAACACGCTATAATCCATATTTCCCTTGATCACGCTCAGTCCAATCGCTAACTACTTTTTGTTGTGTTTGTTATTGTCAGAAGGTTCTTATAAAATAAAAATTATAAAAAAGAAGAAAGAAAATGGAGTGCGGGCGAAGCCGCGGACAACATCTTTAAAAAAAACTTACACTGAAGGTTCAAATTTAACGGATATTATGTCAAACTCTTAATTCTGCCCAATCTCCTCCAATAAAAATTATACCTATGCTAATTCTAGATATAATATGTATGAGATAACAGGGCCCTATTTTATAAAGGTACAAGTTACAATTTACAAGCGGAAGTCTTTATTTATTTATTTATTTATTTATTTATCTTTATATATATAACATGACAGTTGACACCATAGCGTTACATTAGATACTTAAAATTAGATAACTATACGCTAAACCTAAACCTAAACTAAATACCTACTAGTGACATACATCTCCTATACATCCTGCATCCTCTCTAGCACTCTCTTCCATTCCATCTCCAGCCTCGCTATCTTGGTCGCAAACAGATCACACTGGGGGGCTGCTGCGAGCGCGGAGTTGATGAGAGCGACCGCGCGGGGGAGAGGCGAGTGCTGGCGCAGGCGGCTGCGGGCGCGCGGCCCGACCAGGAGGCTAACTCTGCAGCGCTTGTTGATGTAGTCGTTAGGCACTTTCAAATTTGCAAAAGTTGCATGAAGAGTTACGCTGTCGAATTTGTTTCGCAATATGCGGAGGAAAAAACTACACAAAGCAACATTCCTACGTAGCTCCAGGGAATCGTATCCCAGGTGGCCTTGCAGGAAACGCGTTGGGTACATGAGGGGGTAATATTTGTGCAGTTTCTTGTACAGGTTACGTAGAAACTTTTTCTGCACTTGCTCCATCATGAGAATATATTTTTTCTCATGTGGGCTCCAGACCACTGCACTCGTCTCGAGAATACTCCGAACCAGCGCCGCATACAACGCTCGCGTAGCCGCAGCAGTGAGTGGGGCAGAATTTCTCAACACGAATCCCAACCTCTGATACGCAGACTTCGTCACACTTCGCACGTGCGTCCGAAATGTAAGGGCGGGGTCAAACGTGACTCCGAGGTCACGAACCTCCTCCACGCGAGCCACGGCGTCCCCACCGATGGTATAATCATAGAGGACAGGCGACAACAAACGTGAAAAAGACATCACCTCGCACTTACCGCCGTTAAATAAAAGTTTATTCTCTACGCTCCACTTGTTCACCGCGTCAATGTCCTGTTGCAAAACCTTGCAGTCTAGAGTGGAGTTAATGGGCATGATCAATTTCACATCGTCGGCGAACAGTAAAGCAGTTTATCTAACACATAGGGTCAGAAAGAGACTTCCGCTTGTAAATTGTCACTTGTAGCTTTATAAAATAGGGCCCAGGTAGATAAGACTCATTAATGGTCCGATAAATATTTAAAAGATACACTACGCCTACGATGACGTCGAAGAATTTAATACAATTTACGTTTAGAAAAGTTTGTAATCTTGTTACTAACTGCCGCCCTCGGAGACAACAATGAAATATCTATACTACTAATTTGGATTATAGAAACTCGTCAGATATAATTAAGACTATAGTACCTGGCCATAAAGATTGCTTCGGTCTTCGAAAAGAGACAATTGGCGGCACTTATACTTCATTTAATTTAGGACGAGAAACCACAACGACATTATATTGCGGCTCGTGAACTGTAATCTCTTTACGATTTGTACTAGAGTAACAATTGACGCCACGCAAATAAAGTGGCATTAAAACAATTTTATTTTGCGGCTGCCAAACTATTGCACTGTACCTACTGTTTGCTAGGTGTAAGAAATAGTTGACCAGCCGCAATATAATGTTATTGTGGTTTCTCATTCTAAATTAAATGAAGTATAAGTTAGAGCGACACAACGCTCTACGAAACCGAAATAAGCCGAGAAGACCTACTGTGGGTATGTACCTACTGTACCACACTGTACTTTCATAAAGAAAGCTCATACATAGGTACAGTTGCCATATAAAGGTGCCATAGATGATTTTTTTGGGTTCCCTACTCAAAGGGTAACAACGGACACCCTATTTTTGAGGCTTCGCTGTCCGTCCGTCAGTCTGTCACCAGGCTGTATCTCATGAACCGTGATAGCTAGACAGTTGAAATTTTCACAGATGATGTATTGTACTGTTGCCGCTATAACAAAAAATACTAAAAACCACAATAATGTATGTATGTCTGTATATATAGATGACCAATAATATTATTAAAGTAATTAAGTGACCCCACACTGCGTACATTTTGCTTTAGAGCAGGGTTCTGCTTACACTGGTATTTATAGATACGTATGGTACGGAACCCTTCGTGCGCGAGTCCGACTCGCACTTGGCCGGTTTTTTAATACAATTAAAGCCGACAAACGGGCATGCGGTCTACCTGATACTGGTCAAAAGTGGAAATGTATACAAATACCGAGGATTTCTCGGCGATAGATAGAAATTATGTAATTTAGCAAGAACAAAGGTGAAGATGTACAAAGGCGAACTTATCCCTAAAAGGGATCTCTTCCAATTAACCTTCGAACGATTACCAGAACAACAGAATCCATAGACATAGGTACCTATCAAAAGAAGTTAAGAGCAATGACCTAAATTTATCCCAAACAAATAGATAAGTAGGCTTTAAGTAGGTTACAATAATTGGACAAATTGATTCATGTCCCTCTGTGGAACCCTTTCGCAGTAAATGTCACAGTGACGTCACATTATATTGTCAAGGAAAATCATGCGACGTTTATTGTGAGAACGTTCTACGGTGGGTCAGGAATCAAATTGCTTGATAGTAGGTACCTAGAAGTCGTAACATAGTTATGGAAGTGACTAATCAAATAGTAAAACTGAATGTCCATTTACGCCAACATATATATTACATTAAAAAATTAGAGTATAATGTAAATAATCGGCTTATAAGCTATATCTATGATAATGTATTGCGCATATGTTTAGGAAATCATAATTTTGGTGCAGTATACATTGTGTGTTTATATTGATAACATATCTTTATGAAAGTGTTATGTGTGTGATTTTATTACAATTAAAATAATACGAGACCATGGAGCTATATTTGAGGAGGCAGATTGTTATAGCTGGAATAAGTAAGCATAACATTAATTTGTTCAAATTATTCATTTTCCTTTTTAATTAAGACAAGTTTAAATATACTAGATACTGCATGGTTGGTTTGGTTTGGTCACGTAGAGAGGATGTATGAAAGAAGATTAACTAAACAGATTTATACGGCGAGTGTGAATGGGTGCGTTGGGAGGGGAAGGCCTAGGCGGACGTTCCATGATCAAATTGGGGACGTTTTGGAAAAAGGCCAGGTCAAGAGTACCCGAAACCGACGAGCATGTATGAAGAGATTGATGAATGTGGATGAAGCGAAAGAGGTATGTCAGGATCGTAGCAAGTGGAACAAAGTAGTCTCTGCCTACCCCTGTGGGAAAGAGGCGTGACGATATGTATGTATGTATGTATGTATTAAATATACTTCTCTCGCGCAGATGGTAAAAGTCTAATGATATGACTTAGGTACCATACACCTGCCAAATAAATTATTGCAAAATATAATAAGTTCAAGTTCAAACTCATACACAAACTGAATTTATGTGCTTTAATACAATATATAGTTGTCGGCAAACATCTTGAGCAAGAACGACGTGGAAGGGGTATGTTCGCGCATGTACTTTTATACCAAAGAGACGCTAAATTCACTTCTGCGCATTCAAGGTCATGCTGAAGACGTTTGCCGGTAACTATAAAAGATCGAACCCTGTAAGGGCACTGCATGTTGGATATAACAAAATTGCAAATTTCTAAGATGACGCTGGTTGAGGTAGTAGGTACCTATTCCAAGTGTTTCTGAAAACACAGAGGTTCCATAGAGGAACGTGATTAAAATTCTTCAGCCGTCACAGAAGGAGTAAAACCAGGGGCGTAGCGTGCCTTGGTGGGGCCCCGTATAAAAAAATATTTGGGGGCCCTTATGAAGGGTAAAGATTACTCACATTTATTTTTGCTTACGCACGTCGGGGGCCCCCGTGGCCCGGGGGCCCCGTATAATTGATACGGCAGATACGGCGGTAGCTACGCCCCTGAGTAAAACGTAGGATGCGTTAAAAATTAAATAACTACACTGTTTTCCAGTATATATAGGGCAAATGCTGGTGGGCTATGGCATGGGTTGGACAGCACCGATCATACCGAAACTGCAGGATCCTGAGCAGTCGCCTCTGCCAGGCAACGTCTCAGCTGATGTTACGTCTTTGACTGGATCTCTACTGTACATCGGAACTATCATCGGTGGGTACCAGTTACAATGCAAATTCTATCCTTTATACAACCTTTTATGCCGGTGGTTATGTGGGAGTCCCGCCCCAGAAGGGGGCGGTCTACCCACTAAAAACCCCAGGGTGTTCCACTTCTCCGCCGTATTGCTTCCGAGGCTGTGGGAACTCTACGCGTCCATGGCCCCGGTAGCACGGCAGTCTGCCCTTGTGAGGGCCCGCCATCAGGAGATCAGCGCATCTCCTGTCTCCACCACTGTAGGCGCATCCTTTATATAACCCTAGTTGTGGCCCGCAACTTCCGCGCAGATTTCGCGTATCTCTATCTCGCGGGAACTATCCTGTTTTCCGGGATAAAAACTATCATATGTTCTTCCCCGGGAATAAAACTATCTGTACTGTAATTCAGTTCAGCGGTTTACGCGTTAAAAAGTAACAGACAGAGAGAATTTCGCATTTAAAATGTTAGTAGGGTGTTCAAAATAAACCAGCTCAAGTGCCCTGCCCCCCCGCCACCCGCTCGAACCCCTCTGATTCCCTAGTATTACATTGACCTATGACAGACAAACAAGTACGTGCTACGAGTGTGGTTGTGTGCCGTGAATGTGCTGTGATCCTAAAGTGACTTTATCCCACGGGAATTCCCAAGCCGTAGCAGCAGCCGAGTCCAGGTACCGTACACGTAAAGACTTTCACTGACTTTCACCTAATTTCTCCTTGTCTATTCCCAGTTTAATCGTAGGGACAGGGATAAGAATTATAATTAGGAAATTATATTGAGACCCAGATACAATTATTAATGCAATGCCCAGGATAACCGACGCATTAAGTTATACTGTGTCTTTAAATTAATCTAGAATACTGCAATAGGTATTTGACTATTTGTGTTCTTCATCATAACGAGTAACTTATACTTCCTCAGGACCTCACATCACCGGTTATCTCTCAAACATCATCGGCCGGAAGCCCTGCCTCGTCATCGGCGGCACCGTCACCGCCCTCTCCTTTATAATCATCATCCTCACCAGGAACTTGGCTATGCTGTTCACCAGTAGGATCCTTAAGGGTTTCGGCATTGGCATCATTGCTGTCGGGAATCTAGTCTACATCGGAGAAATCGCGTAAGTAAGGATCTTCCAGAGTTACAGATTACCCAATCAACCAATACAACACAATATTAATACAATACAAAAATACTCTTTATTGAACACCACAAATCAGTACAAAGCAATACAGAAACAAGGAAGAAAGTGTACAATAGGCGGTCTTATCGCTTAATAGCGATCTCTACCAGACAACCATTAAGACAGAGAAATAAGTTGGAGACAGTTTAAGTAGGTGGCGGAAACAAATAGACAGGAGAAACGCAGGGATAATAAAAAAAAAAACAATATAATACATAGATATATAAATAAAATAAAATAATACTTACATACATACACAAATAACATTATTGTATAATAATACTTAAGATAAAACAAATATGAGAATGTAATAACGAAAAATATAAGAAGGCCATAATAACATAAAAGGAATTGATCAGAAGCAAAAAGAAAAGAAAAGGGTCTAAAGACAGGAAATGGATTCAATTAGTGATAAATAGTGAGATTTGAGTTGGTTCTTAAAATAGGTAGAGTTTTAGCACGCCTTAGGTCTACCTACAGGAAGAGAAGAACCAATGTAAAATGTGACGCGCGGCACAGGGGCACGGGGTAGGACGACAAAGGGGGCCGAGAGAGGGGCGGGCGGCAGGCGCACCACCCACCCGCTCTCTTGGTTCCCTTTGTCGTCCCACCCCACGGGCGAGGACTCATTTAAGCGATCGCTCTATAATTTCATTGGTCGATTCGAAACGCTCCGTTCTTCTCTAATTGATATTCTATGTGAAAGACTGTGTAGACTGTAAGCTCTTAGAACGCCATTCGGGTTTGTTTTGCTGTCTCACTCACTCTTATGTATGGGTTTAATACTTGAATCAACCGACGATATACCTACTCGAAAGCAGAGCCTCTAGTGTAAGTTTTCGCGTATAAAAACGCCTCGAACGCATTCACGTAAACGTCTCAATTACTATGGAAAAATTGGCAGCGCCACTTGCGGATCGAAACGGCAACAAACTGAGTCTCTAGTGTAAGTTTTCACACGAACAAACGTCTCGAACGCGTTCACGTAAACGTCTCAATTACTATGGAAAAATTGGCAGCGCCACTTGCGGATCGAAATGGCAACAAACTGTTCTCATAGTATTTGACATTATAACGCAATCGCGTTCGAGACGTATTTTGTGACCGAAAACCTACACTAAACATATTGAATGACATTATGAGAGCCTCACGGACTGTAGGTACCTACTTTAGTGTTGTGTTTTTAACCGACTTCAAAAAAGGAGGAGGTTCTCAATTCGGTTGTATTTTTTTATATGGCATTTTAAAAGATCATACCTAGTCCATATATGACAGACTTCATGCCTCAATAATTTGATAATGATGTTTGTCCCAAGGATAAGATTATACTAACAATTTTCCAGTGCCTATTATTATTCATTGTTCGTATCTTTTAATATTCAATAACCCTAATATTTACTTTACAACCGTAAAAACCCTAGAAATATAATACCATACCTAAATATAGGTCTCAGTTGATTTGGTTCTAAATCCCTTTGTAGACCGACTGCTTAAATAAGTCTTCGCCTGCGGGCACAGGAGCGCAGGCATGCGCAGGGTAGGACGACAAAGGGAACCGAGAGAGGTGCGGGCGGGTAGTGCGCCTGCCGCCCGCACCTCCTCTCGGCCCCCTTTGTCGTCCCACCCCGGGCCCCTGCACCGCGCGGAAGAGGACTCATTTAAGCTGACGGTCTAAGTATAGTATAATTGTTAAAGACACTAGCGTTCAATTGAAGATACAAAGAGAAACGCGTCCGCTATTAAAACAGATACCTAACATAGTAGATAGATAGCACCTGTTTTAGTCAGGAGATTCCACAAAAAGTCTTTAATCGTTCGCGTTTTGATAAAACGAATGTTACAATGGTAAAAGTACTTACCTAATCAGCTTAAGCTATATAAATATCAGGTGCACTTTGGCGGAAATGCTTAAGATTGTACATGATAATACCCGAAACATGATCGGAGATGTTGATAGTAATTTTTCGGAAGAACCGTTCAGATTTTTAGATACCTATACGGCTTTAACGACTGACGAAAAACGTTACATTTTCTCCCTTTTCGCTATACGGCAAGAAGGACGTGCAATCATTGACAAAAGAGGTAAAGCAAGTACAGTGTCGGTTGCATAAGCGCACACGCATCAATATTGATCACAATCGTTTGTCGATAGTGATAAGGTGATGATAGAAAGGATTACCCTATCATTGATCACCGTTAAATGATGATAAAATCGTTAAACGATTAAAACACGTGCAATTATTCACGTGTATCAATATACATAAATATTAAGTAGACAGGGGGGTTACCTTGACGTCTTAATACTATTCAGTTGTGACTCAGTTTAGGTTCGCTCGCTGTCAGATGCATACTAAAAATGACAGCTAAAACGTGAACTGAGTCTGAATTGAATCGTATTAAGACGTCATGGTAAGGCCCCTGTTATCATAAGATCTTGTATACAAGATCTCTCAGAAATTTTCCAGAATATTTATTTTAACAAATACCGATTATCAAAGTACTAGAATTACTTTATCACTCACAATATGGCAAAATATCGCGTGTTCGGAATTCCTTGATCACACTACATATTTTCACACAAAAGCTAATGACTCAGGGGTACTTTAATTGACAACATTTCATTTTTATAACACCTGAAAATGTATATATTATGGTTCGAAAGCATTTTGCCTCCTGATCACTGCAATATTTTTATATAATTTTAATACCGCTTATTATAAAAAATAAAAATTAATTAAAAATATGTCTTAATTTTACCAAAACTACCACAGGATAGGTGAAACACCTTTGCCTGTTTCACGAGAAAAAATAAGCGACCATAATTTTGTATATGACAACTTCAAAGTACAAGGGGGGCAACTCTGAAATTCTGTTTTTGAAGTTCGTTGCATACCTTCTCTTTCATTCTCAAGTTAATGACTATATTAGTATGAGCGGAACAGCACAAAGCGAACCTCGAAAATCGAATATCGGAGAATAAGGCCTGACATTGACAATTTGAAATTGACGTCAGATTTTTTTCTATACAGAAAAGACAAAAGGGTAAGTGTCTATTCTGTGATAGTATCGGAGTTACGCCCTTTTAGAATAAGCAAAAATTAATAAATTAATTATAAATTAAATACAAACCCTAGCGAAAAAATTAAACTGTCAGCATGTTCATCTTTTCAAACAGAATACAGAGAACCATTTATAGGCTCAGAAATATGAAATGTTGTCAATTATAATCTTGGTTCGACATTGAATGAGTCAATGAAGTGATACAATTTAGGTACTATCATTAGACTGGTTATCACGCGTATTGTTTTCTTGATTAGTCAGACGCTGTGCTAGTTGCGCAGTCTGAGCCTCTAGTGTAAAAGTTTTCACACAAAAACCGTCTCGAACGCGTTCACGTAAACGTCTCAATTACTATAGTAAAATTGGCAGCGCCACTTGCGGATCGAAACGGCAACGAATTGTTCTCATATTATTTGACATTTTAACGCAAACGCTTTCGAGACGGTGTTCTGCGACATCTGCGACCGAAAACTTACACTAAGCATACATAAAAAATAAAGACTCTTAACGATACGACAAGTGAGTAAAAGCTTGCGTGCTCCAGGGGCCTCATAAGAAGGCTCAAGATCACTCAAAGAGCAATGGACAAAGCTATGCTTGAAGCGTCTTTGCGAGATCGGATCAAAAATGAGGAGATCCATAAATGAACTGAAGTTAATCAATACTTTGTATTATTGTCGCATTTTGAAGATTTCTTTAAGTTTATAAGCCATAGTTATAAAATTAAATCGCTAACTCGGGTTTAGGTTTGACAGTCCATAGCTAGGTACATTTTGACACTACTTAGCCCCGGGTTAGCATTTTAACACGGGGTTAAGTCGTTAACCCTGGTCCGTGAAAGTGGCCCTATCTGTTACATCACCTTTTAATTTACCATCATAAACTTCATCAGTTGGCCGACTTAAAAATAGAAGTACCTATTAACCGAAATAGTACCTATTTACTCCTTTTGTACTGTGGATTACTTAAGTCTCCAGCAACTTGTAGTATGGCGAATTTACGGTGACCAAAATATTATCATCATCATCATCATCATCATTCAGCCGAAAGACGTCCACTGCTGGACAGCATCCACCGCGATCCTGCGACCTTAAGCAGGTCGTCGCTCCATCTTGTTGGAGGCCTACCGACAGCTCGTCTCCCGGCCCGCGGACGCCATTCGAGAACCTTCTGATCTGACCCCATCGGCCATCAGTCCTGCCAGAAAAGTTCCCCGGCCACTGCCACTTCAGTTTCGCAATTCTTCGGGCTATGTCGGTAACCTTAGTTCTACCGCGGATATCATCATTTCTGATTCTATCCCATAGAGAAACCGCGAGCATACCCCTCTCCATAGCCCTCTGAGTAACTTTGAGCTTCCTCATGAGGCCTAGCGACCAGACTACCAAACCAAATCTACTGACCAAAATATTGCTTGCTTAAAAGAGTTACAAATTATAATTTGTTTTAGATCAACAAACATTCGAGGAATTCTACTTACGGCCACAGGAATCTCCGGTACTTTGGGAACTCTGATCGTCTACTCAGTGGGGCCTTATGTCTCCTTCGCTGGCACCGGATGGCTTGGGCTAGGGTTGACCTTGGTGTACGTAGCATCTGTTCTATTCATTCCGGAGTCACCCGTCTTTCAAGTTATGCAAGGTTGGTAACTGTGGTTAGATTAAGTGTGATTTGCATAAATTTTACAAGCTTTTTACTAACTTGCAATGTATGTATGTAAGTGTATTTGTCCAAGTTGATATGGGAGCAAAGAAAAAACATAAAATGTATCAGTTGCTTCTCTTCCCATATAGTAAACGAACATCGACGGAATGGGCTAAAATCGTAGGAATCCTGATATAGGCGATGCGGCTAGCAACCCATCACTATTTCGATTCCCCTTTCCACCTACACGCCCAAAATCGTGCTAAACGTGGCCTTTAGGTCTTGTGATCTTAGGTTCTGTCTACCCCATAACTAATATTATAAATGCGAAAGTATGGATGGATGGATGGATGGATGTTTGTTTGTTACTCAATCACGTCAGAACGACCCAACGGATCTGGATGAAATTCGGCACATAGATAGAGAAAAATCTGGAATCGCACATAGGTTACTTTTTAACCCGGAAAATTCCCGCGGGATAGCGATAAACGAATTCTTTTCAGACGAAGTTGCGGGCAACAGCTAGTAAGGGACAAAGAAGTGGTAAAACAGACCCTTAAATGTTTCCAAAATTATTGGATAGATTAAAATGGAATTCCTAGTTCAGATACCTGAAATAAAATGCACTCTGAACCGCTAAATTAACCTTTTCATTTTAGGTAAAGAAGATGAAGCAAGACGCACGCTCATAACACTAGGACGAGCCGATGAAACAGAGAACGTATTAGCCACAAAAGTACACGAAGACAAAACGAACAATACCAAATTATGGAAGGAGATATTCACAGTCAGATCAAACAGAAGAGCATTGATAATAACTCTCACTCTGGGCATTCTGCAACAAATGAGCGGTGTGGTTGCTATTATATTTTATGCAACCACTATATTTGATTTAGCTGGGTCCTCGGTCTCGTCTCATATAGCTACTATAATAATAGGAGTTACTCAATTGGGATCAAGCTGTATAGCACCATTTTTCGTAGAATGGTCTGGAAGGAAGACTTTGTTAATGGTATCGACTGGCGTTTGCTCAATTAGCCTTGTAAGTTCATTTTTATTAGGTAAATAATATCTAACATCTTTTAATTCTAGTGTTTCCGTTTAGGTATATCGTTTTTGAAATGGGTGAAAACTTTAATAATTTAGTATTTTTGATAGTAATGTCATATACCTACTTACTGACGTCACAGTATATACATAAGCTAAAGCAGTAGGGAAGATAGGCCTACTTTTTAAAATAAGTACCTACGCTCCAATAAAGCGTTAGGGTAGTCGATTTAATTTTTGTTAAATTGAATAGTTTTTTTTAACCAAGGTTTGCCCTACCTATAGGTATTTGACAAGTTATCCTTCAAGTGTAGTTTTCTATAATATATGTCGGAGTTATGAGGTAGCTGTAGGTGAGTCTGTATATGCCTGGCGCTCGGGTAAAGGCCAGAATAGTCAACCACTACATATGAGGACGTAACTCGTTTTAGTGCTATAGTGGAAACGCATGATTATAGATCTGCTTCGCAATGTTTCGTCCAACACAGTGCGAGTAGGGCATTATCGGGTAATCACATAGATTCTCCTTAACCTAGTTTTGGCTACACAACTGTACAGGTTGCACATAAGAAAGCCGGGGTCCACAGGACCCCGGGAGGTCCACCGTATCCTTCCCCACGACCTCTCCTCACGCCTCCTTTGTTAATACGAACCTCCGTGGAGGCAAGTATTGTAGTATTGACTACGCGCTAACAACGGCGCTTACAAAAGACAGTGCACTAGTACAGTTCTGTATCAGTGCTAGAAAATACACAGTAAGAATAACACAGCTAGTTATTAAAGAACGAACTCACCGGTTTCTTCTTAGGACCATACTAATCGGGCCCACCCACTTATTAGACAATTAAACGGACGGGCCGCCCGGTAGTCCTTCGTGGTTGAAGCTCAAGCGTGGGCCAACCCACTCACTAGCCTAAATAGGGGGTAGGCACACAAAAGACAACAAGAATACCTAGCTCAACACAGTGAAAGTGGTTCAGGTGGATACGCTCACCAAGTTCGACGACTGGGCGGCTCGGCGGTCGGACCAAAAGTAACTCAGTCACGCTATCGTGAGAACCCCCCTACCGCCGATCCCGATCTCCGATCCACAAAGTGAATTCCAATCGTAATTACAGCATCCGTCGCTAGATGGCGTCACAAGAAAGGCAGGTAGCTTGCTGTTACGATTTAAACAATCTCTGAACGTTCATAGCGCCACCACTAGATGGCGTAAACATCAATCGCGCCGATATATATTAGTACATATACTATAGATGCAAAATGATAACAATGAAAGTCCGTAGAATTTTTTTTCACCAAAAACACGGTCTATAATATACGGCAACTACTTACTTATCATCTAAACAGCCAACGTTTTATTTAACAGAAAAAGAATTTGTCGGAGAAGTGACATCTGACATTTTTCTCGTTATAAAAATAATATATACATTTTATTTCATAATAATATAGTATCATTCTTACCAGACCTTTCAATATCAGCAGGGAGTTTAAAAAACGAAAGCTCCGGTTTTGAAGAAGCCGAGTTCAAGCAGCCGTACACTGCGTAATACGCTCTTGGCATGTTTAAAACGAAAACGGCCGCTCGTCTCAATGCGCCACGCGCGACTGACGGCACCGCGAGATCTGCTTAGGGGCCGTGTAAAAGCGCGTGTCTATGTGTGCGTTCGTTTCGACCGATTTGTTCGTAGATTCCCTACTGCTTGTGCTTATATGTACTGTGCTGACGTTAAATTAAGTTCTTAGTGCACCTTTATAATTAATATTTATTCAAGAAGATATCTGCCATATTTTAAGTCTAGTTTTAAAGTTTATGCCCATGTGCCACTTACTATTTATATGTAGGTATGTGGACTGTATAAATTCCTCGATGTTGGCATAAAAATATAGAAGTAAGTACGGATATAGATAGAGCTTCCAGAATAATATAGGTACTTGAGTATCATGTATAACTGAAACATTTTTTTATTTATTTATTTATTAGATTGTAATGTCATGTACATCATTCAATCAATGCATTTTCTATTTATTCTTGACTTAAACGCTTGCTTTGTTTGAATTTCAGATGGTATTAGGAATATATTTCTACTTAGACCACATTGGAGACCCGTCAATAGACAGTATCGGATGGATGCCGCTGGTCACGTTAGTTATATTTTTCCTGTTTTATGATCTAGGTGAGTTAAAGTTGTTTAGTTTCGTTATCTATGATCTTAAATACTGTTGGATTCTTGGATCCGTGAAGGTATGGAAGGAGGCCAAGCAAAAACTATGGTTCCTAAGGTTTTTCGCCAATACTCTCAGTAGGCTTTTTCCATCTGCGCGGACAGAGAAGCAACTGGTACATTCTATGTCATTTCTTTGCTCCAAGACCAGTATGGAAGCTATGCACGTTGTATATTGATACAACTTTTCCAGGTTTCGGCATTATCCCCGGTACTTTCACTGGTGAGATGTTCCGCTCAAACGTCCGTGGCCCCGGCTCAGCACTAACAGTCACCACCGCCTGGCTGATCGGTTTCGTGGTCGCCACGGTGTTTGGCTATATGTTGACCATCGTCGGCGGCCATTGGTTGTTCTGGATGTTCGCTGGCTCCTGCGCATTGGCGTTCTTCTTTACTGCCGTCTTTGTACCAGAGACGAAGGGGAAGAGTTTGATTGAGATACAAGAGATGTTGAGTTAGTTTAGTGTGTTTTTAGCTTGGGAACATTGACTTACGATAAACAACTAGACTCCCAATCGCAAACAAAAGCGCCTCAAGAAACGTCCGAGCGGCGTCGTCTATGTATTGTGTGTGTCAACACATCCACTTACACAGATAACATTATGATATTCGTTCAAATTAACACCTTATTTCGTGGCAGTAATGTTTAATGTCAATTGCATACGATCGTGAGAAGTAATAACACGACGCCACGCGCTGGAAACTCTGTCTCTTGTTCTCAAGCGTTTGAGATTACGGTGCGAAAGAGACATGTACATTGTTATCGAAGCACGGTCGAAACACGACTGAACCAAAACTCTGTACAATAGACGCGTCGTGCAGACTTTTGCTTCCGACAGTTTTTGAGCGTGATTGGGAGTCTAGTTATTTATCGTAAGTCAATGCATGGGAAGGAAATAGATGGAGTAGCACAGCTAGCACGGTGATAGCCGTGCAGCGAAAGGTGTAGGGCCTGTTTCACCACTCTCTGTTAAGTTTCAGTTAGGTATCTTAATTTGTACCTATGTGTAATTTTAGTATGTCACACTAATTACAACGTCAAAAAGTCCATCCACTTAAAGAAGCTAAATGGACTCACTGTTTCTTTACTTGCTGTGTATCTTATCTTAAATAGATTAAGTTGCAGGTAATGTATGTATAACTCTTTATTGTACATAAAACAAATGAAAAGGTAAATACAGGACAACACAAATGTACAAAGGCGAACTTATCCCTAAAAGGGATTTCTTTCAGTTGACCTTAGAACGAATGATAGGACACAGGTATTAAGCAAGAGTAGACACACAGAAAAAGTAAAAGAACTGATCGAATCCTAAAATAATCCTAAATGCCTTAAATTTTAAATAATGTAAGATAATGATGATGTAGAGTGTAATGTTAATAAGTACAAAAATAATCCGTCTTATTTAAGGCCGGCGCACACTAAATGCGTGCTGCGTGCTGCGTGACACGCGCACGCACCAGTTGTAATGTATGAAACTATGAGACAGATGCCAGACCAGACGCGTGGCGTATGCACGCTCGTGACCACGCATTTGTATGCTTAGTGTAGATTTTCGGTCACAAAATACGTCTCGAACGTGTTTGCGTTAAAATGTCAAATACTATGAGGACATTTTGTTGCTATTTCGATCTGCAAGTGGCGCTGCTAATTCTTCCATAGTAATTGAGTTTCAGCTGTCACTTTTAGTATGAATCTGACAGCGAGCGAACCTAAACTGAATTCAAATTCAAAAATTCAAATTCAAATTAATTTTATTTCAGACTACATTAATGGTCCAGGTTGCATTAAGACATCATGGTAAGGCCCCTGGTCTGGCATCTATCTCATACATTACAACAGGTGCGTGCGCGTGTCACGCAGCACGCAGCACGCATTTGGTGTGCGCTGGCCTTTACATTTAAGTAGTTTTTTACACTCACCGGCAATAATATCGGATAGAGCAATGAACTGGAATAAATTTTTTACGCACTATCGGTTATACAAATAGAGTCTTAAATGCTTTGTTCGGTATTCACGGAGGCCATACATAATAATTATGCTAATTTTCAATAATAAATACTGTTTTTAATACAACTTTATGGGTGTAATTTTAACGGATAGTGAAGTGTTCATATTGTTATTAACAGAATTGTGTGTACGACTAGTTATTTTCCACAACTTTATAACTTTGCAATGGCGTGGCCTTTGATACTGTGAAATTCAGCGAATACGTGTAAGTATTCGTTATTTGATTAATATTGACGTAGGTATTTGACGTATTCGTATTCGTTGCATCACTGTCTAGCCATAACAAATAATAGTAATTATAATTAATCACTACATAGTATAAAACAAAGTCGCTTTCTCTGTCCCTACTCGTATGTCCCTATGTCCCTATGTATGCTTAAATCTTTAAAACTACGTAACGGATTTTGATGCGGTTTTATTTTAATAGATAGACTGAATCAAGAGGAAGGTTTATATGTATAATACATGCATAATATACCGTGCGAAGCCGGGGCGGGTCGCTAGTTACCTGATAAAAGACTTGGAATACCATAATAACCAAAGTGCGGGAATACTGCTTTGAGTGATGGACAGTTGGATACGTACCCTATGGATCCAAATTTATTTTAATTTTTAGCGTTAGTCTTAAGTATCTTTGTTAAGTAATATTTAAATTAGTTTTAGTTTAAAATTATTTTAATACTTGTTATAATTATTTTCACTTAAGTAATAATAAACGAGTCGTTTTCAAAAAAAAAATACATAGTTAAGGGTTTAATCACAACAAAAATTAATTGATTATTTTGTGTTACGATCGTTTCACCTTTATTCCGTTGCAATAAGGGTGAAAATGTCGTAACACAAAGGAATCAATTAACCTTTGGTTTTAATTAAGGCCCTTAAAAACTATGTATAAATGCCGGCACTTAAGTCTAGCGATGACCTTGTATACGCAGAAGTACCTATAAAATACGGTAACCGTGGGTGCGTAGATCCCCTCCACGTGACTCATCATCGCTAGACTTACGTGCCGGCACGTATACGTGTTTTGATAACTACTCAAATAGTAAATACTTAGTAGATAGAAAACAAATAATTGTTTAAAATTTAGAGACTGCATGTGTTTGTGAATGTTTGAAAGTAATCTATTGAACGATCTGTTATTATTATATTAAACTTTTGTCAGTAAAAATGATGTTATTTAAAATTCATTGCGGACCCTCTGTGCTTCAAAATGACGCATGCGTGTTGGTGTCAGTCACCGCACCGGCCTATATTGGCGTAATGCTGGATTTACACGAGCTTAGTAGCTAATAATTAGTACGGTTTCCTGAAAAACTATTCCAAAATAATTCGTTTTCCAACTACCAACCGTGGCGGCGTCTTACCTACCAGCTACTACCAAGCGTGCGGGGGCGACGGCGGACGCCCGGGAACGCCTCAAGGTCACAAAATATAGCTGTCTCGGCGCCCCATAGGTCTTTGTTTTTGGTGTCGAGACTCTAGGTCCTTGGGGTAAGGGTGAGCTGGAGCTACACAGGAAGCTCGGCAAAAGACAGAGAGGCAACAGGCGACCTTCGCACCGGCAGCTTTTTCGCGCAAAGAATCAGAATCTCAGTTCAGCGCGGGAATGCTGCCTGCGATATGGGCACCCTGCCAAGAGACCTCTTTTGAAATTAATTTTGAAGTTTATATAGTTATTTTGATTTAATACTCGTAGTAGTTTTAGTTTGGTATTTAAGTACATTTTAAGTAAGTATCAGTTTTTTCATGCTTACATGAAATAAAGTTCCTTTTCCAACTGTTTCAAGGCAAATGTTTTTTTACGACAACAAAGTCAAACGAGTCACCTAATGGTAAGCGACCCATCAACCCGCAACCCTAGAGGATTGCAGATGCGTTGCCAGCCCAGAGGGCAGCCTTTTTCTAAAACCGTTAACTATTCAGGATTTATTTCCAGAACTATCCTATAAAACCTTATAGGTTAGGTTAGCTGTGTGGAGTCCAGCCTTAGAATACCTCTAACCCTGCAACAGGACTTGGGTGTCGCGTAGCAGGCGACTAAAGTCCGCGAATAATTTAACACCGTTGTTGTAGCGAATTCGGAATTAAAAAAAAAAAAAAAAAAAAAGTTTTATAAAATATTCGACCACTGGGGAGATGGGCCTCTTAGCAATGGCATGCAAGTTATGCAACCTATCTAGGAGAAGGTAACTCCAATATGAAATCCCGGAAATGGTGTTCTCCGTTAGGCGCAAGTAAGGTCTAACCTGAAACATGCGGTAGACTCCTGCAGCCAACCCGGTTCCGCACGTATTGCCTTGTCTCTCCCACCTTGTACGACAACAAACTTAAGCGAATGATTCTGTACTTATTTCGGGATCCCTCCATTTCCCATAATTTCATTTGTACTAATTTCATTTGCCATAATGGTCACTGGCTATAACCTTCAATTGCCCTAATATCACATGCCATAATTTTTGAATGCCATAATAATCAAACGTCATAATGTTCAACATCCCTAATATTAGATACCATAATATCACTTCCCATAATTTTTACTCTCCATAACTTTCAAAATCACTAATATTTCATGCCATAACAATCATTTGTCATAATAAGGAAAATACAGATCCAGACTGTTGAAATTTACTGCTACCGAAACACGGTAGGTTCGTTAGGTTTTTTGCGACCCTCAGAGCAGAAATAGAAGCATCACTAAGGGCTCGGGGGGCTCGGGTGGCGAAGCCCCCCTCAATAGCCACATGACTGGTCATTTAATATAATTATAAGTTAGGTTAGGTTAGAATGGTGTCCAGGCGCGAAGCGCCATAACTAGGCGGAATAGGAGCTCCGCGAAGCGGAGCTCCGTCGACTTCGCCTCAGTCATTCAGTTCATATTTTATATTTGTTTTCTAGACATCAATCAAAATTCTGGGTTTTTTATGGCAAATAATTATTATGGCGTTTGAATTTTATGGCAAATGATTTTAGGACAATTGATAATAGGAAAAATGAAATTTATGGCAAACGTATCGTTATGGCACCTGAAAATTATGGCAAATGAAAATATGGCTAATGATCATTATGGCATATATATCGTTATGGAATATAAAATTATGGCAACTGAAATTCGGGCATGTGAAATTAGTTCATATGAAATTCGGGCAAACAATAGAGAACCGTTTTCTAGACATCAATCAAAATTCTGGTTTTTTTATGGCAAATAATTATTATGGCGTTTGAATTTTATGGCAAATGATTTTAGGACAATTGATAATAGGAAAAATGAAATTTATGGCAAACGTATCGTTATGGCACCTGAAAATTATGGCAAATGAAAATATGGCTAATGATCATTATGGCATATATATCGTTATGGAATATAAAATTATGGCAACTGAAATTCGGGCATGTGAAATTAGTCCATATGAAATTCGGGCAAACAATAGAGAACCACTTATTTCATGTATTAATCGCGATAATTTCAGAAAGCATTAATTTTCCAATGTTTTATAAAATGAAGTAGATAGGGTAGGTTCCCGAACTTAGTGACGTGCGACCGACATATATCGCGTTGCGAGCGCTACTAGTTGCCAGCAGCTTTCCGGCAGCCTGCGCTTGAGGGGTGGGGTAACTCGAATCGGTGCGGGGCGGAGCGTGGCCATTCTGTACGTTAGTACTATTATATATTCTGTCCCACCGGGAAGGCCGAGAGGGTGGTACGGGTCTTGAGCAATCCCGCGCCTCCTTAACATCGTCCCTGGCGATGCATTGGCTGTGGACAGCCATCAACGGAAGTGCCGCTGACAATGTTTAAATCATCGGTCATAGATGTAGAGGCCTAGATGATGATGATTTACCTTGACTTTAAAGTAGCTTGGTGCTTTTGACATTTACAATAGTGACACACACTGGGCTCATGTAAACCTAGCATAACTAATAACACGTGGTGCCATACAATGGTGTGTGTTGTGTATGAACGACGTTGGCATTATAGCTGCTGGCATTATAACAATTAAACGAAATTATAATAATATATGTTTTGTTTTAAACTTCCGCGATTTTCACTCGTAATTATTGTCATATTCATTATACACGCAATATATAAACTATAAATAATAATAATAACAAAAGTAACAATAAAGAATCCGTTACAAAAAATACAAAGGTCAACTTATAGACTACCTAAGTAGGTACCTACAATTATTAAGAAAGAAAAATAATCTACGGTGCAAATGAACAAATCAAACACAATGTTTACTTTGCGTGTGGTTTTAATGTTCAATAATAACTACAAACTTGCTAGACCTTATACTTTCGCTAAAAAATCTTAACAGCGCGATGTAGGATTGTCTCTCGCACGAGACAGCGCCATCTGTTGTGATATAGGTGAACTAATGCCTTACAAACTATTTCTACAGCAAATAAAGATTACCTATTATTATTATTATTATTCTTCGTTTGTTAGGTACTACATATTTTATTATTATTTCATAAATTTTAGTTAAATCAACCTGTTGTGTCGTCCTCGATGTCGAGTAGACAAAAGTAGACAACTTACTCGTGACCACGGCCTCTGGCTTCATACTGTGAAATTCGTTTTTCGAAGTTCGTTTCGCCATTCCGCTCACCTTAAGCAGCGCCACTCTTCACACATACGGTTCGCGTGCCTGTTAGTGAAACAGAAGAAACTATTCCGGCAGCTTGGCGCGCGCCTAAAATCTTGCAAATAAGACACAAATAATAAGAAATAAAAAAAAGTATGGATTATTTGTGAAATATGGACCCTTTAGCCGTTTAAGTATGAATATGATAACTTCATGTTCTTAATTGCAGACCCGTACGTCGAAAAAATAAAAACATAGAACCGTTTAATGATGATTTTAAGACCAATCTTTGCAATTATTTTCTATCGAGCCGATTTTGTTCAATTATGTATCGAGTCCGTCCAGCGTCTTTGAAATATGATGAAAATTTACATTTATATTTTTTGTATTTTTTTTTGTCTGTAGTTTTTCTTAAAAAAGTGCTTAAATAACATCAATTTCAGCCTCTTAATTTGTTAGTGAGAGGGACGGTACAACACGAACTTCGTAAATCGGAAAACGTCAGGTAGAGCGCCTTTATTAGACCACTAAGCAATGCGGCAGCAGCGCGACATCAACAACCACACCAACGTTAATCCATGCGTAGCCTTAGGTCTTGTTGCCTTAGACTCTGTCTACCCCGTAAGGGATAAAGACGCGATACGCAAGTGGCGTACATTTTCCATAGTAATTTAGACTTCCATTTGACCAAAAAATGATTGACAAAAGCATACATACATACATATCGTCACGCCTCTTTCCCACAGGGGTAGGCAGAGACTACTTTGTTCCACTTTCTACGATCCTGACATACCTCTTTCGCTTCAACAAACGACAAAAGCATCATTTTACAAAATTTAAATATCTGATGAACCGTGAACTTTTTTTAAAATCGAAAACCTTTATGCGTGGCTCACATTAGGTTAGGTTAGGTTAGTTTTATAGGTTTTTAAAAAACTTTACGGTTTATCAGATATTTAAACTTTGTCAAATGATCATTTTGTCAATAATTTTTAGGTCAAACGTTAGTGAACCAATTTAGACGTATATATATAGGTATAATATATAAATAGGTGGTTAAGTTAGTTAACTACACTCCTGTTAAAGTTTCGCGATTCAACATCGAGTCACCACAATTTTACCAAAATATTTTAGCGGGTGGTTGGAGGAGTTCGACTGAACATTCCTACAGACTATTCATTTAAAATTTTGATTCAATTTAGTCCCGCCCTTGATGCGGTTTACTTAAACCTTGAATAGTATAGAATAGTATAGTATGGGAACATTTGTCGAATATCATTCACAAAAACCTGAAAATCATTTACAAGTCTATTTAGTCAAGTTAACCCAACCACCAACAATAATATTCTGGAACAATTAGAAGTGACTGTTTGGTTTCGATGATGCAGCTGCCCTACCATACTTTGACTGACAGACTGACTAGACAACTTTTTCGTAAAAATTAATTTATCTATTCGCCTATTGTTGCCTTATTACTTCTGTTATGTATAGTTTTCTTTCTGTTTTGATTGTTATGTTCAATAAAGAGTTAGCGAGTCCATTAAAAGTGACCCCGTATACAGAAACTTTTTTAACCAGAACTAAGAATCCTTAAAAACGTTTAGGTACAGGAAATATTTCTTTAATTTAATTTAATTTATTTAAATTAATTTAGTTATTATTACTTAGTTTTATTATTATTTAATTTAATTAATTTATTTATTTTAATCTTTAATTTATTTAAATTTTAATTTTGAAACTCAAAACTATTATTTTATGTACAGAACCTCGGTTCAGTTTCCTCTCTCACTCTTCACTAGGCAAAAGTATCATTGTATGCGAAACAAAAATCGGCGCAATAAGCCGGCTTCATTTCAGTACACGTGCGCAGGCGACGATTAGCAAACGCCTTTTCATTAATTTACGCTAATTTGAATTAAGTTGCTGATAATTATATCCAAGAATTAAATCATGTGAGTAAATTTCCTTATTCCACAATGGGCGCGGATCAGAATGTATAAAGTTTAAAATGTATAATGGTTCAAAATATATAATGCCATTTTCTATGAAACTACTAGCTAGATGTTATCTATAGATTGTCTTAGGTTTAGCTTATAACAATTTTGTTAATTTGCGATTTTCTGAGAAAATCGCATTATATATTTTGAACCAATATGTATTTTAACCCATTATACATTTTAAACTTTATGTATTTTAATACGTACCCGGAACCTGGGCCTAATTTTAATGGCGCTAAGTATTATTATTAACTAGCTTCTGCCCGCGACTTCGTCTGCGTAGAATTATACATATAAACCTTCCTCTTGAATCACTCTACCTATCTATAAAAAAAAAACCGCATCAAAATCTGTTGCGTGGTTTTAAAGATCTAAGCATACATAGGGACGGACAGACAGCGCGAGTTTGTTGTAAGTAAGTATACTAGGTATGTTGTTTTTATTGTTGTAAATTCTTTATTGTGCAAATAAACATTAAGACAAATAACACAGATACATGCACAAAGGCGGACTTATCCCTTTAAGGGATCTCTTCCAGTCAACCTACTATTATGAAGAAGAAAAAGAAGAAGAAGAAGAAAAAAGTTTATTCATGACAATCACAACACATCAAATAAAAAAACACATAAAACAGCATATAAATAAATAAATTGTCACAAAATGGTCCCAACTCAGCATTTGCTGGCCTTGCAGCCAGCGCTGGTCTTCCGTTGGGACCATAGGGTGATACATACATACATTGAAAAGAAAAGAATGATACAACAGTTAAAAATAAACATTAAATAAAATAAAGCATAATTGGATTTGGTTGCCTGGGCCAAAACCCTTTGTAAAATGAAACAAAAACATGTATAGACAACCACATCACAGACCAATAGAAAAAGAGGAAGAAGTGAAGCGAAATGAAATGACAGCCAAGCAGAGTAACTTTAGGTTAGAATGGAATAGCGCACCCCGACACAAAAAACCACACCTTATAGTCATTAACGCGCTGTCAACAGCAAATGACCTGGAGCAGCGCCACTCTTCACACATACGGTTCACGTGCCTGTTGGTGAAAGAGAAGAAACTATTCCGGCAGCTTGGCGCGCGTCTAAAATCTTGCAAATAAGACACAAATCATAAGAAATAAACAAAAGTATGGATTATTTGTGAAATATGACTCGTTAGCCGTTTAGGTATGAATATGTTGACTTTATGTTTTTAATTGCAGACCCATACGTCGAAAAAATAAAGACATAGAACCGTTTAATGGTGATTTTAAGACCAATCTTTGCAATTATTTTCTATCGAGCCGATTTTGTTCAATTATGTATCGAGCCCGTCTAGCGTATTTGAAATTATGATGAAAATTAACATTATATTTTTTTTGTAGTTTTTTGTGTGCAGTTTTTCTTAAAAAAGTGTTTAAATAACATCAATTTCAACAAAATTAGATGTTGTCAGCCTCTTAATTTAAGTGAGAGAGACGGTATGATAAGAAAGAACTTCGACAAATCGACACGAAGTAGACCCCAGCGGAGACGCTTCGCTTTAATTGAGCAATAAAATAAATTAAGCACAATAAAAAAAAAAGCTAAATTTGTGACAATCTTGTACCTACGTTTTTCTAAAAAAAAAAACATTTCATTTCAATATTGTGCCAAGTTGTAGTGCGACACAAATCTAATCAAACCGATCCCAAAGTTCCCGCATACCTGCAGGCAAACCACCAAACTTCGAATGTTTGTTTGTCACCGTACCCAACTCCGAAACTCAAATCAATATAGTTTGGTGCGCGAAATTGGCCATTGAGAGATTCACCGTATAGACAAGGTATTACAGGAATGTCCCTAAAGTTCACGTTGCATAGCGTTTCATAGGCAATCAAACTTCCCTTTCGACGAATAGTTGGATTGAGGCTTATATACCCGGTAGAGAAATACTTCAATTCATAGGCATAGTCATAAAAAGCATAGACAATAGACATAGGTAGAGAATAGAGAAAAAAAAAATAAGTAGAGAAGAAAATTCTACGGAGCCTCAGGAGGCGCATCTACAAGTAGAGAAGAAAATATATATTTTTTTAGATCTTGTAAATATGTATATTGATTGAATAAAAAAATGTTTTACAATGAATAAAATAGGTAGGTTACGAAATATTAGAAACGGGATGTGAACCGCGATTACCTTTATTGAGCTCCCGATATTTCGATACAGTTGCATGTATCATGATCACGGGTAGACTGAAGAAATTGCGGGTGGATGTTATAATAATAACCCGTCCCGTCCCGTCCCGTTCCGTCCCGTTTATAATATTTCGAATGAACTTAACCGTGAATCATTAAAAACTCTTAGGTACGCTTATGCTCTGTGAGTGAACAAACATATTTGACCTCAAAACTCAAAAACAGCGTGGTAACATCAGTCAAATGTGTGGTCTGCAACCCTTTGATAATTTTTTACTTTTAAATTTTACTGTTGATTTATATGTTTAGTTAATTGCCGATATCAAGTGCAAAAGCTAGTTATCACCATTTTTAATAGTTTTAGAAACTTTAAACCAACTAAGTAGGTACCTAGGTATTTAAAAATAAAATAAATAGGTCAAAAAAGAATAAGGTTCTAAAACTACTACTTTTGCGAAATATTATTTTATCACATAATATCTCATTATAATATTAGTATATGTATACTTATTATATTCACATATATATATATTTGACCTTAACGTGCAATTTGAACAGCTGTTTAACAAACAAAACATCATTTCAAACCTTCAGTCGGTGATATAATTATGTGGTAACTAGTATCGAACTTTAACAAATCCTCAAAAAAACTAACACATCCACAATTTATGCACACTATAAACACTTGACGTTCATTGGTCGTTGCTACCGTTTAAAAAATAATTAGGTATATCGGAGGTGATAACTATTCACAACACCTCATACTTGATAGTTTTTTGTTACAATGCAACACAAGCATTATTTATTACTTGCAGAGGTAAATAAACATTTTTGCATAACTCTGCTTCCACGTGACTTCCACCAAGCGTGCAATACTAAAATACAAATGATGAGTTCATCAAAACGTTTGTCGGTGAAACATTAGTAAACAATAACCTAGTATAAAAATTTCAATTTTTTGCTGACTGTACTTTTTGTTGACTGTACTTGCATTGCCATCCGTCCTACAAATGTGAACCAAATTTCAAGTCAATCGGACCAACCGTTGAAGAGTTCCCTCCTGCGGAGACGATCCTGGCTGGGCCATCAGAATTCTACTACCAGATTATTGTATTGTCATCTGATTTACACAAGTATGCAAAATTTCAGCTCAATCGGTTGAAGATATCTGCTTCAAAATTGAGTCGCACCCGGGCAAACATAGATATACATACATATGTTGCAAGTTAATATTAAAGTTTGTAATAATAATAATTATAAGAGCTAGGTACCTACAGCCTCTTTCACATGCTAGTTACGTAATCAGAAATGTAATGAGACCAGCTAGCTTATTACGTAACTCGCTCGCAATCGCCATCGTGTTCATTTTGACAGTTCTTGTATGAATGTGACAGCTAGCTGATTCCGATGCCAATTGTCAGCCCATACATGAACTGTCAAAATGAAGACGATGGTGATCGCGAGCGAGTTACGTAATAAGCCTGCAGCTGTTTAAACTTTCGCATAATTAGGTACTTAGTCTTACGACATAACTATACATTTTAACATCTCAAAATGGAGTTTAATTAGTTTTAGTATAAACGCACTCGTGGAACACTAGTAACTAGAACTTAAACTCACGAGTTGAAGTCAAGAACGGCTCGACCAGTTTCGGCCTACTTTAGAAACCTTCATTGTGGTGTGCTGCTAAGAAATTCTCGAAACAAACTTCGTTCGTGAAGTGATTGCTGCACGCTCACAATCGTGTCTTGACCCATTTATTGGCAGTCATTTTTCACTGTAAGACTGGGGTGTGTAATGATCGGTATAACAACAATTGATATATTTTCATTCAATATAAAAACATTTGATATAATTTCAAATGATATAATCACTAATTTCATATAATAAACGTTTGGTATAATATCAAAATATCTATTTTTATTTCATATAACGATCATTTGGTATAACATTGATTTCATATAATAATATATTGGTATAATCGTGATTTCATATAAAATTCATATTGTATAACTATCATGTGGTATATTTTTTAAAAGTAGCACGTAATATTGTAACCTAACCTAACCTACATAATCTGGTAGCACTTAGTTTTATGCACGTGCAAGAGGTTCAAGAGCGAGTCGACGAAGCCCCGCTAACGCGGGGCTTCTATTTCTGCTCTGAGGGTCACAAGGTAACTAACGAACCTACCCAAGTGGTTGTACGAGTTGGTGTGAGCAGTTTTTTCAATGCGGGGGGCTCCGCCCCCCGAGCCCCCCTTGTGGGGGGCTTCGCCCCCCCATCCCCCCTTTACCCTTTTGCCTAAGTAAGTTTTGTGGGGTATTAAATTTGGGGTTACATCTAGAGATTATATCAAAAACTGTTATTCTAACTGTACCTACTTTATATGAAATCAACTTTATATCATAAATTTAATCTAGAAAATATGCATTATACTAAATGTATGTTATATGAAATATTATTAGATTAAAAGATCGTTATAGAAAATCATAATTATATTATATTTAAATATATTAAATGTTGTTATATGATTTAATAATTATATCAAATGAGCGTTATAGCGACTAATATTATAGCAAATGTTGTTATACCCATCGTTACGCACCCGTAAGACTGTCTGTCTCAAAGTTAATCCAAAATAGGTATATTGCCTGAACAACCCTGTAAATATTTATAAGGTATATTTTAGTTACTTCATAAAATTAGATATAGTGACTAGGATAGAAAAAATGTATGCTTAGATGGTTTGGTCACGTAGAGAGGATAATGAGAGAAGATTAACTATATAGATTTATGTGGGGAGTGTGAATGGGTGCGTTGGGAGGGGAAGACCTGGTTCCGTGACCAAATTGGGGACGTTTTGGAAAAAGGTCAGGTCAAGAGTACCCGAAACCGACGAGTATGAGGAGATCTGATTGATGAATGTGGATGAAGAGAAAGAGGTATGTCAGGATCGTAGCAAGTGGAACAAATGTAGTCAGCCTATCCCTGTGAGAAAGAGGCGTGACATTGCGTATGTATGCATGTATTTAATTAGCAAATATTTAGGAATAGTAGTAGGTATCGTTTCTTACGCCATTTCTAACAAATTTGGAACGTAGGAATCGTAGATTTGCATACAAGTTACGACAAATGGCACAAAGTATAAAGTGATTAAGTTTATCGGTGGATTGGTTGGGAGTCCCGGTATAGCCTTGAAGCGCGGATACAAATCCCGTCTGACACCCTAAAAACTTTTTCGTTTATAATAAAAAATAAAATGTTTCCATACGTTGGTTGTCCAAGGTACAAGACCTAACTAATCTAACTATACTAGTGTTAAAGTTCATCTTAATAAAGGATTAAAGCGATTATCTTGTAAATTCTACAGGTGACCAATAGCCAAAGGTAAGCATTAACTCGTTAATCGTTAATTAACGAAGTTAACAATCTGCTTAACAGATTAACTTTTGAGTTAACTTCAAAAAATATTATCGCTCTTAGGCTCTTATATTTAACTTCTGTTAAATTGAACTTCCGTTAACTTTAATCCGATCATTAGTCGTTTTATTAAATATAACACTGCTATCTCATTTATAGTGCTGCAGTAGAACGTCTTCTTTCTACAGGCAAAAATATTTTACGGGCAAAACGATCATGGACGTCAATTTTAATTTGAAAATTTTTATGAAGGGGAACAGTACCTAATGCAAGATTACGATTAATAGTAAGCCTTAATTCTACGTGCTTTATTATCGACACATATAAATGTGTGTTTACTTTAATTATTCTTTCTAGTTGTCTTTGTTTTTTTGGTTAACTTTTAACGGTTAATTAACTTGTGTTAAATTTTTGAAAATTTAACGCTCTACCGACTATCGAAGTTAACTTTTTAACTAAAGAATTAACGATTAACGAAGTTAACTTTTGAATTAACTGTGCTCATTTCTATTTTTTCAGTGCACCCTTTAAAGAACTCTATCTGACGTTGATAAGCTTCCTAACCACGCTTACTCACGTATTTGGGTACGTTCGTCTTTATTTCCACACAAATGGGATAACTATTTGCTCGTGACGATCGCGACTGCTTGCCCAGCTCTGTGAGTCTGTGACCATGCAAGACCAGGACAATGAATGCACCAGCCACCTGACTAAATATAACAGTAAGTGAAATACATAACAAGGCGATGCGAAATGCTGCGCTTGCCTCGCATTATCCATATTGACTCGCATACAAATTTATTCATAATTAGCAATGATATCAAGAAAGTCAAGATACGCCTGTCCGAACAATTCGCTTAGGTACAGTCGCCATCAGATATATCGTAGCGGGCGAGGTCCTCAAATAGTTCGGAGCAGCCTTAAATTTCAATAAATTCGTTACACTGTAAGGTTAATAACATCAGAACACGCAATTGCGTATTATATTTATGACTAATTAGTCATAAATATAATAGCAGCGACTTTTCAATAAAATCGTGACGTCACAGATCGTCAAATGTATCGATGCAGGCAGGCTGACCATAAAGATCGATTAACTTTGTGACAAACAGTTTAAATTACAGTGTGTTTGTAATAAAATTAGTTTTATAAAATAGATCTACATGCTTTGACTTATAACAACAGAAGAAGAAAATTTTTATTCATAAAAAAAAGTATATTAGTTATAATGGCAATTTAGTGGCCAGTAACAATTTACACTTTATACAACAAAAAAGGTTTTATGTTAGGTACTAACACAGTGAATTATGCATGCAGACGCGTACACTACGTACAGGTGGTACGTATAGGTGACATTATCTTTCATTTTGGCATGACGTTTGAGCCATATTTGTATTTTGTTTGGAATTCGAATCTATTATTATATACGTAAGGTTTATTTTCCACATATGTTCCGATATTTATGATCAGCCTGACTGCGTCGATACGATACCTTTGACGATACGTGCTTCCTGATATTTTTAGCTTATTGAACGTCCCGAATTTATTGAAAAATTGCTGCTCTTATATTTATGACGGATTGCCTGTTCCGATGTTTTTAGTAACCATATCTAGTGTAATGAATTTATTGAAATTTAATGCTGCTCCGAAGTATTTGAGGACCTTGCCCGCTACGATATATCTGATGGCGACTGTACTGCGCAATTGGGCATTTTCTCTGCTCTGGCACACTTTGACAAGCTGAACGCTACGGCGTCCTGTCACAGAATAAGGCACGGTGGTCTTTTAGGACCACCGCATTTGACAAATTAGTCGTAAGCATTGGGCCTATCTTTACGAATGTACTTAATATCTATGATAATTAGTCATCATAATTAATCGTTCTTTAAATGTTTTATTTAGGAAAAAGTAGGCACGTGTTCTTTTAGAATTATATGTAGGTACTTACTTATAGATTTATTTATAACAACAATAGTTTATAACATGTGCTTAATAACTTTCAGAATATGTCACGAAATATGGCCGAGAAGACGTGAGGAGACAAATTTTTATAGCCGTATGCTGTAAGTAATTCTGTTCAAGTAATGATTGAATACCTACTACCAACTGTAAGAGAAATGTATTCACATGCCACCGTAGTACCCTGTCGCAATTTATAGGCCGCCATCACTCAAATTGGAGTAATATGTCACCTTATTGCGTTAGGGTTCTACTGTGGTATGT
This sequence comes from Pandemis heparana, assembly GCA_963854515.1. NCBI lineage: Eukaryota > Metazoa > Arthropoda > Insecta > Lepidoptera > Tortricidae > Pandemis > Pandemis heparana. The sequence goes on from OY978028.1 coordinate 9,140,550, forward strand.
GAACTTATTTCCCTTAATACCTATTAAACTTGTTTTATTTTTATTAGTACTGTATATTAAACTTCGTAGAATCGCAGTAAATTTGCTTTGCGGTTAAAGAATAAGGAGAAAATCAGCTTGTGAATAACTTCGCTCCTCACTTACGCTCGGGTCTCCTTTAACAGCAGTAGCTAACAGACCGTGAGTCTGTCTCACTCACTCTTATGTGTTTAATATTTGAATCGGCTGATGGTACCCGAAACCCGAATGGCAATCTAAAATAAGAGTTCACGAGCTACATACATATTATCAACTTAATCTGTCGAAATAAAGTGTCAAATGACTAATGTCGTACCGACCATGTACCGACGTCACGTACTTTAGAAGATGTCTTCTAATTATTCTGGTATACTTTCATCATCATCTCCAGCCTATATACGTCCCACTGCTGGGCACAGGCCTCCTCTCAGAATGGCTGGCAGAGGGCTGGTATACTTTGATTAAACACTTTTTAGGGTTCCGTACCTCAAAAGGAAAAACGGAACCCTTATAGGATCACTTTGTTGTCCGTCCGTCCGCAAATTTTCGACTCTCAGGGGAATCAAAACCTACAGGGTACTTCCCGTGAACGCAGAATCTTGAAATTTGGTATGAAGGTAGGTCTTAGAGCACAGATTAAGGAATAATTGCGAAAACCGTAAATATGTATGTATGTCTGTATATATCAGTGACCAATATAAAGTGACCCCACATTGCGTACATTTTGCTTTGGAGCAGGGCTCTGCTTACACTGGTTTATAGATATTTCTTATATTTATTTGTGATTCGAAATTGACAACATTTCATATTTCTGAGCCTATAATTTTAATGGTTCTCTAGCTGTATTCTGTTTGAAAAGATGAACATGCTGACAGTTTAATTTTTTCGCTAGGGTTTGTATTTAATTTATAATTAATTTATTAATTTTTGCTTATTCTAGAAGGGCGTAACTCCGATACTATCACAGAATAGACACTTATCCTTTTGTCTTTTCTGTATAGAAAAAAAAACTGACGTCAATTTCAAATTATCAATGTCAGGCCTTATTCTCCGATATTCGATTTTCGAGGTTCGCTTCGTGCTGTTCCGCTCATACTAATATAGTCATTAACTTGAGAGTGAGAGAGAAGATATGTAACGAACTTCAAAAATAGAATTTCAGAGTTGCCCCCCTTGTACTTTGAAGTTGTCATATACAAAATTATGGTCGCTTATTTTTTCTCGTGAAAAAGGCAAAGGTGTTTCACCTATCCTGTGGTAGTTTTGGTAAAATTAGGACATATTTTTAATTATTTTTTATTTTTTATAATAAGCGATATTAAAATTATATAAACATATTGCAGTGATCAGGAGGCAAAATGCTTTCGAACCATATATACATTTTCAGGTGTTATAAAAATGAAATGTTGTCAATTGTGACCCCTTTCGACTCCGTAAAATTTGGAACATTTAATAAGGAAACATTTTTTAAAGTTCCCGGTGTCCCTCATGGAGGCAGATATCTGCGCTACATTTTAATTTAAATTTAATTTTTTTGTATTTATTAGGATTAGGTACTAACATAGATATAGGTCAAAATTTGTAATTAACAAAATATGGACTATGTCTGAAATAAACTCATTTTTTTTTAAAGACACTCAAAGAAAGACATTCACAGGAGTGTTTAGTCAAACTCAACTCAACAAACTTCGAACAATTTAAAGCCAGCTTGTTTACAGTTTTAAAAGAAACACACATTATACACCTTATAATCATTTATTTGAATATTTAAACCTATATAAACCATATGTGAATGATGTAAGCACATTATGTAACCATTATCTACAACGCATTATATATAATACATCTTAATATTGTGGTGCGAGTTAAAGCACATGAATCACAGCAATCAAAGCACGTTATCATAAACTACTGTATATTTCAAGAGATATATATACACGAAGACTCTATTTAACTATACCTAAGTAAACCTAATCAACATCTAGGGATAGCAACCAAAGCTACAACAGAACATATATATGTATAATGTACACAGATATATACTTAATACCAACCGATAAGAAGCTTCTTACTCAACCGTTCTGGACACTGGTCGAAGGCAAAGTGAGCTCCGTGTGTTCTCCCTCCTCCATCATACCTCTGTTCCTGGCACAGAGGGCGCTGTTGGGTATTTCAGGTTAGCCAACTCCACGCAAACTAACCGGAAATACCAGGGCGACAACAGTTTGTTTATAGTAAAACCATTATGTTACAGTAAACATAGGCCATATAATAATTGGCTACACGGTCTGCTGGACTGCTCCTGTGATTCCTAAGCTTCAAGACCCTAACCTCACTCCATTACATGAGCCAATCACCGGTGAGAATGCCGCTTGGGTCGCCGCCATCTTGAATGTTGGAGTCATCACAGGTAAATCTTCTTCTTAGTATGCGTCTCCGCGAAGGTTGGTACCTCAAAATACTTCACCCTATCTTCTAGCTAGGCAAAAAAGAAGCCGTGGTAGCCTAGTGGTTTGACCTGTGGCCTCTCAAGCAGAGGGTCGCGGGTTCGAATTCCGGGCTCGCAACTCTGATTTTTCAGAATTCATATGTGCAAAATTACATTTGAAATTTATCATGAGCTTTTCGGTGAAGGAAAACATTCGTGAGGAAACCGGACCAATCCCAATAAGGCTTAGTTACCCTTTCTGGGTTGGAAGGTCAAATGGCAGTCGCTTCTGTAAAAACTAGTGCCTACGCCAAATCTTGGGAAGTTGTCAAAGTGGACCCCAGGCTCACTGAGCCGTGGCAAATGCCGGGAAAAACGCTAGGAAGATGATGATGATCTCTCGCTAGGCGATAAAGAACGGGCACTTGCAATGCCAGCCCACTCGCAGTCAAGACTTTGCAAAGACCCTAGCGACACCTAGTCATCCACTACATTAACTGCTACGACGCGCGATCAGCTTACGCCAGCTCACACGTGTTCTACATTGCGCCAACAAAGTTTGTTACCACTTGCGTAAAAACTTTGAACTCCCTTCCTTCATATCTGCCTCGAGAGAGCTCTATTGTGGCTTGCTTGGAAGATCTACGTCCTACTGTCTAGATCAACGGCCGATAACAGGCGTACGGCGTTATTGTATTGTCATCCGATTTACCCGAGTATGCAAAATTTCAGCTCAATCGGTTGAAGATAATTCTGCTTCAAAATTAAGTCTAAAGATTCCACCTGGACAAACATACATACATTGCAAGTGTTAAGAATACGAAAACGACAATTTAAGCTGACTGTAAACGAATATTTTTGGACTAATTTTAATAAAAACAGATACGAAAGATTTTGTTATGCGAAACGAAAAATAGGCTTAGATCAGTTGTTTGAAGCACTCACCTCGAAGGTCTGCAGATGATGGTGCAGATTTCGGCTGTATTAGCTGGCGTAGGCTCCCTAGATCTTCGGCTTGTTCGAACTTACCTCCAATAAAGGTTACCGTTAACCAGCAAAAATACCGAAATACAACAAGAACAGTACTCCCTCCAACGGATCAGCCTTCCTCAGCGTTCACACGCGATTTTACAATAAAATAAGTATTAAATTCGACCGATATATACTTAATTTGCGTGGCAATACGCCGAAAACCGACACGACAAGACTTTCATAAACGAACGAAGGTAGACAACTAACTTTATTCTTTTTTATTATTTTTTATTTAGAGCAGTAGGCTTATTGTCTAACTCGCTCGCAATCGCCATCGTGTTCATTTTGACAGTTCATGTATGAATGTGACAGCTAGCTGATTCCGATGCCAATTGTCAGCCCATACATGAACTGTCAAAATGAACACGATGGTGATTGCGAGCGAGTTAGACAATAAGCCTACAGATAATGTTGCCAGGCGAACGTATCCTAAACAGCAAGTTAAATAAAGAACTGAACAAATTACCTTTGTCTTTTTCAGTACCGTTGCAAGTTCGTGTCAGTTTTCCAAGAAAGTGGCAATAATAAAACGGAAACGCATGGATTCTATTCTAATTCTAACCCCCGACGCAAAAAGTGTTCTAAATTTGACCATATAGACCGTTTTCGATGCGTTTTTTTCATTCGAAAGCCAGTTTCCTTGCGGTGGTTCTTATATACCAAACGTAGGTAAAAATCAGTCCATCAGTTTCAAGAGCATGATTTCTATTCTAAAATGATGCAAGGCATTTTTGGCATAAAATTGTTTTTTTTTTTTATTTACGTGCACGTACTCGTTTTATGCGTGGGGGGGTTTTCTAAAGCTTTTATTAAATGTTATGTACTTATAATTAAATTTGTGTTTTCAGGATGCCAAACAGGTGCATACCTGTCCAACAAGATCGGAAGAAAGCCCACACTGATTTTGTTTGCCTTGGTGATGTTCGCGAGCCACGTCACTCTGCTGTTGGCTAAAGACTTAACGACTCTCCTGATAGGGAGGGTGGCCAGCGGCTACGGCGTCGGCGGGACTGCGTGTGGCAACTTGGTGTATATCGGGGAGATAGCGTAAGTACATAAGCATACGCAGTGGCGTAACTACGTCAGGGGCCCGCGGCAAATTCATCACAATAAAGAAGTGCATCATCTTCCCTTCGGCGCTCAAGGCCAAGCCAGTTCGTCGTGGCATTTTGCCAGCCCTGCCACACTATAGTTACGCCACTGACCATACGTAATCATCGCTATCATCATCATCTGCAGTCTTCATATGACCTCATGCTTTATATAGGCTTGGTATTCCTAGGCCTAGTATTGACCTGGTTAAAGTCGCGGGTTCACGATGGATGCAAGCCGCTTTCAACCGAGACAACCAGAGGTCTATGGGGGAGGCCTATGTCCAACAGTCGACGTCCTACGACTGATTATGATGATGATGATGATCTGAACGGACCTTCAAGGGTTACATATTAAAATTCATTGCCTTCGTTGCAGATCGCCAGAACTCAGAGGGATCATACTCACATGTACCGGATTGCTACACACACTCGGGAGTCTTCTAGTGTTCTCTGTGGGTCCGTTTGTCTCGTACTCTGTAGTAGAATACGTTATGATAGCAACGACAGCTATGCACGTTTTGGGACTACTATCAATACCAGAATCACCGGTTTATCAGGTTCTTAAAGGTACGTTTATAGCCTGCTGTAGAGCTGCAAAATCGATATTTTTAACGATAAAATCCCACAAAAGGCCTATCGATACCCCCGATAGTATTGAAAGTATCGATCTCTGATTAATTACGAAAACTATTGAAACTATCGATAGTATCAATAGTATCAATGGCATTGTACAGAAAATGACCAAAACTATCGATATTATCGACGGTATCAATACTATTGATACTACTGAAATAAAGGTACCTAATAGCCAAATGCGAGTCACACTTTAGCACGAAGGATTTTGTATTACCTACCTCAACGATTTAAACCCGATTCTTACATGGACACCCACTTCCATTAATTTTTATCCCATCCTTTTGTTCTGTGGGAAATTCGAAAAGTCCTTCTTCATTTTATCGAAACTGTATCCGGCAGTATGTCACAATTTGTGTCGTCGCTATTTGAGCTTTGACGTGGAAAATAGGGTGGTTTTACCAGATAACCAAATAGATACATAAGTAAATTTGCACCGGTTACATCAGGTCAACATTCGTAAAAACTTTATTAATTTTATAGGTGACAATGATGCAGCAAAAAACACTCTTCAATACTTGGGACGAAGTAAAGACATAGATACTGAACTAAAAACCATGATAGAAAACTCAAACGAAAGAAAAATAATGTACACGCAAATAGGTGAAAGCAAATGTTTTGAGCCAAGATGGACATGGTTAGACATATTTAGGAGAAGAAGAAACAGGAGAGCTTTTTTCATCACCTCTACGTTGTTGATAATACAAGAAGGTGCAGGAATAGTTTGTATAATATATTTTGCCAACACCATCTTCCAGAAAGCTGCATCATCTGTTAATCCCGACTTGGCAACCATAATATTAGGCATAGCTCAGGTTTTCGGAGTTTTGTTGGCACCAATATTGGTTGAGAAGTTTGGAAGAAGAACGCTGCTAATTTTTTCTACTGCCACTTGTGCCTTGTGGACTGTGAGTTCAGAATTATCACCGTCTATTATGTTTTTATTTAAAACTTTCAGTCTTGGTTTTGCATCCAAATATCGTAACTATCTACGGTATTATTGTTTTGTTTTGATTTTTAAGCCTTTGTTATTTTTGCAGGCCCTGCTAGGGACCCACTTCTACCTTGAGCTAATAGACCATCCGTCGCTCGAATATATTAGATGGGCACCGCTTGCTATATTGGTGTGTTTCTTATTCTGCTTCAATGCTGGTAATTATATAAATTACACTCTCTATCTACAGTTAAAGTTTAAATTTAAGACTGAATTTAATTTATACTACTAACTTAAGACTACCCTACCTACATTTTCTTCAACGTCTGTCTGTTTGATCATAACATTCTCATTTTGTAGCATTTAAGTAATCGCAATTTGTTATGTTTTTAATTCCAACCTCTTGACCGCCACACTACGAATGAAATATTTTTAAGTTATAACTACTTGTATGTTTTTTCTTTCCTTCTTTAGTAGTTCATTAGAGTAGCAAGGTTTTTTGTCGATTCCTTTCTTTCTACCAAGACTTGATTCTTTCTAAATTTGTTCTTTTCAGGCTTGGGAATAATCCCCAATGTTTTGGTTGGTGAAATGTTCAGTCCGAACGTTCGCAGCACCGGTTCTTCCATCGCTATGTGCCTCGGATATGTCGCCGGTTTCGCCTCCGGTCTCAGCTCTGGCTACATGATCATCCTCATTGGCAACCACATCATGTTCTTCACCTTCGCTGCCATCAACATCTTGGGCTGCCTCTTTACCCTCAAGATTGTTCCTGAGACTAAAGGGAAGAGTTTGACTGAGATTGATGCTATGCTGGCGAGATAGCAAAAAATGTTCAACATAAGTTTAAACAGGCTTGTTTTAAATAAAACCGTCTTACAATACATAAAAACCTTGTCTGTTATAATTATAATGTCCTTTAAATAGCCTAAGAACTGTCTATTTGAATTTTTGATAGTATTAATTACTAGCTGTTGCCAGCGACTTCGTCTGCAAAGAATTCGTTTATCGCTATCCCGCGGGAACTACGCAATTTTTCGGGATAAAAAGTAGCCTATGTGCTATTCCAGAATTTTCTCTATCTATGTGCCGAATTTCATCCAGATCCGTTAGGCCATTCTGGCGTGATTGAGTAACAAACAAACATCGATCCATCCATCCATCCATACTTTCGCATTTATAATATTAGTTAGATTAGATTATACAGACGTGTCCTTTTTGACCATACGTTGAAAAGTCATGTTTTTTTTTATGTGAATAGGAAGGAAAACGAGCAAGTGGGTCACCTGATGGTAAGCGATCACCACTGCCCATAGACACCCGCAACCCAGGAGGGATTGCAGATGCGTTGCCAAACTAGAGGACTTAGATGAAATGCCTCCTGTGCCCGTAATTTCCCCGGCTGTCTTACTCTCCACACCGGAATACAGCAGTGCAAGCACTTCTGCTTAACGGCAGGATTAGCGAGTAAGATGTACCAATGTAAACAAGAAGAAAATATTTCGCAATATTATGGAGCTAGTTATTCATTACAAATTATAAAAATTTAAGAAACGCATTAATCGAGGTAAATAAAAAAATAATTCAATTTTATTTCAAAATTGTCTGACATCATTTTGAAAAACAGCCGATTCTCTTCAAACCAATGAACCGATTTTTACCAAACATGGCTAAGAATCACCGCAAGGAAATTGGCTTTCGAATGAAGAAAACGACATCGTAATCGGTTGATCCGTCTGAGAGCTACGATGCCACAGACGCACACACAGACATCGTAGTCAAAATAATAACACCCCACTTTTTGCGTCAGGGATAAAAAAACGGCCTCCAATACGTCTGTCTGACAGTTTATTCGCGATAAACTCAAAACTTACTGGACAGATTTTCATGCGGTTTTTTCTAGTAGATAGAGTGTGATTCATGAGAAAGGTTTAGGTGTATAAATTGATAAGGTTTCTTTGTAAATTAGTTAAGATTTGACGATAAATTGTGGCAGCACCATAATAGTATATCTACCAGTTGCGTGTCATGAAAATTTTTGTTATGTACCACGGAGCAAAAAAACACTTAGCTATATCTTACAGCAGCGAAGGAAAGAGCGAGAGAGACGTATGATAGAAGAACCCCGCGGGAATCGAGTCGTTTAGACGGCACGCTACTGATCTATGTACGAGTACATTGCGTGCGACGCCGGAGCGGGACACTAGTACACTATAAAATAGCACCCTCATGACTTCACACATTACTAGTCTACCTTTAATTCAAATCACAGCCATATAATCGTAAAACGCAACTTATTCCTACTTCAACCGCGAACTTTACTCTAAGCTAAGTAAAGTTCAGTGCCTCCCTCTCCCACCAAATTAATAAGATAAAGACGCACATATCGACACGTGACGCACGTAGCCTATCGTGCTATCCGCGTGAGGGAATCGTTTTCCAGTTGAAGTACTTCTGATCAAATCTTCTCGTAAGTTTAACTTACCAAGTATTTAGGACACTTCTGGGAATAGCATCTAAGTTAAGAGTAGGTATATTCTGTATCCTTAAGGTATTTTCATTCTTGCCTGTCTTATTTGGTTAACAAAATTCTAACCTCAAAACGTGTCATTTTTGTTATTTTTTTACTAGGTATTACATCGTAAATAAAGGAACTGGAGATAAAATATCAACAAAATTATGTACAAAATATTGCCTCAGGTTTATTTGAAAACATAATACACCTTATTCTTTACAAAAATTTGCACATTGAGGTTAGAATTTTGTTTACCAAATAGGACAGGTACCTAAGAATGAAAATACCTTACAACATATTAACTAATTATACCTACCTATCAGGTTTTATTTAAAGAAGTAACCTGGAAGATTTTCGCCCATTCCCTCGATGGGCTTTTACCATCAGCGCGGAAAGAGAAGCAACTGGTACATTTTATGTTCATTCAACATGGTAGTGAAATTCCATTGGCGCAGTCAGGATCGTCTCCGCAGGGGGGAACAGAGCTCTTCAACAACGGTTGGTCGGGTTGATTTGAAATTTGGTACACATAGGTATGTAGTAAGGGTGACAATCCAAGTACAGCCAGCAAACGAAGCTTGTAGTCAATCTGAATTTTTTAACAAAAACTTACTACTACAAAACTGACGAACATAGCTTTTCAAAACTGAACCGATTTTTCGTTAGCCAGACTCTAGTTTTTACTAACAATACCATGGGCAAATCCCGTCAAAGGCAACCTCTGTCGGAACGTTGGAGCGGTGTGGCAGCCACTTTGCATTAATTCGGCTAATTTGTAAAGTTTGATGCGTCGTAAACTTAATACGTGCCGGCCCTTAGCTGATATTGGAATATGACGACACTATACCTCAGTCCTTGCAACATTAGACAAAGAAACGTGTAGGTAAATATATGATAATAATATGTTTAAGTATATTACTGCCCTCTTAGTGTAAAAGGAGACTTTTCGACATTTTGCCAATAATGACTTTTCATTGTATTTGTAATGTACGGATCGAGCTGAATCTATCTATCTAATCCATGTTCCGATAAGTGGCTTAGTTTTCGAGATAAATTAAGTAAAAAAGCCGTATAAACCTAAATTGTCCATGCTTTCCTAGTCTAAAAAACGACGATTTAACAAAGCCAATCATAAACTACGTATATGCAATTATACGGATTTTTATGCTCTGGTTTGAATTAGATTTTATCCACCACGTCAAGCTTAAAACTACGTATAAGACAAAAACAAAACAAAAATGACGCAAAACACTCTATATGTATACTTTAAGATTAGGATTTTTAGCAAAATATTAGATCTGACCCTAAAGTAAAACACCGTATAGATTTTTTTTTAAATAAAATGCTTTATACTTATTTTTTGCTTAGTATCAGTTTATTTTATTAGATCTCGATACTATTTTTTAAAAACGTATAATTGCTATACGTTCTTCCTATTTTGTGTGGAGCTCTACTTAAAACGAATCAAACTTGTGAAATGGGCGTAAGTACTGCGAACTAGTCAACAAAGACGAATATACTCAAACCACCACCATTCCCCCCATGCGCTGCCAAGCGTCTGCGCTAAGAAATATCGATAGACAGGGAGCGACAGAGCGCGCGCGCACTGCTTGGCAGCCGGTACGCGAGCGGAGGCGGCTTTCATGCGTGAAACATTAAGCGAATGACAAGATATGAGAAAATACTTTAAAATGGGATTTAAACTATGTGTTATCAATAATTTAGTGTTCAAATGTTTAGTGCCTTTTATTATTGACATGTTGATCACGATAAATACTTTAAAATTGCCCCGCAAAATATTTTCCCTTACCAGTAAATACGTTTTTCTAGCTTAGCTTATGACAGTATAATGGTTCATACGTACTTTTGTACAACGACATCGCTTGAGTTTTTTTTTTATATTTAAGCGGTTTGACGTTTCTATCTCAAAAAGGGCAAATTAATATTTGAGTTAATCATCCTGGGCTTAATACCTAGTAAGGCAAGTAGGTAATTTGTACTATGAGCGTAAATTTTCAATGTTTTTGATTAAACTACTGACGATGAAGCGAAATAAATTATTGATAGGGCGATTGTGCACTGTAAGGAATTTTACTGTCCGGAGTCCGATTTTTTACGGAGTTGGTACAAATTTTTATGGCAGTTTGTACCTCGGACGAAAAATCGGACTCCGGACAGTAAAATTCCCTGTAGTGCACAATCGCCCATATATGATGACATCACAATACATGATAGTTGGGGTGCATATGAAATAAATATCTGTAATAATTATTGAAATGTAACAATGTTATGTATGTGCTCTGTTGGTGTCCTGAATAAACGAATAAAAAAATAAAATAAAATAGTTACCGGGGGATTGCGTCTAACAGAAATGACAATTTAATTGGAAAAATCGGGCCGTTCATGCCAGCCCATTGCCTCAAGTTTTGGGAAGAGATTGCAGAAGAGTCTATTCATATTCATATTCATTTATTGATAACCCGGGCACCTGGTCTAGCCTGGATGATTGACTCTTATTGAGTTATATTATTGTATAAGCATAACGTGTTAAATGCTGTTGGTTCTCCTTAAATAAATAAATAAATAAATAATACAATACATAAAAATACTCTTTATTGAACACCACAAATCAGTACAAAACAATACAGAAACAAAGAACAAAGTATACAATAGGCGGTCTTATCGCTTAGTAGCAATCTCTTCCAGACAACCATTAAGTAAGACAAATAAGTTAATAAAATAATAAGTTATAATATTGTTTAAGGATGATTCAAAGACTGTATTTGGTAGCTATTTCAATTAGGGTCGATTTTTGAATCCTCAGATACTCCCTTAACTGACTGGTACCCATAGAGATATTCGTCATATAGGGCTTATCTAACGGTTGAAAAATCGGCCCTAAATGTGATAAATATTGTTCACTATTAAGTTAAAAAAGTTCTGTTTTGTAAATTATTGATCTCATTTGGCTTTATTATTTACCTATGATATTTTGATTTTAAAAATGTTGATTTTACAGTTTAACATTAAATTTGTATTACTTAATGCTTAATTATAATTACATACATACATACCTACATACATACAGTCACGCCTCTTTTCCATAGGAGTAAGCAGAGACTACTTTGTTCCACTCGCTACGATTTTGACATACCTCTTTCGCTTCATCCACATTCATCAATCTCTTCATAAATGCTCGGCTCCGGGTACTCCTAATCTGCCCTTTTTTCAAAACCTTTTTTTTTCCTTTTTTTTACAATTATGAATCGTTAAAAGTGGACGAAGGATCTCGTTTTGATTAATTAATAGGCAGGGAGATTTCTTTTGTTATTTTTTAAATAAAATTGTAAGTACGTAACTGGCTATTCTTTCAATTTTTTTCTATAAATACTAAACTATAAAACCGCATATACTGAGAGTTTCGTATTAAATGGTACTTTTACACTAGCACGCCAAGCGAAAATCTGATCAAAACACAAAATTAGTGTCAATTTTACTACAATACTAACCAAAAAGTCCGAATTACAGCAAAATGATACTTTAACTTGGGATCGTAGTGTGTAATACATATTTTTGCTAAGTTAAAAGGCAGTATGTGACCATATACGGTATATTTAGCTAGTTTCTACGCTTTACGTCAGCGGTGTAGACTAGGACTACATCGTATCGACAAAAAATTAAGTAAGAACGGCGCATAATGTGTGTTTTCCCCCGTTTTAGCTAGTACGGCCTAAACATTTTAAAACTTAATACTAAACTAAAAGTTTTCTTTTCAAATTTAAATTAAACCGATGTGTTTAGAAATATGTAAACTATGACGTAAATAAGTATATACACATACCTACCACACACAGAAAGAAAAACTGCAAAAAGTTTCTCCATTTAGTAGAAATTCGAAAAACAAGGTTTTTTGCGATTATCTCGAAACTAGCTTTTGTCGAAAAGTCGCCTTTTACACTATGAGGGCAGATTAATACTGGGGTATCAGTGATAGAGGGGTTAACCGCTCATTTGTAGGAAGTAAAACAAAGCTATACATACCTTTGTTGTTTTATAAGGAAGTGGAAGGCAAGTTTCTGCATGAAGGTACTTGTATGAGTCGTACAAACGCAACTGCTTTGCACATGTGACATGGACTAGCAAAGCCATTCCGTATTTATTTTATATTGATGAGGGTTTGATCTTGTATCTTGTATCAAGGCCTAGTATATGTTTGAGTTTGAGTTTGATGTGTTTCACTGGTTAAATAGTCGCTTGATGTCACCAGAGAATTACCTAATATAACGTCAATCTGTGCAACAGCCGCATAAAATGAAACAAAAGTCACTCTCTCTCTCTCTCTATTTCAAAATACCTTTTGAATTTCAGTAAACGTGGACGGGTACAGCATGAAAGCGCCAATGAATATTTTCGTGACAAATTCTCCAATGAATCTATTCATGTTCAAATGGGACTTGAACTGAGGAACTGTGGACAGTGCGAATTCAGTTGGAGTTGTCTGGGCAATAGCATGGCTTCGGACATCTCGACCTGGGTCCTGGCTGCATGCAGGAAGCCTGCCTCGGATGTGGGAAGCAACCTGAAGCGGTTCTTGGCATAGAAACTTCTCTCATCTTGCACATGAGTTCGTTGATCTGTCTGGTCAGCTGGCCGACTGTGTGACACATTTGCTCCACGGTGCTCAAAGATACACGGTGGTCACCTACGTTCGATCGGCATGGGCTGCTACACTTCGGAGGCGGTGTACAGGTAGGTGGCGTCGAGCATGGAGGAGGCGTAGAAGGAGCTGGCGTACTGCAAGAGCTCTGTGTCGCCGATACGCATGATACCGTTTGATCTACTTGCTTTTTTGCAGGCGGGCACACATGCTTCCTGCACACCTTGCCACACTTTTCGCCAGGCCATTCCGAAATGGGAGGATATTTCTTGCAATCAGCGCCACATTTGGTGCCAGGCCAAACGCAGGACGGTACTTGGCTGATAGTGTCTTGGCAACCCCGCAAGATGTTGATGGGGCATTCGTTGTTGTCGCATTTAGGAGGTCTGTTGGCTGGACAGTCTCGGTTGGCGCAATTGGACTGCATTTTCATGGTTCGGAACTCTCTGGGCATCCGTGTACTGCAGTCGGGGCACGGACAGATTACCTTTATGAGACCACCTTTGATGTCTCTGATTTTTCCTGGAGTGTAGTTGGTGCATTCGTAGTGTATCCATGCTTGGCACGCTCCGTGGCACTGCAACCCAGTCTTTGCGTTCACTGGGCCAAAGCAAATTTTGCATGGACATTTTACTTTACTACAAGGTTTGCTTTCCTTTGACATAGTGAAAACTGTTTCGGGGTTTACGGGGAACTAGTCTGCATTATGAGGTTGTTTCTGCTTCCTTCATTGCGATTTATTTATTTCCATTGTCACATGATTATGTTAGAGTTTTTTGAGCCATTTTTACATGTCAAACCAGTAACAGTGTCACCCGAAGAGGTGTCATCACTGTCATCACGTTTTTCTTGATGACGGAAGTTGTTTATACATGCATAGTTTAGTTCAAAGCCGATCGTATCTATGCCCTTCTTATAATGACCTTTATTAACCACAGAATAAGTAATATTAATTACTAACTTACTGCTTTTAATTACTTTCTTAGCCGATGATAGCGTTGCACAGCCAGCTCAGATTTTCTCCCGCGAAAACTGTTAATAACACAAATAACAAATCACAAATTTATTATTTTAACAAAATGGTGCAAAGCTGTCCCATTTTATGTCAAGCAACTGTTTTATTCAATTGTAGCGTATTATTATCATGCTGGTAAGATGGGCCTACGAGATGGCGTTGAAAAATTATTTTAATTTTCAATCGGAACAGTTGTGTTTTGCTTTAAAACACATAAAGATCAATACTAGGAAGGCAGAAAATTTATCTAAATACAATGATAGCGGTTTTAACTCTAATAGAACTGCCCCTGCGTCTTAACCACTCTTGGACACTATGAAAATTTAATTTTCAAGGTCTATGGCATTCCGTTGGCCGTAGCAGAGACAGTCAGTCACCGTACTTTTCTTTTTTAATATTAAGATAACAAATAAAAGAGCAACAAAACTTTGTTTACAGGTATATTTAATCGTACTCTGTTTAGTTGTTTTAGTTTGAATGGTAACGATTTAAGATAACAATGATTGCAACGGAAGGCTGCTAGCGACATTACATTAGGTGTCAGCATGTTAGCAGAGCTACCATAGAAAAAATTGGGATATTAGCTACCACCAGAAAAAGGAAGGAAAGTAATAGCTGTCACTGTTGAAATAATTAGATTTAAAAGCTAACTTAATTATTCTATGCCTACACGACGGCTTTCTGCCATTCTTGCGGCGCATTCTTCTTGGTAATGATGGTCTTTCCGAATGCGCTGGTTTTTTGAAAAAAATACATGTAAAAGAGCCCTTGGAAGTAGTCTTGAATTTTGAATTTTGATTATTTTAATATTTATGGTGCATGCAATGGTTACGGTGGGTGTTAGTCGATGGGGTGATGTCAATGATCGTGCTTCATTTTACATGCCCCTCATCCTGCACATAAGCTCTTTGACTTGGCATGTCAGTTCACCAACGGTAGTGCAGAGGTCTTCTACCGTATTCTTCAAGCAAGTGTCCGAAGAACCTGAAATTGTGTTGAATGGTTAATTTATCAACCAACTGCCACTAAAACGGGGATTTTTTGAGTGAACTTTTCGTTGTACCTATTCTGAGAGAGTGTACAAAGCCGGGTGTGGGTGTAAGGATGATAAAAATAACCTAAGCTAGTTCGATGAGCATGTCGTCAACTCAAACCCCAACATGGTTTTCCATCTGAGTTATCTACGGTAGGTATGTACAGTGCTTCTAGTTTATCAAAGTTTCTCGGTAAACTTGGTACTCCTTTATTTGTTATTTGAGACGTCAGTCTTATTGAAAAACTGTGTAAAAAATAGGTACTTAGAAGTTTTATAATACCTAGTTGAAATTCCGCTTTTGGCGAAAAGCAATGCATTAAAAGTTTTTTGATATAAAATATGCTGTATGCTGCATCAAGCAGGGCCAACCAAAATTCCCTGTTTACCTATAGGTAGGTATCATTCGAGTTATAAAGATCTTATCTAAATTATGGTTTCAAAAATTGTCTGAATTCAAGTAGTCAAGTAGATACCGCACTTTAGAAAGTCCTTACTTAGTTGACGAAACATAGATACTATAGGTAGCGACTTGCCTGTTGGGCATTTCTTCTGGCAGGCCTGGGTCTTCTTATTGGACACACAAATGGACGATGACGACGAAGAAAACGAGCATGGACTTTTCTTTTTGCTACATTTATTCGGACATTTTCCTTTCGGTGGGCGAGCACTCTGGCAGGGCGGCGGCAGGCAGGGCGGCGGCTGACAGGGTGGCGGCTTACAAGGCGGCGGTTGACAGGGCGGAGGTGAACAGGATGACGGCGGGCAAAGTGGGGGGAAAGGAGGCATGCAGGATGGCGGAGGTAAGCACGGGTCTGAAGAACATGATGAACTGCGCGAGTTACATTTTTTCTTTTTCTTTTTTTTCCCGCAGGGCGACGGCTTGCAAGGTGGTGGCTTACAGGATGGTGGCCTTTGACAAGGTGGCTTTTGACAGGGAGGTTTTTGACAGGGTGGAGTCTTTTGACAGGATGGAGGTTTCTGACAGGATGGAATCCTTGGACATGATGGTTTTGGACAGGATGGTGGTTTCTGACAGGATGGTGGCTTTTGACAGGGTGGTGGAGCGCACGGTGAAGGCTTTGGTGAACACGGTGGAGGCGACGAGCATGGCGGAGGCGCAGGCGGAGGGCAAGGCTTGGGGCACTGGGGGCATCGCGGTCCGGTGTTTGATTTACTTGGACAGGAGGGAAACGTGCACACTGGTACTGAATTAGCTGGACAGACTTCATTTGTGCAGGTAAAAGGCTCGTGAAGAACTTGCTCCTTTAATCCTTTGGTCTCACAGTCTGGACAAGGGCAATTTACTTTTATGAAACCTGCCTTTATGTCATGGATCTTGCCTGGTGTATAATTCAGGCAGCTGAAGTGTGCCCATTTTCTGCACGCGCCTTGACACTGCAGTCCAGTTTTAAGCGAAACTTCCTTAAAGCAAAATTTGCATGGACTTTTTGGTTTGTTGCATTTTTTACTCATTGTGCCATCGTTATGTTTCAACCCCACATTATTATTTTTAAATACGGATTATTTATATTTAGTTTTGAATAGCACATTTATCTATTGTCACTGTCATGGTTGGAAAAAATACAATAAATTGACATAAAAAAGGCATTTACACCATAACACATAAATTTTCTTGGTTGCGTCTTGCACGGCACGCTTGCTTGCGGAAATACACCGCTGTGCTGTCAATGTCATTTCAAACTACGTTCAAGTAAACGCAAATATTCAAACTTTCCTCACAAATGTAAGTCTTAGTAATAACAATTTAGCTTTTATTACGTTCGCAGTAGAGTTACAATCAGATATTTATGTATACAAAAACTTCACTAAAAATGTGTCTATCTATCAAATAACCTCACAAATTTTACAAATTTGTTATTGCTTACGTGGGTTTTGGGTAATATTTTTATATTATTTTCATAGTAATATAACCGCAACTAAATATGGACGAAGAAGATGATTACTGGAACACAAGCGAGACCAAGGCAAGAGCGTTTAGCTTCGACGATGACGTCGTAAGTACAAATTTAACAATATTAATTAAGATTACAGTCTTGTATGGGTTACGATACTTCTATTCTAATGATGGCCGTCAACGTTTGCATGCTGCTAAGTTATTAAGCTTTTATTAGCTAGGGAAATTTCGTTGCAAATGCGATAAGTCACTAGTAAGTACTTACCTACTCTTTTTTTAATTCAGTTGTCTCCGCAAGAGATCCTCGCCATCGGTAAAAACCAGTCTCCAGGCCAGTCCGAAGACGGCTTGTTTACCAGTACAAGCATTAGCAATGTCAAAACTATCACACTGCCTCTGTCTAGCTTGGTGTCGCCCAAAGTTTTGGATTTAAGTAAGTTATTTTTTTATTACTAGCCAGTAATAGTGTCCAGCTGGGCAAAGGCCTCTCCCCTAGACTTCCAACTTTATGTCTGGCCAGTTGCTCTAGAATGTGTCATCCCACCATCTAAGTCTGGGCTTGTTACAGCAATCTTAAGGCATAAACTGAATGGTAACATATAATATATGCCCACCACTGTGTATGCAATTCCATGCATTTCAGGATGGTGGTTGCTTTATCCATGTCTATATCAAAGTTAATTTGACTTTTTTTATTTATTTAAGTACTACTGCAAAAAGCAAAGGCCTCCCCATCTTTCAGCTTCGATAATTATGAGTACAAATTGCTACAAGTGATTGGTGGATATGAATATTGTATTTAAAGTGAAGGAGCCAGACATATCTCTAGTTCTATTGCAAAGTGAAACTATAAAATAATCCAATACATACATACATATGCAAAACATGTCTGTATCCCTTACGGGGTAGAGAGCATGGTAACAAGACCTGAAGGTCACGTTAAGTAATAATCTGTAGTATCTACACATTCAATATGTACCATTGCAGTTCTTCTCGCTCAGTCAGGGAAGGATCCTAAAGCAGTCCAGCCTGACCCTGAACAGACGGTGGCAGTAACCATCAAACGGCTGGTCCTCGGTAGACCGTGCTCGTTGAACGGTCACCGCAGTCTCAAGAGTAAGACGGAACTCTTGGATGCTGCTCTTGCTGTTGGAGATGGCAATGCTATACTAACGGTAAGCATGATACCTGCACGGAAGCTATATTGGCAAATGCAAAATTTGTGCATGATATTCTCTAGTAGGGTCCCTAATTTTACACTGAATGCATTGTTTGACAAACACTTCATTTGACGACCTAACGTAATGTGAGTCATACCTAAGTGCAATGCCTTGTGCAATACGAAATTGATCGAAGGTGCAGCCAATAAGTGTCGAGCTGCGTGGAACGTGGTTAAAGGTAACTTTAACCAACAATCCAGGAAAGAAATCTCATGTATTAAAGATAGACACACAAACCTATTGCACACTCCCCAAGCAATTGTTGAAGAGTTTAACGATTATTTTATTAATCTAAATAACGTACCCTTAAAAAACAATCCGTTTCCTGATAAGAAATCTACAAGTGCACTTACGCAAAGCATTTTTCTTTCACCAACTGACCCTTATGAAATACATAGAATAATTCGCTCACTTAAAAACACGCAGTCCACCGGGTACGATGAAATCCCGACCAAAATACTAAAAGAAATATCATCCATCTTGTCCATCCACTTATCGCATCTTATCAATTTATCTTTTGAGCAGGGTGTCTTCCCCACGACACTGAAAACATCAGTTGTCAAACCGATATTTAAAAAGGGTGATAAACTAGAACTAGGCAATCATAGACCTATAACATTAATTCCTGTCATAGCCAAGGTATACGAAAGAGCAATGTACAACAGAATGGAGTGCTTCTTTGAAAAACATAATATTCTGAAACCTGAGCAAAATGGTTTCAGGAAAAAAAAGTCGACCACATTAGCGTGCTTTAAACTAAACGACAAAATCACGGAATGCATTGATAACCGCGTACCGGTGGGGGTGCTATTTCTTGATATGTCCAAAGCCTTTGACACTGTATGTCACAGGAACCTATTGGACAAACTGGAAAAACAGGGAATACGAGGACCTGCTTATAATTGGGTCAAGAGTTACATATTTCAACGCGAACAATATACACAAATAGATAAAATTGAAAATAATTACCTAATATCATTTAAATCTAGCTCTAAAATAAATTCATATGGCGTGCCCCAAGGCAGTATCCTGGGGCCGCTGTTATTTCTAATTTATATAAATGATCTGACAGAATCAACTAGGCATGACTGTATCCTATTTGCAGACGATACAACAATAGTAGTCAAAGGTACAGATCCCGATAACTTCCAGTTGGATATAAATACAGCACTCGAAGATGTAGTCAGCTGGCTAAATAATAATAATTTAAAGATAAACTTAGATAAAACTAAATTCATGCAGTTCTCATCTTACAAGGGTAAAAAACAAAAACTAGACATTATGCAAAACGATATCAATGTCGAGGAAGTAAAAAGTACAGTATTTTTAGGCATAACTTTAGACTGCCATTGTAACTGGAAGGAGCATGTTGACAGGGTGTGCAGCAAGATAAACAAATTCGTTTTTGCTCTGTGGCGAATTAAACAAACTGTGTCTGAGAGTACAGCTCTAATGGCTTATCACGGCTATATTCAGTCAGTTTTGAGATACGGCATTCTTATGTGGGGAAACTCTGTCGATGCGCATCGAACTTTTGTAGCACAAAAAAAATGTATCAGAACTATATCCGGGGTTGGACGCCGAGTGACATGTCGACCTCTATTTATAAAACTTAATCTACTCACGGTACCCAGCCTTTACATATACGAGGCAGCTGTGTTTGTAAAACTAAATCCTGAGCTGTTTAAATCGGCAGACAAGATATCAAACAGATCTCACAGACGGTATCAACTGGTGTTACCCAAACACAAGCTAGTTCTTAGGAAAAAGAGTGCATATAATATGTGTATCAAGATTTATAATAAAATTCCAGCAACGTATAAAACACTAACTAATTCCGAATTCAAAACAAAGTTGAACCGCCTCTTGTGTAATGTCTGCTTTTACAGTGTTGAAGAATTTTTTAACTATAAGTTTTGATCAGACATTTATCTTAACTAACATATTAATACTAGGGAAAATGTAATTGTAATTATAATGATAATAGTAGTAACATGACAATATACATAAATTTCTAATTGTAATTCTAATATTCTTGACATATTGTATAATAATAATTACCATTATAATTTAAGTTTTGACGGTCATTTTATCTAATACTAAATTAACCATATATTTGCACGACTTTATAAGTTAAAATGTTTGAAACTATAATATTTATAACATCATTTTTGTACAACATTTACTGCGAATAAATAATTCATTCATTCATTCATTCATTCATTCATTCATTCATTCATTCATTCATTCATAAGGTTTTCGATTTTTAAAATAGTTCACGGTCTTACAGGGTTGTCAAATGAATTATTAGTCAAACTATACATTTGTCAAATATTTGTTGGTCAAATTATTGGATAGCTCTCTAGAGTTGTACTCTCTTGTAGATCGACTTGAAGTTAGTACTAGTATGTAGATTGGATGACAATGGAAGTACGGTCAACCAAAAGTATGTCCGGTGGATAATTTTTTTATTTATTTATCTTTTATTCCAGGTAGTATTATTTCTTATACAAACACTGAACAAGAAATTGGTGTACGAGTTGCTGTCATCAAGACCGTTGGCTTTGAACCACTACATCAGCTTCCTGCAGAATGAAGGGAAGATCTCTGAGCTTACTGATTTGCTAACGTAAGTACAATTGCCACTAGTATGAATCTTCCCACATTAAATTTTCGCTTCGAGCCCTGATCTTTCAGACAAAGTCCATTGTCTCTATTATCGCAAATCGCAAGCTACCGTACGCACGTGCCACTACAACATTCATATTGAAAAACAAACAGTCATCATCATCATCATCATCATCAGCCTGAAGACGTCCACTGCTGAACAAAGGCCTCCCCCTTGGCACACGATAATGAACGACAACTCGCCACCTGCATCCACCGGTTTCCCGCAACTTTTACGATGTCGTCAGTCCACCTAAAACAAACAGTATCGTCATAGTATTAAGGTTCAAATTAAAAATAATCTAGAATATCAGTGACATTAAATTTTAACCTTAATACTATGACGATACCGTTTGTTTTTCAATATTAATGTTGTAGTGGCACGTGCGTACGGTAGCTTGCGATTTAGCGATAATAGAGACAATGGCCTTTGTTTGAAAGATTAGGGCTTGAAGCGAAAAATTGACCTGGGAAGATTCATACTATACCTACTTTAAGGTGCGACCACACCGCCGCTTAAAAAACGGTGACGTTACGGAATCGCAACAAAATGTATGAAGAAACGGTGAGAAAACGTGACGCATACGACACGTCACTGCGTTTACGCGGCGGTTTGGTCGCACCCTTATGGATGAGAAGTAAAAACTGTTGCTCTGATGCTCTTAGAGCCAGGGTTCGAACCTGAATGGATCAACTTCTTCTTATCCTGGGCAATAGAGGAAAGGAAATAACCAATTGGAAATATTTCAAAATGTTTAATTTCCATAAAAATTAAGAGCGTACTCCTACCTAAAAGGCCGGCAACGCACTTGTGACTCTTCTGGTGTCGCAGGTGTCCATGGGCGACGGTAATCGTTTACCATCAGGCGATTCGTCTGCTCGTTTGCCCCCTATATCATAAAAAAACAAAAAAAAACAAAAACCATTTCGAGAGAAACGCTTATAGAACACAAAAAAATATTTTTGTATCAAGTGTACGAAACACAGCAATGACGTCATTTCGCTGATACTTGACATTTTTATTTTTAACATACGCCCTTTCTGCTCGAGCAACGATTTAAATGGTTTTTCTTTTTCCACGATAATACAAGATTTTAACAAATGTAAAGAAATATGGGTGTCTTAAAATTGTGCGCTCTTTCGAACCAGACAATAAAGTAGCACTAAAAAAATGGAAATATGGTAATAATATGACAAGAGATCTGTTAGTGGCAACACATCAGTCTTTTTCAATTTACACCAGACTATCACAATTTTTCCCCAATCGTTTTTCCTTTATCTTCTACCGCAATCATCTTTTCAGAATGCTCGGACGAAGCCCGGATGCCGCTGTAAGTGAACCTCGATATTAAAGAATATTTTTAATTTAGTTTTTTTTTTATTTTGTATTACAAGTTAGTACCCGGATGACCCTATTCTCAGTATTTTTTTGAAGTGAAAACTTTTTAGCGGCATTGGACACTTTTTGGGATGGGTAAAAAATGTTAAACTCGCGTCAGGCGTAAAACGGAGGGAGAGTTTAAGTACCAGGATATCAGGATATTCTAAGAGCTTATTTTGAAATACTAATGAAGCTAGAGTCGCGTTCGATTTTTCAAGTGCACATTTAATTTCGTCGCTTTAACGCATGTGCGTTTGGCCTAGTGGTATAAGGTGTGGAATAACAGTGCGTTCTCTCAAGTGATCGCAGTTCGAATCTCGTGTAGAAAAAGTTTTTTTTTTCTTTTTGCGCGAGTGTACTTGTGTGTACTTTTTACTTCTGCCGGCACTCCCGGAGTGATACCCGATGTTTTTTGGCACGTTTTCGGTCATCCGGGTACTCTACATTATATGTACAATCATTCTTAATAAAATAACCTTAGGTATGCTGAAATATTGTAAAAAATTGACACTTGTTACATAACTCCGTCCTCAACGGCTACTATTTTCAGATGTATCAATTCCAACAGCAAATGAGAGTGCAAGGCGGCTCCGTGGATGGCTTACTGCGTAAAGTAACCAACCTGGTCGCGAACCATTTCAACCAGCCAGGGATAGATGCCCACCAGGCGAAGATGCTGGCTGACTATATCAAATTACTTGGTGAGACATTATTTAAATAAAAAAAATGAGGATACATGCTGCAAAATAAATTTGTTCGTTTTTTTTTAAACATTTGGGTTAAATCTTGCAAGTCAAAAATAAATCGAAACAATAATGAAAAATAGAGCACAGAAAAATACGAAAGGTAAAGCTATGGCCGGGAATCGAACTCGGATCCTCGTCATTCCGTGATGCGTGCTATTACCACTACACCACCCATAGTAGGTACAATGACAGTACTATAATTTGGTGGCGAAATTCTGGCGATCTGACCCAGGGGGGTTATCATGACGTCTTAATGCGATTCAGTTTAGTTTCGCTCGCTGTCAGATTCATACTAAAAGTGACAGATAAAACCTGAACTGAGTCGGAATTAAGACGTCATGGTACGGGCCCAGGACCGTCTCAGCTCGAAGGTGGGAACTCTTCAACTGTTGGTCCGATTGAATTGAAAATTGGTATTATATACTACAGTATATACATACACACGAAATTCTGATTCGTGGTGCAGAGCTGTTCTGGATTGGAGGCCATGGGAATGTAAAAGACCAGTCGGTAAACCACAGATGAGATGGGAAGACGACATTAAAAGAGTAGCGGGCAGCAACTGGACTCTCACTGCACAAAATAGATCGGAATGGAAGCGGTTGAAGGAGGCCTACACCAAGAACTTGGTAGAGAAAGGCTAAGAAGAAGAAGAGAAGAGATACATACACACGTAGATGGAGCCTAAGGCAAGAAGACCTAAAGGGCCACGTTTAGCAAGATTGTGGGCGTATACAATACAATACAAATACCTACTCTTTATTGAACACCACAAATCAGTACAAAACAATACAGAAACAAAACAAAGTAGACAGTAGGCGGTCTTATCGCTTAATAGCGCTACCAGACTACCAATAAGACAGAGAAATAAGTTGGAGACAGTTGGGGTTGTTGGGCGTATAGGTGGAAAAGGGAATCAAATTAGTGATGGGTTGCTAGCCGCATCGGCTATAACATGATTCCTAAGATTTTCGCATTCCCTCGATGGGCTTTTCCCATCTGCGCGGGAAGAGAAGCAACTGGTACATTCTGCGTTTTTCTTTGCTCCCAGACTAGCGTGGGAGTATTTAAGGTCTTTTCAGTCCTAACTGTCCTATTTGGTTAACAATATTCTAACCTCAATTTGTAAATTTTCGTAAAGAATAAGGTGTATTATGTTATCAAAATAAACATGAGGCAATATTTTGTGCATAATTTTGCTAATATTTTATCTCCAGTTCCTTTAATTACGGTAAAATATGTAAAAATAATTAAAATGAGACGTGAGGTTAGAATTTTGTTTACCAAATAGGACGGTTAAGAGGCTGAAAACACCTAATTTTGTTTAAATTGATGTTAATTAAGCACTTTTTTAAGAAAAACTACACACAAAAAAATATAATGTTAATTTTCATCATATTTCAAACACGCTAGACGGACTCGATACATAATTGAACAAAATCGGCTCGATAGAAAATAATTGCAAAGATTGGTCTTAAAATCATCATTAAACGGTTCTATGTCTTTATTTTTTCGACGTATGGGTCTGCAATTAAAAACATGAA
The DNA here is from genome assembly GCA_963854515.1 of Pandemis heparana. Lineage (NCBI taxonomy): Eukaryota > Metazoa > Arthropoda > Insecta > Lepidoptera > Tortricidae > Pandemis > Pandemis heparana. The sequence goes on from OY978028.1 coordinate 9,165,385, forward strand.
GTCAACATATTCATACCTACACGGCTAACGAGTCATATTTCACAAATAATCCATACTTTTTTTTTTTTTCTTCTTATTTGTGTCTTATTTGCAAGATTTTAGACGCGCGCCAAGCTGCCGGAATAGTTTCTTCTCTTTCACTCACAGGCACGCGAACCGTATGTGTGAAGAGTGGCGCTGCTCAAGGTCTTTGCTGTTGACAGCGCCTTAAGAATGAAAATATCTTACCCGTAGTGTTTTTCAGAATGGCAGAAGTTCGCTGCGAAGCCTATTTTAGACAACAAATCGCCGCTATACTGTCTGGCATATTGCTGCACCCACCACTGGCACGAGGGAGCTGGCAATATGATGTCGCCTCTCACGGTATGCCAGAGGCAGCAGGTTAGTGACAGTTTATGGCGAGCGCTCTCTGAAGAAAGACCAACATATGTCGAGCATTGTTCGTCTTTTGTACGTGAGTTATCCGTTTTGTAATTTCCTTAAGGTATGTTTTCGTTTGTTTGCAGATAAGTCCGCTCCAATACGATTGGGTTGTGTTAAATGTTCACGCCAAATCTGGCAAATGGGACGTCGTGGAGTCACTCTTCACCAAAAAGGTACAAAATACAGATAAAAATATTGTTTCCGGCAAACATCTTGATAAAGAACGACGTGAAAGCATAGAATAGATAATAACAGGGTAGAACGGAATCTCTTTTGACCGCGTCCAAAACGCCGCCATTTATATACCTACTTCCCCCTTCACGTCGTTACACCCCTCTCTCGTCCAGGCGTATTGCTAGGGTTGCTTACTGTTATAGTACATTACTGCAGAGGCCGTGAAGTAAGGGATTGCAGGACGAGATTGGGGTACACGGCCGAGTCGTAGACGAGGCCGGATAAAGCGAGTCCTGCAATCCCTGTTTCCGGCCGAGGATTGTATAGTGCTTTTCTCAAGCAATGCGAGGAAATCAAGTAAAAATTGTTTTCATCTCTCATACTCTGAAAGTAGGGCATTGATTATCTGGATATAGGGTTGAAAGTGACTCATCGCGACCCTAGGGTTGAAAGTAATTTTTTTTCCAGCTAATCCAAATGAGGTACATTGCAATGGAAATACGTATACAGCCATGTAATCTATGTTTAAAATAATAATCGGTACTAATAGTTCCATTTTAATTGTAAAAGGCAAAATAATCTTAAAATAACATTCCCGCTATATATAAGCTTATGCAAGCGTATACAACGAGAATTAGTAGAAATTATTACGTTCGGTAATTTTTTTAGCTTGAAATATTTAAGTCGACAATTAATTGATAGCAACCTCCGTGTCTGCAAGTTTAAAAAAAAACTAGCCGGCCGCCATTGGTGCGCAGAAGAAATGCGCAATGCGCGCAAATCGAGCAATAGAAAAAAGAGCGGGAAGAGAATGACAAACGTAACAAATATTAAATGCGACCATGCGACGTTAGTGAAATTTTAATTTCCTCATATTCGAAATGAAAAGTAGAGTGTTCAACTCGGATGAAATTACCCATTTCACCCTCGAAGAAATATCTCAGGTGAAATGGGTATATTTCAACCCTAGTTTATCAATCTACTATTAATTAGCCGCATTTTTAATTTTTGAAACATGCCATTTGAACAAACTATTGCTCGCGCCATGTTTAACCGCACACCCGCCACCGCGCCGCCGCACCCGCCGACCGCGCCACATTACTTCTTGGCCTAGGCCGTAAATGTGAAACTTCTTGGCTTCATTTCGCGACATTAACGCGTACATTTCCGAGCATGCTTGAGAAAAATATTATACTTACGTCTAAAGATAATATCGCTAAAATATAATTTTTTATTTACTTTGAAATCATTATTTTATTCTAGTTTTACAAAATATGAAATTTATAAATCATTAGGTACGTAGCTACATATATAGATAGGTACTTCTAAGTAAGAAGTTATTACAAGTGCCATACCAAATGAAGCCATTTAAGATGATTTAAGTAAGTATTACTTAAAGACAAAAAAAAATACATACAGGCTCACGTAAATCTAGTAGTAGTTTAAGTGCCACACGCGCGTGCGGCGGCGCCGGCCGTGGCAGCCTGACTGAGTCGCTCGCTTAGCGAGTACTGTAATATCGTGACCTTGAGTCCGGCCGGAGCGGGAGATTCCGTTCTACTATGTTCTTACTTATTCTATGGTGAAAGGGCGTTCGCGCATGTACTTTTATACCAAAGACACGCTAAATTCACTTCTGCGCGCATTCACGGTCATGCTCAAGATGTTTGCCGACAACTATAACCTAAACCAAAATTTCTTTTTAAATACAAGCTTTTTTTTAAGTGAAAGCTTTAGCGGCGCTGAGCACTTTTTGGGATGGGTAAAAAATAATAATTTCGCGACAGACGTAAGACGGAGGGAGAGTTTAAGTACCAGGATATCAGATCCTCTAGCGCTTATTTTGAAATACAAATGAATCGCGTTCGATTTTTGAAGTGTTTTATTGTTGAGTCGTGGAGCAAAAGTACTAGGGCATCAGCACATTGTTATAGGTCTGTCAATGTAGATAATACGTACGTTTTTTTTGTAAGCGGTCAGTACGGTACACGTCTTGGTGGTTACAACATTAAAAACTAATCTAAGCTGCTGTTTTCACTCCTGCCGGCACTCTCGGAGTGCTACCCGTCGCTTTTTTTGCTGACTGTTCTTTTTGTTGCCTGTACTGTTGCATTGTCATCTATTTTGCATGTGTGCCAAATTTCAAATCAATCGAACCAACCGTTGAAGAGTTCCCTTCTGCGGAGACGATCCTGGCTGGGTCACCAGAACTCCACTACCAGATTATTGTATTGTCATCCGACTTACACAAGTATGCAAAATTTCAGCTCAATCGGTTGAAGATATCTGCTTCAAAATTGAGTCGCAAGATTCCACCCGGAAATCATACTTACATACAAGTTAAATAATAGCTTGTAATAAAGTGATCCTGTAAGGGTTCCGTCTTTGCCAAGTGACGTGCGGAACCCTAAAATTAATTAAACTACTTGTTTTCACAGGACTGGCTAGGTCGCACTACGGTGTCCTCCCACATTCCAGTCGAGTCGCTACTGTCTCGCTTGAGCGAGTTGCAGGCGAGTCGACAGTTGCTCGCCACCTGCGTTAATAAAGTCGCCGCGTCGCACGATCGACTCCGACTTGCACTGGCGTACAAGGTAAGTAACTTGACAGCGAGAGTAAGTTGATAGTCGAAGTACAATGTTATTCCAAGATTTTATAACTTACTAGCTATCCCGCGGGAACTATGCAATTTTCCGGGATAAAAACTATCCCATGTCCTTGCCCGGGATTCAAACTATCTGTATACCAAATTTCAATTAAATCGGTCCAGCGGTTTAAGCGTGAAAAGGTAACAAACAGACAGAGTTACATTCTCATTTATAGTATTACTAGCTGTTGCCAGCGACTTCGTCTGCAAAGAATTAGTTTATCGCTATCCCGCGTGAACTACGCAATTTTCCGGGATAAAAAGGTAGCCTATGTGCTATTCCAGACTTTTCTCTATCTATGTGCCAAATTTAATCCAGATCCGTTGGGCCGTTCTGGCGTGATTGAGTAACAAATAAAACATCCATCCATCCATCCATCCATCCATACTTTCGCATGTATAATATTAGTTAGACTAGCGACCCGCCCCGGCTTCGCACGGTATATTATGCATGTATTATACATACTCGTATAAACCTTCCTCTTGATTCAGTCTATTAAAAAAAACCGCATCAAAATCCGATGCGTAGTTTTAAAGATTTAGGCATACAAAGGGACATAGGGACATAGGGACAGAGAAAGCGACTTTGTTTTATACTATGTAGTGACAATACAATACAATACAATGCAATAACTCCTTATTGAACACCACATATAACAATCAAAACAGAAAAAAGGTATACGTACAGAAGGAATATATAAGTCGAGGTGTAGAAGTAGTATTAGTAAGGATAATAATTGTCAGAATTTTAAACTAGGTACTAATTAGACAAGGATTACAAAAGAGAGATCCGTAATGTTATGTGACATCAAAAAACACTACAGGGCCCTATTTTATAAAGCTAAAAATTACAATTTACATTTAACTTGTAGCTTTATAAAATAGGGCCCAGCCTGTTAGCCCTCAGAATGCCATTCAGGGTATCCTTCGTCTTGTTGTCTCGCTCATTCTTATGGGGTTGAAACTTGAATCGGCTGAGTGAGGAAGACAGCAAAACAAACCCGATTGGCATTCCAAGAGCTACGGACTTTACGTCCATGTAAACTCCGTATTAAATTCTATTTTTATAGAAAGAGATAAGAGATACTAGTACAGTTATTCAAACAATTAAAAAAAACATGGGTAAATATTCCATATTGACGAGAATAAGTTTGCCCACTATTAAGACACAGACAGACGGGCGAGTAAGTTTGCGTAGGTACTTACGGCTCGACGACTTTACTCGCCTGTACTTTACTCTAAAAGTACGCGTACTTAGACTGACATACGGGCGAGTAAGTCGTCGAGCCGTAAGTACGCGAACTTACTCGCCCGTCTGTCACCCACTTTAGAACTGGAGCCTTACCATGACGTTTTAATGCGATTCAGTTTAGGTTCGCTCGCTGTCAGATTCATACTAAAAGTGACAGCTAAAACTTGAACTGAGTCGGAATTAGGACGTCAGGGTAAGCCCCCTGATTACTGATTATGATTACGCTATGCCTCTTTGCAGATACATTCCGTGGTCATAGAAACGTATGCGAAACAGAAAGACAGGCAGGCGCTCACGAATTACAAGATGGCGCTCAATGCACAGTCCGAGGAGTATATTCTAGTCGAGAATACGCTACGAGATAACGTAAGTAAAACTGGGATAGGTTTCGATTTCGATAGAATTAATTTAATAATAACATAAAGATTGCTTATAAAATTGGCGTCTGACCCCCTTATTCATAAACGCTTTATAGGCTTCTGCTAACTTAGCAATCGTTTGTCCTTATCTGCCACATTGACATTTACCTTTGACAGATAAGGACAAACGATTGCTTAATTAGCAGAAGAGCGTATATGAATAAGGGGGTTGGTTTTGTTATTGGCTGTCACGGCTGGGTGACTAAGGCGGCCACGATTACCTTTTTATAATTCACCTTTCAAATAAGTCTCGAGTCTTAGGAATTTTTGCTCCATTTTTTACTAATAAATAATAATACATCTTTTTGTTTTCAGTCAATAAAATGGAAGAACTAAGAAACGCTCCAGAATAGCCTCAAGTTTAGTTATAGACTCTACTGTAGTACTCAGTGTACTCTAAGTTAGAGTACCGAGTCTACTCCAAATTATTTAGTGGTGCAGCGAGTACAAATAGGAATGTTCGCATGTTTATGTTAATTGAGGAATATTCGTAGTCATGAAAGTGAAACTTTGTGTTGGCTACGCACTTATGCGTTAAGTATTTCTCAATTTATCTACATACCATATTAATAATATATTAAATTAAGAAAGTGTCCAACACTGGTGCCAGATGCCATCACCCTAAGCTACCCGTATATTTTGCATCACTAATTTGTATAAAACTGAATTCTAATAACGGCTCTCTGTCATAAAGCAGGATATATTTTGTAAGCTATTGTTTAAGTTATATAAGATTTTTTGTAATATATTTTTCATATACTCTGTAATAAAATAAATGTTGTATCAATACTATTTGTTTTTTTTAGTTATTAAGCTGGGTACTAACTGTAACTATTGCACGTTACTGTACCTACAAACCCAGGTTTACTTACCTGCTTTAGGCTTAAAACTACAAAATTTCATAATACCTTATTCACTAATACCTACCCCTAATTTTCAAATTACCGTGGGCTCATAATACCTAAAAATACCTAAAATATCAAATTTTTACGAGAGACATTTGACTTTTCAGGTATTTTTAGGTATTATGAGCCCATGGTAATTTGAAAATTAGGGCTATTAGTAAAAAAGGTATTATGAAATTTAGTAGAGATGGGCCGACTATTCGGCACTATTTGTAATCGGCGACTAGTCTGAGACTATTCGGCAAAAACTGACGACTAGTCGGTTGTTATTTATTCTTAAAAACGGCGCATAAATAAAACCACAGTGACTAAATTAAGAGGGTGCATCTCTACTGAGCTGGCAACGTCGCATTTTTGGTGATTTTTTGCGATTATTTCACAGAAATTGAATGAAAGTTTCAAATGTGCGTCTGTAATGCACTTCGTTTTTAGTGTGGTATTAATGTGTCCAATGATTAATCGTGATGGACTTTTATTTTCGTATTAAAGGGATAAAATACTATATCTCGTTTACGATCGACACATTAATTCACTAAAAACTAAGTGCACTACAGACGCATATTTGAAACTTTCATGAAATTTCTGTGAAATATTTAAGCCTAAAGCACCTACCTGCATTGATCGTTTAAGGGAAGACGGGCCCAGCGTACGGGCCCTCCCCTTGGCGCGGTCCTGGCGGAAGCCGGGGCCACCGGGGGGGCGTTTGTGGTGAAACCCTAGTGGCATCCAACTACCCCGCGCCCCTGTGCCGCATGGGCGAGGACTCATTTAAGCGGTCGGTCCATAGGGTCTTTAGTTGGTACTGTAACTCCAGGTTACATCTCTCAGATGAGTACCTAGCTTAACAGTGTCGTATTTATTTACAGATACAATAACCCGTTGTTAATGACTCATTGTCATACAAATGACACGGTTCCATTTAAAATAAATGCACCTTTATGGCAAATCAATAGAGTAGGATTTCGCTTGTTATAGAATATCTATTAGCCTGCAGTGTCTAATGGTTACAAGGACAGATGCACTCAACTGGTAAGAACAAGGTTTCATAAAACTGAACTGAATTAGGTTGTTTGTGTCGTTTCGCGGTAAAATATATTTTTATATATGTACTTTTCATCACACCTGTACGTAAACAGTATCAAAACATATAGGTTAACTGAGCCGTAATGCCCCATATAAATCCCTTGTGCTTTTCTCTTTTCATGAAACCCTATGGCGGCTTATGCCTATCCTTCGCTAAAGAAGTGGACTACATACAAATACCTATTTGGGATAACTTATGTAATAAAAACTTGGAAAAGATAACAATCTATGAGGTAAATAGGCGTGGCACTGATATTATAACGAAAGAAAACCATTATTTTTAACAAACATTTACTTACAAAACTTAACTAGTATGTTACAATAAAATTAACCGAGAAACACCTAGGTATGATTACAAGGTTTAAGGCACGGTAAGGTAGGATAAGGAATCCAAGAAGTTTAACAGATCATTAAATATAATGCCGGGATAAAGAAGTATGTTCAGATGTTCAACATCAGGAAAGGTTGGATAGAGTTCATAATGAAGTTAGAATTAATATACCGGATATTACAAAAACATCCTTCTAATTACCTATTATTAATTACTCTTTCACGCCTTAACGGCTGAACAGATCTACAACAATTTGACATAGTATTTGAAGTTTTTGACAAAGTCGTATGTGCGACACTTTCAGCTTGGAAAGCAACATCTTCAAATAACTATCTTAGCCAGGGCGTTACATGAACTATGCTCCAGTCTTAAGGTAGTTTGCTGCTCAGCGCATTTGTGTTGACACTTGACATCCAATATTTTCCTAATTTTGATTTCCCGTTAAACTATTCATACCACCCAACACCATAAAGTACGCATGAAACAGAGCGATATAAGTAGGTATCGGATCGGCGAGGTATACACGATACCAGTTTTCTTACACGGTTGTGGTGTGTGTGGTATTTCTTGTGGTCCCACTGTTATGAAAACCCTCACTAGAGATAAAACAATTAGGTTAGGTTCGTAAACCGTAAACCGAATAGAAAAAGAGACCTTATGATGGAGTTTAATTCGATGTTTTTATAACAATGGGACCACGAGTTTCTAGTCTTGTTTTAGATATTTACTAGTAGTTAGTAAAGTAATACTAAAAAATCTAATGTATTAAAAGCTAGATCAACGATACTTGGTGTTTAATAAATTTCCTAATCACATGTTATGTTAATTTGGGCTCTCTCGTGTTCGTATCAACTTTACTGCCCTCAGATATCTATGATTCATCCCCACATTGACAGCAATCATCGTCGACTTCGACACCGCACATTTTCAGCAGGAAAACACACGCTGTTATACAAAGCAGGCACCGAAGTATCTTCCCACACGAACCGCAGTCACAACTACAACACACGCACATCTTGAACTCTAAACCCTTTGATTACGACTCAAATTGCGAGACACTTGTTGGAGACACTTGTTGCAAAACGGATTGTTGGAGACTTCCTTTGAAGTTTTCGACACTTTTGAGAAGTTTCTGGAGTTATTGTTTTTCGGTGTCAATAGCGGAAAGTGTTTCGTGACTGGCGCAAGCGCAGTGGACCGAGTTACTAGACGGTATGACCTCAACTGTCCGTAAATACACAGGTGCTTATCATTTAACTGGACTAAACGTTATCTTTTATCAACTAGTTAGGTAAATAAGATAGTGGATTCTGCGTATAGGTAAAACCACGAAACAAGCGATATTTCTTTGAACTCATTTTTTGTTTCTAGCCGGAATAATAGTACCTAGTTAGGTACCTACAAAATAAATAAAATAAATAAATATCTTGGGACAATTGACACCAATTGACCTAGCCCCAAACTAAGCAAAGCTTGTAATATGGGCACTAGACAACGGATAAACATACTTATATAGATAAATATAAATACTTAAATACATATTAAACATCCAAGACTCGAGAACAAAACAATCGTATTTCCATACAAATATCTGCCCTGACCGGGGATCGAACCCGGGACCTCAAGCTTCATAGTCAGGTTCTCTAACCACTAGGCCAACCGGTCGTCGTAAATGAAATAAGTTTTTGTTGAAAATTTCATTTTGGTTACAAGCTTAGCTTAGAAAACAAACAGGTCCAGTTAATAAGAAGCTTGTAATCTCTACTCCCTACATACGTATATAAATTCACGCCTCTTTCCCACAGGGGCAGGCAGTGACTATTGTTTCACTTGCTACGATCCTGACATAGGTACCTTTTTCGCTTTACCCACATTCATCAATCTCTTCATACATGCTCGTCGGTTCCCTCCCACCCACACTCCCTACTAATATTATAAATGCGAAAGTAATTATCGTCTGTCTGTCTGTTACCCTTTCACGCTTAAACCACTAAACCGATTTTACATAATAAAATTTGGAGGAGGTTCTAGTCCCGGGGAAGGACATAGGAGTTTTATCTCGGAAAATCGCGTAGTTCCCGCGGGATAGCGATAAGCGAACTCTGCGCAGACGGACTCGCGGACAACGACTAGCAATAAAATAAAACAATACAGCTCCAATGCGGGTGTTAGAACCTTGTGCAGAGTCCGTCCGGGGCGCTACCACCGTCTTACTCGATAATTCTGCGCTTGCGCAGTGTTCCGGCGTGGAGAGCAAGACAGCCGGTGAAATTACTGGCGCATGAGGTACTCTTAGTCCTCTAGGCTGCTGGCAACGCATCTGCAATACTCCAATGTTGGGGGTGTTCGTGAGGAGGAGTCGCTCACGTACCATCAGACGACCCGCTTGCTCGTTTGTCGCCGTTTTCGTACAAACTTTGCAGAAGTATTGAATAAAATAAACGAAATCGGTTCACATTAAGACCAAAATTAGGAAATAAGATTGTTTAAAAAAAAAGCTTTCGGAATCTGTTACAAATAGAGATTTACTTGAAAAATGCTACTTACCTATTTACAATACAGCTTCATGAAAACACGAAAATAAATCAAAATTACAAAATGTAGGTATATTTTATTCACCGACAGACGGGCGAGTAAGTTCGCGTACTTACGGCTCGACGACTTTACTCGCCTGTATTTTACTCTAAAAGTACGCGTACTTAGACTGACACGGACACACAAGCGAGTGAAGTCGTCGAGCCGTAAGTACGCGAACTTAATCGCCCGTCTGTCAGTCTTTACAACTTTGTTAACGGTTTTTATTAGGTAGGTACTATATATAGCGCCTCTAACGGCGAATACTGACATCAGCGGGGCTAAGAGTTTTCAATGATTCACGGTTAAGTTCATTCGAAATATATATAGACGGGATAATGAACCGCGATTACCTTTATTGAGCTCCCGATATTTCGACGCAGTTGCATGCATCATGATCACGGGTAGAACGATCGGGACCTCAGTAAAGGTATTCGCGGTTCATATCCCGTGTAGGTATAATATCAGCGGGGCTATTCAAAATTCGTATCATATCGTCCTTTATCGTCGTTAATTTAATTCTGCGTATCGAAATCCTCTTCTAAAAAAAAGTGGTCTCATTTGACCACAAAGGCGAGGCTCCAGTTCATAAATGATGTGTCTTGCCCACGCTAGTAAAATGAATACCGGCTCATTATAACTCAGCTATGATAATTGGAGCTGTTATAAATACCCCATAAGCATGTCGTTCTTTTACAGACAACATTAAAACTACCTCGCAAATCAGATAGTCATCCAAATATCAATAAAATATAATCGAGAATTTATGGTTCACCCGTTAGAAATTATAATAATATGCAAGCAGCAGCCGCATTAAATTATTATGCAAGCAGGTAACATAATGTTTGTTACCCTGTGTTCTAGTTTTCAGTAGAACTATGCATGTCCAAGACCACACCCAGTTTGGATTAAATCACAGGAAATATAATTCGTTCAAAACGTTCTAATCCGTATCCATCATTCCTGCACAACAATCATCCCCACAAAGAGCACCAAAACAACCACCTTCTCCGCAATCACATAAGTCTTCACAATGAATATCGCACAATAATTCAAGACATAATTGGCAAGCAGTGATGCATAAAATTAACTTTATGCATCGGCACAAAGCATCACAGCAAGCATTGCAACAGGGCCCACAACAAGCACAACTGCAGCACATGGTCACTTTTTCAATTAAACAACAATTTCAACACTAGGTAGGTAAGTAACCGTCTGTTTCACTTGAACAACAATTTGAACACTGGGTAACAGTTTGTGCCACTTGAACAACAATTTCAACGCTAGTTTGTTTCATTTGAGCACCAATTTATTATTATTATTTAAGTAATGTAGTTTTTTCATTTCTATTTGATAGAGGCGAGATAGAGGCGCACTAAAGATGTAGTTCTGATATAACAGTCGTATAATTTATATACATAATATAAGTTCTCGTAAATATTGTAAAAGGTATGTATATAATGTCAATGTAAAGTAATGTTCACCAAGATGCTGTCAAAAAGCTTTTTTTAATAGCTAAGAACTTCTAGGTAAAGAATAAAGGGATGGATTTAAGCGCGCTATTTCAGACACTTTAATAGACTCTATATTCACTCAAGATTTTTTTCAAATATACCATTTTATTGTCTATAATTTTCCTAGGCTGAGGTTGTATTCTTCTGGTGCCATTTTGACGTACTTATTGCTTAAACAAACATGACATAAGTTGGCCCGATACCAAAAATGTATAAATATTTTTGTATTATATAAATCGCCCTCCGACCTTTACTTATATAACAGAAATAAACTAGAAGTAAGAAAACAATATGAACGAAATTAATTAGTGAGTCACAGAGATATTGAAGCCGATCATGTGACTGCTGATTCTTCATGGTTTACTGGATTTAAAAACTGAAGACTAATGTGAAGAAATTAAGAAGCAAGTCGTCATAAATCGAAAAGTCCATAGGAAATGTGCTACTGCAAGTACTGGGGTGCATTTAGGCGTTTATTTCCAATCAACTGCATAGACAAACTGATGAAGTGTATGGGCGATGGGCTTGACATGTGTATGTAAAAGTGGACCCTGTTTGGACAAAGGAATTCGTGACACAGATGAAGCTCTTAAATAAAAAATAAGGATTAAATTTTAAGCAATTCATTAATTATTCGTCTAGCTTGTGTATTCTAATACCGTTCTAGCTGTACATAAATTTAATTCTAGGGTTTAGAATCGATTCCCTAAAGACTTTACTATCAGCAACAATCACTATTTAGTATAAAACAAAGTTTATCTGTCCCTATGTATGCTTAGATCTTTAAAACTACGCAACGGATTTTGATGTGGTTTTCTTTAATACAAGTGTCGCAACGGTTTATGAGCGGTGACCTTGAATGCGCAGAATTCATTTTTGGGTCTCTTTGGCGGGGGGACTGGGGCGCAACGCGGGGAGGTAGCGTGCCACGTGGCGCGAATGCATTATATTGGTTCGTTTAGTCGCTTCCCGCTCCTGCGCCCCGTTCACGCGTCTCGCGTCCCTGAAGGACAGTATACACCTGCGCAAACACCCCCACCACTTTTGCCGAGCGCTCATAAACCCACCATAAACCGTTGCGTTGCGACACTAATGGACAGTGATTTAAGAGGAAGGTTTAATAATTCTACGCAGACGAAATCGCCGGGAGAAGCTAATATTATTATTTAGGTGGAAGATCTCTCAGAATTATTCCGGATAATTTCAGCAGGTGATTGGGTTAATCGCTGAACAACCCTGTACATGGTTTCTTATTCCTAAGATACATAAGGTACATTCTAGATTTTTCCGTACTTCCAGACCAGCATGGAAGACTAGATAGAAAAATAGATAACTAGGTTAAGAAATTAGTTATCTTCAGTTGCCCAAAGATCATCATACCCAGAAAAAGGAGCTCCGCCCTTGAGGGAAGCGCCGTCGAAAACCGGGTGGACAAACTATAGGGTGGACCACGGGTCTGTCCGGATGGTTTAGATGGTGGCAGCAATCCGGACGGACTTGCACATAACCTATATCAACCTACATTCATAAAGTTCAAGAAACTTTCTCGGATTTATATTAACAAAAATCCTAACAATCTTGCAAGCGAATCGTCATCTTACCCCAACGAATGGCCAACCTTATTACAGTTAATCCTACTTGCTCGTTTGACTTCAATCTACATGTGCATATATAGTATGTATGTATGTATGTATAACTCTTTATTGTACATAAAACACATTAATTTTACAAGTAATAAGACAAATAAATGTACAAAGGCGAACTAATCCCTTAAAGGGATCTCTTCCAACTACCTACGGAAGTAAGTATTCGTACACTCGTGAACTCGTAGTAGTTTGGGTAAGGTAACTCGTACACCTACGCTACAAATAAAACAATACTTAAAACACATGCTTTAATGAACTAATCACTCGTTAACACTGTCACAACAAGCGCAACCACAGTTCCGGCCACAAACTTCGTCGCACCCGCACACATGAAGACACCACGCACACAGCGCTGTGCAATACGCACAACTCAACCAGACAGGGCACGCACACGGACAACGCGGACATGTACACGACCAATCAGGACATGTACACGACCAATCAGAACATGTATACCGCTTTAAATTTGGAAGACTCGGTGACGACATCACTTGAACAACAGCTTCATGTCAACAACACTTGAACAACCGTTTATATTACATATAACTTTGAACAACAATTTGAACATTAACTAAGTACTTTATAAACATTGTTTGAACGCACTTTAGATTATAATGCAATCGTGGTTTCATTTTGCTGTTTTAAGGGATAATTTGCGTTATAATTACACTTAAGTCTGTTAATCGCCGACATACTAAAATGCCTTATTTTGTAAGTGTAAAATATCTTGAAATTGATGTTTACTGTCAACTGTCAAAGCGAGAGCTTACTCTATGGAACTTTATAATAGTAGGAAAATAGGTCTATCGTATCGTACTTAAATGTCACAAGCTATAAAAAAACAAGATTTAAGGGTAGTTTCAGATTATAATTTTCATCTCGTACAGTCAGCATCAGAAGTGGATAAACAGTCGAAGAGCTCAAAATAATCTGTCCACGACTCTATCGCCAAGGTAATAAGAGGGTGTGTAGTTTTTTTTGAACTCTCGATCGTTATACACACCGACACATACACCCCCTTGAAAAAAAATCTGGCACCTATGGTTTTTCAGATTTTTAGGCATTAAAGCTTAAAAAGTAAGCTTTTATGCACATAAAATACAAAAACCATGGGTGCCCGTTTTTTTGCAAGGGGGTGTATGTGTATTGTTTATTTTATTACATAAAATGAGCTTTTAATGAAAGCCATGAATATTCCCTACTGCAATGCATCCTGATCACGGGTAGACTAGAGACGCGAAATATCAGGAGTCCGTTAAAGATAATTCCGATCGATATCCCGCTGATAATATGTCTGAGCTTGTAATCTGTTGATAAAACAATGAAATCAATGCTGAAACTACCCAATACCTATACATACATTACGTTAAAGATCTTTGATTAAATATTACTATGGATAATGGGTTGCAAAAAGAAACAATCACAAATCCTAACCAAATGACATCTTGTAAAATAGTGCAGTTGAGAGCATAAATATCGATACAGCCATGATGTCAAATATATGTGTCACCGACCAATTGTTTGTGACATACAGGTGTATAGATGTTTTTGACGTCTTGGTCATACATATTTACTCGTGTGCCCTTGACTGTACAAATCTCCTAAATACTTCTAGTGTGAGTTACATCCATTTATTATATTCGATCCGAATCCGAAATACGGAGATTCGCCGAAGAACTAGAGTAACCGACATAGCTCGAAAAGTATGTACGTTGAAGTGGCAATGGGCAGGCCACATCGCTCGTAGAACAGACAACCGTTGGAGGAAAAAAGTTCTCGAGTGGCGACCGCGATCCGGAAGACGTAGTGTTGGCAGGCCTCCCACTAGGTGGACTGACGACATCGTAAAAGTTGCGGGAAACCGGTGGATGCAGGTGGCGACTTGTCGTTCATTATGGTGTGCTAAGGGGGAGGTCTTTGTTCAGCAGTGTACGTCTTCAGGCTGATGATGATGATGATTATTATATTCGATAGAAAACATATGAAATATATATCAAAATCGTCAGTTTTTGGATCTGTTGGGAGGGAAGAGCAGTAATTAGACCGGTGCACCTTAGGCATAGCTTAATGATATCCTGTCAGATTCTGAGGGATATCATTGACCGTTGGCTAAGAGCCCGACAGGGGGTCTTTTGACTGTTTTACCGTACAATTAGTCAATATTGTTTTAAAACTGTCTTTGACCTTGACACAGCCATTTTTTTTTATAAAGAAGAAAAATGACATTGTTAAAGTACCTAAGAGCCACTAAAACACGATCTTTCGTTACTGAATAACAGCATCGGCTATCAAGAAAATCCTACTAATATTATAAATGCGAAAGTTTGTGAGTGATGATGTGACGTTGTGACGATGTGAGTGTGTATGTTTGTTCCTTCTTCACGCTAAAACGACAGGATGGATTTGGATAAAATTTGGAACCAAGATAGCTGGTACCCTAGATTAAAACATAGGCTACTTTTTATCCCGGAAAATTGCATAGTTCCCGCGGGATAGAGATGCTAATTCTACGCGGAAAAAGTCGCGGGCAGAAGCTAGTAATATATAAAAAGAAAATAAGATCTCACTCCGCATGAGCCGTATTTTTAGAGCAACCCATCACCTTTAATAATATTTGATCTAAGTTAAAAATATAAATTACTTAATCGCTTCGTCTATAAATGTGCTAAGGGCTAGACTTCCTCCAAGAAGGGTTGAAGCCCGTGTCCTTGAACAGCTGGTCTACTACTTCCTCGTCGGTGACGAAAGCAGATTGCTAAAAATAACAAATTAGTATTAGTTTAAGTTTACCGTATCGTTGACACTAGTGTCGCCATGATTCCACAAATTTAAAGGGGTGATAGATGGGCGAGTAAAAACACGGACAAGGGTCGACAGACGGCCGAGTAAGGTCGTTGACTAAAAGGGGCGACAGACGGCCGAGTAAGATCGCCGACCAAAAGGGTTAACAGATGGGCGAGTAAGTTCGTCAACTAAAAGGGGCGACAGACGGCCGAGTAAGTTCGCTGACTAAAAGGGGTGACAAACGGCCGAGTAAGATCGCCGACCAAAAGGGGTGACAGACGGCCGAGTAAGATCGCCGACTAAAAGGGGTGACAGACGGGCGAGTAAGTTCGCGGACTTACGGCTCGGCGACCTTATTAGCCCCCATGGCATGCTAAGTACTTTAAAACTGGCGAGAAAGTTTGTCGACGATACAGGGGGCCAGACAGGGCGTTTTAAAAGGATGAACGATAAATTACTTTTCAGGGGCAAATTAAGAAACCACTGCTGTATTTTTAAGCTTTCTTACACTAATCCCCACACTGGTTCGTTGACCTTCCGTTGTCTCCTTTGACGCTTCGGCTGTTGTGGTTTGAAGCAACGCCGCAGCACCGGGCCTGTTAAAAAAAACACATCTTACTGGGGCCCTAGTGAAAACGGAATAACCTCTGAATATTATTCTGTGCCTCCTGTGAGAAGTGATGTAACTCGACTTGTACCCTTTTGTGTGTTTTTATTTATAATCAGAAAAAAAACTTTATGTATGAAAACAAACATTACTATGATAAGATAAGCAAATAACGAGTTATGAATCATCCAAACTACTGCGAAACTAGATTTCTGATAAACAATGTTAATGAGTCACTCAAAGAAACCGAATTACGTACCACTATGGAACCTTGTCATTGACATACCATGCATAGCATGCACACCACCCAAAGAAATTATTGTGATACTAGTTTCTGCCCGCGACTTCGTCCGAATTAGACTTAAGAACTGATGTTGATAGTACTCGTAACATAACACATATGTATACAGGGTGTATCAGACACCCCCTAACAATAATCCTCTGGGGTATATAACCATAGCTATAGAAGCTAAAAACATATTTTAAAAAAAATTGGAGTATTTTTTTTTTATATTTTTTATAGGAATGGTAGTATTAACAACTGTAATCATAATCATTCCTATAGAAAATATGTATAAAAAAAATTTACTTCAATTTATTTTTAAATACATATTTTTTTTAGCTTCTATAGCTATGGTTATACCTATACCCCAGTAAATTATTGTTAGGGGGTTACCCTGTATATAGTATATTCTATACTATTCTTGTGATATATTACTATTCTAGTGATAGTATATTCTGCAATAATTATTTACGTAGTGACTCTAGGCAGCTATGGCCTGTGATATGTTTATCACTAGCTATTCCGCGGGAACTATGCAATTTTCCGAGATACAAAGTAGCCGGGCCAATATTCAAGCGTTTCGACCGCTCGGCTCATGCGTCATTGTCGTCCCACCTTTGGACAAGCTAAATGCAGCATCCATACTGTGTTTCGTTGTCATAAAAAGTTAAGTTTCAGCATCATCTCTTTTAATGGTATACGCTGAGACGATAATGACGAAAAAAAAACGCCCAAAAAACGCTGAATATTCGCCCAGCCTATGTTTTAATCTAAGGTACCAGCTATCTCCGTTCCAAATGTTATCCAAATCCGTCCATTCGTTTCAGTGTGAAGAAGGAACAAACATACATACGCATTCACTCACATCGTCACAAACTTTCACGTTTATAATATTAGTAGGAAGTAGGATTGCTATGAAAAGTTTACACAGAGGTACGCGACTTAAGCTTCTTTAACAGTACCTTCGAGGTCTATCTCTGGTCTGTTTCCAGTTCCACCGGTGTCTCATGTTCTGCATTTCCTGAAAATATATCGGAAAAATCTTTGTTGGGATTAGGGATGCCACGATATCGGAAAACCGTTAAATATCGATATATCAGTATCGATAAAAAAAACTCAATATTGGTTGTAACGAAATATCGAAAAACCCAAATTAAAATACCCACAAAATCGGGTAAAATGCTGCTTCTGGCAACAATGAAGTCTAGAAAAATTATTCTGTTCTCGACTAATCTATGTTGTATGTAATCAATCTGTGGTGAGTGAGTGTATAGGTCATAGCCCATCATGTAGAGGGGCTATAAAACTACATTAATTTTAAAAAGCCTATAAAAAGGAGAAAAATATCGATAAAATATCGATATATTGGCTTACTAGACCGATGTATCAGTACCTATCGACTTAACCAGATATTTTTAAAAACTGCATTCCTAGTTGGGATACGTTTTAATATGTTAAAAAATGCGTAATGTTTCAAAAATAAATAGGTAATGAAATTTTCTCAGAAAATGGCCACTTAACTTAACACCAAATTTCCATATCGTTCTATGCTGGTCTGGGAGCAAAGAAAAAACATAGCCAACCTAATATTTTGTAAACAAGAACATGATACCTACTCAAAAAAAATGAACCTCAAAATCAACCTGTATAATTTAATCATTTTGTTATACACACATAGTTATTATCATTCACTCATTCAATCCATTCGTGCCAGGTCTGTGAATCGACCTGTAGGCTTATTGTCTAACTCGCTCGCAATCGCCATCGTGTTCATTTTGACAGTTCATGTATGGGCTGACAATTGGCATCGGAATAAGCTAACTGTCACATTCATACAAGAACTGTCAAAATGAACACGATGGTGATTGCGAGCGAGTTACACAATAAGCCTTCTGTAATAAGTTAATTCTTATTATTATACACATGCGCCCCGCCCCGGCTTCGCACGGTATATTATGCATGTATTATACATATAAACCTTCCTCACCCTCTCTACACACCTTCAACACCAATCTTGATTCACCCTATCTATTAAAAAAAACCGCATCAAAATCCGTTGCGTAGTTTTAAAGATTTAAGCATACATAGGGACATAAGGACATAAGGACATAGGGACAGAGAAAGCTACTTTGTTTTATGCTATGTAGTGATAACTAGGTATTAATATATTATGTATTCTAAATTGCAGCACCTACTCAGATCTGTTCTTTTCTCCAGTCTGTTATGGTTGCATGGTAGAGATCGCTCTGTAGCGATAAGGCCGCCTATTGTTACTTTATTACTTCTGTATACATTTTTTTCTGTTTTGATTGTTATATGTGGTGTTCAATAAAGAGTTAAGTATTGTATTGTGTTGCATAACTTACAGAGCTGGGCTCGAGCGGTTCAGCGGTAGTAGTTCTCCTATTGGCCCTAGTAGCCACCGTCGTGGTGACTTGAGTTCGTCGCTTCGGTGGCGTCTGGTCCTCAGTTGCCTCGCTAAATTAAAATAAGTTTTTGTTAAAAGACATTCCAACTAGGAGTGGGTTAAATTTTACTTGCGAGATTTTACGCACAATATAACTAAACAGCGCTCAATAATAATACTACCTCCAAACTTTTTTTTCTTTTTCTTTTTGAAGTGCGTTGTGCATTTATTTTGATATACATTTTTTTTGAAGTGGAAACTTCTTTAGTTTCGCTGAGCACTTTTTGGGATGGGTAAAAAAATTATGTTAAACTCGCGTCAGACGTAAGACGGAGGGAGAGTTTAAGTACCAGGATATCAGGATCCTCTAAGAGATTATTTTGCAACACGAATGAAGCTAGAGTCGCGTTCGATTTTTGAAGTGTAGGTACGTTGATTTCGTCGCTTTAACGTATATGCGTTTGACCTAGTGGTATAAGGTGTGGCATAACAGTGTGTTCTCTCAGTTGACCGCAGTTCAAATCTTGTGTATATATTTTTTTCATTTTCTTTTTTTTGCGCGAATGTGCGTCTGTGTAGTTTTCACTTCTGCCGGCACTCCCGGAGTGCTACCCGGTGTTTTTTTTTACCGCCAATTGTCATTGAGAGGTTTCCTGGTCTGCCAGGTGTTGAAGGCGTCTTTCTCCGTCTCCGGCTCATGGGTCTGGCCGCGGAAGCGAGTCACTTCCATCGGCAGACGCTTGCGAGACTCCATCCTCATCTTGTGCCTGTATAATAATAATCATCATCATCATCACCACCAACACCATCATCATCATCACCGCCATCATCATCATCATCACCACCACCATCACCATCGTCATCATCATCATCGCCGTCATCATCACCACCACTACCACCATCGTCATCATCATAACCACCAACACCATCATCATCATCATCACCAACTCCTCCATCGTCACTATGACCACCGTCATCATCAACGGGTCTATATTGTCGCATAAAATTGAAGTTCCGAAAGTAGTTTATCATAATTTTCGTTAGTCATAAAGCGTGCTATATTTCTGAAACAGTAAATACTTTTTTCAGAATATATAGTTAACTCACCTAACCTAACCTACTATACTCTGGTGGCTTTTCCAAAATTTCTAAAAAACGCACAATCTCAAGCGTTATGACCAAAAAAATTATGACTAACGATTATTATGACCAAAGAAAATTATGGGACAAAAAGGGATCCGAAATTTGCATCAATTAAATGGAACGGGGGCAAAGTCAACAGCTAGTTCCGTAAAAATGTCCATCGCACCTGTCATCCTCTCTCCGCTTGTGGTCAACAGCTGTGTACTCCTCTTCTTCAGGTTCCCTGGGCCTTGGAGTTGGTCTTCTGGCGCCGTCTTCCGCTTTAGCCGACCCCAACTGCACCGCCAGCTTGTTGTAGAAGGACGCTTCTGATACTGTACATAAAATTATCATTCCTCAGATACAGTTCCAGTCTCCTCCATACAGGTCTGATAGTTTTACAATCTTTTATACTGTTTTTAAATGTATCTTGTACTTGGTGGTGGAGAAAGTCAATAAATGTTTTTATTATTATTATTATTATACAGGCTACCATAGATCATGATCATCATCATATCAGCCGAAAGACGTCCACTGCTGGACATAGGCCTCCCCCAAGGCTCTCCACTCGGACCGGTCCTGTGCCTTCCGCATCCACCGCGATCCCGCGATCCTGATCAGGTCGTCGCTCCATCTTGTTGGAGGCCTACCGACAGCTCGTCTACCGATCCGCGGACGCCATTCGAGAACCTTCTGACCCCATCGGCCATCGATATAGATACACCCCCTTATTCATAAGCGCTCCATAGGCTTCTGCTAACTTAGCAATCGTTTGTCCTTCCTTATCTGTGAAAGGTAAATTTCAAAGTGACAGATAAGGACAAACGATTACTAAGTTAGCAGAAGCCTTCAGAGCGTTTATGAATAAGGAGGTAAGAATACAGTACCTAACTCGTAGATCGGTACGTAACGGGTAACGCAACAGATAGTCGCGTTCGATTTTTGAAGTGTACGTTGATTTCGTCGCTTTAACGTATGTGCGTTTGGCCTAGTTGTATAAGGTGTGGAATAACAGTGCGTTCTCTCAAGTGACCGCAGTTCAAATCTCGTGTACTATTTATTTTTTTCGGGGCGAGTGTGCGTGAGTGTAATTTTCACATCAGCCGGCACTCCCGGAGTGCTGTCCGGTGTTTTTTTTCTATAGTTTACTATGTGGTGATCAATAAAAAGGAAATTTTCAACCTACCTGGTTGGAATTCTGGCACATCAATGATATCATCCTTAGTTGCTGTCGAAGACGAGCTAAAGCTCTGACTTGTTTCCTCCAAAGATTCCTCGGTGGACCCCGTCGGTCTCAATCTCCTCTGATTAGGCCTCTGTTCAAACAGCTTCCTTCTTTTACTCTTCGCTTCCAGTTCCCTCGTCGTCTTCATCTCTTCAGAGTGAGTAACAGTTGGACTATGCAACCTCGCTCTTGCACCATCGTAGTCTTTCGGTATTCTATCTTCGAAAAGCTTTCGACGGGAGCTCTTTACTCCCGGTTCATGGGTACGGGAGTCGCTGGGTTCTATAGGAGAATACGGTATTGCTTCGTAATCCTTTTTAGTTGTGTCTGAGTCGGCTACATCATCTTCTTCATCTTCGTATTGGTAGACGTCATCTCTAGGCTCTTCCGTATCTACGTATGCTGATGGATGGCGTACCTGAGAAAGAATAATTAATTTGAAAGTCTGTCTCGCATTAAAAAACCGGCCTAGTGCGAGTTGGACTCGCGCACCGAGGGTTCTCCGTACAAACCTGTAGAAAATTTACGGTTTCCGCCATTTTTCCTTTATCTGTGCTATGAGACGTTGCTTTGTACCAAATTTCAAGATTCTAAGTTCATGGGAAGTAGGTTTTGATTTCCTTGCGAGTTTCGAAAATATATCTATAAAATAATTATAATAAACGGCTATATCTTTTAATTGCGTTTGCTTAGAAGTTTGATTTTTTCACAGCTCCAAGTGACAGTAGACCTGAGTATTTGATGTAAATTTCAGCTTGATACCTCCACGCGCTTCTAAGAAAAAGTGTCTTGACAGACGGACAACAAAGTGATCCTATAAGGGTTCCGTTTTTTCCTTTCGAGGTGCAGAACCCTAAAAAATAGGACAAATTCATTGTAAATACAATTCAGCTATGAACGATCAGCAACCGTTAATGATAATGATATTAATGATGAAGAATAGAAATAAGAAATAGAACCGTGGTGATGATCTGATGATAGTAGCGATCATGTTACTAGCGATGCCGACTTTGAGCATGATGATAGTGGTAATGAAGATAATGAAGATGGTGATAGCGGCAAAGATTGCCTTTGTTCCTCGCAGATAACCAATTTAGCTAACCAGCAGCCAAGAAGGAAGAAATTTTCTTCCCAGATAACTGGTTTTTTAACGGTAAAGATTTGTTCCCCTTACATAAGTATAAGGTAAAATAAAGACTATTTCTAAATTAAAACAAACAATACGTTAGAGGCATGGCCTGATATTCCGTCGGACCGAGAGTTGCGGAGGTCGAGAGGAGAGGCCTTCGCCCAGCAGTGGGACACCACAATAGGCTATTAAAAAATCTCACATTGGTTTTACCAGTGCCGGTTATGTAACTTGGTTATCAATGGAAAAAATCTTTCCCGTTAAAAAAACCAGTTACTTATCTGGGAAGAATTTTTTTTCCTTCTTGGCTGCTGGTTATCTGTGAGGATGATAAGAAAGATTATGATGATGATGATGATGATAAATCATTAGCACTACTCCATGATGTTAATGACGCAACTGACCGCGGCGCAGAGCAACGGGTACCCGGAGCGCGGCTTGCGCTTGGTGTGGTCAGGGCACTGCGCCGGCTTGCCCGGGGATATGGTCCGCTGGCCGAGCATGTTCGTGTGCGAGAAGTCGCAGACGAGCAACAGTCGCGGGTGCTCGGCGCCGTGCCGAACGGCCCCGCAGCCGACCGCGCGGAGCGTCCACACAGCTATCTGACTGAAGTGGCCCCACACCGAACCCCTGAAGTTAAAACACTAATGATAGGTATATCTCTCGGGGTCCCTTTTTGTCCCATAATTTTCGTTGTTCATAATAATCGTTAGTCATATTTTTTTGGTCATAACACATGAAACCATGCATTTTCAGAAATTTTGCCGTAGGTCAGGTTAGGTTAGTGTACTATCAATTCTGAAAAAATATATTGACTGTTTCAGAAATAAAACGCTTTATGACTAAAGAAAATTATGACAAACCGTACATTCGGAACTTCAATCTTATGGAACAAAATATAGACCCATAATATATCTCTCGCATCTCCAGCCTATATACGTCCCACTCCTGGGCACAGGCCTCCTGCCACAGTGAGAGCGCTTGGGCTTAGTTCCCACGCGGGCCCAGTGCGGTTTGGGAATTTCACACACACCATTGAATTGCTTCGCAGATGCGTGCAGGTTTCCTCACGATGTTTTCCTTCACCGATAAAGGTACATTCCAAATGTAATTTCGCACATAAATTCCGAAAAACTCACGAGGTGCGAGCCCGGGATTCGAACCCACGACTCTCTGCTTGAGAGGCCACAGGTCAAACCACTAAGCAACCACGGCACGGCTATGATAGTGATAGGTACAATCATGCAAAAATATGACGAGTGACTGAGTAATTGACCATTTAGGATTATAGGATGTACCCATCAGCCAAATATGGTGGTCTGCCATCGTAGGGTTGAAAATTTGCAAGTCACAAAATATAATGTCGATAAGACATCGTCAACTTGAAAGTCTTACTTTAGCCACATTTTCATTCGATAGGACGTTGGATGACAAGTGGTAGACCACTTATCAGGCCAACCGTACCAAGTAAAAATATTTGTAAAAGTATAGTGCTGCAGGTATGTAACACCTCAGCGTAATGCTGAGCCAGCGACCGTTTCACTTTTGCGAAGACACACAATCTATTTTTCATGCGTGTATTTTTTTATTTTTTTTGTTTAATTTTTTTCTATTAAATTTTGTATTATGCTCTTACAATTGTGTGTCATGCAAAAATGAATAAATGTCTTCTTATTCTATTCTTATTCTTAAACTGTTTGAGTCACTATAACGACTTGATACGCTACAAATAAGAAGAAGAAGAAGATGAGTCAATAATGTAGATATTTCGCTGTAGCAAAACGGCGACATTACTTGGCTGTGATCCTGAATGGTTGCGTGAGTTGCCTCGGCTCGACGCGCCGCCGCTCGCCCCACCACGCATCGAACACCCGCCGGATCGCCCGCTGTGCGCTCAGCTCGTCGCTGTCGCTTGAGCGCCGCCACCGCACCTCGCCCACTGTCTGGCCCGCATATGGATATCGTACTGAAA
The DNA here is from genome assembly GCA_963854515.1 of Pandemis heparana. NCBI lineage: Eukaryota > Metazoa > Arthropoda > Insecta > Lepidoptera > Tortricidae > Pandemis > Pandemis heparana. The sequence continues at coordinate 9,189,882 of OY978028.1, forward strand.
GTGTAAGTTGATATCAGACGGTTCACTCGGTGAATGTTTTTTCGAGTGAATGCTGCCGAATGTAAATATCCAACACTTTTTGATCAATTCACTAATGAATTCATTCGGCACTTTTCTTTCACTTTGCGTTCAGACGTGTCACTTTGAGTGAAGATGCAAAATGATAAAAAAATGAACTGTCTGATATCACCTTAAGTCACCTTGGGCTGGCTTTCTCAAAGTGGGGACCACGGACCCTAAGATGTGTGCCCGGGGTCCATAGTAATACAGTTAACCTTTAACATATTTACTTGGTTTGTTTTCTTGTGCTTTAGACAGCGGCCCATGTCATTTGGAAATTAAGGGTATTAGTGAATAAGGTATTATGAAATTTAGTGGTTTTAAGCCCAAAGCAGCAGCCAGTACATTACATGTAATCTGTAATCTAATTACTTAGATAAGTTTTTACCTGTTGCTCTACAGTCATCATGCACAAAGTAACACTGGTCCGCGAGCCTTTGAGCTAAACTAGCCAGCTCCCGATCCCATTCCTGAAAAAAAAAACTAGATTTACCCCCCTATTCATAAACGCACTATAGGCTTCTGCTAACTTAGCAATCGTTTGTCCTTATCTGTGAAAGGTAAATGTCAATGTGACAGATAAGGAGAAACGATTGCTAAGTTAGTAGAAGCCTACAGATCGTTTATGAATAAGGGGGTAAGTATATTATAGTTTCCGTAAAGATTTACCTACTACTTTCAACATGAAACTACCGTGAGACTCCCGTAAGGGATAAAGCCCTGATTTATATATGTATGTCTGTATATGAACTTGAGGGGAATGGAATGGTCTTCAGGCATCAGCTGGCAAGAGCTGGAAGTTGTGGCGCAAGATCGCCCCAAGTGGAACAAGCTAGAGCCCTGTCCCTGATCAGAATGCTGATGATGATGATTCTTACAACAAACATCATGATCTGCGGCCGCGGCAGGTGCGCCCCGCCGCGCACGCGCTCATGGCCCGCCGCTATTCGCTGGCGACGTCTGTATAACACATGTACATCTTAATATCTTCTCAATGCCGGATCTAGAGGTCTGGAGACCTCTAGACAACAAAGGAGTGGAGGGGCCAAAATTCAAGCGTTTCGACCGCGCGGTGTACGCGTCATTGTCGTCCCACAATTATTATCCTAACAGAATGACAAGCCCCAAATTATTTTCCTTCCCAAATCGTTTACTAGCTAAGAAAGCTAAGATTCGGTCCGAAGATTCATCTTGAAGCGTGAAGACTTGTAACCGTATAACCTTCCGTAGTCTGATATTATAAGACATACATAAACAAGCTCATTTCGCCGCAGTCTGATAAATACCTACCTATAAGACGAAATATCTAGATTACTTAGTTTGCAGCGGCGGCGACACGAGCAAGCTCGATGCAAAGCTATACTTAAGCGGTCAAGAGGTAAGAAGACTGTAAACTCCCGCGGGTTACGGAATTCTGCAAAGAGACCGAACCATCGGGTGCAAACTAGTTACGTACTATTATAATGCTCATGGTGCGTATAAACTGGAAAAAAAAATTGGAATTTATTTGGTGCCCAATTCTATACTCGGGCGGGCGCAAAGAAACCTGTAGGCTTATTGTCTAACTCGCTCGCAATCGCCATCGTGTTCATTTTGACAGTTCATGTATGGGCTGACAATTGGCATCGGAATCAGCTAGCTGTCACATTCATACAAGAACTGTCAAAATTACGATGGCGATTGCGAGCGAGTTGGACAATAAGCCTAAGGGTCATGTTTCATACAACTTTCTATGGGAAGTGTAATTTCTACAGTTACTCACCTGTTGATGTAATGCGTGATAAAGTGCCTCAGTTCACTGGTGAATTTGATTTGCGTATAATTTTGGCAATTCAATCCTGGACCCGGCTGCACATGGAAAAATGAGACAAGTTAGCAAGATGATAAGGTACATACAAACAAGCACTATTGCGCTGCTATCAACGTCAACATAAAGGTAATTCATTCCGGGCCCCTTTTTGTCCCATAATTTTCGTTGGTCATAATAATCATTAGTCACAATTTTTTTGGTCATAACATAATGAAATCGTGCAAATTTCAGAAATTTTTAAAAAACCATCAGAATGTATCTTAGTAGGTTAGGTTAGATTATTCGAAATATTATAAACGGGATGTGAACCGCGATTACCTTTATTGAGCTCCCGATATTTCGATACAGTTGCATGTATCATGATCACGGGTAGACATGCAACTGTATCGAAATATCGGGAGCTCAATAAAGGTAATCGCGGTTCACATCCCGTTTATAATATTTCGAATGAACTTAACCGTGAATCATTAAAAACTCTTATTAGGTTAGATTAGTTTACTATCAATTCTGAAAAAATATTCACTGGTTCAGAAATAAAACGCTTTATGACTAACGAGAATTATGACAAACCGTACATTCGAAACTTCAATTTTATGGGACAAAATATAGACCCAATTCATTCTATTAGTACTTATAAATAGCTTAGTATCTACCACATTGTCGGATGGCTCAGATTTAAAGGGTTTCGTAAATCAGCCATCCTAACTATAGTTTAGTCATCTGTTGTCATTTCTCATACTGGCACTCCATCTGGCGTATTATCCAAATATTTGCGTGAGTGAAGGGGATGCACTATATTGTTTCTAGCGTATGCGACGAAGATGCCAATAGCGCAACGCGAACATGCAACGCCAAGTGGTTGCCAGTATCAATACTATTAAAGACACTAAACTTACAGCAGGGAACTGGCATGCAACGTGGCGACCTTTGCCCTGACAGAGACGGCGATATCGGACAGCGCAGTATGGCTGGTCGTCTTCTATCGCCAGCGCCGCGCAAGCGAGCAAGAACACGATGTAACACGAATTGTTCTAAAAATAAAGCAAGTACAAAGCATCTCTAATACTAAGCACAACCATCTTCCCATCTTCCTAGCGTTTTTCCCGGCATTTGCCACGGCTCAGTGAGCCTGGGGTCCGCTTTGACAACCTAATCCCAAGATTTGGCGTAGGCACTAGTTTTTACAGAAGCGAATGCCATCTGACCGTCCAACCCAGAAGGGTAACTAAGCCTTATTGGGATTGGTCCGGTTTGCTCACGATGTTTTCCTTCACCGAAAAGCTCATGGTAAATTTCAAATGTAATTTCGCACATAATTCCGAAAAACTCAGAGGAGCGAGGCCGGGATTCGCACCCGCGACCCTCTTGAGAGGTCACAGGTCAAACCACTAGGCTACCGCTACTACTACTAAGCACAAAATAAAAAGAAGAGAGAGATAAAGCTTGGTACTCATCAGCGAGCTGTTACTGCAACTGTTGCGCGTAACCAATACCCTAGTGTGAATGTGGCCTTCCGCTCGCGACAGGCTCCCGAGTTTTAGGTCACTAGCTCGGTACTTTAGAGGTTCTATTTTTTTCGGGTTTCATATTATATGACTAACGTCTGAACTGAAGAAACAAGAAGTTTGTAAATTGAGAAAATAGAAGCTGCGTCAAGCATCGTGTGTATCGACTCGCACGATCGTGTTAGCCGAGTTGCAAAGAAAGAAAGAAAAATAGATCATCAGCGTTGTGTCTTCGCAGAAGTGAAACGGTCGCTGGCTCAGCATTACCTGCAGCACTGATTTTCAGCCAGAACCGTCTGTGACTCACGAAACGATACACAGATAAAATATACTACATAATCCATAAACTTTTACGTAAATAAAGAAATAAATAAAGGGATAAAGGGTTTTTTTAACCAGGTTTTAACCACTGGTTTGCTCCTATCAAGCAACAACATAACTAGTATAGAACATAGTAAAGGTTAAAGAATCACTTACCATTGTGACAGCAATAAAACGCTTAAAAACATTTAAATCAAAAATAAAACAACGATTAATAGAAAAAAAATACCAAAAATGGAGACAATTTTGAATGGGTTGTACATAAAAAATTACAAAATAACAAATTTGCGGCAGGACGCGGATTATTTACATGTCCTACAGACAGCTGGCGTTTAAGTCAAAATTGTGCAAAAAGGATTTTGTTATCTAATATTTTTTATAAATAGTTCTGGTATCACAATCTATTAAACTAATCTTAAGAATTGTTCTTGAATTTACGGTTTTGATATTCATAATTATTAGTAGTTGTATTTACCTAACTCAAAAAAAAAGTTCATCAAATTTATTATGCACCACTCAAAATTTACAGCCACATCTAGTCATGTTGGAGGTTGTGGAAGTCTTCTTTAAAATTATTATTGAACAGTCAGCACAGACATCATTATAAGCTAGTTAATAATGATGTCTGTGACAGTCAGCAGATTTAAACGGGTCGCTATTGCTACGCGTGGTCCCACGTACCTCACTGCTATAAAAAATTACGAATTACACTTCACCATGTCATTATTCATTAACTCTAATAGCTCTCATATTTTGTTTCAATTCGTTTTTCTCGTCTCTTTTCCTCTACTATGACTATGGCAAAAGAGCCAATAAAAATTTGTAGAATAGTTAGGTACTTGTCAAAATTGTCTGTATAATTATGTTAGGTTAAAATTATTTCGATATGAGCACCTTCGTTAAAATGCAAAAATTCCTAAGCGACAAATGACGGCGCTTAGGCAAAAATTATAAAAGAAACATTTTTCATTCATGTAAAACATGCAAAAAATTGCATGTTTTAAGAAACTTCACGTACCTACTTGTAAACCATATCATATCGTAGACGTAGATAAACTAAATAAAACCAAAGTAACCAATCGATATTTTTATTAAGAAATACAATAATTTATGTCAGGATATTTACAACGCGAATCACGTTAACCTTACCAGCTATAGTACCGACTATATGCTTATGTCAACTTAACTAGTGTGGCTATGCTTCTATACTATATGTTACAAGTTTCTATAACCTAAAGGAGCTTTCACATTAGGCAACTAAACCGCTCGACAGTAAACCACTACCTCCATAGTTGATTGTTACCACTTATTTCATCTGCGCGGAATTCCCTTACATTTGAGTGCTTTCAAATTCCCAGATAAAAGGTAACATTTACCTAAATCAATTGGTATCAAATTGTCCCATAATACATTCTAATGTAAACATACGTAATGTCAAGTCATCAAAATTTGTAAGCGGTTTTATCGTGAATAGTGAGTCTGTCGTGAGTTAACTTACATTTACACATTTACAATATTAATAAGGACTGTGTCGATAACTATAAACGTCAAAAATAAGTTGAATGGCGCAGGTAAAACTTTCCCATGCATAAAAAGTTTTACAAAACTAAATCATTTCACTGCACAGTATTAAATAACTTATATAATGTATCGTTCCTGGGGTTGCAAATTTGATAATCCTTGGAAAACTGCGGACTACTTATGCACTGCAGTGATGTAAACGAATTCCACAGCATTATACTGCGCTGCGGTAAAGCCACCGAGTGTGTAAGCGCTCTAACATCTCTCCAGAATTAGAACCGCTGGCGTACAATTGTCGTTTTTGTAATTAACACAATATTCAGATCCGTATACATTAAATTGAAGCAGATTTTGAAATATTTTGCACGACTTTTAATGTATCGCTCTTGGCTTATTTAGCCACTGATACAATTTTAAGGAAGCACAAAAACACTAGGCAGGAGTTAAGGTTCAAGTTCGGCCGATTTTTTGTTATAGTGCAAGATTTCGGATACAAAATGTAGTTCTCAAACGCGTTTGCGATAAAATGTCAAATACTACGAAGACAATTTGTTGCCGCTTTGATCAAAAAATGGCGCTGCCAATTAGCTCACAATAATGTATTGAGATCTGCTGAAATATTCCGGGTAATTTTTAAGAGACCTTCTATTCTTTATCTATGGTTTATTATTAATAGCCTGCTATTCAAATGTTTTTGGAAGAACTCTAGTCGGAATAACATTAAATACTTCAAACGAAGACCATCAATATCATAGTCATTAATCATAGTGGACAAAATTAATGGATATTTAATTAAACATATTACTCAAAAGTTATAAATTGTCATTTAATATGTGTAAGACATAAAAAAACAAGCGGCTACTATCATATATCAATATTATGTTTATGTCTATCATGTTTATTATGTTTATGTTTATCAAAAGGTTAAAAAGAAATGGCTGACCTTAACCACGATTACTGCAGACACAACACAACTAATGACCTTTACACGTTTATGTAATAAGAAACACCAAGAAACATACTTAAAATAATATTATGTCTCCTCCATGTCTCCTAAAAGAAAATAATGTTATGTCCTAAGTAAGCGACATCCATTGAATTACATTTAATATTGCTTATGTGAGCTGTAATTGAGGTAGTGGAGGCTAAAGGCACGTTAATAATATATTTAACCTTTGAACCTACTTCAGTTTCGACCTGTAAAAATAATGGAAAACTAAAGCCAAACTCAAGTACATTTTTATCTACATTTGTACCATAACATTACATAATGCGGTCAAAAGGTTCAGAAAAAAAGTGAGGATTAAAAATAAAAATAAAGTTACATTTACAAAAAATATATTATTCTATTAAAAAGGATGCTTAAATATAATTACTTCAATGGACGTCCGTTAAATAAAAGGCTGCCATACAATTATTATAAACTTAATTTTCGACCATTCTATTGGCTAGTCGAACAAGAGAAGTCAAAAATCAACCAATTAAAAAAATGAGATCATATACAAATAAAAGAGTATTAATATTATAAGGTGATGGACACATTGTGATGTCTTAGATCCAATTGTATCATGCCTATTACAGAGTAGACCCTACAGCGGTCAAAAGGTTAAAATTAAAAATCATGTTAGTTTCGTGGCCGTTATTTTTTTATGAACAGTCGACCTGATGTAAGAACTGTTCGTCCATCCAAAACAATGTTTTAAGCACCAAACACCAAAAACCAAGAAATAGAGAAATTCAGTGGAGTAAAAGGATTCCTGTGTCAACTTTACAATTATTAATTTTATTACGTAGCTTTAACCTTTTCATCCATACAGTCGTGACAGTAAAACGCATAAAACGCTTAGAAAACGAGTCTACAAAAATAAGAGTTGATAAATTTCAGAATCGCTTGTTTATAGTTTGCACATTTTATAAGCCACTTACATGCGTGGTCGTATTTGTATGAAGTTTGACATACGCATGCCAGTTACTTGCATTATATTCCTTCATTTTGTAGACAAGTGTGTTAACGGTTTCAGACACGCATTGCTGCACCAGAACACTTGGCAAGGTGGCCAAAATGTTTTTTTTTTCGTATTTGACACGTTCGAGGTTAACATTTTTTTTTCGAAAGGTGGCGTTTTTATCAAGCGTAGCATTATACCTATACCTACATGGTGTTATTATAGAGCATTTACAAAATTTCCTTGTCATTTAATTGTATTTTTTTTATTGAACGAAATATATAACATTCTGCGTCCCTAAAAACATGACCGTCACTATTTTTCTGCGTATTTACACAAAATGGTTTGTGGCGGTTAAGCAGATTTACATGAATACTATTTAAGGCTTATGCGCAATTAGGCCCCTATTTAAACCGTGTGGGCACTTTGTTATGGATAAAAAAAACTATTAAAACCATTGGTTTATATATATACAATGGAAATCTGCATTGGCGTCCCGTACACACGCTACGAACTATATCGGGCTGAACTCGTCCTACGTTATTTTATAAATACAATGCAGGATCTGATAGCCTACCCAATAAATGAAGCAATAACTTGGCAGTTGTTTACTGTATAATATTATACCACATAAATAAATAAGCGAACGTAAAGCTTACTTTTAATCTTCCGCGTCGAGCAATTACATTCAAAGCAACAACTTCATTTTAAAATAATCGTATTTTCATTTGAACAAGTTAAACATTATATATCAAAGTAAAAAATGTTGACTAATGGCGCTTATGCACTAAGTGTATTAATAATGGATGAAGGAAGAAACGCCAAACAAGGCGTAAGGCTTCTTGTTGGCATGAATAATATTTTACATCAATTTCACACAACGCCACTTTTTATTATACTCATACTCAACGCAGAGTGTCATCATAATGTGATACGTATACCGATAAATAAATAAAAAATTTAACATGCTATCTAATACGTCTTTTGTTACACACTAATCCTATAACGATGCTGTGCAGGTACTTACTATAAAAAAAAACTTTATAAACGTTTTTTGGTGCCGACACAACATCGAAACTAAATGCTTTTTAGATATACATAGGTAAAAAAAACAATCTTTACAACATTTACAAATCAGTCGTAAGAAAAATACCGTAGTTTTGCCAAAGCTGCACTATTTACAATCTTATGTTCATAAATGACAAACACATAAGATACACAACTACATGAAAACGTTTCTGTTCAACATTCAAAGTAGATTATTAACTTTCAACTGTATTTCTGCAACGATAAGTTTAGAATTAATTATTTATTTTTGAAGTTGACGCCGACTGGCGCTTAAGCTTTCTTGGTATTGATTGTAATTAAAGTCACAAGCGCCAGGAAAAAGCTAGTTTCTTCCAGATACGAAAACATGTAGAAACATATTTATAGTGCTTTCACGCCCTGATAATACCTAAGAATTACTTGAAAGACATTCAGTGATATATCAATTTTGACTAAAAGGTAACAATACCAACGGATCAGAAAAATAATTCATAAACTGTCTACTCATAAGAATTCTGCGTAAATTCTGAAGTTCACAAAAAAAAATCCAAAAACCACAAAAATCATATTCTCTATCAAATGTTATCTTAAATTACCAGCTACAATCAAGGTTCAAGTATAAAAAAAACTGTTTCCTAGACAATTACTCGATCGAACATCAAGCAGGCAACTCTCTTCAACCACCACCTTTAGGTACAGACTCCATACTGACTAAAAATAATTTTATTTATGTGTAGAAAACGATGAATATGATAAAAATTGCACTAAAAATAGCGAGCCTTTCATACCTGTACTCGACGTATACTTAGTGTGATCTATTTTGTAAAAAAAACGGTTTCTTCAAAGACAAATACTTTTTTTAAACGTAACTTGTCAACTCATTCGGCAATATGGTCTAAACGCCAAAGATGGCGGTTGATGCGCTTTCAAAATAGCTTAAGCGACAACGCACTAAAGCACTTGGTGACCCGAACTAGTTGGAACTAAATACATCTATGATAATATTATAATGGAGTTAATTGATGTAATGTATAAAATGGCGGATTTCCCACAAATTTTATAAATTCATATAAGAAATTACACAGCACGCGAACAAATTCGATAATAAAAAATATAGAAAATTAAAAACTAGCAATATTTACAAGTACTTAATAATTTCTTTTCGCGTTTCAATTATGTTGGTATTTAAACACAAGTGCAGTGATATACACGCATCAGCTCAAAGTGTATTATTTTAAATAATAATAATAATAATAATTTTACTTTGAAGTTGCTAAAATGCACTCAATATTAATGAGATACAGTCGTCAATCAATTTATACTATACATGAACTAACAATTTGATATCCCGATTTTTGCGTTCATACTCACGGTTAACCCGCTAAATGTTATATTTCTAAACGATACCTTATTTACCTGCTATGGGTGACATAGGGGTAAAGTCACCACGGATTGATGAGGATCCGGGTTCGATTCCCGGCCACAGCTTTACTTTTCAGATTTTTCCATGGGTTCTGATTTTCAATATCGTTTAGTTTTTTATTTATTTATTAATAAAAAACACAAGTGGTTTCGGAAGGTCTAGCTCTCGCGTCATTGTTTCGTCTGTATGTTTGTCTTGTATCGAATTCGTTCGCATACTAAACTAACTTTAACCGAGTTCATTCTTTACTTAATTTTATTCGCAAGCTTATAAAACAAGCACCTTGTCTAAAACTACACAATATAAATAAAAGTTACCAAACAACTAGAGCGAATGACTGTTAAAAAAAATAGAATTGGCAATGCTCACTACAGCGGACTGTCAAGTTAAAGGTGTATAAGTGTCTATTTGTAGCAACGTAGCTCCTAAACTGATGGACCGCTACAGACGCTTTGATAATCGAAAGCTAATTTAACCTTTTCGCCGTTAAGCAGCTCTATACTTCGTTTAATTTAGAATGAGAAACCACAACAACATTATATTGCGGCTGGTGAACTGTAATCTCTTTACAATTTGTACTAGAGTAACAATTGACGACACGCAAATAAAGTGACATCAAAACAATTTTATTTTGCGGCTGCCAAACTATTGCACTGTACTGTTTACTAGGCAAGAAATAGTTGACCAGCCGCAATATAATGTTATTGTGGTTTCTCATTCTAAATTAAATGAAGTATAGAGCCACTCGCAACTGTCAACTTTATGCTGTCAAAATGAAGATGCATTTTACAGTGCATGTTGACTTCATATCAAGTCCGTGGTGGCGAAAAAGTTAATAAAGTTCAAAGGTTAATTTTGAGTTGTGTCATCGAAATCAATATGGATCAAAAATCAGCAAATTACAACTATTGTTACTTGTAGTCAATCCAAAATTAATGGTAGTTTCAAGATTATCATTATCATCTTAGACTATTGGAGTGTCCCAGTGCTGGGCAAAGGCCTCCCCTCTATTACGCCACTCGTCGTGGTCGAGGGCACGCTCCTGCCACTCTACTAGACATGCGTCCAAGTCATCCCGCCATCTTCTTTTCGGCCTACCTACACTTCGTTGGCCATAAACCAAACCATCATTTATTTATGGTCGGATTTGACTTAGTCTACACTGGCGAGCAAAAATAACAAGTCACTTTTCATACAGCTTTCTTTGGGAAGTGACAATATTTGCTCCTGAGTATATGTGCCTTAGCAAGGTTGTGGCAGAATGTCAGTGTTTTGCTCCTACGAGCAATGTTGACCACTGATCCATAGCCCTTTTGCACTGCTGCAACGCACACAACAAAATACTTAAGTTAAGTCTAATGTGTAATTTTTTGTTTTTGCTTTCTATTGTTTTTTTAACTTGATTGTGTGTATTGCAGTATCTAATAAACGATCTATCTATCTATCAAAATACTGTACGTTGTAGGGAGCATTGAATATTTTAAAATAGTTTTAGCTGCCTACGATGTGATTTAAGATTAATAACAATATTTGGCAACTTCTTGCAAGGAAGTAGACGTTAACTACACCTAAATTTCATATTTATAAATATATCAATATATTTGACTCATTTAAAGGGGTAACTTAACATAAATATTTTTTTTATAAATATAAATGAATTGGTTCGTAATAGGGCACAGACGTTTCTGATTTGTTATAAAGTTAAATCATTCGAAATGATTTCGAAATGATGTTCATAATATCAATAAAATAGTTTTTTTTTTCATGCGAGAAATGTCTGATGCCCTATATTATAATCAAAAGTACCCAAAAACCGAAGTAACATTTTATTACGAATTTATAATTGTTTATTCAGTTTTTGTGATACCTAGAATTTTTTACATAGGTAGGACTTTATAACAATCGCACATTAAAATTTAAAACATTTTTTTTTTATTTCTGTTTGTAGCTTTAACTTAACCGTCAACGGTTCTATAGCCAAAGGTAAAACAGCAACACAAAGACCTTTTTATACGTCTTCTTCGTCAACAAAGTGACGGAATTTAAAATTAAATCCAAACAAAATTAATGAGAATGAATGAATGATTATTTTTTTAATTTTTAACGTGCAATGTTTGTCTCAACATTCTACAGATAGTTCTTATTGCCTTCTGTTAAAAGTTAAAATGGCTATATTAGATGCCGATAATAAAATAATGACTGAACTAAAACTGAAACCATACATAAAATACGACGTATATTTTGCTTGGAAACTTATAATTCAAATAAACAATTACGTAATCGATTACAAGAAAACAAAAGTGTACTTACACAACCCAATTTACACCACCGAAATAAGTTATGTAAACTTTGAGCAAGTCATAGAAAAATGACAAATACAAGTCTAGCAGAAAGAACAGAATAATGACAATTGAATGTAAACCGAAAAAACTATATTCGAATCATATTTATATTCCATTTTTACCTATTCTAAATATGTTTAAAGCTAGTTAAAAAAGGACGTTATGAATTCAGTGTTTTAACCTTTTAACCTTTAACCACTTTCCAAAGTATGCTAAAGGTTAAACATTTTTTTACCGGAAGACAATAACAACTAATGCTTTATAAATAAATCCATTCAAAATACAAAACATACCTCAACCAAAACGGTTCATAATTCATAACACCTGTAGCTAAAACTATGGAACATTAAACACTGCATTTTGTCCGCTTGTCGTCATGTCCGGTCGATATAATTGAGTATTGTTTGAGCAACTCACTAGACTTGTCTGTTTATTTTATACACCATTTACATATACTTGTCATATACATTGGTGTTACTTGTGCTGAAACAAAAGAAAAAAAACATTATTAGTTATCTTCCATGTTGGTCTGGGAGCAAAAAAACACATAATGTATCAGCTACTTCTCTTCCCGCGCAGATCGTATAAGCCCATCGAGGGGTCAAAAATCATGTTACAGGCAACCCATCACTATTTTAATTCCAATTAAAAAAAATGCGAAAATTTAAGTAAGTCGAAAAAGACAGATGTGTTGCCACAATTGGATAGCCTTATTTATTTTCGCCTTAGTTATTTTCTCTATGACTGTAGTAGTATAATGAGAGTGGTGGGGAGTGGTATAGTGTATCGTAGTCAGTAGTGGTGCGTAGTAGGAAGTATTGTTGAAGAGTATACTGTACTGGCATGTGAGAGAAAGAGAGAGAAATATTTTTCGACACACATTCTTTACTCGTAGATACAACGTGTTACAAAATACCCCGTAAAATATTAAAGCCAAGAATATTGTCAACCCTAGTAAACTATCATCTCAGGAAACCATACCGGGGTTCTTAAATATTGTAAATGGACTTGCTATAAGGTCACATTTAACCTCCTTCCGGCTTTACGGGTAGTTTTCTAGCATCCTGTATAAAAGAAAGAAATACAAACTTATACTTAAGAATGGTACCAATATAGTGTGAAATGTTTGCGCAATGTAGTGTGGTGAGAAGTAGTATAGTGAGTGTAGTAGCGTTTTGGCGGATACAGGATTTTTTCTGGGTTAAAAATACCGGGCACGGGAGCACGTCCCCCTTCCCCCCTAAATCCGCCCCTCAATTTTAGTGCAGCAAGATTGTGAGGGTATATCCGCGTGTTGTTGGGCCCACTTACTACGAACGTCTACCGGCCAATATTAGAGACCTGAGTGACGATGCTTCGGACGCCGAGTGAAAAACCTTTTGTTGGATAACCCTCTATATGCAGTTAAAGAATTTTTTGATATAGTTTTTTGACATTGGATAATATTTGACTAGATATATTATGATTTATTTAATGTAATTTAATATGCTTTGACGATCCTTATTGGAGATTTTTTGACATTGTATTTTATTTTATTGTTTCATTGTTTATAATTTATTACGCTATTATTATTATTAATTTTTGACGATCTCAACAGAAATGCTTATATTTGTGACATGCATGTTTTTATATAATGTAATTTTTGTTGATAAATAAATGAATCTAAAAAAAAATCTAAAATCTATAACTCACGGTCAGCGTCTCGCCCGCTTGGCGGGCTGCGGCGCGTGGTGTCCGAGCGTGACGAGCGCGGAGGCGACGGCGAGCCCGCCCAGCGGCGGCGCGCGGCCCGTGCCGCCGGTGGGCAGCCGCACCAGCAGCGACAGCACGGCGGCGCGCGAGCCCAGGCACGGCTCCAGCGCCACCGGCGCCGGCACGCCCGCACCTACCACACCGTTCACTATCAAACAACAATTTCATTAAATCTAATCAAATCAAAAGTTTATTGCTTTGGGCTTAAAACCACTAAATTTCATAATACGTTATTCACTAATACTCCTAATTTTCAAATTACCATGAGCTCATAATACCTAAAAATACCTGAAAAGTCAAAATGTCTGTAAGAATTAACAACTTGAAAATTAGGGGTACGTATTAGTGAATAAGGTATTATGAAATTTAGTGTTTTTAAGCCTGCTTTGCCTTTAAAACTGCTTTGAGTTTATTTTGCAAATAGGCCGTCTCACCGTTTCTTCATACATTTTGTTGCGATTCCGTAACGTCACCGTTTTTTAAGCGGCGGTGTGGTCGCACCCTTACAGTATTTATATCCTACTTAACTTACCTATAATACATTTATAAAAGAGTTGTATAAGGTCTCCAGGTTAAGTTCGTATTCGTACCTTAAATTATGTTAGTCACTAGCTTCTGCCCGCGACTTCGTCCGCGTAGAATTAGCAATTGACATGTTTAATTTTCCGGAGTAAAAAATAGCCTAGATGTTTTAATTTAGGGTACCATCAGCCAAATATGTGGTCTACCACCCTAAGGTTAAAAATCCTCACACGTCACAATATAATAACGTCGATAAGACAGGCTGTCAACTTAAAAGTTCGACTTTAGCGACATTTTCATTTGATAGGAAGCTGGATGATAAGTGGTAGACCACTTATTTGGGATTCTAAATTTTATCAAAACCAGTCCAGTCATTTTAGCGTGAAGAAGGAACAAGCATACACACTCACTCACATCGTCACAAAACTTTCGCATTTATAACTATTAGTAGATTTAGTAGGACAGTAGAGATGTATAAAGTCTCTACTGGTAACCGCTTTCGTCACACGTTTGTTGAATTTAAAATTTTTGAACTATCCTTGTTAAGACGCGAGGCGCAAACTTAGCTCGATCGAGTTGTAGTAAAAAGGCATCCAAAATGGCCTCACCTGCTGCACCCTTCTCCAGTTCCACGCAGACCTGGCTGAACGGGCGCGACGCCATCTGCTCCATTTCGACAAACAACCGCTGCCTCCTTCTGTACAGGTCGTATTTCTGTAAACAGTATACCAGCATCATCATCGGCCTGTAGCAGTCCACTGCTGGACATAGGCCATAAACACGCGCCACTTTATCCTGTCTTCGGCTTATCGCATCCTTAGGACTCCTCCAGAAATCATATAATGATCATATTTGGCCTAAGACATTTCACGCCATACTAATTTTTATGTTTTGCTTCATTTCATAATGTTGACAAGGATATTCTGTGTTATGTTTCTCCTACAGTAAATTTAATTGGTCGGACATTTTTCGAGTGCCGGATTGGATATGAACCTGTGCTTCAAGGCAATACGCGCCAACTGTCCTACGAAAAACTCAAACAAGTCAAACACTTGTTATATGCCATTAGTAGCGTGGGGTGCCATCTTTTGTAACCTGTATGCAACTCAACGACTCCTATCCAAAATTATATTGGAAAGACGTAATTTCGACACTTCCATTTCTTAAATCTTACTTGCGGGTTCAAATTCCGTCCACGCGAAAAACTTTTTCGTCCATAATAAAATTCAGTTTTCGCTAATACTCGTATAAAAACAAACATACACTAACCTGCTTTATCTTCCACAACGCAGCCGCAACCAGCAGCAACAGCAAGAAACACGAAGAAAACGTGATGAAGAACTGTTGTAGATTTAACTTCGGATACTGCGAGAACGATATCTGTATCCACAACGGTGGTCGGAAATCGTACACGTAAACGAAGAATGTCGTCAACGTAACGTTGTCCTCGACGCCGAAGGCGTGGTCCGATTTAGGGAACCTGTAATTGAAGGGTCTAAGGTCATTGATCTTGATGCCGCTATTAAAGACGTCGATTAATACTTAATGAAGAAAAAATAAGAAACAGAGAGACTGTGGTAGAGCAAATGGATTTTGAGGCAAATTGGGGAAAGTTGGTCAGCAGACACCAAATAGGCTTACATAAGAAAAGAAAAAAAAGGGATTGATACATTTTCACAGGATTTTATTACAGGGGCGCGCAGTGGGATAGGTAGCGGTAGCCGCAGGAAGGTGACGCTCCACAATTTGTAGGCGCTGCCTACCCTAGCCACCTTTCACTGAACGCCACTGAACTTATCAAAATCAATACTAACTTGTATCTAAAGTTGGTGCAGTTGACGTGAGCAAACAGTGTCCTCTCCCCCGGCTCCGCCCGCGTCCTAACAGTCAAGTTCATGCGCGCATGCGCCGAGCACGTTATACTGAAGTCCGCGTCAACGTCGGCCTTTACTGGAGCGTTGCGGAAATTTATTGCCGACAGATGACGGTCCTCTTTCTTTGAAAGATTGAAGGTAAATTGGTAGTCTACTGCTAGGTCATCTGTGTAAAAAAATAAAATATTTTAACCTTTTCAACACCAACGACCGATATATCCGTACCTTTACGCAACGGCGTAAGTTTTGACCTTTTTACCGGCAAGCAGCTCTTGTGTAACTAGCAATTGTCAACTTTATCTTGCCCAATGAAGATGCATAGGTTAAATTAGCATAATATTATTAATTATTATTTCGCTAGCTTGGTGTTGAAAAGGTTAAAGACCTAGAACACTAGAATTTATCGCTGACACAAAGAATCTACTAATGTAGTGCAATCCCATTCAGTTAAAAGTCATTTATTTTCAATACATTCCTATCACACACAGTAGTACTAGCTTTTTGTATTTTGATGACCTGAACCTGTGAAAGTATGAAATTAACGCAAACGCTATTTTTTTAATCAAACAAAAATAAAAACCTATTTTAATTTGTCCCAGAAGTGGAACACTCCAATAGGCTAGCGCTAACATAATAATAAAAATATTTCAAACTGGACGAGAATAAAAACGTCAACGCAATTAAAAATCAAGAGCGGCCTTTGCCCAGCAATGGACAGTCAAATAACTCACAATAGCAAGCCCCCTTGTTATACAGGTCGGCGTGGTAGTGGTTGCTGTTGTCGCACTTGTCGCAGCGCTCTCCGGCGAGACCTTTGGTGCTGCAGAAGCAGCGGCCAGAGTCAGGCGCGCACGCCACTGCTTGCGCGTTGCATTCACACGCTAGAACACAGACACACATAGTAAAGCAAACATCAAATCGCTTCTGGAAATGAGGACGAGTTGGGAAAGAGGACTATTTGGGAAATTTGAATAAGTAGGCGTGGACAAGTCGGGAAGTAGACGAGACGGGAAAGTGGATGAGTTCGAATTACTGATATGCAGAGACGTTGACAAAATGGGAATGTGGACGAAGGCTATGTTGGAGTAAGTCACATTAACCATAACCGACGATTTTGACACACATAATATTTCAAAAGTTTTATAACAAATATACGTCCATATCGTTTAATCTTTTCGCCGTCAAGCAACTATAGTGTCACTCGCAACTGTCAACTTTATCTTCTCAGATCAATGGTGGCGAATAGGTTAAAGTAAATACATAAAATAAATAAATATCATGGGACAAATTACACCAATTGACCCAGTTCCAAACTAAGCAATACTTGTACTATGGAAAGAAAGAAAGAAAAAAGTTTATTTATGAAAATCACATATTAAATAAATAAACACATTATACATTCAGATTATGGGTACCAGGCATCGGATAAACATACTTATACATATAATGAAGATAAATAAATACTTAAATACATACAACATCCATGACTCGGGCACAAACATTCGTATTCATCATACAAATGCCTGCCCCTACCGGGACTCAAACCCGGGACCTCTAGCTTCATAGTCAGGGTCACTAACCATAACCACTAGGCTATCCGATCGTCGTTGTTGTGGTGTATGTCTAGCTAGATAGATTAATATATAAGTTGTGTATTCATTTGTATGTTTAGTCTTTAAGATAAGCTCATTGAATAAACACGTATCTACTCAATATGTAGTGTTTCAATACTTCGAACCGTACATGGCGACCTTGCCAGGATTCGAACCTAACGTAACGTAATAAAGTAAGTTGGTGCAGGGTGTTGTACTCACGTTGGCACGTGCCCCCGTTGAGCGGGTCCCCGTAGTGCCCGGGCGCGCACGTGTCGCAGTGCGGGCCCACGCTGCGCGCGCCGCACGGCTGCACGCAGCGCCCGGCCGCGTCGCACACCGCGTGCCCGTTGCACTGGCACAGCGGGCAGCGCGTGAAGTGCCATCTGTGGAACACACAGTTCCTGAACTGGCACGTGACAAAGTATACTGTGAATTAAAGTTATAGTGGATACTTCATGCCGGGTCATAGAAGCGGATTTTAGGGGGAGGGGGCGGTGTAAAGCAGAAATGTTTCCATCTTATTTTCTTGTTTCCGCCGCCGCCGTCGTCGCAACAGCCGCAGGCGGGCTCGGCGCGGCACACAGACACACACACACTGACCTGTGCGCGGCGCACACGTGCGGGGCGTGCGGTCGGCGCGCGCCGCCGGGCAGGCAGCTGCCCCGGCCGCCGCCGCCGCCGTCGTCGCACCAGCCGCAGGCGGGCTCGGCGCGGCACACAGACACACACACACTGACCTGTGCGCGGCGCACACGTGCGGGGCGTGCGGTCGGCGCGCGCCGCCGGGCAGGCAGCTGCCCCGGCCGCCGCCGCCGCCGTCGTCGCACCAGCCGCAGGCGGGCTCGGCGCGGCACACACACACACACACACTGACCTGTGCGCGGCGCACACGTGCGGGGCGTGCGGGCGGCGCGCGCCGCCGGGCAGGCAGCTGCCCCGGCCGCCGCCGCCGCCGTCGTCGCACCAGCCGCAGGCGGGCTCGGCGCGGCACACACACACACACACACTGACCTGTGCGCGGCGCACACGTGCGGGGCGTGCGGGCGGCGCGCGCCGCCGGGCAGGCAGCTGCCCCGGCCGCCGCCGCCGCCGTCGTCGCACCAGCCGCAGGCGGGCTCGGCGCGGCACACAGACACACACACACTGACCTGTGCGCGGCGCACACGTGCGGGGCGTGCGGTCGGCGCGCGCCGCCGGGCAGGCAGCTGCCCCGGCCGCCGCCGCCGCCGTCGTCGCACCAGCCGCAGGCGGGCTCGGCGCAGCACACACACACACACACACTGACCTGTGCGCGGCGCACACGTGCGGGGCGTGCGGGCGGCGCGCGCCGCCGGGCAGGCAGCTGCCCCGGCCGCCGCCGCCGCCGTCGTCGCACCAGCCGCAGGCGGGCTCGGCGCGGCATGCGGCGCACGACACGTGCCGCGCGCACCCCGCCCGCGCCGCGCCGCACCCCGTGGACGCGCTGCTCGTGGACCACAGCCGGCAGCCGCCCAGGGGGAACGACGCGCCGTATGCGTTCTATAACAGTTAATAGTAGACTGATAAACAAGGGTTGAAATTGACCCATTTCACCTGAGATATTTCTGGTGTCCGAACGAAGTGAGGGCACCAATAGTTCGAGGATGAAATGTGTAATTTCATTTGAGTTAAACACTCGTACTTTTCATTTCGAATATGAGGAAATGAAAAGAAGGTATTATGACAAATTTCACTAACGTCGCACGGTCGCACCTAATATTTCTTACGTTTGTCATTCTCACTCTTTTTTCTATTACGCGATTTACGCGCATTTTCTGCGCACCAATGGCTGCCGGCTAGTTTTTTTTTAAACTTGCAGACACGGAGGTCGCTTTCAATTAATTTGTCGGCTTAAATATTTCGAGCTAAAAAAATTACCGAACGTAATAATTTCTACTAATTCTCGTTGTATACGCTTGCATAAGCTTATACAGGGTGTTTGGTAACCAGGTGCAAAGCCTTAAGGCTTGTACACGCGCTAAAGTCCTTGAGCGTACGGGCGGAGCTTGGGCGGAGCTACTGCCTCTCGCCCCCGCGACCCGCTCCATTAATACGTGAGCGCGAAACAGTCTTACAGAGTAAAATTACAGACGCGTCATCGCGCCGCGCATCGTTACCAATGCAAGGGTGGACGTGGACGGGTCGCATCGCATGATTATCGTTTTCATAACGTGATATTTATCATTAAGTATATTATTGAAACGTGATATCCCTACTTAATATTATACATGCGAAAGTAACGCTCTGTCTGTCTATCTGTCTGTTACGCTTTCATGCCTAAACCACTGAAACGATATTAATGAAATTTGGTAAGGTGGCAGTTTTAGTCCCGAGGAAGGACAGGATAGTTTTTATCCCGGAAAATCTCATAGTTCCCGCGGGATAGCAGCGCAGACGGAGTCGCGGGCTACAGATATTTGTCATAATTGATTAAGTTTAAAAATGATGTCCCCAATATACCATTACCTACTTTTGAAAATATTTATTTTTCTACACATAGCAAAATCGATATCTAAGGGTCCGAGTGGTCCTCAAGCATGAATCCGTTGTCAAAAGTTTAAAAAGTAGCCGCCATTTTGAAAATTTTAGTTTTTCGACCAATTGCGTTCAAAATCGATACCTGAGGATCCGAGTGGTCCCCAAGCATGAATCCGTTGTTAAAATTTGAAAAAATGGCAGCCATTTTGAAATCTTCAGTTTGTGGGCAGATTGTTTTCAAAATCGATATCTGATGGCCCGAGTGGTCCCCAAACATGAATCCGTTGTCAAAAATTGAAAAAGTGGCCGCCATTTTGAAATCTTTAGGTTGTGAACCGATTGTTTTCAAAAACGATATCTGAGGATCCGAGAGGTCCCTAAGCATGAATCCGTTATCAAAAATTGGAAAAGTGGCCGCCATCTTGAAATCTTTAATTTTTGGGCAGATTGTTTTCAAAATCGATATCTGATGGCCCGAGTGGTCCCCAAGCATGAATCCGTTGTCAAAAATTGAAAAAGTGGCCGCCATTTTGAAATCTTTAGTTTGTGGACTGATTGTCTTCAAAATCGATATCTGAGGGTCCGAGTGGTCCCCAAACCCGAAACCGTTATCAAAAATGGAAAAAGTGACCGCCATTTTGAAATCGTTAGTTTTTGGACTGATTGTCTTCAAAATCGATATCTGGGGGTCCGAGTGGTCCCCAAACACGAATCCGCTGTCAAAAATGGAAATAGCGGCCACGATTTTTAAATGTTTAGTTTTCGACCGAGTGCTTTTAAAATCGATATCTGAGTGGTCTCCAAAGTTGAATTTGTTGTCAGAATATGATAAAATAGGCGTAAACTAGAGAATTTTCAGTTACGAGAGAGTAGAGAACGCCTAATTACACTTGACCGTTTTAGTAGAATCATATTTGGCATACCTACACACAACAGCTTACAAAAATTTCATCGCAATCGAGTCTATAGTAGTACCTACCTAACAAGAATTAGACATTTTAACATTTAAATCCGACTCACGCTTGACGCTTTTTTGACAACTTTCTCAGCATACACACAGCCAGCTCACAATAATCTTCATTTGTATTTCGGACAGACGCTTTCCCCTCTCTCTACTTAGTGTTTAGTGTGCGATAGACATATATTGTTAGTAACTTAGATTATGACTTTTGTCGAACACACATTTCATAGACAATATTTTTGCAATATGAACTTTTTAACGATAATCGATTTATATTGTGTGGTATTATTGCCACTCACCCTCCCACACCCTCCAATACACAGAGGAGGCCTATGCCATGAGGCACGCCGAATTACGCGACAATTTAATAAATAAACGACAATAACAACAACAACAACATGTACTTACTGAAATTATAGCGAATTCGGAATAAAAAGGCTTATAAATATAAAATTGCCACTCACCACTCGGATCGCCAGATATCGATTTTGAAATCAATCGGTCGATAAACTAAAAATTTCAAAATGGCGGCCACTTTTTGAATTTTTGACAACGGATTCATGCTTGGGTACCACTCGGATCCTCAGATATCGATTTTGAAAACAATCGGTCCACAACCTAAAGATTTCAAAATGGCGGCCACTTTTTCAATTTTTGACAACGGATTCATGCTTGGGGACCACTCGGGCCATCAGATATCGATTTTGAAAACAATCTGCCCAAAAACTAAAGATTTCAAGATGGCGGCCACTTTTTCAATTTTTGATAACGGATTCATGCTTGGAGACTTTTAGGATTCTCAGATATCGATTTTGAAAACCATCGGCCCACAAACTAAAGATTTCAAAATGGCGGCCATTTTTTCATTTTTTAACAACGGATTCATGTTTGGGGACCACTCGGATTCTCAGATATCGATTTTGAAAGCAATCGGTCGAAAAACTAAAATTTTCAAAATGGCGGCTACTTTTTAAACTTTTGACAACGGATCCATGCTTGAAGACCACTCGGACCTTTAGATATCGATTTTGAAGACAAACGGTCGAAAAACAATTATTCTGTACCTACCTTTTACGCAAACAGAAGAGAGAAAGCAAAGGTTAACTTTCACACTCAGAAACGCCAATTAACATAATTAAAGCACTATTTATTCCTTTGTATCTTTGGTTACGCAGGGATGATAAATTAAAACTTGAACTTGATCCGTTAACACGGTAGAACAGTGTTGAATTTCCACCGTCAGTCAATACAACCGAGAGGACAATTGAGTCTTTGAATCAATTTTTTTTTTGTCATAAATGGAAAGATCATATATAAGTTTTGTAAGAAAGTATTTTTAGTTTTTTTTTATTCGCTATAATTAACGAGTTATACCGATTTGAAAATTGATCGTCGAGTACCGCACCGAAAACACACCGACAGTTCCCGAACAAGGCCGAGCCGCGTGTGACGTCACAATGTTAGTTTCCACTCGTAGTTAGTATACAGGTGATACCGTTTTTTGACTTTAATCTACTCTATTCTGTTATTATCCTACTATTATTGTAAAATGCTATTGTTTGTGAGAGCGTATTGGTTTGTGACTCTTTCACGCTAAAACGGCTAAACAGATTTCGATAAAATTTGCCATACACGAACTTTATAATTTATAATCTGGATTTACGTACCGGCT
Organism: Pandemis heparana; assembly: GCA_963854515.1. Lineage (NCBI taxonomy): Eukaryota > Metazoa > Arthropoda > Insecta > Lepidoptera > Tortricidae > Pandemis > Pandemis heparana. The sequence continues at coordinate 9,212,729 of OY978028.1, forward strand.
ATAGTAGGTGTCATTCACGATGGATGCCATCCACCGTGGTTCTTATTAATTTGTAGTTAAAGGTTAATTTTAATACATCTACGAGTCTTTGTGGATGGCACTGTCTACATAATACTCGTACTTCTATCATGCTTCTATCCCAAAATCCCAACTTTCTTTTTAAAACCATAAAATTAGATGAGAATAGTGATGAGTACACTTTGGTAATAACTATTTATATGAATAAACAAATAAGTCGTGAGATTTCAGCAGAAAATCCCGTTGATTTTATCTCAGGGGAATTTCATAAGAAAACCCGGAATTACGAGCACAAAGATGGCGGATGACATTTTGACACTATGACACTAAAAATGTTTATAGGTGTCGTTTTTGAGTAATTTGGTGGCTCTGAGCCCGATTTTGGCATAATTTTTTAGATTCAAGATGGCGGATGACATTTTGACACTTTGACACTAAAATATTGATGGGTGTCGTTTTTGAGTAATTTGGTGCTTCTGAGCCTGATTTTGGCATAATTTTTTGGATCCAAGATGGCGGATGACATTTTGACACTTATGACACTAAAAATGTTTATGGGTGTCGTTTTCGAGTAATTTGGTGGTTCTCAGCCCGGTTTTGGCATAACTTTTTGGATCCAAGATGGCGGATGACATTTTGACATTACTGACACAAAAAACACAAAAAAGTGTAAAATGTTACTCGAAAACGACCCCCATAAACATTTTTAGTGTCAATAGTGTCAAAATGTCATTCACCATCTTGGATCCAAAAAAATATGCCAAAATCGGGCTCAGAGCCACCAAATTACTCGAAAACGACACCCATGAACATTTTTAGTGACAAAGTGTCAAAATGTCATCCGCCATCTTGGATCCAAAAAATTATGCCAAAACCGGGCTCAGAGCCACCAAATTACTCGAAAACGACACCCATAAACATTTTTAGTGTCAAAATGTCATCCGCCATCTTGAATCCAAAAAGTATGTCAAAATCAGGCTCAGAAGCACCAAATTACTCAAAAACGACACCCATCAATATTTTAGTGTCAAAGTGTCAATAGTGTCAAAATGTCATCCGCCATCTTGGATTTAAAAAATTATGCCAAAATCGGGCTGTTTTACTCTCCTCACCTGGAACACATCAGCGCAAGCATTGCTGCTTGGCGGCAGGATTACTAAGATGCTGGTACAGTCGACGTCAAAGATATATCTTTACACTTTAGTGCCTTGTCGCTCCAAGCACTTTGACAACTTCATATGAAACTTCAAACATATAGTTACAACGACAAGGCACTAAAGTGTAAAGTAAAGATATCTTTGACGTTGACCGTACCTAGCGATCCGGACGTACCTACCTAGAACAAGGTTAGGCTCTTACACCCGCAAAAATTCCCATTGAATATACTCGTATAATACAATCCCACGAGATTATAAAACTAGGAATACCTATCAACCACAAAATTTAGCCATTAAAATTTACGTAACTACGGTCGAAGAAACTGAATCACGTAACCTACCTAATAGGTACAATTTAGCAATAATATCTCTGGCAGGGTGTATGTTAAAATTCCACAGCGGTAGGTAAGCGATTCAGTATCTTTCACTGTACTTAGGTACTTTATTGTGAAATCTCAGGTCCAGTAAAATCAATCCAGTTCACATAAATCAGAAACATTATCAGGATTAAGCTTTTATTACCTACCTACACATGACTAAAACAAAAATTTGCTTACTATAAGGTGATACGCGTGCTCGTTTGCCACCTTATTTCATAAAAAAAACTTCAGCAGATATTTTTTGTATTTAATTTCGGATATTTTTAGTGAAATCAGCCGTTAACCCAGTACTGTCGTGAAATTGCTTTAACATTGTGACGTCACAGCCATGGCGACCAATCATGGCCCGTTCCCGGTCAAGTGGTCATATTTCAAATTTCATCAATTTTGAATTGCTTATAATTAATTTAAAAAATATATTTTAAGATTTCTTTGAATTAGATATTATATAATATGCTATAAAGTTTTAAAAAACATAAAAAAAATCGATATTTTTTTTAAATTCAAAGACTCAATTGACAATATTTCAAATTTCTTTATATTGATAAATCAAAAACCATTTCGAGAGAAACACTTGTAGAACACAAAAAATATATTTTTGGATTTTTTCGTACAGTATTTTTTGGAAAAATGAGCAAAATATGTAAAACAGGAAATGACGTCCAGCGGCCGGTCCAATACTGCCATTATAAAAAACCTGGTCTTCCGGGTTTCCCTTTGACATTTACAACTTTCAAAACACAAACACTACTGACAGCTGACGGTTAATTCATTCGCACACCGCTCGGCTTTGTTGCCATCGGAAACACTAGATAACTGTTTGCCGGGAAATAATGATAATATTTTTGCAAGTTTTCATTTAAAATCATATTTTTGTGAAGTATTCTTCAATTCAAATTTAAGAAAAGTGGCTCCATCAACTTTTTGATGATTCTGTTTGAGTTTGTCAGCTCGTTTTGACGTTCATCGACAGTGACAACTGCATTGACTGTCAAAGTATTTAAGCACAGGTTTTGGCGGTCAATTAATGTAATTATTTCAACGTTTTTTTAAGTGTACGAAACAAAGCAGTGACGTCATTTCGCTAACACTTGACGTTTGTTACTTACGTCCTTTCTGCTTGAGCAACGATTTAAATGGATTTTTCCACGAAAATACAAGATTTTCACGAATATAAAAAAATATGGGTGTCTTAAATTTGTGCGCTCTTTCCAGCCAGACAATAAAAAGTAGCTCTTAAAAAATTGAAATATTGTCAATTACAGTTAAGTTTCACACTCAGAGACGACAATTAAGTTCTAACTGATCATAATTATTAACTGACTTCTCTGAGAACGGCACACGTTCAAGTTCTGCAACAATTTATAAATATGTTGCAACTCTAGGCAGCTATGACCTTTAACATGTTTATCGCTATCCCGCGGGAACTATGCAATTTTCCGGGATAAAAAGTAGGCTATGTTTTAATCTAGGGTACCAGCTATCTTCGTTCCAAATTTTATCCAAATCCGTCCAGTCGTTTGAGCGTGAAGAAGGAACAAACATACACACTCACTCATATCCTCACAAACTTTCGCATTTATAATATTAGTAGGATCCACCTACTTTACGAATCACGAAACGGATTGTCCACTCTACGCAACAAAATTATTCCACAAATATTTAAAAACGGAGTTTTGTTTGGTCGCAGCGCAAATTGACACAGGTCCGTCATTCATCGCGCCTCGTCCCGCACTGACCGTATGGACGAAAATGGGGAGCGGTAGGAACTTGGGAGGGAATATTTCAGAAAACGAGGTAATTTTTTAAGAAATTTGACAAAGTAGGAAAATAAAGTTATTGTTCATTATTTTATGAAGCAGATTATAAAATTTCATCTCTTTCTGATACAAAATGGAGCAGTAAAATTGTTACAAGTGAAAAAATAGGGGTGACTTTAGATTGCTTTTTCTCTGCTTTCTTTCACTAAAATGGATTTCTACCAAAACTATGTTACTTCTCATATCTTCCAGATTAGGATATATTTTTTCCGACGTATAAATTGTTACGTTCTAATGTATAAAATGGTTACAACACAACTCATTTTCACGAAAATTTCAAAGGTCGAGCCTTAAGGAGGTGATAGCCGAGGTATTTTTAAACATTTTGAGCCATGTACACACGGCAAAATAATTCGGTAAGCATAGGCACGCACACAAACGTCGTCTATGTGTTGAGTGCCGACATGAACATTACGTAGAATCCACGTGTGAATGTGTGAGTGAGTTCGATCGTATATCTACCCTCTCAGTACAGTTTTTTTTAGTAATAAGATAAATAAGTAATGTCGCTGTAAACTACCTATTTATTATATAAACAACAACAATAACTATAAAATAACAATGAAGAAAGTTGCAACTATTTTAGTTAGTTTATAATAAACTAAGTTAAAAATAATTACAAATTAAACTAAAAAATCCCCTTGGTATCGTGCCTGGCTCAAAGGTTTAAAAATTCAATATCTCCGGTTTAAGTTAATTCTACAGAAATAATGTAAAAGTATTGTTTTATTTTTGCATCTTCCTAAAAACATTTTACATTATTATCTTACATTGGATATTGGCAAGAGAAGGCACCCCGGATCGAGTCTTACTTTGACCTTGAATCTTTAAATTTATGCAATCTGACGCATTGAACTATTATTACCAGCGTAGTAGCTACCATCTCACTGATTCAACGTGTTACATTTTTATTTCTCATCAAGTCTGGTCTGAGATTCAATTCCAACATTTCCAACCAATATTCCTTACAACCAGCATCGCCATTTAAATAACATCCAAAAATGTCATTTCTTCTAGGATTCGAACTCGGTTCACTAGAGAGCGAGTGCACAAATCAAGTATTCGACTTGCCTTTGTGACCGCTGAGCCACCGAGACATTTTTTTTTTTTTTTTTTTTTTTTTTTTTTTATTTAATACAAAAAAATATATTACATTTTAAAAGCTTTAACAGCGGGCGAAAACTCAGCAGAGTTTATCTGCCGCTGCTGGTTACTCAAGTTGGTTACTTAAACTAAACAGACAGGCTATTGTTGCGCTGCTTTACACTTTTGGTAAAATGCTTTGACAATTTTCTTACATCTATTGGGGTTGGCACACACTTCATTATGAGTATCCGATGGTAACTCATTGAGAATACTTGGTAACATATACTGCCATGTGCGTTTACCATATACATTGGAACATTTTGGTAGAACATATTTCGGCAAGTAATCTAATTGACGGAGATTTTGAGCTCTAACAGATTTATTTAAACTATGCAACTTTTCTATTTCGTAATTAAGTACTTCCTTTTTAATGAGGTTTTGACCACATGCTACGTTACAATATTCAAAGAGTCTCGCCTCATCACCGCGCATCTTTTTCTTGGCAGAACTGGGTATAATTGCCTTTAGTAGGCTTACCTGCAATCTATAGATTTTATCTATATAAGTTTTGAATGTTCTGCCGTAACTTCCTAGACTATACTCAATAACTGATTGCGCAAGTGACAAGTACAAGACCCTCAAAATACTGTACGGCAGTTTAAATTTAAGCAAGGACATTTTGGATAAAACGGATCTTAGTTTATTACAGACATGATTTATATGGGGTCCCCAGTTGAAGTTGTTATCTATTACCAAACCAAGGTATGTATGCTCTGAAACTATCTCCAGTCTCTCACAGTTACAATTACAACCAACAGCTGTACCACTATAGTTGTGTAAACATTGGTGATTATGAGCTATAATGGTAGGGTTGATAATCGGTTTTAAGTGAGTGGAGTGTATATGCATGAGTTTCGTTTTGGAATAGTTTATTATTAATCCAACGTCATGGGCCCATTTACAAAGGAGATCAAAGTTCATTTGTAGTATGCTTTCCGCTTTACTCAAGTCACTATCAGCTATTACCAGGCAAGTGTCGTCCGCAAATTGATATACAGAACACTGCTCAAATATGTTATTCATGTCATTGACATAAATCAGGTACTCGATGGGTCCAAAATTCGAACCTTGAGCCGTTCCTTCATCAGTTGGGATCTCATCACTAAACACATTGCCTATCTTTACGGTGGTGGAGCGATTTGAATGGTAGTTTCTGCAGAGATTCAATAATGGGCCCTGTACGCCATTCTGACCGAGCTTTGAAAATAAAACATTATATTTCAACGTATCAAATGCCTTAGTAAAATCGATAAAAACGGCCAGCACATGTTTTCTGGCGTTCAGGTGTCCATTGATCTCATTTGAAAAATTGCAAAGAAGTTGTGACGTATTTTTTTTGCTTTGGAAGCCATATTGTTTGTTATGAATAATGTTATGTCTCGATAGGTATTTGTTAATTTCATTGCCAAAGTATTTTTCTATTATTTTATCGATACAGGATAATATTGTGATGGGCCTATAATTATTTACATCACTTCGACTTCCCTTTTTAAAGATTGGTCTTATAGTGCCTATTTTCAACTTATCTGGATAAAGAGATTTCTCAATACATAAGTTTATTAAATGTGTTAAAACAGGAGTGATTTGTGAGTTAATATGTTTGATATCGGAGGCGCGGATGCCGTCAATTCCAGGACTTTTTTTATCATTTAAGTGCTTAATTATAGCGTAAATCACTTCTTCACGAGCTCTGCTTAATCTCATACATACCTCCGGTTTTCTAGTGTAGGAAGGGTCAGTTAACAATGGAATATTACAAAATTTACTTATTTGTTTTACGTTATCCCTAAAACCCTTAGCAAACTTATTAGCTATGTCTTCACAATTCATTTTATTGAAAGTTTTGATGATGATATCATCTATAGATTGGGTTAATTTTCCACACAAACCATTTATAATTTGCCAAACTTTTCTAGAGTCTCTGAAGTTATTGTTTACCTCATTTCTTATTTTATTATTTTTTAAACTATTTATATAAGAATTCGTTTTGTTTCTAAATTTATTATACACAATCCTTTTTTCTGCATTACCTTGATCCTTTAACCAAATTTTGAATAATTCATCCCTCTTTTTACACATTGAGAGAACCCTATTATTCGCCCAATTACATGATTTTCGTTTCCCCGTACTGACCTTTGTTTTGTATTGACATGCATTGTAAACGTCACTAAACTTTTTTAACATAGAATCAAGTACATCTGTAGGGTTGTCGTAACACAAACATTGGTTCCAATCAGTAGCAGTCAGTTCACTTCGAACCTTATTATTGTCTAATTTAAAGATGTATTTATAATGATTGCTTGGATACTTGCTGTCGACTACCGCAAAACTGGTTATGAAGTGATCGGCCAGCGCGTTGTTTATCACGGCTGATTTTAGTAGCCGGTCACTGTTGTTAGGTGCGCTTGCACTACGGATAAAAATATGGTCGATGCACGATCGCGATATTAAACCATCTCTTAGTGCTATTCGAGTGTACTGACTGATACCTTTTTCCAGACCGTTTTCACTGAGCATTTGTAAATAATTTGAAACAATATTATTCGACTCGATTATATTTATGTTAATGTCACCCAACAGTACGAGGTTATTTCTTAAGCTAGTTTTTGACAACATTTGGTGGATTTCGCTTACAAATGAGCTTTTATTAAGGTTAGGCGGTCTATAGACTGCACACAACTGGATTTTATAATTAAAACTAGTTTCGACCATCCCTAAAATACTTTCAAAGTTGACTGATGGATTCATATGCCTGGTAAATTTTATACTTTTGTGGATGTAAAGGATAATGCCTCCTCCTTTTCTGTGATTCCGCAGCTCTGAATGCATCTCATAGCCCTCCAGCTCAAACATTTTCTCGCAGTCGAGTGGAATATTGGCTTCAGTAACAGCAATAATATTGATCAGTCTTGTGCTATTTCTTACAATGTACTCCAATTGGGCAAAGTTCTTTATAAGTGATCTGATATTAACATGAAGCGCAATGAGTGCATTACATTTTTTCGGTATGTTGTCTGTAAATTCATTCCAGGTGTCAAAATTATCTTCAGTGATATACGAAGAGATACCCTCCATTCGTTATTATGAAAAAAGTAAATTTTATTTCCAAGCTTAAGCAATAGTCTTTAAATTACCCCGCAAATTCCGCAATAAGTCTTTCTATATCATCGGTGGTTCTTACATGGTGTATTTTTTCACGGTCTGCCTTTCGTGCTAGCACCGCACCGTCACTACACCATACATATTTGCATAATTCGGTCTTCTTAAGACTTGTTTTCGCTTTCCATAATAAGTTCGCAGTATAAGGTGTAAGTGACTCGCGCACATAAATTTTTGAGTCTTCATTCATACCTAGGTCCTTGCCGCACGTCAGGTTTGCATCTTTTGCGGCGGCGAGCCAGTAGGCACGGCGGCCTTCGTTCAGCGAGATAACGATCGGAGACTTACGTTTGCTTGTAGTACTTTTGATTTTTTTGCGGTATACTTTTATTATATCATTGGCATTTTGGTTAATTTTTTCACTCAGTGTTTTAGCTATGGCCTCCACGTCCTCGCCTTCGCATTCGCTAATACCATCAATTTCAATGTAGTTTTTTAATAAGTTTTGCTCGATGACGTTGATTTTTTGTTCGAGTACCTCATTGCGCAAAAGCAAATTTCTACAAGTATTCCTTAGCTCGATATTATGGTTCTCATACTCCTTTACTTTGATCTCATATTCGTCGATTTTGTCTGAATAGAATTGGAGCACAGATTGCAGCTCAGATTGTAACTCAGAGCGCACTACATCACGCACTTCCTTTCTGATCTCAGACCGGAGCTCCCGTAGCATGTTGTTAGTAATTCGGTCTTGTGATTGGGGTTCGGTATCTGTGTCCACATCTTCTTCTACGTCAGGCATAATGAAAGAGAGCCGCTTCGCCTTCGCATTCACATTTCCCTGGCAACTACGACACTTCCACTCCGCAGCCTCAGTATTATACAGCGCACCGAGTTGTTCGGCGGATAAATTTGCACAGGTCCCGTGAATCCACTTTGAGCACTTGACACATTGGAGCCCTGGGCTCTTTTTATTTATTATTTTATTGCACTTTGAGACAGCACATTTCACCATTATTGTTGTTTATTTTTTTCTTTTTTGAAAAGCGGGTAGATAACGCAGCAACAGCGACGTTGGTATAGATTACAAGCGAGCGAGTAACTGATTTAATATAGTTGGTGAATTTATGAATTACTACGTCCAAACTGTGACTACTGCATTTGCAATGTGTAAATAGTTGTTTAACAAGCTTTGAAATAAGGTTGAAATTTGCTAGACGATGCACATTTTATTAATTGCCGTCTAACAATATAAAGTATATTCTACCCTCAAATTATTAGTGATATGAATTTGTCAACGCTAGCCGCCATTCGTTACGCCTTGTTTTACAAGTGGTTTTACAACAACGAACTGTTTAATTTTGCCTTTGAAATACCTTGTGATTTGCAAAATATGGATAGTCATCATCTTTTTTGAAAAGAGCAGAAATTATTGTTCTTTACGAACAAAATATTTCTATAAGGAATCGCAAGGCGTTTATTGATATCGGTAAGTAAACAAAGTGTCTAATAAAATAATTACTTCTTATTTTACATCAAATTTCTTCATGGTGTTAAAAACAATGATTTATTATTGTATCCGTAATGTATCCAAATAACTTTCTTTGACGAAGAATGTTTTTTATTAAACTTCATTTATTTTGCAGCGGAAGACTTCAATTATGGATTCACCGTTATGCAGACTTCGGGCACGATAAGAATATTCCTTCTGTGTCAAAACAAGAAGTCTCATCTTCACGCCATTTGGACATAAGTAGTTGCCGCACACGCTAAAGGGACCAATTTCACATCAACGAGAGACAATGTTACCTACGTTGTAAACTGTGCGACTTCATCTGCATGTTGCAGGATAGCATTGTCGTAACTCGTAAACCAGCAAAAAAAATGCTTCAACGGATCAGCCAGCATAGAAGAAACAGAATGAACTTTGATCGTGAATATTTATAATTTTGATTCGAATAGGTAATAATATAGTGATTTTTAGTGATGAAAAAACATTTACGTCTGAAAAAGATGGACGAAAAATTTTGTGGCGAAAAGTGCTTGGATGTCATCCATGGGATTTGTGAGTTAGTGGGTTGGGGGTCGTAATAACAGTGCTAAAAAAAAGTGATGTGTGACCTATTTCGTGCATAATAATATTATTGTGTCATAGTCAAAGACTGGCTGAGCACCCAACAAGATTCCTTAACTGTTATTAACTGGGGATCCCAGTCTGGATCTGATATAAAATCCAAAGCAAATTTAGGTAGCTTAGTCACTTGAAAGTGGAGATTTAATCCAGTGTGCAATGATGTTATTGTTAATGGCTGTCATTTAACATGTCGATTCATTTCACCACTGACTTTATTTCTCAACAAATAAAACGTTTCGTTCATCTTTCTCAGACTTAAGTAAACTTAATAAATCGGAAATTCTTATAAATGATACTCTTTTCAAAACCCTTTTTAATTCGAATAAATTACATCTTAAAAATAGCCCTTTTGTGATGTGCATTCAATTTACTATTTGTATTATAATTTTAAATTATGTTTGTAACAGAAATTTTTAATTGACCTAAAATCATACTGGTCACTATTATAGTGTGTGTTGTTTTACGAATAAATGTTGTTCTTCTTCTGTTATATTATAAGGAACAGCATGCAATTTTATTTTGCTAATTTAATTAGTTATAGTCTTAAGGTAATAATAATTACTTAAATGTTGTAATAAACAATTTGAAACAATGATTTTATTTTCTTATTTTGTTCTTTTACTTTCTTTTTTTCGTGTTTGAAGTAGTCATGATTTGGTTTTGAGATAGTTATAAATTGAAAAAAAAAATACAAAATAGACACATTTGTGCAAGATTCGAACCGAGGTCTATAACATTCATAGTCCTAATCAGTACGACTGAGCCACCGCGCTCATATTATTCATGACGAAATTATTCTTCCATTGAGCAAAATCGTTTGAATAACAATAACCTATACAATAAGAGATATGTGAAGGTAGTCAGAGAACACAATCAGCACACATAGGCCATGTTAGTGTGAATACTCGTGTGGATACAAAACCATTTTGATGTGTGTGTAATTAAGGCAGCGGATAGGTGCGGATGTGTGTATAGAATGACACACATGGACAACTAGGGTGCATACCGAATAGTTTTGCTGTGTGTACATGTCTTAGCCGAAATTTGATATATTTTTTTAAATTGAAAATTTAAACAATTTATGAAAATACCCAGAATTTGATAGAAACGTGTCAATATTGCACCAATGGGCGTTAATTTGTAAACAAAATCTTTAATTTCGGATATTTTAATGTTGTGGTGTATGTCTAGCTAGATAGATTAATATATAAGTTGTGTATTCATTTGTATGTTTAGTCTTTAAGCTACTCTCATTGAATAAACACGTATCTACTCAATATGTAGTGTTTCAATACCTCGAACCGTACATGGCGACCCTGCCAGTCGTCGCGCGCCGCGAGTGCTCCATTTACGGCGGAATGTGAACTATAAATCAGTATGTGCCAAACGGAAACGTTGAAGGAATTGGAGAACTTTTTAATGAAAATAACTACAGATTATTTGCTGGGGGTCCTCGCTGTGATAATATTGGCCGTTTTATATAAAATAAACCAAACCAAACCACCAAATGAAATAATTTTTAAGTGTCAGGTCAAGAAAAAAAATTACATTCAACCCAAGGGTCGCGATGAGTTACTTTCAACCCGCTAGATTATTTGATTAGGAAATCAATGCCCTACTTTCAGAGTATGAGAGATAAAATAGTTATTTGTTATACAAGGGGGGAAAGTTGTATTTGTTCTTTTTTATGTTCATTTGAAACACGAGCTAGTTAAAGGATTCTATGATTGACCACGAGCGAAGCGAGTGGTTCAAAAATAGAATCCTGAGCGTAGCGAGTGTTTCAACACACGAGGCGTAAAGTAACTTTTAACAGAAAACTTTTCACCTCACTACAGCGAGGAAAATAAGAAAAAGGGTTTGTACTATCACTCATTTTTAATAACAAAATAACTAGAAAAACATGCGAATATTTAACGTTGACGGCTTAATTGAATAGTTTTGACTTAATTTTTTTTAATTATTTGAAAGAAAGAAAACATTTATTATATATAAAAAGAAGTAACAGCATATACAATCACGAAATGGTTCCACCTCAGCATAATGCTGGCCTTACAGCCAGCGCTGGTCTTCCGTTGGAACCATCAAGTGCTACTGTCAGCAGAAACAGTGAACCGGCATTACAATCTTTAATATGGCTGAATGGACAATAATTCCTTTACCTCTCCTACAAGGGATGAATTTTATAAAAAAAATTATTTCGGATGCGTTTTGTTCGCATATTGACTTACTTGGACTGTCAGAACATTTTATCCGTTTTTACAACAAGAATGAAGGTTAATGTTGAATGCTGATATTTATGAATTAAAATAAAGTTGTAAGACTGTATTTAGTGTTTTTTACTCGATGCAATTCATTAATTGCGATATTAAAAAATTCAGCTCTTTTAACGTTTTACGTTTTATTAGCTGTCAAAAATCATTTAAGCTTCCTTCAAATGTCTAAACCCTGTACTATATATCTTCCTAATCTTTGGTCAAAACTCTTTCTCCACCTGTGGATAAAAAGCGATTTTCGCAATAGGTGTCAAACAAACAAAAAGTGCTTTCCGAGCTAGTGAGGTGAAAATTACTTTTGAATAAAAAAACATTCTATGGTTTAACAGCATTTAACTGAAAATATTGGTCGCTCTGCCGAGCGCCTGTCGCTTTATCCCCACTTCGCCACCCGCTGGATGGACAAAAAAATGACTAACAATGAAAATATAGTTTTGCTTAAAAAATCACTAACTACACGAAACTACACCGTAGGGCGTACAAGGATAAGCAGCGCGTATAAATTGTTTTGCGTTACCTTCCGACTGCCTTACCTAGCGACCCCCCATGCACGCCACTGACTATAGTCTGGCAGATATATCACTGCAGCCAGATGACACTTTCAGTGTATTATTTGTTACTAGTGTACTATTTGCTAGGTAAGAAATAGTTGACCAGACGCAATATAATGTTATTGTGGTTCCTCATTCTAAATTAAATGAAGTATAGTAAAAATCGGTCCAGCAGTTTGAAGAGTATTGAGAGACGTGAGGCATTTTTGCAAAAAAAAAAAAATTACGTGTCATTTATTACTCGATTAAGAGGCTGACAACACCTAATTTTGTTGAAATTGATGTTATTTAAGCACTTTTTAAAGAAAAACTACACACAAAAAAAATATAATGATAATTTTCATCATATTTCAAACACGCTAGACGGACTCGATACATAATTGAACAAAATCGGCTCGATAGAAAATAATTGCAAAGATTGGTCTTAAAATCATCATTAAACGGTTCCATGTCTATATTTTTTCGACGTATGGGTCTGCAATTAAGAACATGAAGTCAACATATTCATACCTACACGGCTAACGAGTCATATTTCACAAATAATCCATACTTTTTTTTATTTCTTCTTATTTGTGTCTTATTTGCAAGATTTTAGACGTGCGCCAAGCTCCCGGAATAGTTTCTTCTCTTTCACTCACAGGCACGCGAACCGGATGTGTGAAGAGTGGCGCTGCTTAAGGTCATTTGCTGTTGACAGCGCCTTAATGCGTGGGGGGGTTTTAAAAAAAAATATTATAAACTCACCTTATCGACGCACCGTCCTTGAGACGCGCACCAAATGCACTCCTCGTTCGTGCAGTTAGAGCAAGTGTGGAATGTGGCACAGGGGGCGCTACACGGGCCGGCAGACGCCACACTTCTGCACGAAACATTGATGAGTCAGTCAGTCTGAACAGGGGCCTTACCATGACGTCCTAATTCCGACTCAGTTCAAGTTTTGGCTATCACTTAATTAAAAAAAAAATCACTTTTAGTATGAATCTGACAGCGAGCGAACCTAAGCTGAATCGCATAGTCATTGATTAAGGACACGCAACTTAAAAAAAAACCATAATTATCTAGTTGTTCAGTAATACAATCGAGGAAAAGGAACACCGCAAAGCGGAGCTTTTTAATTCTGTATTAAATGATGATGTAAACGAGATTGTCACATCTCTTTCTTTAAAAAAGATACAAAAATTTCATTTTTTAATACAAGTTTTTTTTTTGCTGACTGTACTTGTAAACCTATAAATAAACTAAAAGTACCCACATTCTTTACATTTTCGGAAATATATGACTGTACTTGCATTGTCATCCGTCTTACATAATGTGTGTACCAAATTTCAAGTCTATCGGACCAACCGTTGAAGAGTTCCCGTCAGGGCCCTATTTTATAAAGCTAAAAGTTACAATTTACAAGCGGAAGTCTCTATCTAACACACAAGGTCAGAAAGAGGCTTCCACTTATAAATTCTAACTTCTAGTTTTATAAAGATACTATCTTGGCTAGGTCACCAGAACTCCACTACCAGATTATTGTATTATCATCCGACTTACACAAGTATGCAAAATTCCAGCTCAATCGGTTGATGATACTTCAAAATTGAGTCGCAACATTCCAACCGGACAAACATACATACGTTACAAGTTAGTATAAAGCTTGTAAATATAACAGGAATCTTACCTGATGTCATCAGATGTATTTGCAGGTTTGCATTTGACTGTGTCATAATCCCAATAGCATGCCCTTTCGTCCGTACCCTAAATGACATAAAACATCAACATTTAATATATTATAGTCACCCGTCAACATGACTCACGAAGTGACATGAAGTGTCTGTTTTAACATTAAAAGTAAAACAGCCTTTTTCATAAAAAATCCTTAATTGAGCTTTGATCAATCCATTAGTTAACAGACTGATTAAGCTTATTTGACGGTTGTTAAAAAGTATGATCCATAAACGCTTGCTAGCAGTCTGTTAGCTAATGAGCTGCTGATGAATGGATCAGACGCGTTATGTTGTCACCTTGACAAATCATAGACCAAAAATGGCCTTTTTCTCAAGCATGCTCGGAAATGTACGCGTTAATGTCGCGAAATGAAGCCAAGAAGTTTCACATTTACGGCCTAGGCCAAGAAGTAATGTGGCGCGGTCGGCGGGTGCGGTCGGCGCGGTGCGGCGGCGCGGGGCGGGGCGCGGGGAACATGGCGCGAGCAATAGTTTGTTCAAATGGCATGTTTCAAAAATTAAAAAAGCGGCTAATTAAACAATTTTTACTTGATTTCCTCGCATCGCTTGAGAAAAGCACTATACAATCCTCGGCCGGAAACAGGGATTGCAGGACTCGCTTTATCCGGCCTCGTCTACGACTCGGCCGTGTACCCCAATCTCGTCCTGCAATCCCTTACTTCACGGCCTCTGCAGTAATGTACTATTTAGTGAATTAAAAAAAAAATTGACAGCAGTGGCAGCGAATTAGCGGGAAACCAGCGAATTAACACGACAGACTAGGCAGTGTGGATCTAGTTTCCTTTACCTTTCCAGGAGGGAATAAAAACTTAAAACAAAAAAAACTGTCTTGCGTATGGTTTTGCTCTTGCCAAAATCAGCTGTTCACATTTGTGGCGGCCATTTTGTGAGTTAGCAGAGAGATAAAGTAGGGTCTACGGTCCCCTAACTTTCGGAAGACTTAACAGACCCTTGATGGACTGATTAGCGCTAATTGACGTTTATGAATCATGTTTTTTTGCATCGGTCCTATAGCGAGCTTATAGCGAGCCTCTACCTCTAACTGCCTCTAACTTTTTATGAATAAGGCTGAGTCTTTCTCTGAGAGCTGTGTGGCCCGCTAGATATACCAGCCATCTCTTTCTACAACTAATAGTAAGAATAAGACGGGTAAGCGATGTCGCGCGCGACATGTGTGTTTGTGTGTGTGTGTGTGTGTGTACGTACGTGCGCGTGGTGGTGTTGGTGCGCGTGGCAAGCTGCGCAGGAGTGGTAGCGACCACAAGCATCGCGCGGCAACTCTCCTGAGCCCACGCACTCTTCAAGTAGTAACGCCATCTGTACATAATAAAGTAATTAAGTGTTACATTGTATTGTATTGTAGCAGAAGGAATTAGATTACCCAATTACTCAGCCAGTACCCAACTTATAGGCTGGTGCTACAGCTAGCACTCCACTTACTTTGGGCCAGTGTCCGGAGCAGTAACCCACTTACTTTGGGCCAGTGTCTCAGCCAGTGTCCACTTACTTTGGGCCAGTGACTAGGATAGTACACCCCACTTACTTTGGGAAAGTGTCCCGGCTAGTACCTCGCTTACTTTGGGCCTGTGACTCGGCCAGTATCCCACATACATTAGGGCAGGCTAGTGTCTTTGGCAGTACCCCACTTACTTTGGGTCAGTGTCTAGGATAATATTTCACTTACTTTGGACCAGTGTCTGGAGCAGTCACTCACATTGGGCCAGTGTCTCGAGGAGTAAACCATTAACTTTGGACCAGTGTCTGGGGCAGTCACTCGTATTGGGCCAGTGTCTCGAGCAGTAAACCATTAACTTTGAGCCAGTGTCTAGGGAAGTCATTCACTTTGGGGCAGTAGGTATATCGAGCAGTAACACACTTACTATGGTCCAGTACCTAGGGCAGTACCCCACTTACATTGGGCCAGTGTCTCAATCAGTACCCCAGTTACACTTAAAATAAATAAATAAAATAAATATCTTGGGACAATTGACACTTGCACTACACTTATGTATTTTTTTTGTAATTTGTGTTTCTTTATATTTGTACAATAACGCATTTACTTACTTGCTTAATTATTTATTTACTTTGAGCCAGAGAATCGAGTAGTACCCCACTTACCTTGGGCCAGTGTCTCGGCCAGTGCCTCGCTTACCTTGGGCCAGTGCCTGGGGCAGAGTGCCGGCTCGGTCATACAGGAACCGCACCAAGTGCACTTGGCGGCCGTGCACGCCGCACAGCTGGTCGCCAGCTGGCAACGACGCGTGTCTGAATCAACAAATGACATTCATGACAGTTGAGATATTATAAGTACCTCTAAATTAAGAAAGCTGAAAAACTCAGACATGTTTGTCAACAGGATATCATCATCATCAGCCCGTGTCAGTCCACTGCTGGACATAGGCCTCCTACTACACTGCTCCTCTCGCGGACTTGGCCGTGAGGTCTAAAAACGACTTACAGCTTTCGGGCCGATTCAAGTATCAAACCCATAAGAGTGAGCGGAACGGCGAGACAGACCAGAAGGTATTTTTAAGTGCTATCGCATCGTACTAGTCCTCACCTATGGCAGGCTCGCTGGCGCAGGCTTTCACCGTGCCATCAAACGACTGATTCCAGCCCGCTATTTCCAGCTGTAATAAACGAACAAGTTGTTAATAACATAATTACATATTAAAAAATGAAAGTTTTGTCAGATTATTAATTTAATATATGTAAAAGCTTATAAATGTGTACGTACCGGCACGCAGAGGCGCTCCCCGTCGCGCCAGGCGCAGGCCACGGCGGCGCGCGCGGCGCTGCCCACGCAGCCCGCCTCGTCGCGCGCCGCGCAGCCGCCGCCCGCCGTGAACGTCAGCGCGTCCGAGCGCAGCCGCCCGTCGAAACTGCACACACCAAACACTTTATGTATATGGTAATACTAGACTCACTTTGGGCCAGTGTCTCCGACAGTACTCCACTTACTTTGGGCCAGTGTCTCTGGCTGTACCCCACTTACTTTCACCCAGTGTCTCTGGCAGTGCTCCACTCATTTTGGGCCAGCGTCTCGGCTCGTACTCCACTTACTTTGGGCCAGACTCTCGGCTAGTGGCTGTGACCTTTTCCGACTGTCTTTTTTTTAATAAAGCGCCACCCGCAACATAGCCGAACGCAGTCGAAGTATAAGCTGAATATATTAGATTGTAGTGTGACTCAGTAATTTCGACTCACCCTCCATAAATAATAGCTGTGGGTCGGTCTTGCAGCGGCAAGATGGCGGCGGCTGCCGCGGCACGCGCCGCGCCCGTAGGCGTTGGGATGGTTCGCCATGTCGCGCATCTGACAAACAAACATACATAGTTATTACCAAAGTCTATAATTGATTCGAATGAAGAATTATATCACGTCAGATGTAGAATATACAATAATCAAACGCTATTATAATTGAAAATTACAAAACAAGAGCAAGATAGAACTTGTATTGCTGTCTCTTAACCACTACTGGAGCGTCTGGCGTATGTCGGCAGCAGCTAAGTTTAACCGGTATAATTTCGC
This sequence comes from Pandemis heparana, assembly GCA_963854515.1. Taxonomy (NCBI): domain Eukaryota; kingdom Metazoa; phylum Arthropoda; class Insecta; order Lepidoptera; family Tortricidae; genus Pandemis; species Pandemis heparana. The sequence continues at coordinate 9,230,574 of OY978028.1, forward strand.
TAACGCGAGCGTTAAAATTTCGTTCTCTGTACTTAACGGTAAGCAAGACCATTTAGATTTTTTTTGTTCGTTCCATCAATTAACCGGTATATTATCGAACGAAATAAAATAACGATATTGGAACAATATCAATAACGGTTCCGGTCCCTGGTAATTATGATTGACTGTCACGGTAGTTTCAAGTTGATAGACCCTGTATAGTTGGATATTATACCTTATGTCATAGAGCAGAGCGCCGGCAGAGTAGCACTGCGAGCCCGCCGGGTTGGTCACGGCGGCCGCTGCGCTGTCGTTGTGCGCATTGCCGCCAAACACCAGCATTATACCTGACAAAGACACAATAGGGAATTTATTTATTTATTTATTTATTTATTTAATCTCATAATTAACACTTACAGACAAGCCACACATGCTAATTATATAAAACAAGAGAAGAGAATGAATACATAGAACTTATAAACTAAATATCTATGCTATACATTTATTGAGCTCGGTGTCACTATTGACTCCAAATGTCGGCTGGCCGATGCAAGAAACCTCGACACAGAGGTAAAGAACAAATCCAGACTAGTGTCACTGTCCAGGATATCGTTTAAGAGAGTCAACGCTCGGTGGAGCGGGGAGTGGGACAGCGTCCTGTGGAATGTACATTAAAAAGCGAAGGGCACTCCGGGAGTGCCGGCAGAAGTGAAACAGCTTAGATTACATTTTAATGTTGTACTCCATGACGCTCAAGACACAGAATATATAATAGTACTAACGTACAGAATGGCCACGCTCCGCCCCGCACCGATTCGCGTTACCCCACCCCGCAAGCGCAGTCTGCCGGAAAGCTGCTGGCAACTAGTAGGGTGCGCAACGCGATGTATGTCGGCCGCACGGCACTATGTTCGGGAACGTACCCTACCTACTTCATTTTCTAAAATATTAGTAAATTAATGCTTTCTGAAATTATCGCGATTAATACATAAAATAACTACAGAATCTTTCGCTTAAGTTTGTTGTCGTATATCTATTGTAATTGAAAATAATAATGCTCAAATACACAGACAGGCACATTTTAAGTAAGTTTAAATAAATAGATAACGATTAAGTACATTTATTTCATATTCATTTATTTGTACAAATCTAAGCCATATCTTCATATCGTCGTATCCTACGAATAGGGGCGTAATTACGAAAAATCAATTTTACAGGAGACGGTTTTTTGTACTTTAAAAAATCAGTGTGCGGCCTCATGGCTTTAAATTCACAAATTAACTAATAAATCATCTTAGATTTGTTATGATTGTATCATTGTATATATAATTTGATTAATTTTAATAGATATGTCCCTTAAATCTTTTTTCCAATTCCATTTTAATATATTTGCATTTTATTTCCGCCGTATAGGGACGTAAGTGTTATTAGGTCTTTATTCCTAGGGATAATTTAAGCCCTAACCGCACTTAAGGCCTTTTAAAATATAAATTATTTAGGTAATTTAATTGAGCAAATTCATGAAAAAACAACTAAATGGTAAAATGAAACAATTAAATAAATGGCGTACATTTTAATAATTATATTGTCTTCATTAAACACAAAAATCCGGCCAAGTGCGAGTCGGACTCGCGCACGAAGGGTTCCGTGCCAGAAATACTCTGTTGTATGGGAGCACCCCTTAATTATTATTTTTATTTTGATTTTAGTATTTATTGTTGTAGCCACAATAAAAATACATAATCTGTGCAAATTTCAACTGTCTAGAGCTATTACGGTTCTTGAGATCTAGCTCGGCGAGTGGTAGCCATGAAAAAGGGCTAAAATATCACGTTTTTTGTATGAGAGCCCCCCTTAATTATTAATATTATTTTGTTTTTAGTATTTGTTGTTATAGCGGCAACAGAAGTACACAATCTGTGAAAATTTCAACTATCTAGCTATTACGGTTCTTGAGACACAGCCTGGTGACAGACGGACGGACGGACTATTATGCACGCTATCTGGCAATTTATGTCGTTTGTTATTATGGCGACCTCGCATATCTTTGATTTTAAAAGGATTTAGATTTACCGTCATCTGCACGATTTGATTGCTTATTCAATACAGTTCGTATCATTTTCTCGCTAATAGAGAGTGTGCTTAAAAACATTAACCTACAAACAACCACATGATCTTTCGGGTCTATTGGTAATCTGTACACATTTATTCAAGATCGATTAGGTCCACTAGCTTTTATTCTTTTAGGTTTAGACTCTGTTATGCATTTTGCAATAAATTCCCACTGACGTTCATGATCTGCAATATTCCAAAATTCCTTGAAAATTGTATGTATGTATGTAAACTCTTTATTGTACATAAAAATTTAAAAATACAGAATCACACAGAAAATAGTACAAAGGCGAACTTATCCCTAAGAAGGGATCTCTTCCAGCTAACCTGATTCCAGCTAAAATTGATTCTCTTTCTTCATGGGTAATTTTTCTGCACAGTTTTTCATACAGTTACATTTATCTCTCATAACTTTTTCAGGTATTTCAGCTCCTTTTCTGGTAGTGTGTTTTTTTTCAGCATTTTTCAACGCTTTTTTTCAAATCTTTCCAGTCCTTTTCATTTCTTGTGCGGATTTTACCCATTTTCTTTCTTCTTTCGAAAATTCGAGAAGAAGCTGGGCTTCCGCAAGAACTCGCCTCTGACTCAACTCCAGAAGGCACCGAAGCAATAGAGAAACTAGAAGTAGGGCTATCAATAACAATGTCATCGACGTTTTCAGCAATTGGCTCCTGAAGTCCCAGGCGTACCTCCTGTCTGATCTTGTGTTTCTGTTGAAACCAGTTCCATATTACTGTTAGTTGGTATATTCGCCCCTATGTTACTATCGTTGTGACTATGACTGTCTTGACCGGATGAATTGTGAGGAGGTGTAGCTGTAGGTGTGTGAAAATTCTGAGGATCATGAATGATTAAATCTTCCGATACATCTTGTGGTTGACAATCCTGTAAAACCTCCATTGGTTTAATTGTGGATTTTTTTAAACGTGAAGGCTGCACTGAGTTTTGAGTGGATATTTGACAACGTATAGGGCTTGATGGAGCATGAACTTCCGCTGCCACAACATAAATTTCCTTCACGGGAGAATTATGCGTTGTTTTCTTACCTATTACTCTTATGCCAAATTTAAAGATTCTAGTAATAATATTTAAGGAGATAAGAACATTTCAAAGTAATAATGTAAATCCTTTTTTTCTCCCTATCCCGTGGGAATTTTGAAAAGTCTTGAAATCGACTTTCAGCAGTAATGATTCCCTACTTGTGTGCCAAATTTCATGTCTCTAGTAATTATCTGTTAACTTTTTGCAAAGTTATATTCGGAGATTTGTTTTCATCCTGTGAATTTAAAAACATTTATAATCAGATTAATTTACCATTAATGTTTGGTAAATTAAACTGATTATAAATACATAATTATATTACGAAGAGATTTACAACAACGCGTGACTTGCTGCCTCATTTAATTGACCACCAAAACAATCCATTAAATACCTATGCTATCTCTGGTTCTGAACCTGGTGGCACAGGTGACGCTGAAAAAGTAATAAATAAATATCAATTATGAGCCTAACGGTCATTAAGGCTTTTTTATACGGAATAGAAAAACAATAAAGCGGTTAGCCTGATGAAACTTAAATGCCTAAAAGTATGTAATATGACATCTAAAACTTATTACTGTTACTCGTATATAATTAATTTATTACGCTATTATTGTTAAATATAACATTTTAAAATATTTCCATCGAAAAAAGGCACAACAATCGTTGCGACACCACGAAAACCGTGCTTCGCGTCAACGTTTAGTCCGTGGAAGTGGGACGTAATATTATCTTGTGGCTTTATTCCACGTAAACCGTGTTAATAGTTTTACATTATGAATGAAATCATTTTAATTCAAGTAACATTGTGAAAACCTTACTTTATCATTAGTCATATTAATAAAAGTCAGAATTAATCATTTAACATAATTTTAAACAGAATAATTAATAAATAACGAATATTAATGAGTACCAAAAAATCAATTAACTTACGTATAGTGAGCCGTTTTCGCTTTTCATCATCCTTATATCCCTCTCTTGCAATTTTTATCAATCTAAGTGATCTCTTCATATTTTTTACATATTATTTGCATTAAAACAAAACACTCCCACTCGTGCTCAAGCGCTCCGCGTGTAACTGCCGCTAAGGAGTTTCGGACCCCACCCCGCACCGCGTCGCTTCGCGGAACAAGGCCCTGACGTTTATAACGACTCCTTTCCGCGGGTAGAAAGACACCAACTCGAATGTGGCCATTTTTAAAACTTGAATTACTTCGTAATTTTTTTTATCACAACCGTGTTTCAAAAACCAGTATGTGTAAAAAAAATCACAGAATGTGATTTTGTAAGAAGAGAAAAACGGTATTAATGGTGGCTACGCCCCTTTTCGTAGGATACGACGATATAAGTACCCATATTTATTGTATTTTTGCGATAGACTCAGCCCTGTGTATCTTACGCACACATTGACGCGTGTATAGACGACGTCGTGCCTGTGTTGATTCAAGAACGCGGATTTTGTACGTCGTGGCCGCCGTGTGCTCAAGACGCGTACCGTACTGGCCACTTACAAAAAAATCGACAGACCTCTAACAATGTGCTGATGCCCTAGTACTTTTGCTCCACTACTCAACAAAAACACTTCAAATCATATCAAAATAAGGTCTTAGAGGATCTGATATCCTGTTACTTAAACTCTCCCTCCGTCTTACGCCTGACGCGAGTTTAACATTTTTTACCCATCCCAAAAAGTTCTTAGCGCCGCTAAAGATGTTTTCACTTCAAAAATCATGAATATCCTTATTTCCACACTTGTAATCTTGCTAATCCTACTAATATTATAAATGCGAAAGTTTGTGACGATGTGATGATGTGACGATGTGAGTGAGTGAGTGTGTATGTTTGTTCCTTCTTCACACTAAAACGACTGGACGGATTTGGATAAAATTTGGAATGAAGATAGCTGGTACCCTAGATTGAAACATAAGCTACTTTTTATCCCGGAAAATTGCACAGTTCCCGAGGGATAGCGATAAACATGTCAATTGCTAATTCTACACGGACGAAGTCGCGGGCAGAAGCTAGTGTAGAATAAAACTGACCTGGCGAGAGTATAACAGCGGTGTGCAAGTATCTAGGCGTGGGAGCGGACGGCAGCGGCCTGAATATCCTACGCCTGTAGTCGTACTCGTACAACGCTGCGGACGGAGCCTGTGGACAAAAGAAACCGATTACACAAATCACGTCTATATACCTTAACCCCTCGAATGCTTAAGACACATCTGTGCCAAATTTAAAACTATCTTTTTGTATTTTTTTTTTTTATGTGAATAGGAAGCCGAACGAGCAAGTGGGTCACCTGATGGTAAGCGATCACCACTGCCCATAGACACCCACAACCCCGGAGGGATTGCAGATGCGTTGCCAACCTGGAGGGCTAAGATGAAATGCCTCTTGTGCCCGTAATTTCCCCGGCTGTCTTACTCTCCACACCGGAACACAGCAGTGCAAGTGAAGTGAGTGTGTTTTTATTAAGATCAGCAGAATTTGTGCATATTAAAACAGATGAGTCCAGAATACAGTACATTTTTTAGACATACGATGGTTAAGGCGTGAAAAGAGCCTAAGGTTAGGTTAGGTAGGCTAGACCTAAAGGCCACGTGCAGCGTGATTGTGGTCGCTGCCTACTATAAGGGCACATAATATCAATATTTTATTGCATGTTTGAGAAAAGCTAGTTAGTAAAATAAAAATAACAGACCTGTGTAGCCTCACTTTGTGAGACAAGCCCTCCATGCACCAGAACCCGGTCAGAGAGTGGGTCCCACACGGCGGTGTGGCCGAAGCCGCCGCGAGCCGGCCAGCCCACTGTTGGGACCGCCACCCACACACCCTCCTCTATATGGTACTCCTATAACAAATAAACATTTTAGCTGGACACCTTCAGTCTAATGACCCACATGTAGGGCACGCCATGTGGAGCTACTTCGCCGTGACCCATATATGGGACACGCCATGTGGGGCTACTTCGCCGTGACCCACACGTGGGACACGATATTGTTAAGCTAACAAGTCAACGCACGTAAAAAGAACTTGCGATATGCCTGCGTATGAGCGAAATACGGACCAAATTGGCGGGAGCGCGGGTGGGGAACGCTACTATACCAGATGCTCAAACGTATCCCCTCCACTAGCCACCCAGAGCTTTTTGCGTGCGTTGGCTTATAGCTTAACAATATCGTGTCGCACATGTGGGTCACGGCGAAGTAGCTACACAAGCCCGTGTCCCACAAAAACAACAAATTCAGCACGCAAAATCCTACCTAATATAAATTTGTGTTAATTTGTGTTGTTTTGATTGTTACATGTGGTGTTCAATAAAAAGTTATTGTATTGTAAATGCGACAGTTTGTGACGATATGTGCGAGTGTATATGTTTGTTCGTTCTTTACGCTGAAATGACTGAACGGATAACATTTGGAACGGAGATAGCTGGTATCCTAAAAAATTGCATAGTTCCCGCGGTATAGCGATAAACATGTCAAAGATCGTAGCAGCCTAGAGTCGCGACGTAAACAATTGACAACATTTCATTTTTATAACACCTGAAAATGTATATATGGTTCGAAAGCATTTTGCCTCCTGATATGTTTGATACGTGCAATATGTTTATATAATTTTAATATCGCTTATTATAAAAAATAAAAATTAATTAAAAATATGTCCTAATTTTACCAAAACTACCACAGGATAGGTGAAACACCTTTGCCTTTTTCACGAGAAAAAATAAGCGACCATAATTTTGGATATGACAACTTCAAAGTACAAGGGGTGCAACTCTGAAATTCTATTTTTGAAGTTCGTTGAATACCTTCTCTCTCACTCTCAAGTTAATGACTATATTAGTATGAGCGGAACAGCACGAAGCGAACCTCGAAAATCGAATATCGGAGAATAAGGCCTGACATTGACAATTTGAAATTGACGTCAGATTTTTTTCTATACAGAAAAGACGAAAGGATAATTGTCTATTCTGTGATAGTATCGGAGTTACGCCCTTTTAGAATAAGCAAAAATTAATAAATTAATTATAAATTAAATACAAACCCTAGCGAAAAAATTAAACTGTCAGCATGTTCATCTTTTCAAACAGAATACAGAGAACCATTAAAATTATAGGCTCAGAAATATGAAATGTTGTCAATTATTGCAGAATTACTCTCAACATCAGTTCTTAAGTCTGATTCTACGCGGACGAAGCCGCGGGTACAAGCTAGCGTTCTATATTTACCTGCACTAAGTGTAGATAGCCGTAATGCGGCGAATGTCCGAAGAAGACGAGCATAACTGCTTTGTCGTTGTAGTGGACTGTTACTGCTGTATGCCCCGACACAGCCAGGCCTCCTGCGGAACAAACGTCTAGTGGTCAACGACAAATCTAAAACGACAATGTAAGGACCCGATTTTTGAAAGCACATCACTCGAAAGTGGTATAAATAAAAAAAAATAAAAAAAAAAACATTTATTTCGGACATCAAGGTCCATATCGGGTTAGTAATACAACTTAGAGCACTATGTTAGTTAATTAAAATTAAAATGGAAATAAAAAAAAATATATAAAAAAAAATTATACAAATTTAATTTAATACTACTAGCACAAATTACATATAAAGCAACATTGGGTGAAGATCATTACTTGATTTGGCCAGTAATGATCCCCACCCAAAAAATCAAATCAAAAAATTATATCAGCTTATATCTCCAAAAATACAACACTAATCAAAGTTTTGATTAGTTCACAAGATTAATGAGAGCTGTGTTTGTCTTCTAAGCTGCTCGTATTTCAAATTCAGCACAATTTTTCACCACTTTCGAGTGGTATTTTCACGCATGTGCTTTCAAAGTCGGGCCCCAGGGACCGGAACCGTTATTGATACACCTGTTAATATTGTTCCAATATCGTTATTTTATTTCGTTCGATAATATACCGGTTAATTGATGGAACGAACAAAAAAAAACGAAACGATCGTTAACGTTCGCGTTAACGAAATTATACCAGTTAAACCCAGCCGCCGCCGACATACGCCAGACGCTCCAGTAGTGGTGTATAAGAGAGCAATACAAGTTCTATCTTGCTCTTGTTTCGTAATTTTCAATTTAACCGGTTAATTTCGTTCCCCAAAAACGAATGACGAACGAAAAGCGCACAAACCGGTATCTCAATTGAACAATTTTTTAACCGGTAACCGCGAACGGAAACGAAATCCTTTTCGTTCTCGGGCTAGTGCACAATACAAGGTTTCACAAATTAACCGGTTACCGGTCCCTGATGAGGCCAGTAGAAACTACGCCTTAATTCGTGCGCGTGTGTGACATCTGCATGCGCCCAAAGGTTTTTTTTTTCATTTCAAATTCAATGTCTTATCTTATATCGGTCTAGAAAGAGACGGGTATATTATCTGGTCTGTCTACTACTTACCGCAGTGCTTGAGCGGCGCTGGTTTGTTGCCGCAGACTGTTGGCGTCGCATTCACCCACAGCGGATGCGGGGCCGCTAAGTTGAGACGCCAAATCTCGTTGGTGACCTCGCCGGCCCTGCCCTCGAGGCCGGCCAGACCTCCCCTTAAAATTAATGAATGAATGAATTATTATTATTTTTACTTTTAACCTGCACCAGAGTAATCACTATGTAGTATAATAAAATAAGTTTCTGTTGAAAATTTCATTTTTAATAGAACCTTCATTTGCCGACTACTTTTTGCAGACTTGCATTAACATCCGTCCTGCATAAAATAAAATAAAATAAAATAAAATAAGGCCTTTTATTCCTAGCAGTAATTTAGCGAACATTATCACAAACATAAATTCACTAAACAGTTACAATGAGTTTAATGTCATAACAATAAAATTTCTAAACGACACTGAAAATTAGAATACATAGAAAAATCCGAAAGTAAAACTATGGCCGGGAATCGAACCCGGGTCCTCGTCATTCCGTGACGCGTGCTATACCCCTACACCACCCATAGCAGGTGAGTAAGCCTCCGAATTTTTTTATCTGTTACCAACTGTCACGTGACTTTGTTACTATGCGAATATTTGTCGCTAAGCGTCATCTGTTTGAATGATGTGTCTGTACGACACAATTACAAACTCCCATAACAATAGGTAATATTAAAAAATTCTAAACCATATTCACATGTAATAATTATTCAATTAAAAAGGATGATGAAAGAATTATTATTAATTTAATTAATGATATTGATGATGTTAATTTACTAATTACTAAGTTAAAATCAAGATCCTGCTAGAACCGCTCCTGTGAAGGTAAAAGCCTCCTCCATATGTCATTATATCCGTCCTGCATAATGTGTACCCAATCTCAAGTCAATTGGGAAATCATTTTTGACTGTGGCATTTGTGGCCCTCGACACCTTTACTGAAACGTGTTTGTGGCCCTTATAAAAAACGTTGAGTATGGCTGAGCTCTTAAATTTATGATGATGATGACGATGATGATGGCTTACCCTCTCTCCGGCTCGTCGGAGGCGACGACGCCGCCATAAACGATGATCTCATCTTCGTACAACACCGCGGAGTGAGCGAAGCGGGCCGCCGGCGCGTCGCCGTGGTTCGTCATCGGCTCCCAGATGTCGTCCGCCACTTTGTATCTGTGAACGGATGGTTGAGTAGTGTTAGGAGGCCGAGCAGGAGCGAGGCCGTATAATTGTTCAGCAATCGTTTTAGCCAAAGTTTCTTAGTGTTTTTCTGAAACATTGTGAGGGAAGTTTAATTTCAGTTTATTTTAGAAAGCAACTGGTGAAGCGTTTATAAAGTAAGTAGTTACAAAGAAGATAATTGGAAGAGCTTAGTTGAAAACGTTTAAAAGTAATACATAGAATAATATTTATGACTATTGGTATAGGTATCTACGCCATGCGAAATTTCATTGCAACCATTATTTACACTGGCAAATCATACTAATCAGGGCAATAGCGCCTTTTAGACAATCCGTATTAACCCCGCCCGCCTCCCCCACTAACCTGTACATGAAGTCAGCGGGCGCGAAGCTCTCCCCCCCCACGCGCAGCAGCTGCCGCCCGCGCGCCAGCAGCGCGTGTCCGGCGGCGGGCGGCGCGCCCCCCCGCCCCCCCTCCCCCGGCTCCCGCCAGCGCCACGCCCACCCCGCGAGCCCCGCGTCCCGCGCGCACGCCGCCCCCGCCCGCCCCGGGTTGCACTCGCAGCCGTTGCTGGTGCACGTGCCCCCGCCGTACGCCGAGTTACACTCCTCTATGGACAGACATTAGTAATTGGTAATACATGTATTTACGAGGTCTCTCATGCTGGCACTCCACTTCGGCCACTTGATGTATTTATCCAAATATTTGCGCGAGTGCAGAGGATGCACTTTATTGTTTCTAGCGTACGCGACGAAGATGCCAATAGCGCAACGCGAACACGCAACGCCAAGTGGAGTACCAGTGTCAGGCATTGACTTAAAATAAACAATAGACTCCCAATCGCAAACAAAAGTGCCTCAAGAAACGTCCGAGCGGCGTTGTCTATGTATTAAGTGTGTCAACACATCAACTTACACAGATAACATTAACACATTCGTTCAAATTAACACCTTATTTCGTGGCAGTAATGTTCAATGTCAGTTGCATAGAGAAGCAAAAACACGACGCCACGCGCTGGAAACCTGTCTGTCTCTTGTTCTCAAGCGTTTGAGATTACGGTGCGAAAGAGACATGTACATTGTTATCGAAGCGCGGTCGAAACACGACTGAACCAAAACTCTGCACAATAGACGCGTCGTGCAGTCTTTTGCTTCCGACAGTTTTTGAGCGTGATTGTGAGTCTAGTTGTTTATCTTAAGTCAATGGTGTCAGGTTATTATGACTGAATGAAAAACATTTACAGGGCTATTAACCACCTTATTCATGAACGCTCTATAGGCTTCTGTTAACTTAGCAATCGTTTGTCCTTATCTGTGAAAGGTAAATGTCAGAGACAGAAGATGGACAAACGATTGCTAAGTTATTAGTCTAATTCCAACTAACCTAACCTATTTTAATATTCCGTAACAATTTTGGGAGGTCGCCAGGGTAGACTTTCTAACCCTGGCACTCCACTTGGCGTTTTCGCGTTGCGCTATTGGCATCGTCGTCGCATACGCTGGAAACAATATAGTGCATCCCCTTCACTCACGGAAATATTTGGATAAATACGCCAAGTGGAGTGCCAGTATAAGGTTAGATTAGACAGTTTGTGCTGCCTACCCAAGCGACCCCCCACTGCGCGCCTTAGAATAGGGCCACTATAATAATAATAATAATATAATAATATAGCCTTTTTATTCCGAATTCGCTACAATTTCAGTACCTACCTAAGTACATTGTTGTTGTGGTTGTTGTTGTTAATTGTCGCGTAATTCGGCGTGCCTCATGGCATAGGCCTCCTCCGTGTATTGGAGGACGGCGGACGGCTTAGTTTTTTTTTTTTTTTTTTTTTTTATACCAAATGGCAGGTAAACGAGAAAGTGTGTCACCTGTATTCTTATTATCTAACTCGTTCGCAATCGCCATCGTGTTCATTTTGACAGTTCTTGTATGAATGTGACAGCTAGCTGATTCGGATGCCAATTGTCAGCCCATACATGAACTGTCAAAATGTATACAAAAAGTTGAAGTTGAACTGTCAAAATGAACACGATGGCGATTGAGAGCGAGTTAGGCAATAAGCCCGTATCGTAAGTGATCACCACTGCCTATGGATACCCGCAACACGGAAGAATTGACAACATTTCATTTTTATAACACCTGAAAATGTATATATGGGTCGAAAGCATTTTGCCTCCTGATCACTGCAGTACGTTTATATAATTTTAATATCGCTTATAATAAAGATTAAAAAATAATTAAAAATATGTCCTTATTTTACCCAAACTACCACATGATAGGTGAAACGCCTTTGCTTTTTTCACGAGAAAAAATAAGCGATCATAACTTTGTATTTTTGACAACTTCAAAGTACAAGGGGGGCAACTCTCAAATTATTCTATTTTCGAAGTTCGTTGCATACCTTCTCTCTCACTCTCAAGATAATGACTATTAGTATGAGCGGAACAGCACGAAGCGAACCTCGAAAATCGAATATTGGAGAATAGGGCCTGACATTGACAATTTGAAATTAACGTCGATTTTTTTTTTTTCTATAGAGGAAAGACAAAGGGATAAGTGTGTATTCTGTGATAGTATCGGAGTTACGCCCTTTTAGAATAAGCACAAATTAATAAATTAATTATAAATTAAATACAAGCCCTAGCGAAAAAATTAAACTGTCAGCATGTTCATCTTTTCAAACAAAATACAGAGAACCATTAAAATTATGGGTTCAGAAATATGAAATGTTGACAATTGCAGATGAGTTACCAACCTAGAGGGCTAAGAGGTGCCTCTTGTGCCTGCAATTTCCCCGGCTGTATTTCGTATATCGTAATTTAAAAAGAAATTATGCTAACCTGGACAGAGCGGCCGGTCGCACGCCACGCCTATCCACCCCGGCTCACAGCGACACGTGCCCTCGTCACACTCGCCGTGGTCTGCAACAAAACACAAAGCTCACAACCTGTTCACAATAGATGAAGAACACGAGTTCCCAGACACATCCATCCAAGGCCTCAGCAAGGACCGGAAAACCCCTTCATTTGCTTAAGCCTTTTCATAGGGTAACCCTATTAAACTGTTACCCTATGATATGGTAAGCTTATCGTTGTGCTAAGCCTATCATTACGGAAACCGTTTTGAATAAGGTTTACCGTTTTCTATTATGGTTTCCGAGTCGAATAGGGTGTAGATAACCTGATTATTTAACCACTATCCATTTAATAGGGTTACGAATGCTTTGCACTTGGTTTAAAACAGTTTAATCGCGTTTTAAAATCACGCAATACGGGAACCCTATACGGCAACCGGGTTTTTAGTTTTGGTAATCGCTTATGAAATAAACTATGTTACTACGGTCAGACTTTCTTTCGGGTAACCCGATGATATGGTTACCAAATTGATAGGGTTTGTGAAAACAATTCTATAAAATACCCTATCCAATACCCCTTTAATGGTAACCGGTTAACCCTTGGGACTCAGACGTGTACGACAAACTTCGAGCTTACTGTCCGCGTGCTTTTAGAAAGCCATTCGTGTTTGCTATCTCACTCACTCTTATGGCTTTGATACTACGACCGAGTGAGTGAGACAGAATGACAATCCTGAACGGCATTCGAGCTCACGGACTATACTAACTAGGCTTATTGTCTAACTCGCTCGCAATCGCCATCGTGTTCATTTTGACAGTTCTTGTATGAATGTGACAGCCAGCTGATTCCGTTGCCAATTGTCAGCCCATACATGAACTGTCAAAATGAACACGATGGCGATTGCGAGCGAGTTAGACAATAAGCCTACTGTATTTAATTCAGGTGCTGGCTTAGCTTCGTACTGCGAAATTCGATGTTCGAAGTTCGTTTGTTGCCGTTCCGCTCATACTTATAGTCTTTAATTTGGGAGTAAGAGGGATGGTACAACCGACTTCGAAAATCGAGTTTCGGAGTAGCCCCGCTAGTGAAAAAGCTTGAGATATCTCAATAACAACTATCTTACACCGGCGTAAATACTCGTAATACGGTCGTGGGAGATATTTTTGACAAGTTTGTATCAATACTTAATTTTGCACATGACCATACAGACCAGGGATGTTATGGATATATAATTTCGGATCCGGATATGGATATGAATATTGGTAAAATATAATATCGGTTTCAGTTACGGTTATGGATATTAAATTATTTCGGATTATCCGATAGTTTCGGTTACGGATATGGATATCCATAACAACACTGCTGTGCACCTCGCGCTGTGACGTCATTAGGTAGCGGGAGAGGTGTCGCATTCCAGCGGAGTGCACAGTTAATTCGTACGAGTTGTAGTATTTAGTTAGACTCCGCCCTATCCGAAACTATCTAAAACTTTTATTTCGGATTCGGTTATGGTTACGGATATTTTTTTATTTCGGATATCCGATAGTTTCGGTTACGGATATGGATATCCATAACAACACTGATACAGACACAACAAATATTGCACTTACTACTACAATTGGTCCTATGGTCGTCAGAGGGGCAAGAGTAGGCAGCATAGGTGACGTTGAACCCCTCCATGGCGTAAGCATCATCTGAGAAGAAGTGGAGCATCGCGCTGCCAGAGCGGGCGATGACTTGCCGCGTCCAGCCGGACTCGCCACGCTCGATCACTCCGCTGTAAGGCAATCATATACAAGGGTCACTATAAGAATGGAATTTTTAAAAACATGAATACTTTAAATATTTGTAAACTATATTTCTTGAGAGTGGTGGTTGGTGGTGGGAGAAAAAAAACTCACGGGGTAGAAAATAAGACACATACATACATACTGTCACGCCTCTTTCCCACAGGAGTAGGCAGAGACTACTTTGTTCCACTTCCTACGATCCTGACATACCTCTTTCGCTTCATCCACATTCATCAATCTCTTCATACCATGCTAGAAAATAAGAGACCGGTACATTTCTTTTAAAGTGGCTCTATCACTAGAACTCTTATAAAAAAACCTGTTATTGGATACACTTATACTCTAAAACTGCTTAGTTAATCGAAGATAAATTAATAAGCGGACGAAATCGCGCGTAAAAACTCCAGCATTAATAAAATTTACCTGAAGACAGCCAGCAGCTTCTCAGCCCGGACACTGTCTCCGTCATAAATATACAGGTGATCCCACCCGCACTCTGTGGCGAACGACTCGAGTCGCACGCGCAGCGCCGGCGGCGAGGGCCCGAGCCAGGGCGGCGCTATTAGCCACGTGCACTGAGTGCTCACGCTGTAGTTGCCCGGGCCATCCGTGATGATGCCCGTTGGCTCCGTCAGTCTGGAATGGACAGAATAATCAGACTATTAATTAACATAGTGAAGTTGTGTTTTCTCGTCACCGGGGCCAATATTCAAGCTTTTCGACCGCTCGGCTCATGCATCATTAGCCACGTATTCACTGAGCGAGCCGCCTCGCGAGGCAGCCTCGGACGTTTGCCGCGCAACGATTGCCGCGCGAGGCAGCCTCATGCAAGAAATCCTACTGATCGAGGCTGCCTCGCACGGCAAAGCCGAGCCGCGTTGAGGCTGAGGCAGCATTGCGCGCAAATACTTCTCCACGCATCTTCTCTTAGTCCTTTATTTGTATAATCGGGACATTGCGCATCCCATAATCGTCTATATTCACCGTATAGTTGTATTAATTTAAGACACCGCTCTTTATCCATGACGCTAACACGCGACGAACAAGAGAGGCAAAACACAACCGTCTTGAGTGAGCGCGGCAAATGTGCTGAGGCGCCTTTGAGCATGGACAAAAACTGACAACGCGCGGCTCGGGTCGAGGCACGCTCGTCCGAGGCAAGACGTGCGTTTGCCTCGGGCGAGGCACGTCCTGACAGGCCGAGGATTTGCCTCACGAAGCTGCCGCGCGAGGCGGCTCGCTCAGTGAATACGCGGCTATTGTCGTCCCACAATTATTATCCTAACAGAAGGACAAGCCACAACAACTTTGGACAATCTAAATGCAGCATCAATACTGTGTTTCGTTGTCATAAAAAGTTAAGTCGCAGCATCATCTATTTTAATGGTATATGCTGAGACGATAATGACGAAAAAAACGTCGAAAAAACGCTGAATATTCGCCCACCTATACCCCAAAGCCTGAAAACAAAGGTTTTTAATCAGCGCGTCCTGCCTGAAATGACATACGGAGCTGAAACGTAACAAAACCCAAAGGCTACGCTTTGCATGATTGTGGGCCTAGGTGGAAATGGAAATTGGAATCAACATAGTGATGGGTTGCTAGCCGCATCACCTATAACATGATTCCTAAGATTATCGAGCCAAGAGACATAGTCACACAGGTGCACTTAAGCCTCGTAAAATTTTAGAACAAAAAAAAATAAGATTATCAATCAATTTTATAGTCATTTTAGAACAATCAAAGTAGCTCCAAAATTATCAGTCACCCTGGTTTACAGTATGTAGCATCTACCTTAGCCAAAGGCAAAAGGCCAAAGCTAGTTGAGGCTCACAGATTCAAATCTTTCCCGTCAAACAACCAGTTATCTGGGAAGAAAAATTCTTCCGTCTTGGCTGCTGGTTAGCCAACTTGGTTACCTGCGAGGAACGAATGACAGATTCAAACACCCTGAGAAACTTGAAGGAAAACCCATAACCCAACTGAGTCATTGTCATGGTACTAAACAATTGTGTTTTAACACATTACAAATTCTATTTCAACTATTTTACTAGCACTAAGGCCTAATTTGCCTTGGACTTACTACAACATTCTTATGCAAAATGATATTGTACATAAATTATTCTCATTTACATAGAACAATAACAGCAACAGATGTTTCATTAGCCTAAGGCATTACAATACATTTTACGTCAAAAATAATTTGTAAATTATAAGGTGACAAACATCTTTTGAAAATTAAGATAATAGCATTTTGTGTATTATATTATTAAGTCCATTAACCATACATGACTTTTAAAGAACTGTATAATTGGAAGATTGGAAGATTTACAAACAGTTGTTTATTGTATTATTATTATATTAGTCTAATTGAGTGTCCCACTGCTGGGATTTTTTTTTACGCCACTCATCCCGATGAAGATGATCAGTAGGCTTATTGTCTAACTCGCTCACAATCGCCATCGTGTTCATTTTGACAGTACATGTATGGGCTGACAATTGGCATCGGAATCAGCTAGCTGTCACATTCATACAAGAAATGTCAAAATGAACACGATGGCGATTGCGAGCGAGTTAGACAATAAGCCTACAGGATCCGGAGAAGATGGCGGGATGACTTGGACACATATCAAGTTGAGTGGCAGGAGCATGCCCTCGACCGGGAGTTGTTCATTGTATTCCATTATAATTTATTTTTAACTAAATAAAAATCAATTAGCAAATTATTCTTTTAAATCCCAAGCTTAGCTAAATAAATATTAAAGCTAAAAGATAAGCACTTAACCGACAGATACCAGCTATTGCAAAATCAGCCCTAAAGATTATAATGTAACAACTATATTTAGTATTAGAATTTAGTTTAAAGTTCTGTTTTAAATTGCATTGTAGAGCACAGTAACAATGATGATAATTCACATTATTTACTAAAATGCTGTGTTGATAACTTAAATTTAAATTAAAGTTAAATTGTACACCACCTAAATGGTTTAAAAAAGTATTATAACGGGAATGAGTTGCGAGATTCTAAGTTAGTTGTGATCTTGCTACAATAAGTATAACAAAATATCAAACACTATGACTTGAGGAACTGACAGATCAGGACTAAAATAGACCACAGCTGACTGTAACATGAAATTCCAATTTCTACAAATACCTTAATATAAATACCTTAGACTTGGTGCTGTATAAACTCACATTCCTTTAGCCCATTACTGAAGAGAAAAACTTAAAAAAAACGAATCTAGTCTAAACTGGTTAAAGAGGCCTACCCCCACTAAGAAATAAAAAGGATTCTGTGAGTCTATATTAGGCATATATCTGATATATCAACTGCAGGATGCTTCAAAATTGCACTTTTATACTGAACTTGATTATAAGATTGCTAAATTGGATCACACACAGTTATGACATCATTTCAGCATTACAATAGCCTGTTTCACAGTAAAGTGGCAGCAGGGCAGCTGTAATACGAGATCGACCGCTTAAATCAACAATTAATTCAATTCAATTGTGTTTTCATTACCAGACCCAGGAAAAAGGATTATTACGTACGCAAGGGCTACCGCCGAGAGCGAAGCGGCCTTCGCGAGCGTGTGAAGACGAGAAGCCAAAGAACATAATTGGATAATCCCTTAGTCGCTTTCTATTGTAAATCTACATGGTTTTGAGCACCAATGTTAGCGAAATGACAACCTAAATGGGTCACTGAACCTAAGTTCCGTTGCGTTCGGGCCAGCGAGTGAGTGACTTACTTGACTTTCCCACCGCAGTACTGGCACTCTGGACCCTGCCAACCCTCCAGGCACAAACATGTTTCGTTCTTACAAACACCGTTTATACAGCTATGGTCACTACACTCCGCAAGCGCATCATTGCAAAACAATAACACTATTAGCACTGAACACAGGAATGGCGAGAACCACGAGAATTTTCGTCTGTATTTAGATTTAAACAGGAATAAGAACATTTGCAGCGACTCTACCATTTTGATGTAAGCATTTTCAACGAATTTTGTTAAGCACGGAGTTAAAGCGGTCCTAGTGTCGTGTAGTTTTCGTACGGTACTAGGTTCGGGGTTGTCATGTGTGGTTTGGAATTACCCATGTGTGTGACATTCCTGTCATTATTTTGATTACCTTGACATGACAAAAAAATTGTTAGATGTTACATGTTTGACTGAAAATCTAAATTTTATAAAAGTTGCCTTCAGTTCTTACTTATCGTATCCATTAGATAAGATAATTATCTGAAGATATCATTAAATTAAAAATAAATATTGATTTCAATGTTCTTTAACGCAACTAAAACAGGATTATGTTCTCTTACTACATTAATAAAATCAAATTTTACTAAAATCAATAAATTATAATAAATTTATGAAACGCTATCCATGCGCTATCCTGGATTGTATTTACCTCGACCTACTTTCAGTTATTTACTATGGCAATACTGAAGTTGACATTTGCGTGCTGCCAGCGTAAATAATTACTTGACGCTCGAAGAAGTGTCTGGAACAGCTTAGAACTTAAGCAGTAATAGATGGTCATCTGATTATTTAAAAAATATTTAATCCTTTTTAGACATGTAATGTAGAAAATGCTCAAATATCGTGCAATCATTGATATTCTAATAATAGCTTCAAGAATTAGCTCAAATTAGACACATCCGTGATTCCATCATTAAAACTCGCAATCTTAGTACTTACAATATCCACTAGATGTCACTACACGTCACTCAAGAAAGTCAAAGTAAAAAGATGAAAATATTGATAACAGGATAAACTTGAATTATTGTTTCCAGTAATATCAAATAAATATCAGCGTAATTTTTAACCGCAAATTACGTAGTCTAGAATAAAATCTTTCTAGCACTCTCGTCAGTAAGTACCAATTTTAATCACAAATCACGCTGGAAATAATTTAAGCAGCGAGTCGTTCGTTTTATTCAGCTTACAAAAAAGACAATGTCTAAGAAAATTCTTCACTTTTCAGCTCTTTTCTTTTAATGCTGAAAGGTTTTTTTACTAACAATAGTTTTGTGTCGATTTTTGCGCTTCAGTCGGTACTTTCATAATGAAAACTGAGTGATTAAAAGAAACAAGAGTGCCGTAAGTATGCCTCGACTAATTTAAAACTCATCATCATCATCGTCGGCCGAATGACGTCCACTGTCAAACAAAGGCTCCTTAGAACGTCAAAATTAGCCTTGCATGTTGGTTGGATACCCGCAACTCTCGCGTATCGTATGTCCACCTAATGCGGGGCTACTTCAACCGCCACTCGAGAACTTCTCCCTCAACGGTTATCTGTCCTACGATGTGGCCTGCCTAAGTACCAGTGTTGCCAGATTTTTTTTTCCAAGTCTAGATTTTGAAACTTTGTGAGTTGTGAGTGAATAAAACGAGATTCTTTCATCGAAAGCGGAACAAATAGTGACGTCCCGCCAAAATCGGGACGTCTACCTAGCAACGCTGTTAAGTACCTACCTGTCATATTTATGTAATTGAGCCTTTTATGTATACCAATGCAAGTAATGGGCATCGGCATCCCTTTTATTTTCGCTTGTGTCCGAAATTCGAAAGTTCAAGTACTCACCTACGTATCCTGCCGTCATCTCACTCGCCTATTAATGATTATTAGTGTGAGCGGAACAGCACGAAACGATCTTCGGAATCGGGGTTCGATTTTCAAAGTTCGTGTCAAACCGTCCCTCGCAAGTCAATTCAATTCAATTCAATTTTGGGATAATATATGGCCCCATCGATCGATGCGATGATTCCGCCAATGTCGAGGTTGGATAAGACACGGCCAGATGACTTTTATATAATCTTGTGCGGTTCCCTCGCAAGTCGCACTCTCAAATTAATGAATGACAGTTTAGCGTGAGCGGGACTGCACGAAACGTAAGTACGTAATTCGAAAATTGAATTGCGGTACTGTAGTTAGTATGTGGCCAGGATTGTTGCTGTTTGTATCGATCGATGATAGAATGGAGCAGTTGACGTCGATCCAATCTACTAGACCCGTGGTCGTCAAACTGCGGCCCGCGGCAAAGTAAATTGTTTCAAATAACGAAATAAGCTGAATATATGTATGTAGGTAAGTGTGCAAAGGCTCTTGGAGCGCCTTCACATACTCTGCGGCCCGGCCCTGGAACTCACACTGTCATTTCATTATGTGGCCCTTGGCCAGTAAAGTGTGACGACCGCTGTACTAGACCTATAGATCGATGGTAGTATGGAACAGTCGACGTCGATCGATTGTTTCTACTAGACCCTATAGCTATAGATCGATAGCATCGATCAATGGTAGTATGGAACAGTCGGCGTCGATCGATAGTTTCTACTAGACCCTATAGCTATAGATCGATGGCATCGATCGATGGTAGTATGGAACAGGCGACGTCGATCGATAGTTTCTACTAGACCCTATAGTTATAGATCGATGGCATCGATCGATGGTAGTATGGAACAGTCGACGTCGATCCATAGTTTCTACTAGACCCTATAGCTATAGATCGATAGCATCGATCAATGGTAGTATGGAACAGTCGGCGTCGATCGATTGTTTCTACTAGACCCTATAGCTATAGATCGATAGCATCGATCAATGGTAGTATGGAACAGTCGGCGTCGATCGATAGTTTCTACTAGACCCTATAGCTATAGATCGATGGCATCGATCGATGGTAGTATGGAACAGGCGACGTCGATCGATAGTTTCTACTAGATCCTATAGTTATAGATCGATGGCATCGATCGATGGTAGTATGGAACAGTCAACGTATATCGATAGTTTCTACTAGACCGTATAGCTATAAATCGATGGCATCGATCGATGATAAAATGGAACAGTCGAAGTCGATCGATAGTTTCTACTAGACCACACCAATGGATCGATGTCGATCGATGGTATCGAACAATGTCGATCGATTAGTTTATCCATTAATCAGCCAAAGCGACCAAACTAATCGATCGTAATCGATCGATGTTGATCGATGACATCGATCAACGATGTATCGACCAGTGTGATACCACCCTTAGCCTCCTAAGACCCTAAGTATTACGTTTACTTTTGGAATAGCAACTTTCTATAGTTCACTTAAGTTTGAAATTGGAATGTGGAATGTACAATTTGAACGCGGGGACTGAGGAGGCTAGACCGCCACGAGGTACTTTTAAATGGCGCAGGTCGTTAACATAATGGCCGTGCTTCGATGTTGCCAGTGTAAAAATATGTAGCATTTCGTTCGTGAATTGTTCGTGACATCGATAGGCGTTAACGCGCGTGTCGCGTGTAGCGTGACAAGACCGGCATTCGGCTTTAACTTGGGAGCTACTTCAAAATTCGAAATTCGTTTATACTGTCCCTCACTCTGGTATCAATGGCTATTAGAGTGAGCGAAACGACGTGAAGAACTTCGTAAGTACATATTTCTAACTGGCGGAGTACGCATTAGTAAAATTTTAGTCATCTGAGTACACGTGATAGTTCGGTACCCTTGCCTTATTTTTCTAATGGATCATAGAAATTTTGAGCAGACAAGTGCTTATAAGTTTCGTTACCCAAGAAAGCTAATTCGTAGTAGTAGTTAGAAAAAAAAACTGTCATCTACGCGGAAAGAGATACAACAAGGATACAACTGCTACATTGTACAGTATTTTTTTTGTTAAAAAAGTAAGTAAAAGTAAAGTTAGTAAGTACTTACTTAGCCTATGTTTTAATATAGGGTACCTGCTATCTCCGTTCCAAATTTAATCAAATTCGGTGCAGTCGTTTCAGCGTGAAGAAGGAACAAACACACTCACTCACATCCTCACAAACTTTCTCATTTTTAATATTAGTAGTACTAGCTTCTGCCCGCGATTTCGTCCGCGTAGAATTAGCAATTGATATGTTTATCGCTATCCCGTGGGAACTATACAATTTTCCGGGATAGAAAGTAGCCTATGTTTTAATCTACGGTACCAGCTATCTTCGTTCCAAATTTTATCTAAATCTGTCCAGTCGTTTTAGCGTGAAGAAGGAACAAACTTACACACTCACTCACTTACATCGTCACATCGTCACAAACTTTCGCATTTATAATATTAGTGGGATTAGTATTAGTAGTAGTATTACGGTCTTTCGGTAGTTCAACCGTGTTCAAGCAATTAGTCTTTCAATTCTGCATTTTTTTGCCTACAAAGCATGAAAGCTAAATTAGTTGGTTTTCAACGAAAATGCTCAACGAAACTAATGTCCAGGCCGCATGCGACCATTTCTTAGGTTTCTATGAAAGTTCCATGTAAACGTTTGGGAATACTTTGAATTAGAATGGTGGTGCAATTATTATGAAAATTCCAATTTTTTATACTGGATAATACAATGGGTGTTTTCAGTAAATAATATTGAAGAAAAAGGGCATTGTACTCGTACCTATGCGCTATAAATTTATTTTAGACAATTAGCTACTTAGGGCCACTTGCACGGACCAGGGTTAGGTGCTAACCCGGGGCTAAGTAGTGTCAAAATGTATGGAACTGTCAAACCTAACCCCGAGTTACAGATTTAATTTTTTAACTTGCACAAGTGGGCCTTAAGCTTGAGGAACCCATTGAAAAAAAAGTGGCCTGTCATCTCCGATATAGGAGCTAGCACTACGGCTCTTAGCAAATATTTTTTCTTGACTATTTTTTTTTTATTTATTTCTGGCGTTGGGTGCTGTTGACTAATTAATAATTACGCCCAATCGCTGCCAACCCAACAGAGCAGCTGTTATATTCTACCTGGCAACACTGCCTTTAGTAGCACTTTACTCATGGCAATAAAAATACCTGGCTACAATTAGAGAAAAGGGCACGCAATTCCGAGTTAGCACGCAACAGGACCCGAAAATTGTCGAGAGGGATGTTAATAGCGTTTATCCCTACTGAGCTGGCAACGTCGCATTTTTTGTTTTTTTACGATTATTTCACGGAAATTGAATGAAAGTTTCAAATGTGCGTCTGTAGTGCACTTCGTTTTTAGTTTATTAATGTGTCTAATGCAATAAATGATCGTGATGGACTTATATTTTCTTATTAAACGAGATATAGTATTTTATCCCTTTAATACGAAAATAAAAGTCCATCACGATTAATCATTACATTGGACACATTAATACACTAAAAACGAAGTGCACCACAGACGCACATTTGAAACTTTAATTCAATTTCTGTGAAATAATCGCAAAAAACACCAAAAATGCGACGTTGCCAGCTCAGTTAGGGATGCACCCTCTTAACTAAATTTCATGCATACATAAGTACATTATACATCTCTACTATAGACTATAGACCAATGTAATCAAATGACTTTCTGCCAAGTTTCTTGCGGCGCATTCTTCTTGGCAATGATGGTCTTTCCGAAGGCGCTGGTAGTTTCAAAAAAAGACATGGAAAAGAGCCCTTGGCGGCCTAAGTACTTGCAAAATAAACTTTGACTTTTGACTTTTGACATGACGTCGCGGAAACTATCGGATATCCGTAAAAAATATAAGTAGGTACACCAAATTGTTACTGATTTGGATAAATTTACAAGCTTTTAACTTGATGTTTATTGTTGTTTTTGTTTGGGTCACATTTTCCTTGTCAATTTTGACACTTCCAGTGGTCGGATTGCCTTGTGGTACCACATTATATAGATATAGGATTGATTACAAAGAAAAAAAGAAAAAAAAAGTTTATTTATGGCAATCTCAACACAACAAATGAATAAACACATTAAAACAACAGATAAATAAATTGTCACAAAGCATGTTCAGTAGACTAACTAAACAGATTTAATTTAAAAAAACTAAATAAATTCCATATTAAAAAAAATCTACAGATCTAAGTATATATAAGTATGGGGAGTATGAATGGTTGCGTTGGGAGGGGAAGGCCTATACGACGTTCCGGGACCAAAATAGGAGACATTATGAAAAAAGGGCAGGTCAGGAGCACACGAAACCGGCGAGCATGTATGAAGAGATTGATACATAATTAATATAGATGAAGCGAAAGAGATATGTCAGGATCGCAGTGGAAAAATGTAGTCTCTGCTTACCCCTATGGGAAAGAAGGATGACCGCTGGGTGACCGTATTATGTAGGTAACAGTCATCAAAAAAGATCGTATCAAAACCAGAGACGTATTTTACATCGAAGTTTCATGCCCCAACCGCCCGTCGAGACGATCGAATTTTTTTCAAAAATCGAACGCGCTCGCCCCCCACTTTATGCAGCTGCAAGCCAAGGTCAGTGGCATTGTGCCGAGTGCATTGCCCAAAGCGCGAAAAATACACGCACACAGACACGCTTGTATGTGCCGACAAAAAGTATCCCAATTGCGCGGTAAGAGTAGAAATTCACAGACAGGTCGCGGGCGTCGCGGCTCGGTGCCTCAGTGATGCAGGTCCAAGATCTCATCAAATGAAGTACCTAGTTTTTAAGAATAATAATCGAATCATTAGTTGGGGCAGAATTGATATTTTGAATTTTAGTAGGTAGATTAGTAGTTAGTTAAAGTGAGTTACTTAGTAGACGTAATTAATGTGTTTAAAAAAAATAGGATTACTTACTTTATTTACCTACACGTTGTCTTAACATAATGCTACTGGACTCAAGAGAATAAGTTACAAACTGAAATACTAGCGGCCATTAGCAAAAAATATACTTAGATACAAACTTACAAATATGAGAGCTTATTAAGACGATAACTTAACATTCGTTTGTCTTCTGCTGAGTTGGGGCCATTTTATGTCAATTTTATGTAGTTTTTAATATGTTTTTGTAACTTCTGTGATTGTCATAAATAAACTTTTTCTTTCTTTTGTTTGTTTCTTTACCTGTCGTTTTGACAGTGGCCCTTTGTTTGTAATAGCACAGTTGTAACTTTTTACGTTAAAGGAAGTCTGTTTTATTTAATTTTCTGGTTTAAATGTGTTTTCTTTGGTGTGAACTAATTAAATCGAAGTGGGAAAATGATGACTGCCATCAAACAATTTAAGGCCACATTTCAATTATGATTATATGATTTGACATTGTTTGAGATCACTGCGCGACACATCTACAATTTAACGAAACCAAACAATCGGCGCTTCTGAATTTTTACATAGCATTACTTAACTCATACTCTTTGGACAAAAAAACGACCAGTCAAAGTACCCGAATTGCTCACACACACGCACAAGACACGAACAGAACACATCAAACTCAAGTCAAGAGCAAGCGGGTAAGGTCATGGTTAACTCTTTCGGCGACTTCGGTTATTTTCGGCTGTTTTCGGTTTCGTTCGGGGTGCGCCGACGCCGGGGTTACAACACAAAGTTATCTTTGCGTGCGGGAAAAAATGGAACTAGCGCTTTGACTTAGCAATTTGTATCGAACTTAAGACAGTGGCGACATTAATAGCCGCAAAGCTAAAGTTTTCGGTGTTTTTTTCTTAATTTAGTATCGTTCAATCGGTGTTTAGGATGCCAGGTAGAATTTAGGCGACCAATGAGGTGGCGAGGATTTGATTTGGGTGGTTTATGTCGGTTACTTTTTATTTTAGTTAAAACTTGTTTAAGCTGTTATTAGTTACTGGCTATAGGTATTTATATTTAATAATGTAAATAGTGACTGTTAGGTAGTGTTTAACTAGGTGTGTAAGTTCTAATCTAGGTGTGTATGTATCTATTGTTTCCAAAAGGCAGGTGTAGGTCAGGCAAGTGTTTTGATATTTTTTTGCCATTTGAAGTTAGTTGGTACCTACCTACCTAATAGGAATTTAGGTATTCTATTCATATATCTAAACATAAAAATATAGTAAATAAAAGGAATAATATTTTATCAAATTTTATTCAATAGGTAGGTACCTACATTTTTGGATGATAAAAAAACGTTTGTTGCTAATACTTGTTTTTGTCTTTATAACTCGACTAAAACACCTATTAATTTCACGTACTTACGTAAATGCGACAAATACAACATTATTATGCTATGCACCTATTATAATTTATCTTTCCAAAAACGTATTTATTTTTACAAACCTAGAGTTCAACGGCCTTCGCCATTTTTATTTTCACAAACGAAAATAACCACGGCTCCAAATTGAGCCAACCGAAACCGGTTCATGTATTTTGAAACACCAACTTGATTTTGCCAGCGAACAAGACGCCCCTAGCGGATGTCGGAAGCAAATTTGTACAGCGACGAGTTTAAGATAACTTTACTGGCTGTTGAGATAAGTTTGCGAGTACTGGCTGTTTTTAAGTTTCGTTTCTTTTTCGTTTTCTGTTTTTAAAACCGCGGCCTTGGCACCAAGTGGCTTACAGGACGAATTTTATACAGACAAAGTTTTAAAAAGTTTTTGGGTATAGTACTGATACTGAATCAAATTACATTTAGTTAGGTACCTATGTATTTTCAAAATAAACGCATTACTTAGGTAGGTACATATTTTGTTTTGTCAGAACTTGGTCACTATTCACTAACACCAAAAATAAACATAGAATGACCTGTTTACCAGAAGAGCCAACTTAATCTTGAACTTTCAAAATGATAGGTTTTTATCGGAAAAACTTTTACTTTTTTGAAAGAAAAACTAATCTTATATGTAGGTATAATATAAGTATAGATTGACTACGTAAATGTCTATAAATAGGTTTAGTAAAAATTACATTTAAAATTTTTACAAACATGATAAATAATGAAACAAAGCAATATTTTAAAACAAGTACCTACTAAGTATATCCTCTTGACCCACTTATTACCTACGTAGGTACATTATAATTAGGTCCCTCTCTACTTTGGTAATAAATACCTAGTATTGTTACTTTTCGAGACTATAAAATACTATAGGCACATGGTAAATATCTACAAAAATTCTCATACAGGGTGTACCTACTTAAAAGAACGTAACTGTTGAAAGAATTATGAACCTGCAATTTGCGGTCACCAAATTACTGGCATGTAAATTTATTCAGGTCATTGTTAATTCTTAGGACATTTGGCTGACGGACTGTCAAACAGTTTTGCAAGATTGGGTTTTGAGGTTATGCTGTAATGGGGGCATCTTTGGGGTTCAATATCAGAAGGCTTTTAATGTCCACGTGGGCCAAAAAATACTATGCCACGGGTAGGTGAGCTTTTCAGTCATCATCATCATCAGCCTAATGTTCGTCCACTGCTGGACTTAGGCCTCTCCCATGGCACGCCACAGCACGATCCTCGGCTACTCTCATCCAGCTCTTGCCAGCCGTCTGCGAAGATCCTCGCTCCACCGAGTCTGAGGAGCTTGTCAGTACATGGAACCTTATCATAATACTGAAACGGAGCCATTTTGTGATAACTTATTCCTTGGTTTTTAATTCTAATGTTCGTTTTTAATTACAAATATTTTTTTTCTTTCTTTCTTGATAATATACCTACAAGTTTATTTTTTTAACCTAAATGTTTCTTTTAGGTATTGAGAGCTCTCCTAGATTACGAAAAATCGCTTAACGTAGGTATGATTTGATATAATTTATGTCACTAAACTATGTCTTATGACACTTTGAATAAGGTTTTCTGAAAAGGTTCAAACTAGTCAAACCGATCCCACCTTACAATCTCGAATAAGGCTGTTTTTATTTTTTACTAGCTTCTGCCCGCGACTTCATCCGCGTAAAATTAGCAATTGACATGTTTATCGCTATCCCGCGGCAACTATGCAATTTTCCGGGATAAAAAGTAGCCTATGTTTCAATCTAGGGTACCAGCTATCTTCGTTCCAAATTTTATCCAAATCCGTCCAGTCGTTTTAGCGTGAAGAAGGAACAAACATACACACTCACTCACTCACATCGTCACATCGTCACAAACTTTCGCATTTATAATATTAGTAGGATTTTGTTTCCTATTGGTAATTTGGATGCTTCAGGTGCTCTGCATTTGGACAGACTCTACTTTCTGGGACACACCCTGTATAGTTTAAGAACTAGTTATTTTTTGGGTGTCAAAGCATTTTGACGAGCCTTCTTTTAAGCTTAATTCTACAGGGGTCTACTCCAAAATTCGAAATTCGTATCATACCTACCGTATGATCCGTGATCCGACTCGAACTTAGCCAGTTTTGTCTGCAACTCGGGCATATGTTTGATGCCCTACGGCAAGACTGACGGACAAACTTACATTTTGACATGTAATTATGACTGGTGAATGTAAACCACCAATTTTTAGGGATTGAATGACGTATTGTAGTAACTTCAAGGTTTTGGATTTCAATAAGTTTTACTTACTCTGAATTGCTAATTACAGGTTTGTGATAATTTAATGGCACTGTTTGTTCGTGTAAATAATTAAATATTGAGATGGTACGCGTTCTCTTGTGAGAAGGTTTAGGTAAGTAGTGAGTAAATAGTCTTATCTACATATATTTTTAAGAATTCCTTTTGAATTTTTTTTTTATTAATTAAGAAAAAGCATAGTATTGACCGTGGGTTTTAATAACCCGAAAGATTTAAACCAACGATTTTAGAACGATTAGAGTAAGTATATAAGGTTATAAAATAACACATAGTCTAAAACCCGTACCTAATTAGAGAGTAATTTCTGTATCAAAAAAAACCATTACCCACGGTACTTTCTTGTGAACGAAACCTTATGCTACGGCCACATTAGCGGGATTCGGCGAAGGTTCGCATTATCGCGGCATGTGTGGACAGACAGTTCGCTTTATCGCGAATCATTCGGGCGAACTCGAACTGTGTTCGGGCTCCTGTCGGTATCTAGCGCACATCAAAGGATTTTATCGCGACAGAGTTCGTGTTCGTGCAAGTGTCTATACTTCGTACTTTGAAATTTCTGAAATGTACGTCAATTTTGACAAGTGACATTTTAATAATTATTTAAAGTCATACAATACAAAGCAAACGCTGCTTCCATCTTTTTGTTTCTTTGCGCTCTTGGTTAATTTTCCCGTCAAATTCAGAGTTGCGCGACATAGTTCGCCCGAAGTTTTTATCGCGATAATTTGGTCTAAGTGTGGCCACATAGTTCGTGGTTACACGAACTCGAACTTTTTATCGCGACAACGCGACACGAACCTTCGCCCGCTAATGTGGCCCGGGGGTTAGAGAAACGAGTAGCGCTATTCAACTTCTGTAGAATAGGACCAATGCTTTCTTTCTGATCTGTAAATTGAATCCATTTGTAGTTGTTTAACCGACTTGAAATTAAGTTGATGCAACATGTTAAATATACCTCAATGAAAGTATATTACCTACTGACAAAAAAAAAACTTCTAAAAAATGTGTTTTTTTTTAAATCTTTACTTTTAATCGTAAATTTTCGGGGCATAAATTGTGAAGCGAGCAAAACTACGTGTAAATATTTAGATCTAAGTTATTTTCGCAGATTCATAGGGTTCTATAGAAATAAAACAAATCATAATTCAACAAATGAATGAAATTTATTGTATACAGGTTTTAAATATCCTCGCACATTCTTACACCTGCCTAACCAGCCATCTTCAGTTAACGTAAGAATAAGGTTCTTATAGATAAAGGACATTACATTCGGAAAATCTTCACTTCAAAATGAT
The DNA here is from genome assembly GCA_963854515.1 of Pandemis heparana. Classification (NCBI taxonomy): domain Eukaryota; kingdom Metazoa; phylum Arthropoda; class Insecta; order Lepidoptera; family Tortricidae; genus Pandemis; species Pandemis heparana. The sequence goes on from OY978028.1 coordinate 9,260,536, forward strand.
GCTACGTAAGATACAAGTATACGTAAGAAATGGTTTCGTACAGTTATGGGGAGAATTGGCGCGTGTTTACGTTCAGTGTTGCCACAGATAAAAACGAGCCAATGCGTACCGTCCCCACTATACGATCGCCTACAATTCCACAATTTCAAATCAACTTGTGCCGCCTAGCGACGTTTTTGGACGTTTTTAACTATGTCAGTCGATTTGTCGTAAGCTTAGCTTTTTCGAATTTTCGCACCTTTTCTATAAATTTGACTAGATTTAATACAATTAAGTTAAGCCAATCACGTTTTTGTGCCAATTTATTTTTCTAAAAATTCGAGTTTATTTCCGGCAATCAAAATTACAAACCACTTTCAGAGAGAAGTGAAAATAATATAATATCTTGAAAACGAACCGCTTTATGCCACGCGTTCCGTTTTTATGTAATTAATTCTGTAAAGAAAACTAAACAATGATAATTATATAAAACTAAAGGAACAAAGTAACAAAAAATATAGAAGCGAGTAAGTAAGGTATATTGAAAAAAAATATTCCATTAAAACTTGTACTCAATAATTAAATAACAATATTATAATTTGATCTTGTTAGCTCCTTTAGCAGTTTAGGTACCTACTATTATAATATTTAAAAAAACATGAGCCTTCAATCAATTATTTAGGAAATAACAGCGTCTTCTATGTTATACATTGGTCCATTACCTGATTTTTAATCATTTTTTGACAAATTGACTCTCAAAACGAGGTCGTACATCGCAAATCAATTTTCTTAAAAAAAAAGAAAATTCCACAGCAGTGTGATGTTACTCCGTTACAAGCGTTTTCCCTTTTTTATTAATAAATACATGACAATATTGTATTCGAATTTTACACTACCCTCCTTTAATAAAGATAACATTATATTTAATATGTCTAAAATTAAATGCTTCTTGTTGTACATAATTTAAAAAAAAACGAATGTGTGAACATTCCGCTCACGCTTACTCCAAAACCTTAACTGTCGTACCTTTCCACAATAATGCTAAATGTCAATAATAATAAGTCAATTATTGTAATAATAGTGCAATATTATTAAAATTAATCCTCTAGAAATACATACAGTTGTAAAGGAAAACAATTGTTGACAATAAAGGTGAAACTTACATTTACCTTCCGCTTTACAATCAGGCTAGCAACACTAAGTACTTCGCAGTGTTGCCACAAGCAACATAGGTATACTTACTAGCTGGTGTAGCCAGTAACAAAAACCCGTCACCCACTGGTTGGCGAATACACAGATACATGCAAACAACCACGCGCACAACACTTGCTCAGAAAACAATCCTGGCAACATTTAACCAACGGTCAATTTCTAAATTCAAACATCAAATCGGGATTCGATAGTCAAATTTAAAAATTGTTTACGGACGCGATCAACGCGACGTTTCCATGCGCTCGGAGTTCGGAAACCTTTTGTTTTTAAACGTGAGATAAAAAATAAACGCAATCACAAAAATGTCTCATGGAATATTTAAGGTTCACTAAGTTTCTAGTTAAAAATGCAACTTCCCTTCATTGTCTTTTTTGTTCCTGGATCAGTCGAGGACCGTTCAAGACCTAACCTAACCCTTACTGCGAAATTGTATTACATTTACAAAAAAAAAATAACAAAAATTATTAAAGAATCACTACCGGCTAGCTATTAATTAAAAATTACGCTATTGTATTTTAACTAAAATTCTTAAACTATGTGGAAAAATGATTGAACAATATACAATAAAAATGATTCACTAATAATTCCAGCAATCTCTTTGCGAGGAAGTCAGAATTCATTTGTTTCTATTTTATAGTTTCTTTTTGACAGCGGGCTTGGCAAGTACCGGTACACTGCAATGCACACTCGTTGTGTTAAAATCCAGTTTTTTTTTCAACAAATGAAATGTGACCTCGCCGCGCGGCTTAATAATCAACAGTTAGACAAAGAAATTAAGCGGATTTTTTGGTCAGATGTGATTATTTGAAGCTAGAGATCGCTGTTTTAACATTGTAAGTGTTAAGGCGGTGTAAACCATATTTTGTACAGGCCGAGCCAGCGCCCACTGGCCTCACTTGATTCTACTACATCAGTCCCAACTCTCTTAACCGGACAACAAGCCCCAAACACTTTGCACAAAAACAATGACATGTATAACATCTCAATATAATATTATAATTGTAGTTCATTAAAAAATAAAGCCGCTTAAAAAATAACTAACGTTACAAATAAGATTAAACAACATAATGATTTGTTCCCGATGGAAAAAATATTTTTTTTTATTAATAATAAAAAAATCTAATAACATTCTAAACGGAATGTTAATTAAAATCTAGAATTCTCTTTGCAAATTGTCCCATCCTATGTTTTCTGTACAGACTTACACAAAGTAACCGTTTTTTAAGCTATCAACAAAGGTCTGGCATAACACACAGATTCGTGTACGTATTTTTGAAATAAGAATAAGTTGTTCGACTTTTGAATTTTTCAAACGCAACCGAAATGCGGTCCGGGTGGCGTGACAACATGGTGACGAGATCCCAGTAGGTACATACAAGGTTTAGATTTAAATGCACGAAAGTTAAACAAATATTGATTTAGGATTATTCCTAAACATTAAAAAGACATCGAAAATGATCTAGATAAATCAAAGTGAAACATGCTATCGACTAGTAAATTTTGAATATAAAAATTTTTGTTTTTTTTTCTCAAGAATTCGTTCGACATCCCGGCATTTGGGATATGTATTTTGGTTTTGGATATTTCGACCGTAGTTTGAATTCTAGTAAATGTAGACGCGTATACAGTCAAGGTGAAGACGAATTAAAATAAAATGTCGAAATGTCGAGAGTATTCCAATTGGTAGTCCTATTTTGCACATCGTGGTCTCCGAAGAAAAGGTAGGACATATAATTTTAACTTGTATATAATATAATATGTATATTTCAATTACATACATAATACAAAGACTTCTTATTTTCCATGAGGCGCACATTTACACATAACTTACAGTAATCGTAGTACGATAATTTAATATCCAAATAGTTTTTACCTAATTTTTACTTGTTGGGAGAGCGTATACATTTCTTCCACCTCGTACTTCATTAATATACTTTCAATTGAACACCAAAAAATTTCACAAATTTGAAGATATCATTTTTTTTTGAGGATTTTTGGGCTAATAATTTTTAAAGTCGACAAGAATATAATAATGATTATCCATATTTTTGTATAGTCGATAAAACATTTAAAACTTGGACCATGAAAAATAAGAATATATTTTCTTAAGATACAATAATAGTACATAAAATATATAAGTTCACTAGATGTATTTAATGTACGTACGTGTATATATGTATGATGCGGCTCGCCCGAACGCATTCGTAATATCTAAATATCACATTCAGTAATATGGAAATCCACGTGTTAGCTTTAGACACACTTTAAATTACTATTTTATACAAAATAATAATTGCACATAAGTCCTTCCGTGCCCGCCGCCTGCGCCGCTGCGCTCGCGCACGACCTACCCAATAGCGCTAATAATTTCATTCAATATATTACCTATCTAATTATAAAAACACCGCACAAAATCTGCAATAGTTCACTTAAAAATCGATAACATTTACACTCATGGCTAGCTTTATAATTAATTTGTTACATTGTTTTTTTTTCACTTAAAATTATTTAAATAGGTAAATTTTATAACGTTAACTTTTGGTTGTCTTTTACTTAAACACAAGGTCAAAAATGAGGCGTCAAAGTTTTGCCAGAATTTGAACGACCGTTCATTCGTGGCTTGCAGTGTGATGAGTCCTGACATCGGAGCGTCTTACTCAGACAAATATCATAGACATCAAATAAATTTTAAGTAATTTTACGAAGCACTCGCCGGAGACGCAAAACACCCCTCCGGCGGGTCTATCTACAGCCGAACAGTCACTAACAAAAAGACAGATTTATATTACAAGACGTTTTAGATCCTACATTATTTATCGAAAGATAGTGTTGCCTTTAGGTTATCTGTGTGATTCCCGATATTTCGTACTGGCCACTACAATTCGCTTTAACGTGTCGTCCTTTTGATTAAGAATGCGAATTTCAAATCTTTCTGATTAAAAAGTTTCGTTATTCCTTTTTCAAACTCTTTCATGTTTCGTATTCTCAACGGAGCGTTGTGGTGTTGCAAAATAATATCAGCCAGTACGAAATAAACGGCAATTTGAAGAGCACCCAACGCCCTCTCGCCCTCCGAATTACACTGTAAGTCACAAACGATGCTCCGAACCTAACGTCGTGAGACTAAAATCTATTTATTGTGATATCTCATAGTAAAGCTGTGGTATATTGAACTGGGTGTGACCGTAGGTAACTATTGTGTTATTTGGTGATTATGTGAGTCGATGTATACACTGTGAAAGAGCTGGACTATAGACGGAAGCGAAACGGAAAACGGACACTACTACAAACAGTTATAGTCGGAAATAAATGCGAACCCAGATGCATCGGAACCGTACGAAAAAGCCTGTAACTAACTTTATTGTCACTACAACAGTATACACGTAAACAATGCATGAGTTTCGTATGAAAAAATCTTACGAAATAGGTTCTATTGCACTATAATTGTATGTATCAACGTAGAAACATGTTTCGGACACGCCTCGCGGCGGCCTAGGCACAGCGTTAAGATCCGACCGGTGCGCGGAGCGGGCCGCGGCCGCCCGGGCTCGGCCGGCCCCGCCGGCGGCCCGCGGCCCCCGCGGCCCGCTCCTAACGGAATGTACTTTACAACAATTATCACAAAGACTGAGGAGATCGGAACGTCTCGACGCTTCAGAATCCTTGGGCGAACACTAGCCGACGGTCGGTGGTGAGGCGGCGGCACTAGGCGCGGTCGGGCGGCGCGGCGGGCGGCGCGGGCGGCGGCGTGGGCGTGCCGTTGCGCGGGCGCAGCTTGTCGGCGCGCAGCCGCTGCACCGCCTCGCGCATGTCGGCCGCCAGCGCGCGGTCCGAGCTGTCCACGCGCGCGCGCCGCGCCGGCGGCTCGTCGTCCGCCGCCAGCCGCCGCAGCAGCGCGTCGCCCGGCGCGCGCGGCTCCGTCAGCCGCTGCAGCAGCGCCGCGCCGGGCCGCTCCAGGCTCGACCGGATGATCCCCTCGAGGAACGACCCGTTGGCCGGCGGCGGCGCCTCCTCGCGCAGGCGCCGCATCATGTGCGACGCGTACAGATCCGGAGCGGGCGGCGCCGGGAAACCGCCGCCCGCCCAGAAGTAGCTCGGAGGATACCCCGGAGTCTCCGGCCCGTTCATGCCGTTACTGAAAGGTTTCCCCATCGGTTTCGGTGGCGGCGGCTTGGGCGGCTGCGGCTTCACGTCCTGCGGGGGCTTCGGCTCGCGTTTGCGAGGCCGCATCAGATGCCGCTCTTTGACCTTGTACTCCAACGTGGAGTGCGGCACGCCGTAGTACGACCCGGCGCGATGGACCGACATCTCGCCCCGCTGCACCGCCTTCACCGCCTCCACTAAACTATCCCTGTCGTAGTTCCTGTACTTCCCTCTCTTTGGTCTGGTGCCTTTTCCGGTCGCGGGCTGCCCGTTGTTGTTCATCGGAGGGGCGCGCGAGTTGCTCGGAGCCGAGAAGTTTCTAGAGTTATCCGGCGGCGTTTTGATGACGGACACGTGTCTGTCTTGCTGATGGCGCATGAAGGCCAGTTCGGCCTGTTGATGAGGTCTATCGAGCGGCTGCTGGAACTTCTGGCTTATGCTCTTCGCTATGACATCGCTGAGCGACGTGAAGAGATGCTGCGTGGAAGGCGGATCAGCGAAGACCGACGCCGGTAACAGCAGTTGCGAAGATTGCGAGAGCTGCGGTTGCGGCGGTAAGATTGGGGTGACAGGCGTGACGGGAGTAGCGGGCGATGGGGATTTGTCGTCTGGAGGTGGGAACGTTGGTATTTTGAGGATGACGGAGGGCGGGGAGTCGGCTCGTTCGGGGTCGGAGTCGGGGTCGGAGTCGGGGGGGTCGGCGGCGAGCCCGAACTTGTTGACTTTGTTGCGGAGGGTGGAGCGGGGAATGCCGTAGACGACGGCGGCGCGCCGGGTGCCGAGCCGGCCGGACTGGATGTCGCGGAGGGCGGATTGGAGCTCGTCCTCTGTGTAGGTGCGCCGCGCGCCGCTGTTGCCTGCGCTGGCGCCGTCCGTCAGAGGGCGTTTCAATCTGCAACAACACACGAAGTTTCGTTAGGAATTGCTGATATATGATGTACCTATACAGTAGAAGGCTATTATCGGGCGGCGCATTTTTTATGTGAACTGTTGGGACTATTAGGACCAGTGCAGCTCCTGAAGCTTTTCATAGATCGATCTTGAAACCAGGATTTATCAAATACAAAGACCGAGGTTTAAATAAACTGTCACTTTTAAGTCATTACTTTTTTTCCAATTGGTAGATTTTATTAATTTAAATTTAATGCTTTTCAAAAATCTGTATTTTTATTGATAAGCACCATTCCTAACAATGACAAAGTTACAAACAAGTAGGTAAGTATAGGCGGATACCGATACCGCATATGTATGCATGCATATATATTCAACGTAGTCCTATTATTAAATATTCTGATAGTAACATACTAATCTCAAAGTGTAATAAAATTAAAGTATTCATTTTATTAATAAAAATAAGCAAGAAAACACTTATCAGCCCTCAAATGGGCCAATAACTGGTCAACGCCACCCAATCGGTTAAACATCTAAATTCAATATTTCAAAACATAAACGATAAGTGCGAGTTCGATAACAGCCAGTATAAATGCCTCTTTATCCTCACAAAACAAGCATACAAAATATAACTTTCCATCCCTATCATTACAGTTTGAAATTGCTCGCGCGACGTCTTCAGTTTCATCTTCTCTTATTTTTCGTCTCGTACGCCTTTGGATATAAAACCTACAGTCTTTGATACAGGGTGATGTTTCGGATCGCAGCTCTAAGGTCGTTGCACCGGACTATCGGTGCATTTTTATTTGTTTTGGCGAGCCATGCGACCCAGATCTCGGGCGAATGAATTTATTCAGTTATCGATTCGATATTGTGTATAATATCGGTGCTGAAATCGAGATGCTTTTATCCGTCTGGTATTGCTGTGAATTGAAGGGGTTACATGAAGACAAAGAGTTAGCTACCATGACGTCCTAATTCCGACTCAGTTCAAGTTTTAGCTGTCACTTTTAGTATGAATCTGACAGCGAGCGAACCTAAACTGAATCGCATTAAGACGTCATGGTAAGGCCCCTGGTCTGAGAGCAAAGTAACAACATAGAATGTACCAGCGGCTTCTCTTCCTGCGCAGATAAAAAGGTCTTTACCCATCAAATCATTTAATTTTGTTTCCCCTTCCCACGTAGACATAAATAAAAATATCCTTATATAGATAAATACATACTTAAATACATATTAAACATCCAAGACTCGAGAACAAACATTCGTATTTAGCAGCTCAGCAGTGGCGTCGAAATCTAACAGATCTGTGACAAAATATCTATTGCTTAGTTAGATTAAACACGAGATGATTTCTGTTATGCGTCTTCACTTTTTTGTGTCGTTCTTTTGTCCATTTACAAGGAATAAAATTGTATTTTTTAAAATTGTATTTTTCATACAAATATCTGCCCCGACCGGGGATCGAACCCGGGACCTCAAGCTTCAAAGTCAGGTTCCCTAACCACATAATACGCCCTCAATCATGCTAAACGTGGCCTTTGGGTCTTGTTACGTATGGGATAAGGACGTGATTTTTACACTATCTAAAAAATACCGGGATACGTAAAAATGATCTACCCTCTTGTACCAAATGATCTACCCTCTTGTACCAAATGATCTACCCTCTTGTACCAAATGGTCTACCCTCTTGTATCAAATGATCTACCCTCTTGTACCAAATAATCTACCCTCTTGTACCAAATGATCTACCCTTTTGTACCAAATGATCTACCCTCTTGTACCAAATTCGTGAACCGTGAATGTGATCACTAGCGCTTGCGAGTTAAATGATCAGACGTTTTAATACAGAAGTAAATTCCCAATTAATTTCAAAGACATCAAACCCATTATTTCCACCATTAAACTCTAAACTATCCACTTAAACTAATAAACAGGAATAATGTTAATTCTTATCGCTATTATTGCGAAAACTCGCTTTCGAAACTTGGCAAATAGCGGAGCTGATAGGGGTGTCGTTGCCCCGGAATTTAATGACAAACATCGTTTGGAAAGAGTTTAATGACCCACCAACAAGGGTTTATTATTTGCGTTGAGTCAGTCGCAGGCGCCTGCTTCTGGGTTACATTACCTACGTTTAATGCAGAGCTGGGTTATTATAGCTACGGGTTTCGTGAAAGGTGTATGGATCTTGAAGATTAGATACAAGAATTTTAATTTGGGAAGATATTTCAACCAATTTACGAATAAAAACTATGATAAATTATTCAGCTCAGGTTACCCGTGAATTATATTGGTGAAAGCAGAAGAAAAGTCCGTTCAGATTCAGAAGTCATTGAGTTTACATTACAAATGCACATTGCATTCAGAGGATGGTGAAATAAAAAATGTCTCAGATAGCAAGAAATTGTCGCACGAGCCAAAGGCGAGGGCGATAAACATGCGACCTGGGACTTTCTTTATCACCGCCCGAGGTATGTTTTGAATTTTCGTCTTCCCCGGACCATGAAGTGGAAATTTCCGCGTAGCGTGCGGTAAATTGATATATTAACGGCCCGGGACGACGTAAGATTGTTTTGAATAAAGAGAACCCTAGCGTTTTAATCTCTTTCTTCGTTGCACTACTTTTGCGTCGGTCAAAGACTCTGCAAACGAAATGCGACGTCATTCAAATAAACAAATAGGCATTTAATAATAAGGAAATCTCTTTCATGTCTTTGAACTCTTATGTCCTATCATAAAATGTTTTATCAAATTTTAAATACCTAGAATTAAAGGCATTGACCCAAAGGTTCTTCAACCACTTTTATAATTAGGCATACAATATAATATTACAACAATAGTCTAAGATCCCGCCTAATGAGCGGTCGGTGAACTTATTTTAAGAAAATATATCAAAGGGAAAATAAATACAATATATTGCTTGCTTGCCTTAAAAATATGATCAGGGTTGAAAAGAAAAAAAAAAGCTTTTTTGATTTTTCCATCCTCAACGTTTACCGTTTAAATTGGAATGGTGAATTCAATTGTGGTTCCGTGCGTTTGACAAATAAAATTAGGTAGATACCAGGTATGAATTTACTGCCATCTGTTGGCCTTGTAGCATAAAAAAGCCAAGTCTTAATGCGATTCAGTATAGGAGCGTTCAAGTATTACGTAACGCAATTATGGGGGGGCGGAGGGGTCTCGTAAAACGTTACGATGCGTTACAGGGGCGGGAGGGGGTCTTTCTTACAACACGTTACGTAACATTATTTCTTTTTTTATATACTCTCTTAACATGAATAAGTGAAAATTCACTTATTGCAAGTGAAAACCGAACCAAACGGTTATTAAAAATGATCACTTGAGAGTTACGTAACGTTTAGAGAGGGGGGTGGGGGGGTACAGAAAAACGTTACGGAGCGTTACAGTGAGGGGAGGGGGGTCAAAAATCTTCAAAAATTGCGTTACGTAATACTTGAACGCTCCTGAACCTAATAGGTTCGCTCGTTATCAGATCCAAACTAAAAATGACAGCTAGTATTGAACTGAGTCAGAATTGAATCGCATTAAGGCGTCATGGTGAGGGTCTTTCTTTCTTTTGATTTACTTTTTCATACTCTTATAGGTACAATTCAAAATCTAGGACAATCAGAATATATATAAACTAGCGACCCGCCCCGGCTTCGCACGATATAATTATGCATGTATTATACATATAAACCTTCCTCTTGATTCACTCTATCTATTAAAAATAAACCGCATCAAAATCCGTTGCGTAGTTTTTTTATGTGTTTTATGTGAATAGGAAGGCAAACGAGCAAGTGGGTCACCTGATGGTAAGCGATCACCACTGCCCATAGACACCCACAACCCCGGAGGGATTGCAGATGCGTTGCCAACCTAGAGGACTTAGATGAAATGCCTCTTGTGCCCGTAATTTCCCCGGCTGTCTTACTCTCCACACCGGAACACAGCAGTGTAAGCACTGCTGCTTAGCAGCAGGATTAGCGCGTAAGATGGTGGTAGCGATCCGGACGGACCTTGCACAAGGCCCTACCACCCGCGTTTTAAAGATTTAAGCATACATAGAGACAAAGGGACAGAGAAAGCGACTTTGTTTTATACTATGTAGGTACCTACTATATCTATATCTCGTTGGCGCAAAAATGCAATCAGCGTAGATATCTTTCTTTGTCTCTTTCTGTGTCAATATATTCAGCTGAGATGTGAGTCATTCCAAATGAAATCTCTCGCTGCGTCCTTTTATGACTTCTATCTCCTTGGCACACTGATCTTGTTTCAAATGGTTTAGTTCGTTCTTAGAAAACTCATCTCACCACTTGTTTTTACATTTTATATCTTTCTAAATAAATAAGTGCAAGCCGGACTCGCGTACCGAGGGTTCCGCGCAAATTCGAATATAAAATCTAGTGCTAGCAGAGCCCTGCCTTGTAAGCAATATGTAGGCAGCGTGAGATCATTTTCATATTAGTTACTTACAAAGACAGGCAGACATAAAAATACTCTGTTCGTAGCATTTGTTGTTATATTGGCAAAAGAAATGCATCATCTACGAAAATTTCAACTGTCTAGCTGGTTTGGTCCCATCGGAAGACCAGCGCTGGCTGCAAGGCCAGCATTATGCTGAGATGGGACCATTTCATGATGCATGTTCTTATGTTTTTTTTTGCTTCTTTTCTTCTTTTGTCTGTAATGTTATCATGAATAAATGTTTTCTTTCTTTCTTTCTTTCTTTCTTTCTTTCTTTCCTTAAGAGCATTGCAAAAACGAAATGGCAAATAACTATACTTGCTATAAATCAACTCTTGAGTTTTCGATGTTAACCACTACAATAAATACAACAATACGCTTTGAAATTTAGCTACGTATTTCACGTTGTATTTTATGTATGAATAAGAATAATTTTCTTGTATAAGTATTCTACTCTACTATGCCATGGAAGCTACCTCAAAGTATGTAATAGCCATTACTGTTTTAGTAGCCTTTGATCATTGTAGACGCTCATTAAAATTTGAAACCTTACAACGTAACCCGCCATTTTAAAATCGCGCGGATCCCATAATGGCGTCGTCTGTCAAAAGTTCATCGACCTCAGTCGTTCAGTTTCGTTTTCATGATTTAATGGGTGCGTTCACGTCTCATTGTTTATGTAATCCGATCGTTCCAATAGGAAGTGTTGCCACTGCAAAGACTCGGTGACCATGGAGAATTGTTAATGGACTTCCTAGTGTTGCCAGTGGCGGTTTATTTGGATAGTTTTTGATAAGGTTTTATGGGCTATTCAGATTGTGTTGAGTTTATTTCTGTGTGAAAATTAAGAGAAATTCTTCAGTTGCTTTGTTTCGATAGCGTTTTGTAATGAAAACGCTTGGTTGATTTTTGCTACGTAATGTGTTAAGACAAGAGTTATCGACTGAAGTCACTGATGGTCGATGAAACTTTCCCTTTGATCGTCTCTTGAGAAAATAAATAATTCTGAAAAAGTTTTCTTCAAAAAGTTAAGAAAATATATTTAAGTACCTCTATGTCTTTTTAATTCCGTATAAAAAAGATCACTGAACATTAATTTAGTAATAAACTGTTAATTTAATGACAACATGTAAGCAATTAGCGCTTAGTTTTTAACCTAAATGGATTAAAATACCATGACCCTAATTCCAACCATTTAACCTAATGGGTAAATAGCCTAATTTCATTAAGTGCATTATGACATTTGTGCATGTTTATAATGAACTTGACCTATACTGCAACCGTCTGTGTCATGTATAAAAATGAATATACATATGTCTTCTTTCTTTCTTTCTTTCTATAAAAATAAATAAGTATGACGAAAATAACCGCTCAACGAATTTTTTTTGTAATTAAATTAATTTATCTAAATTATCAGACTGAAGGCTGAGCTTTTCGCAATTTGCTATTACATGTAGTCCTTTAAAGGCAAGTGTATCTACCACTATTTGCAAGGCCGGCAACGCACCAGCAATCCTAATGGTACCTTCTGTAGGTGTCTATGAGCGGCGGTGATTTTAACATCATGTGAACCGTATGTTTGTCAGCTTTAATTTTAAAAAAAATCATGGCAACTACAGATACAGTGTCTCTAAAGTTGGACTGTGGTAACTTTGCCTGGGGGTAACTTTGCCTAGGGGTAACTTTGCCTAGAGGCAACTTTGCCCGCCGTTATTACCTGTTATCCTTGCTGTCAGGGGGTGGGGTACCGCTGGTGCTGGAAGTAGACTTCGCGCTGAGATCTAGAGGCTGCTCCGCGGAGGTCGGCGACGCGCTCGGAGCTGATACCTTCTCTGCATCTTGGAGCCTGGGGGAGATGAGTAGAATTTATTACTTGTTTTTTTATCACAGGTATTATCTGTAACTTTGCTCGTTTACATAAATAACTATACATCACAAGAGGTATGAGTTGTAAGCTATCTCAAGCTCTTTTAGCTCTATCAACGTGAAAAAGCAGCACACATACGCGCTCACGTATATTTTGCTACGCCTGTATGTGATGGTAATTTTGATTTGACTATAGTACAGCTATAATAGGTATCCCATTGTAATTACTGTAAATGTGATGACCAACAGAATGTGAAGTTATTATTTTTAATAATGTAGAAAACAAAAGCTCTATTTTCGGTAAAATAATCGTAAGATTCACAAATTCGTCTACAACCTTTTTTTACTTTTTTGATTAGCCTACTATTGTGTCCCACCAGCCAGCATTTAAAGTTATCACCAAAACAATCCATGTTACTGGCCACAAAACGGCAACATTAGCGCGTTCTAAATTCAAACGTTCAATGCTGTCACCTCAAGAAGGCACAATGGCGCGCGCTTTTGTCGTGAATGCATAGAGATGCTTTTCGTTCGATGTCGTGATGTTGCGGTACGATTTCAATGTATTTTGACGATTGTTCTGTTAGCGCGTGGTTGGACGACATTATGCGACGCTCTTGAGACGTTTACAGAAATATGATACCTACGCTGGGTTATTTCTACGAAATATTCGCGTCGAAAATTAAAATAGATGGTCAAAAGTTTTACTTCTTTAACGATCTATACTAATATTATAAAGAGGTGAAGCTTGCGTATTTGTTGTAGGGGCTAATCTCTGAATCCATTGAACCGATTTTATTATTTGTGAGTGTTATAGGCTAATATTTCATTCTGCGCGGACGAAGTCACGGGCAACAGCTAGTAGTAGTATAATTACGGCACTTTGATACTATTAAAAAAGACAATAATATATATACTCCTAGTACCTTGACGCATGACAACCAAAAACTTTAAAGGTTTTGATAGATTTCGTCAGACGTAGCACTCTGAGAATTTAATTTTATTTCTTCGTATAGTTTGTACCTGTGTGCTTTTACTCATATTCATATCAGTGTGCGTGTGCGTGTGCGTGTGCGTGTACGTGTGTGTGTGTGTGTGTGTGTGTGTGTGTGTGTGTGTGTGCGTGCGCGTGTGTGTGTGTGTGTGTGTGTGTGTGTGTGTGTGTAATAACTATAAAACATTAGCTTCTATTGACAGTGGATGACTCTGCCTGCGGTCTACCAAACGGTCTACGGTCTACGTTCTCCCCAATTGCGAGATTAAGCTAGAGTGTATTATAGACATACCTACTAAAAACATAAAGACGTGAACAAGATGACGTCTCGCTTTATTGTACTGTATTCTCGACACAACATCGTTCAGCAGAATACGCGTCAGTTTGACAGGGCCTTTCATTAAGAGCCGTTAAATCTGTGTGCGATATTCTAAAGGCATTCAACCGAGTGGAAATGGACTTCAGATGTTCACAGTGATCGTTTGGTTTAGGTATTTGTTAATAAGGCTATAGTTCTTAATAATAAGGATTCCTTTTTCGAAATTTCGAAATCGAAATTTGTTTTTTTTTTAGTTTTAAAAACCAGCCATGTGCCAATCGAAGGGATATCGCGATAAAACGCGGGACAACACGTTTCTTGTCAGTGAAAGACTTTATAATAAGATTCTGTTTAAACTCTTTGGGTAGGGATTCCTAAAAAGCCACTATACTTCATTTAATTTAGAATGAGAAACTACAATAACATTATATTGCGGCTGGTCAACTATTTCTTACCTAGCAAACAGTACAGTGCAATAGTTTGGCAGCCGCAAAATAAAATTGTTTTAATGCCACTTTATTTGCGTGGCGTCAATTGTTACTCTAGTACAAATCGTAAAGAGATTCACGAGCATCAATATAATGTTTTTGTGGTTTCTCATCCTAAATTAAATGACGTAGTTATATCTACGAGTATTAGGATTGCTCCCTTATTCATAAACGCTCTGTAGGCTTCTGCTAACTTAGCAATCGTTTGTCCTTATCTGTCACTTTGAGATTAAACTTTCACAGATAAGGACAAACGATTACTAAGTTAGCAGAAGCCTACAGCGTTCATGAATAAGGGGGCTAGTGGCTAACTATAATTTAAATTGTTTGTATTAGAGAAAATATTGAAGTGAGATTTGACGGTAATGCCAACGTCAGGACACATTGAAGTGGTAGTGCCCAAATATTTCGGAACAAGTTTTGAGCATTTTCCAATACATTTAGCCACTTTGGCAACGGTAGGTCCGTATATCTGTCACTAGCTGTATCTGTTATTAAGACTCTCGGAGTTTTTGAATACAATATTTTCTCTGCTGCTTATTCGTTAAAGTTAGTTTTAAAAGTGAAAACGCTTATTAATTACTAGCTGTTGCCAGCGACTTCGTCTGCAAAGAATTCATTTATCGCTATCACGCGGGAACTACGCAATTTTCCGGGATAAAAAGTAGCCTATGTGCTATTCCAGACTTTTCTCTATCTATTTGCCGATTTTCATCCAGATCCGTTGGGCCGTTCTGGCGTGATTGAGTAACAAACAAACATCCATCCATCCATCCATCCATCCATACTTTCGCATTTATAATATTAGTCAGATTTGAATTAATTACTAACACTAAAATAAGTTACTAACACAATGATCCTTGTTGGTCGTAAATAAAATTATTATTATTATTATTATTAATAGGTACTGATTTATCCCAATACGAATAAGTAGGGCTGCGCACTTTGTAAAATCTAACTATCGATCGATATCAAAAAGAAAATCTTTTTTTAAATACAGTCAATCAAATCTCCGCCCCAATGCCCTGTTGCCGTTCTCTAGGTACTAAATAAATATCCTGTATCAGTATATGCATAAAATTAATATCTTGTTAATCTCAAACCCGTCTGTTGGATCACAGAGCGGATGCGCCGACATCCGACGGCTTTGTACAGCACATTGTACTTAGAATAAAAAAAAAACGCTATACCTACTGGCAATTTCCGATCATTTGCCAGGTAAAAAAAGCTCGCTTTGCTCAAGCCTTTACCTTCTGCTTGCTTTTATTTACCTTAAAGGTGCGACCACACCGCCGCTTAAAAAACGGTGACGTTGCGGAATCGCAACAAAATGTACGAAGAAACGGTGAGAAAACGTGACGCATACGACACGTCACTGCGTATACGCGGCGGTTTGGTCGCACCCTAAAACCATGCGAGCGAAATATAATATTTACAACTTTACCAACCAGCTTTGGTATTGGTTGAGGAATATCTTGGACGTTTTAATCATAATTCAATTTTAATTATTAGAAAAACATCATACTTACTGTTTATTAGGGTGTTCTAACATACAGGTTTTCTTACAGGATTACTCACGTTTTATTGCGTCGGAAAAGGTCCGACAGTTCAGATCAGAACGTGAGTAATCCGGTTATGTACATTAATACGTCTGAGCCTCACGGTAGTTATATATTAAAAAATGAATTTTTTGATTGAGCAACACAAGAAAATACTTTGAAACACAAAAACATCTAGTAAAAGGAGCTCGATTAAAACTATCCATTATCGTTGAAAGCGTTTCGTGTCGATGTTCTATGATATGCACCACAAATTAATAAAATAAAACGCTACAACAAAACAGTCAGGTGCAAACCACAAGGTTGCATTTATGCCGATGGATTTGAATTTTAAATGCGTAGTTTATCCACCTATTGTTGGATCGCGCTCATTAGTATCTATAGATATGGCCTAGACAAAAATAATTCAGCATTAAAATTACAATATGCATGAAGTGGCAGCATTAAAAAACGCGCGTGTCATTTAAAAAAAAACGCCAAGAAAACATTACGTAAATATATTTAATTTATCGGAGTCTAAAGGCATGCATATTATTAATGCATGTATTTAAGCAAGTGATGCATGGCTAATGTAACAAATACATTGTGATATATTTGACGTCTAACATCGAACCCGTTTATTTAATAGTATTTTTTTCTAATTCCTTAAAACGAATACTTAACGAGCTTTTTCATTGACATTCAAAGTTTAACATTAGGTAGACAATCACAATAAAAAAAAGCATTAAGCGTACCTAAAAAAAAAAAGCCATGGTAGCCTAGTGGTTTCACCTGTGGCCTCTCAAGCAGAGGGTCGTGGGTTCGAATCCCGGGCTCGCACCTCTGAGTTTTTCGGAATTTATGTGCGATATCTCATTTGAAATTTACCATGAGCTTTTCGGTGAAGGAAAACATCGTGAGGAAACCTGCACACAACTGCGAAGCAATTCAATGGTGTGTGTGAAGTTCCCAATCCGCACTGGGCCCGCGTGGGAATTAGGTATAGCCCAAGCCCTCTCATTCTGAGAGGAGGCCTGTGCCCAGCAGTGGGACGTATATAGGCTGGAGAGAGAAGCGTACCTATAGGTGGAAAGGGGAATCAAAATAGTGATGGGTTGCTAGCCGCATCGCCTATAACATTATTCCTATGATTTTCGCCCATTCCCTCGATTGGCTTTTACCATCTGCGCGGGAAGAGAAGCAACTGGTACATTCTATGTTGTTCATGCTAAACGTGGCCTTTAGGTTTTGTTACCTTTGGCTCTGTCTGTCTGTGTGTCGGTCTGTCTGTGCCGGACGTAATTTATGCAAGTGTGTAATGTGTATGTAAAAAAAATATTACAAGGGTTATCAGTCAAAGTAACCCGACGCCATCTGCTGGAGTATTCTACATAAATTTAAAGACAGTGTATACTTGAATTTGATAAACAATTTGGTACATAAAGTTACTTATCCACCCTAGGGTGGTAAGTAGTTTCATATCTCCCCCATTTTTATAACCGCAGGACAATAATGTGATACGCTATCGGTATCTGATATTCCTGGTGGCCTTCTCACGTATCGCTCATCGATTATCGTCGACAACGGCAGATATTTATATCCTTAAATGTATGTGTCAATTTTGTCTCTGATTTAAGCTGAGTGATGCCTGCTGAGTGGGTGCAATTCGAGGCGAAAAGCGTATTTCGGCTCGTGTGCGTAAAACTAGATTTTATGCATCCAAAACACACGTTAAAAAAATCTAAACTTTGCTATTTCGTTACTACTATGCATTTAATTTCATTAAAGCATCTTCGAACTGAATAAAAATAGTTCAACGGGACTGTGGCTGTTTAAAAAGACATTGAAACTTTTATTTCAGACCTTACCCCATTTCAAGGTTAGTATGTATGACCTCACTATATCGCGGAGTAGCAAAGTAAAGAAAGAAAGAAGACCTTTATTCCTTTTTGCAAGAGAAAGAAGTAGGTATAAGAGCATCCACACTATTTTATAGAAAAAAAAAACAAAAACAAAAAGCAGACCAGACATCAGTGTTGAGTGTGTCTTCACAGAAGCGAAACGGTAAAGCTATCCATTTAGTTCAACCCTATTTCTTACAAAATAATATATTGATAAGCACATACATAAGCCTTATGTTCCACATATGTCCAGTGAGTGACGGCAGACGTCGGGCTTATAAAGGTCGCCCACGAAGTGCTGTGAAAAGGCCAATGGAGGAAACAATGGAGGAAAAACACTTCAGGGGTGTTTGTTTCCTACCGGGTTGTAGGCGTACCTATTGAGCGGTTTACGGCGTTTCTTTCGTCATTATCCTGTTTTTACAGGTTTTATTTAACTTGCCGTGTACCTTCGAGGGCATTAATATTGATACAGCTTATGTCAAATGTGACACATGTGTCACCGACCTCGTTTGTGACATAAAGGTGTATAGATGTTTTTGACGTCTTGTTAACGTGCATATATTTATGCCCTTGACTCGTATGTATGTCTCCGAGTGAAATCTTGCGACTCAATTTTGAAGCAGATGTCTTGAACCGATTGAGCTGAAATTTTGCACACTTGTGCAAGTCGGATGACAATACAACTATCTGGTAGTAGAATTCTGGTGGGCCGGCCCGAAACCTCCGCAGGAGGGAACAGTCGAAATTTTCAATGAACTTTTCGGTAAAGGAAAACATCGTGAAGAAACCTGTATACAACTGCGAAGCAATTCAATGGTGTGTAATCGTTCGTATGTAGGTAGGTACAATTATACAACACTAGATTCTGCCGGCGACTTCGACTGCGTAGAATTGTACATATAAACCTTCCTCTTGAATCACGCATCAAAATCCGTTGCTTAGTTTTACAGATCTATGCATACATAAGGACAGACAGACAGACAGACAGCGGAAAACGACGAAAGCGAGTTTATTTTATACTATGTAGTGATGGCTATCTTCAAAATTAAAAACCATTTTTCGACAACTTCCTACAGTGGAGTAAACTAAATGACAGATGTAGCGCGGGCTTAACATTATTTATTTCTGAACGCAACCCGCCGCCCTTCTCGCTCGCTCGGTATCTCTCGCTCTCTCGCAACCGGCGACCCGATCGAGCCGCACGCGCGCCGAACCGCGGCGCTCAATTTTATACTTTCCTGTGTAAATCTTATTCTTGTATCGAACCCTATCAACCTCTGTAAACTTATTTTGGATAATAAACACCTTTCATCCACACAGAGCAAATAAAGTTAACAAAAAGTGTATTTAAGTCAGTAGCTTATTATTATTATTTTTAACTATCACTCTCAGACTGACAGGGTTAGACAGTTTAATTATTTTCTTTTAAAATATTAAAGTAAAACTGCGACGAAGGCACAAGGATGAACAAGAATATCTGATTAAGTTATCATAATAAATCTGAATTAAATCCAAGCTCAGTTAAACAGCTATTTAATAAACTACTCAGTCGATTGTTCTACGCTCCCTCTATAGAATCATAGTATAAATACCGCAAGTAATCCATGAACACGCCTTTAGACTGCTATAAACTCACTCCCTGCTATGCATGTTTCAAATTTATTTCGTATCGTGGTTAAACGAAATGATAACGTATTTTTTTATGTTAGAAAAGCCAGACAAACGAACTAGTGGATCGCCTGATGTTAAATGATCACCACTGTCCATAGACAAGACACCCGCAGCGCTTTACGCTTACTTAATGTCACTTAAAGATGGTTTATTTCAGCAGAAACACAGTTTTGGTGATGAAAAAGGAAATTTAAGAAAAGTTTATATTAACGTGCCTTGCACAAAAATTTCGTTGTTTTTCACACATGCGAGTAGAGAACGGCGAGTGCGCAAGGTAAATAAAATAAAATAGGTAATGTGAATTTAAAGTCAATAATTTGATAGTAACAGTAGTGAACTAGGGTTAACAACAATCTAACTAATATTATAAATGCGAAAGTATGGATGGATGGATAGATGGATGGATGGATGGATGTTTGTTTGTTACTCAATCACGCCAGAACGGCCCAACGGATCTGGATGAAATTTGGCACATAGATAGAAAAAAGTCTGGAATAGCACATAGGCTACTTTTTATCCCGAAAAACGCGTAGTTCCCACGGGATAGCGATAAACGAATTCTATGCAGACGAAGTCGCTGGCAACAGCTAGTACTAATATAAATCTAACTAATATTGTAAATGCGAAAGTATGGATGGATGGATGGATGTTTGTTTGTTACTCAATCACGCCAGAACGGCCCAACGGATCTGGATAAAATTCGGCACATAGATAGAGAAAAGTCGGGAATAGCACATAGGCTACTTTTTATCCCGGAAAATTGCGAAGTTCCCGCGGGATAGCGATAAACGAATTCTTTGCAGACGAAGTCGCTGGCAACAGCTAGTACTAATATAAATCTAACTAATATTATAAATGCGAAAGTATGGATGCATGGATGTATGTTTGTTTGTTACTCAATCACGCCAGAACGGCCCAACGGATCTGGATAAAATTCGGCACATAGATAGAGAAAAGTCGGGAATAGCACATAGGCTACTTTTTATCCCGGAAAATTGCGAAGTTCCCGCGGGATAGCGATAAACGAATTCTTATCAGACGAAGTCGCTGGCAGCAGCTAGTACCTAACTAATAACGGACGAATGCACGCACCGGAACGTACGACTTTATCTAATATCAGGAAATCCAGTTCAGAGTTTGTGCTCAGGGGCCTTACCATGACGTACTAATTCCGACTCAGTTCAAGTATTAGCTGTCACTTTCAGTAGATATGAATCTGACAGCGAGCGAACCTAAACTGAATCGCATTAAGACGTCATGGTAAGGCCTTGAACGCTAAAGCTGCAACCGCGTTGTTCGCAGATCACCTACTGTTTTAAACTGTGGCAGAGCTATACAACTTAGCTTACTGTTCACCCCGCTCTAATGGCATTGAGGTAAATACCAACCTATCGGCATCTTATTTCTTCCCGATGCATATAAATCAGTACATAACGGCCGAAACTATTGTTTATTGTGTTGGTTGCCTTGGGATCGCACGATTGGAGTAAATAGCTGTTGTTGTTATATATCTAGTTACCGAAAGAACATTATGTACTTTCGGTAACTAGATATACCACTGTGGAACCTTTTCACAGTAAATATGATAGTGACGTTATAAATATTGATCTGTCAAGGAAAATCATTGTGACGCTGTAAGAACGCTGTATTAAATATTCCGTCTCTATTTATTACTACTAAACAGACAGAGACGTCATCATAGATAACTGACAGTTAAGAGAGTGGTGAAACATGCCCTTATTAGCAGCATACAATTTGGCCCAGTCTTCATACAAAAATAATTATTGCATACAATAAAGAGAGCCACATTTTTTGCAGCTGAGTAAGTATATATGTATACTACAAGATATAAAGGTAAAAGAGTTGACTAAAGTGAAATTGAAAGAAATATCGGTCAATAAATACGGAAAACAGCTATTAGAAAAAGAGATCTGCTTTAACATGTGACGTCATAAAACACTACGCCCATATAAAATCAACATTAAAAATCTGTTTCTCAAGAAATCTTTGATAGCTTACACCCTTATACCTCGGTTATTTTTGCTACATAAATTTCCCTACCAAAAAACATATTAACAAAGGTTCAGTCAAACTAACTGAACCACAAGCTAGCACAAGAGCGCACAACAGTCGCGTCGCGCGCGATATAGACCCGTCTCTTTCTAGAACGAACAGTGAGAAAAAGACGGGCACGCGGGGACGCGCGACACTACTCTTATGGGCTCTCGTGCTAGACGTGCTGCTAAAGTTTCCTGGATCATTTTTATAACAGTTACGCTCGCCCAAATCAGTGGTCTACCACTTTGCAAATTCCTATCAAATGAAAATGTCGCTAAAGTCGAACTTTCAAGTTGACAGCCCTGTCTTATCGACGTTATATATTGTGACGTGCAAAGGAATTTTAACCCTAGGGTGGTAGACCATGGCTGATGGTACATTTTAAAACTCACCTATCAGGTAGACGCGCATGCGTGAGCCTCTGCATGAGCCAAGCTTGGGAGAGAGCCGGCGGGACCAGGCCCGTGTTAAGGGCCGCCAGTGTAGCAATCATCTGCTGCAACTGAGGACAAACATAAAGGGTTAGAAAACACGCGTATAGGTAACCAAATAAAGCCTGACCAGAAATGTGAAAACCCTGCATTAGTGTCGAAACTGTATCTTTTATATCGTAACACATAAAACAGAAATAAGTTCCGAAATTTTCCGCAATATGGCGACGGTACCCGAAACCGACGAGCATGTATGAAGAGATTGATGAATGTGGATGAAGCGAAAGAAGTATGTCAGGATCGTAGCAAGTGGAACAAAGTAGTCTCTGCCTACCCCTGTGTGAAAAAAACGTGACGGTATGAATGTATGTATGTATGCATGGCGAGGGTTTTTATATTTCTGGTCAGGCTTTACTTATATAATGCCCTCTCTTAAATACTGTGATGCATAAAACTGAATCATCTACAATCATGTTAAACGTGGCCTTTGGGTTTAGGCTCTGTCTACCCCGTAAGGTATACGTGATTTGTGTATGTATAAAACTTGTTAAAAATAAGAGCTCGGAAGCACGAAATTTCCTTGAAATAAATAATTACTTTTACAGGCGAGAGGGCTTTGTGTAAGCTAAGCGGATAGCAACCACCATCTTTTGAAGTTCAGAACCTTAACAAAACCGCTAGATATAGTTTACCATCATTTGCTAAACAACTTTTCACAAATGCATCATTTCACAAACTCATCATTTGACAACCTTTTATTTTCTACTAAAATATTGACTTCTTGGAAAACTTATAAAACAAACCTAACCTAACCTAATGTTAGCAACGCCTAACGGTTTTTCGATATTTAAAAAAGTTTACAGTTTATCAGATGTTAAAGGGTTGTCAAATGATGTGTTTGTGAAATGATGCATTTGTGAAAAGTTGTTTAGCAAATGATAAGATCCCCTAGATACCTACTCATTGTAAATCTTATTAATAGGTAATAAAATAAGTTTCCCATATCATTTTTTGTCTTGAACCTACCCTTTTTCGGTTGCTTCATAAAACCAAACCTACATTCATGTAACACCTAATATAATAAAGAAAGACAGCTAAAAACTACCGCATGAATGCTGACAATATTATTTCCCAAGAGAACGCAGAGATGAGAATGGCGGCACAGAGAGAACAAATTGTATTGGATACAAAAAAATATCTCTAATAAAGGATTTATACAGCTGCTGCTAAATTTTCACAGTTCACAGTTCGTTATATGACTGGGTAGTCTGCTTAGAGGAAATGAGAAAAAACTCCGATAAAAATACTAGTAGGTATGGTTGGGAAAAATCCACAAGTTCCCACCGCAGTGGATTTTAGTCGGGATACTTATATGGAATTATATCCCTAACGGTGGAGAAGGAAGGAAAAATATTCCACATATCTCTAGGTATCTGACGGTAGAGATAGATGGAACAGGGAAGTCGCAGGTTCACGGTGGATGAAAGCCGCTTCCAACCGAGACAAGGTGTAGGTATGGAGGCCTATGTCAACACGGACGTCTTACGGCTGACATGACGATGGTTACCTGTGCAATGGCTTGTGGCGACTGCGCCTGCAGTTGGAGCTGGAGGAGATGCTGCAGCAGAGGCGGTGCCGCGGCGGGGCTCTTGGCGCCTGACACCGAACTGCTGTCAGACTCTGACGCGGGGCTCTGAAACAAATGAAGAACGTATGATACTTGGACTATGGAATACTAGCGTCCGCGTAGAATCAGACTTACAATAGGCAGCTACGCCCTTTACATGTTTATCGCTATCCCGCGGGAACTAAGCTATTTTCCGGGATAAATAGTAGCCTATGTGTTAATCTAGGATACCAGCTATCTCCGTTTCAAATTTTATCCAAATCCGTCCAGTCGTTTCAGCGTGAATAAGGAACAAACATACACACTCACATCGTTACATCCATCCATCTATCCTCACAAACTTTCGCATTTATAATATTAGTGGGATCATTTCAATATACATCAGGGAGAGTCGCCGAAGAACTAGAGTCAACGACATAGCTCGAAGAGTATGTACGGTCGACCAGAGAAGTGGTCTACCACTTGTCGTCCAACTTCCTATCAAACAAAATAGTAGCTAAAGTAAGGCTAAAGTAGACCTTTCCAGTGAGTGACGACCGGATAGCCCAGTGGTTAGTGACCTTGCATTGCGAGTAATTTTAATAGTTCTGAGGTCATAAGGAGTAAAAGAAGTTGGAGGAGTGAACATAGGTCGAATTATGAGTTTTTTGAATCTTATTTTGTATGGACACGGTCGACATTATGGGAAGCGTGCTTAGAATCATTCATTAGCCTTACAGCTAACCTGGTTAATAAGTACTTTCAAAAAGTTGTATGGAACAGTGCCAGGGCGACCTTAGAATAGTTTTAATTACTTGTTAATAATTAATGGGAGAACGTAATGGTAATTAAAACTCAGTTTATCATAATTAATAATATTTTTTTTCGTATTTTGTAATCAATGATGTTAGTCGTTAAATTGTCTTTGAGACATTTTATTTGATAAACAAATTCCAAGTAGGGAGGTCACTTCCATGCTGGTCCATGGAATGTTGAATGTACCAATTGCTCCTTTTCCGGCGCAGATTGTAAAACCCATGTAGGAATGGGCGAAAATCATAGGAATCATGTTATAGGCGATGCGGCTAGCAACCCATCACTATTTTGATTCCCCTTTGGCTTGTTGCCTAAGGCTCTCTCTACCCCGTAAGGGATAAATACGTGATTTATGTAGGTATGGTAGAGATCGCTCTGTAGCGATAAGGCCGCCTATTGTTACCTTATTACTTCTGTATACCTTTTCTCTGTTTTGATTATTATATGTGGTGTTAAATAAAGAGTTATTGTATTGTATTGTATTGTACGCAAAATTTGTGACAACACCGGAAATACAGACATTGGAAAACGCAATAGCGTCATCGATTTGAACATCTGTCAATTAAATGAATCAAGGTTCACTGTTATTTATTTTTAATCGGCCATCATAAATCGATGTTGACATCTTAATAGACTAGACAATGCCATGGGTTTGTTGGTTGCTAAAAACAAAAGAAATCAGGCGGTTTTGTTTTCCGGTTTCAATTGTTTCACTTGCACGACGACCTTCAGTCGACGAAGTCTCACTTTATGAGAAATCTGTTATTGTCCTGTTTGTTTTACTTTAGTAGGCATCTAATCAAAAATAAAGCAATATTTTCGAATTAAATATGCGATTTTCTGTACCTACACAAAGTCATCGTCTTCCTAGCGTTTTTTCCCGGCATTTGCCACGACAGTGAGCCTGGGGTCCGCTTTGACAACCTAATCCCAAGATTTGGCGTAGGCACTAGTTTTACAGAAGCGACTGCCATCTGACCTTCCAACCCAGAAGGGTAACTAAGCCTTATTGTGATTGGTCCGGTTTCCTCACGATGTTTCCTTCACTGAAAAGTTTCAAATGTACTTTCGCACATAAATAGTGCGTGTGTGTCCTGTAAAAAGGAATAACAGCGTTCTTTCTTTCAAAAATCCCAGCACAGACGTGGCTCGAGCCTGCCTGTGGAACGCAACGTCTTCGCTACACTGATGTAGTACCTGTACGCTTATTGTCTAACTCGCTCGCAATCGCCATCGTGTTCATTTTGACAGTTCTTGTATGAATGTGACAGCTAGCTGATTCCGATGCCAATTGTCAGCCCATACATGTCAAAATGAACACGATGGCGATTGCGAGCGAGTTAGACAATAAGCCTACCGGTTCTAGAATAGGTATCATTGACTTGTTTATCGTAAGTCAATGTGATAGGTAAAGAATTAGTATAATATCTTGCATTTGAATTCACGTGGTCTAACTAGTCAATATTCAAGGCGTTCATGATTAGCGAACTGTCAAGGTGAGCCCCGCGGTATGCGTCACTCGACTGTTGTGGAATATTATATGTATAGACTAGCTTTTGCCCGCGGCTTCGTCCGCGTAGAATTAGCAATTGACATGTTTATATGCCTATGTTTTAATGGGTACCAGCTTTCACCGTTCCGAATTTTCCTAATCCGTCCAGTCGTTTTAGCGTGAAAAAGGAACGAACATACACCATTCACTCACATTGCTACTCACTATAGTGACTATACTAGTAATTTTTAACTATAGGTAGTAGGATAAAAAAAGCAGGCAATTAAGAGCGAAACAAGGTTGCCGTTTTAGCGATTTGTCTTTTAATTTAGCGACTTTTAGAACTATTAGCGCCTTTTTTTCAAGTATTTCATACATATGTAGCTTTTTGCAAGATATTTTCTACATCTGGCAACTAATTTTAAATTTGCTAGTGACTTTCGTAAAAGTAGAGTGGCAACACTGGAGTGAAACAAATACTGAAGGTTTGTATAAAGATGAAGTTGAGACATGTTAACGGAAAATGGTCGCTTCTGGTTTATTTTTATGTTTTGCATTTAGATTCAAGGCATGTAAAGCCGGGTACTTATCTGCAAGCTGTAACCGTAACAATTGCACATTATCTGCAGTAACCAAAAACACTAGTGTGAACGTGTCTCGCGAGCCTGCTAAAGTCGAACTTGTTGAATTTTGATATTCTAAAAGACTTCGAATTTGGCACAGCACAAGTAATAGAGTCGGAAATAATTTATTTATATTTTTTAATAAATTTAATAAGTTGGTTAGCAGGTAAACAAGATCGGAAGGATTGTTAATGACACGTTAAATATTACGCAGATAATTAATAAGAGTAATTAAAATACGTTTTCCTGCAAATGGTGATTAAAACAGCCATTTTATTTCCTGGATTAGAGTTAGTACCAGTTAGACAAGAAAATACTTAAACTAGGTATTAAGGTTTTAGCGCTAGGTTCTAGCAGGTTGACTAACTTTATTTCCAAGTTATTCTAACACTCGGTAAGAAATATCCGTGGCTTTTTATTAGGTTCGTTTATTATAAGAAAATGCCTCCTAACTTTCTCACTAAAATTTACTCCATATTAAGGCCTAAATAATAATAATAATTTTATTTAAATTATATACTTTTAAATGTTTATAGTAAAAAGTGTAACAGTGAAAAAAATTATACTAACCTATATATTGTACCTGACTATGAAGCTTGAGGTCCCGGGTTCGATCCCCGGTCGGGGCAGATATTTGTATGAAAAATACGAATGTTTATTCTCGAGTCTTGGATGTTTAATATGTATTTAAGTATGTATTTATCTATATAAGTATGTTTATCCGTTGTCTAGTGCCCACATCACAAGCTTTGCTTAGTTTGGGACTAGGTCAATTGGTGTCAATTGTCCCAAGATATTTATTTATTTATTATTTATTTATTTATTGTTTATTGAAATTGGTAAACGTTGAAAAAAGTAGCACATAATAGGTAGCAGACCTTGCGGTTTTTTTTATATTGCTTTCTAACACTACAAACCTAACAATAAGAACATTCTCACGACCAAATTAAAATAGTTTATGCTTTTAAGTGGCATAAAAAATAGGAATTTCTCGTTTCATCTAATTATTTTCTTTTAAGTAAGTATTTAATAAACGCCAGAGTGTGTTTTTGAATTTTCTCGAGAAATTATTACGAACCTAATAATTAAATAGAAACCTGAGAACCAGTTCTAACATCCGTTGGCAATTCGCAGCTGCCATTATTTGAACGTAAAAAAACTGGCCACATAATTTACCGTTCGCCAAATGGTAGGGTCTACACATTCTAATTCTAAACGTGGCCTCGACCAATAGGCGGCCGAGGACGCGCAACATGGCGGTCGTGGGAACCGGTTAATGGGCCGTTTGAATTTAGAATAGCGTTTTTTGTACGTGTTCGTTAGGTTCGATTAACATTACGTTCTTTTGTTTTTTTCGTAGTTTGATGGTGAGTACTAATTAGTGAAATAAGTTTTTTTTTAATTGGAATTAAATGACCGTATTAGGTGCTATAAGTAATGTTTGAAAATTTTATTGTTTGGTATTATAAGATTTATAAGTAGTTAGTAACGTCTTTATCTTTTAAAATTGATCCAGATTTTGGAGTGTCTACCGAATTTTATTTTGATCAGTTAAATAGGTAGGCACCTACTTGATTTAGTAGGATTAATTACAGTATATATATATTTTTTTATTATAAACTGACCAGCGATTGTCCTCTGTCTCACCTCTATCTATAATATTATACCTTGTTTTTTTTAGCAAGAAGGTAAACAATTTTGACATGTCTTTTTATCGAAAAACACTTTAAAAAGCGGTAACTGGAAAATAGGTATAAAACCGTAACAAAACAAATTAGAACACCTATACTTCGGTTTTTTAGCAATAGAAAAAAGGTAAATAATTTAGACGACTTTTTTTTATTAAAAAAAAGTTTTAAAAACCACAGATTTAAGCGTTTGTAACGTCAACTGATAGTTTAAGTATATTAAATTTAATATCTGATACGTGAAGAATTTAAACCATGTAAATCCCTACATCCCTAGAGGTAAAAGTGGGCATTTGGTATCATTAATTCAGTGTCTGCGCCAAACTAATAATTTCATTAGGTAGGTATTGAAATAAATTATAAATAGTGTAAAAAATTTGCATGATAGGTATCTTTTTCTAGTAAGTTCGTGTTAAGTACCGAGGTTAGCATGCTTAATTTGTTTACCTACGAAGGTCACATCTATTAAAAAACGGAGATGTAAGTTCCTAACAATGCATGTCTTTGCTCAGAAAAGGCGTTTTTGATTAAGTAGGCATACTTATTAATAAAAAAAAACTAGTAGGTTAGGTTTGGACACACGAAGTCAACAAATTTATCGTATCTACATTAAAAAATGAAGTGCGTTCGTACGTGACCAAACAGTATTATGTTTTTTTTAAGGATAGTTAAAAACACGTGCAGTTACATGACTCATACATTTTTAATGTGTACTCATACAAGTGCATTCTTTACCTAAAATACTTACTTACTTATCGTCAGAAGCCGAAATGTGCCATTTAACACGTGTAGTAAAATATGCTCTACGAAAAATGCCATAAAAACATTTTATTCAAATTCCCTTTACCAACTTCACGAATACGTGTTATGCTAATTATTTCGACTAACTGCTTGTACATTTTTTTTAATAAAAAATCAACTCAAAGCGTCAAAACATAACTCACATAAAGAGCATAAAAAAGTGTTTTCACTCAGCTGCGAATAATCTATCATCCTGTATTCAAACACGTCATTTCGACACAAAGAAAACCGTTAAAAAACTCACATGGAACCAGCGACTTCAACTAACCATGAAACTTGTGTTCCATTTCACTCAAAGTGCACAAAGCCAGTTTTCATTACGGCAATTCCGCAGCTTAAACAAAAAACGGAACGCAAACGTGGGAATAGTGTTCGAAAATTCAATTTCGAATGTGGTATGCGAGCGCGCGCGTTTTCTTTTTATTTATTTTTCTTTTTTCCTGAGCAGCAATGATTAGTAAAGGCGTTTGTATACTGAGCCTATTTGGTCGCACGTGGCTTGAGGGGTGGGTCTTCACGTGAATTTTCCGAGGTTTCCACCCTCAACGGACCGCCCCTATAGGCTTTTCTGTCCGGCCTATGCTGTTTAACCGATCGGCTTGGGGAGGTGTAGAGTCGATATATTTTACGGTGATTTTTTTTGAAGATAAGTGGAGTTGGATTTGGCAAAAAGCAAGTGATAGAATTTGTGTTAGAGCATGCGCACACAAAACGGGTCTACTTTCTTTTGTTACCATAAAACACCAATTCGATATTTTAGCGAAAAGATGCAATAAAAATAAGTAAAAACAAGTAGTAAGTAATTAGGTATTTTAGATTATAATAGTGACCAGAAACAAAAAAATACGTAAGCATTTTACATTGAAAGTGAAAGTAAATTTAGATATGAAATAACGATTTAATTTAATGCACTGATGTTGTAATTTTATTCAGATAGTAAATTGCGACCTAACTTCGCTTAAAAACTATGTAACGACCAACAAAAAGCATTAGAAACTTCGTAGAATTCTGTGATAATTACACCCCGCAACTTGTAACCATAAAAAAACCTTCTAAGCAAGCAAATAAACCAGTCAGAACCCGTTAATACATGCAAAATAGCATAAAAAAAGCTACAGTGAACTACGGTGAATAGGGGAGCTTAAGTATTACCTCAAGGCGTAATCTTTCGAATTGTTAATCGAAAATATGCCGCAATAAGAATTCTTAAGTGAATTGTGTTTACACGCATCACTGTTCCAGGATCTCGTTCAGAAATGTTTGATTGCGCATTCATTTCTTAGTTTTTATGGTACTTATACATATGTGTAATATTACGATTACTTAATCTATATACGAAAAAATATTAAAGACTATGATGATGTCTTTTCTGTGACTTGTGTCTGTTTCTTTATATTTGTACAATAAAGCATTTACTCGCTTACTTACTTGCTATAAAAAGTATTTAACTACTATATACTTTAGTGTTCTTGTGATAAATAATACAGTAGTAAATAGTTCTCGTATTCAATTTAATTCAACTCAATTTTAAGCACAAATACTTAAATAATCCTTTTTTCTATGTTTTCAATATTTCAATACTTATGTGCTCTTTAAAATAAAACAAATCATAATTTAGATTGCACTATGTAATATTAAAGTATCTAGTTATTTTTATTGTTTCGTTCGCGGAACCAAGTTCAGAAACCCCATGTCCGCTTGACCGCTCTTGTCTAAGTAATTAGCGATCATTCTATAGTTTAGCGTTACGCAGGTGGAAACAGACTTAAAGACATACATTTGCATTCCCTATTTTAATCATACGACGCAGATGGATATAAGTTGGCCATTAAAAGGAAATATAAAGTGATTTAGAATATATAAGAAATTGTTTACGGTCATAAAACCTGCAATTGTAGTTTACACCAATATTGAAAGCAAATTGTTTTAAATAAGAAAAAAGCATGTGTTCAATTTACAGTTTCTTATCCTAAAGGTGAAAATATTTTTATTAATTAGTAACTAATCTTTGAATTAAAACATTGCAATAACATTAAAAAAAACTATGAAATCTATAAAATAAAGCCCTCTCTACTCCTTTCTCTGTTCCTGCCTACTTTTCGTTCAACGCCTACACGCTCACTATTTTACTAACGCAGCGGCATACCCAAACCGATCCGTAGCACGTAACTCTACGGTTGGATTTAGCTTGCACTACTTTTTACGCACTACCTCTCTTTCTAGCATTAATCAAAATGTGAGTTTTCTACTTTGACGTAGAATCGTAGCAAATGGATAAGGCATTGTTTCATAAATTGAAACTATGGTTTACTAAGCAGCCAGTGTTATTAGAGCCGTTCACCCTCCCTCTGTGCATACAAAGGCGGGTGTACGAGGGGTTTTTGTTTAGGGTTGTAGGGGTCTTTGTACGGTGGTTGGCCTAAGCTTGTTTTAGACAAGGTTCATAATTGCTGTTCTAGGCTAAAGGGTTTACAATAAACTGTAATTAGTGAGACAGTGATTAGAAATTAAATGCACTGTCATTTTGTAGGGGGTTATTTTGCTATGTTTATTTACTTATGTTGCATACAACGTAGAATTATGTCGTAATATTTAATAAAGTGATTTTTATATCTATGATTAGTCTTTGTCTACAATTTTATGCTGCGTTGCTAAACCGTTTATTAATATTTGTATAAACTAAAACTATAAAACGAGATAGTTTTATAAAAAGTAGTTAGTATTTCATAGGTAGTATTTATATTATAGAGAAGAAGGATAATTGTACGCCACAAAATCTTAACACACACAAGCAAATAATCCAATATTATAGGCAGCTTAATAATATATTTTTTTACTCCATTTCTTTTTAACCCGCTGACCGGTACAGAGGCTAATGACGTTTATTATGTAACATCCATTTTGCAGTCAACTATTTATAGACGCGTACAGCTGACATTGAACTCGTTGCAATCTATTTTTATTGTTATTATGGTACAGTCGAGCCACATTGTTTCTTACAGATAAAATTATTATAACAATATCAATACAAAACAATAACTCTTTATTGAACACCACATATAACAATCAAAACAGACAAAAGGTATACAGATTATTTTGTTAGTTTAAGTTTTTATTAAAAAAAATTGCTCCCAATTGAATGAAACTGGCATCAAATCCTACTAATATTATAAATGCGAAAGTTTGTGACGATGTGATGATGTGACGAGGTGATGATGTGACGATGTGATGATGTGATGCAACGTCACAACGTTGTGACGATGTGAGTGAGTGAGTGTGTACGTTTGTTCCTTTTTCACGCTAAAACGACTGGACGGATTTGGATAAAATTTGGAACGAAGACAGCTGGTACCCTAGATTAAAACATAAGCTACTTCTTATCCCGGAAAATAGCATAGTTCCCGGGGGATAGCCATAAACATGTCAATTGCTAATTCTACGCAGACGAAGTCGCAGGCAGAAGCTAGTCAAATATATACGAAGTCTTACAGAATTTTTCCGGAATAATTCAGCAAGTGGTTCAACTATACTCAGGAGCAAAAGCAACGGGTCGCTTCCCATAGGAAGTTGTATGAAAAGCGACTTGTTATTTTTGCACGTGAGTATAGTTCGACTGAACAGCCCTACAAAGATTTTACATTTAAATTTACATACATACATACATACATATCGTCACGCCTCTTTCCCACAGGGGTAGGCAGAGACTACTTTGTTCCACTTGCTACGATCCTGACATACCTCTTTCGCTTCATCTACATTCATAAATCTCTTCATACATGCTCGTCGGTTTCGGGTACTCTTGACCTGGCCTTTTTCCAAAACGTCCCCAATTTGATCATGGAACGTCCGACTAGGCCTTCCCCTCCCAACGCACCCATTCACACTCCCCATATAGATCTCAGTTAATCTTCTTTCATCCGTCCTCTCTACGTGACCAAATTTTTTAACATAACATTTAACATTTAAATTTTTGATTCAAAATTCCACCTATACGCCCACAAATGCTAAACGTGCCCTTTAGGTCTTGTTACCTTAGGCTCTGTGTACCCCCTTGGGATAAAGATATAATTTACGTACGTATGTTCTATATCTATGCTCAATACAATAAAATTCCCTCACGTTGTACAAACAGACCTACACTTAAACATAAGTACGCATCAAACCCAACACACGCACAATTTCTCCCTGCAAGTGGTTTTGAGCAATTGACAATGAAACAACTCCCGTGACTCCCACGGCGCCGGCGCAATCAAAGAATTATAGACAGCAAAAAGTTCACCGTAACGATTATTGGGTACAACCCGATGTTTATCGTGTATAGAGGTATGTTGGAGGAATTGAAGGTGCAGTTTTATTGCTACGATGGCATAATGAAGACTTTATACTTCATTTAATTAAGGATGAGAAACCACAAAAACATTATATTGCGGCTCGTGAACTGTAATCTCTTTACGATTTGTACTAGAGTAACAATTGACGCCACGCAAATAAAGTGGCATTAAAACAATTTTATTTTGCGGCTGCCAAACTATTGCACTGTGCTGTTTGCTAGGTAAGAAATAGTTGACCAGCCGCAATATAATGTTATTGTGGTTTCTCATTCTAAATTAAATGAAGTATAGTGATCGTAAGAATCGTGTTATAGGCGACCCATCCCATCCCATTTTGTTTCCGGTTTCCACCTATACGCCAACAATCATGGTAATCGTGGCCTTTGTGTCTTGTCTCTCCAGCCTTAGAAAATCCTAGGGAACCCTTCGGAAACAAATGACGGAAGCTAATTGAGAACTGTTACATTTTGAACTGGCTTTCATGACTTCAATGAACAAAAAACAGTTACCTTGCTACTACGATACCACACCACTGCTATAATATATACATTATGAATATGCAATAAGTGGACCGCCCCAAAGTAACGCCTGATTCAATAAATTTCATGATTTCAACATTAAAAAATGACGAATGCTTTGCAATTCTTAGGCACCATGTTATAGGCGATGCGGCTAGCAACTCATCACTATGTGTTTTGATTCCTCTTTCCACATATGCATCCAGTGCTGGATTTACACATTTGCCGCCCAAAAGCTATTAAATTTTTGCTGCCTCACTCGCGTGTCCGCAGCCTTAGGGTAGACCGGGGGCAATAGTACCACGGGTCAATAGTAACATCGTCGATATTTCTAACCCTATAACATTCTAAGCATAACTGTGTGCGTGCGTACGTGCGTTGTGTGTGTCCCGACCTGCTCACCAGTCGGCGGCGCAGCGCCGTGCAGAATGAACATGCTAGACAACTATTTTTGTTTTCGCACAACCAAAGTAAATAATTCCGTTGATTGTTTTGGCTTATAGTTTCCCCAATATAGCTGTTAGTCTAATATTTTTAGTCAATTATCATGCTACGGTTATCAATGCTTGAATCAAGTAATGGTTTGGTTATCAGGTAATAAGAACGGCTGAGATATTTGAATGTAAGTAATTTGAAATGATTTGAGGGCAATAGTACCAGCACAGTCGGGGTCAATTGTAACGTTACATTTGACCCCGTGGTACAAATGACCCCAAATAATATTTTTATATTATCAAAGTTAGCAGACGTTTTAAGGTGAATCTAATGTTGTATACCTAACTAACTAAAATTGGTTGAGTCATTGATTAGTTACTTCCATTTTCTATATTTTTATCGTATATTATGAGCTGCTTTTGAAGTTGCTATAGTATTGTGATTTTACACTGTAGAGTATTGTTAAATTCGAGAAATGGGGTCCATTGTACCAGGGGTCAATTGTAACTGTATGCAATTTTGCGATACTAGTTTTGTATGGAATTGTATTGGTTTACGTAGTTTTACAGGCCAGAAAATTATGCCTAGAAAATTTAGAAGCCATTTTATTTCATAAAAACGATTAATTTAATTGTAGAAACTGAGATAACTTGAATATAAATTTCTTAGACTTGAGTAATTATACTTTTACTGAAAATGTAGATCCTAATTGCTGATACTGGTACAACTGTTCAGACTGATTAAATTCAAGAAATAAATATTGAAATTGTTAAGGTTTTGATATAAATGTATGTTTTATTCACTTCGGAAATTGTGGTACAAATGACCCGTAGTAGGGGTCAATAGTAGCAGTGGGAATCACTGAACAAAAACTCGATTATACGCTAAACTGTTATGTTCTAGTAAAAAATGATATCAAAAACGTATAAACAATGAACCTGGCATATAATACGTTGATGTAGTTTTTCTTAG
The DNA here is from genome assembly GCA_963854515.1 of Pandemis heparana. NCBI lineage: Eukaryota > Metazoa > Arthropoda > Insecta > Lepidoptera > Tortricidae > Pandemis > Pandemis heparana. The sequence goes on from OY978028.1 coordinate 9,295,788, forward strand.
AAATGTTCAGTTTCTGTGCTATGCGCCGTTATTTGCAAAGTGTTACTATTGCCCCCGGTCTACCCTACTTTTTTTCTGTATTTTTTTTTACGCCAATTTTGTCGCCCTAAGCATCAGCTTTTTTAGCTTCTATGGTAAATCCGGCCCTATATACATCCACAATCATGCTAAACGTGGTCTTTGGGTCTTTTAAAGGTAGGTAAGCCTTTAGGCCTCTTTAGAGGCTCTTTCTACGACTAAATAAGTCATTTAAGTACTTATGTATGTATAAGAAAGAACAAAATGAAAAGGACCAAGTTACCATCTAATTCCTACATCATCAATCACAATTTAAAGGATATGTTTGTTTAATATATCCTATTATATGCCTTTGCGATAATTACTAGGCGTTTAGCACATGAGTCAACGCCTTGCAAACTGCATTCGCTGCACAATGCACTTGGGAAGGGCAAAGGTTGCAAGTATTCTATTGATGTCATTTTTGACTCACCTAGCATTTTCGCGTAATTGAAGGTTTTCCACTTTGGTTATAGGTAGGTACTTTATTGTAGTTACCTACATCGATTATGCGTCAGTTACTCGTGTTGTTAACAAAATACCTACTTACAGCCATTTTGTGCTTCCATGCTGACCTGGGAGCAAAAAAAAACATAGAATGTACCAGTTGCTTCCCTTGCCGTGCAGATGGTAAAAACCCCTCGAGGGAATGGGCGAAAATCTTAGGAATCAACATTACAGGCGATGCAGCTACCAATCCATCACTATTTTTATTCCCCTTTCCACCTATACGCCCACAATCTTCTTGTTACCTTAGGCTCTGTCACCCCGTAAAGCGCAAGGGATTTATGTATGTATGTATAAATTCACTTGATCCATTTTGTCTCTTTTATAAAAAAGCAGTTTAATGATACCGTTTAACCAATTTCAGTCGCTGCGACTGTTTCGACGCCTATTCATTACGGTGTTTACGCAACCACCACAATTCGTACGCGTTGCCTGCTCTAACGCCCTAGGGTATGGCATGTTCACTGACCTGAGCGCCTGCGGGCCTGGTCTCTCCGCCCCCCTCACCCTCGACGCAGAAGTAGCATTTGTCTGAGGGCTTCCAGTCCGTCGGCTCCTCCACCATCTCGACCTTCGGCACCGTCGCTGGCCTCTTGATCAGACTCTCCAGAATCGTCTCTGGCCTCTTTTCTTCCTGCAAAGAAGGGTTTGATCAGGGATTACTTTGCAGAGTTTCACGTCAATTTACCACAACCAGTGATTTTGCACATAATTATTTATGTATTCGTATTGTCAATATTAAGTTCACATTGACTCTGACTATCTAACAGCACTCAAAACTACTACATATACAAACTCATATCTCAAAGCTACGAGTACGCCAAACCATACCGAGCACAACTATCTGACAAGAAAAGTGACGGTGTACGGATGTGACAGTGTGTGAGCTAGATATTTTTGATCATAAGTGGTAGTGGAGAACCTGTGGAGACCACGAAGTCGTCGCTGCAGGGTTTACCATCTAGTTCTGACAGAATCTCGTATAATGCTTGTACTGAATCTAAATCTTAATGCTGTGGAACAATATCCAGTATTAAATCTATGTCTTCCGCACCGGTTTTTCTGTAGTTTGTTAAGAGTTCGAACCACCACCACCGACGGAACGGTTACGGTGGGGGTAACCGATGTAGCTCAGCCAATTGCACACCTTAATTAGCAGTGGTAAGTACATTGCTCTTAGAACCGATAGCCGTAAGGGCCGTTAGGTTCCAGTGGCGACATCATATCGGAAGACTAAGATAGACGGATGATCAGTTATAGATCGTGGGAAGACATTGGCTACGGGGACAAAAACCGTCTTGGAAATCCTTGTGGAAGGCCTATGTGGACACGTCTCCCAGCTGGTGATGATGATGGAAGGTGGTCTCACCTGCTTGTCCTCGTTGATCTGCTCGATGGTCTTGATCTTGAGCGCTGGAGGAGGATCTGTGGAGGGCATGGAGTCGTCGCTGGAGGGTTCGCCGTCTCGTTTCGGTAGGATTGCGTCTTGGTAGAGTTTCCATTTTCGGCGACCCATCAACTCCTCGGCCACCCGTTCTAGACCTGGAATGAAGGGAGGCGTTGGTTAGTTATGTTGACAATTAGATACTGCTTGAACAGCTGTGATGCTGGTGAAACGCTGCTCAACTTTATTATCAGTCAGTTCAGATATTTCTGACGGGCCACTGTATGGTACATGAAGTAGGCCAAATATGATCCAATATATATGATATATATATATATACATATATATGTGATCTATGATTTCTGGACGAGCCCTAAGGATGTACCGGTCCGGGAAAAGTTGTTTGAAAAATGTCATCGAACCCTGGCTTGCTCTGTTATCTCTTTAATTAAGCAATTTGATTTATTGTCAATTAATGTCACGATAGAGTTAGTAGTGACATGAATTGAATATCTACTTGGATTTACGGCGACAATATTTATTGGTTTATTGGCAAGTAAAGTACTTTTACCAAAATGAATTTTACATGAATTTGGAATATCGTGAGGCTCAATCATAATTACACAAACGGATAACTCACGTATTAAAGTCGAGTTCTGCTCGACATATTATTATTTCGTAGTTCGTAGTCCTTCCTCTATGAAACGAACACGAGTTCTAGAGGAAGGACTTCGTAGTCCGATCCGAAACATGTCGAGCAGCACTCGACTTTTATACGTGAGTTATCCGTTTGTGTAATAATAAAACTGGTACCTAATTTAATTAGGTAGGTAAGCAAAGATTCCGGGCACTGGCATTGAACGTAGATAAGTCAATCCACAAACTACACTGACGGGCGAAAATAACAGGTCATTTTTCATAGAAAGTCGTATGAAAAGTGACCCGATACTTTTGCTTGTGAGTATATTAATATTTGTTGCGTTTTTGGAATTTCTAGGGTGGTAAAATGAAAGCTCAGATTTACGTGTGTAAGCTCCAATAATTATTTTCGAACAGTCATTCACATACATCGTGGAAGAAGCGTAGGGGAACAAAAAAGACAGTGACGTATTAAAATCACGGCATCTAGCGGTGTTTCCATTGGTGATATAGGTTGATGTGACATTGGTCCTGTAGATCCTCGCTAGATGGCGCTGCAGGTTTAAAAGTAAGACAGGTCTATAGCGTTTACTAGTGAAATACTAAGAAGTACTTAATTAATGAACAAAAAAGAAGATTCACTGCGTATTAAATGTCAGCGCTGCGAATCTGATTGTGAATATATTACAATAAAAACATCACGCCTAACACCCATGATTTAAATAACAATGGTAATGTTAAAATTACCATAAAAGAATGATTGAACAAATGACGACTACATCCGGGATCGGCAACCTTTCAATATTGAATATTTTTATTTTTTACTGGCGCGCAAAAATACGTTAAATATCTTTTAACGCTTTAATAGGTACTTTAGATATTATTAAAATGCAGGTATAGTAATAATAAAAACTACTCAACGTACGTATCAGTAATTAATTAGTTCAATACGCCTCGAATGATATTTCAAAAACCATTTTCGATAACAATAAATATTGCGATCGAAAGAACTCATATATTTCTTTAACGACGCAGTAATGCCACTACTCAATCAATAAAAAATACCGTATCTACTTCTATAGGAAATATTTTAACAAATTAACGAGCGTGTTTACCAATTTTTTATCGTTACAACTGTGCCATTACCCCTTTTATGCAGTAAAAACTTTATAACAGTGCTGGGAAGCGAGAAAAAATACTTTTTGCTGCACTACAGTTGATTTTTGCCGAAAAAAAGTGATGTACCTTGTAATTTTCCGGTAATTTGCCGAGTTTTGCCGAGGTGTACCGAACCGAGACGCGCAGTGGTAAAATTGTAAAAACGGTAGCGATGAACTGCCATCACTGACGTTACGTAGCATAATCGTAATGGGAGTGCAAGAATGTTGCTAACTAACTAGACAAATTAACGTATGAGACAGAACTGTCACTACTGCTGTGGTATAGACTCGATTACGTTGTAATACTTGTAATAAATAGCTAAGTATGCTAACTGTAACGATGTCACTTTTGACTGAGTGAAAAAAACTTTTTTGATTTAGGTTCACCGTGTGAATAAATATTTTGTTCGACTTGGCGGGGGCACTGCCGTGGCCCCAGATTACAAGCTAGATATATTAATTTTATTAAATAGATACGAATATGGTATAAGTTTATGCTAAACCTTTACTAGTTGGAGAGACAGTTGATGAAGAAGAATGGCATAAGTCTAACTCTTGTTTAAAACAATGAATTATTTTGACTTATAATAACATATTTCATAGGTTTTCTGACAAAATATATCTACGTTAAACGTCGGTTATGGTTGAATTTGTTTAATAAATTAAGTACTTGAAGCAACTCACACTTACTCTTATTAAATGTATTTCAACGATTTCAACGTTGCTTGTTATTGTTAGTTATTAAAATATCTAAAGAGACCTGTATAAGGACTTATACTTGGCTCTCTGACTGTACCTAATTAGTTTTAAGTTACTAATAGAATAGCTAGGATATGCTCAATTATTTTACAAAAAAGGTTTTTAATTATGCTCTATAACCCGGAAAACAATAAATAACGACTCGATTAGTTATGGCGATGATAAAAGAAATGTCATACATTCGTTTCTAGTCTTGTATACAATGAACACAAAATATTTACCTTGCTACTCCGCTACTTACGTGCAAGATAACCAAGCCTGTGCGAAACGTATATATTTCGCACAGGTAAATATTTTGTGTTCATTGAAATGGACTTCCGCAAAGTAACGCCTGATTCAATAAAATAGTCTTGTATACGTCCCACTTCTGTAAACAATTACACAAGCAGGCCTCCTCTCAGTTTGAGAGGGCTTGGGCTGTTGTTCCGGGCCAGTGCAAATACCCAAATAAATCTTATCAAAGAATTATTACCCATTCATAATACTGGCACGTTATCGTTCTAATTTTATTTTATAGGTATTCCTTTTGCAAAGAGACCTTTTTTTGTAACATTCGAGGCATTTAAAAACACGTGTAAAGAGTACCTATCGTTTGTGAGTAAGTAATACCTATCACTCAAATAACTAGTACACGGAAACTGTTATTTACTTTTCGATAATCTTGAAACCTTTTACAATAAATTAGTCATCAAAAATGTATTATGTTACCTATTCATTACCACTCAACAAATACCTACTATAAAATTCAACGAAATGTAACAACGAAACTAAACAATTCCACATTCGAAAACTCTTTAAAAACAACAAAAGGCTATTTCGTCAAAATGGCGTGACAAACATATGATATCTAACAAAGGAGACTGTGTCAGCGCATGCTGCCTACTGATTGGCTAAAACTGCGATTAGACTAGACTGTTTCAAGGTCGCCGTGAGTCAGTGCGCGTGTGTGCGTACGCGCTGCTGGTGTGCGTGACGGGCGCGAGCGGTGATTGGCCGATGATTTAGAACAAATATTAGGTTGTCAGGGGTACGGAGCAGGATGACACATGTTTGAATTTTAAATGAAGTTGCTTTTGTGCGGTGTGAATTTTGTTTTTTTTTTTTAGTTATTTGTTACAGTTAGATGACTTAAGGAGGAATTTAATTAAGATTATGATTGCAGATGAATGTATGAGAACGGATAGATTACTTACAAAAATAATAAAAGGAGGTAACAATTAAATACTTTTGTGTGAGCATCTGTATGTAGGTATAATATAAAATTACAAACTATAAACAATATGAGAATAGGAAATATCAAATTAATCAAGAAATTTACTTCTTGATTTTTAATGTTTACTTTTTACGTTTTACCGTTAGAAATTTAATTTCTAAACGACACTGAAAATTAGAACACATAGAAAAATCCGAAAAGTAAAGCTATGGCCGGGAATCGAACCCGGGTCCTCGTCATTCCGTGACGCGTGCTATACCCCTACACCACCCATAGCAGGTGAGTAAGCCTCCGAATTTTTCTATCTGTTTCCAACTGTCACGTGACCTTGTTACTATGCGAATATTTGTCGCTAAGCGTCATCTGTTTGAATGATGTGTCTGTACGACACAATTACAAACTCCCGTGGAACATGTACTGCTCACCAGGGACGAGAGATGGCGCTGTTTTTCAAATGATAGGAAATATCAAATTAATCAAGAAATTTACTTCTTGATTTTTAATGTTTACTTTTTACGTTTTACCGTTAGAAATTTAATTTCTAAACGACACTGAAAATTAGAACACATAGAAAAATCCGAAAAGTAAAGCTATGGCCGGGAATCGAACCCGGGTCCTCGTCATTCCGTGACGCGTGCTATACCCCTACACCACCCATAGCAGGTGAGTAAGCCTCCGAATTTTTCTATCTGTTTCCAACTGTCACGTGACCTTGTTACTATGCGAATATTTGTCGCTAAGCGTCATCTGTTTGAATGATGTGTCTGTACGACACAATTACAAACTCCCGTGGAACATGTACTGCTCACCAGGGACGAGAGATGGCGCTGTTTTTCAAATGATAGGAAATATCAAATTAATCAAGAAATTTACTTCTTGATTTTTAATGTTTACTTTTTACGTTTTACCGTTAGAAATTTAATTTCTAAACGACACTGAAAATTAGAACACATAGAAAAATCCGAAAAGTAAAGCTATGGCCGGGAATCGAACCCGGGTCCTCGTCATTCCGTGACGCGTGCTATACCCCTACACCACCCATAGCAGGTGAGTAAGCCTCCGAATTTTTCTATCTGTTTCCAACTGTCACGTGACCTTGTTACTATGCGAATATTTGTCGCTAAGCGTCATCTGTTTGAATGATGTGTCTGTACGACACAATTACAAACTCCCGTGGAACATGTACTGCTCACCAGGGACGAGAGATGGCGCTGTTTTTCAAATGATAGGAAATATCAAATTAATCAAGAAATTTACTTCTTGATTTTTAATGTTTACTTTTTACGTTTTACCGTTAGAAATTTAATTTCTAAACGACACTGAAAATTAGAACACATAGAAAAATCCGAAAAGTAAAGCTATGGCCGGGAATCGAACCCGGGTCCTCGTCATTCCGTGACGCGTGCTATACCCCTACACCACCCATAGCAGGTGAGTAAGCCTCCGAATTTTTCTATCTGTTTCCAACTGTCACGTGACCTTGTTACTATGCGAATATTTACTTTATTTATTTGAACAGATAGAAAAATTCGGAGGCTTACTCACCTGCTATGGGTGGTGTAGGGGTATAGCACGCGTCACGGAATGACGAGGACCCGGGTTCGATTCCCGGCCATAGCTTTACTTTTCGGATTTTTCTATGTGTTCTAATTTTCAGTGTCGTTTAGAAATTAAATTTCTAACGGTAAAACGTAAAAAGTAAACATTAAAAATCAAGAAGTAAATTTCTTGATTAATTTGATATTTCCTATCATTTGAAAAACAGCGCCATCTCTCGTCCCTGGTGAGCAGTACATGTTCCACGGGAGTTTGTAATTGTGTCGTACAGACACATCATTCAAACAGATGACGCTTAGCGACAAATAAACAGATAGAAAAATTCGGAGGCTTACTCACCTGCTATGGGTGGTGTAGGGGTATAGCACGCGTCACGGAATGACGAGGACCCGGGTTCGATTCCCGGCCATAGCTTTACTTTTCGGATTTTTCTATGTGTTCTAATTTTCAGTGTCGTTTAGAAATTAAATTTCTAACGGTAAAACGTAAAAAGTAAACATTAAAAATCAAGAAGTAAATTTCTTGATTAATTTGATATTTCCTATCATTTGAAAAACAGCGCCATCTCTCGTCCCTGGTGAGCAGTACATGTTCCACGGGAGTTTGTAATTGTGTCGTACAGACACATCATTCAAACAGATGACGCTTAGCGACAAATATTCGCATAGTAACAAGGTCACGTGACAGTTGGAAACAGATAGAAAAATTCGGAGGCTTACTCACCTGCTATGGGTGGTGTAGGGGTATAGCACGCGTCACGGAATGACGAGGACCCGGGTTCGATTCCCGGCCATAGCTTTACTTTTCGGATTTTTCTATGTGTTCTAATTTTCAGTGTCGTTTAGAAATTAAATTTCTAACGGTAAAACGTAAAAAGTAAACATTAAAAATCAAGAAGTAAATTTCTTGATTAATTTGATATTTCCTATCATTTGAAAAACAGCGCCATCTCTCGTCCCTGGTGAGCAGTACATGTTCCACGGGAGTTTGTAATTGTGTCGTACAGACACATCATTCAAACAGATGACGCTTAGCGACAAATATTCGCATAGTAACAAGGTCACGTGACAGTTGGAAACAGATAGAAAAATTCGGAGGCTTACTCACCTGCTATGGGTGGTGTAGGGGTATAGCACGCGTCACGGAATGACGAGGACCCGGGTTCGATTCCCGGCCATAGCTTTACTTTTCGGATTTTTCTATGTGTTCTAATTTTCAGTGTCGTTTAGAAATTAAATTTCTAACGGTAAAACGTAAAAAGTAAACATTAAAAATCAAGAAGTAAATTTCTTGATTAATTTGATATTTCCTATCATTTGAAAAACAGCGCCATCTCTCGTCCCTGGTGAGCAGTACATGTTCCACGGGAGTTTGTAATTGTGTCGTACAGACACATCATTCAAACAGATGACGCTTAGCGACAAATATTCGCATAGTAACAAGGTCACGTGACAGTTGGAAACAGATAGAAAAATTCGGAGGCTTACTCACCTGCTATGGGTGGTGTAGGGGTATAGCACGCGTCACGGAATGACGAGGACCCGGGTTCGATTCCCGGCCATAGCTTTACTTTTCGGATTTTTCTATGTGTTCTAATTTTCAGTGTCGTTTAGAAATTAAATTTCTAACGGTAAAACGTAAAAAGTAAACATTAAAAATCAAGAAGTAAATTTCTTGATTAATTTGATATTTCCTATCATTTGAAAAACAGCGCCATCTCTCGTCCCTGGTGAGCAGTACATGTTCCACGGGAGTTTGTAATTGTGTCGTACAGACACATCATTCAAACAGATGACGCTTAGCGACAAATATTCGCATAGTAACAAGGTCACGTGACAGTTGGAAACAGATAGAAAAATTCGGAGGCTTACTCACCTGCTATGGGTGGTGTAGGGGTATAGCACGCGTCACGGAATGACGAGGACCCGGGTTCGATTCCCGGCCATAGCTTTACTTTTCGGATTTTTCTATGTGTTCTAATTTTCAGTGTCGTTTAGAAATTAAATTTCTAACGGTAAAACGTAAAAAGTAAACATTAAAAATCAAGAAGTAAATTTCTTGATTAATTTGATATTTCCTATCATTTGAAAAACAGCGCCATCTCTCGTCCCTGGTGAGCAGTACATGTTCCACGGGAGTTTGTAATTGTGTCGTACAGACACATCATTCAAACAGATGACGCTTAGCGACAAATATTCGCATAGTAACAAGGTCACGTGACAGTTGGAAACAGATAGAAAAATTCGGAGGCTTACTCACCTGCTATGGGTGGTGTAGGGGTATAGCACGCGTCACGGAATGACGAGGACCCGGGTTCGATTCCCGGCCATAGCTTTACTTTTCGGATTTTTCTATGTGTTCTAATTTTCAGTGTCGTTTAGAAATTAAATATGAGAATACAAAATTAAAAAATTAACTAATTTAGTTGAGTAAAAAATTAAGTAAGTATAAATACTTAAAAAAACAATAGCAATCGATACGGCATAACAATGCATCATGCATCCCCGGCGCGCAACATAATTTGAAATAACAAAAATAAAAATGAATGTTCAACTTTTCTAAAAACAATTGGTTACCTAGTTGTTACGTCAACAACATCAAACAGCACAGCTTCGCACTTTGACGCTATAAAAATGCATGCATATCAAAAGCCAACCATTTATTTACAAAAGTGTTCAACTTCTGAGTTCCGACGCTAACTATTCCACGAATAACTAAACAAGCTTAGCAAGACCTTGACGAAACGTATAATAAATAATTTACCTCAACAGAGCACCAATCACAACTCCTCTGACTTGCCCCACGGCATAACATAAAGTGATTCAACGCGGAAATGGCCGCTGTCCTTGTTTGACACATCGCGAATTGCATAGTCGAGATTATTCGCACATTATCATTATTAAATAATGCCCTTCTATAGCTGCCGGCCTATTAAAGGATGTTATTACTTTATGGTTAAACATCATTTTTAACGCGCCTAGAATCTCTGTTATGTTTCTGTGGGAATATCGTATTATATAAATTGTAGCAGGATGTGTTTCACGGGGCATTGACTAGTGGTTGTTTAGTTAAAATTACCCAGTGACCTATAACAACTGCAACCTAGTTCGTAAATGTATATTTTTTTACATTCAAATCGCTATGGTCTTGAAATGAGTCTAATTTTACATACAAAATTCGAAGCAATCAAAAAAAAATGCTAAGCTAATTTGGTTCAAAGCGTGTAGTTTATGTAACATACTTAATGCTAATTGCACCGTGCCATAATCTGTTATTTCCTTTTAATTTGGATGTATGTATGAATAACTCTTTAATTGTACATAAAACACACGAAAACAATGAAATAATTTTAATTTTCATATTATAATTTTCTCCATGTCATGGTCGTCAATTAAGAGTCAGAAACTCCTTCATCCTAGTGTCTAAACTAACAACCTTTAAAAACATGTCCATAACAAAATTATCATTTAAACAAAGGTGTGGTAAAACAATAATCTAGGCATCAGATAAAGTGGGCTCTTAAATCTCGGCAAAGACAATGAAAGGCCGGATGCGCCTGCGACGACCTCCACTCCGTGATCATGCTATACATTAGTTTGACAGGCGAACACAATGCTAGGACGATTTGAGCAAGTACGAAACAGACGGTACGGTTAAAAGGTCAAACGTACAATTAAATTTTAAAAAAAACTAGTGCTTTTTAGACCCTAAATGACCCCAATCCTACTATCCTACTCCTACTAATATTATAAATGCGAAAGTTAGTGACGATGTGAGAGAGTGTGTATGTTTGTTCCGTCTTCACGCTGAAGCGACTAGACGGATTTGGATATAATTTGGAACGGAGATAGCTGGTACCCTAGATTAACACATAGGCTACATTTTATCCTGGAAACAATATTAAATTGATAACCAAAAATTATTATGAAATATCTTCACAGGGGTGCTCAGTCAGTCTAACTAGTTTAACCACCTGCTGGAATATTCTGGAACAATTTAAAAACACCTTATGAACAAAATTAGATAAGCTACCATTAAATTCACACCTGTATCTTGTGGTACGGTCGCCCAAATAAGTGGTCTACAACTTTTCATCCATATTCCTATCAAATAAATGAAAATGTCGCTAAAGTCGAACTTTCAAGTTGACAGCCTGTCTAATCGACGTTTTATATTGTGACGTGCAAAGGAATTTTAGCCTTAGGGTGATAGACCACATATTTGGCTGATGGTACTTAATGTTATAGCATTGCAATGTGAGGAGTGGAAAAATCTACATGGATGAGATAAAGGAAAAAGCCAGTGGCGTGTCGTATCAGGAGATCAAGGAGTTGGCTCATAGAGAGAAGTAAGATTTGATGATGATTAATTTCAATTATTCTGTTCCCTATAATACAACGTGCAAACCACTTTTTGTCAATTCCTTTTAAAACTTGTTTCACATTTAAAATGTTTAAAAGTTCAATTTGTTATCGATGTGAAATATGTATATAACATTAAGCTTGAACCAATGTTCTATTATATTCTAGTCTATTTAAATAAATGAATTTAAAAACTATGAGAAAATAAAGTTTAACTCGATAGACTTCATAAAGTAGACTTGCCGCGACGGTTCAACGCGTGTGTTGTTTTGTGCATTTAAGAAGCTATTGAACTAAACCAGGAGTGTTAATGTTTATGTTTTCTTTCATTAATGGGATATACGCACGGTACGCGTGGTGTTGTCAGCAAATCGTTTCATCTCGCTTTTTGCCGTACTTAGGCTCGCTTACATACTTTTTTGAAGCGCTAATTGCTCAATAGACAAGTTAAAAATAGGAAAAAAAACAGAAATGCCTTTGCAAACAAGCACGCGAATTAATGAAACACAACGATAACTGACGAAAAAAATAATAGCATTTTTACCATGGCACGTTGCTTATCTGTGCTCCCATCGCACTCACGCAACCAGTGGAAAAAAATGAAAGCCATCGATCTTACTCTATGATAACCATTAATTGTTACCGACGAAAACACGCCGCCTCTTTAAATTATCTGCGCATCTGTTGCTGTTTTAATATGAAAACTTTAATTGCGTATTCGAATTAACAGTATGAATTTCGAAGCGAAAAATGTAATTAAAAAGCACTTACGATTTAAAGGTTACGTGCCTCTGGAATCGAACGCGAGCCATTTGAATGAGGAATTAGAATAAGATGGCAAAAAATATGAGCATTAGAAAGAGAGAGAACGCGCACGGTGGGAGCGGGAAGCGAGACGTCCGCGACCCGCTATTGGCTGACCAGTTTTTATGCTTTAGTTCCCCTAATCTTCATTTCGAACAACATCTGCTACGCTAATGTTTATTCGAAATAGTTCTTTAAATTTATCGTTGTAAGAACTCATTTGCTGTCGGTTCGTGGCGTCTTCTTTTATTTTAATTTTGTTCTCTATCGGTCAATGTACGCGAGTAACAATTTTTAATAGATCTCTGGGTGCCTTTTAAGGTCAGTTTGTAGGGTCTAAATTGTCGTTGTTTTTTGTGGCGGCTGGCAGATGGAGCCAGTTACGATGGTAACTGCCTCGCTGGTAGATTACGTGTTTTGTATGTAATTATTTTTGTAAAGAAGTCGTGCCCTTATAAGACCATTGTCAGTTTCTAAGTAATTGTAAATGGACTGTCCATTTGTGGTAGTGAATTGATGAACATGTTTGTTGATTATGCGTTATATTTTAAAATTCAATATTTCAGCTCAATGAAAATAAAAACAATTATTGGCTATATATAATGTACCTATGTAGGTATATACCTATCCATAACACAAGCATTGCTTTAAGCTATTATCTTATTATTTTAACACCAAGACATTTTCTATCCTGGAAAATGGTTACTTAACCACTTTAGAAAAAGCTATACATGTAGTATACAAGTAAAGTTGAATCAAAATATGTATAATTATGTTAAAATATACTGGCATATCTTCATTAATTTAACTGTTGAAGCTTTTTTTATTATATCTATTCTTATTACAACGTTTCTTACTAACAATTTGCGTGATAAAAATTGAAATACATACCTACATAGTAACACTTCAATCATAATAGGCAGAAAAGGCTAACTTAATTAGAACTATAATCGAAGTTAGTACTTAGTATTCACTCAACAAACCACAGAGAATACATGAATAGTATTACATTTACAACCTGTAATCATTCATTACAATTTATCGATGCTGTGGCAAAAAATACATTTTTGTAATTTTTATTTTTTCAGACCGAATGTTGGGAACGGCTGGCGCTACGAAGAATCAAAATGGCGTGGGATCTTTTAATTGTGGAAATGATAGCACTTTTCTATGAGGAAGTGCTTATTATGAAAAATTATGTCAGTTACGGTTTTACTTCTTATGCTCATGATCATTTATTATCTTACTTATATTTAATATTCAGCTATATTATACAGGCTGTATCAGACACCCCCTAACAATAATCCACTGGGGTATATAACCATAGCTATAGACGCAAAAAAAATACCTTCTATTTTCTATAGGAATGATTACAGTTAATACTACCATTCCTATAGAAAATATAAAAAAATACTCCAATTTTTTTCAAAATATTTTTTTTAGCTTCTATAGCTATGGTTATTGTTGTTGCCAGTGGATTATTGTTAGGGGGTGTCTGATACACCCTGTATAGTAATTATAAAGGTGAATGTTTGTAAGTTTGGATGTTGATTGATCTTTCATGGCAAAACAGCTAAAAAAAATTGAAATTTGGTACAGAGATATTACAGTCCCGGGGAAGGACGTAGAATAGGTAGCTTTATCTATCCCATAGTTCCCGCAGACGGGATTATCAATCGCAGACGGGGTCAGGGCATCAGCTAATCTAACTAATCTAATTAATATTATAAATGCGATGGATGGATGTTTGTTTGTTACTCAATCACGCCAGAACGGCCCAACGGATCTGGATGAAATTTGGCACATAGATAGAGAAAAGTCTGGAATAGCACATTTTACCCCGGAAAATTGCGTAGTTCCCGCAGGATAGCGATAAACGAATTCTTTGCAGACGAAGTCGCTGGCAACAGCTAGTACTTATATATTTAAGGTTATAATGTAGAATCACTGGCACTTGAGATTGAGAAGCACAAATCGTCTAAGATTATCGCGCAGTCAGGCTGATCATAAAGATCTGAACATTCGTGGAACTTTTCTTATCGGACACTTATCTACATCTGTCCGTTTAGTTATACAGAGGATCTATAAAAACGTTCTAAAGTATTAATTGAATGAGCAAACGATTTGTTTCGCGCCAGTTGGGCTGAGAATCGGACAAACGTTTTTATCGGACAAACAGTTTTTACCGAGAACTTGATTGACTGTGACGGTTGTTCCGATCATTTTACAGTTAAGTCGTTTACCGTGAGTTGCCCAGTTACTATAACCATAACTTTAAACATAACGTAAGGGCTCTTTTCACATGTCTTTTTTTGAAACTACCAGCGGAAATACCATCATTGCCATAAAGAATGCGCCGCAAAAAACTTGGCAGGAAGTCATTTTTTCAAAATAAAATACATCCATCCGGTCCACCGGCCTTACCATGACGTCTTAATGCGATTCAGTTTAGGTTCGCTCGCTGTCAGATTCATACTAAAAGTGACAGCTAAAACTTGAACTGAGTCGGAATAGGACGTCATGGTAAGGCCCCTGGCCGAGCTACCAATATACCACTACCACATCTTTGTATTGTCATACAAGTAGGTACCTACGCAAAATTTCAGTTCAATCAGTTGAAGATGATCGGTCATCCACGTATATCGCAATCCTTTCTGCCTGCGAATCTGGTTTTTTTGAAATCCACAATCCTGTATTGACATACTAGTATCACGATAATATTGACCGCCTAATCCACGTCAATCCTCACTTTACAAACCAAACCTTCCTCCCATGGCCAGTACTTATTTGTAAAACAGTTCTACTTAATTCTAGCCATATCTAAGTACATATTACATTTTTACCCTACCATAATGACGTAATAACCTCTCATAATATTTATACTATTGATAACCAACCTACATAACAATATAAAACGTAACACCCTACGTAAAAGGTTCAAAACGAAACGGACTTTACGGCCACTTGTTCCCTTTCAAATCTCGAACGTCGTCGGGATCTTGAACCTGCGCCAGCACACTAGGCCAAGCGCGAGGTTTGTTTGCGTGCCGTTTAGTACTCGCGCGAGTACTACTAAGTCATTCCACAATCATACCCGGTAAGTGGTGATGTGGCCTTAGATAGAGCACGCTTGTGTTAACTTAATTTTGTTTATATATAATTATGTTGTACAGATGACGCGAATGGCCTGTTTCAAAAAAAAAGAAGAAAAGGATAGGGAAAACATTACTAAAATAAAATAACTTACTAAATAACAAATCTCTTAAACAAATTCTGTTTTAAATAAATTAAATTCCTGTGACCACTCCAAAAAGACTAAGTACAAAATATTAAGTCGTTTCTTGACGATAATTTTCAGTAGAAAAACTACTGAAACGGAACGAATTTAGCTTCTATTTAGTTACTACCTGCTCTACAGTTACGACTACTTTTGAAGAGTGTAACAAAACTGATTACCTTCACGATTAACTCGTAACATTCGCAATCACATTATTATGTAATTAGTTTTTACTATTTTACAGTTCAATTGGCGAACTGATGAATAATTTTTGAAAGCTTTGATCCTAATATTGATCTCGTTTGCGCAGACGAACTTAGTGTTGTTTAGTAACAAAACTGAGTATATTTTGATTTAAAAAAAGGCTGAATGTCACAAAGACTTGCAAATGAAAATAGTCTGTGACGTTAATAGCCTCAAATGACATTGAATATTGGGATAAAGGAACTACTAACATTAGAATGGGTAATTTAAAAGTACAATAAAAATAATAGAAAATTAAATAGTAATTACAAATGACTTTATTGGCAATTAGAGAGCATCTATGAAACTGTATAAGTGTGAATTGCACAAACTTACTTAAACAATAATATTAACCAACCATAACCGAAAATTTTGCCATAACTTTTTATAGATTTATTGATAAGGTAGGTAACTTGGTGCGATTCTGACTAAAGTTTTGTTTTAAGTAAGTAACTGGCCTAGACAAACGAGTCACCAATAACTCACCAATAAATGACCTAAACTCCCATGACTAGCTAACAGGTGTTACAAAATTATGCAACGTTACTGTTAGGCGAACTAT
Source organism: Pandemis heparana (assembly GCA_963854515.1). Taxonomy (NCBI): domain Eukaryota; kingdom Metazoa; phylum Arthropoda; class Insecta; order Lepidoptera; family Tortricidae; genus Pandemis; species Pandemis heparana. The sequence continues at coordinate 9,312,311 of OY978028.1, forward strand.
TTTAATATCAACAGCTATTGTACGAAGTAGAGGGGGTTACGTAACCGCTAGTTGACAACTCAACTATTTACATTGGAATTGTTAGCGAAGTGTCGATTTCGAGAATTTAGTAAACTTGTCAAAGCCAATTGCTCTGCCTCATACCATCTACAATATTATAACACAAAAACCTTCACTTTCTATCTACAGGGTTCTTCTAATTTTTCCATAATATTCCTGTAAATGTGTTTCAAGATTCTTGAAACGTTGTCAATGTTTCCATAAATTGATCTATGTAGAAAATGAACCGCGTCAACAATTCGACGGTCAATAACATAAACGGAAAATAACAACTGCTAATAATTTTGCTGGAATATTCTGGAAACATTCTGAGATCTTATGCACCGATTTCCAAAGTAGCTTCTTTCTAAATTTCATCACGATTTGTAAAGCGGTTTTAGGTTACCGTGAAGAGGTAACAAACAGAACTTTTACGGCTTTATTAAAAGGCCAACGTTAAAAAATATAAATAATTATCATTGTAACTACTCGTACGATATTCTTATGATTATGATTATGACATTCAGTTAAGCCGCATGTTATAGAACGTATGTATTATAGCCGTCATTTCATTATGATACAGTTGAAATAACTACCGCAAGAACCGACTGGAATGCTGGTCATTTAAATTTAAATAAAATTTTTAGGATTCCGTACACTAGGATGCCAAAAGGAACAGCGATGTTTTTTTTTATATGTATAAGAGGGGGCGAACGAGCAGACGGACGGATATTAACTCCTATTTGATTTGTATTTATATTTTTCACAGTTTATTCGATTTTGTTTGCTTTGTTTTAAGAATAACAATAAGAATATTTATTTCCAAAAAAAAAAAATAATAATAAAAATTATTTTTCCTTAAAGCTTTTGTTTTTTACCCGACTACGGCGAAGCCAAAAGGAAGGTTTGTGTTTTTATGACTAAGGCTTCGCTGTCGCCTCATCTGTCTGGCACACGTCTCTACGTCTTTTGTAAATTAAAAAAAAATCTAACACTATGGCTAATTTACGCAACATTAAATGCCTAGTAAAAAATATGTAGGTATAAAATGGATTGAACTAGTATTTTTATATAAAAAAATGTTTTTTGTTTTTTTTACCCAGTCTTCTTAATAATGACAACTGTAGAGAGAACTTACTCGGAGTTCAAAATTTAAAACTCGTATCATTCCGTTCCTCTCACTCTTCTATATTAATGGCTACCTACTAGTGAAGGAAGAGGACTGCACGAAACGAATTTTTTTTTTTTACTTTGAAGAATAAACCTGAGAACCCTGTCACTTGCAAGCCTGATTCACACTTTCCACTTTTTTAAATAGACCATCACAACTAAACGAAATACGTCAGCATTTATAATGTTATTCTGAACGCAGCAAATTATCTTCTCTTAATTTCACAAAAACGGTACAATTAGGGAGGTCGCGGCATAGTTAAGAACCCATAATTTATTAGACGAACGCAGCCATAAAAAGCAATTTTGCAGGTTGGCATCACTGCCTAATGACAGTTGCCGCGCAATTTTCAAAATGGCTGCCGCGATGTTTCAAATCACATGAATTAGTCGTAGCTTTAGCGTTTCTTATTTGTTAGGGGGCCGGTTTTGAATATTGATTATATATACTAAGTTTAAGTTCTTTCTTTTCTTGTACTTAATGTTTTACTAACTAAATATGGATTTTGATGTCTGAAATAATCTTTTTTTTTTAATTAATTTTGAGCAAAAAAGGAAGCGTATGCGGATAATGGAGATCGCAACACCGGACACTGGTGGAGCTCTCGGTATCTTGTAGCTGTTAATTCCAATATTTAAAACCATAAACATATAGAAAAGCTCCCGCCAATATTATAAACCAGCCGTTCGGAGAAACTCACAAAGATTGGAGGTCAAGGATCAACTTTCTACGTAAATACCTAAATAGAGAAATTATACTTGAATGTCCATTGAACTTTGGAAAGATTGAGAATTTATGGTTAGCCAGTATATTACGCATTGTATGTTGAATACTGGTTTGTCGTAAACGTACGAGAAACTGTTTTCGATTCGATATATACTTCCCTCTTTTATATATACAATATCATTGTATACTTCATTTAATTTAGAATAAGAAACCACAATAACATTATATTGCGTCTGGTCAACTATTTCTTACCTAGAAAATAGTACAGTGCAGTGTAAAAATTGTTTTAATGTCACTTTATTTGCGTGTCGTCAATTGTTACTCTAGTACAAATTGTTAAGAGATTACAGTTCACGAGCCGCAATATAATGTTGTTGTGGTTTCTCATCCTAAATTAAATGAAGTATAGGTACCTAAAGGGTGACCAGTAAATAAGGCAACAAAGGGAGAATTAATAGATGAGCTACCAATGTAGAAAAATGACTGAAGTATAAGTTTTATTAATTAAAATTTCAAACAAGCGTTTTTGCTGACTGTATGTACTTTCTGTTGACTGTACTTGCATTGTCATCCAGCCTACATAGGTGTACCAAATTTCAAAACAATCCGATTGCAAGAAGTGTGGGTCTTTGACTTGCAAGTTTCGATCCTAAAAAACAGTGTTTCATTTAAAATGGCCAAATTGGGCAAGCGTTGAAATCTCTTGGTGAATACTTTTTTGTCACTTAGGTACACTAAGGTCATTTAATCTTCTACATCATCTGTGAAAATTTAAATTTCATGAGACTATAGCCTGGTGACAGACGAACGAACAGCGGAGTCTTAGTAATAGGGTCTCATTTTACTCTTTGAGTAATGAACAATAAAGATCGAAACAGCTTCATAACATTGACACAAAATTTAAACCCCAACATAGACAAAAGCGGCATATATATGTTTGTGCTTATTGAATAGTGTGTCACGGTCACCGCACGCGTCCGTGTGTGTGAAATGCGATACTCAGACATAGTATCTGTATGCTATAATTACATATATGCCAGTTTATATCTTAGCTGACGTGCAAACGCTGCATGTTTTCAGTGTAAAATCATATAAAACATAGCCTTGTATGTTTTTGTTAGGTCCATACATAGGATAGGGACTTGCCCATAAGTAGAGACATTATCAACGTCATTATCAGCCTGTTTTACGTCCCACTGCTGGGCACAGGCCTCCTCTCAGAAAGAGAGGGCTTGGGCTAATAGTTCCCACGCAGACATAAATAATGGCTTCTAATATTATCTTCCTTTCTCCTTCTGTTATTTTTAATTACCTTATAACGGGGTGAGGAGGGATTGCGGGGGGGTGAAGGGATAGAACTAATATTCTGTCTTTCCACTTGCTACTTAAAATTTATAGCTCGGCTGAGTTATATTTTTAGACATCATTATTAATACCTTGCATTGTCATCCGTCCTACATGTGTACCAAGTTTCATGTCAATCGGACCAACCGTCGAAGAGTCTCCTGCGGAGATAAGCGGGTGGTAGGGCCTTGTGCAAGGTCCGTCCGGATCGCTACCACCATCTTACTCGCTAATCCTACCGCTAATCAGCACTGGCTGTGTTCCGGTGTGGAGAGTAAGACAGCCGGGGAAATTACGGGCACAAGAGGCATTTCATCTAAGTCCTCTAGGTTGGCAACGCATCTGCAATCCCTCCGGGGTTGCGGATGTCTATGGGCAGTGGTGATTGCTTACCATCAGGTGACCCACTTGCTCGTTTGCCTTCCTATTCACATAAAAAAAAAAAAAAAAAAGATGATCCTGGCTGGGTCAGCAGAACTCCACTACCAGATTATTATAATTGTCATCCGTCTTTCAGCTCAATCGGTTGAAGATTCTGCTTCGAAATTGAGTCGCAACATTCCAAGACATACAATACATTACAAGTTAACACGTTGGCTGCGAGACTGTTCTTCATGTTTGTTATTTTGGTGCGTTGATAGGTCCAAAGGCCCCTACCCCACTTAAACTTCAGTGCGGCATTAGGTCCATTGTGCCCCACCACACCACGCAAGAAAAAAAATACTGGATATTTTTCCGTGAAGGTTTACTGTACTGCATATAGATTAATACCTAAGCAATCTACATCTGTTCAGCAACATGGTTCTGGCTTCACCCCGGTCTCGGACTTTTAGAACTATAACTACATACTTATACTTCATTTAATTTAGGATGAGAAACCACAACAACATTATATTGCGGTTCGTGAACTGTAATCTCTTAACAATTTGCACTAGAGTAACAATTGACGACACGCAAATAAAGTGACATTAAAACAATTTTATTTTGCGGCTGCCAAACTATTGCACTGTACTATTTGCTAGGTAAGAAATAGTTGACCAGACGCAATATAATGCTATTGTGGTTTCTCATTCTAAATTAAATGAAGTATAGTATAAAACAAAGTCGCTTTCTCTGTCCCTATGTCCCTAATGTATGCTAAAATGTTTAAAACTACGCAACAGATTTTGATGCGGTTTTTTAATAGATAGAGTGAATCAAGAGGAAGGTTTATATGTATCATACATGCATAATATACCGTGCGAAGCCGGGGCGGGTCGCTAGTTTACAATAAAAGCTTGTATAATACCTAATAGTAATAAAGAAAACCGTGTTTATAAGTTATCACGTGAGCGCTATGACGGCTGTTCCAGAGGCTAACTATAATAACACTATTGTATTGTTACAAAAAACCGATTATCCACTGCCTTTGTTCATTCAATTTAAAATCTAACTAAAATAATGAAAACACCATGACGCACTTCCTATAGAGAAGATAAAACGTTATGTGACTAATAAAAGACAGGCGGATGGCATAAAAGCACGTGCCTAATCTAGCTGACAAATAATAACAATGACACAAAAATAAAACACCTATTTACATACATACATACATAAATCACATCTTAATCCTTTACGGGGTAAACAGAGACCTAAAGGCCACGTTTTGCATGATTGTGGGGGCGCTTGGGTGGAAAGGGAATCAAAATAGTGATGGGTTGCTAGCCGCATCGCCTATAACATGATTCCTAAGATTTTCGCCTATTCCCTCGATGGGCTTTTACTGCGCGGGAAAAGAAGCAACTGGTACATTCTACGTTTTTTCTTTGCTCCCAGATCAACACGGAAAGAATGATACCTACAACTTTTATACAGTTATTTTTAAGCACGTGACAACAATAATTCAATAAGTACCAGTGCCGTGGCGTCAAGTATATCAGAAGGCAAGCCGAAGGGAACTTAACTAGCATTTTCCTCTAATTCTGCACAATAATTTGCCCAACTGCCAATAGGCAAGCCGGTGGGAATCGAGTTCTATGGACGCCACGCCACTGATAAGTACTACATATTAGGTAGGTACTTATTACTTAAGCGAATCGATAAATCAACATTATATTATACGTTTAAATAACTTTAATTCCATCGCTTCACATTAAACTCGTTTCCAATTTGTGAAACCTTCAAATTTATTACAGTGACGCCCATTTAAACATGCCAAATCGACCAATGCCACATCAAGTAGCACGACCAACCTAAACTAGAAACCGAAACTAAAAACATTAGCCTCTAATTCGTAGAAATAAAAGTTAAATTGGTGCAGCAATTGATTAGGCGGCGGCAGAGTTATGTTTGCGCGTTAGCACACAGTGATAGGGTGCGGATGTGTGTGTGACGCACACGCGCGCGAGTCGCGAATGTCACGAAATCCAGCCGTTTCTAGGTTGCGCGCGCGCTACTACTGTCACCGTGATTTTGAATGTTTTTGGGATAGTCTATTTATAAGAAGAAAATCAAATTAGGTATTCAATCTCTAAATTAAAAACTAAACTAAAACTAATCCTGAAATGGAAAAATTAAAAAAAGAAGAAGCCCTGCCTGCCTATTAATTAAATGTAACGTCACTATGAAAGTTATTGCGAAAGGTTTCCACAATGGGTCAATCATTTAGTTCGATAATACATAATCGAATAAATAATCGCCCATAATCCATATTTCGTCTCTCTCATGCATAAACACCTCTTGTAAGGATTAGCAAAAGAACAGACATTAATAAAACAGAACTCGACGTGTAAATAATAAATAATAGCCATTTTTCCATATAAAAATCCTATTACAGCAATTAAAGCCGGCCAAGTTAATAAAACTCCCATCTTGTATTCAAGAATTAAGCTTCCGCGTCGAAGGACTCGGTAAATACGTATAGCAAATGAAAATGATCTTGATTTGATTACTGTTGCGTACATAACATCATTAAAAACGCATAAAGCATTATTTTATTATCCCGGAACCTAACACAATCTTGTTATTAACCTTGTAACTTTTTTTAATCCTATTAATCCTACTAATATTATAAATGCGAAAGTTCACGCTAAAACGACTCGACGGATTTGGATAAAATTTGGAACGAAGATAGCTGATACCCTAGATTAAAACATAGGCTACTTTTTTTTCCGGAAAATTGCACAGTTCCCGCGGGATAGCGATAAACATGTTAAAGGTCGTAAGTGCCTAGAGTCGCACATAAGCGTAAATCTAATTCTACGCGGACGAAGTCGCGGGCAGAAGCTAGTATTATGATAAAAGTCGCCATGCTGCTCTGGGAACAAAGGAATATCATAATGTACTAATCGCTTCTCTTCCCGTGCAGATGGTAAAAGCAAATCGAGGGAATCGGCGAAAATCGTAGGAATCATGTTACAGGTGATGCTAGCAATCCATCACTATTTTGATTCCCCTTTCCACTTATAAGCGCACAATCATGCTAAACGTAGCCTTTAGGTCTTGTTAAGGTTCTGTCTACCCCGTAAGTATCACTATTTTGGTTAAATTTTCCACCTAAACGCCCACAATCGTGATAAACATAACCTTAAAGTCTTGTTACCAGGGTAGATAGAGCCTAGGCTCTATCTACCCCATATGGGATAAAGATGTGATTTATCGTTAATTTTAATGTAGGTACCTAATTCACATTAGAAATCGGTTGATGTTTTTTTAGGAAAAAAAGTTATCTGAAGTCAATTAAAAAATTCATCATCGTCATCATGTCAGCCATAGGGCACCAACTGTTGGACATAGTCTCTGTTAGAAGTGGCTTGCATCCACCCTCAACTCGTGAATCAAAAATTGTTTCCAAATCATTAAGCCATTTCAATAGAACACCTAATAAAGGTTAAAATGAAAATGTGTCAGTTTTTGTTAAGGAAATGTCCATATAGATCCTAAACGCGTGGTCACCCCACTGACCTTGCGCACGAGATTGGCGTGGCCTAGACTCGCGTTTTAGTTTATACGATACAGCCTGGGCGCTGTTTCTAACGAGCCGGTAGTTAAAACGTGACAGCGACATTCATTAGATATTATTTGAGCTACATGAACTCGCTCGCAATCGCCATCGTGTTCATTTTGACAGTTCTTGTATGAATATGACAGCTAGCTGATTCCGATGCCAATTGTCAGCCCATACATGAACTGTCAAAATGACGCTTGCTGTATTTTTCCATTATCATCATGGTATCCTACTAACGGCGTCGCACGGGTGCAATGTAGATACAGCGGTGCCACAATTATCGTCATATATTTTGAACAATTTATAAAAAACCTTGACAAATGATATATACTTATACTAAACCCTCATGTATCATTCTATTGGTAAAAATCGCATTAAAATCCGTTCAGTAGTTTTTGAGCTTATCGCGAACAGACGTAAGAACAGAGTAAGGTAAGGTTTTATAATACACTCAGCAGCAAAAATTGGCACAGTCTCCATATAAAATTACCTATATTGCATACATTATGAGGGCCATATTTTTTTTCGCTGAGTTGAGTAGGTATAGGTATATGTAGTAGTAACTAATGATTACAAATTCTAACGTTCTTGGTTTTTCTGTGTTACTGTTCAAAGCGAAAATGGCTAGACGTATTACAATAGTTTGTCACGCAGATAGTTTGTAATTTGATTTAGCATATAAATACTATTTATCCTAGAATATACAGCACAGTTTCGGCAGGATAGTGATAAATTAATTCTTGGCAGTCACGAGTAACAGCTGATTTGTAATACAAAAAAGCAAGCACTCTAAAATTGTGCACGGACTTGAAAACTAATTTTTTAATGTTTTTTTTATTCGGGACTTCCTCCTATAGATCCCAAACGCGTGGTCACTGCAGTGACCTTGCGCGCGCAATGGAGCGGCCTAGACTCGATCTGTTTATTTATTTGACGCGGACCTGTTTCTGCGCGCGCAGGTTTAGATAGGTAGGTATTTTAGATCAGCGCTGAGTAGGGTTACCAACTTTCACTAATAATAATGGAAAAAACAATTCTTCAGAAGTTATGTGTAAGTAATTGTTGTTAGAGACACCTACGGAAACAATCTTAAATGTTGATTACTACCTTAGTACCTAGTTAAAAATACATATTTAACTTAATAGGTTATTTCAAGTAAAGAATGGTTACTCAATATTACAATAACTATATTACCTTGCACTTATTTTAAGAATTATCTAAGTACGTCATATTAAAACGCTCGCTGTAACAATTATTGTAAAACAAGGCTATTTCAAAATTCTTGAAACCAATAACACACACACACACACACAGACACACACACAAAATCTCGTCTTCATCCCTTACTTAAGTGGGACCAATAAAGTTGTACCTAAATAAAATCATATAAAGTGGCATTAATTAAAATAAACACACTACGTAGGTATAATTTTAAATGCATGTGATGGTGAAAAAATAAAAACAGAATACAACAGAGGTGGCTAGCAACCCAGCACTATTTTGATTCTTCTCTCTATCTGAACGTAAGGGACAATAAAAACGTGATTATAACAATGTATACATGTAAAAAAGAAGAGATTTTCACATGAAAAATTGAGCCGCGCAGGCGTAGCTGCCTCATACGTGTAGTTACGGAGCGGCATTCAGTCTTAGTTAAACCTTCGAGTCACAGTAAAACTCTAAAATCATTACAGCACACAGTAAAGTTTTCTCAACAAACAATACAGTTTCTGTTTGTATAGCTAATAGATCGTTAGCTGCCTTTGCGCATGTCATTTGCGTCGTTTCAGTGCATGTTTGTGAGCATTTTGTGCGTTGCATTTATGTTTAGTTAAATATCTTTGTTCGTGACGTGAGTCGCCGAACGGACAGGAGTTGGAGCCGGAAAGTGTTGGATTGGAGACCGAGGATGGGAAGCAGAAGTGTTGGTCGCCAACCAGCCAGATGGGCGGACGATGTAGCCAAAGTGTGCGGGAAGAACTGGTTGCACAAAGCCCGGGACCGAACCGGACGGCGTGTTGATGAGGAGGCCTACGCCCAACTATGGATTAATTCAGGCTGAAGAAGAAGAAGAAGAAATATCTTTGTTAATACATTTTTGCCCCAGAATGGCTAACGGCGCCGCGGCAGGCCGAGGCGGAGGTGGAGGGATGACCTAGACACGTTCTTTAGCGATTAGAAAGACAAGTGCGGACAGGGTGCGTTGGAAATCTAGGGGAGAGGCCTTTTCCCAGCAGTGGGACAACATTACAGGCTATTAAGATTATTAAGATTAAGATTAATAATTTATTTTTTATTTTTAAAGTTTGACGTCAATGTCTGCGTGTGTTTGGCAGTTTTGCGCGTTTTGATTCCGTTCTTTTTTAATAAAATAAAATTAAAAAAGTTAATAACCCCCACGCATACGTAAATAAGAAAATATGTGTCAAAAATGCTTAACATCATTTGGGCCTACGGATTTGAAGCGGTTAATAGAAGAAGAAAATTAGAAGGTTTCATTATTAAATATATGCCACTGCCGACGTTATGTAAAGTGAAAGTTGGACTTTTCTTTGTTAACTAATCTTTCTCACGTTTGTGAAATTTGGCGTGATTTGTAGCATAGAGACGAACAAAGAAATAATCCCAGATACTAATGGAAACTTGTGAGATAGAAAAAACAAAGGGACATCGTTTTATGGGCACGGCATGTCGTAAAACTATAATTTATTATTTATTCATTCTAAAGTCAAATACATGGTTAAAAAAGATTTTATAAGATAATCGATAATCAATAATCATTTATTAATTTGTCCAACATACAGTATAGTCTATTTATTTTAGCTAGTGCAGAATGAAAAACTCTACAAAAATATAAAATAACAAACATTTATTTACACAAATTTCAACTGCAAATTTATGCGCATTATGCGCGGCAAAAACATATTAAAACTAAAACTGTACAACAAAACTTAAGTACTATTTTAAAAAATATTCGTTAACGAAAGGACCTTTCATGTACATCTCAGGCTCTTAAATTTAATTTTAAAATAAACCGATGTGTTATAAAAATAATATTTTGACACGAAACGCGTATGTTGAAATTTTTCCGAAGAACTCCAAACAAAACTGGTGGACTTAGCTGTAGTCCGGCAGCCCCGTGCCAGACATTCAAAAATATCCAACTGCAATCTTCAATCTTAAAAATGAAATCCGTGGGTGAAATATATGTAGTACTTAATAGTTTGAAGTTGACTGGGTCGGAAGAAAATATTGAGGGTCAACTAAAGGCTGAAAATAAACATAACTTTATGGCACCACGTACGAAGTAAATAACCAAAAGCTCTACGAAAATGTATGTCAGGAATAAAAATGAAAATAATAAAATTATTCGTACCCGGAAAACGGCCTTTTTGAATCACATAAAGTTGTCAAGACGTCGAGGAAATAACAATCGCCGCCACACCCAGGCAAGCAGCCTGAACGATGATATTAAATACGGGTGTCCAATTCTTTCGGTAGCAAACAAGAAAACAATATTTACAAAATAATTTTCAATTAAATTCTTCAGTATCGGCTACCAAACCCGTGAAAATATTTGCACCTTCTTCGAATGTCAAAATCAAAAATCAATACATTAATTAAGAAAAAAAAGTAATTCAGCTGTAACCAGCCAGGCCTTTTAAGAAAAAAAAATTAACAAAGAGGTCGCATAACGGCAGCGTAACGCTGCACTAGATACTAAATCGACAATTGCAAATGTCAAATTGTGAAATAATGATACCAGCTTTTATTGTTTAGTGGTTCACTCGAAACCATCGACCATGTTTGTGGTCTGAATACAAGAGGTTTGGTCATGTTATATTTTAAGAAAAAAATACGATTGTATCATAATCAAGCAAGTTTTAAGGTTTATTAGCTTATACATACAAAAATCTATACTAAATTTAAGTTATCGTTAACTTTCGATAGTGGTGGTACATCACTATTTTTGAATTGCAAAAAACAGGCAACACAGGTAATGTCATTTTAGTATCTAGCTAAAATAAATAGACTATAGGTAATTAATTGAGATCTCGAATACATTTTGAGTCCTTTATTTTCCGATGAACTAAACTCCTATTGTAGCCCTTTTAAAAGGTTTTCTAAGGCCAGTCGCAGCAGGTTTGAGCCGGTTCCAACGGAAGCAGGTGGTTCTATCATTAACAGGTCTATTTCATACATAGCCATACGTAAAGTTATAGTGGGAACGGAGGTTGTATTCGGACTATAAGTTATATCGGCACTTCGTTAGGATTAGGATGATAGTGTTTTTCTCCTCCAAATCATTTGAGAACGAACATGTCAGCTCCAAAGGTCTATTTTAAAAAACACAACAACCACAAACAAAAGAGTTAACCCCAAACTCTACACAGCTCATTCCTCTTGGCTCGTGTCTTAACCTTAACACATTACATTAAAAAGTGATGCACATCGACTATTCCACAAGCTTATTTATCTACGTAACTCGCTCGCAATCGCCATCGTTTAACAGTTCTTGTATGAATGTGACAGCTAGCTGATTCCGATTCCAATTGTCAGCCCATACGTGAACTGTCATAATGAACACGATGGTGATCGCGAGCGAGTTACGTACGCCGGCTCTCATCACTATTAGACGACTCTACCTTCTTCATCAAATGTGTAAAATCTATTTAATGGAACGTGACTGACTGAAGCCTAAGCGCCTTAACAATTCGAGCCATATAGCTAGACAATAAATAAATAACTAACTGTTGCCCGCGGCTTTGCCCCGTCCCTGTTTTTCTCTTTGAAGTGAAAACTTCTTCAGCGGCGTTGAGCACTTTTTGGAATGGGTAGAAAATGTTAAACTCGCGTCAGGCGTAAGACGGAGGAAGAGTTTAAGTACCAGGATATCAGGATCCTCTAAGATCTTATTTTGAAATACGAATGAAGCTAGTTTTTTCTCACTGTATACCTTCCCTGGACTACGACAAACATATCAAAACCAAAACCAGCTAAATCGGCCCAGCGGTTCTCGAGTTTACGCGCGACTAACAAACGCATTTCATTTTAAATAATAGAAGATTACACATGGATGTAGATACCATAATATGAACACACACATACATATCTACTACTGTATACTGTACCTACATAAAATTTGTTTATATGTATAGCGTTATCAGTTTACAATTTCTGTTTTCTTCGTATCAACGCTATTCGAATTTAACTGCAGTGTCACTTCAAATATTGATTTAAAATAAATTTAAGCTTCTAACCTTTTCATTAGTTTTAAGTATTATTATTAGTATTATATTAAGTCCTGTGCAGCTCGCACAAAGTTGATGTTCTCCTAAAATCTTTATGGCGCTTGCAACCTTTCTATTCCCAGTTCAATTTATACCGAGTACCGACTTATCTATGATGGTTTCAAAATGAAATGGCTTTTATCTGAAATCCCTCCCATTTATGTTATCACCTATCTAATGCCTTAATCGCGGTATCAGTTATCACTTCGCCGTTTTACAAGTTAAACTATAAAGGTATACTTTACGGCCCCGGGCCGTAAGTAGTAATTTACCACCCGCTACGCAATAGGAAATTTCCAGTTCCTGACTAGAAGTAAAGTAAAGTAAAGTAAGTTTTTTATCTATAAGCTTTTATTTAAGTTATACTTCTTCTAGAATCTTGAGACTCAATTCAAGCAATCTTTTATCGATTGAGCAGCAATTTTACTTTGAGTGACTCAGATGACAGATGAATACAATAATCTGGTAGTGAAGTTCTGGTGACCCAGCCGGGTTCGCCTCCGCGGCAGGGAACTCTTCAACCAGAGTTTTTAATGATTCACGGTTAAGTTCATTCGAAATATTATAAACGGGATGTGAACCGCGATGATGATGATGATGATGTGATGTGCTTGCTCAATAAAGGTAATCGCGGTTCACATCCCGTTTATAATATTTCGAACTCTTCAACCGTTGGTCCGATAGACTTATACAAATACATATAGGAAGAATGACAATGCAAGTACGCGTGAGGGTTTTTTTCACTGCCTATACATTTTGTTAATGGAGCAGGGCCCTATTTTATAAAGCTAAAAGTTACATTTACGGGCGGTAGCCTCTATCTAACACATAGGGTCAGAATCAGAAACAGTTCTCAAACAGCCTCTCATTGTCATTGACACATCCTCAAACAACCTTACCTTATTGGCAAACTCCCATCTAATCTACTATTATTGACCGGTTGTCACGCTTTTACTTACTAAACCAAAGCAGGAAGGCATTACGAAATCTACTATTGTAGGCTAATACAAGGCCCGCTCAAGGTCCGTTCCGTGTTGTTAAAGGAAATATCCTGCGAGCACAATAGATTTTTAACTACATTAAGGTCTTTGCTAATAACATTAAATTAAATAGGTAAATTAAAAACATTAATCGAGTAATCATAATGTAAATAAAAATAAATAAGCAATTTTTACATCACTTTGGAAAACTGCTTTACTGGACCGATTTTTTAGGGTTCCGTACCCAAAGGGTAAAAACGGGACCCTATTACTAAGACTTCGCTGTCCGTCCGTCCGTCCGTCTATTACCAGGCTGTATCTCAAGAACCGTAATAGCTAGACAGTTGAAATTTTCACAGATTGTGTATTTCTGTTGCCGCTATAACAACAAATACTAAAAACAAAATAATAATAATAATTAAGGGGGGCCCCCATACCAAAAACGTGATATTTTAGCCCTTTTTCATGGCTACCACTTGCCAAGCTAGATCTCAAGAACCGTAATGGCTAGACAGTTGAAATTTGCACAGATTATGTATTTTTATTGTGGCTACAACAACAAATACTAAAATCAAAAAAATAATAATAATTAAGGGAGGCTCCCATACAACAGAGTATTTCTGGTACGGAACCCTTCGTGCGCTTCGTGTTTCCTTAGTATCTAACCTTCAGAAATTATTGAAAATTCATCTAATTTAGTAGATATAACATCATTCCGAAGTGGCGCTAGTATCGCGGCTGGTGTGTGTTTGTCTACAAAAATCAACTTGCCACATATGAAAATAATCTTTTATCGAGGTTTGAACTTTAATTTTGTCCCTAATCCGTTTTACGGTATTCCCGAACATTTTTAATTGATCTTGTACTTAGTCAACTTTAGAACAGGCTTTATGGTATGGTTGTTCAAATATTTGCACACAACTTATATACAAACTTAACCTACCTATTACGTCTAACCAAATAAGGAAACTTAACAAATATGCCGCCAATTTTATCAGAAGGTTGGCCCAGCGCGGCCAATGGCGTCCCTCCAAATGACTAACAGTAAAAACCACATTTCGACCCGAGGGAGGAAAACTAATAATAATCAGCTTCATGGCCGGAACTTGTGCAGTTTTGTGCAGTTGTGAATTGCGTTTGAATAGTAATATTCCATGATTCAAGGACGTATCAAACAATAGGTAAAACGGTATTCTGCGAAAGATTGAGTCAGCTGGGTAAAACTACACCTTGCGTTGTGAGCATCTCAAATAGCCTTTAATATTAGAAAAATATTATTATAGGCCTATTGTGTCAGCAAAAAGTAAAGTCAGCAAAACAACTTGTATTTAAGTATCTAAAATGAAATTTTTAGGTTAGGTTATTATGGCTTAATTTTATGTCAATGTTTACTCTAGTTTTAACAATTGACGTCAATCGTTCGGTTATTAATTACTATTTAATTAACTATGTAATTACACACTAAGTCGTATTGACATACAATATTCTAATATATGTGACATAGTATAGTTGGGAGTAACAAGGGCGCGTCCTTGCTCGCGACTATTGGGTTACGAGTGCAGTTTTAATTTAATTAATTCTTTTAATTAAGTTAAGTTTAGTTCCATTAATTAGTGTCCAACATCAAGAATGTAGGAAAAGTTTGTTATTTTTCATTTAAGTCAAAGTTTAGAAATACTGCTTAGTTAGTGCTCTCAAGGATCTATTATCGGTACTTATTATTTTTACCAGACTACGGCAACGCCAAAGGAGGGTTATTATTAATAAACAAGTAACTTGCTGGAAAACGTTTTAGTTCTACATATTAAATCAAAACATTTAAATAATAGTCTTTTATACTTATTGTTTATAAGCTTTTTAGGAGGTCAGAAAGTTAATTATTTCAGCCCTAGGGCGAAAAAGTAACTTAATTACTCTCAGTTTGTAAAACCATCTTTAACTGCCGTTTTGATATTTTGATCCGCAATCACTCTGCTAAGTACTACATGAAAGCGGGTAAACTTTGTTTTTTCGAACAACAACAGACGATTTGTCATTTTGACAGCTCGTTAGGTGTGAAGTCGAATTTGGGTCAGGCTTTTGTGTCAAAATGACTAAACGGCCACAAATATGGCAGTTTGTAATCAAACAAGGAAGTAATTTTAGAGTAGTTACAAATCTAAGTAACAAAAAATAAAGACAAAATACTAGTTTTGTCGTTGCATCTCAATCCACGTCACGTCAATTTGGCGTGTACTTAACTGCTTAAGAAATTGAAGTTAATTATTCAAAGTCCTTTAAAATAAGTTCTGAAAATGATATAATGAAACGAATATAGGACATGTATCTCATCTAAGACCTTTATAAAGCTGAAATTAAGACTAGGTATAGGTTGCTTTTGTAGCGTAATAGCGTACTAACTAACTTATAGAATTTCCTAAGGGATTTAAGGCTTCTGTTGTGGGAGCGGAGCCACGGGTGCCGACTGGTTTTGAAAAAAAAAAATAATGAAAGGGACTAAAATATCAACCGTGTACTCCTCGCCTTAGATCTTCAATCTCATCAAGAACTTCTTGGCATAAACTAAAGCCTTTAAACAGAAAAAAAAACTCGAAGTTCTTTATCGTCACCAAAAGTCAACATCGTTATGCGGAAAGCGCTTAGATGCGAACCGTTTGAGCCGTTAGATAACCGTGAAAAAATACCCACTGCGCCGCCCACCTTGCCTCTCGCTTACGGTATTTCGAACGTGCGATAGAGACAGCCAGCTACCCTTTGGTACGTTAGAGAGGGTGCGATATAGTTCACTGCGCCCCGTCCTTGTAGTTGTTTGGCCTAAATGGAGGTTTTATTCTATTAATTGTGTTTGTCGTGGAATGTTTTGTTTTTAAATGTTTGTGCTGCGTTCACTCTCATCTATTGCCTGATTGTTTTCGTACGATTTTAATTGTTTGTATGACCTTTTTATGGAATATGGCGCGGAATAATCGTGGTAGAATTCTAGTGTTTTGAAGACAATGGTGTTTGTTAATTAATTATGCGAGTAGGCGTATGCCTATTTCAAATGGAAATTAAATTGACTTCCGTAGCAATTGTCTCATTGGGTTTTGTAATAGAACATCATTTTATTAGTACCTAAGCAATTATCACCGCCTGTAAAATCAGAATTTTATAAATGTATTTTCTACAGAGTCTATCCATAATAATTACCTATATTCAATTTTTGTTTGAAATAAATATCTAGGGAAAAACCCAATGACATTTTCAGCAATCGTAAAACTTTATTTAATTTAAAACGTACCTACTACTTCCTTTAAATAAATTAAAGCCTGCTTGTGACAAATTAAATTATATTCCGTTCATATTCTTATCAAACAAGTAGGAACTTCAACAATTTATTAACAAACCTATGTCGAATAATTTATTAATATCAGCACTTAGAGTGGCTGTTTTTTATTGTAACATTTGTAACTTTGTGACTACAATCACTGATGCTAAACAAACATGACATTTATGGTCTAAGATGGAATACGCTTGCCTAAAAAATGTCCATTCACTCTGATTTGGAAACGGCTAGTTTGTAGCGTTCATAAAACAAATGCAGGCAAATTTGAAAAACTACGCATTAATCGAGTAGGTACCTAATCAAACCGTAAATTAAAAAATAAAACATTTCTCTGTCAATAATGCCTTACATCACTTTGAAAAGAGCTGATATTCTTTGAACTGCAGACCGATATTTACCAAACATATCTAGCTAAGAACCACCGCAAAGAAACTGGCTTTCGAATGAAAAAAAAACCGCATCGAAATCAGTCCATCGACTTGACACACACACACTCACACAGAGACATAAACATCAAACTTATAACACACCTCTTTATGAGTCGTGGGTTAAAAAAGGTGGATGACAGACAACACTTGACAACACAAGTACTTAAATTAATATTGAGAACCTATATATTTATTTATAGAACCTACTTTTCTTTGTTTTTTTTTTGACGAGCATGTATGAAGAGATTGATGAATGTGGATGAAGCGAAAGAGGTATGTCAGGAGTGTAGCAAGTGGAACAAAGTAGTCTCTGCCTACCCCTGTGGGAAAAAGGCGTGACGGTATATATGTATGCATGTACATATGTACTTTTTTGGAAGGTGGTCAAAGTCGCATCTGCTATATTGTTCCATAGTACCTATTCGGTTTAAAGTGTAAATAACCACTTCACGGGTAAACATTACATTCACACGCTGTATGTTATGTGACCTGAAGACAACAGTTTCATCTGTTAAGTATAGAAATATAAACTCTTAGCGACGTATTATTAAGATTAAATGGCAGCGCTCCAAAAATGTAACTTGTGATATTTTTATTCAAGTCGGTTGATGTTATGCAACTGAAGGTCATAATGTAACGTTTCGTAGACCACTTGAACCAACCTAACGTTATACCTCTACCAACCAACACGACATGAGTTACATAAGTGAACTTCGAGTGAGTTAAACTTTGAGTTGAAATTTGCCACAGTGATAGTAAAAACTAAAATAAGATTAAAAGTTAGTTCTTTGAAAAACGCGTTGTATGCTCTGACGTGGCTAGATAATAATATGAGTATCTACCTACTAAAGGTACTACTTAGTACTAACATGAAAATATTATATAAGTTTTTTGTTAAGAAAAATTGATAATGCAGATGTTAAGTCAATCCAACCTTTAGAAGAAGTCAAAAAGTATTTTGCAAAATTTAAAGCGGTTAAATTTATGGCGTGACTACACCAGTAATTGACAAGGATCCAATAATGCAAAATAACTCTTATGTTAAAGGAAATAATTTACAGTAATTTATTTTGCCACCTCTTATCTTATCTACCTATTAAAATTAAACTAAAAAGTAGAATGTAAGATTGTACTACTAACATTATATGGATCTATGGTCTGAAATAAAAGATTTTAATTTTTTATTTTATTTTTATTAAGACTGAAGCTTAGTGTCCATTACTGGTGTTTGTCAGCTTAAACTGTCGAACACTAGTACCGTCGTCCTAGTAGCTTTACTGTGCTACTTATATAAACCCTTGTAATAAATCTGGTACCTAAGTTAGCTTTAATTGACAATGCCATACATTTTGATTTTGACCCAAAATTCGATTTAAAGCTAAAACTAAATTTATTTATAAAACAGCCTTAATAATTGAAAGAGTTAATAGGTACACATATAAAAAAAACTTACAAGGTGTCAATAAAACCAAGTAAAAATATGAAGAGCTACAGTTAAGGTTCACTTTTTGATAGTTTCTGACACTATAACCTTTATCCGACTTGGGATCGGCGCGTAATTGCAAGTGAACCGTGGGATCGAATAGCACAGCGGTAGGTGACCTGCTTTTAGAACAAGCGGGGACAGGTTCGAGTATTGTTTTGGCTGAAGCCAGCGCACCTTTTTACATGCATCACGTCTTTATCCCTCACGGGGTAGACACAGTCTAGAGTATCAAGACCCAAAGGCCACGTTTAGCATGATTATTGAGGGCGTATAAGTGAAAAAGGGAATCAAAATAGTATGTATGTATGCATGTATGTAAAACTCTTTATTGTATATAAAACACATATAGTGATGGGTTGCTAGCCGCATCGCCTGACGATTGACGATTCCTAAAATTTTCGCCCGTTCCCTCTTGGGGCTTTTACTATACAACATATAGGTATACATGCTGGAAAACTAAATCTCGATTTAGTCGTTAAACCTGTTTTTAGTTTGACAGTTCCATATAATTTGATACTGCTTAATGAGCTTCATACTAAACACAGCTGCAACTAGTCATTGTGTTATTAGTTACAAAATGCATTCACATTCTAAGTATTCGTTACTTATTAAACTAGGAGAGATCCGCCTAAGCCCAAGCTAACCTTAAACCAAGAAGGCAAGTAGGCGAGCAGCTCGCGCGAGTCACTGGATCGGTGTCAACGCGGCGACCTTCGCGCAGCGACGGTTATTCGCGTTCGAATTTGAATATTGAATATTGTTCTATTTTGTTGCAGAATGTTTTTTAAATGCTGGCTGTTTTTATTTTCGCGGCGCGGCAGAGTAAAATTGTAAGTCAAATGAGCGCCATTTTCTGTCAGAATTTTGACACAATGCGCTTGAATATGTCAATGTTGTATTTTATGTAAATTGTCAGTTTTTTTTTTTTTATATATATTAGTAGGAAGGCAACCAGGCAAGTGGGTCACCTGTTGGTAAGCGATCACCACTGCCCATAGACACCCGCAACTCCGGAGGGATTGCAGGTGCGTTGCCAACCTAGAGGACTAAGATGAAATGCCTCTTGTGCCTGTAATTTCCCCGCTGTCTTACTCTCCACACCGGAACACAGCAGTGCAAGCACTGCTGCTTAGCGGCAGGATTAGCGAGCGGTTTTTTTCTGTTTTCTATTCATGCGTATAAGTCGGTGTTGTCTTTGTTAGTCAATGAGTCTTTAGTAATCTTTAGTGCGATAGTAAATTTGATGCTAAAGTTTGTCTGTGTATAAGTCTTAGTTGATAGGACAGGCGTCGTTACCTATGCTAATATTTAAATAGATTAGATAAGCACTTGATGTAAAGATAAAATGGTTAAATTATCTTTTCTTATTGCGCTGTGGGCAGGCTGTGGCCCCTTACCTATTCAGTAAATTAAAAAGAAACTTCAATTATAAATAATAATAAAATGACCCAAAACTAAATGAGAGAACAAATATACACATAACTATGTTCAGCAGAGGGCATAAATATCGATACAGCTATCCTGTCAAATATATGAATCACATACCTTATTGTTATATTTTATGCCGTTGACTGTACATAATTTGAATAAAATATAACTGAAATAAGTAGATAGATTATATTTAGAACACTGGATAGCTGAACCTGACTATAAAGCTTGAGGTCCCAAGTTCGATCCCCGGTCGGAGCATATACTCTCTTGCAAAAAAAACGGGCACCCATGGTTTTTGAATTTTATGTGCATAAAAGCTTACTTTCTAAAGCTAATGCCTAAAAATCTGTAAAAACATAGGTGCCCGATTCTTTTACAAGGGGGTGTAATATGGATGAAAAATACGAATGTTTGTTCTAGAGTCTTAGATGTTTATTATACATTTAAATACCAATGTATTTATCTATATTAAATAGGCTTAAGTTATTTAGTACCCATATTATAGTTTTGCTTAATTTGGGATGGTGGCATTTCCAAAATATTTATTTAAAATCAAGGTTATATCAAACACAACATATATTATATGTATATGTATATGATACATAATGTTAGAACCTTGTCCGTCCGACCCGCACTATCGTTATCATTCTAGTGGTGCTTAGTCGCTTATCGCTACGGTGCGCACGCGGCACCAATTTACAGGACAGTCCTCATTATAATCTACGTCAAAATCGGTTATCATAGCGTAGTAGAAAGAAGAAATACTATTTAATTTATACCTATCAGTGGCGTGGCGTCCATAGAACTCGATTCCCACTGGCTTGCCTATTTTAAGGCAGTTGGGCAATTTATTGTGCAGAATTAGAGGAAAAGGCTAAATAAGTTCCCTTCGGCTTGCCTTCTGATATACTTGACGCCACGCCACTGATACCTATTAAGAGGGTGCATCCATGCTGAGCTTGCAACGTCGCATTTTTGGTGTTTTTTTGCGATTATTTCACAGAAATTGAATGAAAGTATCAAATATCCGTCTGTAGTGCACTTCGTTTTTAGTGTATTAATGTGTCTAATGCAATAATTGATCGTGATGGACTTTTATTTTCTTATTAAACGAGATATAGTATTTTATCCCTTTAATACGAAAATCCAACTCCATCACCATTAATCATTGCATGGGACACATTAATACACTAAAAACGAAGTGCACTACAGACGGATATTTGATACTTTCATTCAATTTCTGTGAAATAATCGCAAAAAAACACCAAAAATGAGACGTTGCGAGCAGCACGGATGTGCCCTCTTAAAGAGTATTGACTGACTGATAGACAACAGCGTAAACCACTAAAGCTAGACTTGAGTATCATAGAGGTGCACTAAGGCGTTTTTTGAGTATCATAGGAAGAACCTTACCCCTAGAGACCTTACCCCCTTATTCATAAACGCTCTATAGGCTTCTGCTAACTTAGCAATCGTTTGTCCTTATCTGTCACTTTGACATTTACCTTTCACAGATAAGGACAAACGATTGCTAAGTTAGTAGAGGGGTGCGAGTCGGGTTACCTCCACGTGTAAACAAGAGCTGCGGTTCGTTTTCAGATCCGTCCGGGGGGAAGAGCAGTGCTTGGTCCGGTGCACCCTGGGCAACGGCTAATGATTTCCTGCCAGTATCTGAGGGATATCATTGACCGTTGGCTAAGAGCCCGACAGGGGGGGAGGGGGGTAGTCGACCGTGTTACCGTACAACGTTGCCGACATTGTGTCACAAGATTTTATAATTAAATTTTTTAACCCTGATTGGCGAAGTTGTCGTCGCTATAACGACTTGGAACGCCAGAAATAAAAGAAGAAGAAGAAGAAGTAAGTTAGTACAAGCCTATAGAGCGTTTACCAATAGAGGAGCTAAGTCTTTTCGCAAATTTTGCTTTCACTTTGGAATTATCCTCTGTTTTCCTATGACGTGGTCACTGTCATGTAGCGCGCCTGTATAATGCATTTTTGGTTAGCACGAAACTGCAGTGCACTTGGCTGTTATCAGCTGGTATCTCGTTATTAACATGCTATCATAACCAGGCTGATAATGATAACGCATGGTGCAATTTGCAGTCGAGTTGCAAACGCAACGCGCCTGCAACTCTTTACGCTTTATAATTAACTAGCTTCTGCCCGCGACTTCGTCCGCGTAGAATTAGCAATTGATATGTTTATCGCTATCCCGCGGGAACTATACAATTTTTGGGGATAAAAAGTAACCTATGTTTTAATCTAGGGTACCAGCTATCTTCATACCAAATTTTATCCAAATCCGTCCAGTCGTTTTAGCGTGAAGAAGGAACAAACATACACACTCACTCACATCGTCACATCGTCACAAACTTTCGCATTTATAATATTAGTAGGATCCATACTAATACATCTAACTAATATTATAAATGCGAAAGTATGGATGGATGGATGGATAGATGGATGGATGTATGTTTGTTTGTTACTCAATCACGCCAGAACGGCCCAACGGATCTGGATGAAATTTGGCACATAGATAGAGAAAAGTCTGGAATAGCACATAGGCTACTTTTGATCCCGGAAAATTGCTTAGTTTCCGCGGGATAGCGATAAACGAATTCTTTGCAGACGAAGTCGCTGGCAACAGCTAGTATATTATAAACTAGCTTCTGCCCGCGCCTTCTTCTGCATAGAATCAGACTTACATTAGGCAGCTACGGCCTTTGATATGTTTATCGCTATCCCGCGGGAACTATGCAATTTTCCGGAATAAGAAGTAGCCTATGTTTTAATCTAGGGTACCAGCTGTCTTCGTCCCAAATTTTATTCAAATCCGTCCAGTCGTTTTAGCGTGAAAAAGGAACAAACATACACACTCACTCACCCACATCGTCACAAACTTTTGCATTTATAATATTTGTAGAATTAGTAGGATTTAATAGTAAATTTCATGTTGGTCTGGGAGCAAAGAAAAAACATAGAATGTCCCAATCGGGCATTTTTCTGAAAATAAATCCACTCAACTTTTTTCTCAAATTATGCAACTTCGATGGCAGTTCTGCTCAGAATCACGAGCACTATTGATTTTAGTTTAAGGCAAAAAGTGACCCAAAATTTTTATACAATTTTTAACTTTCCATTTTGTTACTCTCTTACAAGTAGTGTCTATTGAAGAAGTAACGGAAAAGGAATGAAAAAAGGACACTTTTTGCCTTATACTAAAATAAATAGGGATCGTGATTCAAAGTGGTATAATTCAAGAAAAAGAGCGACTATCCACTCACTTTCCAGAAATATGCAGATCGTAAAAGCCCATCGAGGGAACGGGCGAAAATCTTAGGAATCATGTTATAGGCGATGCAGCAATCCACTGTTTTCGATTCCTATTTTCACCTATACCTCCACAATCATGCTAACGTGGCCTTCAGGTGTTAGCTTAAGCTCTGTCTACCCCGTAAGGAATAAAGGCGTGATTTAAGTAGGTATAGTACAAAACAAAGTCGCTTTCCGTGTATATGTACCGTGAACAAAAAAAGAGCAAACAACTATAAATTCGAAACCAGGTTTAAGTCCAAGTTCAATTTAAAATTTTCCAACTTAAATGGGAAAAATTTCGGGGTAATTCTCCCGGTTCCACCAAAGACGGCTAAAGCACCGACGTCTGAAAATAGGTATGTGTTTGTAAAACTACCCTAATACAGTTGAGGACAAAGATCGGTACATTATTCCGGTTTAATTCCAAGTAGACCAATTTTTTTCTTCTTCCGACATAAGTTTCACTCAATAGTGTATTTCTTTTACAGAAAAAGTAAAGCTTACATTATGTTTAAATTAAATTAATTTTGTATTTAAATTTGTAATTTTTATTTCTATTTCTATTTTTCTTTTAATTTCAATTGTTGTTGTTTTTTTTTTATGGGCTAACTGGCCTGAAATAAATCATTTTTTTTTAAATAATTCCGAAAAATTCGAAGGCGCTGGTTACCTATTGCTGGCTCTACTGTCACTTCGCCTCTCACAGGCTACCTACCTATCTTTTAAACCATAATACAGGTACGTAAATACTGAAAATTTTCACTAAAAACAATCGCGTGAAACGGCCATAGTTAGTAAAAACCACAACACTGCACAAAATTTTATATTCACTTGGCGAATTTTTACGAAATCCTCCGTGCGCGAGTCCGACTCGCACTTGACCGGTGTTTTTCTGTCTATACACTGTAGTGTCTAACAGAAGCCCTCTCAGTACGATACCAACTTCCAATTTCGAACTTGATACCCCTCGCAACTGGCCAGTATTGCGCCTTATTCCATTGCGATAAGGAGCAATAGAGGGATCTTTGTCCTCGATTGTACCAGTGTCTAGGGAAAATGAACTTTTCTTACTAAAAGTCGGACCTACGAAATTACTTCCCTTGGACAGAGCAATAAAACTCTTTGGGAGCGAGGCGGGGCGCTAGTGACAGCGAGTAAAAAATAAAATAAAAAACCGGCCAAGTGCGAGTCGGACTCGCGCACGAAGAGCTCCATACCAGAAAAAAGTCCAAAATCTGGTGCCATTAAACACTTGTTTTATTGAGTTTTAAATTCCGTCGTCAACATTTTGACTACTCTGTTGTATGGGAGCCCCCCTTAATTATTATTATTATTTTGATTTTAGTATTTGTTGTTGTAGCCACAATAAAAATACATAATCTGTGCAAACTTCAACTGTCTAGCTATCACGGTTCTTGAGATCTAGCTCGGCGAGTGGTAGCCATGAAAAAGGGCTAAAATATCAAGTTTTTTGTATGGGAGCCCCCCTTAATTATTATTATTATTTTGTTTTTAGTATAAATTTGTTGCTATAGCAGCAACAGAAATACACAATCTGTGAAAATTTCAACTGCCTAGCTATTACGGTTTTTGAGATACAGCCTGGTGACAGACGGACGGACGGACGGACGGACGGACAGCGAAGTCTTAGTAATAGGGTCCCGTTTTTACCCTTTGGGTACGGAACCCTAAAAACTAAAGAAAGAAAAGAGCGTATAAAGGTGGAGTTAGACCAAACGAGCGAATGCTCATTCTATCCCCACTCTGCCAAATTTATTGTGTTGAGCAAATATAACAGTTCGCTTTTCATACAAATTTGTATGGATGGTGTCCCGTTATTTTTGCTGCACACCATAAATTTGATAGAATGAGCGTTCGCTAGTTTGGTCTAACGCCACCTTGAGGTATATCAGGATCGTAGCAAGTAACAAAGTAGTCTGTCTGCCCTTATGGCCCTAATATTTAACCAATTCAAACAGAATACAATGAAATCGTAAAAAATAAAAACCACGCAAGTCAATCTTTATCCAGGGCATAGTTCATGGCCAATAACCCATAGTTAGAGGAGGAAAATGACTTCACATGTAAATAATTCTGCATTAGTTTATCAATTATTTTCAAATAATGAAAATAAATCATATTTAAAAATATTTTATCAAGCCTATGGTCTAACTCAGTGATGGGCAAACTACGGCCCGCGGGCCAGCCCCGGCCCGCAAAGGAATTTAATGCGGCCCGCCGGCGTTCCTTCCACATGGAGTGTTATGGCACAGGATGACGATATTTAGACGGTGCTGTATAAAATAGAATAATAGATGCAAAAGCAAAGGAGCCAGCTGGACTAGCCACGTAGTTCATGCGTCATGTGTCAAAAAAATTGCATTTTGTTATAATTTTGGCCCTTCTCTGAAATATCTGTAACTTTCTGGCCCGCCATGAAAAAAGTTTGCCCACCACTGGTCTAACAGTTGGGGAACAGCGGGATTGCTGACACAAGTACATACACATACATAAATAAATCGCGTCTTCATCCCTTACTTACGGGATAGACAGAGCCTAAGGTAACAAGATCTAAAGGCCACGTTTAGCATGATTGAAGGCGTAAAGTAGTGTCCGACCGAAACACGCTTTTTAGCCGAAACCGAAACCGAATATTCGGTTTTTTTCTGATTTCGGCCGAAACCGAAACCGAAACCGAAGACGTATCATATCAAACAAAATATTCAAAATTACTGTACAAATCGTAAGGAAAAGGTTATAACAAGAATTTATTATATGAAAACAGTTACTTTTTTTGTTAAACAAAATAAAAAACTACATGCATACTACTGTCGCTGGTCTCAGCTGGGCCGGCCGCCTGTGCATTACCTATACCTACCCGGCCGAGCGTGCCCGAATTAAGCCGAGTGCTCCCGATGCGAGAGCCGCGAGAGGCCGCGAAGTAATTTCGGCCCGGCCAAAGGTTTCGGTCGGATTCAGGCCGCAACCGAAACTTCGGCCGAAATCACTTTCTTGGCCGAAAATGGCCGAAACCGTAACCGAAACCGAAACTTCGGTCGGACACTAGCAAAAAGGTAGAAAATATTTCTTTGTGTATCGATTCAAACTTTCGCAATTTTCGCACATTATTACCTAAACGGGACACTTCACGCCACTTCAGTCCTCTCGCGACCATGGATGCAAAGTCGCGTCCGAAACGTCGAGGTATTTACAAAAATACTTTTTACTAGCACTACTCTCCGCTATGTTCCTGATTATGACAAGTATTAGACATCTATCTACGTCTCTCTTTGCTTTGTTATTCATATCAGTCGGGAGACATCCACTGCTAGACATAGGCCATGAAAATCAGGTTTGTGCTACCCGCTGCCAATGCCAGATTAAAAGCTTTACTTAGTTTCATTTGGGGCTAGGTCGATTTTTTAGAATGTACCAGTTGCTTCTCTTCCCGCGGAGATGGTAGAAACCCATCGAGGGAATGGCCGAAAATCATAGCAATCATGTTATAGGCGATGCGGCTAGCAACCCTTTACTATTTTGATTCCACTTTCTACCTATACGCAAACAGTGTCTTGCTAAACGCAGCCTGTAGGTCTTGTTACCGCTCTGTCTACCCCGTAAAGTAAAAAGACGCGATTTGTTTAAGTATGTATTTTTATAGCATTCTGGATTCGGAGATGGGGCTGAGCGTTAATAAGTCAGTCAGTATAAGTGCCGGCACATAAGTCTAGCGATGACGAGTCACGTGGAGGGGATCTGCGCACCCAGGGATACCGTATTTTATACTTTTGCGCATACAAGGTCATCGCTAGACTTACGTGCCGGCACTTATACTCTAATATTACTAAGTGATAAAATATCCGCTCTCACAGTGGCCTAACCCCGCGCCCCAGCAGCGCGGAAGCAAAGAAAAACCTAATTGGGACTTTTTCCCGGACTTGGCCTTTGTTTTGTAAAACGATCGATTGCGCCGGATCGCTTTGAGATGCAATGAGACTGAAAATTGGGTGCTTTTAAATATAAATTATAAATTCACAAGACGCTGTCCGCCACTTCGTCTGCTGAGAATCTAACTAATATTATAAATGCGAAAGTATGGATGGATAGATAGATGTTTGTTTGTTACACAATCACGCCAGAACGGCCCAACGGATCTGGATGAAATTCGGCACATAGATAGAGAAAAGTCTGGAATAGCACATAGGCTACTTTTTATCCCGGAAAATTGCGTAGTTCCCGCGGGATAGCGATAAACGAATTCTTTGCAGACGAAGTCGCTGGCAACAGCTAGTATAAATTATAAATTCACAAGACGTTGGCCGTCACTTCGTCTGCTGAGTATGACGTTTATCGGGCCCGCGGGAACAATACGATTTCCTTAAGTCTTTATTCTTTACGGGGTAGAGAGGGCCTAAGGTAACAATAACTAAAGGCCACGTTCACCGTGATTGTGGGCGTATGGGAAAGGAGAATAAAAATATTTATGGGTTGCTAGCCGCATCGCCTATAACATGATTCCTAAGATTTCCGCCCATTCCCTCGATGGGCTTTTACCATCTGCGCGAGAAGAGAAGCAACTATATCTCTCTATAATCCCAGACCAGCATGAAACTATCCTATTTACTTTGGACTTCTAACAAGATCCTATGCAAAATTTCATCGCAATCATTTGAGGCTCGCGCGGAAAATCACACAGGCTTACAACAAAATGGGACCCTACACCTATTTTGTATCGATTGAAAAAACACTAAAATCAAACCTTAATCCTCCAGCTAATTTACGAAATACGCACACACTAACACACACACACTCTATTGTAAGGTTCAGTGTGATAGTATTTTAGCCTAGCCCTAGGAAGAGCCTAGGGAATAGGGTGCGCTAGATAAGTAAGGATAGCAGAAAAGGCAGCCATTTTAAATTAATAATAATAATTTACATTTCTAAACGTTACTGAAAGTAGAATGCATAGAAAAAATCCGAAAATTATAGCTCAACATTCCGTGTTAACCACCCATCACTACATATCACTACATAGTATAAAACAAGGTCGCTTTTTCTGTCCCTATGTCCCTGTAGCTTATTACGTAACTCGCTCGCGATCACCATCGTGTTCATTTTGACAGTTCATGTATGGGCCGACAATTGGCATCGGAATCAGCTAGCTGTCACATTCATACAAGAACTGTCAAAATGAACACGATGGCGATTGCGAGCGAGTTAGACAATAAGCCTGCCTATGTATGCTTAAATCTTTAAAACTACGCAACGGATTTTGATGCATTTTTTTAAATAGATAGAGTGAATCAAGAGCAGTGGTGGGCAAACTTTCTTCATGGTGGGCCAGAAAATCACAGATATTTCAAAGAAGGGCCAAAATTATACTAAAATGCAATTTTTTTGACACATGACGCATGAACTACGTGGCTAGTCTAGCTGGCTCCTTTGCCTTCGCATCTATTATTCTATGTTATACAGCAGCACCGTCTAAATATCGTCATCCTGTGCCATAACACTCCAATTCGAAGGAACGCCGGCGGGCCGCATTAAATTCTTTCGCGGGCCGGAGTTGGCCCGCGGGCCGTAGTTTGCCCATCACTGATCAAGAGGAAGGTTTATATGTATAATACATGCATAATATACCGTGCGAAGTCGGGGTGGGTCGCTAGTAGGTAATAAATACAGGGATAATTTACACTAATCGACTCAGTCCAAAAATAAGCAAAGTTATCATCGTGTTTTTTCAATCATGTGATGACGACCTAGCCTAGTTATTAGTGATCCTGACTATGAAGCTAGAGGTCCCGGGTTCGAATCCCGGTAGGGGCAGACATTTGTATGATGAATATGAGTGTTTGTGCCCGAGTCATGGATGTTGTATGTATTTAATGTAATGTATGTTTATCCGTTGCCTTTACCCATAGTGCAAGCTTTGCTTAGTTTGGGACTGGGTCAATTGGTGTATTTTTGTCCCATCATTTTTTAATTATCATCGCGTAATTGGGCGTGCCTCATGGCATATGCCTCCTTCTTGCATATAGGAGGCCTATGCCGAGGCACGCCCAATTACGCGATAGTAAAAAAAAATAAAAAATACAAAAAAGACCTATGACAGAACTTTCAAATTGCCGTAGAAAACCGTCATAACATTTTCATTCTCGTTTCTTTTTTTTTCTGCACAAGAACTCTAAAAACTGATTAAATTATCATACGTGATCCAAAAAGAGCTTCACGTATGATATTTAATATTCAAAGGTTATTTAAATGAAAATTCTGAGAATCAACAACCTAGTCGAGACAGAAACTGCGATATGTAAACAAACTGTTGATAAATATCAACATTTCAGTTACATTACGTTTTATAATATTTGGGACAAAGTAAAAATAAATAACATGACCATGAAGCTAGAGGTCCCGGGTTCGAATCCCGGTAGGGGCAGACATTTGTATGGTGAATACGAATGTTTGTGCCCGAGTCATGGATCTTGTATGTATTTAAGTATGTATTTATCTATATGTATAAGTATGTTTATCCATTGCCTGGTACTGGTACCTACCCACATTACAAGCTTTGCTTTTTTTTTTCTATGTGAATAGGAAGGCAACCGAGCAAGTGGGTCACCTGATGGTAAGCTATCACCACTGCCCATAGACACCCGCAACCCCAGAGGGATTGCAGATGCGTTGCCAACCTAGAGGACTTAGATGAAATGCCTCTTGTGCCCGTAATTTCCCCGGCTGTCTTACTCTCCACACCGGAACACAGCAGTGCAAGCACTGCTGCTTAGCGGCAGGATTAGCGAGTAAGATGGTGGTAGCGATCCGGACGGACCTTGCACAAGGCCCTACCACCCGCTTTGCTTAGTTTGGGACTGGGTCAATTGGTGTAATTTGTCCCATGATATTTATTTATTTATTTATTTATTTTTAACGTGTATATCCCCACTAATAATGTGAAAGAAACTCTGTCTGTGTGTTACCTTTTCACGCTTTAACCGCTAAACTGATTTAGTTGAAATTTGGTATACAGATTCAGTCTTGGGGAAGGACATAGGATAGTTTTTATCACGGGCAAAAACATAGTTTATAGAGCGACCGCGTAACTGAGTCCTTCCCCGCGCGGCACAGGGGCGCGGGGTATGACGACAAAGGCACAGTATATATATAAGCTAAAGCAGTAGGGAAGATAGGTTTACTTTTTGAAATAAGTACCTACGCTCCAATAAAGCGTTAGGGTTGTCGATTTAATTTTTGTTAAATTGAAAAGTTTTTTGTCTAGTAGCGCTATAATCTCAGCTTGTAAGGCCTGTTTTTAGAGTAACTAGCTACACTTAATTAAGAGTATTAGGGTTGGCACCCATAATTTGTGTAAAAGAAAAACAAACGTTTAGGTATATGGATTCTATATTAATTAAATAATAATCGAATGAATTAACTATTTTTTAAATAAAATAGGGTACTTATTTAAAAAAGACTTCAACAGTTTAAGATTTTTTATTTGTCGGTAGGTAAGTATGTATTATATATTACTTACTGAAAATATTCGCCTGCTACGACACGCTTGGAAAGCTCTGTTATTAAATTTTATTGTATAAAAAATTCTCATCCGAATGAATAGCTTCCTCAAATAAACTATTGGGAAACATGGACACGGCACTATAAAACTGTTTTTTTTAGTTATTTGTAAATTAATAAAGCTAATTTGCAATTTATGTTTATTTCGGTTTTGAAGAAGCCGAGTTCAAGCAGCCGTACACAGCGCAATACGCTCTTGGCATGTTTAGAACGAAAAAACGGCCGCTCGTCTCAATGCGCCACTCGCGACTGACAGCACCGCGAGATCCGCTTAGAGGCCGTGTAGAAGCGCGCGTCTATGTGTGCGTTCGTTTCGACCGTTTTGTTCGTAGATTCCCTAATGCTTTAGCTTATATATATACTGTGACAAAGGGGACCGAGAGAGGTGCGGGCGGGGAGTGCGCCTGCCGCCCGCACCTCTCTCGGCCCCCTTTGTCGCCTACCCCGCGCCCCTGCACCGCGCGGGCGAGGACTTAGGTAAGCGGTCGTTCTATAAAAGCAGCCATTTAAGAGACAGTACGATACTTAATTATACTTAATGGAGAAATGGAAAACGATTAAAATATATGTTTGCATTGCCCACACTTAGCATCTGAATAAACTTTGTAATTTTATTTTATCATGTAGACTACATTTACTTGTATGTACTTACTTAGTATGGAAACGATACTATGATCCTATCCTACTAAATATTTTAAATGCGAAAGTATGTGAGCATGTGAGTATGTATGTTTGTTCCTTCTTCACGCCGAAATGAGTGGACGGATTTGGGTCAAATTTAGAACGAGGATAGCTGGTACCCTAGATTAAAACATTGGCTACTTTTTATTCTGGAAAATTTCATAGTTCCCGCGGGATAGCGATAAACATGTCAAAGATCGTAGCTGCCTAGAGTCGCAACGTAAATAATTATTGCAGAATATACTATCAACATCAGTTCTTAAGTTTAATACGCGGATGAATTCGCGGGCAGAAGCTAGTAAGATATAAAGTAGAGTTTTCAGCAAAACTTAATCATCATTAAAAGGAGATAATCATTTTTTATGCTGACTCTACGAGATTCGAACCCTCCCTACGATTTGTTTTAGAGGTCGTCGCCCTTTGTCTCTCCCGCTCTTACACACGTCTTGACGTATCTACTGTCCCTTGCGCACAATGGGGAAGCTACGGAACCCTGGAAAGGAAAAAGCTTTTTTTTTAATAACCGGATGTTGGTTTTTATACCAAGATAACGGGAACTATTTTTTTTTATAGATTCTTTGATTACAAAGATAAAGGCGTGGGATGGTTTCGATCTGTAATGTTGTCTTTTTAAAGTGGGAAGCGAAGATATTTGTTTTTAATTTTTATAGCGAAAATTTTTCTTATTGATAAGAGTTAATGTTTCTACATTAAATCTAAAGTGTATTTATGTGCTTTACCTACATGAACATTTCCAAAAGTTATGACTGTAACAATTTTGCAATACTTAACCAGTAAACAAAATCGCGAGAGGCTTCTGTAAACGACCTCAATTCTAAATAAAGAACTAAAAACATTGCCCCACCTTCCCAAGTAGCTTAAAAACAAAACAACTTTACATAAAAACGAAACCAGCCAGTCCTACCACAACAACGAATCAAACCTTAAAAGCGTCCAATAAAAAGAAAAAGTTCTACATTTAAAAACCTCTCGCCATAGGTCAGTAACCTGACGTCATTCATTCCAATTCGAAACTTGAAATTCCGAGCGAAGAAGCTACGCACACATAAACAACTCACGCATACGGATTTCGACGTTAAGGGCCCATCAGCTGCCGTAAATTTTTAAAAATGCCAAAGGATTTATGTAATTTATGTCAAGGTGTTTTAAAATAATTCAGGAATATTTCAGCAGGTTGGGTTAGGTAGACCACCTGTAAATGTTTGTCAAGATTTTTAATTGTTGTCAGACTTTTCTATACATTGATCAATTGAAACGTATGGAAAGCCTTGATGTATGTAAAATTATAGTTTTCGGTTAACTTCAATGTGTGAGATTCGATTACTTTATCATTAAAGACGACGGATAGTTTGTACACCTTGAAACAGAAAAAAGTGTTTTCTCGTAAACGTTTTGGATCTCTTTACACATAACGTGCGTTAGATTTCATCAACATGACCGTATAAAAGAAAAAAAGCGATGGGTAAGCACTCCGGGAGTGCCGGCAGAAGTGAAAACAGCAGCTTAGATTAGATTTTAATGCTGTAACCTCCATTCGCTCAAAACGCGTACCGTACTGGCCGCTTAAAAAAAACGTACGTATTTTCTGTATTGACCTCTAACAATGTGCTGATGCCCTAGTACTTTTGCTCCACGGCTCAACAAAAAAACACTTTAAAAATCGAATGATTCATTCGTATTTCAAAATAAGATCTTAGACGATCTGACATCCTGGTACTTAAAACTCTCCCTCCGTCTTACGTCTGACGCGAGTGTAACATTTTTTACCCATCCCAAAAAGTGTTAGAAGTTTTCACTTCAAAAAAATCAAAGAAATATCTTGGGACCCTAAGTCTTAGCCCCTCTAAGTACATAGCAATAACTGCAAAGCACCGAACTAAACGTCTCAGCCCTAACCTATACCAATAAAAAACGAAATATCAAAACGTGCGTCGTCCCCTTAATCTGTATTTGTATTTATGTAGGGCACGCACACAGCCGCGCGCAATATGGGTTAACACACACATAGGAACGAGGTTTAGGGGGGACAGTTTATTTATGTGCGATTCTTTTTTGTTTGACTATATTGGTCGAATTGATTAATTCAGTCGGTAGTATTGGTATTATGCAACTCGTAACTGGTTTTTGAATGTTAATTTTGACTTCTTACCTAAAAAAATACTTTAACAATTTGAGTGTCCTACTTACTCGTATCTAATTAAATAATATTGGTCTGACGTAAATATTTGAAATGACGTAAATATATTGAATATATTATATTTATTTCATGTACAATTTGTTGTAATTAGAATTTACTATTTACTAGTAAAACTCGATTTTACACTCCGTAACTATAATTGTCATTTAATTTGTTATTTATTCAATGCATGTCTCAAAGTCACAGCTACCGTAGTATTGGATATAAAACAGATTAAAACAATTAAACTTTTCAATGTTAACTCCACCAACTAAAATTAAAACTGGCACGTAACAATTTTAAAAAGCTGAATTCTTCAAAAAATTCAAAAACCGAACGTCCGTCCGTACACACACAGATCTTGAGTAGACGGCACACAGACACGTTAGGGTAGGTTAGGGACTGGGGTGCCGAATGTTGGGCTAGGTTGGGTAATACTATAATAAGGATGTACTAAATTGGCTGTTTCTTATATTATTTAAATTGTTTAGTGGTTAAGTATAAAATATAATTTACACTGACGACCAAAAATAGCGAGTCAACTTTCCAAACAAGACTATAAAACTACTTACTTTATTTTCGTACGTCAAAGGTTGAAACCGTGCAAAAATTTGACAATAATAAATATGTTTTGCTAAATATGTAGTAGGTATGTTTTACCACTCAGTGGATGCCCCAGGATGGCTATCGGCGCCGCGGCAGGCCGAGGCAGGGATGGAGGGATGACCTAGACGCGTTCTTGAGCGACTGGCAAGAAATAAGTGTGGGTGCGTTGGAAATCTGAGGGAGAGGCCTTTGCCCAGCAGTGGGACAGCATTACAGGCTATTAAAAAAATGTAGTTAGGTAATCTGGTAAAACCTTTAAGTTTACTATGTTTACATAAATTGATTATAGGACGTGATGTTACTAATTTCAGAGTAATTACGAATAAACATTGACTAGTAAACAATAATTGCTTGCGTGCGACTATAATCAATCAGTGTACAAATTGGTTTCGTTGTTTAATTAAGCAAAACTGAATTTGGAAATGTTTAATTTGCATTACAATGTGCAAAGAGATAGAACTATCGGTAATTGTGTCATGATATTATCATAACCACTAAGGCCTAATGGCAAGCTATCCAGTTATCAAATAAAAGAGTCAAAAATAAAACTTAAGCCTATTTATTTAATTTATTTCAGTATTTTGTAAGTTTATTACCCTAAGCATAATTACATTCAATGACGACGCGGTTGGCCTAGTTGGTAGTGACCCTGCCTGCGAAGCAAGCGTCCCGGGTTCGAATCCTGGTAAGGGCATATATTTGTGTGATGAGCACGAATGAGTCCTGGTGATGATGTCCTGAGTTATGGATGTTTTCTATCTATATAAGTATGTATATCGTTGTCTAGTACCCATAACACAAGCCTTACTAGCGCTTACATTGGGACAAGGTCAATTTGTGTTTTAAAAGAAATTAAATAGGTAATCAAATTGAACTATAACTGAAATCATAAGTGTGTACTTTTAACGAATATAAAGTATCAAGACTTATTTCGATAAAAAATATATCAACAACAAAAATTGAATTAGCATACATTTATGTTGACCGTTGATCTGAATACAGAGGCATCTCAATGAACCATTACGAAATAGAAGGTATATTTAAATTTAAATAATACGAAGTAAGAAAGTTTAACGACCCAGAAAGCAAAACCGCAAGGGTTAATTTAACTTGACCTATCAAATGTCTCGAATACCCCTTTCGTGTGAGCTCGTCTTTACCTAGTGCTGGAACAATAATTATAACTAGGTACTTACTTATTTTTCATTTTTAGCAAAGATTTTCAAGAGATTTTCCAATTTATTTTTACTTAAGGCTTAGCCATTATACTATACTTACTTAACCTTGTGTATTTTAGTCGCATATCTTGACTGAATAACCCCAAACTTAATATTCAGTAGGCTGACGTCTTTAGTTCAGAAGTATGTACTTACTTTCGAGCGTTTAAGTTAATTTAACCATACTAATGCAAAAAGGGCAAGGTGCATACACAAATACCTAGTTAAACGATACACGTGTTAAAATTCATTGCGCAAATTCAAATCGACTGCGTAGAAACAATTCAATTTATTCAAAATACCAACTCAACCTTGCATAACAACAATAAAAAAGAAACATTCCCACAGATAATAAAGTCAGCTATCATCTTTCAAGTGCTAGTGCAACTCTAAAAGTAAAAAAATCCGAGAATGCTGTCATCCTGACAAGGTAAATGATCTTTAACAAAAAAAAAAGTAAAAAAAGAGGGACCAATGCACGATGGGCCGAGTGCACAGTGTGGCTGTGTTGCCTCGCAAAAAACTGGGGTCGACGACTCCGCGGCGTGTCCTTCGGACGGACATCTGTGTGAGTGTGCGTACACGCGCACATTTTTACGCACACCGACGTATCGGTGTGTGCGTCGTGTTAACACGTTTTACGCACGCAAAAAGTCTGCTAAGTGCCGAGCGAGATTGGGTTCCGTATTTAAAACATATTTTTTCAAAATTTTATCTATTAATGCTCTGATTACAATCTGATACAATCATCCGAGAAAGCTATTACAATAGATTTTAGGGTTCCGTACCCAAAGGGTAAAAACGGGACCCTATTACTAAGACTTCGCTGTCCGTCCGTCCGTCTGTCACCAGGCTGTATCTCAAGAACTGTAATAGCTAGACAGTTGAAATTTTCACAGATTGTGTATTTCTGTTGCCGCTATAACAACAAACACTAAAAACAAAATAATAATAATAATTAAGGGGGGCTCCCATACAAAAAGCGTGATATTTTAGTCCGTTTTCATGGCTACCACTCGCCGAGCTAGATCTCAAGAACCGTAATAGCTAGACAGTTGAAATTTGCACAGATTATGTATTTTTATTGTGGCTACAACAACAAATACTAAAATAATAAAATAATAATAATTAAGGGGGGCTCCCATACAACAGAGTATTTTTGGTACGGAACCCTTCGTGCGCGAGTCCGACTCGCACTTGGCCGATTTTTAATTTTTCTTGTTAAATTTTTTCTTTTACCTTCAAATTTATTTACTTGTGTAACTTAAAAAAATACATAATTAGTAAAATATTAATATCCAGGAATTATTAAGAACATCTAGCGACAACACTAAAAGCATCACCAACTTGTAAAAAGAGTGGCCCTCTTAAATTACCCATGTCACTCACACAGACTCATCTGTCACGTTGAATCTACACTGCGCCTGTGTGTGTGCTCCTAATTTCGTCATTACTTACATTGTCGTGAAATTGCAGTGATTTTTACCGCCATTTTGAGCAGTTTTTTTTTTAAATTGTGATTTGACGTGAGAGGTTCAAATTACGGTCGAGGGGCTGTTTCTGTAATAGCAGATAGTGCCTGTAAAAGGACAGACGCGTTCTTTCTTTTTAGTTTAAAAAATACTCGTTATAGATAGGACTAATGGTACTTTGAAAATGGCTGTCTAGAAGACATCGCTTTTAAGCACTAAGACCGCCTATTAAGATTAAACCCCAGTTAAAATTATTTGTAAACTAACTATACTTACTGTTTTGTGGTGTTCAAAAAAGATTATTTGTGGTGTATTTTTGTAAGCCATTTTTAATAAAAAAAATTAAGTATTAGAATGCTTCATTTTAATAATTCATCTTAATAATCTTGATTCCCTTTTCCACCTATACGCCCTCAATCATGTTGAACGTGGCCTTTAGGTCTTGTTACCTTAGGCTCTATCTACCCCGTAAGGGATAAAGACGTGACGTGTTCCATGTATGTCCCACTGTTAGGCATATATTCAAGCTACAAAACAATATTACATCTCAGTTTTTGTTACCACGCAAAGCCTCCAAGTATTCTATATTTATAAAATATCATTTTAAATTTAATATTTTCCATTTTGAACACTTTTCCAATACTGATAAAGGCCATAATGCTGTGGAATTTTGTCGCTTACGACGTTTACTAATAAAACGTAACCGTAGCAAATCCATCATAGTTCCAATTTAGAAAGAGCGTCAATTAGGGTAAAGGTGCGGGCACACCGCGCGCAAACAGAGGCGCGAACACACTGGGCGCGGTCACACATGCAAAGATTGCAAAGTGCATTGGATGGTGTAGGCTAAATTAGGACACTATTGTGCTAGCATCTACAACTTCGTGCCTGATTTCGTTTTTTTTTTCAACGACCTAAATTGGTTTGGCAAAATATTTCTTCTAGGTACTTAAAATATTATCACGCTTGATTATTTTAATTGTGTTTAAGGAAAAAAATACAAAAAAACCATTAATTTTTATCCAAAGTAAAGAAACACTTCTGTATAGTTCTGTACAGTCGCCATCAGATATATCGTAGCGGGCGAGGTCCTCAAATATTTCGGAGCAGCATTAAATTTCAATAAATTCGTTACACTAGATATGGTTAATAACATCGGAACACGCAATCCGTCATAAACATAAGAACAGCGATTTTTCAATAAATTCGGGACGTTCAATGAGCTAAAAATATCAGGAAGCACATGTCGTCAAAGGTATCGACACAGTCAGGCTGATCACAAATATCGGAACATATGTGGAAAATAAACCTTACGTATATAATAATAGATTCGAATTCCAACCAAAATACAAATAAGGCTCAAACGTCATGCCAAAATGAAAGATATGTCACCTAAATAGTGTACGCGTCTGCATGCATAATTCACCGTGTTAGTAACATAAAACCTTTTTTTGTTGTATAAAGTGTAAATTGTTACTGGCCACTAAATTGTCATATCCTTTTTTTACGAATAAAATTTGTCCTCTTCTGCTGTTAGAAGTCAAAGCCTGTAGTTCTATTTTATAACTAATTTTATTATAAACACACTGTAATTTAAACTGTTTGTCACAAAGTTAAGGTATATTTTCCAAAAATGTTCCGATCTTTATGGTCAACCTGTCTGCATCGATACCTTTGACGATCTGTGACGTCACGATTTTATTGAAAAGTCGCTGCTACTTTATTTATGACTAATTGCGTGTTCTGATGTTATTAACCATACAGTGTAACGAATTTATTGAAATTTAAGGCTGTTCCGAATTATTTGAGGACCTCGCCCGCTACGATATATCTGATGGCGACTGTAGACTTCTGATACCTACGATAAACACGCAATATGTAAATTAATTAAAATCGATTAGCACAAATTAATGGGTATATAAACGTTATCTATAAAATGAGGTTTTCCCTGGGAAAAATCGTATAATTATAATCCTAAGAGGAAGTGAGATCTAAATCTGTTTAGCCTCACCCTGTTTTCTGATTAGTGTACGCTTCTAATCAAATTGTTGAAATCATTTAATTATGTAATAATATTAATTAGAAACAGGATAATTTTGTTGTTTTTTTATAAATTAATTAACCGTGTTGCGCAGTTTGTAGATACGATATCTCTAACATAGTTTAAAGATTTTATATAGTTAATGGCTAATTAGTTTACAATATAGTGCATGCCTACGAACAGAAAAAAACCAACAAGTTTACAAGCATTTCAGTTTATTTTTATGTGACTGTTAATTAATTTGCAATACAGTAAAAAAACTATATGGATTTTTTTATAATTTTCTGGTAAAAATTTTTTTTTTATAAATACTCAATAAATCTTTTGTATTAAACTGCAGTGAACCTCAAATAATTTTGAAAAAGTCTCAGAAGGAAAGGCCTGAAACGAAAAATGATAGTCAAAACTTCAATGACGCTCAATAATAATAATAATAATATAGCCCTTTTATTCCGAATTGGCTGTAATTTCAGTACAATGTAGTTTTTTTTTTATTTATTTTTTATGTCGCTCAATACACTAGGTTAAATCTTTTAATTGTTACATTGACATAATTATAAAATACTCCATTTGTTTATAAACACGGTTAAAGTTTTCTATTAGCAACAAAACTAGCTACAAATTAAAACCCTACACTTTACTTCTGTGACATTGTACCACTAACTAACTAATTTAGCTTCAACAAGCACTAAAATTATTTGTCAGCATAGATTCCTGACACGCCTTAATTAAGTTAAAAGGCTCAGTGTGACGTCGGCCTTACATTACGCGCGGGGCGCAGTGTGTCACCGGCTTTATTGATGTCTTGGCCAATAATATGTCGCCTAATGCTTGTTACTTGGAATTAAATTTAAACTTTATTTTTTATTGCGTTAGATTGGTTTTGCTGGTGAAGGAAGAGTGCGGGCTTAGGAAAGTGCTATACAGTATGCTTTATTTTGTTTTAGCAATGTTTTTTATTTGTATTTTTTTTTTCAAAACATTTTTATTTAGCTTTTTAAGTTTACTGTGATTTGTTTACTGAAAGTTTAAAGAAATGGAGTACTATGTAAGTACTTAATCGATATTTTTTAATATTCCTTTTTTTCAAAGTGTCACACAATGCAAACTGTGTTTTTTTATTAATAAGTAGGTAAGGTACCTAATCAAAATGATGTAACGAAAACCATAATATTCGTCAGCCAAAACTTTTTTCCGAGCAACATATTTTTTACACAATACAAAAACTACGGAGCTGGCAACATGAAATTTATCAGACGAAAAAACGGGCAAAACGTACGAAAACAAACTATTGTTACGAACATAAAAACAACTGTTGGCACGCAAACTTTTATTTGAAACCGCGTAAAAAATTGTTTGGGTTGACTTGATAGGCATACCTATACTTGAAAATAGCTATAGATTACTTTATTTTTGACAACTAAATTTTTATATATATGTATATAAATTTAAAGCCT
The DNA here is from genome assembly GCA_963854515.1 of Pandemis heparana. NCBI lineage: Eukaryota > Metazoa > Arthropoda > Insecta > Lepidoptera > Tortricidae > Pandemis > Pandemis heparana. Next base: position 9,353,078 of record OY978028.1, read on the forward strand.
ACATTCTATAGTAATTTATAAACTGACATAAGTATCTAGGTCTTGCATGTACTTTTTAAGTGACCGTTACATCAACAATCTTTTTTCCAAAATAACATAAGTAAAATAATTTCAAAAACCCCCAAAAACTATTACAGCAAAGTAGGAATTAGCATGGCAACATTCAAAGACACACTACTAAACTCCCAACGTAAAAAAGACTGGCCGAATATAATTATCTAACACTCGCCGGAATCATCAAAACGAAAAAAAAAAGCATCATTGTCTCCGTCAAGTCAGTTAGCCCCGCCCGCGCACGCTATTGGAGGGATTCAAAATTCGAACAAAAACCCCAACCTAGTTCCGCCTTCTAAAATGTTTTTAACGAACTAAAATGGCGGCCACTCTATTTTGTTACTAGCCGTCCATTGTTTCGATTAAGTATTTCAGATTGGTATTTTACTAACAAGCGATTTGAATTGCGTTTGAGGTATACTGCAATGTTAACTCTTGTTTATATGAAAGATCAGAGTGACATGGTACCATGTAATGTAAGAACGCGTTAAGTAATTAATTATTGGAAAGAAGATTATAATTCAACTATTGAAATTGTTACTTTAGTTGTTTGACATTAAATTAAAAAGATATGTTTTATTGCTTCATTAAAAGAAATGTATTAACCTCGTGTATTAACAAAATTAAAGCATTTTAATACACAGATCGACCAATCAGCACTGGGCACGCGTGGGAACTCTAGCCAAAGTCCTCTAATTCAAAGAGTAGGCCTATTCCCAGCTGTGGGCTTATAGGCCGGGGAGGATGATGATGATGATAAAGGTAGGTAGATTTACGTCATTCAAGTCCGTGTTAGAGTAATAATAATAACAGACTAGATAAAAATTAAATAATGGTTCCCTCCCTACCAGTGGTCCGCAGAAGCCAAAATATGGTCTGCGTACAATTTCCAATTTAATTAAAGTTTTCGTTTGATTATTACAGTTTATCTTTATTATGCTTACATAGTGAGTGGACCCTGCTAACAACAATAATATCAAAGTGGTCCTCGACCAGGAAACGGTTGGGAATACGCTGAGATAAAACAATTAAAGGCAAGTATTGTTTTCTAATAACTAAAGGGATTATGATTTTTCATCGTAAGCCAGGTGTGTGGTGTGTGTACCTATACACCTCATACATATAACCTATACACTTTATAATGATACCAACATATTATTGTAGTTTGCTTACATATAATCTCATACTTACAGTGCCTAATAAAGCTTAGTTCGTGAACCGCACTTGAGCCTCTCATTTACTCCAAACTCCCGTCCCTACATGGCGACCTTGCCAGGATAGGTGCCTAGGTAGTTTTGCATATTATTGCTAACTGTCGCTCTGTATAGTCACTAGCAACTATGTAAACTTAAATATTGTCACAAGCGAGAGAAAGTGTTAACTTGTTTACAAGTTTAAGTTATAGGTATCTTGTTTGAGGTCTATCTCCGGCAGCCAACTTAATAACATGTAGAAAAAAAGAAAAAAGAAGACCCAGTAAAGATATCTGTTTTGATAAAAAAATCTAAATACGTTTTCAAAGTTAGGGAATGCAGAAATGTTCTTATTTAGACTTTCAATTAAATTCAAGTTTTTTTTTATTCGACAAGAAAGGCAAACGAGCAAGTGGGTCACCTGAGCGAGCACAATTACCCATGGACATCCGCAATGACCACATGAACATTTTTTCCCAGAATTTAACTATTTTGGGTTTTTCTTACTCTACCCTATCGTTTAAAAGTTTACCCTATCAATCTACCCTTATACAAGAAAAAATGTGTCCCAAAATTTACATTCCAGTTCGTCAGTTTATTAATAAAGGTAGTATGGAACGTGACGAACTGGAAAAAAATACATAATAAAATCTGGGACACATTTTTTCGAACGATTCTGAATAAGAAAATCCAAAAATATTCAATTTCTGGAAAAAATGTACATGTGGACTTTCTTTTGGAAAACTCTCAGAAACCACTCTGTTTTATTTTTACTTTTTCAGGGCAGCATAATCTCAAAAATTCAAAATCTAAAAATACACGGATCACTCACTTATTTGTAGTCGATGGCCCGACATGTTTGGAACCAAATTGTGGTGCTCACCAAAGTGAGCTCGGAGGCAGTCAATCGGGAACTGGGCACTCGCGGCAGCGAAAAACTATAATATCCTTGTCCTTATCACTAGGGTTGTACTCTACATGCATTGATTAGATGGTCAATAGGTTCGTGGCTTTCAAAACAACGAGATCAGCTGCGATACGCGTCAATATTTAGCGGGGTCTATATTTTGTCCCATAAAATACAAGTTCCGAATATGTATGGTTTGTCATAATTTTCATTAGTCATGAAGCGTTTTATTTCTGAAAAAAAAACACTAAGTACACATTTTTTTCAGAATTGATAGTAAACTAACCTAACCTACGGCATTCTGATGGCTTTTCCAAAATTTCTGAAAAATGCACGGTTTCATGTGTTATGACCAAAAAAATTATGCGTTAGCCATAATTAGTAGGCTAGGTTAGGTTAGTTTACTATCAATTCTGAAAAAAAAAAAACCTTTTCAGAAATAAAACGCATTATGAGTAACGAAAATTCGGAACTTCAATTTTATGGGACCAAATGTAGATCCCAGCCATATAGGACGTTCACTGTTAGGCAAAGGCCTCCCCCATAGACCTCCAGTTACGTCGATTGGAAGCTTGCATCTACCATGAAACCGCGACTTTAACCAGGTCATCCGACCTCGTTGGAGGACGTTAAAAACTGATCACAACGTAAAAAACAAAAGTTTGTGCCACAGATGAAGTTGCAGACGAGCTTTTACTCTCGTTGTTGGCATCTTTCCAACACGCCTCTTCAGGGACAGTGATAGCTTTCGGCTTTTCACAAGCTTTTGTATTTGTAACTTCACTCAACCAAGCAGTAACACTAACAACATAACGATCTAGTATGGTATGAATAAAACGTTACCCAAAACACGACCCTTAGATACTTCGAACTATCCTGGATATGCGGTAATTGCAGTCACTTAATAACGTTTTGTGCTATTTTAAATTATGGAAGTTTTTGGTACTGCTGTTACTCTACTTTTGGCACCAATTATTTAGTCTTTTAAAAAACTCGATTGCCCTATATTAAAATAGGAGAATTTTGATGGGAAGCGTACGTGATTACGAATTTTAGAGCAATCCAAAAGCTTCCAAAATCTGTCATTTGATAGTCATTAATGTAGAATTTCAAGATGGTAAAAGCCCACCGAGGGAAGGGCTGAAAATCTTGGGAATCATGTTATAGGCGATGCAGCTAGCAACCCATCACTATTTTTAATCCCCTTTCTATCTACTCGCTATCATGCTAAACGCGGCCTTTACGTTACGTCAGCTCTGTCTACCCTCCTAAGGGATGTAGACGTGATTTGTGTATGTATTTCGAGTGGAAGTAACGGCATATATAATGTGCATGGATATGGCTCAGAATTTTCGGTCAGTAGCTTTACTGAAGTCTTAATTTTCGTCGTTAGCTGCCCCGGTCGATACGAGAGTGGACGATCGGCGCGACCTATAAAACTACAAGACGCTGGGTCAATGGGGACCACTATGGAATCCGTGGATGCGGCTGATTATTTATCCCTACAAATAGAAAGAAACAAAGAAAGAAAGAAGACATTTACTCATTTTGCAAGGCACACTCTTATATTTATAAGAGCATACACACAATTGAGTAACTGACTTTACCGAGCCCCAAAATTACAACTCTTGTGATTTATACTTAAAAGCAAACAGTACGAGTACATTACCGTGGAAAACCTATTCCGCGTTTTGTTTTTTAATCCAGCGAATATCATCTAAAACTTTTGCTGCATCTTTAATTATGCCGCATCAACCAACCTCTGCATCCAGGACATCGCAGACGGTCAAAGATCTCCTCTGTAAAATATCTTACGTCGCGAACAAAGGAACGGCTCTAGGTTGGTGGAAATTTGCATGAGACCAGGCTTGAGTGGATGACACGGGAGTTCCGGACTTGATCGGAAATTGAGCCAGAAGTCCGGACTTTAAAATAGTTTTTTTCCGGAATTCTGATATTAAATTTATAGGGTACTAGCTGTTGCCAGCGACTTCGTCTGCAAAGAATTCGTTTATCGCTATCCCGCGGGAACTAAGCAATTTTCCGGGATAAAAAGTAGCCTATGTGCTATTCCAGACTTTTCTCTATCTATGTGCCGAATTTCATCCAGATCCGTTGGGTCGTTCTGGCGTGATTGAGTAACATCCATCCATCCATCCATCTATCCATACTTTCGCATTTATAATATTAGTTAGATTGAGCCTATGGTTGTCGGGATAGTTCTAAGAGAAATTTAATAAAGCCAAAAGAGTGTGACGTGACAAACTAATATAATTAGCTGCCAAAATTCAATAACTAGCTTCTGCCCGCGACTTCGTCCGCGTAGAATCAGACTTAAGAACTGATGTTGATAGTATATTCTGCAATAATTTACGTTGCGAGTCGCGGCATTAGACAGCTAACAACCTTTAGTATGTTTATCGCTATCCCTCAGGAACTGTGCAATTATTCGGTATAAAAAGTAGCCTATGTCCTAATCTAGAGTACCAGTTATCTTCGTTCCAAATTTTATCCAAATCCGTCCAGTCGTTTTAGCGTGAAGAAGGAACAAACAAACACTCACTCACTCACATCGTCACAAACTTTCTCATTTATAATATTAGTAGGATTAAGCACTTCCATCTTGATAGGAAGGTGCGTATTAAGATATCTCTACCTACCCCGTAAGGGACGACGATATACGTGATTGATGTTTGTATGATATCGTATGTATCAAATTGCATATTGCATGTGTCAAAGTATTATCAACCTTTGTCCTTAGTGTCCGTCAACGGAAAATCCTGTAAGTTCCGGAGGTGAGAATGAAAATGACTTCAAAAAAGAACCGTCCCGAGCCTTCCTACACATACAACTCTGTGTCAGTTGTACTGAGTACCGTACCTTTAAAACCTGGGGGTGTACTGAAAATCAGCGCTGTGTCAGTTGGAGGCTCCTGTGCGAGCTCTAACCCACAGCAAATGCTGAGTGCATCCCCTTTGCCACATTTGTTTTATGTTGAAAGAAACATTAAATTAATATTATTATGTAGTAAAAATAAGGTTAAAGTTGTACTTACAGAATAATAATTGTTTTTGTAATTGTTGTTTGTGGCAATAAATCATCTTTTATCTTATCTTTATCTTTATCTTCAAAACCAAACTTGGTTTGCAGCCATTTCCGTCAAACCGTTTTGAACCATTTTGTATTGACCCAATATGCATTTCAAACTTTATGATTTGATTTTTTTTTTATTTTTCTTTCTAATTTTTCTTTCTTTTTAAATATTTTGTTGTAATATGGACGTAAGTCTAGTCATGTCAACAACCCACATGTCATTTCATTTCATTTCAATACGTAGTCAAATAAAGCCGCTTAAAAAACGGTGACGTTACGGAATCACAACATTTTATGAAGAAATGGTGAGAAAACGTGACGCATACGACACGTCACTGCGTATACGCGCCGGTGTGGTCGCACCTTAAGAACATCGGGGTGCAAAAGGGGTACAACGCGTGAATACAATCGTATTGATGTGTGAAAGAGACGAATATAAACCTATACACAATTACCTTACTACTACGCAACAGGGTCCTATCGTCTCATTTACTCTGAATTTATCAGATCTATTATAATCAATAAAACTGACATCTGAACCCATTTCGAAACTTTTAAAACTACGTTACGAACTCTTTTCTCGAGACCAAGACGTCGGGCAAAAGGAAAACTTAAAAGTACGAAATCGTTCGATTCTTGAGTTCATTGCCCCCCATTTTTGTACGTCAAAGTCCAGACAGACGTCTGTATGTATAACTGTATTAACCGTGTGTATAAATGGGAAACTAGGATAACTTCATTGCGCTAGGATAAGTGGAGAGGGTATACAAAATTGTGTATTAAAATATACAATAGTTCTGGAATATTCGAGCAGGTTTAGTTTGAATTGATCAAACACTCCTTCAACGTTTTACGTTACCCCGGGCTGAAAGTAGCATTTTACAGTCCGCTACGCGAGCGGAAATTTCCACTTCCTAGCCAGGGGAAGACGCCAAATTGTGTACACAACTACCTCTGGCGGTGATAAAGAAAACCTCGGGTCGCATGTTTATCGCCCTCGCCTTTAGCTCGTACGACAACTTCCCGCGACATTATTTCACCACCCTCGGGATATACTATATTTCCTCATAATTTTGGCTTGAAAATTAAGTCGCTTTGACCGCCGTAAACTTTGGACATCACCAATCATTCACTTCAAAATTCAGAATTTGGTGTAAAAGTAAAAATGCTATTAGCATTAGGTACATTGCCCCGTTCCATTGGACACTTGTAACTCGTTAGCTAAACAACTCCGCAATGAAAAGCAACGTGCACAATTTTGCATGCACGTGTTGATTATTCGGACTGTTTGCAGAAAAGCTCACTGTATTTATTAACCCACTATACTTCATTTAATTTAGGATGAGAAACCACAACAACATTATATTGCGGCTCGTGAACTGTAATCTCTTAAAAATCTGTACTAGAGTAACAATTGACGACACGCAAATAAAGTGACATTAAAACAATTTTATTTTGCGGCTGCCAAACTATTGCACTGTACTATTTGCTAGGTAAGATATAGTTGACCAGCCGCAATATAATGCTATTGTGGTTTCTCATTCTAAATTAAATGAATTATAGCTTCTGCCTACGACTTCGTCCGCGTAGAATTAGACTTAAGAACTGATGTTGAAAGTATATTCTGCAATAATTATTTACGCGACTCTAGGCAGCTACCTTTCACAAGTTTTATCGCTATCCCGCGGGAACTATGAAATTTTCCAGGATAAAAAGTAGCGCATGTTTTAATCTAGGGTACCAGCTATCTCCGTTTCAAATTTTATCCAAATCCGTCCAGTCGTTTTAGCATGAAGAAGGTACAAACATACACACCCACTAACATCGTCACATCGTCATAAACTTTCGCATTTATAATATTAGTAGGATTAGTTTTTTCTGGGACGTGTATAGGCTGGTGATGATGATGATGATGATAGTTTTTTCTATCAAGTGAATTGATCTGAGAGGAGGCCTGTGCCCAATAGAGGGACGAATATATGCTGGAGATATGGAGTCAAATCCACTGGAAAAACATTTTCGTTTATTTAAAAAAAAAACACAGTAACTGTCACGCATCAATGTGTGTAAGTATTCAATTATGAACGCGACTTAAAATAAAAACAAAATTTGCTAAACCATTTTAAAACAAAACACGTGACTAACAAAATAAACACCGGAATTCCTCGATCGGTAACAAAATATTTTTGTTTATTATTCGCAAAGTCACTTGTAAACACTTCCTGAATTATTTTCAGCTAACAATGTATACACAACAACAGTTACTTAAGATACTTAGTACCTAATTTAGTATTTTGGTTCGTTACACTCACACTGCCCTCCTAATTAAAAAAGACGTATATGTGTGTCATTTATGAAACGTATATACGTCCTTTTTCATTAGGACGGCAGCACATCCTATTTACTTTTGCGTAATAAGAGGAAAAGCCCATCGAGAGAATGGGTGAAAATCTTAGTTATCATGTTATAGGCGATGCGGCTAGCAACCCAACACTATTTTGACTCCACTTTCCATCTGTACACCCACAATCGTGCTAAACGTGGCCTTTAGGTCTTGTTACCTTAGGCTCTATCTACCCTGTAAGGGATAAAGACGTGATTTATGTTTGTATGGAATAGGGGGAAAACGAGCATGCGAGTCGCGTAATGGAAAGCATTCACCGCCGTCCATGGAAATTTAATAAATGCGAAAGCTTGTTAGTATGGATCTATTTATGTTTTTTATTGTCTAAGCTTCACGCCAGAACGGCTGGAGAGATTTGGATCATATTTGGCATAGAGATCGATTATAGTCTGGTCTGGTATAACACATACCTTTTTAACTCGAAAATTGCGAAGTTCCCGCGGGATAGTGACAAGACAAGACTATCATCCTTATTCATAAACGCTCTGTAGGCTTTTGCTAACTTAGCAATCGTTTGTCCTTATCTGTGAAAGGTAAATGTCAAAGTGACAGATAAGGACAAACGATTGCTAAGTTAGCTGAAGCCTACAGAGCGCTAATTTAAAGATATTTAGCCCCCCCCCCCCCTTTCCTCAGACCACACAACTTTTCCCACTCATAAAACATAATTTAACCAAGTGCAATAACTCCGTATCATCGACAAAATGCAATTTATTTGCTACGATAAAACAGTGAATCATAAAACGTTTGTTGAACTGATAGTATGTGACCTTTAGTGTCAATATCACTTAAAATGAATAGTATAATAAATAAATACATATGTTGTTATTATAACAATTAAACAGAAAGAAAATTTTGCCTGCTTACCTATTTAAGCCGAGAGGGCTTGGGCTATAGTTCCCACACGAGCCCAGTACAGATTGGGAACTCTACTCACACCCATTGAGTTGCCTTTTGCTGCGAATTTCCTCACCGATAAACTTAGATGTGTAAGCCCGCATTCGAACCCACGACCTTCACTTGAGAGGCCATAGTTCTAACCACTAAACTACCACGGCTTTTATTTAAAAAAAAAATTGGTTCCTCATGGTTACCTTCCGTCAACTCTAAAGGTGGTTGTACACTCTCGCATCGTATTCCCAAACGTTATTAAGCAAGCATCTCCATTCCAAGATATGCAAGCCGAAACCAGTTCTTAATCTCTCAAAAATCGCCTCGGGGATAAAAAAGCCTGTCAAACCTGACAGAGCCTGCCTCAACCTCAAACGCAGGGCGTTGACCGACGATCCATTTTGTTTTTACCCGCATACGACCAATACGCGTACATACGCATACTAAATATGTAAGCGTAAGCAATAAGTACACAGAGGAATACTCGTATATCCACAGGACTTTTGCTTTTTAAAAATGTTCGGCTAATGTTTTCTTTTCTCTTTTCTTCTTATCAAATTCTTAATCTTATCAAAGGGAATGGCAGAAAAACGCGGGCCATAGGGAAGATTGGCGAAGAAGAGCCTCTGCCCAGCAGTGGGACACGAAATAGGCATTAAAAAAAGTGTTTTCTCACTGTTTTTATTCCTCTTTCCACCCCACGCCCACAATCATGCTTGAGCTTTTAGGTCTTGTTACATTAAGCTCCATCTACCCCGTAAGGGATAAAGACGTGATTTATGTATGTACTAGCTGTTGCCAGCGACTTCGTCTGCAAAGAATTTGTTTATCGCTATCCCGCGGGAACTACGCAATTTTCCGGGATAAAAAGTAGCCTATGTGCTATTCCAGACTTTTCTCTATCTATGTGCCGAATTTCATCCAGATCCGTTGGGCCGTTCTGGCGTGATTGAGTAACAAACAAACATCCATCCATCCATACTTTCGCATTTATAATATTAGTTAGATGTATGTTTTTTTAAATACTGGAAGAACGAAGAATATTGTTTGAAAGACAGATTAACATTAGATTATCGTCCGCATTTTTATTGGTCCTAATTTGTGAAAAGGCAGCCTAACCAAAGTAGACCAAAAAAAATCGAACATCATGACAATAAGTAGTATTTTTTTAATAAATGGGATGCGTCAAGTTGCAGATAATATATGTTAATCAATCAATGCCTTATACAATTGACATATTTCTCATAGCTGAGTATACTTCGATTTAAATAACCCTGTATACTCGTGACTCTGCGTAATCAAGTGCGTATAAAACTTAAGTGACGTAGAAACCGGTTTTGACTGGTTTTCATGGATTACCGATTCAAAACGAGCGTAGTGTAAGTGATGATCTGACATAATGATATTTTGTATTGAAGTTTGTGATCAAGGATTTTCTTCAAATTGTCTTGTGATGAATTTTGGATTTTGATATTTTTGATGATTACATAGATTCCTGCATGTTTTCTATGTTCTTTTCTAACATATTAATGAACTTTATCGAATCTAGGGGTAGAATAATCCAGCGCCTTCGGATAGAATTATTTATTATCGATAGCAAATCAGTCGCATATAAAAAAAATGATTCACAAACAAACAATAGGTACAGTAGTTTGTAGTTTTCTATTACGATTTTTTTGTACATTTATCAACAAAGTACTTACCTTGTGTGGAATCTTCTAAAGAAAATAAGAACAAAATTTATTGCGTTCCTTTTTCTACGTTCGTTTAAAAAAAGAACCATCGCAATTACGATGCTGGCCGGTTACAAAAAAAAACATAGACGAAATAAACGGTGGTAAACTGATGGCCAGTTAGCGGATAAAAATTCTTGCCAACATTACAATAAAAATGGAAAAAAAAAGATTTATATATTTATGCTTGTAATTCAGTAAAAATAGCTCAAAACGTGGCAAAATATATGGAGAACATTTATCTATGGGGATGGATACCTTATGGGGTGAAGTCAAAATTTATCAACTCTCCCCCCTCCTCCGGGGTGCGCGTCCCCCCCTCACGCCCCCCAAAGTGTCCCGAAACGCGGTTTTTTGAACTTTTTGAGAAATCTGTTCGTGATACAGAAAAAGTGTGTAGTAATGAAATAATGTTCAATAAATTTACTATAAATCTACCATACACATAAAAGCGATATTTCTCATGGTTTTGACGCAAGAAGACGCTGAAAATCATATTTTTTTGTTTTTTTACAATATATTTTACTAAAACTTCAGTTTTCTCAGAAAATACTCATTTTACATTTAAAAAATGTATGACTAAAATAAACAATGGAATTTTCCTTTTAAAAAGAGGTATCATTGATTTATATATAAGTTAAATTGACCATTTTATGATAGTTTAAATATTTAATTTGTCATGAACAAATTTTTTTACTTGAAGATTAGGTATGTTTAATTTTTTTTTATATAGTTTAGAGTTAATTATAAACAATGCTAGTGTAATTTTGATTATTATTTTTTTCAGTTATCCGAAAATAATAAGTATATTCATTCATTTCAAAAAAGGCAATATTTATGTTTTTTTTAAATAATCAACTATTTATTTAAGTATACACTTTTATTTAAGTAGCTTACACTGAAATAAACAATGTTAACATTCTTATTATCTGGGGGCACGGCAGTGCCCCAGCTAAGATAGCAAAGTGAAGCGCAAGAAGGGCACTAGTTACCTTTTCTCGAATCGCTTTGTCGTTATTTTGTACCCTCATAACTTGGTTTTGGATTGTATCAGATAACTAATATTCTCGGGATATGATGTGGACTTATTACAAGTGTAAAATTTCAATTGCATAGCTCTTATATGTATCTAAAAAACTAGTGATCGTCACTAGTGATCATCATATGAAAGTCCTAGAAAGCTCAAATTTGCTTTGTAAGCTAGATTAGTATACAATCAACAGCAAAAATCTAAAATTTGGAACTTTAACTCTTCAATCGGTCAAACTAGCGAATGGATATTTGTACGAAACTTCGCAAATTTTGATGCCAGTGGTCTGAAAATTGATAAAGAGAGTTGTTATAAATAATAGACTATATATTTCAGGATTTTGAGTAAATTAAACTGAATTAGGGGATGGAATTAAGCATGTGCAAATGTGGTGTTTTCTGAAGGCGCTTGTCAAAAGCAATAACTTACAAACTTTTTACGCTCTAACTCTACAAGCCCCACACACTAGAGTTTGTGAAGTCTACAACTTAGTAAAAATAATGTGGCTTGGCCGTTTTGTTCATTACTTTCCTGTTCATTACAATAGTTATTTTTTTTAAACATGAAATTACCGTGAGACTCAGTCAATAATGTGACAACAAATAAAATGTGATCGTTTCGCTGCCGCCGGGGCAAGCGGTCCAGGAATAAGGACTACGAACTAGTCTGGTATAATGTCGAGCATCACTCGACTTTTATACGTGAGTTATTCGTTTGTGTAGTTATAATTGTAATTATCATTACAATAGTTCGTATAGTAACGAACTTAAAGTTTCTGGGACGTAAATTTGTTGATCACCAGTGAGTGAGTCAGTGACGACATCAGAGTTTTTTAGATATCAATAAAATTTAAAATATAAGAGCTATGCAATTGAAACTTTACACTTGTAATAAGTCCACTATTCACATCATATCCCGAGAATTTTAGTTACCTGGTACAATTCAAATTCAAATTATGAGGGTACAAAATAACGACAAAGCGGCTCGAGAAAAGGTAACTAGTGCCCTTCTTGCGCTTCACTTGGCTATCTTAGCCGGGGCACTACCGTGCCCCCAGATAATAAGAGTGTTAACATTGTTTATTTCAATGTAAGTTAGTTAAATAAAAGTGTATACTTAAATAAATAGTTGATTATATTAAATAAACACCGTAGTACATAAATATTACCTTTTTTGAAATGAATGAATTTATTCACACTAATTATTTGCGGATAACTGAGAATAAATAAACAAAATTATACTAGCATGGTTTATAATTAGCTCTAAACTATATAAAACAAATTTAAACATACTTAATCTTCAAAAAAAATTTTGTTCATGACAAATTCAATATTTAAACTATCATAAAATGGTCAATTTAACTAATATATAAATAAATGATACCTCTTTTTAAAGGGAATATTTCATTGTTTATTTTAGTCATACATTTTTTAGATGTAAAATGAGTACTTTCTGAGAAAACTGAAGTTTTAATAAAATGTATCGTAAAAAAACAAAAATTTATGATTTTCAGCGTCTTCTTGCGTCAAAACCATAAGAGATATCGCTTTCATGTGTATAATAGATTTATAGTAAATTTATTGTACATTATTTCATTCCTACACACTTTTTCTGTATCTCGAACAGTTTTCTCAAAAAGTTCAAAAAACCGCGTTTCGGGACACTTTGGGGGGCGTGAGGGGGGGACGCGCACCCCGGAGGAGGGGGGAGAGTTGATAAATTTTGACTTCACCCCATAAGGTATCCATCCCCATAGATAAATGTTCTCCATATATTTTGCCAAATTTCCCATACATTGGATTCTAATTTGATTGAGCTATTGTCTACGAGTGTTTTATGTTATTCCTTACACTTGTAAATAATTACTTAATGCTGTTTAGTTCCGAACAAAAAGTTGTTTTAGCGAGCATTCCTAGCTAAAGAATTCATGTTTATTGAATAAAAAACAAATCAAAAATAGATAATAATCGATTACTCATTTTTCTCGGAAAGAATCAAGTTAAATTAATCAATAGAAATATTATAAATAATGTACTTCTTACGCCGTTCCCACTTAAACATAACAAGTACAGAAACAGAACAGTTTTAATTTAGGTACATATTATTAATTTTTCTGCGTTTGACAAAAACACAAATCAAAGTGACATATATAAAAGTAAAATAACGTTAAGCATAGAAGCGTTTGTGTCACTCATAATTGAGGTTATAATTTTAATATTAATAAATGTTAGACTGCAGTGTGGACCCGGCATTAGATGCTTGGAATTATAGTTTTTGCTTGTTGCTCGTTTTAGTTTCTAGACGGATGAGGCGCTGTTTTTACTTGAGGGAATTTGTAGAGACGGGTCCTCGCCAACTGCACGCGGTTACGGTGCGAACATTCGCGGTGGTGTATTGCTAGTACAGTGAAAAACTTGTCAGCTTTGGATTGTAATCTATAATCTAACTAATATTATAAATGCGAAAGTATGGATAGATGGATGGATAGATGGATGGATGGATGGATGGATGGATGGATGTTTGTTTGTTTGTTACTCAATCACGCCAGAACGGCCCAACGAATCTGGATGAAATTCGGTACATAGATAGAGAAAAGTCTGGAATAGCACATAGGCTACTTTTTATCCCGGAAATTCCAGCAGGATAGCGATAAGCGAATTCTTTGCAGACGAAGTCGCTGGCAACAGCTAGTTATTAAATACAGCTTTATGTTACTAGCGTTAATTTTAGATCACATCTTTGTTTATCATTTCATGCGATTGTAGTCAAACGTAGCATCAAAAAAAAATATCAAAAATTTTGTTCTTCATTGATAATAGAAACTAAATTTAGTTATCAATTTCATTGTTTCGAACCACTTATTTGACACAAATTAATACTTAGTATAAGTAGGTATTTAATAATAACACTATGCTATTTGCATTGTTGTAATGTCTATAATAAAAATAAAAAGGCTCACGTTTGCATTGTATGGATTATAAGTGGTAATTACGATCGCACTCGTTTTGAACACCGTCATAATGTATGTATGTATGTAAAACTCTTTGTTGTACATAAAACACATGAAAAAGATGAATAATATCCTTGCTCGCTCGCGGGCTGTGCGGTTGGAGAGGACCCGTCCCCTTGACGATAGATAACCTGATCCCGGCGCCATTTTGATTTTAGTTTAGCTACTTGAAAATTATTTGTTGCGGTTTTTAATCAAGTACGTGTGTGTGAAACCTGTTCATAATGAAAACAGGTTTTTATCGAGCCGTATTAAAAATGTAGGTATGTCTTTATTATAAATTATAATAAAGCATCTTATTAGCGTGATTGCCAAGCAAACGGTTAATTGTAAAATAAATAACGTTATTTGTAACGGTTAACGGGTTTGTATAATAATAATAACGTTTTAAAACCGAGTACTCATCTGCTAGCTGGAACCGTAGCTGTTGCACGTTACAGTAACCAATACCCTAGTGTAGTCAAATAACTTAATTCCCTACCCACCATGGAACCTTTTCATAGTAGGCATCGTAACGATTTTCCTTCTTAAGTAATGCGATGTCACTATGAGACTATGTGAAGAGGCTCCATAGCGGGTAGGGACTACATTGCTTTTTGCGGCAAGCTCGCGAGCCAAGCAACACTAGGGTTTGTTAATGTAACGGTTAAAGCTCGCAGATGAGTACCCAGGTTAACGTCAGCCCTTTTTAATACATACCTACCTATACACACACATAAATCATATCTTTATCCCTTACGGTTGGGCGTACAGTCAGCGTCATATCGTATGAAACATCGAAGGTGACCAAAAAGTTCGACACACCATGCTATAACTATGGTGTACTTAACTATTAAGCCGACTTGGATGCTTCAAACTTGACTGTACTGAAAGTGGAACCAAAATAGTGATGGGTAGCTAGCCGCATACTCTATAACATCTCAGGTTAGCTGGAAGAGATCCCTTCTTAGGGATAAGTTCGCCTTTGTACTATTTTCTGTGTCCTTCTGTATTTTTTATTTTTTTATTTGCAATAAAGAGTTTACATACATACACACATACATTCATGATTCCTAAGATTGTCGCCCGTTCCCTCGATGGGCTACCTGCACGGGAAGAAAAGCAGGTACTTACATTCTGTTTTTTCTTTGCTCCCAGACCAGCATGAAAGTGTAGCCCTTAACCGTTATTTGTAACGAATTATACTGTTAAATAACGTCTTGTCGTTCCCGTTGACGTTTCAATTGCATTGGGCAACACTATGCGAGCCCGTAAATTAATTTGTCTGTCGTGATGACTTGTAACCATCCCTGTCGGCAAAGCAGTGCTTCTAGCGGCGTACACAGGCAACCATAGATACAAAACATAGTAATAGAGAAAGAGCTACATAAGCAAAAGAGATAGAAGACCGTTTTAAGTTCCGTACCCAAAAGGTTATAGGGATCCTATTGTTAATCAATATGCTGATAAATCAAATTTGAAATGGAGATACCTGGTACCCTAGATTAAAATAGGCAAAAAACCTGGAAAATTGCATAAACAGTTAGCGATAAACATGTCAAAGGTCGTAGGTGCCTAGAGTCACGACGTAAATAACTATTGCAGAATATACTATTTTGAAAAAGACCAGTGGGCTTATTGTCTAACTCGCTCGCAATCGCCATCGTGTTCATTTTGACAGTTCTTGTATGGATGTGACAGCTAGCTGATTCCGATGCCAATTGTCCGCCCATACATGAACTGTCACAATGAACAAGATGGCGATTGCGAGCGAGTTAGACCATAAGCCTACTGACCCTCTTCGAACTACTGGAACGATTTTTACCAAACAGATAAGAACTACCGCAAGGTAACTGGCTTTCGAATAAAAAAAAACCCGCATTGAGATCAGTCAACCCGTTTGAGCGCTACGATGCCACTGACAGACACACACACAGAGACATCGACGACCAACTTATAACACCCCTCTTTTTGTTTTTACGTCGGGGGATTAAAAAAGAAATTAATTACGTGTCATTTGCATACATACTTAAGATTAAAATTTCATGTAACTTAAAATGTAAGTCAAGGACACAAGAGACACGATAAATCGTTTTTCACAGAAAACAATGAAAACGATTTACGTCATAGCAACAAAAAATAATGAGCAATCGTTTACGTAGATCATGAAAATTTGTGATTAAAAAATACAAGTTGGTAACAACAAAAACCAAACATGCGAAAGTTTGTGAGGATGTGATGTGAGTGAGCGTGTACGGTTGTTCCTTCTTCACGCTGAAACGACTGGATGGATTTGGATCAAATTTGGAACGGAGATAGCTGGTACCCTAGATTAAAACATAGGCTACTTTTTATCCCGGTCAATTTCACAGTTTCCGCGGGATAGCGACAATTGTACGCGGACGAAGTTGCGGGCAGAATCTAGTTAGGTATATATTAGTTACTAGCGACCAGCCCCGGCTTCGCCCGGTATATTATGCATGTATTATACATATTAACCTTCCTCTTGATTCACTCTGTCTATTAAAAAAACCGATCAAAATCCGTTGCGTAGTTTTAAAGATTTAAGCATACATAGGGACATAGGGACAGAGAAAGCGACTTTGTTTTATACTATGTAGTGAAGATGGAAGCGGGTATTTGGTTCCCGGTTTTTATAAAGCACGTCACTGAATAGTAATGTTCTTAACTGGCAAAAATTGTGCTGAATTCGAAACACTAAAGTATAAGAAGTGATTAAGTAGATAGTGGTACTAGCGGGTCCCTTTTTGTCCTAATTTTCGTTGGTCATAATAATCGTTAGTCATAATTTTTTTGGTCATAAGTCATAACACATGAAATCGGGCATTTTTCAGAAATGTTGGCAAAGCCATCAGAATGTAGCAGGTTAGATTAGGTTAGTTTACTATCAATTCTGAAAAAAATATTTACTGTTTCAGAAATAAAACGCTTTAGGACTAACGAAGATTATGACAAACCGGTAATACTTACCTACTATTCTATGGGACATATAGACCCGGTACTAGAGATCGGTCTGAAGCGATAAAGCCGCCTATTGCTTACCTTGTAATTTTCTTTATTAATCAGCTGTCTGTATTGTTAATTATGTTGTATTCAATAGAGTCATCGTGTTATGTTGTAATACAATTACAAATTGCCAGAAACTAGAAATTGTATGATAGTTCTTTTTATGCCCAATTAAGTCCATTTCTTCTCGCGCGTCTATAAAATAAAATGCGTCGGCAAACTCGTTCACAAATGAAACACCTGCTTACTCAAAACTGAAAATTTGACTAAAATATACCAGCTGCGCAAACACAGTACCTCCTCGCTGCAACGTCGGTCACTGCGCAGCTGCGGCTACGTAGGACCTAAGCCTTAGTGTTAATTTACAACCACATTTCATACAAATTGTGTTAGTAAGTCAGCAGGCTTTACGTAACTCGCTCGCGATCACCATCTTCTTCATTTTGACAGTTCATGTATGGGCCGACAATTGGCATCGGAATCAGCTAGCTGTCACATTCATACAAGAACTGTCAAAATGAACACGATGGCGATTGCGAGCGAGTTACCTACGTAATAATAATAAGCCTGCTGGTTACATACAATCTCGGAGTAGACCATGGAGGGGTAAACTAGGTTTAGGTTTGGTGGACACGTAGAACATTTCATCGGTCTGGCTGGTAAGAAGCTAGTCTCGAGTTTTAAAAATCGAATTCGTTCGTTGACGTTAATTTTTTTTTAGATCGGGGAGACGTGCCACAGACCAACGTTGACCGTCATAGATAGCCATAGCCACTTTTTTTTTTTGGGGGGGAAGATGCGTTACGAATACCTACGCCCGCGTCGTGGGGACGGCGTGGGAATTATTGCTACTTAAAATTTCTGGCTCAGCTGGCTCTAAATAAGTAGTTTAGTTATATTTTTAAACATATATATCTCCTTTTTTCTGGTAATTTGTTATAGTTTTTTTTATTTGCTCCTATCCCTTCTGACCCCACTACGAGGTACGGGGTGAGCTAGGATTTGCCCATATATTAGTGTTTATAGTATTTCTAAGTTGCTGCTTTTGTTATTTTGACTTAACAATCTAGTGTATGACTCAATAAAATACTATTCTCGGTTATTACAACGATACTAGATCTAAATAATTGTAAGTATTATACTTATGAAAACGTTAAAATAGCCGCAAAATAATAAATAACTCGAACCGATTCCAGCTTGCACCCCTCCAAGCAAAAAAAAAAAAACGATTCCAGACTCCAAAAACAAAACGCGCAAAACAAAAAGCCACGCACACATCGGAACTGCCGAAATTGAGGTCACTCCCTGGAGAAAGCGTGTAAGTCACTTTTTATTATTTTTCGCTCTTAATTTCGTCTGGAGGCCACGGTCATGTACTTATTGTTGTCTTGCTCGCAGATGTTTTTGGCATAAATTGAGTTATGACTCAAGATCCTTTGTCGTCTTATTGAGAAGGCCGAGACTGAGACTGCAGATGCTTTTTGGCAATTTGAGTTGAAAAATACAACGACTGTATGAAAACTGAGAAGGCATGACTTTATGATGAAAGGGAACGATTTAAATGAGAATATACCGACTTTAAATTCCTCTTTTTACTGGTACCTATTCTGTCTTAAATCTATCTATATATAAATAAAAAATAATGTTTTACGCGTCAAACTCGAGAACAGCAACACCAATTCGGCAATTTTTTAAAATGTTCGTTAAGGCACACGGAACGTTATTATGGAGAAAAAACGAAAAAAATAACGGGAGTAACGCCGCGGGGAGCAGCTAGTCAAGAATATAAAAAATAAAAACCAAAGAGTAAGCAACGCGAGTTCAAAATGGCGAACGATTCGGAAAAGAGGTCAATTATTATTATTACGTCTCACATTGTCTTTGCACGTGTTTCAGTTGGAGCGTTGGACTTCAGAGTGCTGTCAAAATGTTTTACGAGCGTGTAAAAACGAACTTTAAGCTGCTCGGTATGAAATTAAGTTGGGTTTTTAACCGATTTCAAAAAAGGAGCTTCTAAATTCGATTGCACGATGTTAAACAAAAAAATTATCCCTTTGTTTCAAAACCGATAGAAGCGTTTTAGGGACATTTTAAGTAATTTTTGATCTTATTAAAAAAGTCTAAAATTGGCGTAGTTCCTTTTACAGTTAGTATCAGAAGGTAACTTTTGTGTTTATCATTCATTTAGCCTTTTGAACTTCCAAAATTATGAATTTGGTCTAAATTATTTTTGTAATCGTTCTTAGCATTCATTTTATAATTATTATTGTTATATACACTCGTTTTTCAGCCACAATTTACATCGTATCACGTTTAGGCCACACCGCCACTTAAAAAACGGTGACGATACGGAATCGCAACAAAATGTATGAAGAAACGGTGAGAAACGTGACGCATACGACACGTCACTGCGTATACGCGGCAGTGTGGTCACACCTTTATTGTTTTTGCCACTTCCATATTAAAAAAAAAACAAAAACAAATCCATCAATCTAAATTTAAATAATGCACGCCTTAGAAAGTCGTTTCGTTTCGCGAAATGGACTTTGACATTTCGCTTGTGATTGTGACGCTCCTGGCAATAATAGTCGTGTCGCGATAGAAACTATGTGTGCGTAGACCGGAATAAAAGCAAGATGGCGGCGTAACATTGACCGTTCGCGCCATAATTAGACGCGGGCGTTTAAAATAAATTGATAACGCGGCAAATATACGTTCGTGCTGTGTAGTTAGTATGTTTAGCTGTAAATATTCAACTAGGAATACAAATATACTATTATAATTAGATTTAAACTTTGAATGTACGGTACGGGTAATCTTTGTAACTACTGAAACGATACTAAAAAAAAACTTTAAGTAGATAAAAGAGACAATATCTCTGATTAACATTAGGCTATTGTGTAATCCAAAAACAAGCCATATTCCCATAGCGTCCTATTTAAAGCTTTATCAATTAACATTCACTAAATATACCCAAATTAAATGAGTTTAAATGAGTGGAACTATTCTAGCTTTTAGACTTCAACATACACCCTAAAATCGTCACATGTGATGCAATGTCAACGTGTTAAATGCATATAGCTCAAGATATATATAGCTAGCTGTTAGCACTGCACTGCACATTATCGCTGCTACGTCAGATAAAGTGTTTAGCAGTAAACATGTTGCGCGGGAGTCGCTGTAACTTTTTCGACGATCTAAGCCTTTGGTTTTAAGATTGATGTAGATATGTATGTATACTCTGTATTGTGCCCTTAAACAAATACAATTGACAAACTGAGATACCTACATGCTCAAATGCGGACTTATCCCTGTAAAGGCTCATCGTTTCATTAAAGCATTATTTTCACCACTTCCCTAATTTAATTGGCAAACTTTAATTAAATAATGAAGTAGTTAGCGGATGCTAATCTATTCACATTTTGAAAAAGAAAAAGGAACCTAATCTTACGTAACGTTTTAAAAAAAGTTTGTCTAATGTATACCTAGTCTTTGTAAAATGATGTATTTGCCAACTGTCGGTTAGTGAATTACTGGATGCAAAAGTAATTTTCCATCCGCATCTATTTTAAAACTGATAAGGTACCGCCTTAAATAACATATTATTCATTTTGAATACCTCTCAGCTACTAGCAAACGTATTTCAAAACGATTATAGCATAGGGCTTTCTAAATATATCTTCATGTATACTGAACTACCTGACCGTCAAAAATATTTATTAATATTCCGAGACGTAAAACGTTCCTGTATTTAATTATTTTCTCATAATTTTATTAATTTAAGCGCATCGCAATTTTAAAATTAAGTTATAAATGCTTAATCAAGTTTAAATAAAAGCGCTAAGTAACCTTCAATTCAAAGCGCCTAGCGATCCAAGATGGCGGCGCCGAGTTGTAGGTTATAGTAACATTGACAGCTGCGCGAGAGTTGAGCAAGCGAGCCTTGGCCGCTAAACCAAGGACTAGATCTGATCTAAGTTACGTTTAAGTTTGATTGAAAAAAAAAAAGAAAATTTTGAATTTTCAAGTTATGTCAGTTTGACTAGCAGTGTGATGTAATGTTTAAAATAATTTACTATTTCTAATATCTAAGTTGAAAATAGTTTTGACCAATTTGAATAGTAAATAAAACAAATTAGTTTTTTGTTGCTACATCATTTTAGTCAACGGTGTGCAATGTTTCATTCGACTATAATTTTATTGTGTTTTAATTTTACGATTTAATCGATTTAAGTCGATGATAATTTAAAACGTTCCAATTACGAATTTTAAAAATTTGATCGAAACGTTTTGATATTTGTCGCTTAATTAAATCATTAATTTTCGTTTTCTAAGCTGAATAGAAATTTTACTACGTCTCTATTTCGTAAAAAACTAAATTTGATTATTCTACAGTTCAAGTTAAAAGAACATTACTAGGTAACGACTCGTACTATGCCTAGTACTAGGTTATAGTAACATTGACAGTCGCCTAGTGCGGCGCATGAGTTGTGCAAGCGCCTTGGCCGCCAGACGAAGGACTCTCTGTTCTAAATTTAAAGTTTATTCTACGTGTTTTTCTAAAAAACAATGTTTTTTTTTTTAAATTTGTGACGTTTTTAAATTAGAATAAGGAACGTTACAGGTTATGAAAATCAATTCCAGTGTTTGAATTTAGAACTGATGCTTTACATACCACTGCGAATATTTAAACACTTGTAATGTATGTAGGTTTAAAGCAAATTACGTTTTTATATTCAGTTCCGATTCTTCATAATTTTGTATTTTAACCATACTGAAATCGAAAAACTAGTCATGGGTAGATATTTTAACAGGACCTTTAAATTTTTTTATTTGTTGAAAACTTTTAAACGGGCTAGTTTTGTAAATTTTTAATAGAAATGCAGTTTACGCCTAATACCTACTGATAAGATGTAAGTTGTGTGATTTTTTAAGCTAGGGGCTATTTTTTATTAAGCTAATTGCAAACATTATAAATAAATAAAACTTCAATACTAAGTAAGTACAAGTTGTCGTGCTCAAGTTCGAGTGCATTTCAATATCGCTTCCTGTTCGCTGACCTGTTTTCAAAATGCATTGTTATTTTTCCAATTCAGTTTATTTCTGCTTAATTGGTACAAGCATTGCGGTCAAATGATAATTTTAGGTGACACGGTTATGTTTGATAAAGGAAAATTATATTAAATAAAAAAATCATTTTTTTTAAATGAATTTGAAACACGGGTTAACAAAGTACCTATTTACTTAGATAGGCTCTACTTCGACTTATATTGACAATTTCTAAATTGATTACAATAAAATGAGGTTTAAAGGATCTTAAATGACGAATGAAAGTACTTCCAAATCAAACATTGAAATTAAAAATCTCAATGTTTTTTTTGTTTATCTCTTCAGTAAAATTAAAAGCAGTAGGTAACTACTTTCATTCATAGATTCACCTAATAAAAATTTTGTCTAGAAACTCAATTCTCAAAAACCCTATAAAATCCAAAGGCCACAACACTACGAAAAAGAGAAATTATAAGCGATTAAAAAAAATCAAAAGAAAAAATGACTAATTGTTTTTTAACATGTCACCGCGCGTAAAGCTTAAAAAGTTCCGACGGCATTATTTTAGCCTACAGAATCGCGCGGCGCTCATAACTCTACTAAATTAAGTGTTGTTTAAGAAAATATAACCTTTTTACTAAATTTACTCATCTCTTATCGTATTGCCGAAATAATTGTAGAGTTTTAAAAGTTTTTATCTGATGTTACTGACTTTTAAAGTTACTAATTAAGTTATTTTGTTGTTCGTTCCGTCTGCAGTTGTTAGTTGCTAATGTTGCTATGGCTTCTACAAAGTGAAACCAACCAATTGAAACAAAACACCATATTCCGTAGACTATCGCTATGCGAACTCAAAACGAGTTTTCTATTCCATCATTGGCCTTCAATCAAAATATAGGTTGTAATTCACGCACACCAACGAATTCCACACAGATGCGCTAAAACGGAATAGTTATAGAAAAAGAGTGGGACAGATAAACGATAACGACTATTGGTGGGGCGCGTGGTGGGGATTCGTAAGAAAAACACAAAAAATGTGCGTGCACCATACGCACACAGCTACGTCACGCACGCACACAGCGCCATGCGAGCTAAGTCAAGGAGAACGTAAGATTAAGGGCACATAATTATTGACTTTGAGAAACCGGAGTTACGAGCAACTTCTGTATGCAAACACCGCAATCGGGAAGCGATTTCAACTTCGTATCCGAACTATTTCGAAAATCGTATTCCTCTGGAGCGCGGTTCGAAATTCAAAAGTTTACTCACATACGTCAGAGGTGGCTTGATCTCCTTCGGTCCAGTTTGACACTTCGGTGGTAATTTTGTAAAAAAAAGAAAAAATCCAATTACAAATCGGTGTCACCTTGTCATGAACACTGTCACGAATCCATTCAACCGTACTTAGCGGCACTGTCACTTAACATACACATCACGACACAAAATAGAGCTATCATATGCTAAGGGTCCTAAGATTCCGTTTGATATGTCACTTTGAAAACTTGGAAAACTCACTCAAAATATTTTCTCTCGGTTGATATGAATATGTTTTTAGTAAAAATAGTCTTGTTTTTTTTTAAATATTTTTTTTTTATTTTGGTAGGTTTTTTATCGTCGCGTGTTGTGTTGGGAGCGGAAATGCGACTCTCGGCGGGTTGTGCATAGGCGACACTGCACCGGCGGCGCGGTCGGTACTAGTCGGCGTGCGTACTTAGCCATTACCTTGTATTTACTGCGACCGAGCGCTATACGAGCACACGTCTTGATACTTGGCGGTTCACAAAAAAAAATGAAAAAAATCACAAAAAATAATCGAAAAAATAAATCGTATTACGATCGTCACGGTGGACGCTGTAAATTTTGTGTTAGACCAAAAAGCTGTTAAGTTTTTGAATTGCTAACAAAATTACGCAGTGAAACGGTTAAAAGGAAAATTTGAACACAAAATAACGTTTATTTAAAATGGTTTGTATTTATTATGCCATGACTTAAACCAAAAACGACGCAATTTAATGAGAGTTAAAAAATTAAACATTTATTCGCCGAGTAAGTTTTTCTATTAATTTGAAAATAAAAACGTTGTTACACCTTATAAGTAACACTGTTTAATTTTCAATATTTACTAAAAGTATTTCTCTAACGTTGCTATTAGATCAGTTTGCTACGATCAAGACCTCTCGTGCGCGCTACGCTGCACACAGACGCAAAACTGCAGTTTCGCTCACGTCCACTCATCCATGTGTGAGTGCCCGCGCTTCTACAAAACCTTGTGCATTTCAGTTCTACTAACTTATCTAACTTCTTGCCTTAGAAAAATATCAAACTTATCCAAAAAGCATCTAAAATGTAAAAAAAACTCTTAAAAACTCTATAATAAAAAATTCGCGATCTAAAATAGAGCATAATTACGTTGGTATTGGTGAGTACGCGGATTGAAGTATGCGTTTGTGTGCGCTTTTTTATCGTTTTTTTCTCGAAGTGTGGGTGCGTTCGATTGTGTAGCGCTCGCGGGTGTGTGCGTGCGACTGCATAGGGATGCGCCCGTGTGGTGAGTTCTTGTAAGAAAATGGTTGTTAAAAATTTTGCCCGCGAAACATAGATGGCGTTGTGTCATACGTTTGAACGATTTCAGGCAGCGTTCGCTTTTTAAGTGCAGGGGTGCCTTTGAACGTTCCAATTTTAAATCTTAGATTCGAATTTGTTTTAAACGTGGACGTAAAGCGTTCTTCAATTATTGACTCACTATAATAGGTACTATAAGGTCTTGCGACGAATAAAACTGTTTCTTAAGTATTTTTCCAAGTTGTATTTCTTGATAGGTACACGTTTATACCCTGACTGTCCAGCCGACTGACAATTATTCAAATCACTCTTCGAACCATTCAAATTTGAAATGCTTCTAAGTAGCCAGTGCGCTACAGTACCTACTTTATTTATTTGGTTATAACAATAAAACATTGGATATAACAACAATAAAAGCAAAAGCAACGACAAAGGGTCAGTTTTCCAACAGTGAGGTGCAACGAGTTTAACGATAACTATTACGATGACTTTGACGTAAATCATCATCATCCCCAGCCTATATACTGCTGGGCACAGGCCTCCTCTCAGAATGAGAGGGCTCGGGCTATAGTTCCCACGCGGGCCCAGTGCGGATTGGGAACCTCACACACAGCATTGAATTGCTTCGCAGATGTGTGGAGGTTTCCTCACGATGTTTTTCACCGAAAAGCTCATGGTAAGTTTCAAATGTAATTTCGCAAAATGTTAATTCCGAAAAACTCAAATCTATGAAGAATATCATGTCAAAAATCTCTGGTTGTGGTTATAGTTGTTGTCTTCAAAGTATCTTGGTGCAAAGCAAATCACGCTGAGAGACATTCAAACACGTTTTTATCGTTTTTAAGCGTAATTTAATTTTTTGTAGGATCTTGTGCAGGGTATTATCCTGACGCCTAGCAGCAGTGCTTGTAATGCTGTTTCAGCGTGGACGCAGTCGGTGAAATTGCACATGAGGTATTTTATCTTAGCGCTAGAAGCACAATGCTATTGTAATGCTGTGTTGCGGATATCCATGGCTATTAGATAGTGATTTGCTGTCAAGTACCTAAGTACCAAAAAAGCTGTGGTAGCCTAGTGGTTTGACCCGTGGTTTCTCAAGCAGAGTGTCGTGGGTTCAAATCCCGAGTTCGCACCTCTTGAGTTTTTCGGAATTTATGTGCGAAAATTACATTTAAAATTTGCCATGAGCTTTTCGGTGAAGGAAAACATCGTGAGGAAACCTGCACACATCTGCGAAGAAATTCAATGGTGTGTATTAAGTTCCCAACCCGCACTGGGCGCGCGTGGGAACTAGGTATAGCCCAAACCCTCCAATACACGGAGGAGGCCTATGCCATGAGGCACGCCGAATTAGGCGATAATTTGATAATAATAATAAAAAAAACAACAACAACATGTAAGTACTTATTGAAATTGTTGCGAATTTGGAATAAAAAGGCTATACAGGGTGTATCAGATAGCCCCTAACAATAATCAACTGGGGTATATAACCATAGCTACAGAAGCTAAAAAAAAATATTAAAAAAAAATAGGAGTAAAATTTTTTAAAAATTTTCTATAGGAATAGTAGTAGTAACTGTAATCATTCCTATAGAAAACATAAAAAAAAAATTACTCCAATTTTTTTTTAGCTTCTATAGCTATGGTTATATACCCCAGTGGATTATTGTTAGGGGCTATCTGATACAACCTGTATTATTATTATCAAGTAAGCCGCTAGCTCGTTTGCTTCCTTGTATTAAAATAACTTGTAACAGAGCCACTTTTTCATCTGTTTTGATTTGCTTGTGCATGATTCATAGTCAGTGATTCATGTTGTTTTTGTGTTGCATCGCCTGCACAGAATGCATTTGTGTCATAATAAGAATACATTCAAAGTATACTCGGTGTACTTTGGATCGCTATCGAAAATGACCAAGAGCGAGTCTTCTGCGAAGACACACACAACGCTGATGATCAAATTTTCATGTCTGTGTTTTTTTATATTATTGTGTGTACCTATGCTTTTATAAGCAAAAAAATACATGTAAAAGAGCGCTAAGTAAAGTTACTTATCCATTTATTTTGGTGCAGCTTGCACTAAACGTACAAAAATCATCCTAATGAACGATTAAATAATCTCTGAATGCGACGGTTTACGATTAAGAAGAGTCTTGCATGACGTAGTATAAAACAAAGTCGCTTTCCGTTGTCTGTCTGTGTCTATGTATGCTTAGATTTTTAAAACTACGCAACGGATTTTGATGCGTTTCTTTTTAATAGATACCTAGAGTGATTCAAGAAGAATGTTTATACGTACCTATAGACCCACACACCATTAAGAACTGGGAACTACCCAGTCGCGATGTTCTTAGGGAAAATTAGTACTAGTATGTTTTGGTCATATCTTAGTCATTATGACTAAGTCTATTGCGTTCTAGTTTAGTCTATAGACCAACCGCTTAAAAGAGTCCGCGCCCGCGCAGTGCAGGAGCGCGGGGTGGGACGACAAAGGGGGCCGAGAGAGGTGCGGGCGGCTGGCCAACGCTTTGTGTACTTATGCTCTATTTCTGTGTCTTTCAAAAGAGAATAAATGTCGTATTTCTTTCTTTATTAGCGCACCCGCTGAGATATACACATATACACACATATGTATACAGACATGTATACAAAAACCACGTCTTTATCCCTTACGGGGTATATAGAGCCTGAGACAAGACCTTAAGGCCACGTTTAGCTTGATCATAAGAGGACGACGCGGTTGGCCTAGTTGGTAGTGACCCTGCCTGCGAAGCAAGCGTTCTGGGTTCAAATCCTGGTAAGGGCATTATATTTGTGTGATGAGCACGAATATTTGTTCCTGAGTTATGGATGTTTCTATCTATATAAGTATGTATCTCTCTATATAAGTATGTACATCGTTGTCTAGTACCCATAATACAAGCCTTACTTGCGCTTACTTTGGGACTAGGTCAATTTGTGTGAATTGTTCCCAAATATTTATTTATTTATTTATAAGACGACCGAATGGCCTAGTTGTTAGCGAACCTGACTATGAAGCTTGAGGTCCCGGGTTCGATCCCCGGTCGAGGCAGATATTTGTATGATAATACGAATGTTTATTCTCGAGTCTTGTAGGTATGTTTAATATGTATCAGTGTCGTGGCGTCAAGTATATCAGAAGGCAAGCCGAAGGGAACTTAACTAGCCTTTTCCTCTAATTCTGCACAATAAATTGCCCAACAGCCTTAAAATAGGCAAGCCAATGGGAATCGAGTTCTATGGACGCCACGCCACTGATATGTATTTAAGTATGTATGTATCTATATAAGTATGTTTGTCCGTTGTCTAGTGCCCATATTACAAGCTTTGCTTAGTTTGGGGCTAGGTCAATTGGTGTCAATTGTCCCAAGATAAAAAAAATCGCGAGCGTATAAGTGAAAAAGGGAACCGAAATAGTGATGGGTTGCTAGCCTCGCCTATAACATGATCCCTAGCATTTTCGCCTAATTCCATATATTTTACCATTTCCGCGGGAAGAGTAGCAACAACTGATACATTTCTGTTTTTTCTTTGAAA
The DNA here is from genome assembly GCA_963854515.1 of Pandemis heparana. Lineage (NCBI taxonomy): Eukaryota > Metazoa > Arthropoda > Insecta > Lepidoptera > Tortricidae > Pandemis > Pandemis heparana. The sequence goes on from OY978028.1 coordinate 9,381,568, forward strand.
GAAAGAATGTAAGAAGACATTTACCCCCTTATTCATAAACGCACTATAGGCCTCAGCTAAGTTAGTAATCGTTTGTCCTTATCTGTGAAAGGTAAATGTCAAAGTGACAGATAAGGACAAACGATTACTAAGTTAACAGAGGCCTATAGTGCGTTTATGAATAAGGGGGTTATTCATTTTGCAAGACCCACAAATATAAGAGCATATACACAATTTTATAGAAAAGAAACAACAAAAACAAAAACAAAAAACACAAACATGAAAATCAGATCATCAGCGTTGTGTCTTCGCAAAAGTGAAACGGTCGCTCGGTCGGTGCTTTGCTCTCGCATACCAGTAGGCTTATTGTCTAACTCGCCTGCAATCGCCATCGTGTTCATTTTGACAGTTCTTGTATGAATGTGACAGCTAGCTGATTCCGATGCCAATTGTCAGCCCATACATGAACTGTCAAAATGAACACGATGGCGATTGCGAGCGAGTTAGACAATAAGCCTACAGTTTGGAAGGCTAGTATACTTTTATTAAAACTTAATCGCAGCGACATAAATATACTCATTCTTTTGCGGCTACTGTCAGCGCATATTTGTCATTTCTGTCATTTTTTAGCAGATAATTGGGAGCGACATTATGCCGGCGGGGGGCGCTGCGCATGACACGATCCAAATACCCGCAATTGGAATCTGCGGCTGTCACAAAAATGCGCTCTCATTTTGACAGGTATGAGTCAAGAGGCTTTTTGTTATCTAAAGTAGGCCACGTACCTACAGTCGTACGACTACAAATAGAATACATACATACCGTCACGCCTCTTTCCCACAGGGGTAGGCAGAGACTACTTTGTTCCACTTGCTACGATTCAGACATACCTTTCGCTTCATCCACGTTCATCAATCTCTTCATGCATGCTCGTCGGTTTCAGGTACTCTTGACCGGACCTTTTTCCAAAACGTCCCCAATACGATCACGGAACCTCCGTCTAGGTCTTCCCCTCCCAATGCACCCATTCACACTCCCCATATAAATCTAACTAATATTATAAATGCGAAAGTATGGATGGATGGATGTTTGTTTGTTACTCAATCACGCCAGAACGGCCCAACAGATCTGGATGAAATTCGGCACATAGATAGAGAAAAGTCTGGAATAGCAAATAGGCCACTTTTTATCCCGGAAAATTGCGTAGTTCCCGCGGGATAGCGATAAACGAATTCTTTGCAGACGAAGTCGCTGGCAATAGCTAGTATTCACATATTAATCTTCTTTTCACGATCTTGCTAGACGTGACCCTGTAGTTCTTGTCACCTTAGGCTCTGTCTACCCCGTAAGGGATAAAGACGTGATTTGTATGTATGTATCTATGTAAAATAAATAAGAAGCAATTAAAAATTATCACAGCTTGCTTCCAGGAACACAACAGCGCGAGCTACGCTGCTTAGCGGCAGGATTAGCGAGTAAGCGAGACGCTGTAGCTCCGCGTATCTGTCCACGAGCTACTTGAGATCGATCGGTCTACACTGCAACGGACACCTATACTGTAACAAGATCGAGACGAGACGGAAATTCTTTGCCGTCCTAAAATGCCGTCGGACGGCACGGCAAAACGAGATTTATTTTATTAATTATTACTAGCTGTTTCCCATGACTTCGTCTACGTAAATATACTTAGATTATTCCGCGGGAGTGATTTAAAAAAACTTTACTCAGCATACTTACACTACTATATACAGTACAGTAGTTTTGTACAATATATTTACTTAGTAACACGAAATAAATGTATTTTTTTTAAGCCAGTTAACATCAAAGCACATGAGGCAAAAATAGACAAGAGGACAAAAAGAAAAAAAAAAGAAAAAAAGAAAACTAGTTATTTGAGATTTTTTTAAAGTTCTGCTTCCCTAAAGCGTCGGAACTCTACACCCTTCCGGCCACTTAGAGCACAAAGTGAAAGAAAAAAAGCGAGAGAGATATATCGTATGAAGTGAGTTGAAATAAGTTTTTTTTTTAATAATTTTACATTTTTTACGGCGCTTTTATTAAGTCACTTTGACACCGTACACTTTGAACACCGACCAATGTAGACCTAAAACAATTTAGACCTACCGTTAGTAAAAAAAAGTAACTTTTACACAAGCTTTGTGTCAACTTCACTTCATCAAATCTTCGAAGTTATTTTGCATTTCCAGTGGTCGAATTAATAAAGTTGATTCAGCAAGAAACGCTTTTTTTAACTAATTTCAAGCGCCTTCAAACCGGCTGCAATCATTTTCATACACATAGCTTTCCCTGGTGGCATTTGCTCTCCGCACCTATAATTAAACTAGTATAATGCCCGAGAAACGATAAAAAGGCGTTTCTAGCCCCGTGGTAATTCAGGGATATCCCATCCTAATACACCTTTGTTATCCCCGAGGAATATATCTGCCAAATTAAAAGTTTATCAGCTGAAACTAGCACAAAGTGGTCCACTTCATTCGGTATCTCGTGGGAGTTTCATGAAATTCTGAAAACAGTTTTAACTGTCATAATTACCTACTTACATGCCCAAGTCTGTATAATTAATGTTGCTAAGAAAGCTTTTTCGAAGTGAAATATTAAATTCCATTTGTTCCCAATTTGCTGTCAGTCAAATCTTGACACTGCTTAAAAACACATCATGCAAATTTATTTAAAAATATGAAGCCCAACTTTAAAAAAAAATTTTTTTTTTTTCATATATGGACTTTATGAACCTTTGGTGATATTTTGGATCGGATCGTATCGAAAAAAAAAGTAGGACGAAGTTGACAAACAAGGTCGATTACATAATTTTAATTAGTTTATTACCGTACCTATATTTTACCGTATTATTCGTAACAATAGATGTTGAAGTGAACTTTAAAAAGCTGTTTTTAGACGATTAAGTAAAATTATGTAAACCCTAAATTTCAAAACGGCACTTAATCTGCACATCAAAATACTTAAGTAAGTATGTATATCGCTATCTGTTTCAAAAAGTTACGTCACCAACCAATCTTGATTAAATTCCAGTATGAGAACAAAAAACTAGAGCAAAAAATTTAAAGCGGAAAACATTATTTACGGACACATTGTTTAAACATTATATTAGCATATTGAATATCAGAACTAATTACTACTGTGTTTCTTGAAGGCAAAAAACTTAGAACTAGGAAGCCGCCATGACACCATTTTTTTCGTCGAACGACCTAAGATGGCGCGCCCAAAGACTTAAGACAAAAGAAGTTCAATCGCTGCCCCGCCCACTTTAAAAAAATAAGTTTTCTTCCTCAATAACTTTAATGCTACTATTTTTTAACACTGGCTGACTTAAGCACTGTGGCATTCAATAGCAAAACAAATAAAAAGCAAAATTCTAAAATCAAATTTAGAACACGTTCAGAAGCGCAACAAATCAACAGGTGGAACGGCTGAAACTAACCGAATAACAAATAAACTGAAACCAAATTTAACGGGACCGAAACTCACGTAGAACGCAACGTAATCCCGCAAAAGCGGGCATGCAAAGCCGTATAACAGTGGCACATTTACCGGGAGACGCATCAGACGACCACTTGTTGCAGCCAACTTCTCGCGTCGGCCACTTCCCCGACTCCGCACCAAATTTAAATTTACCCGGATTGTCAATTGACTGTTTAAAATTCTACTCTACAGGCTTTAATCACTATTTCAATAATAAAAAAAAAAGTTATGACAAATAGGAACTTCACGATTTTTCAAAGTCAACACTCAGCGACCACGACGCAGTCTGAACTCGAGACACTTCACAAGAAACTGGCCACTTCCGAATTTTGAATTTAGAACGCGTGTGTTAGATGCCTCGCTGGATGCTTTTTTGTTTTCGATTTTTTTTAACGGCCTGTTTTTACGGTCAGGCTTTGGTGTTTTCCCGTTCGGGTTTTGCGGAGAAGTTGCATCGGTGCACGCCGGCCCAGTTGCAACAGGTTGTTTGAAGCTCGTCGGAGGGCGCAGGCGCGCTGCTGCCGGCCGATGCACCGCGCTACAGTGGTCGCGGGCGGGCGGTTTATTCAGCTTCAATTTAATTTAAAAGTTACTAGCAGGAAAGAAAAAAGGAAAGAAATAAACAACGTTATACGAGTACCTACAGTACGATTACTTGGAGTTAACACTTGACAGATGGGCGTGCCTTCAGTCAATTTTCAACTTTGACGTCACACAAATAAAGTAGTTTTTACATAATCTGTAAACGTGGGTAGTGGTATACTAAAAATGGCTTTATTTGTATGACGTCAAAGTTTTAAATTGACTGAAGGCACGCCCATCTGTCAAGTGTTAACTCTAATTAATCAAACTGTACTAGTGATTCATAAACGCTCACTAAGCCTATGTTTGTCTTTTTCTGTCATGTTATTTGCTAATCTTTGCACTTCTTTTTCCAGAACAGTTGGTCAGTTGTGCTTGATTTGGTTACCAATCAGTTGTATTACTCGCTCGTTTGCCACCCTATTTCATACAAAAAGTTTTATGCGCATGTAACAGACAAAACATGATTCACTTTTTTTTTGTAGGTACGTTTTCTAATTTTTTTAACGTTTTCTAAAAATCAAATCTAGCTAGATCGATTTCTCACCCCCGAAACCGCCTACTAAATTTCATGAAAATCGTTGGAGCCGTTTCCGAGATTTAGATACTAGTATATTACAAGAATTCCAACGTGGAAAGTTACAAAAAAAGAAGACAGTCCAGAGTCTTTCCCTGAAGAAGATGAAAAAAGACAGATCTAGGTGTTGGCTTATTGATGTGTTAGAATAATTTTATGATAAAATTAACTGTTATTAGTTATGATAACCATTCATACAGTATGATGTAATACGCATTGTTTTTGTCGCCAAGTTTTCTATAGATTGGTTAATGGTTTTAGTTTACTAAGAACATTCTTTAGGCTATTATTTAATTAGGTTCTTTGTTTACACGCATACTTGAGCCATTACCAAGCATCATTAGCTAAGAATAGCTTTAGTTAGATATAATAGGAACACCATTCTAAAATTTCGTAATTTTGACCGTCAATAACAAAAAACACCTTTTGGCTTTTTCTTCCCTTGTGAGATAAAGCGCCATTTCTTTCTCTGTTCTATAACATAAACCTCTAGAATTGATTTAGAAACTGGCGCATGAGATTTTATATCTTAAACGCATCTGCAATCCTCTACTGTTGCAGGTGTCCACGGGTGGTGGTGCATACCATAAGGCGACACATATTCGTTTTCCTTCCTTGTCGCACAAAAAAACTCATCTTATTGCTTTCAGACAAACACGAAAATCTGAACAAGATTAACTTGAGAGATTAACTTATGTGATGGAAAGTAATTAGGTACCGCTGCCCATGGACTCCCATAACATAAGGGGATTACGTGTGCGTTGCTGCCCCTTTATATTCCCAATCTTATCAGTTTAAAAAAAATGCAATCAATAAATAATAAATTACGAATTCCTACAGTTAGCCGCGACGCGACCACTGTGGCGCGGCCCGCTGCATAGCTTCTATGCGTGTATATCCGCGTATAGAATTAGGCGCAATGCGATACCCGACGCCTTTAATCTATGCCCAAATTGCTCTTCTACTCGCACAAAGCTGAATTAATGCAAAACGGCCAGTCTATAACTTTGTTAGGTCTGTGTTCGAAATTTAAATTCGAAAATTTTAGTGGCCAGTGCTGTGGAGAGGAAGCTCGATTGTCGTTCGTTCTTAATTTCAAATCGATTTAAATAAAAGAGATTCAAATAATTTATTGATAGATAGTAAAAAAAATAACATAAAGTTAGTTAGCACGACGTATTTACTTCGTAGTTTACGGCCCACTTGCAGTAAAAGATAAATCTTGATTTAGTCACTAAATCTGGTTTATAGCTTGACAGTTCCGTACAATTTGACACTACTAAATCGATTTCAACACTAAACCGAGGTTTAAATTTTTTTCAATACGGCCTAAGTTTTAGTATATATTTTAAAATCTTGTTTTAGTTAAGCCTTATTTTAACAAGAGACTGTGTTAAAAAATAAAAAAAAAAATAAAAAAAAAATGTATTGCTAAATATATTGCTTCCTTTTTGTTTTGTTACTTTTTAAAACGAACGGTTTTGTGATTCAGACAGTGTCTTAAAATTATTTCGGAATATTTCAAGTAAAATTCAATGTAATTTTTGATAAAAAATTAAATGAACCTTTTGACGCCGCAAACTTTGAACATCGACCAGTGTTTGGAACGGAAACATTTTGTCAACCGCAAACTAAAAACCCTAAAATACATTTACTATTATTCCCGTAGAAAATCGTATGAAAAGTGACCCGGTTTCTTTGCACCCGAGTATATTTTAATTCAAAAAGCATAATTCGAAAATTGAATACAAAAGACCTTTATGATTCCAAATTCAAATCAACTGTCTTAACCCTTATCTTGGCAAGGCGAAAAATTTATTAAATTTGTATTTTTTTTGCATTTTTTATAACCAGTTAGATATACTAAAACAGAAAAAAAATGAAAAAAAAATGCTAGATTTCCCGATTTTGGAAAAACACATGTATCATATTTGTTACAATGCCAAGTTCTTAGTAATTCATTTTCAGATGGTCATTAGTATGCAAAAGTAATTATTTTATAACATAAAACAACTGAATTTATTATAATCAGTTTTATATTTATAGTACCTACCTAGAGACATTTTAATTCTTGGAGTGGTGGTATGAATTAAAACAATTTCTTTTCAGAGTCATGCACAAATGCAGGTCGCATTTCGAGCATTTGACATTTGTTTGGCCTGTCTTACAATTTTTGCACCTCCCACGGGCCAAAAATACAGGCCAATGTCCCACGTTGTCAAACCTGACACTTTCAGGAGGCCTGGGTATTACGGGGTTTTTAATTTTTCTTGCCTCCGGTAGGTCATCTTTCGAAAAATTGTTCGTGATGATGCGGTTTTTTTTCAGCAGTTCGTAGTATATTTCCAACCTAAATGCCTTTAATCTTATTTCTGAATCAGTATGTTGTTTTTTCCAGAGCAACCAAGCATTGTTCACACAAATATCAAGCAATTGCGAGAAAATTGCCATATACCATCTCTGTGTGCGGAATTCTGTTCTGTATAAAGCTACTAGCATATCAGCTAAGTCAACTCCACCCATGTGACAATTGTATTTTGATATAACTGACGGATAATCAACGTCAATTTTTTGTTTCTTATTTTTACAATACCGCTTCACTTTACCTACAGGGTAAGCATCAGTGTAATTGCTAGCAACATGGACAGCTTTATTATCGAACCACTTCGTTACAGACAGCTTGTTTTTGTTGCAAACCACCTGACAAAAATTTCCGCGTCCCTTTTTTTTCAGTTCTTTGTCAGATGTCAATAGCTTTTCAGCTCCTCTAAGTCTGTTTGGCCGAACAGTTCCCAGACACAAAATGCCGCTCTCATCTCGTAACTGTTTGAGAAGCTCCAGAGATGTGAAAAAGTTATCGAAGTACACTGTGGCACCAACTTTCTCCTTGATACTATCACACAAAACGATTACTACCATAGCTCCCACACCCAAAGATCTGTTTTCGTTAGATAAATTGCATGTGTCAAATGTATCGTTACCGCCATACATTAAAAAATCATAAACAAAACCACTTACTCCTGCACGAACAAACATTTTGAAGCCCCATTTTGTCGGTTTGTTTTGCATGTATTGGCGTCTATTGCCAGCTTTTTTCCCTTTATAGGGAATCATCATCTCATCCACGCTATACTTATGCTCTTCTTCTTGTCTCAGACAATGATTTCTTATCCGGTTTAAAATCGGTCTTATCTTAAAATATCTATCGCCGTCATCAAAATTATTGTCATTGAAATGAAGATACCTTCTGATTTGTTGGTACCGTTTCAATGACATTATATCAGCTACTCTAGGTACTCGTGTCTTTTGACTCCAATAATCAGTATAAGCAGGCAATTTAATTATGCCAGTCACCATTTTTATGGCAAGAAAGTTCTTAAATTCTTCGACAGTGATATTAATGGATTTCCCAATGCACTCAGTAGAATATAAATTTGTCTGATCGACAATATACTGTGCGTCCTCATCGGTTAGAAATTTTTCAAAATAATCAAGTACGGATGAACTGTCCGGCAATTTGGTAGCTGTTTCTTGATTTTCTCTTACGAAATTATCAACTTTATGCAAAAATGGTCGGTTTTTTTTCCATGTAAATTCAAACTGCTTTTTCGGTATGCGTTTCTTTTTGTTTATTATACTTTTTCTCTGTATCTTTTTATTTTTTTGTGATCTAGTAAATTTATTTGTTCTTCCATTGCTTGCAGATGGAGACGTAAAGGGTGAGAGTATTGGTGTTTCAATTTGTATTTGAGGTGTAGAAGTGTTAACTATTTCTATAGTTTCAAGCGGCGAAGGGATGGGAGAAGTATCAGGCAGCGGTGTGATGGGAGAAGGCAAATTACTATTTTGTTCAAATGGCTTTTTTTAAACTCGCGTGCGTAAAGACTGCTTTTGGTGTTTAAAAAAAACAGGAGATGGAAAGCTTTGCTGCAATACATGAGTCTCAAGAGATTTATTGACTGCTTCAATTTCATCGTTGTCAGAATCTGAAAGTAATCTTAAATTTTCAAATGAGCTATCAAGAGAAGGAGCCTCTGAACTATTGTAGGAATCATCTGATTTATTGTCTATGTCATGCAAAGGTGCTTCTTCCGAAGAATTATAATCTTCGTCATCTGAGACAGCATTTTGAGAAGGTATGAGTGCGAGAATATTGTGAGCTCTAGCAGCTTGAGCCTAAAACCAAAGAAAAATATTCAAACCACCAAAAAGCAAAGCAAAGAAACAAAAAACACGCTTGAAAGTGACCCTAAAATAGTTTAGCCTTAGAGTGCAGCATGAATATTTGTTTATCGAACTAATAAATAATTAATAAGATAAATGCAAGGAAGTAAACCCAAAATAAATGCTTAAAAAAACCGTTAATTTTCTTTTTTCAAGTAAAGCCCAATTTGCCGAGATATTGGCAAAGTATTAAATATGATACAGTCCCGTATGTAACAACTTCTTCGGAAGATTGGCAGCGTATCAAATGTAATACATAACGCTTAATCACATTATTATGGAAACACGCGAGATAAAATGTAAAACTTTCATTCATTATTACATACGTTATTGACATACTCACTTAGTTTCATTCAGAGCATTTACAAATAAATACAAAAAAATATTAAAAATAATAAACTTACCGAGCGGAAGGTAGGACGATGTTTTCGTTCCGACATTTTAGAAAATACTGCCTGTCGCCGGTGTGTTATGGATACACTCAATTTTGTTTTATAATTCTTAGGCGTTTTTCTAACTGTTTTTATCACTTTTAATGTTCTCGTCAGAAAAATAAGGTAGTGATATTTTTTTTAAGTCACTGTATCACGGGTGTTACAATGCCAAGAAAAGGGTTAAATTAGTGCAGTGTACGACGCATTTTTAAAAGTTAATAAAAAAAAATGCCCGGCTCAAATAATCCGTACAAAGTCCAGACTTCGAAATTAGAAATTCACAATGTGCGTATGAATTTTGTTTTGTTTGTTCGTGTATTTGAGTTTTAGGGATTGTAGAGAAGTTCCCGGGCTTATTACACGAACTTCCTTTTCGGAGAGCAGCCGTACTTTAGGATGAGAGAAGAGAGTGCATTTCATTTAGAAGTTATTAGGATGCATTCATTTTTTTTTCGTAAAGTTAAAAAAGATAATAAACGAGTACTAGAAAATTTATGCGTTTTCTTTTGAATACAAAAAATATTTTAGATATTTGGCTACTTCGCATTTTATGTATGTATGTATGTAATGTAATGTGTATGTATGTGTGTAATGTCTATTCTAACTATGGTAGCAAAATTGTACTTATCCTAAAAAAAAATCAACAATGTCGTTAAAAATCGTAGATCATGTTTATGTTCGCATGGTATCTGTAGACCAACCGCTTAACTGAGTCCTAACTGAGTCCTGAGTGAGGTAGGACGACAAAGGGGAGAGCGGTGCGGGCGGGTGGACTAGTGCGCCTGCCGCCCGCACCTCTCTCAGCCCCCTTTGTCGCCTACGCCTACGCCTCGGCGAGGACTCGGTCACAAAAGACGCCTCGAACGCGTTTGCATTAAATTAAGACGTCAAATACCTAACTATAAGAACAGTTCGTTGCCGTTTCGATCCGCAAGTGGCGCTGCCAATTATTCCATAGTAATTGCGACGTTTATGTGAACGCGTTAGAGACGTTTTTATATGCGAAAACTTACACGGGCTCAGAACAAATAGGTGAAGAAAAAAAAGAAAAAAAACGAAAGGAATATCATGAAGAATAATAGAGATTATTAAGAGATTTTTAGGGGTTTTTTTTAATAGATTATTAAGAATTTCATTTCATTTAATTTCAGTTAATTCCAGGGTTGTCACTCACCGAGTATGCTAACCATGTTCTTGGTCCAGCGTTGCAGTTCTTTGCGGATCGCGCGTCGTTCCTGCTGGCAGCGCGCGTACGAACACTGCGCCATGACATACGAGCGGCAACCCTGCAACAATGTTGCCATTTAATAATAATTAAATAAGTTTGACGACTAGGGAGGAGCCTTATGCCATGAGACAATTAAAAAAAAAAAACGGCAATAACAACAACAACAACATGAACTTACTGAAATTGTAGCGAATTTGGAATAAAAAGGCTTATAAATAAATAAATAAATAAGTTTGACGATCGGATAACCTAGTGGTTAGTGACCCTGACTATGAAGCTAGAGGTCCCGGGTTCGAATCCCGGTAGGGGCAGACATTTGTGTGATGAATACGAATGTTTGTGCCCGTGTCATGGATGTTGTATGTATTTATCTACATTATATAAGTATGTTTACGTTGCCTGGTACCCATAGTACAAGCTTTGCTTAGTTTGGGACTGGGTCAATTGGTGTCATTTGTTCCATGAAAAAAAAAGTGCGTTTTAAACAACATCCTGTATGTATATACTTCATTTAATTTAGAATGAGAAACCACAACATTATTGCGGCTCGTGAACTGTAATCTCTTTACAATTTGTACTAGAGTAACAATTAACACGCAAATAAAGTGACATTAAAACCATTTTATTTTGCGACTGCCGAACTATTGCACTGTACTATTTCCTAGGTAAGATAGTTGACTAGACGCATTATAATGTTTTTGTGGTTTCTCATTCTAAATTAAATGAAGTACAGTAAAAAATTATAGAAACAGGGAAAGTTGCGAATAAGTCGGAAAAAGTCTGTAAATTAAATTATCACTTGTACAGTATCTAATTAGAACAAATCAAAATCAACGAACAAAAAACATTTACCTTTTTTGGTATTTATTTTGGTAATTAAGCACTTAAGTAGCGAAATAGCAAATAATTTTTTGTTCATCGAAATTAACCTCAGCAAAGTAACGCCTGATTCAATAAAATATTTCAAATCAATAATATGTTTTTGTGAATAAACGTTTTCATTCATTCATCAAAATCGTTTATTCGCAGTATATATGTATGTAAACTCTTTATTGCACATAAAAATAATTTGGTGACAAGGATCTTCTAAAATTACATAATAACTTAATCGCTAAATAACTCATTAATAGAGTGAAAGGGTTGACGCAACAGGCATTTTATTTTCATTGAGACGAAAATATAAAAAAAATCACAAATGTATAGCGGAGTCATTTTAAACATGAGCTTCGTTAATTGCCAACGAGTGCTTTTTAATGTATTAATCGCATAAAGCCCTAAAGCTTTCGTAGTTAACTTCCATTATTGCCAAAACTAAAAGCGTCAGCCGGTTTTAATTTCATCAAACCAACTTTCCAGTAGAATTTCATACACAGCCAAGCGAAAGCTTCATCCATATCGGTATCCGTAGTAAACATCTCCAATCTACAGGGAATACCCACCTACATCGCTACGAAAGCAAGGACTTCAAACAAAATCGCATCTGCATCGGAGACGGAGACGACAAAATAAAACCCACACCGCGTCCAATTACTATAACATTCATCGAATATTGACTCCGCCGGTCGATGCCCCCGGCTAACGAAATTTCACGAAAAACCTTCGTCCTCATCAAGGAAGCCTCGACGCCCCCCGAATATACCCGACCACCCGAATCTGGCCCCCGAATTCTTATTTCAAACTCCAGACGACGGGGGCAGGGGGGTATCGCGAAACTATTCTTATTTTAAAATCTCTCTCCACGGAATATGCCCCGAAAGAGGTTCTTATTTTAAAAATATCACGCTCCACCGAAATTTTCTTATTTTAAAAACTTGAGGGGGGTGCGAACGTTCTTATTCCGAAATCCACCCCACCCCAGTGGCCAGTTATGATATTCTTATTTTAAAATCGCTCGAAGCGTTCGGATTCTGTTATTAAGATGCTGGTGTGTGCGCTTTTATGAGGACGTTCGACTGTGAGCTCCCTAAGACACGAAGGGATATGGAGATTCCTTAGCTTCACATTTTATATGTTCCGTGTTGAAAACAGCTGAAACTCGGGAAGAATCGAATTCGGCCGTAACAAGATCCCTTGATCACTGACCTACGCAACCTAGATAACGTTGTAACCTCACCTTCCGATTGAGAGTAATTCCCAATTCAAAGACCTCTAACGTAAAACCGCTCAAAATCCAAGAAAACTTAGTGTTAGAATGTATAACATTTTTAACAAACCATATGACCGTTAATACGAAACTCGAAATTGGGCGAACTGAAAAATCGAACGCTGCAACCAATCTTTCCCGCCAATTTCCATTGCTGTCAAATTTGGAACCGCGTCGCCGCCACCCCATCGCCTCCCCTCCCAGATCAATTTACGATAACTCGGTTTTAGCGCGCCGTCCCGCTCCGCCTTAAGACACCCGGGTATCCCCGTCTCCCCCCGGATAACTTCTAGAACCGGCACTGCTTGTTATCAGAACCGAATATCCGGCAGACGAATTGATAATTTTGGAATTAGTTTCGGCTTCTGCGGTTTGTAATGTGACGGCGTTTTTGAACGATTTGAAATGAAATTTCGAAACCCTTCAAACACTTCACGGATAAGGCGCCATAAAACAATGTGTTCATTTAACAAAATAATACCGATTTTGGACTTTTTTCTTTATATTTATGGCACTGTTAATTAACACACCGTGAAACCATTTTACAAAAAATAAATGACATCGTCTTAAACATGTAAGTATTGTGAAAACATTCCACGATGAGACAGATTTCAAAATGGTTTGACGGAACATGAAAGTTTAAGACTAAAATTGACCATTAGGTATTGTTTATTTCTAAAAAAACTTGCATTATCACCTTTAGAAAAATCTGCAAGTACCAGGTTCTGATCTTGCAGAGTATCCGGACCATTCTCTCGCGCGGATATGGCCCGGGACTTATTTTTAACTGTTGTGTGCGTCGCGCGCGTGTGTGCAGGGGAGGCGCTGCGTATGTGTGCGTGCATTTGAAATATTCCCCCGTAGCGCAACGAATTGATGTTTTTAATTAGTTTCCAACGGTTTTCGTCGGTGGCCAGTACGTATAGTCTATAATACTTATATTACTTTTTATAAGCGGTTAATTAAGTTACAAAAGGCAGTCTTGCACGCCCGCTAACTTTAATTGAATGCACTATTCATGTGAAACAATTTCGAGTTACACTTAAATGTGAAATGCGACGGAGCCGGTAACCCGGGCGGTTTCCTGAAAACTTTCCTTTGTCGCGAAAATTCAATAGGCGGGAAGTTTCCGTTGCGACACCATTGTCGAAAGGTTAGCGGACATTTGCGTCGAAAAACTGCCATGGAACAAGCTACTTAACATTTAAATTAGTTTATTTAAAGTTATCTTACCACGAAACAGGAAGCCCATCACACAAGACATTTGTTTTTTTTTTCATTACTATTCTACTCTAATTCCCCAATGCTAGGGCAAAGGCCTCTTCCCTAAACTCCCGGTGCAGGACAAATTGTTCTATTTAACTAAGCAAACACTGGCCACTTAGAAATAAAAAGTCATTCAAGTTCCGAACGCATTCAAATACGAATCCACAATGTAAACTCACATGTTTTCAAATTGCGAATTCGGAGTTTCTGCGAATGTTTTATTTATTGCCACAGACGGGAATGTTTGGCTTCAAAATGTTTCCAATCTGGGTTTTTCACAGGCTGCTTGCTAGGTTTATTTTTAGTCTGTGCCTTTTCTGGGTTATTGCGGGGCGACCTGTTGCTCGGCTTTTGTTTTTGTTGATCGTCGCTAGTTGCAAGTTGGAGGTTGATTTGAAACAAGGTTTATTACGAAGTCATGTGGTGTGAAACATTTTGGGCCTTGAAATAGATGCTCCAGCTTAGTTACACGCTAACCACGAGAGTTGCCTTTAGTTTCTCTTTGCATTAAGGATATTTTCACCTATTTTCGTGGAGAGCAGATTCCTATTTGAAAGAGAATAAAAATTTAGGAGAAACAGTTGAGATCCTGGAAAGGCCTATGTTTAACGGATGTCATCTAGTTGAGTGAGCTGATGATGATGATGATGATGATGATGATGATATGATAAAAAACCAGCAGTTACACCATACTTATGAAGCCTATAGCGTTTATGAATAAGGGGGTAATAATGTTTGATTGTAAACTGTATATTTTGTAGCTATATAGTAGTCACTTTGAAAGATGGAAAAGGCATATAATAACATCATGTATGTAGATTTCTAATATCAATAACTATGACAGAACGTATCGAAGCGTCGACGTGCGATGAATAACTTTTTTTTAACGCAAACGATATTGATATTCGAGGAAGAAGGTGGAAACATGTGCCTCACATTTCAGGCGAAAATCATAGGAATCATGTTATGGGCGTCGCGCCGGCTAGCAACCCATTACTATTTGGATTCCATTTTCCATTCGCCCACAATCTTGCTAAACGTGGCTTTTAGCTCTTGTTACCTTAGGCTCTGTCTACCCCGTAAAAGATAAAGACGTGATTTGTGTTTGTATGTCTGTGGAATATTTCAGCAGGCCCCTATTTAACCATCTAGACAATTGTCGGGGATATGTGACAATTCTGTTTACATGATTGATTGGCTTCATGACCACGCATCGCAATTCGAATTGTCACCTGACATTGACAATTGTCAACGTGGTGAAACAGGGGCCAGGTGGTTGGTAGTGTGATCGGACACTCTTGTATAGAAACATCATTCAAATAGATGACGCTTAGCGACAAATAATCGATTAGTAACAAGGTCACGTGACAGTTGGTAACAGATAGAAAAATTCGAACGCTTACTCACCTGTAGGCTTATTGTCTAACACGCTCGCATTTTCGCTCGCAATTGTGACAGTTCATGTATGGGCTGACAATTGGCATCGGAATCAGCTAGCTGTCACATTCATACAAGAACTGTCAAAATGAACGCGATGGCGATAGCGAGCTAGTTAGACAATAAGCCTACTGCTATGGGTGGTGTAGGGGTATAGCACGCGTAATGGAATGACGAGGACCCGGGTTCGATTCCCGGCCATAGCTTTACTTTCGGATTTTTCTATGTGTTCTAATTTTCAGTCGTTTAGAAATTACTCTTGTATAGATTTTGCATCGTAGTTTTGGATTTAAAATTAAGTTGCCACTTTGAAACCGTCTACTCTCGTAAGTCATAAGGGATTCCGACGTGATTTATGTATGTATCATCATCAGCCTGAAGACGTCCACTGTTGAACAAAGGCCTCCCCCTTAGCACACCATACTGAACGACAAGTCGCCACCTGCATCCACCGGTTTCCCGCAACTTTTACGATGTCGTCAGTCCACCTAGTGGGAGGCCTGCCAACACTGCGTCTTCCGGTTCGCGCCACTCGAGAACTTTTCTCCCCCAACGGTTTTCTGTTCTACGAGCGATGTGGCCTGCTTGCCACTTCAACGTACATACTCTTCGAGCTATGTCGGTGACTCTAGTTGTTCGGCGAATCTCCGTATTGCGGAGTCTGTCGCGCAAAGAAACTCCGAGCATAGCTCTCTCCATAGCTCGCCTCAAGCCTCGCATGTATGTATATATTATGTATAACCTATAACCTTTCAACTTAGTATTCGATTGCAAGAACAAAAGAGATCTAGTCCTTGCTCGAAATAGCATTTCGAAGGGCACAAGCTAAAGCTACAAAATCAAATATGATATACAACCAATAGGTACGATCAAAACTAATCCCTGTATCTACGAAACTACGGTTGAATGTCGTCTTCCCTAAATGCTACATACGTATGAAGTTTTCAGATTTAGACTGTAACAGGTAAAGGTTTAGGTTTAAATTTGTGAGTAATCAACTGCGTGTTTCTCTAGGTCGCTTTCGATATTGAAGTAAGATAAGGGATGAGAACACGCTGAGTGACATATTTTCAAGAAATACCTTTGTGTTTTAAGGGATTATTCAACTCCAGCGTATAATATACGTCTCACTGCCCAACACACTCATAATTAGAAGGCTTGGACTACATTTCCCACGCGGTCCCAGAACGGATTAGGAACTTCATCATACTTCATATCATTGCAATAATTCATAAAATTCCTTGCTAATGAAAAATGTGACGCGCAAGACAGGCCGAAAGAAGGACAACGAAGTTTCGTGTTAATAAAAGTAATAGATAACTATTTAAAAGTAAATTGGTAAGAACCTAGTTACTTATTTTATTAGCGAGTTCGCTCTGATATTTTTATTTCCTCTTCTGCTATAATAAATGTATGTATTTTCACTACGTAGGTATATTAATATATATTCTAAATTACACCACCTACTCAGTTCTGTTCTTATCTCCAGTCCGTTATAGTTGCCTAGAGATCGCTCTGTAGCGATAAGGCCGCCTATTGTTACCTAATTACTTCTGTATACCTTATTTCTGTTTGATTGTTATATAATTCAATAAACAGTTACTGTATTGTAATTGTATTGTAAACTAATCAAACTCGGACACTCCCACATATGAATCATTGTACACTATTACCCCTTTAATATCTTTGAACCTATTCCCTTGACCGCATCTAATTTCTTCCCCCATAATTTCGCATCCCAATTCACCCCCCCAAGGGGTGGGGGAATCTTGCGCGCCTGTGTGAAAGAATGCGAATCAATACAGCGCACATTAAACAGCCTGGGTAACACTTGACCCTGTGGGGTATGGGGGTAATTAGTGGGGTAACGTGGGGATTTTGGGGTAAATATGTTCATTATTTTCAAGGAAAAAAAAAACGGGTATTCTGGTTGACCGGAATGCACGACTTTGACCGCTAAGCTGAGAGCTTATAACAAAATGAGGCGTTGAATTTACACATCAGATAGCAGTCATTACTTAAATCTGAACGTGAATATGAAATAGGATAATTATGTTTGTAAATATTAAATAATAAGTTGAAAAACTCCATTTTACATATTCATGAAAATACTAGCTGTTGCCAGCGACTTTGTCTGCAAAGAATTCGTTTATCGCTATC
This sequence comes from Pandemis heparana, assembly GCA_963854515.1. Taxonomy (NCBI): domain Eukaryota; kingdom Metazoa; phylum Arthropoda; class Insecta; order Lepidoptera; family Tortricidae; genus Pandemis; species Pandemis heparana. Next base: position 9,399,099 of record OY978028.1, read on the forward strand.
CCGCGGGAACTACGCAATTTTCCGGGATAAAAAGTAGCCTTTGTGCTATTCCAGACTTTTCTCTATCTATTTTCCAAATTTCATCCAGATCCGTTGGGCCGTTCTGGCGTGATTGAGTAACAAACAAACATCCATCCATCCATCCATACTTTCGCATTTATAATATTAGTTACATTCAGTGTTTTAAACGAAAAAATACTTATGTGACTATGTGTTGTATGTCTTTATATTCAAATCAGTCGCTGTTTTACTTATCTCACATTGCTGAGTTTAGTCTACACAGACAAACAAAGGGTTAAAATGAACACTTAGCTTCGGGGGCTTAAGAATACAATTCGAGACCCCCGAAACAAGAAAACAATGGCCAAGAAACGACGACCCATTTACCCGTGGACGTAATTGCGCAGAACTTTTCCAGCAACAAAACCTCAATTCAAAGACAAAAATGAGCCGTCACTAAAACAACAATGGTAAGAAAAACCGAGGGAAAAATTGGTTATAATGAGTGCCTTCCTCCCCCTTCCCACCTTTGGGTCAAGCGAGGAATAAAATTTTAAATTGAAGCCGTTGAAAGACAAAAATAGGAAGACCGGAGCTTCTTACGGGGCTTGTACACTGGGCTAAATTGTGTTTGGATAAAACTGGTCTTATTTTCTTTTGTTTCGAGTGTTCAACAGTACATGTTCCACGGGAGTTTGTAATTGTGTCGTACAGATACATCATTCAAACAGAGGACGCTTAGCGACAAATATTCGCATAGTAACAAGGTCACGTGACAGTTGGTAACAGATAGAAAAATTCGTAGGCTTACTCACCTGCTATGGGTGGTGTAGGGGTATAGCACGCGTCACGGAATGACGAGGACCCGGGTTCGATTCCCGGCCATAGCTTTACTTTTCGGATTTTTCTATGTGTTCTAATTTTCAGTGTCGTTTAGAAATTGTTCAACAGTGTTTCAGGAATGTAACGTGGATCTGACGCCTTAGTATAAGTTTTTCGTGGCACCTATTTAACTTCTCGAACGCTTCCGCGTTTAGTGTCAAATCTAACTAATATTATAAATGCGAAAGGATGGATGGATGGATGGATGTTTGTTTGTTACTCAATCACGCCAGAACGGCCCAACGGATCTGGATGAAATTCGGCACATAGATAGAGAAAAGTCTGGAATAGCACATAGGCTACTTTTTATCCCGGAAAATTGCGTAGTTCCCGCGGGATAGCGATAAACGAATTCTTTGCAGACGAAGTCGCTGGCAACAGCTAGTATTAAATATATCCCTCTACTGCTAGATAGAAATGCCATTGACGTAATAATGCGATTCTATTCCGATTCAGTTTAGGTTCGCTCGCTGTCAGATCCATACTAAAAATGGCAGCTAAAACCTGAACTGAGTCTGAATTGAATCGCTTGAAGACGTCATGGTAAGGCCCCAGCCACTTAATGGTACCCCTTAACTATTTGCTTACGTTTTCACAAAACACAAACGCGTTTCACGCTTTAAGATACTGAGCAGAGCCTCTAGTGTAAGTTTTCGCATATAAAAACGTATCGAACGCGTTCACGTACACGTCTCAATTACTATGGAATAATTGGCAGCGCCACTTGCGGATCGAAACGGCAACAAGCTGTTCTCATAGTATTTGACATTTTAACGCAAACGCGTTCGAGACGTATTTTGTGACCGAAAACCTACACTAAGCATACTTAGTTCTCATAGTATTTGACATTTTAACGCAAACGCGTTCGAGACGTATTTTGTGACCGAAAATTTACATTAAGCATACTGATTTAAACCGGGGCCAGTTGACACTAAAACGCAACAAACGAGTATTTCCCTGTGACGTATTCTCCCAATGAAAATGTGCAGCGTCGCGAATCGTCTCGGTCTGAAACTCTGCGATTCTTTAAACGATCCTCGAAACGTTGGAGACACCCGACCCCGTGTAATGTCTACGAGTGAAAGTATCAAGCTATGATTGTCACCCGTAGGCTTATTGTCTAACTCGCTCGCAATCGCCATCGTGTTCATTTTGACAGTTCACGTATGGGCTGACAATTGGCATCGGAATCGGCTAGCTGTCACATTCATACAAGAACTGTCAAAATGAACACGATGGCGATTGCGAGCGAGTTAGACAATAAGCCTGCCGAGCGGCGATTCCTAAATCTAATGAACGAGGTCAGTTTTGAGAAGGACACAGACTCTTACCCCTTTATTAATAATCGCTCAGGCTTCTGCTAACTTAGCAATCGTTTGCCCTTAACTGTCACTTTGACATTTACCTTTCACAGATAAAGTAATAATTTCATTATTACGAAGCATAATATTATGTGTACATTCTCCTTAACACTTTCAAGAAAATGAACTTCTAGCGGAAGAAAACGGTGCTTTTTTTCTAGTTTTTTGTTAATTAATATTTCATGGATAGCGTTATTTAAAATTGCTTGCACTCAGGTGTTTAAGATCTTCAGCAGTAATTTAGAATAAGGAACTTTAAACAAACGGTAAAGTATAGTATCATGTGAGTATACAAAAATGAAGATATTCTCGAGTCTCTCCCCAACCGCGACTTCCGTAATCCTGCTCTAAAAGAAAGCGTAAAACCAAACAACGCCTTTGCTTAAAACCTTTAAAAAAGCATAAAAATCTAAACAAAGAGTTCAAAAACCACCAATACTCGTCTAAAATATTCAGAGAGACCACAAAATTCAATTTGTAGGAGAAACGGTACTCCTTGCAGACGTACAAAATGAAAACACGCTTCGGAAAAAAGAGGGGGTGCGGAATTAAACTAAGGAGGGGGTGGGTGGATGATTAATTATTAGTTTGTACGTGTAGATAGCCGTGTGTGTTTTTTAATTACATAAATTATAATTATTGGCGTTTTTTGCGGGGCAGCGATCGATTGGGGAGGTGGGTGTCTTTAATATATTTTGTTAGGGTGGGTGCCGTCTTTGGTATTACAATTGCAGTACAATATATATGTTAGTAAGGTTCTTGAGTTTCTGCAGTATGTGGGAATTGTTTTGTCTCTTGTTTATTGTGATGATGCGTAGGTAAGTCTTACTTTATATTATATACACTAGTGTAAGCTGTGAAATTTCGATATCCATTCAATAGCCAATGTGAACCTATGAAGCCAGCGATCCTACTAATATTATAAATGCGAAAGTTTGTCAGGATGGATTGATGTGACGATGTGAGTGTGTATGTTTGTTTCTTCTTCACGCTGAAACGACTGGACGGATGTGGATAAAATTTGGAACGGAGATAGCTGGTACCCTAGATTAACACATAGGCTACTTTTTATTCTGGAAAATTTCAAAGTTCCCGCGGGATAGAGATAAACATGTCAATTGCTAATTCTACGCGGACGAAGTCGCGGGCAGAAGCTAGTGTGTGTATGTATGCGCATTCAATATTAAGCCAAACGGCGTACTCTTGTCGAGTTTGTAATGGGAACAGAATTGTCACAATGTCGCCGACAGTCGCGGTGTTGCAATAGGGGCCTGTCATAGTCGCTTTTCGCCTGTCGCGTTTATGAAAGGCCAGGACTCACGTGATGAATAGTGCAGTAGGCTTATTGTCTAACTCGCTCGCAATCGGCATCGTGTTCATTTTGAGAGTTCTTGTATGAATGTGACAGCTAGCTGATTCCGATGCCAATTGTCAGCCCATACATGAGCTGTCAAATTGAAGACGATGGCGATTGCGAGCGAGTTAGACAATAAGCTAGCAAAGGACAAAGGTTCGCTGGGTCCATCGTCATCATCATCATCATTAAGCCAGAATAATTATGCTAAGGCGTAGTTTAAGCTGCACTACACCGTGTATAGGATTGTCTTGACTCTTTATTTGGTTAAGGTAAGGTGAAGAAAGTTGGCGAGTGTGAAGGCTTACATATGAAAGCTTTTTCTACTTATACAAAGAATTATATAAATATATATTATGCAGTTTTAAACTAGGCTTAGTGAGATCCAATAATGCGTTACTGCAAGCGAATAAAGTTGGGATTCGATTGCAACTTGCGTTGTCAACCTGTTGCCGGCTAGAGCTGATTCATTTGTTTTTGTTATTTGCTATAGAAGTAATGTAGATCGTTTGTTAGTTCTTTTATTGGGGTAAATAAATTGTCTCTCAAAGAGTAAGGTAATCGTGTTTTTATTTTTATTTTAGTGAACAGAATGCTCCGAGCATTTTTTGATAAAATCTAAGGAAAGTTTGAAAAAGAAAGCTAAGATATATTAAAGCAGTTATGAATAAGTGGATAAGTTAATCATTGAGATCATAGAATTTGACTTTTGATTTCTGAGGACGCATTTTCTATCATGATTCAAATAGTAGCCAATTATGAAAAATATTTCGTTCAAAGACAGTATCGCAACCTTTAAAATATTATAAAAGAAAATGAGAGGGATACATATCTGCTTTGCCTTTTTCTGTCACTTTGACATTTGCTGACAGGCATAGACAAAACATAAATTGTACAAACAGAAAAAAAAAAACAAAAAAAAAATGAGATACAATTTAAGAAGTCAGATAATATCTAGCAGCAGATTTATTGGGATAGGGACCGATGACAACCAGGAAGATACCACATATAATCAGGGTATCTAATTAACAATATCGCACCGAAACTTTCTTTGTAGCATCTTACGTACCCCCCACTAGAGAGAGAAAAATGCACCCCCCAGTGGGGGCACCACCCTCGGGGTGGCTGTGTACATTTTTTCTTTTCGTTTTCTTAAGACGAAAATTTGTTACGCTTTTTATACTTATACACTACGGGTGGTGGACCGATCAATAGCCTGGGGTGGTTCCCCCTTTATCAATTTTTAGTGCTCTAGCCTTATTCTCGTACCTACCTGAGTTTATAATTAATCTGTTATCTTGTGAGTAATTAGTTTGGGCGCGGCGTTGCTTGTCTTCGACTTTCGTTGAGCACGTGTGGGAGTATTGTGGGGAACTATAGCTACTAACATTATATGTAGTGGTATTCGTAAGGTTTACAGAAATCCTACTAATATCATAAATGCGAAAGTTTATGAGGATGTGATGAGAATGTGTATTTGTTGTGTTGTTGTTTGTTGTGTTTGTGATGTCGATTTCTAATTCAACGCGTACGAAGTCGCGGGCAGAAGCTTGTAATGAAATAAAACTTAAACATTTGAAGACAGAACGTTTCTCGGAACAACAAAGAGTTCTTTCATCCCGGAAAATAGGGCACTTCCCGTAGGACTGACGAAAAACGATTTAGGACGTCACGTCTGGAAACGAAACTGTAGAACCTGAGTTATTTTTAACCGATTCTATTAAACTTTTGACTGAAATGTGCTATAACCTAGTTTACTAATGTATAAAAAAAACTAAAAAAACGTTATTTAAGACGCCAATCTTACCCGCTACTTAAGTACTACGATGTCGGCCATGGTGACCACTTCGACTCCTAGTCAATTATGAAGCCGACCGGCGCAGATTCTCGTCGAGTTTGTAATGTAAACAGAATTGTCACTTGTCACTGACAATTGTCGTATTAATGAAATAGGGACCAGACAGTGTAGTTGCAAGAATTTACTCAGGCAAACCTTTTGGAGGCAGAGTGGCGTGTTCTCTTTTTGGCCTTTTTTCCTTCCTTTGGCTCGGCTATTAAGGACTCTTCACTTAATTATTAATATTTTTATCCTTCGCTTTAAGATGACGCTAAGTGCTGCTTTAATAAAGTTGATATTTTCACAAGATTTTAATCTATCCTCTAGGTTGGCAAAGCATCTGCAATCCCTCCGGGGTTGCGGGTGTCTATAGGCAGTGGTGATCGCTTACCATCAGGTAACCCACTTGCTCGTTTGCCTTCCTATTCACATAAAAAAAAACGACACGACATTAAGTCATTTTATAAAGTCTGTAATTGTTTGTTAAAAAAAAGGATTTCGTTTTATTTTTTGCCTCGATATGCAATTGCATGAATGAAAGTGCTCTGTAGATCATATAAGCGACGTAGTACTATGTTTTTACAAAGTCATTCATCAGTTCGTCACCAGTAGTACACTACATTGTTGTAAATCGAACATATATTATTTATATGTTGCTGTTACTTGAACGTGATATAGTAACATAGCATTTTGCAGCCTGTTTGCTGATAACATTTTAACTTGTGGTATGTATTTTTATAAATAGTCTCATAGTATAAAAGCCATACATACATATGAGAAAGAAAGAAAGTGTAATATATTCATTTAAACATTGCTTTAAGTAGCATACATTTATACATTTATACATTAATAGTCAAAAGATACGTCAAAATTCAAACTTGACAATCTACCATAGAGAAATATATAACAGGTCTCCGCCCTAAAATCCTGAAGATTCTGCTAGTTTCCCGCACCAATAGTCAAAAGATACGTCAAAATTCAAACTTGACAATCTACCATAGAGAAATATATAACAGGTCTCCGCCCTAAAATCCTGAAGATTCTGCTAGTTTCCCGCACCAATAGTCAAAAGATACGTCAAAATTCAAACTTGACAATCTACCATAGAGAAATATATAACAGGTCTCCGCCCTAAAATCCTGAAGATTCTGCTAGTTTCCCGCACCAATAGTCAAAAGATACGTCAAAATTCAAACTTTACAATCTACCATAGAGAAATATATAACAGAAAGAAAAGAAAGATGTATGCACTTGACTGTACAGAAAAATAAATAATTGTTGTACAAGGTGTATCTAACACCCCGTGTTGTAATTTGCTGGGGTATCATAGCTGTAGACGTTAAAAAATATGTTTTTCGAATGAAAAAACGTGTTATAAATACCCAAACACAAGGTTGTGCGCCTCTGAATAAACTTGTACTTTTTTGTGGTACTTTATTAGTGTGTCTTTTTATCTATTTGCCATTTTTGGATTAGAAATACGAAAAAACACAGCCTACTAAACATAATAATAAAATAGTGTACATACTACACAATAACTAATTTTAAACAAACGAATTTAACGTAGAAGCCAGTAATTCTTTAGTTTACGACACAAAAAACAATCTACTATTTACACCTTCGTGCAAACAAAAGACAATCTAATAAGCGTGCAACAGAATAAATTTATAATGTTTAGGTGACGCGATACGCTAACGCATACTTGCATATATATCGCATTTACACAAATGCGTCTGTATGCACCGGGCGACCTAGAGCGAACGCAGTCTCAAGGTTACTGATTGAACAAATGACATACATACTCTTAATCTGTGCTAGGTTAATAGCTAAATATACTATACTAATATTATAAATGCGAAAGTTTGTGACGATGTGACGATGTGACGATGTGATGATGTGACGATGTGAGTGAGTGAGTGTGTATGTTTGTTTTGCTTAATACGACCTTTGCTGGAACAGATCCCTTCTTAGGGATAAGTTTGCCTTTGTAATGTGTAATAAAGAGTTTACATACATACCTTTGCTCAGCTGACTCCTTTCAGTCACTGTTATAAGCATTTCGGTGATACTTAATCACAAATGCGTAATATAAATAATGTACCTAAGTATAACTTCAGGACTTCAAAATCACTACATAGTATAAAATAATGTCGCTTTCCGCTATCTGTCCCTATGTATGCTTAGATCTTTAAAACTACGCAACAGATCTTGATGCGATTTTTAATAGATAGAGTGATTCAAGAAGAAGGTTTATAATGTACTATCGGGGTCGGCTACGGTTGACCACCTTATGGGTGAATATTGCATGCAACGTCCAAACCCTGCTTGCAATTACGTCCACCAATAGAATTTAGGCTTGGCAATAGATGAGTTTTTTTAGAGTCATTAGTGACCAATAAAAAAACGGATTTCCTTAAACTTAACCATGCTAGTAACAGAGCTCAAAATACGTTACAAATTTAGTCAAATACTGACCAGATGTTGTGACCATTAGTCCTGTGATTAATTAGTAGTTAAACTTAAATCCCTCGCAATAGAGTTCGAAATAGCATGGCCCGAAAACTCAGAATCGCAATTCTATTCTATGTCGATTGACAACATCTGGTTTAGTTTTAGTGAGAAGCGGTCGCAATACCTGGCAAATTATTGTAAACAGACATTACGATTGTTTAAAAGCTGTTTTTTTAAATCTCTTATTACCTTAATTTAACTATGTAGGCTGGCAAAACTCGCACTCGTTTGGCAGATAGTGATCATACACACACGTGCTACACACACTGCACCAAAAGTATTGTTCATTTATTAAAACTAAAGTGTTTTGCCCGAAACTTAAGTCTACTATAAAATGTTTTAAATGTCCTACTTCAGCAACATCACTTCCACAATTTATACAGCTTTTTCTTAATGCAAAGTGCGTAAGGTCCCAAGGCCAAATCATGTCACTATTTAACATAAAAAGAAAACCACTCCTATTGAAGGTCCTATCCACATCCACAAATATAACCATTGCAAAACAAAGAAAAACTATAAGAACAAAGACCACTAAACCATTTACTATTTAACTATTTTAAAACTATCATAAGAAATAAATATTTAAATCGATTTATAACTGTCACCAAGCAATTCCTTGAGGCGGTCTGAGGGTCTACAATGGCTATTATTTGTTCTCGTGATTACAGTAAGTCGAGATCAAGTGCGATCTGCTTTCATGAAACTTTAACTATAAACAGCAGGTAATCAATTATCTAAATTGAGGAGGCGGCGAAGTCTTTGTGAACCAAAATACCTGAGCAAAACTAAATAAGTCATTGCATGATTATACCAGGGGTCCGTGTCTCTATAATTCTGAAGGTGTTTTTAATTATTGTCTTTGTAATGTTTTTGTTGTTTAAGTTTTTTATCAAGTTGGATAAGTTTATAACATCTAAAAAGTGGATGGTGTGCAAGCTGCAACCGGCCGCGTAAAGTGACCAGACCCTCATTGTTGACTACAAGTCATAAAAACAAGGTTTTTTATAAATTTCAAATAATGGTATTCACAAATTCGAAGACCCTAATTGGTTAACAAAATAAGGGGGCGGGACAAGACAGATCGTCAAATGCAACCGATTTTGTTTGCGAGATGGTCAACCGTAGCCGACCCCGATAGTACATATTATAATACATTCTTAAGTCTAATTCTGCGCGGAGGAAGTCGCGGGCAGAAGCTAGTTAATTATAAACTATATGTCTCTCAAAATCAATTCGGAATACCTACATCAAAAGGGGGTCGAGTTTGTTTTTAACTGAACAAGCCTATAAGTGAACGGCGTCGAAGACTCAACTTTGAATCAAGAATTACAATGAAAAAGATAACAAAACTCACATCAAATTTGTATTTACGAAAACTAAAAAAGGGACCAACAACGCAAGTATAGTCAGCAACAAAAAGCATGTAAGTATAAAAATAGTTTTTCGATACAAAATTGTTTATATTGCTTACAGTTCAAAATTCAAATCAAACCAAAATCATTTCCAACTTTGATTTTGATTTTTAAAAAATGGTACAAGCCTGTACTAAGTAGATATTACAGTATCTAAAGCTTCTAAATGAAGAAGAAAAACTTCCACTATCAATTATTAACATAATTATTGAACACAGGAAACCTCTAAAGGTCACTATGATAACAACAGTCAGCAAATGTTGACTAGGCTAACATATACTTACACGTACATGAAGTTAACTGCATATTTATTACTAATCATTATAATCACAGCTAAAACATGTCTGTAATAACAAGACAATGCAACCCGAAACTACATAAACACGCGTCACGCGTTAGAAAAACAAAAACCGGTCGTCTAATTATTAGAACAATGCGCTGCGCGGGAGTGGGCCGCCATTTTGGGCGCTCGACCAATCAGCGCGCCGGAACCAAGGTCGCTAGCAATGTCAAAAGATCTATCGTCCGCTTCCTAGTAGTCTAGGCTAGTGTTGCCACGATACGATAATTACAGATTTTGTAGCGGTTTTTTGATGCTTAGTTCTACATTTTAATTACACATTAAATTACGTATTTTTTATCGTCAAGTCTGTTTTATGTTTGTCATTAAACATGATCAGTGCCGTGTTCGTATCGCTAGTAAAAATTGACAAACGGTTGACGACACGGACACGCGAATATAAAGAAATAAATGCAATTTTTTTCTACAAGTGTCACAAAGCAATAATAAGGTTGTGTAATGGCTGAGATATCTTATACTAGAAGTATAGAGGTACTGTTGGTTCGTTTGTATATAGCGGGTAGATCCAAGATGTGCTAAAAAAGCTACACAATCCCTAATTGACACAGATTATTTTTATCCCGGGCAATTGTTCGCATGGGGTGCTGACGTAGTTGCAACGGATAGATATTATAAAAAAAAGAATATTTTGTGGCCTTTAGGTCTTGTTACCTCAGGCCCTGTCTAGCCCGTAAGGGATGTAGACATGATTTGTGTATGTATGTATATAGGCAATGCTGCCACTCTGTGTGTATCATCTTTGTATAAAATAACAATGACACGAGAAACAGCAAATAACAGACGAAAGTGTAATTTTCAGGATTAATTAAGCTCTCATTAAATAGCGCTGCTCTTTTATTTTTCACTTGACTAGTTCACGCCCGCGTCTTCGCCCCCGTAGCAAAACATCCTGTAGATGCTCTACAATTCCGTCCTCATTCCTCGTGTAAATGAGAAAGGGAATATCTGTGCAAAATTTCAGCTTTCTAGACAAATAATGCATAAAAGAGGTACACTTATAAAGAAATTTATTATGTAAGCTATGGGTGGCCTTAATGCTTTAGAGCGATCTCTACCAGACATCTTAAAAACAGAGTGAATAAAATAATAGATTATAGCAGGGTGGTACATTTGATTGGCTATAAATTATGGCTATTTTCGGCATTTGGGTGATATTTAAAGCTTATCTCTGGCAACACCGGTTGCTACGATAGATAGCTGTTTGGCAGCCATTTTGATTCGGTTATCTATGATTTTGTTATTTGTTGTTAGTTAGATAAAATTGATTTTGTGCTTGTGATGATAGCGTATCTTTATTGCTTTTACGTTCCAACGTTTTAGCTGTAAGCTAAAATAATTTAATTATGAGATATAGGTAGGTAAGTACGCTCGCCCAAATAAGTGGTCTACCACTTTTCATCCAACTTCCTATCAAATGTAAATGTCGCTAAAGTCGAACTTTCAAGTTGACAGCCTGTCTTATCGACGTTATACAGGGAGTTTGGTAGCCAGGTACAAAGCTTTAAGGGGGTGATAGCTGAGGTATTTTTGAGCATTTTGAGCCATACATGTCTTAGCCGAAATTTGTTTTTTTTTTTTAAATTGAAAATTTAGAAATTTTATGAAAATACCCAGAATTTGATAGAAACGAGTCAATATTGCACCAATGAGCGTTAATTTGTAAACAAAATCTTTTATTTCGGATAGTTTAATGTGTATTGGACCAAGTGAAATAATTTTTAAGTGTCTGTCTTGCCACAGAAACAAAATGGAGGCATTCGAAATTACTAAAAATGTCTTTTTATGGAACAGAGCCATTTTTCAGTGCCATAAAAGAAATTTAAAAAAAATCCTGGAAATGTTCAAACATTTTTAAAAACATGCCTGTTTATTGCTCTTTCTTTTAAGGTATCACTCATTCACATTGCTTGCTAAATCTGAGATAAAAAGTAAAAACCAAACTCGGGGGAGCACTCGCTAAGAATGCACTAGTATTGAAATTTCGAGATTATTACTACACTGACGAGCAAAAATAACTTGTCACATTTCATACAAAGTTTTTTTTTATGTGAATAGAAACGAGCAAGTGGGTCACCTGATGGTAAGCGATCACCACTGCCCATAAACACCCACAACCCCGGAGGGATTGCAGATGCGTTGCCAACCTAGAGGGCTAAGATGAAATGCCTCTTGTGCCCGTTATTTCCCTGGCTGTCTTACTCTCCACACCGGAACACAGCAGCGCAAGCACTGCTGCTTAGCGGCAGGATTAGCGAGTAAGACGGTGGTAGCTATCCGGACGGACCTTGCCCAAGACCCTACCCACCACCAGGGGCCTGGGCCTTACCATGACGTCTTAATGCGATTCAGTTTAGGTTTGCTCGCTGTCAGATTCATACAAAAAGTGACAGCTAAAACTTGAACTGAGTCGAAATTAGGAAGTCATGGTAAGGCCGCAGGTCTATGAAAAGTGTCCCGATATTTTTGCCCGTGAGTATATCTGCCAGACTATACTGCTGTTTCAACATTCTCAGCGCGTTAGAAGACAAACGTACGAATTACGGATGCAGCCGACGTTTCTAAGGTCAGGGGGCACTTTCTACCATAGCTCCGATTTCGGTGCATTTTGATAGAAAGTTAGATGTTTTAGCAACTGGCAAACGATATAAAGCCCTCGTATATAAATGTAGCTGTATATTTAAAAAAAAAATACGATAAGGAAAGAAAACGAGCAAATGGGTCAACTGATGGTAAGCGAGCACCACCATGGACATACTCATACTCATACTCATTTATTCGTAATAATTATAGCTATTACATGTCATGACACCACACTAGAGGACTGCAGATGCGTTGCCAGCTTAAACGGCTAGGATAGAATACCTCTTGTGCCATTTCACCGGCTGTCTTACTCTCCACGTCAGAACACAGCAGTGCAAGCGCTGCTGCTTGGCGGCAGGATTTACAATTAAGACGGTGGTAGCGATCCGGGCGGACCCTGCACAGGGTCCTACCACCCGTTACAATTACCTAATTTTATTCATAATTCTTACTGACTTACTGTCTATCTGAGCCTCTAGTGTAAGTTTTCGCATATAAAAACGTCTCGAACGCGTTCACGTAAACGTATCAATTACTATGGAAAAATTGGCAGCGCCACTTGCGGATCAAAACGGCAACAAACACTGTTCTCATAGTATTTGACATTTTAACGCAAACGCGTTCGAGACTTATTTCGTGACCGAAAACCTACACTAAGCATACTGACTGTTACCAGTGGGCTTATTGTCTAACTCGCTCGCAATCGCCATCGTGTTCATTTTGACAGTTCTTGTATGAATGTGACAGCTAGCTGATTCCGATGCCTATTGTCAGCCCATACATGAGCTGTCAAAATGAACACGATGGCGATTGCGAGCGAGTTAGACTATAACCCCCTTATTTATAAACGTACTATAGGCCTCTGCTAAGTTAGTAATCGTTTGTCCTTATCTGTGAAAGGTAAATGTCAAAGTGACAGATAAGGACAAACGATTACTAAGTTAACAGAGGCCTATAGTGCGTTTATGAATAAGGGGGTAAGCCTACAGGCTGCATCTCATAAACCGTGATAGCTAGTGATTTTTTTACAGATGATATATTTCTGTTGCCGTATTACCACTATAAAAACAGACTACTTTTATGTCTTTCTATGTACCTGAGTAATCCATTTAAAATGACCTCGCGATGCCTTCATTAGCTTTGGAGGCAAGCTCAGCTAACATTGGATTTTACTCGCGTTTGACTTGCACAAGGCCGGTTTTTTCTAAATCAAATTATTTTGCAATAGCGACAAGGCATTCTGTATAATTTCATGATTCCTGAGGGCAGAATTATCCAATTATTGTTTTATTAACAGTATGTTATCAAATGCTTGGAAAATTCGAGTTAATAGATAGTTCTTTATCGATCAAATGGATTCCATTATGGATAAATATAGGTACCTAATTGATGCAGCAGAATATAAAATTCTGTTGCGGCTTGATCTTCGCTTAAAACCCACCAGGGATAGTCAAGGAGGCGAAAATCTTAGGAATCATGTCAAAAGTCAAAAGTCAAAAGTCAAAAGTTTATTTTGCAAATAGGCCGCCGAGGGCTCTTTTACATGTCTTTTTTTGAATCTACCAGCGCATTCGGAAAGACCATCATTGCCAAGAAGAATGCGCCGCAAGAAATTTGGCAGAAAGTCATTTTTTCAAAATAAAATAGATTTACAATAGTACTTAAATTCTACTTAACTTACCTATAATACAATTAATACATTTTATAAAAGGGATGTAAAAGGTCCCTAAGTTAAGTCCGTACCTACCTTAAATTACATTGGTCTATAGTAGAGATGTATAAAGTCTCTACTGGTCAAAGCGAAACAAAATATGCGATAATGATAAGAAAGAGAAAGAAAAAAGTGAATAAAAATAATTTAAGTTCAGTGGAGGTGTAAAACGCCTCCACCGTCAAATAAGTTAATTGGAGATATCTCCAATGTCGATGAGAAAAAGAGAAAAAAAAAAAATTATATATAATAAAAATTATGAAATATGCATTTCATGTCGAGTAAGTAACCGATAAGCTTTTGGATTCCGAAGGCAAGCTTACGTCTGCCGCCCCCAATGTTGGCTCACACGCGCTCATGTCATGCTCTGAAAGCAGAGCGGTACCGAGGGCATGTATCACTTCCGTCCCCACAGGCTCGCTATGGGGACGTTTTAGGAACTTCGACGATTGCTAGCCTGTAACTAGACAGTAAATGAAAAAATAAAACAACAAAAGAAAACGGAAATCCATAAGCTTAACAATATACCTACCTAATACCTAACTTAGCACACATACACATACGACATAGCAATATTTATGTCCTTGTAAATAATTAATTAATTAATAATAATAATAAAAAAAATATTACTAAAATAAAAATTAAAATACAAACTAATTAAAACAGGTAGGTACAATATTTAAATTGATAAATGCTAATATTGATAATGACTATATAATCTTTAATCTTGATAAAATGTATTAGTTCAGTTCGGTGCGCGCACTTGCTACGATCACACGTATCACTCGACATCATATTTTCCAGTGATTCTCAACCTTTCTCACCCGGGTGGTTTTCATTTGCGTGGCTAACAATAATGAAGTGTGTCGCTTGTGATGCCTCTATTAACGATGGTGCCCGGTGCTCGGGCTGCAATATGGACCTTGGCTTCTGTTGTGCTGGTATAACTGAACAGGGCTACAGGAGACTCGGAGCAGAGCGTAGAACAAGCTGGAAGTGTCACTCGTGTAAGAGAGATGGCTCGCCATGTCCTCCGAAGCCAGTTGATTTGGGCACTATCATGGATGAGCTGCGCGAAATTAAACAGAAGGTTCTATGCCTGCCTGACTTAGTGAAAGATGTCAGCACATTGAAGAGCGAAATCGCTGAGGTCAAAGAGTCATGTGACTTTAATAGTAACAGGTTAGATGATTGTTCCTCCCGTCTAATTGAGGTGGAAAAGAAACTTCCGGAGTTTGAAGCGGTTCATGAAAAAATTCAATCGCTTTCCAATGAGTTATCCGCTCTTAAGAGTGAGCTTGCTCGGAATGATCAGGCACTACGTGTCAACAACGTTGAGATCAGAGGGGTTCCACTTAGGAAGGACGAAAACCTCTTTTCAATCATGGACAGGATTAGCACGGTGGTTGGCTATCAAGTCGATAGAAGCTATATAAATTATATTGCCAGAGTTCCAATTTTTGATTCGAAGGAAAAATCCATAGTTGTCAGCTTCACGAACCGCTACATTAAGGAGGACTTCATCGCATCTGCACGTAAGAAGAAGTCGTTTTCCGCCGCTGAAATAGGCTTCCAGGGGACTGTGCAGAGCGTTTATCTTAACGATCATTTGACTCCGGCGAATAAGAAGCTGCTCACGTTGACGAAAACGTCGCTAAAAGCCAAAGGATATATCCACATTTGGGTTAAATATTGTAAGATACACGCCCGCAAGGATGATAATTCCAAAGTGCATATTATAAATTGTGAGCGTGATTTAAACAAACTACTTTAGATTGGAATTCTTTCAATTTTCTGTTAGTTCTTGTATGTTTAATCACATTTGTTGTTTTCTCTGTTTCTTTACTTTTGTTGATATTGTTAAATATTTTCTGTGAGCATGATCACATTAGTTTGAGCATCGCTGAACGCCCCTTATGGGCGCACGGCACCTATTGTTCGGACGGCTGGCTTATCGCTACCCGCATCAGTTGTTATTATTTACTCGCTAAACTGCAGGAAGCGCGCTTGCTGCTGTACGCTTGTCTCTTTCCTTCGCACTCATCAAGTCAATTATCTGTTTCTGTATTTCACTCCATGGTTAAAGTTATATTTAATTTATTTTGTAGATATGCTGTGGTACTGGTAATTGGGTCTCTAAATGGCTACTTATAGCGTGGTGGATGATTGCCATTCTATTTACTATCAGAATGTAAGGGGGCTCCGCTCTAAAACGTTAACATTCTATCGCAATCTTAGTTTGGCTTCTTACGACATTATTGTTTTGACAGAGACGTGGCTAATAGATGGCGTACTAGATTCAGAATTATTTGATAATAGGTATGTCGTATGGCGACGGGATCGTGATCTGGCACTAACGGGGCAAAGCCGCGGCGGTGGTGTTATCATAGCGACCCGGAGGGAGTTAACTGTCACCCCGCAGCCGACCTTTTGCTCTTCGGCCGAGGACTTGTGGGTTTCCTTAACGCTTGGTGATCGCTGTGGCAAACCGATCAAAGTTCATTTATGCGTGTTGTATTTATGTAAGCAAAATAATGGTAACACATTCTCGCAACAGCTGTCTAATTTTTTAAACAGTTTAAATGAACTTATATTAACCCATCCGGATGATAAACATCTAATAATCGGGGATTTTAACATGAGTAATATTCTATGGTCGGCCCAGGGTTTATCAATGGTTCCATCTAACTATTTGAATAGTGACGAGTGCAGTCTAGTGGACGACCTTCAGACTCATAACTTAAGCCAATATAACGGTATTTTTAATCACTACGGAAAGCTGCTTGATCTTGTTTTATCAAATGACGTTGTCTGTGTTACCGAGTGTTTGGATGCCTTGGTACCTATTGATCCATATCACAAAGCACTGACTATTATGATGAAATATTCTACAGTTAATACTTTACAGTCTGCTCCGGTAGTTAAATATTTATATAATAGGGGTGACTACGATTCTATTAACAAGGATTTGACGGGTATTGACTGGGATCGAGAGTTTTCGCAAAGATCTATGGAACAATCACTGGATTTCTTTTACACGACATTCAGAAGATTGAGAGACAGATTTATTCCTAGTAAAAAAATAAAAACTAACATGCATCCGTCGTGGTATTCGTTCGGACTGAAGAAAGCTATTAAAGAAAAGTACAAGTTTTTAAAAAAATATAAAATTTACAAAAATGAATCTGATCTAATTTCTTATGGCGTGTTAAGGAACAGAGTGCGTAAATTGGAACAGGATTGCTATGATTCGTATATAAAACAGGTTGAAAGTAATATTGCTAAAAATCCAAAGCAGTTCTGGTCTTTCATGAAGTCGCGCTCAAGCTCCAATAGTATACCAAGCAGTTTGAAATATGGTGATAGACTGGTTAATAATGGAACAGATATATGCAATGCTTTTTCGGACTATTTCTCTTCGACATTTACAGCACCGGGCAGCAGGAGATCCACTGCTATTTCTTTTGCCGACTCAACCGCCGAGTCCAGTGCTGGTTTGAGCAGTATTCAGGTCGATTCTGAATTGCTCACTGATATATTGCTTAAACTTGATCCCTCTAAGTCAGCTGGTCCTGATGATCTGCCAGCTCAGTTCTTAATAAATTGTGCGGAAAGCTTGGTGAGACCAATCTCGATATTATTTCAGCGTTCTTTTTCTGAGTGTTACGTTCCATTGTTGTGGAAATCGGCATTTGTTACTCCAGTACACAAAAAGGGACCCAAAACTGATATAGAAACTTACAGGCCAATTTCTAAATTATGTATAATATCGAAAGTACTCGAAAAAATTGTTCATGGCCAAGTTTATAATGCTTTGAAGAATTCTTTTAGTCCGAACCAGCACGGATTTCTGCAACACCGTTCTACTGTGTCTAATCTGGCTCTTCTAAATGATTATGTTACTGAGGCTATGGATAGTGGCTTCCAGGTCGATGTGATTTATACTGACTATAGTAAGGCTTTTGATAAGATAGACCATGCCATATTAATCGCGAAGTTACATGCCATGGGTATTCATGGTGACTTACTCAGATGGTTTTCTTCGTATATTGACAAAAGATCGCAAGCTGTTGTCGTTAACAATTACATGTCTGGCTGGGTAACTGTCCCTAGTGGTGTGCCGCAGGGATCTTTGCTAGGCCCGCTGCTGTTCAATGTGTTTGTTAATGATATCAGTAAGTGTTTTGTTCACTCACAACTTCTCTGCTTTGCCGATGATATGAAAATCTTTGCCAAAATAGGTTCAGGTCACGACTCGAACTTGGTTCAGTCTGATCTCGCGCGGCTTGACGAGTATTGTCGGGTGAACAAGTTGAGTTTGAACCCGTCTAAATGTTTCGCATTAACTTTTACGCGTCAGCGTGCACCGATTATTACTGCATATACACTGAAGGGTCATGTTTTGCAAAATACATCCTCTATGAGGGACTTAGGAGTAATACATGACTCGAAACTTCTATTTGATGAACATATTGACAGTATTGTCTGTAGTGCGTTAAGGTCATTGGGTTTTATAATGCGTAATTCATCGCAATTTACACAAGCAAAAACACTCAAGGTCCTCTATTGCACCTACGTTAGAAGTAGGCTGGAGTATGCTTCTCAAATTTGGAATCCATACTATAAAGTATATGTCGACCGGATTGAACGTGTTCAGAGGAAGTTTGTTAAGTATCTCTGTTTCAAGCTAAAATGTTCCTATAGATCGTCCAATTACGTCGATATATGTAGGAGACACCATCTTATTCCTTTACAACAGCGTCGTGAGATAGCGGATGTCACCTACATTCTGAACGTCATTAGCAACAACGTCGACTGCCCTGAATTACTACAGAAATTGTCCTTTAACACACCCATTCGGCAAAAAAGATTTAATCCCCCTATTTTTATCAAATTTACATCGACTAGGTATAGGAAAAACAGCTTTCTTTCGCGCGCTAGTCGAAATTTAAATAACCTTGCGAAGGAAATGGATATTGACATATTTAACTGTAACACCCTATCCGTGAGGCGAAGTCTGGTGATGGGGTGCTTTAGGTGAGCGCGCTGCTTGCTTGGACACTTAATTTTAATAAAATTTAGGTAAGTAGGTTTATATCAATTCCTTGGTGGTGCGGCGTTTGCCTCAAGTTTTGTAAAATAAAATAAGTATTACTAAAAGAGCAGCCGGTATTAAATTTAGGATGCTCTCTGGCTCAGTTATACTGTGATTGTTTGTTTCTTAGAGTATAAGACATAAGATAAGGTACATAGTGATGTTCATCGGAACAATTCATTTCATTGTGAACTATAAATTTTTATTTTTAATTTCTGTTTAATGTTTAAGTCACTTAGTGTTGGAATCTTACTTCGCAATGTATACTGTTTTCTTTGCATAGTGTGTCGTTTGATACTGTGCGCGTCACCTGATTTTAAGTTAAGCTATGCTTAACTTGTACTGTGTTACTATCTGTGAGTTCCTGTAATTGGCTCTGTGTTACTATTTTCATTACCTAAATTGTATTAAATGCTGTTGGTTCTCCTTAAATAAATAAATAAATAAATAAATAAAGTAAGGTAACCGAGATCAGCAAGTCTTAAACAGCAGACGGTAGCAACAGGGCCAGAGACTGTATATAGATACTACACACACACACACACACATACACACACACACTACAGGATCACTCACAAAGCACTGGATTCACCGGCTTACGGTCATTTTTCCAAAGATGGCCATGTCATATTATATTATAGGCGATGCGGCTAGCCCATCACTATTTTGATTCCCCCTTCCACCTACACGCCCACAATCATGCTATATTAAACATGGCCTTAAGGTCTTGTTACCTTAGGCACTGTCTACCCCGTAAGGGATAAAGACGTGTATGTATGTAGGGATAGCCTGATAGACATCTCATAAAGATTAAAGGGTACCTAACAAGGGTTGTCAAATTAATCGCTTGTGAAAAGATACATTTGTCGAACGTTTGTTGGCCATATGATTATAACTGATGATGATGTGGTGACTGGTGAGGCAAGGTGATGAAAAAATATATAACCCGGGTTGCCCGGGTATAAATGGCCCGGATATCCGGATATAGGCCGATTCCAGCTGCGCGTGACGTTTGTCAGCCAAACCCGGCATTAGTGGCGCGCCGGATTACCGCACTTTATGCCCGGGTTAACCCGAATAGGGTGGGCGCAAAGTCGATAAAGTTGTCGATAAAATAAAACATAAGGTTTAAAAAAGGTTAAAGGTTGTTCTTAAAAGGGGCACACTTCTTTTACTGTCGGAAGATGGGGCAAAAGGTTCTTAGAGTGGAGACCACGAAAGTGGTTCAGGAATGTGGGGAGACAGCCAGCAAGATGGACGGACGATTTGGCGATGGAGGGACTGGATGCAGAAAACTCGGGAACGTACAGAATGGTCTAAAAATGGAATAGACCTTTACTCAGCATTGGGTAGATTAAGGTTGAAGAAGAAGAAGAAGACAGACTTAAGCACAGACGGACGCACATAAGATGCGGCTGTCGTAATGGTTCAATTGGCAATCTTTTAGTACGTGGCCTTATGAAAGAGACGCATGCTCTCTTTTTCCATTTATGCAATTCGTTCTGGGTTAGCAACGCTTGGGTAGGTTGCCTGGGCGAGATCGCTCAGAAGCGACTCGAACTTGGTTTGTGTAATCTCTTGCTTGGAGATTCATTTTAGATATATTTACCTAAGAAAACCTCAAAAAAGAAACTAATATTTCACAATAAAAAGTTGTAACGAAGAGATCGTGGTCACAAATGAGACTAAACAGTAATTATCAGTCTTTAAATTTAATATTGATTTTATTTTTAATTTTATGTTCATTTCGAGATAATGTATTATTATTAATTATGCTATGGACGTGGTCTGGAAATGAATTATTTCACTTCATTTAATACCAAATTATTATCCTAGAATAGTGCAAACAATCTTGCTAAACGTGGCCTTGCTTTGTTACCTTAGGCTCTGTCTATACCGTAAGGGATAAAGTCGTGATTTACGACGTGACCTTTTGTGTTAAAGCCTGACCAGAAATATAAAAACCCTGCATTGGTGTCGCCACTGTATCTTTTATATGGTAACACATAATTATGAAAATTAAAAAATTAAAATGTGTTTATTCCAAAAAGAAATTACAGAACTATTTATACAACTAAGGGCCCTGTGCTAGGATATCCTGTGTTTAATTATATAGTCTGTGTTTAATTTCCCGCAATATAACACTCGGATTTTTATATTTCTGGTCAAGCTTTATAGTAAAAAAAAAAAAATATTAGATCAGGATAGCGTCAAAATTATGATATTGAGTCACACGGTATGGATATCGACAAACGCGCTGTAACCCACGTAACCCACTTTCCGCGTCAGTTAACCGGGCTAGTGTTGGGACAAAAGTCGATAAAACCTTTGTCAGTTTTTATCATTTCGCAGATAATCTCTGAAACCTATCTATATAAACAAAAATTATGAAATGGATGAGCGAAAATCTTAGGCATCATGTTATAGGTGATGTGGCTAGCAACTCATCATTATTTTGATTCTCCTTTCCACCTGCCCACAATCATGCTAAACTTGGCCTGTAGGTCTTGTCACCTTGGGCTCTGTCTACCCCCGTAAGGGATAAAGACGTGATTTATGTATGTATGTATGAAATGAATACGTGCATCTACTGCACTAAATTGGGTACCTACTATTTTTTTGTTGTGATCGTTATAGTCGGGGAAAGGTTTGTGTGAAACAATATTTTGAAAAAAGAAACTGTAATGCGGGCGCAGCCGCGGGCAGCAGCTAAGAGAATTAAAAATCTTTTAATTGACGTTGCTTAATTTAAATATCGTATGAGCGTTTCAGTAATTATCTTATAATTATGACGTAATAAGTGTCTTTTCGTTTTGATTATAAAGTAAAAGAAGCCAACAACTTAGTGGTAAAAATTCTTACGAAAATTGGGAGTTGGAATAGAATGGAATAATAAAACTTTATAAATATGATATTTGGAAAAAGCAAAGCGTATGAGCTTGATATCGATTTTTGCTAAAAATTACCAACAAATCGATATAAAATGAGTCTCATCACTATTTATTTTAAATCGCTTTATATTACAATCAGATAATACGTGCCTGCATTTCCTACAGAAATCTGTTCCACAACGATTTTTCAGCCTTTTAAAACACCCACGAAAACCCACTTTAAAGCTACAAAGATACGGTCCATTCTACTTTGGAGAAAACCAAGAGTTTTCTATGTTGTTTTCGGATGGAACTTATTTGTGAAAACACGAGAGAGAGACGGCAATAGAAGCGTCTCGTAAGAGCGAGCGAGTCAAGAATACACTAAATTTACGAAGCCACAGGTGGTGTACCTCGGGCACACCCACTGGATGCATTGGCATTTAGCATTATATCAGAAACATATTTTTTTTAATGTTTTTGCTGTGTTTTTCTATGCTGGTCTGGGAGCAAAAAAAAAACATAGTACCAGCTGCCTTTCCCGCACTGATTTTAAAAGAACATCGAGGGCGAAAATCTTTGGAATCAGTTAAAGGCGATGCGGCTAGCAACCCATCACTATTTCGATTCCCTTTTCCACCTATACATCCACAATCACACTAAACGTGGCGTAAGCGAGTAACTAAATGCTTAATTGTATAAATATAAAAAAAACATAGAATTCACAAAAAAAAAACATTAATATATGTACGCGCAAAGGCAAAGTCTTGCTACTTTTGACAGCCTTCCCCGTACGGAAAAAAGTCGTGATTAATATACGTACGTATTAAAAATTGTTCCATAATCACAAAGGCATAAAATAACTACAAAAACACACCTTTTGACTTAATAATAACAACACAACTGTTTCAACTAATTTATTCAGCTCTACTACCGCCGCTCCAAAACCATCAACGAATCATACCTTATTTTGTTCAAACCCTCCTTACTTATTAGTACCTCTATTAGAAGCCTATAATTCAAGGCACTAAGTACCCGACATAATTTGTCGTCAGTAGACAATTGAAATAATTGCACTACGCGCCGCAAATGTGTTTAAAACATTTGCTTGGGACAACAGTTTTCTCTAGAAATACATACATATATAATACCCCGCGAAAATCTCACGAAAGTTGGTGCAATATGAAGGAGGCCTGTCCAGCAGTGGACGGACAATGGTTGTAGATAGATAGATAGATAGACATACATAATCTTAATCCCTTCTTTATTCCTTACTAGCTGTTGCCAGCGACTTCGTCTGCAAAGAATTCGTTTATCGCTATCCCGCGGGAACTAAGCAATTTTCCGGGATAAAAAGTAGCCTATGTGCTATTCCAGACTATTTTCTATCTATGTGCCGAATTTCATCCAGATCCGTTGGGCCGTTCTGGCGTGATTGAGTAACAAACAAACATCCATCCATCCATCCATCCATCCATCTATCCATCCATCCATACTTTCGCATTTATAATAATATTATCGCTATCCCGCGGGAACTACGCAATTTTCCGGGATAAAAAGTAGCCTATGTGCTATTCCAGACTTTTCTCTATCTATGTGCCGAATTTCATCCAGATCCGTTGGGCCGTTCTGGCGTGATTGAGTAACAAACAAACATCCATCCATCCATCCATCCATCCATCTATCCATCCATCCATACTTTCGCATTCATAATAGTAAGATGGGGTAGACAGCCTTAAGCAACACAACCTAAAGTCACGTTTATGATTGTGATCGTAAAGGTGAAAAGGATAATCACAATTGTAATGAGTTGCTAGCTGCATCGCCTATATTGTATTCCTAAGATTTGTTCTTAATCCCTCGATGGCCTTTTACCATCTGCGCGGGACGAGAAGCAACTGGTACCTATAAGTAGGTGAAAAACTTAAGTAATGACCAGGGGCCTTACCATGACGTCCTAATTCCGACTCAGTTCAAGTTTTAGCTGTCACTTTTAGTGTGAATCTGACAGCGAGCGAACCTAAACTGAATCGTATTAAGACGTCATGATAAGGCCCCTGTTGTATATTATTATGTATGTAGTAGTGTACTGTGTACGTAACTGATATGGGACTTATGACAATTTTCAAATTTGGAACGTCTATATGTCTATTCGCACACATTACTCGTGTACGTACAGACATTGTACCAATGACATTTATTTTATTAAAACATAAGTCACACATAAGTACAAAAAATCAAAAAAGAGGTCAATAAAAAAATACCGATGCAGGCGATTGTACTTATAATTAGAAGGATCGCGATCAAGTAGAATTTGTAAAGAGTAATGACAGGACTTGAAATTATTTAAACATCTGCTTCGTTCCTTCACCGGAATACTGTAATTTAGAAAATATACAAAAGAGCCAAGTGTCGTGGGATTTAAGCATTATTTTGTTACAAAAAGTTGTACGTGCCATTTCGTAATGTTTTAATGAGCTCAAAAATACCAGACTACTCCCAGTTACCTGCTAATTGTTATAAAAATACCTTTGTTTTATGTTGTACTAGGTACCTGACTATACTACTGTACTGTATGTTTTGTACTAATTCGTATCGCTTTAGAATCAGTATCTGTCATGCGCAAGTCATCAGTATGCTTAGTGTAAGTTTTCGGTAACAAAATACGTCTCGAATGCGTTTGCGTTAAAATGTCTAATACTATGAGAACAATTTGTTGCCGTTTTGAGCCACAAGTGGCGCTGCCAATATTTCCATAGTAAATGAGACGTTTACGTGAACGCGATCGAGACGTTTTTTTGTGTGAAAACTTACACTAGAGGCTCAGAGATAGTGATGCATAATTTGAAAATATTTCTTTTTTTCGTAAAAATATTCATATTTTTTTATTAGTCATTCAGCTACTCGAGGCGGGAGGCAAATTAAAAATGGTGATGTAAATAAACCGACTTTGTTATCTATACTTATTATACTTTTATACTTGTACTTATATCGTTATACTTATATAATGTTTTTATTAGTTGTTTGTTTGCGTTGAATAGGCTCCGAAACTACTGGACCGAATTGAAAAATTCTTTCACCATTAGAATTCTACATTATCCCTGATGAATATGGGCTGTACTATTTAATTCTGCACGGACGATGTCGCGGGCAACAGCTAGTATTGTACATATATAAAGATACCTGGATACGTATTTTTTTCGTCTTGGCGGGGGCACTGCTATGCCCCCAGATGACTTTTTTTTGAACATCACATAACAAAAACACAGAAAAAATGTACAAAATAACAAGGTACGCGAAACAACTACTACACGAAGAAATATCATAACTCAAATTCACCAACTTGGCTAGCCTCCAATGTGCCCCGTTCTTCGATTAATTGACAAATTATTATGACAGTTACAGCTCTTACAATGTTACAGATTCCCTTTGTTATTTGGTAGTTACATGATAATCGTGTGAAAGTGAGCAATCTGTCAGTTACATTGTTCAATTCGTATAAATTAATCAAACCTTCGTAATGAGCTCAGCAGGCTTATTTTAGTAGGCGGCAAATAAGTAAAACGTGGAGGGGATAAGCGCAGTATGAAAATGATGTATATACGTAACTCGCTCGCGATCATAATCGTGTTCATTTTGACAGTTCATGTACCTATGGGTTGACAATTGGCATCGGAATCAGCTAGCTGTCACATTCATACAAGAACTGTCTGAATGAACACGATGGCGATTGCGAGCGAGTTACGTAATAAGCTAGCTGATTGGATGATTATCCTCCGCAGCTGGTTTGGTCTGCCACACATTTAAATTAAGACGAATGTATGTAAGAAATAGCAATGATTAATCGAAAAAAAATCCAAAAACTAAAACTTATGATAATAAAACCATTTGAACACCGTCATACATTTTAAATGTACAAAACCCTTTAGAAAACCAAATCCTGACCTAAATGCATTAAAACAAAGCCATTTAAGCGGCTGAACATACAAATGGAATAGACGCGCTATGAAGCAAATAATGTGACCTTCACGCATGCGCAAAAGCCATTCTGAGTATGGTAAGTAAAATTGAACTATAGGACATATTTCAAAGCTATACGATTAACGGACAATAGGTGGACCATTTAAGCCGTGAGCCAGCCACAGAACCCTTGCGTAGTAAATGTTACAACTTTAACGGAGGCTCGTTTAGTGTATTTCTAATTGTGATTGTCGAATGTGTGTATTTGGATGAATAATAAAACACCGGGTAACACTCCGGGAGTGCCGGCAGAAGTTAAAACTACACACACGCACCACGCGCAAAAAGAAAAAAAAAAGAAAAAAAATACACACCATTATTCCACTAGGCCAAACTCACATACGTTAATGCGACGAAATCAACGCACACTCCAAAAATCGAATGCGACTCTAGCTTCATTCGTATTTGAAAATAAGCTCTTAGAGGATCCTGATATCCTGGTGCTTACTGAAAAACTTCTTTAGCTTCTTTAGCGGCGTTGGGCACTTTTTGGGATAAAAAATGATAAACTCGCGTCAGGCGTAAGGTAGAGTTTAAGTACCAGGATATCAGGATCCTCTAAGAGCTTATTTTGAAACACGAATGAAGCCAGAGTTCGCGTTCGATTTTTGAAGTGTTCGTCACATTAACGTATGTGTCTCAGGTGACCGCAGTTCAAATCTCGTGTAATTTTGTCTTTTTCTTTTTTTTCTTTTTGCGCGTGTGTAGTTTTCACTTCTGCCGGCACTCCCGGAGTGCTATACGTGCCGGCACGTTAGTCTAGAGACGGATACCGTATGTTATACTTCTGCGTATACAAGGTCATCGCTAGACTTACGTGTCGGCACTTATACCCGGTGGTTTTTTTAAGATAATTTCGTTGTTTGTCGCCACCGCCCCCGGCGCCGGTGCGCTAACTGTTGCGCCCCGTACCTACGCGTAGCGGTGCAGACTGGCGTTAAAAACACTTCTATTGTATTGATTTTGTTCGGGCGAGGCGGTGACAGCAAAGAAAGCTTCGAGACAAGATATTCTGAGGCTATGGCTTGGCGTCTTTACAGATCTTGATGTTTGAATACGACTATATGCTACCTCACAGACTAGTAATACAAAGCTGCCTTTATAATCCGTTGTCTTTGGGACTAGGGCAATTGGTGTCAATTGTTATTGTCCCAAGATATTTACTTATTTATTACTAGCTGTTGCCAGCGACTTCGTCTGCAAAGAATTCGTTTATCGCTATCCCGCGGGAACTACGCAATTTTCCGGGATAAAAAGTAGCATATGTGCTATTCCAGACTTTTCTCTATCTATGTGCCGAATTTCTTCCAGATCCTTTGGGCCGTTCTGGCGTGATTGAGTAACAAACAAACATCCATCCATCCATGCATCCATCCATCCATCCATCCATCTATCTATCCATCCATACTTTAGAAATGGCTAACACATATTTTCCATCAGCTGTTGCGGGCGACTGCGTCTGCAGAAATCATCATCATCATTATCCAGGATGAAATGTAGCCTATGCGTTATTCAAGACTTATAATCTATCTCTGTTCCGAATTTCATCCAGATCTGTTCAGCCGCCATGGCGTGAAAAAGTAACAAACATCCTCACAAACTTTCGCATGTATAATATTAATAGAATTTGCCCCCCATAGTGCCGCCATTTTGAAAAAAAAAAACATATTATGATTAACGAAGGTACTCAAGAAATAACACGTGAATTGGTTAAGATTCAGTTTAGGTTCGCTCGCTGTCAGATCCATACTAAAAATGACAGCTGAAACCTGAACTGAGTCTGAATTGAATCGCATTAAGACGGGTAACCCCCTGTAGAGGAAAACATCGCTCCTACATCAAGTTTCAAGTTTCAGGTGTAAATGACGTTTGGTAGGCGAGGAAGGGGGTGCGGTGGGGTAGGCGGGGGTGAATACGCGGCTCAGCCTGACATACAAAAGCATGCCCAAGCTGGCATGGACTCGCTTCGCTCGAGCTTCGCGCGCTCGGCTAATAAAAGCGAAGCGAAGTGTGTCACTGTTTGTATGTGTGAATCTTTCACGCTGAAACGGCAGAACAGATTTCGAACTTAGATACGTTTGTCCCGAATTGCTGAATTAACAAAACAAAACAATCAAGCTATATTATACAGCAACATATCACTAAAATAAAAAGTTAATTTCAGGACAAGTCACTATAAAGACTGAACCCATCTCGAAGCAAACTTCCATCTTAGTCCCTACATCGAGTTGAAACGTAAAAGATTGTTGAGAACATTATTTCTGCATTAATTCGTGGGCGACAACAAATAAATGTAGGAATAAAAACAAAAACAAATTAGGTATCTTCAGTGAAACTAGCCTTTTCTAATGTCTAATATGGCAGCAGATAAGAGCTTGCATATTAAAACATATTATATATTTCGCACAAGCTTGGCTGTCTTGCACGTGAGTAGCGGATTTGCAAGGTAAATGTTTTTTTTATTGGCCTAGCGGTGAGCGATAGGACGATGAAGTTAAGTAATTTAGGGAGCTACTAGATGATAAAACGCCGTATATCCAAGAAAATACAAGCACTTTAATAATATCATCCACGCTTTTAATCAATCCGAGAACCAGACTTTAAAATTCGGTTCTCCTTTTACTATTGTCTCGTCCGACATTTTAAAAAGAGGGGGTGGAAAGTGGGGCGAGCAAAATCAATAGGGGGGTAGGGTGGTGCTAAGTGAGCGTAAGGGATACCGCTACCCCCTAAATTAGGTCTGTGGAAATTTACAAACGCCGAGTGTAAATGTCGAGATGGGTAAAACAATTAGCTACCTATATGGACGACATAATACTTACGATACCGGATCTCCTGAGAGGAGGTTGTGGGTAGGTTATATTTAATGCAAATAATAAACAGTCTGAATCTTGCACTCGTGTTTGACTTACGTCCTTCCGCCTCTCAACATGGCGCAGTCGGTAGGATACAACTGCTGCGCCCAGCAGTGGGGCGTAAAATAGGCTGATGATGATGATGATACGGGATCTGGTCTCTTGAAATTGTTTCGGAATATTTCAGCAGGTGGTTGGAATTGAGGATTAATTTGACTGAATGAAAAGAAAGAAAGAAAGAAAAAGTTTTATTTGGTGCAAAGAAAACAAAAACCATCGTAAAAACACCAAGAAGGTAGCCTCAGCATGTGTCAAACAATACCTATGTCTGACGCTGGTTTTCAGGGCAACCAAAAAACAAAAACAAAACAAACAAAAACTTGCAGCTAATAAAATGGTCACGTTTTTCAGGGTTTTTGAATCGTAGATGACAAATGCTTCTACATTATCAATGTTCGAAGTCTGTTTGCCGTCGATATCGCTCTGGGAAACCACGAATTAGTCAGAAACATGTCGAGCTACTCGACTTCGATATACGTGCCGGCACGCAAGTCTAGCGATGACGTTTCACGTGGAGGGGATCTGCGCACCCACGGATAACGTATTTTATACTTCTGCGCATACAAGGTCATCGCTAGACTTACGTGACAGCACTTATACGTGAGTTATCCGTTTTAGTTCAAAATATTTACATTATGAAAGTTCATTATGAAGAGAAAATCTATACTAATATTATAAAGAGCTCAAGCTTGTGATTTTGTGAGGTTATATATAACCTATAGGGGGTACTTAATGGTCTTACTGTGGTTTAAGGATTGCACGGCAGTACTGAACCGATATTGAAAATTCTTTTACCAATAGCCTCATTATTTGTGTCATGCGCCATTCAATTCTACGCGGACGAAGTCGTGGGCAACAGCTAGTTTTTTTAAACAAAAGCGTCATTTGGATAAACACACCCCCACCCTTGGCACCCACACATATGCACACACTCACACCATATTGGATTTGTTTACACAGCATGGCTTCCTAAGGGCCGTCGTTAAGGAGATTATGCAAACTGTATGTACCTTTATTTGCATCAGGGAAGTCGAAATGAGCGCAGTGCACATAACACAAAAATTAAAAATTTCATACATACATACAATAATTATTTATAGTTTATAGTCTTACTAATATTATAAATGCGAAAGTATGGATGGATGGATGGATGGATGGATGTTTGTTTGTTACTCAATCACGCCAGAACGGCCCAACGGATCTGGATGGAATTCGGCACATAGATAGAGAAAAGTCTGGAATAGCACATAGGCTACTTTTTATCCCGGAAAATTGCGTAGTTCCCGCGGGATAGCGATAAACGAATTCTTTGCAGACGAAGTCGCTGGCAACAGCTAGTTAGATTATAAATGCGACAGTATGGATGGATGGATGTTTGTTTGTTACTCAATCACGCCAGAACGCCCCAACGGATCTGGATGAAATTCGGCACATAGATAGAGAAAAGTCTGGAATAGCACATAGGCTACTTTTTATCTCGGAAAATTCCCGCGGGATAGCGATAAACGAATCCTTTGCAGACAAAGTCGCAGGCAACAGCTAGTACATAAAGAAATCACGTATTTATCCCTTACGGGGTAAACAAAGCCTAAGGTATAAGGTAACAGGCCACGCTTAACATGATTGTGGGCATGTGGAAAGGGGAATTAAAAGTGATGGGTTGCTAGCCGCATAACAACTAAACAGATATATACGGGGAGTGTGAATGGTTGCGTTGGGAGGGAAAGGCCTAGGCGGACGTGCCGTGATCAAATTGGAGACGTTTTGAAAAAAAGTCAGGTCAGGAGTACCTACCCGAAACCGGCGAGCATATGTATGAAGAGATTGATGAATGTGGATGAAGCAAAAGAGGTGTGTCAGAATCGTAGCAAGTGGAACAAAGTCTCTGCCTACCCCTACGGGAAAGACATGACTGTATGTATGTATGTATGTATTAAAGGTCGGGATAGGAAATAAATGCTTAATAATTGAAAACATGAGTGGATATTATTGTATAGTCTATTTATTTTAGCTAGATACTAAATTGACAATTGCAAATGTCAAATTGTGAAATAATGATACCAGTTTTTATTGTTTAGTGGTGTATTTCAAACCATCGACAATGTTTGTGGTCTGAATACAAGAGTTTTGGTCATGTTATATTTTAAGAAAAAAATACGATTGTATCATAATCAAGCAAATTTAAAGGTTTATTTAGCTTATACATAACAAAAATCCATACTAAATTTAATTTATCGTTAACTTTCGATAGTGGTGGCGACTATTTTTGAATTGCAAAAAACAGGCAACACAGGTAATGCCATTTTAGTATCTAGCTAAAATAAATAGGCTTATAGTGTACTTGTATTGACGTTTGCAATATACTTAGACTTGAATTGCAAACCCATGACCTTTCGCATGCTAATTTCGTTCTTGACCGAGTTACGGGCTGGTACACCTGAAAACTGATAGTGTTTACATTACAATACATACATACATACATATATCACGTCCTATCCCGTCTTTATTACAAAAATAAATGTACTTATAAATAAAATGTATTACGTGATAAGTGTATTACGTGTTTTTTTTGTTATATGAATAGGAAGGCAAACGAGCAAGTGGGTCACCTGATGGTAAGCGATCACCACTGCCCATAGACACCCGCAATCCCGGAGGGATTGCAGATGCGTTGCCAACCTAGAGGACTTAGATGAAATGCCTCTTGTGCCCGTAATTTCCCCGGCTGTCTTACTCTCCACATCGGAACACAGCAGTGCAAGCACTGCTGCCTAGCAGCAGGATTAGCGAGTAAGATGGTGGTAGCGATCCGGACGGACCTTGCACAAGGCCCTACCACCCGCATGTGTGTATTATGTTGTGTGTGTGATATGTTTAATTAAATGTATTTGTATTTACATTACAATAGCATTGGCATATAATAACGCACAAGATTCTAAATGAATCGAAAAGCATAACATAAATAAATCAATCACGTCTTTATCCCTTATGGGGTAAACAGAGCCTTAGGCAGGTGGGAAGGGGAATCAAAATAGTGATCTAACTAATCTAACTAATATTATAAATGCGAAAGTATGGATGGATGGATGTTTGTTTGTTACTCAATCACGCCAGAACGGCCCAACGGATCTGGATGAAATTCGGCACATAGATAGAGAAAAGTCTGGAATAGCACATAGGCTACTTTTTATCCCGGAAAATTCCCGCGGGATAGCGATAAACGAATTCTTTGCAGACGAAGTCGCTGGCAACAGCTAGTACATAGGTACATGAATCAAGTCTTTATCCCTTACGGGGTAGACAGAGCCTAAGGCAGGTGGAAAGGGAAATCAAAATAGTGATAATGATTACAATAATTATAAGAATTGAAGGGGCTCCCTCACACACTTCGTCTGCAAAGAATTCGTTTATCGCTATCCCGGGATGAAAAGTAGCCTATGTGCTATTCCAGACTTTTTTCTATCTATGTGCCGAATTTCATCTAAATCTGTTGGGCCGTTCTGGCGTGATTGAGTAACAAACAAACATCCATCTATCCATCCATACTTTCGCATTTATAATATTAGTCAGATTAATCTCGCGAAAATAATTATGCACTCAGCTGTCTGAATTGCGGTTCCTCTCGTATTGCCTATACTTAGTTTCGTATTAATTTTAACATAACTGTTAATAACTTAAACGCAACACTCGTGGAGTGTAAACTTTTTGTTTTATCACAATTTGGTGACCGTCCAGTTAGTTTAGCGCTAAATAAAGGTGGCGGCACGTAAGTAAAACGTGGAGGAGATATGCGCAGTATGACAATGATGTTGTTTTACATATTGCGCATATCCCCTCCACGTTTTACTTACGTGCCGCCACCTGTTCACGGGTGCACAGATATTTCCGCTGACTTAATTCCCATTTTAAATTCTGAATACCGGAACTCGTGATCAAGAAAATTATAACATTTTTAAACATATGACATCACCACGTAAATATAGGGCCGGATGCGATTTTCAAACAACTATTATTCTAGCTTGATCGCATAACTTTTGAGCAGGTTTCCAAACAAGCTAGACCACTCACACGAAGCTAGGTTTTAAAACAAACCATTTGTACGACCTTCTAGGATAATAGTGAATAGGTTGTTTTGGTAGGGGCTCTCTAGGGCTAGATGAATGTACAATTTGATTTATAGCAAGCCTTACACAATCGGTTCGATCTCATATTTGACACATGACATTATCCGAATTATCCATTAGGTACTGGGTAGGTAGACAATGGGACATTATGTGCTATTCCAGACTTTTCTCTATCTATGTGCCGAATTTCATCCAGATTCGTTGAGCCGTTCTGGCGTGATTGAGTAACAAACAAGCATCCATCCATCCATACTTTCGAATTTATAATATTAGTTAGAAGTTAAATTGAAAAAAATGTTAGGAAAATAATTCAGGCTGTATAAAACAAGTGGTTCTTGGCGAGCGTAATTCGGTACTGTATATTCGATGCACTGCATAACGAGCAGCCAGCAGCAATACATTTTTATTACAAATACCAAACCGAAATGGCCGTGACAATGCAGTGACCTTGTCCAAATGCATTTAGTCTAGACGAATAACAAACGGGTTACCTCATGCTACAGCTAACGGCATCCATGTCTTGATTCTATCTTGCAGGAAAAAATACCTTCCATAGTGGCATACTCCCAAGTAAAGAAAAAAGCGACGGGCAGCACTCCGGGAGTGCCAGCAGAAGTGAAAAGAGCAGCTTAGATTAGATTTTAATGTTGTAACCTTCATGATGCTCAATACGAAGTACTGGCCGCTTACAAAAAAAAACGTACGTATTATCTATATTAACAGACCTCTAACAATGTGCTGGATGCCCTATACTTTTGCTCCACGACTTGGAAAAAACACTTCAAAAATCGAACGCGATTCATTCGTATTTCAAAATAAGGTCAGCAGCGTTTCCCAACCTTTTTCAGCCACGGACCCCTAGGAAATCAAGTGGAAATCAAGCACAGTTTTCTCGGACCCCCTTAATAAAGTAAACAGCAAACAAATCGGATTAGGTAGATATTTATTTTAGTTATTACAGACACAAAATTACGAGACTTATTAGCATTTATGTATGGTCCAGAGATGACACCGCGGACACCCACACATAGACTCGCGGACACCCAGGGGTCCGCGGACAGCAGGTTGGGAAACCTCTCTTCGAGGATCTGATACACTGGTACTTAAACTCTCCCTCCTTACGCCTGACGCGAGTACATTTTTACCCATCCCAAAAAGTGCTCAACGCCGCTAAAGAAGTTGTCAGAAAAACAGTGTGACACCTACTCTTCGTTGCCTGCTTCTCTACGGGACGTTTGTAGACAGACCCTGAGGTGACAAGACCAAAAGGGCACATTTAGCTTGATTGCGGGCGGGGAAAGGGGGAATCAAAACCCCCTGCCCCCTAAATGTATCTACACATATATACACACATACACGCACACACAAACAAGCACATACACACACATAGGAATACTTACGCACAACATTAATATGTGTCAATGATTTAAATTGTAGTACTGTCAAACTTATAAATAGTAAAATTGTAAACATAATTCTTGTATTAGGTATGGGTATTGGAAGTGGTGATTTCGTAAACCAGTATGTACTGGGATGTGTGCCTGATGACAGCCACCTCTGTAACTGGCGTCACTGAAAATCAGCGTCACGACATTATCCTGGATCTTATCGTGACACATAGCTGAGTGGCGGCCATTTGGCTGGTTAGAATAAGTATGCATTTGTAATATTCTGTTTGTGTTTCCGTATCAGCTAATAAAGTTCTCTTATTCTTATTCTTATTCTTAAAACATACGGCTGCTAGCCGCCTGTAACATGATCCCTAAAGATTTTCGCCCACTCCCTCAATGGGCTACCATCTGCGGGAAGGCAACTGGTGTATCCTATAGTTTTTTTGCTCCCAGACCTGCAGGCTTATTGCGTAACTCGCTCGCGATCACCATCGTCTTCATTTTGACAGTTCCTGTATGGGCTGACAATTGGCATCGGAATCAGCTAGCTGTCACATTCATACAATATACATATATACATACCTATCGTCACGCCTCTTTCCCATAGGGGTAGGCAGAGACTACTTTGTTCCACTTGCTACGATCTTGACATACCTCTTTCGCTTCATCCACATTCATCAATCTCTTCATACATGCTCGTCGGTTTCAGGTACTCTTGACCTGGCCTTTATCCAAAACGTCCCCAATTTGATCATGGAACGTCCGTCTAGGCCTTCCCCTCCCAACGCACCCATTCACACTTCGCATATAAATCTGTTTAGTTAATCTTCTTTCATCCATCCTCTCTACGTGACCAAACCAACTAAGCATACTTTTTTCTATCCTAGTCACTATATCTTCTTTCACACCAGCACGTTCCCTTATCACATTATTCCTTATTCTATCTTTCAGTGATACACCTTCCATACTTCTTAACGCTCTCATTTCTACTGCATTTATTCTACTTTCATGCTTCTTTTGCCATACTCAACTTTCATACAAGAACTGTCAAAATGAACATGATGGCGATTGCGAGCAAGTTACGCAATAAGCTAGCAGCAAGGAAGTTTTTCAATAGTGTATGAAAATGCACAAAGTTTCTATACGTATACACAATTAAAAAATCATTAAAACAATCACAGCGTTGTTCAATGAAACTTATCCCACCACCCTGCTAGTGTTCCGAAATACTCACTGACTAACTCATCAACGCCTAGCCTAGATGAAAGGAAACGCAAGAATTCGCTTAGTTTTCTTCAGTGACGAAAAAATAATACAAAAAACAACATTTACATTATTACATTGTCCTCAAGTCTACTACATCTGTAAATTTCAGCTCAGTGTAAGTCTGCACGAACATTTCATATCGATAATTCCAATACAAATCCACAAATATCTTTATAACAATTCAAACAATCATAGTGACCTAGTTGTAGCGCACTCTGAAATAATCTAGAGCGATATTCAAAGTCCAAAATAACGCTAATTGTACGTTGTAGTAGTTTTAATTGTCTACTATGTTTTGTTTTAAGTATATCTTGCACAACTGGATTGCTAAGGTGGGCTAAGATTTAGCAAGATTGACACTGCTCAGAACAATTAAAAAAGAAAAAGCAGACGTGTGCACAATTACTTACAAGTAGTCTCACTAAATAGCTACGTAGTTTAATCTGCGACGACCGGATAGCCTAGTGGTTAGTGACCCTGACTATGAAGCTAGAGGTCCCGGGTTCGAATCCCAATAGGAACAGACATTTGTATGATGAATACGAATGTTTTTGCCCGAGTCATGGATGTTGTATGTACTTAAGTATGTATTTATCACATGAATAAGTATGTTTATCCGTTGCCTGGTACCCATAGTACAAGCTTTGCTTAGTTTGGGACTGGGTCAATTGGTGTAATTTGTACGAAAAAATTGACAGAAATACGTTTTCAACACAACATACAAACATAACCAAACTACACCATAAACATTAACATGAATATAATTTTCCGAAACAGAGCAACTTAAAAACTTCCTTCTTCCTATCTCTTTCTCACAGAGCTCGCAACCAAAATAACTCCAGCAATCCACACATATTCATACAAATCACGCGTTCAATACGATCACCATAATTAGTCACTTTTCTGTTCTCAATAACAATTTGGGTATTTGATGATGTCATTGGTTTTACAATATTATTGTTAACAATTAATTGTTATTTGTGTCAAAGTATGGAAGTAGATAGAATACAGGTTCAGTTATGTAGACGCTCTTCATAAATTTCATAATAAACTATCGATTGCGCAATAATGTAAAGCTCGTGCTTACAAGATGTCTTAGTGTGCGTGACAGGTACTGACGGCGGCTAAGGAAGCGCTCGTGATACGCACACATGGACAATTCATAGATACGATTAAACGATTCGGAATTTCGGATCTGCATCAGTTTCTTATAAGCTATGTATCATACTCGTAGTTATAGTATTTTGTAAACATAATTCATTAGGGAGTGTACCTAATAGCTGCCTCGAGAATGTTGTGAAGTGTTTCAGTTTTTTTGAGCAGTTATTAAAAACTTAGGCCGTTTGTCCACCGCCGCCGTCACCGTCACGTCACCGAGAACGAGATGACGGCGCCGAAGTAGCGGTACCTACATACATTTACTTAAGCCGCGTGTCCACCGCACATCCGTCACCCTAGCGCTGCAGTGGACACGCGGCTTAAGTAAATGTATGTACCGCTACTTCGGCGCCGTCATCTCGTTCTCGGTGACGTGACGGTGACGGCGGCGGTGGACAAACGGCCTTAGTGTGTTCTAATACGATTGGGCGGGCCATCCAGAAAGATGGGCACAACCAGCCACATGGTGGCTACCACCCAACGGCGAAATGTCCAGGGGCCTTATCATGTCGTCCTAGTGCGATTCAATTGCGACTCAATTCAGGTTTAGCTGTAATTTTTTCAGCAATTGGAATTGGATCTCACAGCAAGCTAACCTTATACTGAATCGAATTGAATTGCATAAATTGCATTAAGACTTCATGGCAAGGCCCCTGGGAGCGGAACTGACCGAGTAGCCTGGTATAGTTTTGGATAGGAAGATGTGGAGGCCTTTGCCCAGCATTGGGATAGTCACCAGCATAAATAAGTGATCATTTTTGTACCTTGTCGCTTTCAGTCATTACTTGACTTCGTATGGTTTTTCAAACATGACTTTAAAGTGACAAGGTACAAAAGTGATCACTTATTTATGCTGGTGACTGGACACAAATTAAAGCTGATGTAGTACCTAATAATAATAAAGATATCAACATGTCACAGCTAGGTTACTATTCACAGTTAAGTTCATTCGAGTTCTGCGTCGATATATCGGGAGCTCAATAAAGGTAATCGCGGTTCATATCCCGTTTATAATATTTCGAGGGTACTGTAAGCATACAGGTTCAAAACAAAATTAAAAATTATTGTTAGCGACAAATATTCGCATAGTAACAAGGTCACGTGACATTTGGAAAAATCTATTTTTCCAACTGTCACGTGAAATGAATGTGAATGTGTATGTGTGTCATGTGAATTTTTCTATCTGTTTCTAAACAGATAGAAAAATTCGAAGGCTTAACTCATCTGCTATGGGCGGTGAATAGGGGTATATAGCAAGCGTCACGGAATGACGAGGACAAGGATCCGGGTTCGATTCCTGGCCATAGCTTTACTTTTCGGATTTTCCTATGTGTTCTAATATTCAGTGTCGTTCAGAAATTAAAAATGTAAAATCATTAAAAAATAATTAAATATTCACATGCTGACATACAGGTTTATAACAAGATTAAAAATGTACAATCATGAAATAATTAAAATATTCACACGCAACACAACACTGGAATGTAACTTTTTCACAGTTCCAGAATTCAGCAGACATATAAAATTTTACTTGGAACATCAATAATTGTGGATCGTCATATTGCGCTTACTATGCTAAAGAAGCTTCCCACGCCGACATATGACACGTGTAGACTGTTTACTATGTCATAGTGATCGTGATATCAACTAACGATCGATTTACCGCAACTTCATTGATTAATAACATTGGGATAAATAGGAGACTAAGTCAACGAGGCCAACGAGGTGGACGGATGACCTGTAGGCTTATTGTGTAACTCGCTCGCAATCGCCATCGTGTTCATTTTCACAGTTCTTGTATGAATGTGACAGCTAGCTGATTCCGAAGCCAATTGTCAGCCCATACATGAACTGTCAAAATGAACACGGCGGCGATTGCGAGCGTGTTAGACAGTAAGCCTACTGGTTAAAGTCACGGGTTCACGGTGGATGCAAGCCGCTTCCAACCGAGGCAACTGAAGGTCTATGGGGGAGGCTTATTGGCAACATTAAACGTCCTATAGGTAATATGATGTTGATGGTGATGATGAAATAAACTCTATCCTACTAATATTACAAATGCGAAAGTTTGTGACGATGTGAGTGAGTGAGTGTGTTTGTTTGTTCCTTCTTCACACTAAAATAACTGGACGGATTTGGATTACAATTTGGAACGGAGATAGCTGGTACCCTGGATTGACACATAGACTACTTTTTGTCCCAGATAATTGCATAGTTCCCGCGGGATAGCGATAAACATGTTAAAGGTCGTAGCTGCCTAGAGTCGCAACGTAAATAATTATTGCAGAAATACTATCAACGTCAGTTCGTAAGTCTAATTTTACGCGGAAGAAGACGCGGGCAGAAGCTAGTGATTAATATACATTTCAGTGTCTTAGAATTGTTCTGGAATAATTCAGCAGGTGTTTTGGTTAGTTGAACTGAACATCCCTACAAAGATTCTCATTAAAATGTTTGATTCATAATTTAGTCCCCCCTTTGACGCGGTTCACTTTGAACATCCCTTAAAGGGATAAGTCCACCTTTGTGCACGTACCTCAGTGTTTGTCAATTGTATTGTTTATATTGCACAATAAAGAGTTTACATACATAACATCAATGGAAAAATTTGAAGACTGTATTTTTTTTCATACATCCTGAAATATATACGGATAGTCTAATCAAACTCCATCCTGCTGATGCTGAATTCCGGAATCATTCTGAAGCAACTTGAAAAGTATTTTAACTACGCCTAGTAAGTTAAAGCTTCTAAAATCGTTTTATGTGTGAACGCTAGTCACGTTCTGTCTCCGTTTTAGCTGTATACCGAACTAACCCAGATCGGCAACCTTGCTCTCGTTTCGCGTTCATCTGTCAGCTCTCAAACTAGTTTCAACCCAATCCAAAGCGTTCAAGCCTTAAGCTCATACATTCTTTACTTTATACTAGCTCTTTAGAATTTAAAGTATCCCAACAGGGTCCCGTATCCCGTTTCTCGAAGCTTATTAGACTATTAGATAGATATTAGTGTTTTGTTTCATTCTTTCGTTTAATTTACGAGACAAAACACTAAAATTATTAGTCTAATAAGCTTCGAGAAACGGGGCCCAGCTTATATTTTCGCGACGCTTCCAACAATTGTCCAATTCCACAGTCAATTTACACAAAACCTCGAATTTGGATGGTGGTTCTGCTCTAATTACGAGCATTATTCTGTTTCATGTATCCTATTTTTTTATTCCTGTTCCGTTACTAGTCCATAGACACTTGTATGAGAGTAACGTTGGAAGGCATAGACGGACGGTCCGGGACCAAATAGGAGACGTTTTGAAAAGGGCAGTAGGCTTATTGTCTAACTCGCTCGCAATCGCCATCGTGTTCATTTTGACAGTTCTTGTATGAATGTGACAGCTGGCTGATTCCGATGCCAATTGTCAGCCCATACTTGAACTGTCAAAATGAACACGATGGCGATTGCGAGCGAGTTAGACAATAAGCAACAGGTCAGGAGTACCCGAAACCGGGGAGCATGTATGAAGAATTGATGAAGGTGGTTGAAGCGAAAGAGGCGTGACTGTATGTATGTATGTATGAGAGTAACAAAATGGAATGTTGAAAGTGTGAAAACTTTGGGACACTTTTTGCCTTGTACTAAAATCAATAGTGCTTGTGATTCTGAGCAGAACTGCCATCGAAGTTGTGTTATTCGAGAAAAGGGTGAGTGGATTATTTGACATGATGGCTGTATCGATCGACTGTAACTTATATACAAGTGAAAACAGCCCGATTTTTGACATTTTAAACGACTTATAACCAAAGTAAAGCTGTGCTGGTGAAAATAGGGCAATAAAGCTGAGTCCCCACCGCTCGCAATCCTCGTTTTTCGTTGTTACCCGTTGACCGGAGGTTTTCGTTGTTTTCGCGGTTGGCAACACTCGGTTGGAAGATAAAAGGAGGTAAGTCGCGAATTAATTATTTTGGAGATGGCTGTTAATTTTGTAGCCTTGATAACTCTTTCCGATAGGGATAGGCAGAGACTAGAGGTGACGTAGAGGATGGAAGAAAGAAGGTATGGCGAGTGTGAACGGATGCGTAGGAAAGGGATAACCTAGAGGGACGTTCCGTGACCAAATTGTGGACGTTTTGACAAAGGGTACTCATGACCTGTACCTTAAATCTACAAGCATGTAGCTATGAAGTGATTAATGAACGTGGATGAAGCGAAAGAGGCATGTCAGGATCGTAGCAAGTGGTATTCTCTTCTCTGTTACTCCTATGGGAAAGAGGCGAGACGGTTAGTATAGTACTTATATAAAAATATGTAATAACATCAGTGATTCGCTACAAACGTTTGTAATCATTACACAAAAGTCTGCTCCTACCGAGATTCGAACCAGGGACCTCCAGCTTCATAGTCTGGGTCACTAACTTAGCTAACTGGTCATTAAAATAATAGAGAGAGAGAGAGAGAGAGAAACATTTATTTACACACATTCGATACACTGAGATATAAAACAAGGAGAAATACAATATACTAAGGAAGTACCGATATGGTGCAAAATGGATCCCACTCAGCATAATGTTGCGGCAAGCCGCAACGCTGTTTTTCAGTGGGACCCAGATAAAACTATAAAACTAAACACAAAAAACACATACACATACACTGTGGCGACACGAACGCCAGTGGAAAACACTTCACAAACAAGCTGACAAATACACGGAAGTATGTATGGCAACACTCGATCAGTTCAATCGCATTAAACCAATTAAACCGAAACAAGTCAAGCCAAACGTTAATTTGGCTATTGCAGTGAGTTAATTATCAATTTCAATAGTTTTGATATTGTAATGCATCACATAACCCTCGATAAACCATAATACAAAGTAAAAGTAACAAAACATTCCTATGGCTAGTAGTCGGGTGGGAACACAGCCCGGCCCATGTAGTTACCGCCATTCCTTATAAAAAAAGTTTAAAGTGAACGGTCAGAGCGTCGGTTTCACCCGCGTTCAATGCACGTTTTGCCTTTGAGTGTTATCAGTGCCAGAGGTCTCATTGGAGCAAGGTAAGCAGAAACACGTTTTATAAAAACTATACAATGCTTAATGCTAGAAAGTGATTTTTACATTTTATTTTAAAATTATGTTTTGACTTCAGCGCACGGATTGGCGGAGGCAAATCGTTCCAGCATTTCGTTGCCGCGTAGCGGAAGCTACCACGAAAAGCAGCAGAGTGGTGCGGAGGGAAAATAAGCTGCAAAAACCTCTCCGGTCGGACTTCCGCAGACCTGGCGTTGCGCGACCAAGTTAATTTACTGTACAGGTACGAGGGCTGCTGTTGGTTAACGATGCCAAACATAAGAGTGGCCATATGCAGTTTTCGGCGCGCTGACATTCTTAAAATACAATTTTCGTTTATATACGGAGACACGTGAGCGCGGGGCGGGATGTGATAACAAAAACGCGCGCAGGCGTTTTGCACGCGTTGTATAATCCGCTGTGTGCGTGCCAGGAGGCGCGGGCCGTAAACGATATCTCCGTAATTCAACCTCGACAGGACCAATGCATCACAAAGTCTCACCCTCAATACGAAACAACTTCATGTTAACATAACCTCAACAAGCTTTGAATAAGCGGGCAAGAGGGTAAATAATAGTATGTATGTGTGTATATGTCGACGTGTCTATCAGACTTTAAAGTTAACCAACGAAAATAAATTACAATAGCGAACAATATTGCTGAAAAGCGCTTCCCAAAGTGGTATTTCAGCTTCCGAAACTTTTAAAAGCTCTCCCAGCAAAATAGGTCGAATATTCGAGTTGCCCACTTTTGCTGCGGCCGGGGCGAAAGCTACAGTTTGCAAAAAAACGTCGCCTCGGACAGAAGAAGGGACGGAGTCGACGTCATAATAGTTTTTTAAAAATAATTTCAGATACCTATTACCTAGTACCCACTTGCTCGTTTGACTTCCAATTTACATTAAAAAAAAAAAAGGTTTTTGGTCACATCACACCATCTACTAGCATGATTAAAAAAGTGGTAATATCCTGAAATTAGAAACTCGAATAAAATAAAACGTGATGTGTAACATTAAAAATGCATTGTTGTCATATCCTGTAATTTATTTTAGCAGGCGTTCGAAATGACAACCATTTTTTCAACACAACAACAACATTCAACTCGTTTAGGTCAGCTTACTCGGGTGATGAATTTGCGTTAAATGCATTTTATAATAAATTTTTGACATCACGTTTCGTACCTTACATTTACTGTTTAAAACCTATACAATCGATATCTAAGTAGAAATAAGTAGTGTTAGTTTTATTTTTAAAAACGTCCGGGTTTCGATTCCCGAGCCTTAGCTCGTTTTTTTTATATATGAATGCAGTTTTTCTTGTTAGGTACCAAAATCGATAACAGAGACAGATTGGTTTTTTACAAACATAAACACAGTCAGACATAAAAAACCATTCTGTTTTTAGTATCTATTTGTTTTTAAGGGGCAACAGAAAATTTCGACTGTTGTTTCTGTGAAAATTTCAACTGTCTAGCTGTCATAGTTCATAAAATACAGCCTGGTGACAGACAAGACAGACAGACAGACAGTGGAGTCTTTGTAATAGGGTACCTGTTTTACCCTTTTGTTACGCAACCCTTAAAAGTATAAATAAAAAGTTTTAAACTTTGATTGACAAATGAAGTCACCATGTTATTCCGTAGCCGGCTCCATTTCGGCTAACTAGCAACACGCAAGTTGCCGCGTTTGTCGCACGACAGTTTTTGTCGCGCGAGTGACACTCCATTCGTTTTAGGAAATTGTGTTTTCAGCTATTGTTTAAAAAAAGTTGTGGGCTGGATTTTGGGATTGGGTTTGGATTATTGCAAAGTTTTTTTTTACAGTGCGTGGCATTGGAGTGTCGTATTTTAAGTAGGTAAACCTTGTTAACCCGTGCGTGAAAATGTAGAGCAACTTAGAAACATAATGACATTAAAAAAATCTATTGTGACGTTAAATTGACACTTGACAAGTGCTATGGCAGTACTAAATAAATTCAACATTTTCGTCATTTTTTCAATCATGCAAACGTGGCCTTTAGTCTTGTTACCTTAGGCCCTGTCTACCCCGTAAGGGATAAAAAGGTGATTTAACAATAACTCTTTATTGAACACCACATATAACAATCAAAACAGAAAAAAGGTATACAGAAGTAATAAGGTAACAATAGGTATGTATGTACCTATGTAAGTATGTATCCATGACTCGGATATATGATGGGTATGTTTCCATGGCTCATCGCACAAATATCCTTGCCAGGATTCGAACCCGGGACGGTTGCTTCGCAGGCAGTCACTACTAGGCCAACTGCGTCGTGAAACTTTCTGAAAATTACAGAAAATTCAGACACGTTTTTCCTTAAAACGTTCGCTTTTTAGGGTTCCTTTTCCGTACCGTAAGGGTAAAAACGGGACCCTATTACTAAGACTTGTTCGTCCGTCTGTCTGTCCATCTGCCCGTCTGTAACCAAGCCGTATCTCATGAACCATGATAGCTAGACAGTTGAAATTTTCACAGATGATTGTATTCCTGTTGCCGCTATAACAACCAATAATACTATTTACTCATTTATTT
The DNA here is from genome assembly GCA_963854515.1 of Pandemis heparana. Taxonomy (NCBI): domain Eukaryota; kingdom Metazoa; phylum Arthropoda; class Insecta; order Lepidoptera; family Tortricidae; genus Pandemis; species Pandemis heparana. Next base: position 9,443,556 of record OY978028.1, read on the forward strand.
TATTATCACAACCATGGTATTACAATGCTGGTAACTAATACTAAGAAGTTTCATATGGACCCCGGTGGGTAGTAAAACAGAATATGTCTGTTTGTCCGTCTATATAAATAACCGATATAAAATGAAACAAAGAAAGAAAGAAAAAGTTTATTTATGACAACCACACATCAAATTAAAAAAAACACATAAAACAGCAGATAAACAAATAAATTGTCACAAAATGGTCCCAACTCAGCATTTGGTGGCCTTGCAGCCAGCGCTGGTCTTCCGTTGGGACCATAGGGTGATATAAATAAGTACATACATTGATACATAGAAAAGAAAAGAATGATACAACAGTTAAAATAAACACTAAATATAATCTAACTAATATTATAAATGCGAAAGTATGGATGGATGGATGGATGGATGGATGTTTGTTTGTTTGTTACTCAATCACGCCAAAACGGCTCAACGGATCTAGATGAAATTCAGCACATAGATAGAGAAAAGTCTGGAATAGCACATAGGCTACTTTTTATCCCGGAAAATTGCGTAGTTTCCGTGGGATAGCGATAAACGAATTCTTTGCAGACGAAGTCGCTGGCAACAGCTAGTAAAACATAATTGGATGTGGTTGCCTCACACTGCATTTTGATTAGGAGCAGAGCTCAGCTAAAGCTGGTAATTATAACTTCGCGAACTTGTACGGGACCATCGGTGCGCGAGTCCGACTCGCACTTGGCCGAATTTTCTTTCCAGCTGCATTTTCCCGTTTTGGGCAACTACTCACTTAAGCCCTTTACGCTTGCGGAAAATTGCACTATCCGTAATTATCCCGTATTTCGAGGAAAATTCGCGGGAAAAGTGGGTAAGAGCCCTTTTGTTTCGCGCCGGGTATTTATGGCGCTTGGTGGGTTATTTGCTGAAGTTTCGTGGCATTTTGAATACATACACACTAGCTTCCGCCCGCGGCTTCGTCTGCGTAGAATCTAACTAATATTGTAAATGGATGGATAGATGGATGTTTCTTTGTTACTCAATCACGCCAGAACGGCCCAACGGATCTGGATGAAATTCGGCACATAGATAGAGAAAAGTCTGGAATAGCACATAGGCTACTTTTTATCCCGGAAAATTGCGTAGTTCCCGTGGGATAGCGATAAACGAATTCTTCGCAGACGAAGTCGCTGGCAACAGCTAGTTATACATATAAACCTTCCTCTTGCTTGAATCACTCTATCTATTAAAAAAAACACCGCGGGTAGCACTCCGGGAGTGCCGACTAAAGTGAATACACACACGCACACTCGCGCAAAAAGAAAGAAAATACACGAGATTTGAACTGCGGTCACCTGAGAGAACACACTGCTATTCCACACCTTATATAGGCCAAACGCACATACGTTAAAGCGAAGAAATCGACGTACACTTCAAAAATCTAACGCGACTCTAGCTTCATTCGTATTTCAAAATAAGCTCTTAGAGGATCCTGATATCCTGGTACCTAAACTCTCCCTCCGTCTTACGCCTGACGCGAGTTTAACATTTTTTACCCATCCCAATAAGCGCTCAACGTCGCTATCGAAGTTTGCACTTCAAAAACCGCATCAAACAAAATCCGTTGCGTAGTTTTAAAGATCTAAGCATACATAGGGACAGACAGCGGAAAGCGAATTTGTTATACTATGCAGTGATACTAACCTATAAACATAATGGAAACACTTTTCAAATACGAGCTGATAATTATAATGATAGCAATTTCCGGGTGGTAGAGCCTTGTGCATGGTCCGTCCGGATCACTACCACCATCTTACTCGCTAATCCTGCCGCTAACCAGCAGTGCTTGCACTGCTGTGTTTCGGTGTGGAGAGTAAGACAGCCGGGGAAATTACGGGCACAAGAGGCATTTCATCTAAGTCCTCTAGGTTGGCAACGCATCTGCAATCCCTCCGGGGTTGTGGGTGTCTATGGGCAGTGGTGATCGCTTACCATCAGGTGACCCACTTGCTCGTTTTCCTTCCTATTCACATAAAAAAAATGTACACTAAAAAAAACCCGAAAAACATTCGTAAAAGTGTTCCATCAAGTTAACCCAACCTGCGGAACTATTCTAGACTAATTTTGGGACACTGTATTTATATTTATCCGCTGTCTAGTTTCAATTATACCAAAATATTTATTTATTTAACAAGGTAAAAGCGCCTATAGCCGTCATATCGCGAAACGCTGAATCGTTCACGAGCCGCCGTTCGGTTTGGACCCGCTGCTGCTAATCTGTAGATTTGACGGCGCGCCGCAGACGGCGAGGAGCGTCCGCAAAACAAGCGGGAGTAGGAATGAAATTACTGTCCGTGAACTCTTCATCATATCAGCCGAAAGACGTCCACTGCTGGACACAGGCCTCCCCCAAGGCTCTCCACTGGGACCGGTCCTGTGCCTTCCGCATCCACCGCGATCCCGCGATCCTGATCAGGTAGCTTATTACGTAACTCGCTCGCGATCGCAATCGTCTCCAGTTTGACAGTTCACGTATGGGCTGACAATTGGCATCGGAATCAGCTAGCTGTCACATTCATACAAGAACTGTCAAAATGAACACGATGGCGATTGCGAGCGAGTTACGTAATAAGCCTGCAGGTCGTCGCTCCATCTTGTTGGAGGCCTACCGACAGCTCGTACTCCTTGAACTCTTAAAAAGTCTTAATTTAAGTAATAAACCGAAAAGAGTGAGACAGCAAAGGCAAGCCCGAATGGCATTCTAAGAGCTCAAGGACTTTAATAACATTCAACATTTTCTACGAAATATCGGGAGTCATAATCTTGGTTTATATCCCGTAGAAAAATTGTATGTTTTAATATATTAAGTATACCAAATGACTGTAGAGTAGTACTAGATATAGTGGGATTGATATTGGATTACAGAAAACATATTACTTTGAAAGCATCGTTCTTATGAGAAGCGTTTCTGTTAACTCCGATAAAAAGCTAACTTCCATAAAAAGCGTTGTTAGAAAAAACTATGTTTCCAAATAAAACATGCGAGCGGATTTTTTTGACTCGCTCCATTATAAGGAAAAATAATTGTAATGCCAAGTTACATCGACAGGTATTATTAAAATTTAGAACATTGTTTATTTATCTAAACGTAAAAACGCCTTAACTTTTCAGTGATGCTATAAACGTTCTCCAAGTTACACAAAAACTGAATTTATGATGTTTACTATTGACAAAGAAATTATGCAAAATTATTTCCAAAGAATGCTAAAGTCCAAGAAAATCTACAATAATTAGATTTGGACTCCATTCTATGCTTTGCAGGTCAGTTTTCAATTCACATAAATATTCAGGGGCCTTACCATGACGTCCTAATTCCGACTCAGTTCAAGTTTTAGCTGTCACTTTTAGTATGAATCTGACAGCGTGCGAACCTAAAGTGACCTAAACTGAAACTCATTAAGACGTTAACGACGCGGTTGGCCTAGTTGGTATTGACCCTGCCTGCGAAGCAAGCGTCCCGGGTTCGAATCCTGGTAAGGGCATATATTTGCGTGATGAGCACGAATATTTGTTCCTGAGTTATGGATGTTTTCTATCTATATAAGTGTGTATTTCTCTATATAAGTATGTATATCGTTGTCTAGTATCCATAACACAAGCCTTACTAGCGCTTACTTTGGGACTAGGTCTATTTGTGTTAATTGTTCCCTAATATTTATTTATTTATTTATTTATTAAGACGTCATGGAAAGTCCCCTGAACATAATTCTTTACATAAATGGCAGTATTAAAAGCGGCAGTGTTGTCTGCTAACCGTACTTCCGTAGCGTAGCAGTTGTTGTGTCTGCGATTCGGCGCTACAGGTTGTATCGCAAGTCATGCCAATCCGCTTTACATTTTTGCTATAAATGCCACTGAGCTGTGAGCCGTATACAGACCGATATAGAAGCTCCTACCTTAAATAGCGGACTTATATAAGTTCCCAGCATACGTGTGTTTATTTAGCTTTTTACAATCTTTTATTTTATTAGTGCAGATGGTATAAGCCCATCGAGGGAATGGGCGGAATTTTTTTAAGAATAATGTTATAGGCCCCGTCTGCTCGTTTGTCCCCTTTTATATATTTAAAAACAACCTTATACCAATGTAGAACTACAAACAACATAGAAAAAAAAATATTGAATGACTATTGTTTTCTCGTCACCCATCCGAGGACGTCCAAAGGAAATTGAATTCTATAAAATAGCATTTCTATTTGAAATAATGACTTTTATTATAACTTAAGCTACGTTTAGACTACGACAGAAATTCCGACATAAATGTCAGACATAAATGTCTGTACTGTTTACACTTGAACGTATTTTTGGTGTCTGAGTAGTGTCTATTCGCAAGTGTACGGAAGTAGTGTCCGAGCTGTTCACACGCCAACCAGTTAGTGATTACTCGGTCATCATGGATAAACGTCGTGCAGCCGCTATTGCTACTATTGTAATAAAAAATCGAGAAAGACCAAAACGCAAAAGAAGTATTTGGGTACATCAATTCCCAAGTACTATAGTCTGGCAGCTAAACCACTGCAGCCAGATGACACTTCCAAATGTTATTTTACGAAATAATGATACCATATTTATTTCACTAGTGCTCGACTAAGGTCGCGTAATGAATGATTTGATTATTGAACGAACGAAATATTTTATGAATGTCACATTCGTAGTTTAGTATATTTCAAATTAAGCGCGATACTTTTGAGGGGTTCAAGATTCATATTAACATAGTAGATAAAATGTGCGATGACTTAGTAATACACGTAAATAGTGACAGCAGCAGTGAAACTGATTCGGAATAATTTAAGTTTTTAAGTAAAGTACAGAGGTAGAAAAAAATATTAATGCAATAACTGTTGTTTTATTTAAGGCAAAATGGGAAATAAGTTGAAACTGGTAACTGATTTGACATGCTTCCGCAAATTTCCAAATCGCGCTCTTACACTACTAACTACCTACTAACTAGAAAACATACAAAAACCTTATTGAACAAATCATTTTATTAAAACACGCTTTGAAAATTCTCTATTTCAACATAAATGACGCAAATTAATTTCATCACATCGTTCATTTCTTTCATTCACTCACTAAGTCACATCACTATTTAATATTTGCCAAAAACTGACAACACTGAAAGTGTCATCTGGCTGCAGTGATTTATCTGCCAGACTATAGTATAATTTTCCTCACTTCCTTGTCCACTCTTTTTTTTCTCATTTTTCTTATTTCATTATTGAGTTGTGTCCTTAAGTTATGAAATTTTCTTCTTATTTATGTGGAGGTAGTTCTAAATTCTTCTGCTAAACTTTCCAACGCCGCCTGCTTTTTTACTCTATTTTTAAAATCACTAGATAAAACATTCCAAAGCTCTGGTAGCCCTTCTACAAAAATTATAAGGTTTTTTGTGGCCTCCTTGCTCCACGTAAAACTCATTTTGTGTACCTACACCAACACGGTGCGGTGTATTGAAAATATCAAACCTGTTCGAAAACTTTTCGAGTACACTAGACACTTGGACACAACGTGTTGACACAGCGACTGATGCGACACTGATTAAAGTGTCACAAAAAATTTTGCAATTGGAGACACTCGTGTTCATACAGAGACACTCGATGTATACATTGAGTGTACAGTGTATAGTGTCTTAGTCTAAACGTACCATTAAAATGTCAGCATTTCATATTAATTAATACTGTATGTGGTGTGGATGTCGGGCCCCTATTTCAACAACTTGACAATTGTCGGCGACATTATGACAATTCGAAATGCAAGTAGTCAATATGAAGCCAACCCGCGTAGATAATGGTCGAGTTTGTAAACACTGTAAACAGACTTGTCGCTTGTCACCGACATTGGTATGTTGGCGAAATAGGCGCCTGATAATTATTTCGCACAGACTTGGCTATATTGCACGTGAGTAGCGGAGTAGCAAGGCGAATGATTTCCGTTCTTGGGGTTTTTTAAATTTTCTGATTTTAATTTGCTTACACACTAATGAATGATTAAAATGTGCATCCTGAGCGCGCCGGTACACCGCTACTTAACGTCTTATAAAGCCCACGGTAGCACTTAACTTCGGTTCTTAGAAACGTCCGTCGTTTTTCGTGCTGTGTATGTGTGTGTGTCATTACCGTAATTTGCTATAAACTAGTTAGAAAGTTAGCTTACTTTAAGATCTAAAAGTTTCATACACGGTGACTTGAATTGTTAACACTTTATTCCGGCTTAGTTCAGTAGTATACTACAAGACTTTTATTTATTAGGTTGTACATATTTTGAACCTATTTAATATAAGCCCAGTTAAAAACTTGTAATCGAAATTAATTTAAGTAATAAAATCATTAAACAACGTAAAAATCTCGAACATACTTTTTGACAGCATTTAAAATTTAATTAGACGCATTATCTAAAGAAAATATTCATTTAATTAATAAGTAAGACGACAACATCCAAAACTCTATTTTTAAATTGTAAAATCCAAACGATTACAACTTTACTAATGCCAGCCGTGAACTGAAAACTTTTCAAAATCGCGTCTTAAATCCAAAGAGCGCCGAAACATACCTCCAGAATATGATTTGGTGAACTGTAAAACGTAACTTTGCGTTCGCCGAAAGCGTTCCAAATTCAAACAATGGCTCGAGTGTCCTTCCCCGGAATTGGCGCGGAAATTTTTGTTATCTTTTCGTGTTCCCCGAACGGATTTTAAATTGAGAACACAAATGCGGGGCCGCTAATATGGCGCTTTTGTTTTTGGGCATAACCGCCAAATTATCCGGTATGTTTAATTGTGACTCAACTAATGACTCCTTTCAAACCTTTCTGTGCACTGCGCCACTAAAAACGTCAAATTTATTTTAATTTTAGTGTCATCGCTAATGACGAGTGGTCCCAGCTACTTGAAATATATGAGAGATTGTGACACATAAAGTTTTTTTACACAAAAGAACCACGAATGGGTCGAAGTGTATACGTAGGGACCCCTAGATTTAAGATAAAGAATTTAAGTTAAAATCATGTAAACATAGATGCTTACAATCATATATGCATTATGCTTTGTAATTATGATTTTATTAATCAAAATACTTCTTTATCGTGAAAATAAATGTCGACTGGAACTCTAAATACGTATTTTTATCATGATATTATTATAAAGAGTTTATAATATCTGCAAAGGTGACATTTTAATATTTAGCCTTTTATCGTAATAATAGCAGCGAATTTCTCCGGATCTTACCAATTTCACTCAATACCGGACCAACTAGTCAGACTTGTATTACACCTATAAAATTGCCATGCCATATGCAAATCTAACACGATTCTAGCTTAGATCTATCTACAATTGAGGTATTTTGTCTGAGGTATCTGTCACTTTTACGATAGGAATACCGCTGTGGCAATGGATGGATTTATAGATCAGTTTCGTAAACTAATGAAAATCAAATATTTTCTTGTTTCCTTTTTATCGTCTTGCGAGCACCTTTATCCCTTTGGTATTATGTAGTTGTAGGTGGCAGTGATTCTGAAGTTTACTTTCCGTGGTTTACAAATTATGCCACCGTTTTTTTGTTGTAAACTCCATGATAAAAATAGAACAAAATAATGTTTGAACATTGAACAATTGCAATAGACATAACAGCAATACACTCAACCGCTTTTTCATAATTTCTAAAGCAAATTAAATTATTTGATTTCGTTTCATTTCATTTGAGAAGATTGTAATTAAAAATGCTTAATTTGTAACCTAACACAGGCACCATTCCGCGCTCTCGGTAAAGTCAATGGCCAGTCTAGTGGCGCCATCTATATGGCATCCTGTTTACTATTACCGTCAGCGTCATTTTAGCGGCACAGTATCGTGTTGCCAACATAATCGGCAGGTGATAAGCGGGCATTGTTTTATAATACGTTTCAATTTGCGAACGTGACCGATTGCTTTCGATGCATTCAGTTTTTGTCTAGTTTGACCGAATACGATAAAAAGAGTAAATGCGTGCCCGATGTCATTGATCTGTATTTTTTTATCTATGACTATGAGAATATCGCAGGACAAGGACAAGCTTTAGTTTTTTTTTTCTTTTTTTTCTGGCCAGCCCTTCAGCTGAGGCTTTAGCTGTCGGTCACGCAGCCAGATTGGCTTCACTCCAGACTCCACAGAGTAATTACAGTTCAAGTTATGCGAGTGCCAGGAACACTCCATAAAACAGACATGGTAGGTAGGTATAAGGTGGGTGCGGCCAAGGCTCTACCTTGGCCATACTTAGGGCATATCTCACCACTCCTTAACTGTCAGTGTATGATGACGTCTCTGTCTGTTTCGTAGTAATAAATAGAGACGGAATCTAACTAATATTATAAATGCGAAAGTATGGATGGATGGATGTTTGTTTGTTACTCAATCACGCCAGAACGGCCCAACGGATCTGGATGAAATTCGGCACATAGATAGAGAAAAGTCTGGAATAGCACATAGGCTACTTTTTATCCCGGAAAATTGCGTAGTTCCCGCGGGATAGCGATAAACGAATTCTTTGCAGACGAAGTCACTGGCAACAGCTAGTTATAGTAGGCATAGATAACTGACAGTTAAGGAGTGGTGACACAGACCCTTAGGTATGTTGTAGGTATTATCAATTGTCATGCTAAACGTGGCCTGTAGGTCTTGTTACCTTCGGCTGTCTACCCCGTATGGGATAAAGACGTGATTTATGTTATGTATTTTTGATGATTTATGTTATGTATTTTTGGTGATTTATGTTATGTATTTTTGGTGATTTATGTTATGTATTTTTGGTGATTTATGTTATTATTTTTTTATCAGAATTATTTTCTTGTTTCGTCCTTATTACCTCCCTTATCCCTTTTTACGTAGTTGCGTTATAATTTTTAAAATATTATTTTAAAATTCTTATAAGCATCGTCTACTGACGCAATTAAAGATTATTATAGACATTATCAATATTAGCATCTTATCAATTTAAATATTGTGCCTACCTGTTTTAATTAGTTTGTATTATTATTTTCTTTTTACTTTAGTAATATTTTTATTTTTATTATTATTAATTATTTACAAGGACATAAATATTGCTATGTCGTATGTGTATGTGTGCTAAGTTAGGTATTAGGTAGGTATATTGTTAAGCTTATGGATTTCCGTTTTCTTTTGTTGTTTTATTTTTCCATTTACTGTCTAGTTACAGGCTAGCAGCGTCGAAGTTCCTAAAACGTCCCCATAGCGAGCCTGTGGGGACGGAAGTGATACATGCCCTCGGTACCGCTCTGCTTTCAGAGCATGACATGAGCGCGTGTGAGCCAACATTGGGGGCGGCAGACGTAAGCTTGCCTTCGGAATCCAAAAGCTTATCAGTTACTTACTTGACATGAAATGCATATTTCATATTTTTTATTATATATAATATTTTTTTTTTTTTTCTCTTTCTCATCGACATTGGAGATATCTCCAATTAACTTATTTGACGGTGGAGGCGTTTTACACCTCCACTAAACTTAGATTATTTTTATTCACTTTTTGCTTTTGCTTTCTCTTTCTTATCATTATCGCATATTTTGTTTCGCTTTGACCAGTAGAGACTTTATACATCTCTACTATAGACCAATGTAATTTAAGGTACGGACTTAATTTAGGGACCTTTTACATCCCTTTTATAAAATGTATTAATTGTATTAGGTAAGTTAAGTAGAATTTAAGTACTATTGTAAATCTATTTTATTTTGAAAAAATGACTTTCTGCCAAGTTTCTTGCGGCGCATTCTTCTTGGCAATGATGGTCTTTCCAAATGCGCTGGTAGATTAAAAAAAAAGACATGTAAAAGAGCCCTCGGCGGCCTATTTGCAAAATAAACTTTTGACTTTTGACTTTTGACTTTTGACAACGCTTTTTTTCAGTGGTCCTACTGAAAAACAGCGTTGCGGCTAGCCGCAACAATTATGCTGAATGGGGCCCATTTTGCACCATATCGGTACTATTCTTAAGTGTAGTGTATTTCTTCCTATTATATAATCTACGTGTATTCATATGTGTGTAAATAAATGTTGGGCTCTCTCTCCCCTCCCTACACCGTTAGGTATATTGAACTCGTAAATACCCCTAATCAGAGTGAATAGAGACTTCATACAAAGAAGTGCGTCAACCTCAAAAGACATACTAGCCACTTATTAAACAATAATAACATCCGTGGGAACAACACGCGACAAACATACACTTAGCTGTTAGAACATCGAGGAAATTCAATGCAAAGATCAAGACCTTATATTACAAGCGAAGAAAATGACATCCTACACTCAAACCAAAACAACAATCCATAATAAACAAAAATAAACCTAATCGTCTAAGTAATAGATTTTATGCAAAGCGCACCGATAAGTTTGGTTGCAAATGTCAAACCTTAACCTCAAAATAGTGACGCTCGCTCCGCCATATTAGATTTCTTCGGGGCTCTTCGGTAGGTTCCGTTAGTGTTCGGGCGGCTAGTCTAACTTAGAGCTCCGTAGATAGTTTATTGGGACTGTCTGTGACCTCAGTCGGTGGATTGGGTGGGTGTTTAGAGGTCAAGTTGGGATGGTTATGGAAGGGGGCTAGTCAGTACTCAGTACACCTTGCGTGGTGCGGTTAAGGCTACCGAAACAAGTTTGACTGGTTGATAAATTAGAATTTATAATTATAGAATTTTATAGTGTTTCAATTTGATGCTTTGCGAGGAAATTGCGAGGTTGAATATGGATTTTATCGTTTTAACGTTTTGCGTTTGCGTGGTTTGTACGTGTAATTCGATTTGAGCTAACATTAAGTTGTTCTGGATTTAATTTGTAATTTAAAATGATTGTATTTGTTCCTTAAAAGTTTAAAACACGTATTGCCTATTTTTATAAGATGATAGGCTTAATTTCCACAATTTTTCTAATGCTACCATGAAGGTTTAGTATTGTATACATAACATAGTAAAACCTCCCTGGTGAGTTGTTCAAAAAATTGTCTTGACACTGAAAAATAAGTGGTTTCAAATTCACTAGCGAAAGTTGAAACAAAACAATTTAAAATTTACGTGAAAAACCTTGAAAATTATAACTTAGAAACTTAACTAACCATAAACCCCCAAAAAATAGGTACAGTACAAATTAAACGTGGAAAACGGAATGTTCGAAAATGCAAAATGTCAAGGCTCTGTAATATGAGAGAATAGACCGACAACAACACAGCCGACACAATTGCTTGAGACTGGATTGCTTAAGAACACTTTCCGCAAAATGTTAAATTTTCCATACACACACTTTTGCAAAATATACCTCTTGCAAAAAAACGGGCACCCATTATGTGCATAAAAGCTTGCTGTCTAAGCTTTAATGCCTAAAGATCTGAAAAACCATAGGTGACCAACTTTATTGCAAGCGCATGCTTGCGCAAAATGCATTTTCAAAAACGTACTCATAGAGTCCATACTACACGGCTAAATGAATTGAAAAAAAAAACCCTCGGCTCCATGTACAGAGTGCAAAATAGATGGCCAATGGCCACCTCGTTTTCCAGTTTTGATGACGGATTTGAAACTACTCTTTTCGACAAGCGTACAAAAAGTGAATCAATTCGGAAATGTTTTTTTGGGAAAATACATTTTCCGAGAAAGTGATCCTTCCATACACGTGCACCTTTAGCGAAAGTGCAAATTACTGGAAACTGAGTTTATGAGCCTACGCCAAAAAACTACATTTTACCTTCAAAATAGCTAATCTAAATGTATCATCCGCATCCACAAGACGTAATTCCAAGATGGCGGGCGGTCAATTTTCTCATTCGTTCTTCGAAATTCAAAAATGAACAGCCAGTCCTAATGACCGTTAAGTGTGGAACTGGTTCCGACGCGACGGTTGGCATTGGCATAGACAAAAAAATGCCGCCATCTTGCAATTGCATGATGACTTGGGTAGAGAAACTTTAATTTCATTCGCTGGAGGCAAATTGGTTTTTGAAGAAGTCCCCAGTAAGTTTAACTCATTATATTAAATTTAAAGTGTGTTTATGACCATCGACATTAAAAAAACAACTTTTGACTATGAGTACCTAACTATTATTAGCGAGTGTTGCTCGTTGAAAAATTGTTCAGGAATATAGTATTAACTTAAATATTGCAATGAAAGATTCGTTCAGTTTGTTAAGTGACTTGTAAGGATTGCTTTTAAGTGAAGTTTATAAATTGACACAGGGTGTTACGAAATACCAAGATAGCTTTAGATAGAGAACACCAGAGTCCTGCAGATATCCACTGCAGGTCCTCCCATTACCATAATGATCGCTTGCGGGACGATTTGGAACTTTTTACACCAGACTGGGGAAGCCTCGCAAAAGAAATAAACGAGTAGAAAGAGAAAGAAAAAAGCCGTGGAAGCCTAGTGGTTTGACCTGTGCCCTCTCAAGCAGAGGGTCGCGGGTTCGAATCCCGGACTCGCACCTCTTGAGTTTTTCGAAATTACATTTGAAATTTACCATGAGCTTTTCGGTGAGGAAACCGGACTAATCCCAATAAGGCTTAGTTACCTGGGTTGGACGGTCAGATGGCAGTCGCTTCTGTAAAACTAGTGCCTACGCCAAATCTTGGGATTAGGTTGTCAAAGCGGAGCCCAGGCTCACTGAGCTGTGGCAAATGCCGGGAAAAACGCTAGGAAGATGATGGGAAGAAAGAGAAAGAAGCCTTTGCCCAGCAGTAGGACACGAAATTGATTATTTAAAAAAAAGGTGGAACTAGTTCTGTATAATATTCAACTTAAATAAACGTTTAGTAGGAATCGCCACTGCACCAAACACAACAAAGTAACTTAACATGGCCAGGCTTCATGTCCAGCATATTTAAAACGAAGGGAAGCCAAGCGGTATTGTTTTAAAAAAACTAACAACCCACAGACATAGAAGGACATTCTAGTTCCGTGACAAACCCCAATTCAGTTTGTAAAAATAAGCCAACGAAAGCCCCAAATCGCTGCACCGATAATGATGCGAGTGCTAGCATGACGTGCATTTGCTGCTGGCAACGCGTATATGCGTTTTCAAGCTTTCGCGATTTTAGTTTAAGAGCGTGCATCCCTAGTGAGCTGGCAACGTCGCATTTTTGGTGATTTTTTTGCGATTATTTCACAGAAAATGAATGAAAATTTCAAATCCGAAATATTATAAACGGGATGTGAACCGCGATTACCTTTATTGAGCTCCCGATATTTCGATACAGTTGCATGTATCATGATCACGAATCATGAAGGTAATCGCGGTTCACATCCCGTTTATAATATTTCGAATGAACTTAACCGTGAATCATTAAAAACTCTTAAAATTTCAAATGTCCGTCTGTAGTGCACTTCGTTTTTAGTGTAATAATTTGTCTAACGCAATAATTGATCGTGATGGACTTTTATTTTCTTATTACACAAGATATAGTATTTAATCCCTTTAATACGAAAATAAAAGTCCATCACCATTAATCATTGCATTGAACACATTAATACACCCAAAACGAAGTGCACTACAGACGGACATTTGAAACTTTCATTCATTTTCTGTGAAATAATCGCAAAAAATCACCAAAAATGCGACGTTGCCAGCTCAGTAGGGATGCACCCTCTTAAGTCTCGGGTATCATAGGGAGCGAGGAGTTAAGGAAACAAGAGCAACAAGGAAGGAAGATGCTTAAATAACTATGCCGTGGTATAGTCTAGTGGTTTGACCTATGTATCACAAGCAACAGTTTAACCCTCTTATTCATAAACGCTCAGGCTTCTGGTAACTTAGCAATCGTTTGTCCTTATCTGTCACTTTGACATTTACCTTTCACAGATAAGGACAAACGATTGCTAAGTTAGCAGAAGCCTATAGAGCGTTTATGAATAAGGGGGTAAGTTTGGAATCAGTTGGCTGACTTTTTCAGGACAGGCACAACTTGGGGATCGTCAAAAAAGGTCGGTCTATAGGTCAATTGGTCGTGTCAATATAAACATTTCGGGACTATTTATTATAGTCCCATATATATATATATATATTTATGTGAATAGGAAGGCAAACGAGCAAGTGGGTCACCTGATGGTAAGCGGTCACCACTGCCCATAGACACCCGCAACCCCAGAGGGATTGCAGATGCGTCGCCAACCTAGAGGACTTAGATGAAATGCCTCTTGTGTCCGTAATTTCGCCGGCTGTCTTACTCTCCACACCGGAACACAACAGTGCAAGCACTGCTGCTTAGCGGCAGGATTAGCGAGTAAGATGGTGGTAGCGATCCGGACGGACCTTGCACAAGGCCCTACCACCCGCAAAATTATTCGTTATTTAATTCACAAAACAAGTCTCATCGTCCATTGAAACTAACTAATATATAATTACACCCGCATCAATTAATAATCTGACCTTCTTACTTTTTCCTGTCAGTTCTATTGCGTTTGTTACCAATATTATTGCAAATTAACAGCCTGAAAAAAAACCTGACGGTGGGAAAAACTGCAATTTCATCACTGCCTTGAAATAACGCGAGCGTTTAAAAATTATGGTTGAGTAAGACAGATGAAAGATAGAAGCATTGATACAATCATGAGACGAGCTTTTGGCCACCGAGCACAGCGAGGCCGTCGGTTTGAGATGTGGGACTTACAACAACCTTGACCAAAACAAACAAACGAGGTAGAATAAATAAGCTTGTTAATCCTACGTAACTGTTATAAAAAGAATGCACTTCATACCGCGACCTTGTATCATTGATATTTACATCAGTATAAAATAAATATGTCGCATAGACGCAGCTTTCTAACACGTGTGGCCGTGGAGCAAAGCTATTCTCTTTGGCATGGAGCAGACAGTCAATATTATTGTGATACTAGTAAGTCAATATAGGAAATGAAATGAAATGAAATCGATCGTGGATTTCAAAACAAACGGATTCGCTGCGATACGCATCAATATTTCGTGATAAGGATCGCGATATACGTGGATCAAACGATATTATTGATCGTCTATTCCAATCCAACTTACGACATCGCATAATATCGGCTAAGTCAACAATATTCAATTAACAGTCGACTTTATGCTAGGGCTAAAAATATCGATTGTCTACAAAAATGTCCAAACAGCTTTTTAATATTTGAAGCGGTGCTATTCAGCCAGCAATCGATACTAACTAGCCCACTGTCATGCTAGCCTTTGTTTCAATTCGGGAACAAAGCGACATCGCCCTTTGTCAATTCTAGCGTTAAAAAAAAAACAAATGCGAGCGTGCGTGTTGCGTCAAACGTCAATCTATAAAAAATGCACGAAGATTATTGCTGGCTGATTTTAATTAAAGAAAACAATTTGAAGGTTTTTTTTAATTCGATAGCCAGTTTCAGTTTAGTGCTTCTAAGCCAAGTTTGGTAAAAATCGGTCCAGCAGTTTTATTTGAAGAGTATCAGTTCTTTTCCAAAATGGTTTATAAATGGCATTTTTGGCATAATAATTAATTATTATTTTTATTGTATGATTAAGTAGGTACTTGATTAATGCGTGGAGGGTTTGATTTTTTTGATTTAATAATAATAATATTACCAAATCTAAAAAGATTTTTGGCTTCGTTTCCCCATGGTCCAAGTTTCCACGGCAAAAGCTATTTTGAAACAGCCGTTAGCCAAATTGCAAGTTTATTTATTAATGTCGCGACGTTTTGGCGTGATTGTAATTTTTATAGCATCATTTAACAGTCAAAAAGTATTTTTTGTAAGGATAAAGTGTTGATAAAAAATATTGTGGTCATGATTTTTATTTTAGGAATAGCGAGGCGGAAAACAAGTCCACATTGGATGAATGCTAACCAAACTTGCTGCCGCACTTACAGACGTCAATTAACATTTTAAACTGGCGGTTTAACGAAATTTCCTAAAAATTCGTAGACAAAGGAACTTGTTGTTGTTGTGAAATTCAAAATTCGAAACTATACATATTTCACAAATAGGCCGCCAAGGGCCTCTTACACACGTCTTTTTTTGAAACTATGTGCCAGGGCATTCGGAAAGACCATCATTGCCAAGTAGAATGCGCAAATAACTTGGCAGGAAGTCATTTTTACAATACTTAAATTCTACTTAACTAAATAGTACATTTATAAAAGGAATTTACAATAATATAACTATTTTTGGGTTGTATAAGGCCCCCGAGTTAAATATGTACCTTAAACTATGTTAAAAGCTTAGAGATGTATATATTAGTCTCTACAGGTCAAATTAAAACAAAATAATGTCATTCATTCAAAATTCAAAATTCGAAACTATACATATTTCACAAATAGGCCGCCAAGGGCCTCTTACACACGTCTTTTTTTGAAACTATGTGCCAGGGCATTCGGAAAGACCATCATTGCCAAATAGAATGCGCAAGTAACTTGGCAGGAAGTCATTTTTTTTTAATTAAATAGGTAAGTTTACAATACTTAAATTCTACTTAACTAAATAGTACATACATAAAAGGAATTTACAATAAAATAACTATTTTTGGGTTGTATAAGGCCCCCAAGTTAAATATGTACCTTAAACTATGTTAAAATCTTAGAGATATATTAGTCTCTACAGGTCAAATTAAAACCAAATAATATTAAAAGAAAAAAAAACATTGTCTTTTCCCGCGTTTTTGCTCAATCCTATTGGCTGTACAGTGGCGAAGCCTTCGTTTGCTCGTGCAACTCACGCTTGGCTACTTTTTTATTCACTCATAGCTTCTGCCCGCGACTTCGTCCGCGTAGAATTAGCAATTGACGTTTATCGCTATACCGCGGGAACTATGCAATTTTCCGGGATAAAAAGTAGCCCATGTTTTAATCTAGGGTACCAGCTATCTTCGTTCCAAATTTCCTCCAAAACCGTCCACTCGTTTTAGCGTGAAGAAGGAACAAACATACACACTCACTCACATCGTCACATCGTCACTCACAAACTTTCGCATTTATAATATTAGTAGGATTGGCACTCAACCCCCTCCCCCCCTTTTACTGGGCTACTGCCAAGTATTGTTCGTTAGTTATACTCCACAAACTTCCTTCCTAGTTTTTTTCCCTAATCCCACAATTCGGTGTCGTTATATTGACGACCGGATAGCCTAGTGGTTAGCGACCCTGACTATGAAGCTAGAGGTCCCGGGTTCGAATCCCGGTAGGGGCAGACATTTGTATGATGAATACGAATGTTTGTGCCCGAGTCATGGATGTTGTATGTATTTATCTGCATTATATAAGTATGTTTATCCGTTGCCTGGTACCCATAGCACAAGCTCTGCTTAGTTTGGGACTGGGTCAATTGGTGTAATTTGTCCCATGATATTTATTTATTATTTATTATATATCTCATCACTAGTTTGATTTCGTCCGGTTCATCACCATCATCGCCACCATTCTTACTCGCTTATCCTGCCGCCAAGCAGAGCGCATGCGCTGCTGTGTTCCAGCACACAATCGTGTCATTGAACTATTTCGCAGTGTGCAAGGTTCCTCGCGATGTTTTCCTTCACCGAACCTATAGTATAAATCTATAAAAATGCAGTTAAATTAGGTAGTTACTCAGTTCAGTGTATTGTTAAAATTATTTAAAAAATCGATGACAATAATTAACTTACCTATCACTTTTTTATACCTACCAAAAGGAAGGTAAACGAGCAAGTGGGTCTGGTCGTAAGTGATCACCACTGCCCATGCATACCCGCAACACCGAAGAATTGCGCTGAGTTACCAACTAGAGTGTATGGTAAGTCGTTATGGCATTTGGAGTGAAAAGGTTCCATAGTGGTTCGCAATTGAATTTCTTTCACTTCAAAGTTTAAAAACGGGCATCCTATAAAATAGCCAAATTTACGAATAAGCGTTTATTTTTAATAGTGTATTTGAAAACTAATTGGTAAGTATGTTTTGCGTAAAAAATTAAAATAATTATTTTTAAATATTATTGTATAAAATATCATGGACCCTATCATCCCATCAATCGCCTTATGCTTTCTCCTTAAAGATATAGTGTGATAAAAAAAATGAATAAATAATACGCAAGTGGAATTCTTTATTATAAGGGAGGCCTACGTCCAGCAGTAAACACGGGCTGGTGATAAAATAAATAATAAATAAATAATTATAATGACGAAATATACAGAAATCACTCATACCTACCTACTTACTACCCAGTTAAGACGCAATAAGGCAGTTTAACAACTGTATAATAACCATCCCACTGTTACGGAATTAAAGTGATTTAATTGGCATTATAACTCAGAATCGTTAACAAGTCCATCTATAACTACAAGCACTAGCTCTAGGTTAGTTCATAGCGATGATAGTACGAAGGCCATCAGACCAACTAGCACAAGGCGACGCAAAACCACGCAAGTGCCATCCGACCGCCGTTCGAATATAACCCCAAGTTCATTAACACATTCAGTGAAAAATACGCACCATATTCAACTGAACCCTCAAGATCTATAAGGATCATTTTCCCTCGCACCCACACCGACGCGAACTTCGCCCATGCATGTGAGTAACTGCACTAGCCTGACGGGAATGCAGCCACGTGAAGCCAACTTCACACCGGTATATAATCAAGTTCATAGATTAAGATTGCCGCTGTGTACACTATATTACCATTTAAAAACTCACCTGAACTGTGTGCAGTTTTGTCCATGTACTAACAGTCCAGTCCTTGGCACTAACACTTACTTTAACCTAGTTATTTGCACTTTGACATCACATGAGTAAGGCACTAGTCTATCACAAAATTGAGCAAAGGAGCGCATTTGGAGGTCGTTCGCCTCGCCCGAACTTAGCTTTCGAAAATTTGGAACACTGCAATTTGAAAATTGCTCGGCTGCGTTCGGCGCGTGTCGGGTCCATTCGGGCTCCGAGGACGCGCAGCGTGGACAGCTCGCGCGCAACTGAATTGTCGTAGGTTAAGTTTGGAAAAAAAACACCGCTAGCTCAATTTTCCGCTTTGCGACCGCCACGGTTTCTCCGCCAAAACGTCCGAACACACATCACTCCAGCACACGACAAGCGTTTCGGGTTTCGGCGACGCACGCCAGCACAGACGCCGCGAAAAAACACTGTCAACTCAACTCAATAAACTAGCAACTCGCGTAAACACAACGAATTTACTGAATGCCAGTTTTCATTTATTATATTTGTGCAGCGCTGACGGAACTACGGCCGTCTCTGTCGCACGTGCATCGCGGTTTCAGAGTTCGGATTTTTCCTATTTCTATTTCTAATTGGGGTTTTTCGTTTGTTTGTCGGTCGCGCGTGGCTAGGTCCATGCGTGCTCGGCCGTCGGGTTGCACTGAGCCTAGATGACATTCACACAAGCATACTCAAGTTCAGACGGATCGAGCGTCAATAAACTCGATGCAGCCCGTAGTAATTCCGCGTACTTCTGATACGATACGATTATATGAATCGAGAGACGGCAGTAACGGTGCTGGTAACCCGAACGCGGTCTTTAAAAAAATAACATTCGAATTTCGAATACAGATGCTGAAGTGCGGTGACGTTCTAAAATTGGCAACGTCATTTTGCGGTAATATCGAAAGACGAATTAATAAACATAAATCTTTTGTTTAATCATAGCCTTGCATTCCGTGAGTCCTACTTACTGAAATGCAAGTTTACAAAAATATGATTTAAATAAGTACTTACTTAAATTTAAAAAAAAAACAGCGGTAATTTAGAGACCTTCTTTAACCTCCTACATTCACAATATGACTCGTTTCTAATTCAAAAACTATTTGTTTTCATAAAAAATATACGGGTGACAGGTAACAATGGATAATCCGCATTGTTTTATTTTAATATAACAACCTATTAGATCATCGGGTCAGCGATGATTGAACTTGGTACTTATAACAGAATGTTTGCATTTTCAGGTCAAGTTTCAAATCAGCAAAAGTTGTTCTGCAAACTCGTATTTTTTTACGAAAAACAGAGTTTTTGCAACTCTTCTGCGTTTGTTACTCGAGCCATTCAAGTTATAATTTAATTCTAAAAAAACTGGCAAGTACTTAACTGTTAAAAATGTGAAATAAATTTTCAAAGGATCAAACACTGGTGTCACGTAAATCTTGAAAAATAAAAATCCAATTTCAAAATTATTCAAATCGCTATTCAAATAAATTCAAACGAAATGCGGGTTACGAAATTTGAAATTGAAACTATCCGCGGCGCTTTTAAGGAGCATGTCACATAAGTAATTTCATTCTAAATTCAAGCGAATAACTCAACAAAGACAGCTTAAAACTGGCCAGTGTAACATTACAATTGCTTGAGAAATAAAAAAGAAATCAATTCGATTGACGAGCACGTTCCAAAATTGAACGCTTATTCAAATGACGAATTAAATTCGGTGCATTTCAGCGAAAGTGTTCGCGGTTTTTCGAGTCCTGGCCGGCCTCGCGCGGGGTCATCGACCCAGTATTCGGGCGGCGTCGTCCATTTACGTTGGGAAAGGTCAGGTCCGCTTGTGTGCATTTTGTGCATGTGTGCAACTTTTACTTTCGACGTTTATTGTCTTTTTCGAAATGCGTTTGTGTTTGTCCGAAATCGGGTTGACGCACACGTTTTTGTTAAATGACGAGTGCGCTTTGCGATCGTGATGGATATTTGCATGTCGCTTAAGCAGCACTTACCTATTTAGTTGTCTACTAACATAAACTGTAAATTTCCTGGCTTCATATCCGACGAATCATAATACACCCCCTTGCAAAAAATCGGGCACCTATGGTTTTTCAGATTTTTGGGCATTAAAGCTTAGAAAATAAGCTTTTATGCACATATAATTCAAAACCCATGGGTGCCCGTTTATTTGCAAGGGCGTACCTACCTACAAAGTCTATAATAATTATAAAAAATGAATCTCTACTTATTTCCCTTGGACACGTCGCGTGTGAACGGCTGGATCGATTTTGATAATTTTTAGGGTTCCGTACCCAAAGGGTAAAAGGAAACCCTATTCGTGAGGCTCCGCTGTCCGTCCGTCCGTCTGTCATCAGGCTGTATCTCATGAACCGTTATAGCTAGATAGTTGAAATTTTCACAAATGATGTATTTTTATTGCCGCTATAACAACAAATACTAAAAACCAGAATAATGTATGTATGTCTGTATATATCAGTGACCACTATAAAAGTGACCCCACACTGCGTACATTTTGCTTTGGAGCAGGGCTCTGCTTACACTGGTTTATAGATAAGAAACTGATGGGCCGACCCTGCAGCCAACACCTAGTAGGTATAAAAAAATCGAATCAAAATCAATACAAAATAATTTTTTTTAGTAACAATATATTTATTTGACCGAAGGTTGCCAATAATGTAGGTAGGTAATTGTAAGCTACTATAAAAAAAAATAGAATAATCCCACATTTCCAATATTGCCATCCAATCTAATCCAAATTTTTCGTCAATCCTGTGAGTGTGAGCGTCAAGTCAACGGCCGTTCGTCGAAAAAAAGTACAACCGAGAGAACCCCCTTTATTCAGTAGGTAGTAGGTAAGAAAAGCTTCTAAAACACTATAATTACATACAACTTAAACTATAAAAAGTAAAACTAATAAATTATTTTTTACGAAAGAGTTATCAAGTCAGTCTGTCAGGCAAAGTGTGGTAGGGCAGCTCCATCATCAAAGCCAAACAGCTTCACTGCTGGCTTCCATTTGTATCGGGTCTCGAATGCACATTTGTACGTAAGAAAAATTGATTCATAAAAAGGAATCCATTGAGCGACCTCGGACCTAATTTTTTACGGTTCTAACGTAGTTTCCCAGAAATTATGACTAAAATATCATCATCAATTGTACAATTACAGGTAAATTAGTATAATAACGAGGTTTTTCCCCAAAAAATAAAGATTCTTCCTAAACACGTACGCTTTGAACATTAGAAAATTTCAAAATACATGCATAAATCACGTCTTTATCCTTTACGGGGCAGACAGAGCCTGGTAACACCTAAAAGCCACGTTTAGCATAATTGTGCCTGTAAAGGGGAATCAAAATAGTGATGGGTTGCTACCCGCATCGCCTATAAAATGATTTCTAAGATTTTTCCCATTCCCTCGATGGACTTTTTTACCATGTGCGCGGGAAGAGAAGCAACTGGTACCTACATTCATATTTTCCCATTCCGTCAATGGACTTTTTTACCATGTGCGCGGGAAGAGAAGCAACTGGTACATTCATATTTTCCCATTCCCTCGATGGACTTTTACCATATGCGCGGGAAGAGAAGCAACTGGTACATTCATATTTTCCCATTCCCTCGATGGACTTCTACCATATGCGGGGGAGAGAAGCAACTGGTACATTCATATTTTCCCATTCCCTCGATGGACTTTTACCATGTGCGCGGGAAGAGAAGCAGCTGGTACATTCATATTTCTCCTTTGCTCCCAGACCAGCGTGGAAGATCAAAATGGGAAATTTTAAAGTTTTTTTTTAACTTAACACCAACTATTATACTGGCTACCTAACTGAAAAAAAAACGCATTTCCGAAAAAAACTGGTTTACCCTTTTTTACATTTTTGCATAGATTAGATATCACTTTATCATGTCATGATTATGATATGACGATTTGATATGATATATATCATCGCATTATGATAGATTGATATGTAATCTGTCCAAAAATTAAAAAAAAACTAAATCTGTCGCTCCGAGGTTCGAACTATCGCGGTCCGCGAACGAACCGCAGTCCGCCTGCTATACGTGCCGGCACGTAAGTCTAACGATGACGAGTCACGTGGAGGGGATCTGCGCACCCACGGATACCGTATTTTATACTTCTGCGCATACAAGGTCAGATTAGACTTACGTGCCGGCACTTATAACTTGCCGACCGTTGGTCTAGGCACATCACGAAAAACAAAATTGGTGTGTGGACAATCTTAAATCTGTATATATAAAACTGTTCCGTTACTAAGTGACTGACAGACAACGCACAGCCTAAACCACTGGACCTAGAAACTTGAAATTTGGTACATATATACCTTGAGTATCCCAGAGGAGCACTAAGAAGGGATTTTTCGAAATTCCCACGGGATATGGAATAAATGAGGCTTATATGTTTTTTAGTTAAACTGTAATAACTAGACTCTTCAAATTCAGCACTCATGTAGATGATCGTAACACTAAAAAACTAATTTCAGGATTTTTTGATATTCCCACGGGACAAGGAAAAAATGGGATTTATATGATCGATTCAGAGTGACTGATTGACAACGCACAGCCTAAACCGCTGGACCTAAGAACTTGAAATTTGGCAGACGTTTATCTTGAGTATCCTAAAAGAGCGCTAAGAAGGATTTTTTTTAAATTCCCACGGAATAGGGAATAAATGAGGCTCATATATTTCTCAGTAACAGTAATAACTACACTCTTCAAATTC
This sequence comes from Pandemis heparana, assembly GCA_963854515.1. Lineage (NCBI taxonomy): Eukaryota > Metazoa > Arthropoda > Insecta > Lepidoptera > Tortricidae > Pandemis > Pandemis heparana. Next base: position 9,467,000 of record OY978028.1, read on the forward strand.
GGCACACATGTAAATGATTGTAACACTAAAAAACTAATTTCAGGATTTTTTGATAAATATTCCCACGGGATAAGAAAAAAATGAGATTTATATGTTCCATTCAGAGTGACTGACAGACAACGCCAGCCTAAACCACTGGACCTAGGAACTTGAAATTTGGCAGACGTATATCTTGATTATCCCAACTCAAAGGAGCACTAAGAAGGGATTTTTTGAAATCCCCACGAGTTGGGAATTAAATGAGATTTATACCTATATTTCTCAGTACATAACTGTTAACTAGACTCTTTAATTTTGGCGCACCTGTAGATGATTATAGCACTAAAACATGTTCTCCGGGAAAATGGGAAATTCCCGCGGGACGGAATCTAAATATAAAAGAAGAAACTGACTGACTGACATATTAACGCACAGCCTAAACCGCTGGTTCTAGAGATTCAAAATTTGGCATGTAGGTTCCTTATCTAGGGGTGCACTAAGAAAACATTTTTTAAAATTCGACCCCTAAAGGGGTTAAATGGGGGTCCAAAGTTTGTATGGGGAAACAAGATTAGAGTTTAGACTATTTTATTCGAAACTTCGCAGGAGTATTCCTGACGATAAATGAGTAAACACCTCTTTCAGGTTTTTTTGAAAATTCAACCCCTAAAAGGGGGAAATATGGTGACAAAGTCTGTGTTCAACTTTCATGCTATTTTCCCCATTTGTTTCGTAATGGCAACAATCGTATTTTTACTTTAGCTTCCGTTTCGTATAGGGCAACACTATTTTCCGGTGTGCGCCATATTAAAAAATATAAAATGTCTTCTTAGTATCGACCTCCATGGCGGACGGATCGAATTATTGATTTATTGAGTAAAAGTCACTGTTCTTATCTTAAATTAGATTTAAAATAGTAGTGGTAAAGTGCTAATCCACCTCCACTTAAAGAAGTTGTGGGCAGTCTGTCAAATAAGGCTTCAGAGGCAAAAGCGGTAATAAGCGAGCTCGTGAAAAAACCTGTAAGTAGCCGATGTGCCGGTCTTGACTGAGGCCCGTTAAACATCACACAACCCCGAGGAGACCAGGTATGTGGATGAGCACTTTTATAACTTCATATCGTATTTTCGATTAATTGTCGGTTTACAACTTTGTTTCAAAATTAGCTTAACTACAGTTCATGTTTTGTAATTATTGCCCAAAACATTGGTCCTTCGAACCGGATCGTGAAAAGTTACCTATTTAAAGCTAAAATAATCATAACTTTATCGAAATTTTAGTTTTGTTTGGAAATTGGAGGGTAAATTTTAACTTGTCGCCATTACGGTACAAATAGGAAATAGTGACTTGACTTGCTTAGTTTTTGTGTTGGCAATATTGTGACGTTTCTTGTCATAGACGTTCAATTCCGGTTCACTCATTATTCTCGTTAGTGTGGTAGACCTGTGAATCTGTCACTTTGACAATTGACAGTTGACGTTTAAATTGGATTTGAGGTTAGACAAAGTTTGTTATTTTCGTTATCGGCTTATCGTTCGTGGTTTGTTTTTGTGCAGGCTTTGTTTAATTGTTTATTTCATATTTGAAACATGTCGGAAGGTGAGCATTCTGAGTCAAGCGACGCAAAGGCTGATCAAAACAGAGTCGAACGTGATTATGCTATGATGCGTTTAGAATATATAATGGGAACGGATTTACTTGGCTATATGGAAAATGACCTGAAGCCTATATCGGATAGCTTTCATAGCGCTCAGCGAGCAATAATGTTGACGTGCTCTGATAATAGGTTGGAGTTTAAAGTGACAGTGGATTTCGAGAATAAAATGAAGTCAGTTCTTACACGGTTACGGGCACTATCATCTGTCCCGGTCAAGAAAAATAATGAATGCGTATCGGCCAAATTACCTAAAATCAACATTAAACCTTTTGATGGTAAACTGGAAAACTGGATCTCTTTTATTCAGTTGTTTAATTCATTAATTCACCAGAGGGAAATTCCGAAGATTGAAAAGTTGCATTATTTATTAACAAGTGTTCAAGGTACAGCACTAGATTTAATAAAGAATTATCCCGTATCAGATGAAAGCTATATGGATGCATACAATGCACTAAATTTGCATTATAATAAAAAACGACAGATTGCTTTTACCTACTATGAAAAAATGTTGTACTGTGAGCCAATTAAATCAAAGTCAGGAATTGAATTGGAAAGAGTGTCTCGAACATTTAAAGAAACTTTACAAGTCTTAGACAAACTCTATCTGCCAGATGAAAACTTCATGTTGGTACATTTACTTTGGTCCAAATTAGATAAATCAACACGTGAGGCATTCCAACTTGAATTCAATTCTAATGAGATTCCAGAGTTTAAATATTTGCAAGAATTCATTGAAAAGCATATTAGAGCATTAGAAGTAATAGATGTCAAACCCATACCAAAACACAATTTGCAAAACAAAACCAATAATAGTGCAACTTTCAATCAAAAGAATATGAAAACTACTCTGGTGACTACAGCGTCGGTTTGTGAGTCTTGTGGTGACCAGCACAGTCTTGCCAGCTGTGATAAGTTTTTGCAGTTAGATGCTACAGCTCGGTTTAACTTTATAAAAAGTAAAGGTTTGTGCATTTGTTGTTTTTCGAATAATCACAAAGTAAAACAATGCCGCCAGTCAGTTGGTTGTAGTGTGTGTGGGTATTCGCACCACACTCTATTGCATTTTGATAAGATAGCATCAGTGGCTCCAGTTGCTAACCCGGCGCCACAAGTCGGGGTGAGTGGCCCATCTGGCACTAACATTGCTTTGACTACTGTATCCAATAGTAACACTGTGTTATTTGCTACAGCTAAAGTAGCAATCAGGGATTGTGTTGGTCAGTATCAGCCAGCCCGTGCCTTGCTGGATTGTGCGAGTGCGTGTAACTTTATATCTGAACAGTGTGCGAAACGCCTGGGGTTGCAGATAAATCAAATTGGTGAGTGTATCTCTGGTATTGGAAATGCTGTAGCTCAGTCTCGAGGATCATTGTCGTGTTCCATGAAACCTATGGAAAAAAATGAGACTGAATTTAATTTTGAAGCCCTTGTTTTACCATCCATTTGTGCCGATCAACCATGTCAACCAGTAGATTTTTCTAAGTGGTCTCATATAAAAGATTTGAATCTTGCTGACCCAGACTTTGCAAATCCTGGACCAGTTGATTTATTACTTAATGCAGATATCTTCGTGTCGTGTCTCACCAGCGGTCGCAGACATGGAAGTATGGGTCAGCCTAAAGCTATCGAAACCATATTTGGGTGGATCATCATGGGTGAGTGTGATGAGAGCCATTTGCGATCTTTTAATAGTTGTCGTCGGAAAGATTGTTTTTTCGTCTCGGGGTCTACACAATCAAACTTGTCGTTGGATAGTTCTCTGAAAAGGTTCTGGGAGTTGGAAAATGTTAGTAGTCCTAGTCAACCTATATTGTCGAAAGAGGACCAACTTTGTGAAGACACATTTATTGAAAATTTCGGTCGCACGAGTGAAGGCCGTTTTGAGGTACCTTTACCTTTCGTTGATCCTACAAATAAGCCTATATTTTCAAACACTCGTGAAATTGCAATGCGAAGACTCTTTTCGTTGGAGCGCAAGCTCTCTAAGCATGCAGACTTTCGTGATGCTTATATTTCATTCATGGATGAATATGAGACTAGTGGTCACATGAAGGAAGTAGAGCAACCCCCTGTTAGTGTCGGAAAATTTTATTATATCCCACATCATGCAGTTCTTCGTCCCGACTCTGTCAGCACGCCGCTTCGGGTAGTCTTTGATGCAAGTTGTAGAGACAGTAATGGATTGTCCCTCAATGAGGCACTCTTAGCAGGTCCCAAGTTGCAAACAAACATCTTTGACGTTCTTTTGCGATTTCGTTGGCACAAAGTAGTGTTTACTGGAGACATCAAAGCTATGTATCGTCAGATCCTTGTACCAAAAGAAGACGCAGAGTATCAGCGGATTGTATGGCGGCGCTCTATCGACGAACCTGTCAAGGATTATAGGCTAGCGACCGTAACATATGGGGTCAAATCTGCCCCGTATCAAGCGCTCCGGACAATTGCGCAGTTAGCTAAGGATACTGCAGCTGCTTATCCCTCTGGTTCGATGGTGCTAGGTAGAGATATTTATGTTGATGACGTCGTAACAGGTGCTGACTCTATCGAACAGGCTCTACTTTTAAGATCAGAACTTTCGAATATTTTGTCGTTGGGTGGGTTTCATTTAAGGAAATGGACCTCCAATCATAGAGAATTTATCGCAGATCTACCTTCCTGTGAATTGTACTCAAGTGATTTTAAACATTTCGATGAAACGTCAGATTTATCGCTGAAAATTCTGGGAGTGTCGTGGCGTCCACAGACAGATTCGTTTCAATTTGAAGTTGTTAAAACTAATGATCAAAGATGTACTAAACGTACAATCCTTTCAAACATCGCACGCATCTATGATCCGTTAGGGTTTTTGTGTCCTGTAGCGTTTCATGCGAAGTATTTGATGCAGATTTTGTGGTCGTCAGGAATCCCATGGGACGACGACGTTTCGGAAGCAATTGCTGCGGAATGGACTCGTTTTAAATCACAATTGTCAATGTTGCGTTCTGTTGTGATTCCTCGTCGCATCGTTCATTCTTTCCTTTCGTTGCAACTGCATGGTTTCTGCGACGCCTCAGAACGAGGTTATTCCGCAGTTGTTTACTGTCGTGTCGTTGCTGCAGACGGCTCTACATTTGTAGAGTTTTGCTGTGCTAAGTCTAAGGTGGCACCTCTTCGTAAATTGTCAATCCCGAGATTAGAACTTCAGGCTGCTGTCCTTTTATCGGACTTAATATTGTCTGTTCATGAAGCCTTGAAACCTTTATATATCATCCAGGAGGTCGTCGCTTGGTCGGACTCCACTGTAGCTTTGACGTGGATCAAGTCTTGTCCATCTAGATGGAAGACTTTCGTGGCCAATCGTGTGAGTCATATCCAGGAAATTATCGCTCCTGATCGTTGGCGTCACGTGGGTACTCTGTCCAACCCCGCTGACGTAGGATCTCGGGGTATGCTCCCTGTTGATCTGATCGAGTGCGATCTGTGGTGGAAGGGTCCTGCTTGGTTGTTGAAAAGTGAGTGTGATTGGCCTCCATCGGCCCTGGACTTGCCAGCAAACAGCTCTACATTGGAAGAGCAGCGGATTTCGACTTTGTTAATTACAAACAATTGTAATTTGATTGACTTACTTCTCGACAGGTTTTCCTCTCTTTTCACTTTAAAGCGAGTGTTAGCTTATTGTTTTCGTGTCTTTCGATCGACTCGAGAAAAAGTTATCGGACCTTTACAGGCGTCAGAAACGACTGCAGCGCTCATGTTTTTGGTGAAACATGTACAGCTCGCTTCGTTTGCTGTGGAGATAAATCATTTGAAAAATGATAGTGTAAACTTGCTGCCGAAAGGCTTGCGCAAGCTCTCGTTGTTTATTGACGCGGCGGGTATTGTCAGGGTGGGCGGTCGCTTGGCTAATGCTTCAATTAAATTTTCGGTAAAACATCCTATCCTATTGCCTCGCTCCCATCGACTGACGGTTTTAATTATCGATGAATATCATAAGAGATTTTTACATCCAGGCTCGCAAACTCTACAGAACTTACTTGCGCAATCCTTTTGGATTTTGTCTCCCAAGCGAGCTATACAGGCAGTTATTGGTGGTTGTATTAAGTGTTTCCGTGCTCATCCATCGCCTGCATCAGCACCGCTTATGGGAAACCTTCCATTATGTCGTATATCTCAAATTAAACCTTTTTCGAGTGTCGCCATTGACTATGGCGGACCTTTTGATATTGCTCTCGGACGTGGACGTGGTGTGAGAACGTACAAAGGTTATATATGCGTGTTTGTCTGTACAAGTACGAAGGCTTTACATATCGAACTCGCTTCAGAGTTGTCGACAGATGCGTTCCTATGTGTGTTAAAGCGGTTTATTGCGCGTCGGGGTCGGTGTAATAATATCGTGTCAGATCAGGGACGTAACTTCATTGGCGCTAGCAACTATCTCGGCTCGCTCATGCAAAGCGCTGCCAATGCGCAAGAAATAAAGTTCTCGTTCAACCCACCTGGTAGCCCGCACTTTAATGGTTTGGCTGAATCCGGAATTCGTTCGGTTAAGACGCATTTAGCTAGAGTCATTGGAAAGCAACGGTTAACTTTCGAGGAGTTTTACACCGTCCTCACGCAGGTTGAGGCCATGCTCAACTCGCGTCCTCTCACCCCTCTTAGCACAGACTCTAATGACTTGTCTGCCATAACACCAGGTCATTTCTTAACCCTTGAACCTTTGTCAATTCTTCCTGAGGAAGATTTTACTAATGAGCACATCAGTGCTAATCATCGCTGGAAATTAATTCAGAAAATGCACCAGGACTTTTGGCGTCGGTGGCATACCGAATACGTACACACATTGCAGCAAAGGGCTAAGTGGAATAAGGTTAGCACAAATATTCTCGTTGGCACGTTGGTGTTGTTAATCAACGAAAACACTAGTCCCTTGATGTGGACTCTTGGTCGAATTTCGGCTTTACATCCGGGATCTGACGGAGTGTGTAGAGTCGTCACGGTTCGGACTGCGGCTGGTCATTACAAGAGGCCTGTTGTGAAGCTGTGCCCATTGCCTCTCCCTAATTAACTGTCACTAAATTCCTGGTAGAGTCATAGTATTAGAGTAGGTAGTCGTTTTAGCTTAATCTTATTATTTGTATCGTAAATATTACATATTTAGGTGAGCGGTATGTTCAACTTTCATGCTATTTTCCCCATTTGTTTCGTAATGGCAACAATCGTATTTTTACTTTAGCTTCCGTTTCGTATAGGGCAACACTATTTTCCGGTGTGCGCCATATTAAAAAATATAAAATGTCTTCTTAGTATCGACCTCCATGGCGGACGGATCGAATTATTGATTTATTGAGTAAAAGTCACTGTTCTTATCTTAAATTAGATTTAAAATAGTAGTGGTAAAGTGCTAATCCACCTCCACTTAAAGAAGTTGTGGGCAGTCTGTCAAATAAGGCTTCAGAGGCAAAAGCGGTAATAAGCGAGCTCGTGAAAAAACCTGTAAGTAGCCGATGTGCCGGTCTTGACTGAGGCCCGTTAAACATCACACAACCCCGAGGAGACCAGGTATGTGGATGAGCACTTTTATAACTTCATATCGTATTTTCGATTAATTGTCGGTTTACAACTTTGTTTCAAAATTAGCTTAACTACAGTTCATGTTTTGTAATTATTGCCCAAAACAGTCTGATAATAAGCATGTGTATTTGTTTGTACGGTTTATCGGGTCGCTGATTACGAAAACAAAAACACACGTACCTATTTTTGGAAATTTCCACGGAAACGGGAAAAACGGGATTTAAGTATATATTCGATTTCGTGTGACCCTAACTACGTAACTATAATAATGAGACTCTTCAAATTTCGTACACAAGTAGGTGATTACATAACTAAGAAAGTAATTTCCACGGGATAAGGAAAAAACGGGATTTATATACAGTTCTACAGGATCTGGTCGTAGAAATCTGAAATTACAGAAGTATTACAGACACTACAAAAGGATTTCCCGAAATTCTGACGGAAACGAACGAGAAAAAACGGGATTTTTAATTATACTGGTCTTAGAAAGTTGAAATTTAGCATGTAGGTTGCTTGATCAGTGTAGGGAAGCATTAGGATACAATTTCCCGACACGGGAAAACGGGACTATTCATTTTACTGGTTGTGGAAAGCTGAAATTCGGCATCTAGGTTGCTTGGTGAGTGAAGAAGAACATTAAGAGAGGACTTTTCAAAATTCTCACAGGAACGGGAAAAAACGGGATTTTTCGTTTTACTGGTCGTAGAAAGCTGAAATTTGCCATGTAGGTTGCTTGAAGAGTGTAGGGAAGCTATAAGAGAGCATTTCCCGAAATTCTTACGGGACCGAGAAAAACGGGACTTTTCGTTTTACTGGTTGTAGAAAGCTAAAATTTGGCATGTAGATTGCTTGGAGTGTAGTGGAGCATTAAGAGAGGACTTTCCAAAATTCCCACGGGAACGGGAAAAAACGGGATTTTTCGTTTTACAGGTCGTAGAAAGCTGAAATTTGGCAAGTGGGTTGCTTGAGGAGTGTAAGGTAGCATTAAGAGAGCATTTACCGAAATTCTTACGGGAACGGGGAAAAACGGGATTGAAATAGGTACTACTGGTACCTACAAGCGAGAGAAGTCGCGGGCAAAAGCTATTTGAAAATAAATGAAGTCTACGCGGACGAAGTCGCGGGCAAAAGCTAGTATTTAATAAATAAATAAATATTAGGGAACAATTCACACAAATTGACCTAGTCCCAAAGTAAGCGCTAGTAAGGCTTGTGTTATAGGTACTAGACAACGATATACATACTTATACATATAGAGAAATACATACTTATATAGATAGAAACATCCATAACTCAGGAACAAAATATTCGTGCTCATCACACAAATATATGCCCTTACCAGGATTCGAACCCAGGAGGCTTGCTTCGCAGGCAGGGTCACTACCAACTAGGCCAACCGCGTCGTCTTGGTGCTAAACTAGCATTAGGTACCTTTCTAATAACGTGTATTTAGTATGGAGTATCCGCACACTTGATCCCGAACAGAGGATGCTGTTTTTTTCCTGTATTTTCGTGGATTGGCATGTCCGTATTAGGTTATTGGGATTTCCTAATCCTAATTAGGTGGTTAGGTACGAAGGCATAACAAAAATATAGTTAAGTCAAACATGTTGGATAGGTACCTATTTAAACTTTTTTGCTATTTGTTTGGGTTAAATTTAGGGTCATTGATAATAAAGTCTTCTAGCTTATTCTATACCTACTGTCTAGCTTATTACGTAACTCGCTCGCAATCGCCATCGTGTTCATTTTGACAGTTCTTGTATGAATGTGACAGCTAGGCGATTCCGATGCCAATTGTCAGCCCATAGGTACGTGAACTGTCAAAATGAACACGATGGCGATTGCGAGCGAGTTAGTCAATAAGCCAACGGGTTTCTGTTGTTCTGCCAATAGTTCGAAGGTTAACTGGAAGAGATCCCTTTAAAGGATAAGTTCGCCTCTGTTCGTCTGGTTTTGTTTCCTGTAAAATTATCGTGTTTTTTGTACAATAAAAAGTTATACAGGGTGTATCAGATAGCCCCTAACAATAACCAACTGGGGTATATAACCATAGCTAAGCTACAGAAGCTAAAAAAAATAAAAAATTGGAGTAATTTTTGTTTTTATAGGAATGGTAGTATTATTAACTGTAATCATTCCTATAGAAAACATAAAAAAAATTACTCCAATTTTTTTTTTTTTTTTTAGCTTCTATAGCTATGGTTATATATACCCCAGTTGATAATTGTTAAGGGCTATCTGATACACCCGTACATACATCACGTCTTTTTCCCTTATGGGGTAGACATTACTATAGCCAAAGCAGTTTCAAACTCGGTGAGTAGGGAACTTTACCACATACAAGGTTCCAGGTCACGCTGAATTGACTAATTGTCTGCTCCGGAATCGAACCCATAACCTCTGACTCCTCGAATGAAACCAGGCCAGCCTAATAAAGGCTTACTCAACACGCTATGTTATGATCTACTGATAACCGCCAAAAATACAATACCAAGTTACCAAAATTGCCGTTGGTGACGCTGTTATCAATGCTATAGTATAGGGATACTATGGAATTATCGCTAGTTCCACATTTGTCCACCGGCAAATATAACTTTGCGGCGCCACACAGTGGATAATTCAACCAAATTTTGATAAGCTTATCAGCTAGAGTCACTGACCGGAGTCTTGACTAAGGTCATGGTATCTTGCCTCTCTGTCTAACGCAGGATTAGTAGCGACTGCCTCAGTCTGTTGATTCAGGTGAAATTCAATTGTTTTGGTTATGTCTGCATTTCTATTTGAATAAGTACATTGGTACTATAATCGTGTTGTGGTATTGAATTTGTGTTTTCGACATGAAATGAGCTTCTCATAAGCATAAATATTATTTCATGAATTAAAGTAATACAATACCTACAAACATACATAAAGCAAATGAAATGAAATGAGGAAGGATGAAAGAAGATTAACTAAACAGAGGGGAAGGCCTAGACCAGCCATACTCAAAGTGTGTTCCGCGGAACCCTAGGGTTCCACGAAGCCCTCGTAGGGGTTCCACGAAGTCGTCGTGAGAGCTCCGCAATCATTTCGAAATAATTCAAAACACCTCTCATTCTGATTTTAGGGTTCCGTAAAGTATTTCGCTTTCTAAAAGGGTTCCGTCACCGAAAAAGTTTGAGAACCGCTGGCCTAGACGGACGTTCCGTGATCAAATTGGGGACGTTTTGGAAAAAGGCCAGGTCAAGAGTACCTGAAACCGACGAGCATGTATGAAGAGATTGATGAATGTGGACGAAGCGAAAGAGGTATCGTAGCAAGTGGAACAAAGTAGTCTCTGCCTACCCCTGTGGGAAAGACCGTGACGGTATGTAGGTATACTTTAGGTAGGTAACATTTACAAGGCCTTATATAGAACACGATGCAAGACACACAAGACAAGGAAATTTGACATATTTTAGTCTTACTTATTATGCAATATACTCGTACATCTTACGCATTAAGGAAGTAGTACATCCTCATCCCGGGATATCCCGTTTGAATAAACTGCCATGTTTACATCAACACAAGTAGCCAAAATTTGTTTTTGTCATTTTATCAAATCCTGTGGTTATTCGTCATTGCGTTGTTAAATACGTAGTTATCAAAAACTGTTGTTTGGGACGTCTAATTAATATTGTGATTCGTTAGAATTAAGACGAAGCTTAATTGTTTCCTTGTTTTGTTTAGTATACTCGCATTGCATTGGATTAGGCCAGGGGTCGCCAAACTACGGCCCGCGAGCCCTTCTAATCCGGCCCGCGGGCCGCAGGCCAAGTGAGCGGGAGAGCCGAGAGCCCATGGTTATAAAGCTAACAAATATCTAGTAATTAGTTAGTTTTATAAAACCACCCATGAACAAGAAAGATTGAAGCCTACAGTAGGCTTAATTGTCTAACTCGCTCGCAATCGCCATCGTGTTCATTTTGACAGTTCTTGTATGAATGTTACAGCTAGCTGATTCCGATGCCAATTGTCAGCACATACATGAACTGTCAATATGAACGCGATGGCGATTGCGAGCGAGTTAGACAATAAGCCTACTGGACAAGACGATTAATATTGTCGCGTGATCCACCGCTCATCGCGATCCAAATCACAATATATTTTATCTACGCACATATCATTAGTGCTCTAAAATGCTTCCAGAAACCGTAGGGAATGACAAGCATTACACCCTTAAAAAATCTACATACCTCATTTATTGTAAGTCAATGACATACCTACATACCTACATCTTGTAAGACCCATTCTGCAATAAATAAATGAATATGAATATGAATACATAAATCACGTCTTTATCTCTTACGGGGTAGACAGAGCCTAAATTTTTTAAGCGTTAAAAAGAAAAACACTTTAAAAGTCGGTAACTGGAAAATATAAAACCATAACAAAACAAGCCAGTATATTCAAGGGATTTTAAATTGTGACTTGCTGTTATTTAATTTTTATAGTTTTTAATTAAAGTCAAGATTGTTTACCTTTTTTCTAATGCAAAAAAATAAAAGACACATTAACTAAATACATAATGTACTTATACAATTTTTCAAACACTTTGTACATATAAACGTAGAAAGCTTAGCAATATTACATTTTACAGCATACCAAGGGCATGTAAGTACTTAAATAAATTGAACACAAAACGAACAAACAAACGAAATAATGACTCAAGGAACCACAAAATATAACCAACTTCTGCCCCAAACCGAATAATTTTCAACTCTTTGCGAACAAATTTAACGTACAATATTGTTTCCATTCACTGTATTAACTACCTACTCCATTGTTGGCTGAGAACACATTTTTCCCCAAAATTTTATGATCGTGATTAATAAAAACGCAAAATGTTTTCCTTGTTGGTTTCCTGTTTTAACTGTTGACGCTTTTTGGTTAAAATAACTGTGATTACGTTAGGATGGGACCAACTCGATACCTACTAGATCCTTAAAGGTATATATTACACTATTTAATAAATATTAAAACAAAACAACAAGATTTTACAACTGACTAAAACTAAAACTATTTATAAGGTAAATACGTCGTCGAAATTTTCCGCCACAGGCATCGACCTCAAGACGCTGGCCGCATTGCCTCTCTGAACTGATATTCCTAGCCTTTGAGAGCTAGCGTTCACCTGTTTTAAAGGTTAACTAGTAGAGATCTTTATATTTCTTTTATATTTAAATCCGGGCAAACGATAGAGAACCAAGTGTTTATAATTTGCGCCCGTTTAAAAGAAGACTAAGTACAGGTCAAGGTACGAAAACAAATACAAAGCAGTAATACAAATACCTAACAGGATAAAGTTTAGCAACACTTTATCAGAGTTCTACGACCGATAATAACACAGACAAACACATTGGGGTACCCGCGAATATAGATTAGATAAGAAAGTAATATTTTGCGGCATTTCGTTTTAAAATGTTTGAAAATATATACCTTTACTAGCTTCTGCCCACGACTTCATCCGCGTAAAATTAGTAATTGCTATGTTTATCGCTATCCCGCGGGAACTATACAATTTTCCGGGATAATAAGTAGCATATGTTTTAATCTAGAGTACCAGTTAACTTCGTACCAAATGTTATCCAAATCCGTCCAGTCGTTTTAGCGTGAAGAAGGAACAAACATGCACACTATAACTTTCGCATTTATAACGTCAGTGGAAAGGTCAAATCGCTAAAGCGCCACTTTGGTCGAAAATGAGTTATATACACCATTGGATTGCATTTTTTTTTCTGCGTCGATCAGTCTGGGTCTCGTGTGATCAGAGCACTTTTTTGGCGCTTTAGCAACACGATTATTTGGGATTTCTCATAAAATGAAACGCTAAAGCGACTAGTTTTTTGATGTTTTTTAAATCAATGTCGTATAAGCAATAAAAATTTTGAACACGTGTTTGTTAGCAGTTTTTGCTTAATAAAAAAATTTTTTTTTAAATATATTAGTGTTTTCAGATTACCGTGTTTCAGTGAAATGATGCTTATTAGTGATTTTAAATTATTTTACTTTTAAGTTTTAAGACGTATTAGCGAATTGCCTTTTTGTGCATGCTCGGAAATTTGTCGCGTTAGCAAAAATAAACGCCAGTGTTGTAAAACAAAAAGGCGGCTAAGAAATTCTCGTATTTGTCTGTGTGTTGAATAGTCGAACGTTAGTCAAATAAAATTAACGAGTTGGTTGAATGTTGAGTGGATAGCTTGCTTTACGCCGCAGAACCCACTCAGATTACTGATTACAGATTACTGGTCTTGTATTAGTACTTATGTAGGTCATTTTTCTCTGATAAGATCTATAGTGTTTTAAAGTAAAAAAATATTAATTTCGCCTTTAAGACAAATAATTCTTTGCGCGCGAGTCTATGTAATAACAAGGAGAGGGTAGATAAAGGTTAGATCTGATTCTGATCTACAAGCTAACCTGTAGTGATTGCAATGGTCTATTATGTGGGATAAACGGGTCGCAGTTTTATTACAAGATTTAAGGAACATAATGTTGCCTCGTTTAGGCTTAATTATCCAGATAGGTCAAATTTTGCGAAACATTTCGTCATCATCATCATCATGTCAGTATAAAGACGTCCACTGCAGGACATAGGCCTCCCCCAAGGCTCTCCACTCGGACCGGTTATGTGCCTTCCGCATCCATCGCGATCCCGCGATCCTGATCAGGTCGTCGCTCCATCTTGTTGGAGACGTACCAACAGCTCATCTCCCGGTCCACGGACGCCATTCGAGAACCTTCTGATCCCATTGGCCATCGGTTCTGCGAGCAATGTGCCCCGCCCACTGCCACTTCAGTTTCGCAATTCTTCGGGCTATGTCAGTAACCTTAGTTCTACTGCGAATATCATAATTTCTGATTATATCTCGCAGAGAAACCCCGAGCATAGCCCTCTTCATAGCCCTCTGAGTGACTTTGAACTTCCTCATGAGGCCCATCGTTAGCGCCCATGTCTCAGATCCTTATGTCATCACTTGCAACACACACTGGTCAAAGACTTTTGATTTCAAACACTGCGGTAATTTGGATGAAAAGACACTGCAAATCTTACCGAACGTTGCCCAGCTGAATCGGATTCGACGAGTGATCTCTTTCTTGAAGTTGGACCTACCTAACTGGACCGTTTGTCCCAGGTATACATAGTCGTCAACAACTTCGAGCGCAAAGCCTCCGACTATTACGAGAGCTGGCACAACATGAACATTAGACTAGACATGCCGTTCGTCTTGTCCATGTTCATTTTCAGGCCAACTCGGTCGGAAACTCTGTTGAGGTCAGCGAGCATAGTGTCGAGGTCCTTCATGGTCTCAGCCATAACTACAATGTCGTCGGCGAATCGAAGTTAAGTGAAGTACTCGTCGTATGTTGATGCCTAGTCCTTTCCCGTCCAGAACCTTAATAGCATCCTCCAATGCAGCGGTGAACAGTTTCGGAGAGCACACAGAACATTTATTACAAACATATCATTCATTATCTGATTCAGCTACATTCGATATTTTTTACACTTTTGTGAGAAGAGTTTACGGTTGGATGTTTTGGAGCAGTTGGAAATAATTAGGTAAAACAAAAGTAGTTCAATAATTAACGAACAGGACAGGTGAACTTGGTGTCGTCACCTTTGTTGCGTGTCTATTTTGATAAATAGAAAAATTGGTTTTGTTGAAAACTTACATAACCCTTTTTGTTTTTGCTGTAGTTGGGAAATTTTATGAAGGTAGTTGTTGATGTATAATAAAAATTATAAAATAAAAGGGTAGTTTGGAAAAATATAAGAATGTGGGTACATTATGTGTATTTATAGGGTTCAAATCAGTACGACGTTGGTTTGCATGTGAATTAGTTGTGGTCTCTAATTTTGAGAGTAATGAGAAGAATGAGGAGAAACAAGGTAAATATTTTGTATTCATTAAAAAGTTTGTTGTTACAATACTAATAACGGCTTTATTTGGAAAGCTAGAGAAGCTATTTTTATATTTTTTTATAAGTGAGATATATTTAATTAGTTTACATTTAAATGCATACATTTATACTTCGTCTTCTCTTCTTCTGATTAGCCTTTTTCTACCAAGTTCTTGGTGTAGGCCTACTTCAACCGTTTCCATTCTGATCTATTTTGGGCAGTGAGTCCAGTAGGCTTATTGTCTAACTCGCTCGCAATCGCCATCGTGTTCATTTTGACAGTTCATGTATGGGCTGACAATTAGCATCGGCATCAGCTAGCTGTCACATTCATACAAGAACTGTCAAAATGAACACGATGGCGATTGCGAGCGAGTTAGACAATAAGCCTACAGTTGCTGCCCGCTACTCTTTTAATGTCGTTTTTCCATCTCATCTTATCTCATTTGTGGTCCACTGACTGGGCTTTTACATTCCCATGGTCTCCAATCTAGAGCAGCTCTGCACCACGAATCAGTTTTTCTGGCTATGTGTCCCGCCACTTGCCTTGCATTTCCACTTGAGCTTCGCCATCCTTTTGCTGATGTCGGCGAATTTGCTGTTTCCTGAGCCATTTATTGGTTTTCCTGTCCCTCTTTGTGACTCCAACCAGCTTCCGCTCCATTGCTCTCTGGGTAATTTGCACCTTCTTGACTACAGATTTAGTAGTCACCCAGGTTTCCACTCCGTAAGTTAACTACATTTATACTTAATGATTATTGTCCCAAAACCCAAAACCAATGCTGTGATGATAATTGTTAAACAGTTTTTTTTTTTTTTTTGTATTATTATGTTGACGCTTAAGCTAGACCTCTTGTTTTAAAAGCATTATTTTAGTTCTAAAATAGGTGTAATTATGGAAGTTAAAGGCGCTGTCAATTGAAATTGCGAAGAATGTAAATAAACCATTTAATGAAATATCCATATTCTAGCACTTGTTTATTGTCGATGAGGGAAAATGGAAATTAAAGACATTTTAAAACAAGGTTTGTTTACATTGTTTGCAATTTTCAATTGACTGACAGTTTAAGGCATATTTACATACAAAATGAACACTATATCTTTCATTAAGTTGTTTTTACCATTCTTTGATTATATTAAGTATCCTTTGAAAGCATTTTTTCTTTAACCAGTTTAATGAAGTTAAAGTTTATTAGTAAACTTTAATCAGAATTAATGTAGAAAATTTCTTAATTAGTCGTGTCCGTGTCCTATAAAATCAATTTTCGTTACACAAAAGCAATTCTCCTTTTACCGCTTCCATGAGGATGACATTTGTTAGTAAATTGAAAATTTGAAATAATGCGGATAATAACTTTATTAGTAATTTTCGTTTTCTGTGATGTATGAGGATGATATTAGTTAGTAAATTGAAAATTGTAAATACTGCAGATGATAACTTTATTAGTCATTTGCGTTTTCTGTGATTGTATGGTTTGTTGAACCTTAAGCGATTTTTACCTGACTGTGTTTTTGATTTATTTTTAGTTATTTTCGCTAAAGCGACACTATCTTGCAAAATAGCAGATCTATGTGATTCTTTGTATTACAGATAAATAGCTAAAAAATAAACCAGCAGTTTGTTTTAAGTAACATTGAAATACCCCTTATAGAAACTAAGATATGATTTTTTTTCTAAAAAAAAAAACTTTAAACCTCTCTCCTGTAAAGTTGTGTATGTGGCGCTTTAGCGATTTGACCTTTCCACTGACGATAATATTAGTAGGATTTGTGGCAAGAATCGGTTTTCGCCTACCAAACATCGATTTCTTGAGATATTGAAATGGTATGTGTCCGTTTTCACCGCATATCCTGGCAATCATGTCCGTAGCATCCCCCCCATAGCTAGTGTAATAAGAGTGGCAGGATTGGCAAAAGCACAGATCCCTAGCTCTACGGTTCTCCGAACTGGCTTGCCCTAGAACACAGCACGTCTAGCACGAGAGTGCGCAAGAGTCGCGTGACGCGCGAGATAGATTGCCCGTCATTTTCTTATTGTTCGTTATAGAAAGAGGCGGGTAGAGTCTTATCTCGCAAGCGACGCGACTCTCGTGCGCTTTCGTGCAAGCCGGGTAGAAGGAACGTCATGGTGAATCAAGGGATCATAGCCGTACCTACCTAAGGTTCATAGAACACGATATCCACAACTTGCCTAAGGTTCATAGAAAACATAAATAGCGAGGGGAAGCACTCCGGGAGTGCCGGCAGAAGTGAATTTATATTGACAGACCTCTAACAATGTGCTGATGCCCTAGTACTTTTGCTCCACGACTCAACAAAAAAACACTTCAAAAATCGAACGCGATTCATTCGTATTTCAAAATAAGCTCTTAGAGGATCTGATATGCTGGTACTCACACTCTCCCTCCGTCTTACGCCTAACGCGAGTTAAACATTTTTACCCATCCCAAAAAGTACTCAGCGCCGCTAAAGAAGTTTCACTTTAAAAAGTGTTCGTCAACGCTTCTAAAACAGTCCAACTGCAATAATTATCCTGACAGGTATGTAAAGTACAAAATGAAATGTTTTTAGTGACATCCAGTATAATACACAATTTGTAGGATTAATGCCTTATCTGTTCGTCGTAATGACACATGGTTGAGCAACAAAAATAGTTCATGTGTCATTATTATTTGGTCCAGGCTCGAGGTAAAGTCCTGAATGGATACAAAGTCATAAGGACATGCCATTTTGATTATTTTATTACTCCTACTTAGTGTATTCTTCATTACAGCTAAACTCTTGACAGTGTGGTTTCTGTTCTTTTTGGTAGATACGTATTTGAAAGAACGAAAGAAAGAAAAAAGTTTATTCATGACAATCACAAACAACAAATAAATAAACAGATATTAAAACGACAATACATAAATTTTCAAAATGGTCCCAACTCAGCATTTGCTGGCCTTACAGCCACCGCTGATCTGCCGTTGGGACCAATATAATATAATATATTTTGGAACTTGCGGCATATGATAATTTTTTTGAAATGTTCTTTTTTGTTTTTTATTTTATTTTTTACATGTAGTTTTGTGTCAATAAATGTTTTCTTTCTTTCTTTCTTTCAATAATACATACATTGAAAAAAAAAGTTATTTGTATCATGTTTAAAAATCTGCCTCTATTTGTTTTTCTTTTTATATAGGTAGGTACGAGAAGAAAGGCAAACAAGAAACGAGCAAGTGGGTAACCAGATGGTAAATGCTCACCATCCATGGCCCGCGGCACCAAAGGAAGCGCATGCACATACTAATTCACCCTTCCCCTATACCCGTACACAAACATGCTCAAAATGGCCTTCAGCAAGCTTATTACGTAACTGGCTCGCGATCACCATCGTGTTCATTTTGACAGTTCATGTATGGGCTGACAATTGGCATCGGAATCAGCTAGCTGTCATATTCATACAAGAATTGTCAAAATTAACACGATCGCGATTGCGAGCGAGTTACGTAATAAACGTACTTAGTGCAAATAAATATTCTATTCTATTCTATTCTATTCTAAACCTGCAGGTCTTATTAGGTTAGGCTCTGACTACCCCGTAAGGGAGAAAGACGTGATTTATGTATGTTTGTATTTGTACTTTTGCAATGTCACTGCCGTGCCCTCAAAACTGCCAAGATAAGATCAGAATAAGTATAAGTAAATAAAATTGCCACAACTTTTGCGGGTGGTAGGGCCTTGTGCAAGGTCCGTCCGGATCGCTACCACCATCTTACTCGCTAATCCTGCCACTAAGCAGCAGTGCTTGCACTGCTGTGTTCCGGTGTGGAGAGTAACCCCCTTATTCATAAACGCACTATAGGCCTCTGTTAACTTAGTAATCGTTTGTCCTTATCTGTCACTTTGAGATTTACCTTTCACAGAAAAGGACAAACGATTACTAACTTAGCAGAGGCCTATAGTGCGTTTATGAATAAGGGGGTAAGACAGCTGGAGAAATTACGGGCACAAGAGGCATTTCATCTAAGTCCTCTAGGTTGGCAACGCATCTGCAATCCCTCCGGGGTTGCGAGTGTCTATGGGCAGTGGTGATCGCTTACCATCAGGTGACCCACTTGCTCGTTTTCCTTCCATTTCACATAAAAAAAAAAAAAACTGGCTAAATCAATTGCTAGTCGCTCATTGAACTTGGTCGCATCAAGTAGTACCAGCAAGCTTATTACGTAACTCGCTCGCGATCACCATCGTCTTCATTTTGACAGTTCATCTATGGGCTGACAATTGGCATCGGAATCAGCTAGCTGTCACATTCATACAAGAACTGTCAAAATGAACACGATGGCGATTGCGAGCGAGTTACGTAATAAGCCTGCGGGTCTTACTATAACGTCTTAATGGGATTCAATTCTGATTCAGTTTAGGTTCCTTCGCTATGAAATCCATCCTAAAAGTGACAGCTAAAACCTGAACTGAGTCGGAATAGAATCGCATTAAGACGTGATAGGTCCCCAACTGGTTTATATCATTAGCTATTTTGATAGATAGAATAGAATAAAGTTTTATTACCACAAAGAATTATATACATACATTAATATAAATAGCATACGGCAATTGGATTGGGCTCAGCGTGTGCTGCGTGCGGTGCGGGTGCGCGCCGCGGTGGCCTGGAGGGGGGGAGGTATTTTTGAAGGGGGGGGGGGGGTGTTATAAGTCTTTTTCGTTAAATTACATTTGAATTAGCGATGAACTTCTCACCAATATTAGCACAGCTGTTCACCGCAGTCAATGAACTGGTGACTTTACTAGTGTTGTGAAGTGCATTGCGCAACATTTTTTTTTTTTTTTTTATGCTAATAGGAAGGCAAACGAGCAAGTGGGTCACCTGATGGGTCAACTTTTGTTGTTTTTCTCGTTTAGAGCTAGTGATAACCTTCAAATGAGACTTTCATGGTTTTTTAAGGCGCAGGCGAATCTTTGACATTAGCTCTCAAACGGATGGGCCTATTTTGATGAGGGTTTTTCATTCGAAAGCCAGTTTCCTTGCGGTGGTGTAGATAAGTTTGGAAAAATAGGGCCAGCAGTTTTAGCGTAGGGGGTTTTTAATTTTTGAAGTGAAAACTTCTTTAGGCACAGGCACTTTTTTGGATGAGCAAAAAATGTTAAACTCGCGTCAGACGTAAGACGGATGGAGAGTTTAAGTACCAGGATATCAGGATCCTCTAAGAGCTTATTTTGAAATGCTAATGAAGCTAGAGTCGCGTTCTATTTTTGAAGTGTACGTTAATTTCATCGCGTTATCGTATGTGCGTTTGGCCTAGTGGTATAAGGTGTGGAATAACAGTGCATTCTCTCAAGTGACCGTAGTTCAAATCTCGTGTAGATAAAGTTTTTTTCTTTTTTTTTTTGCGCGAGTGTGCGTGTGTTGTTTTCATTTCTGCCGGCACTCCCGGAGTGCTACCCGGTGTTATTTTTATAATGGTTGGTATTGTAGTAAAAATATTTTTTAATAGCAACCACAGATAGGAACAAGCCGTCGCTTGAGCGCCTGCGCAGCGCACAAAGCGCGTGTCATTGCGCAGGTCAGTTCCGATAGCCGCAAACAAAATAATGCATATTTTGTTTGCGCCCGTATTTAGGTCAGTAGTGGTAGCAGAAAAATCGGCGCGAGCGACCATTATTATTATTTTTAGAGTTACAGCCTTATTCATAAAAAAACCTTAATTGAGGTTTGATCAGTCTATTAGTTAACAGACTGATTAAGCTTATTTGACAGTTGTTAAAAATTATGATTCATAAACGCTTGCTAGCAGTCTGTTAGCTAATGAGCTGCTGATGGATGGATTAGACGCGTTATGTTGTCACCTTGACAAATCATAGACCAAAAATGGCCTTTTAGTGAATTCAAAAAAAAAATTACAGCAGTAGCAGCGAATTAGCGGGAAACCGAAAACATGGCTTCAGCCTAACACGACATACGAGGCAGTGTGGATCTAGTTTCTTTTACCTTTCCCGGAGGGGATAAAATTAAAACAAAAATTGGTTGCCTGTAAAGTCGGTATACGGGCGAAAGTTTTACGTGACAACGACTTTGAGTGGTAAAATAATTTTAATGTGAATATTCATTCGTATAGTAGGAAGAAGGATGAAATAATAGTAACAATTTAAAACATTTATTTATACAAAGAATTATATTTAACACTAACTGTGCTCGAGTGGAAGGGACGCGTGCCTTTCACTTTTTATGTCTGTCTCTCTCGCTCTTAGGCGGGCTAACCATGCCCGAGTGGAAGGGACGCGTGCCTCTCACTCGCTCTCATTGTGAGCGCATAACGTGAGCGGAGCGTAACGCAGTTTCTTGAAGTGTCACCCGGCAAACCAATTTATAAGACGTTGTCACGTCAAAAAAAACTGTCTTGCGTATGGTTTTGCTCTTGCCAAAATCAGTTATTCACATTTATGGCGGCCATTTTGTAAGTTAGCAAAGAGATAAAGTAGGGTAGGGTCTACGGTCCGCTAACTTTTGGAAGACTTAACAGACCCTTGAAGGACTGATTAGCGCTAATTGACGTTTATGAATCATGTTTTTTTGCATCGGTCCTATAGCGAGCTTATAGCGAGCCTCTAACTTTTTATGAATAAGGCTGTTATTGTATTGTATTATAGTATTTTTTTATTTTTACCCACGACGGACGCAACGGAATCGGTACAAGTATATGCGTTCGGGGTTAGAGGTTTGTTTGTTTGTGAGGGTATCTGTTACCATTTTCCGCGAAAACTATTGAACAGATCGCGATGCGGTTTTCTGCATTGTATTGTTTACGCTTGTAAGTTATCAGGGGGCGCTACGGTAGCTACTATCTTAGTGACTTTTTTCGTCGTGAGTTTTAAACGTTTTCATTTTTATTAGCGTAAAACGGGGTAAGACAGGATTTCGGGGGAAAGAAATGGTGTGAGAAGGAATTGCGGGGGAAAAACTAATATTTTGTGTTTTCACTTCCTAGTTAAAACTTCTGGCTCAGCTTGCTCTTAAAGCAGTGAAGTTATATTTTTAAACATATTATTATGTCCTTTTTCTGGTAATTTGTTGTTATATTTTTTTCATTTGTTTCTATCCCTTCTGACCCCACTGCGGGGTGAGATGGAATTTGCCTATATTTTAGTATTTATTGTTTAAAGTATGAAACTAAACGACAGATAATCATTATCAAACTAAAATTCATACGTCCGGACATTCTTTAAAATAAAAATCAACCTGCCACATTTTAAAATATTTTTTATCGAGGTTTGAACTTCAATTTTGTCCCTATTCACCCCGTTTTACGGTACATTGCCTGCCATTGTACTGATCAGACTATTTAGAGTAAATTGAGCTGTCAAACATGTCCACAGCAATGAGATTCGGAACATAATTTAAAATTGATTGATTGACTTTATTGGGACAATCACAAACAATAGAAAGCTACTATGACTACTATTGACGATCCTTTTGTGTTATTGAATTACTTATGTTTATGTTTGACATTTAAATGAATTGTATTTTTAAAAAGCTGACAAATAAGTCTATCTATCTATCTATCGATCTATCATCTATGATTCTATACTTAAAGCCCATCGAGGGAATGGATGAAAATCTTAGGAATCATGTTATAGGCGATGCGGCTAGCAACCCATCACTATTTTGATTCCCCTTTCCACCTCTAAATTTTATCATGAGCCAAACAAAATTAAACTTTTAAAATGCCAAAAACCATTTTTACCCTAGGGCGGTAAATAGGCTACTCAGATAACAATCGAGTCCGTCTTCCCCGCACGATTTCACTTTCAGTTAAAACATTTAAAAGCTGTCCGATTCAATTCAGTTTCGCTCTCATTTTTGGGCTATCTGTACAACATTACGCATATACGAGTTTATATATGTATGTACAGCAGTCTGGCGTCGCATCATCGAATCGGTTCGTCGCCCTCTGAATCATACGATCGTTGTCCTGTCATCATTAAACTTTCTTCCACGAAAACCATTTGACATTACAGTTTTTTTTTAATTTTCACGCCTGTTTTGACCACAATCACGTCTGCGTGCGTCTGTGAGCGAAGATGTATTGTAAAATGAGAAACGCTAGAGAAGTCAGTTATAACTTTATACTTAGTTACTACAATTATTTTTATAAATTTTATATTTCTACTAGTATAATAGTACATATTAGTAGTAGTACTGCCATTGCGTAGTTTTTTGTTATAGTACGGGTTATGCAGAAAAGTAAAAAAACTAAGGAAAATATAATAAATATTAATAAAGTTCTGATCGTGGCTGTTGGCGCCCGATTGCCTTGGTCTTATACAAGTCTCAGGCGAAAATTTTAATTTACGCCCTAGAGCACAAAAAAACTATTTTACAGCCTTGGCATTAGTAGAAAATATAAATATTAAGTACATGGCTTGCGGCGAAATAGGGCCATGGTGCAATAAAATGAACAATGCACATATTGCAACCAATTAAAATAATATTATTTTCCTTGTGCAGTTTCAAATTTGACATTGAGCGTTTATCGTTTTCGTTGTATGTATTAATTAATTTATTTTATTGCGAGGCCTGGGCTGGGTGTCAACGAACTCTGATAGCGGTCCAGGTGTCCTTGTTTATATGGAATTAGGACTCTAGGGCATAAATAGGTACTTTATGTACCTGTGCATATAACTCTACAAAACAGTAACAATAATGGTGGTCAAGTGCCAGTAAGACTCGTGTACCTGGGTACCGTATAAACAAAAAAATATGTAATAATTAAAAAAAAAATAACTTACTTTAAATTTGTTTGTTTTGCTAGAACAAGAATAGCCGCCTATTTGTATGCCTCTTTGAAAAACAGCTATTTTTGTACATAATGGAACAATAGAATATTAAATTAAACTAGTTGATTACGAACATTTACATAGGTATCATAGGTACATACATAAATCACATCTTTATCCCTTACGGGGCAGACAGAGCCTAGGGTAACAAGACCTAAAGGTCACGTGTAGCATGGTTGTTAGCGTATAGGTGGAAAGAGGAATCAAAATAGTGATGGGGTGCTAGCCGCATCGCCGATAACATGTTTCCTAAGATTTACGCCCATTCCCTCGATGGGCTTTTACCATCTGCGCGGGAAGAGAAGCAACCGGTACATTTTTTTTTTTACTCCCAGACCAGAAATGCTAAAGATTAGACGGTTAATATTATCGTTCGTTTTTCAAGATGTTTTGCTGACTATACTTTTTGTTGACTGTACTTGCATTGTCATCCGTCCTACATATCTATCTCCAGCCTATATACGTCCCACTGCTGGGCACAGGCCTCCTCTCAGAATGAGAGGGCTTGGGCTATAGTTCCCACGCGGGCCCAGTGCGGATTGGGAACTTCACACACACCATTGAATTGCTTCGCAGTTGTGTGCAGGTTTCCTCTCGATGTTTTCCTTCACCGAAAAGCTCATGGTGAATTTCAAATGAGATATCGCACATAAATTCCTAAAAACTCAGAGGTGCGAGCCCGGGATTCGAACCCACAACCCTCTGCTTAAGAGGCCACAGGGCAAACCACTAGGCTACCACGGTTTTTTTTTACCTACCTTTTTGTGATTTTTGTCCTACATATATGCGAACCAAATTTCAAGTCAATCGGACCAAGAGTACCCTTCTGCGGAGACGGTTCTGGCTGGACCACCAGACTTATACTACCAGATTATTGTGTTGTCATCTGACTTACGTTATGTATGCAAAATTTCTGCTCAAACAGATGAAGATATCTGCTTCAAAATTGAGTCGCAAGATTCCACGCGGACAATCATTCTCACATACCTACATACATGATACATTGCAAGTTAATATAAAGCTTGTAATAATAAATTGTGACTTGTAACTTGTAAAAAAAAATAAGTCACCCGTTTGGCGACTCTACATACCTGAATAAATATTTACTGGGAAGATTAATCAAACTAACCTGCTGAAGTGTGCCAGATTCTACTTTATTACACAACTAGCTTATTATAGATAAGTATAAACCTTCCTCTTGAATCACTATCTTTTAAAAAAACCGCATTAAAATCCGTTGCGTAATTTTAAACATCTAAGCATACAATAACGCAAAAGCAACGCAATCAAGTCACTAGCTGTAAATTCGAAATTCGAATCCAATATGGCTGCCGAAATTCGGTCACGGCAGGACAATGCCGAAATACAAGGTCACGTTGAGGCAGGTCGTGACGTCACAGCGCCCTCCAAAACAGAGGTCGACGACCGCGCCGCCATCGCGGAAACGGCTGTGCGCGTTCGGAATTCGAATTGGGGCCTTTTGTTGTTGTGTGCGTGGAGCGTGGCGGGTTTGAGTAGGGCGAGGTTTTTTTTTAAGCCGTCGCCTTTTATGGAGGCATGGATTACTAGTCAAGGAATAAAGAGGGTTACCTATAACCTATATTTTAGTTCTTTCCCAGTAAAATTATGTTTGTATAAGTGCCTACATATACAAAAAGGAATTATCTGCACATGAAAATATGAGTTTTATTTCTACTCAAATTTTATATGTAAAAGTAAGCACTTATCTATTTTTAATTTTGTTATTTTCCTTTTTAATAAATTATAATTTAGCTAAGTAAGTAAAGTACATTCATGGTAGGCTTAGTTTTTCAGCGCCTGAAGAAAAAATCTTAGCTAAAAGATTTAGGTGAGAAAGTTAGTCACAAATTAAGTAAATAATGCATAAATTAATTACATTTTATTGATTTACGTTCATCAAACATTTGTAACATGAATCGTTAAATTAACCATCCATTATGGTGAATTGGAAAATACATTAGCATGCCGAGAACCGTAACACATACTAAAAACACAACACAACACACAGCTTCAAAAAGTGTTGCAATCCTCAATCCTATGCTACTTCCTAAATAGCAGCGATTCCAATTTATTTGTAGTTCGAGCTTCAGTCCATCCAAAGGTGACGTCTACCACGTGGGAACAACCACATGACAGCAGCAGTCGCACTAATAAAATACTGTACATTAAATTAAGTATATACCTACATACCTACTCTAGCAGCGCACGCTAGTTTCGTGGATACTAAAAGCAAGTTAATCATAATGTCAAACGAAGACACACCTAATCGAACCCGTTGTTTATTATTTAATGCCAGACCCATGTCCAATGATCGATAAACAAATAAAAGTGTCTACTCGAACGCCGCGCGCGTGTGTGCGTCTGCGTACGCCTGTGTGCGTGAGGCAATTCGGGGCTTCTTTCTGCACAATGTCGGACTTCATTTGTTCATTTCTGCACGTTGCTTTGGGTACTTAGGGTAGGGCTGTCACGTTGCGATAATGTATTGACGTCAGTTGACTTTTAATTAGGGGTGCGAGTCGGGTTACCTTCGCGTGTGGTCAAGAGCTGCGGTTCGTTTTTGGATCCGTCCGGGGGGAAGAGCAGTGCTTGGTCCGGTGCACCCTGGACTTCGGTTAATGATTTCCTGGCGGTCTCCGTGGGATATCATTGTCCGTTGGCTAAGCCCGACAGGGGGGGAGGGGGTCGTTTGACCGTGTTCTACCGTACAACGTTGCCGACATTTTTATGTCACAAGATTTTTGAATACTGTATTTTTTACTTTGACATTGGCGAAATCATCGCATCGATCGATGGGGCCATATTATTAAAAGAAGAAGAAGAAGACTTTTAATTACTTCATAACGGCACAATCATGTAAACTTCCTAACAAAATAAAAGCGTCCATCTCATTCATCGATTTATACATTACTGTAACACTCAGGGACATTCATCATCATCATCATCATCATCATCTCCAGCCTTTATAAGTAGGTACGTCCCACTGCTGGGCACAGGTGTCCTCTCAGAACGAGAGGGCTTGGGCTATAGTTCCCACGCGGGCCCAGTGCGGATTGGGAACTTCACACACATCATTGAATTGCTTCGCAGTTGTATGCAGATTTCCTTACGATGTTTTCCTTCACCGAAAAGCTTATGGTAAATTTCAAATGAGATATCGCACATAAATTCCAAAAACTTCGAATTCC
Organism: Pandemis heparana; assembly: GCA_963854515.1. NCBI lineage: Eukaryota > Metazoa > Arthropoda > Insecta > Lepidoptera > Tortricidae > Pandemis > Pandemis heparana. The sequence continues at coordinate 9,494,150 of OY978028.1, forward strand.
GAAAGCGAGCCCGGGATTCGAACCCACGACTCTCTGCTTGAGAGACCACAGGCCACCCACTAGGCTAGGTACCTACTACGGCTTTTTTTGGGATATTAATTACTATCTTGATAATAGAGGCTAAACACATCTCAGTTTGAAAATGCTATTTAATTATTTATATCCAACATTTTTAAGCATATTTTAGAATCAACTATGTACTTAGGTTACTTACTTCAATATCACATCTATTATTTTTTTAAATGCTTCAAAACTCGGAAGTATTCTTTGCATGTATTAAATCATTCAAGACCATATAAATCTTAACAAAAAAACTCACATAGCTCAAAGAAACACTGGCCGGTTCGTAGCCGCGTAACCGGTTTAAAAAACGAACGCGCGCCGACCAATCATCTAACGCCGTTCAAATTTGGGATGCGCAAGATAGTTAGACGCACACATGGACAGAGCTGCGTTAGTAAAGGTGTGGCCAATGCGGCAACTGTTTTTTTTTTTTAATTTTGCTCTGTTAGTTTGAGACTTGAGACGCATTTTTTTACGTATTCATTTAATTCAGACGTCAAAAAATTAACAAAAAATTAGTTTTATGTACTAACATTTAGCAGCAGGCAGTTTGCAAGTTGCATGCTAAACAAACATTCGTATTTTACATACAAAATATCTGTCCCAATCCAAGATCGACCTCAGCTCCACTAGTCGGAAATGCGAAATTCGAACATCGTTTCGTGCCGTCTCCTTTTACAGTTTGATTAAAACGAGAGTGAGAGAGATGGTGTGACACAAAGTTCGAATTTTGAACTTGCGAGTAGCTCCACAGTAGGTACCTCAAGCTTCGTAGCCAAGGTCTAAATTTATATACAGTATGTAAATTAACGTACACCAAACCTTCTAACCCCAGTTAATACAGTAGTACTTATTAAAAAAAAAAAAAACTACTTACATAATAGGATGTTAACAAAATTCTGTTATAGTAAGCGACTTACGAATAAAGTGTATAAAAAATCAATAATTAATAATAACAAACTTGTTTAGTATGTACTAATCTGGACTTGGCCGTTAACGAGTTTAAAGGCCTGTTTCACCACTTTCTGTTAAGTTCCAGTTATGTTAAGTGTCAGTTATCTATGATTCCGTCTCTATTATTCCGAGTTGTTACTACGAAACAGACAGAGACGTCATTAATAGAGCATCTAATATCGGACAGTTTTTCTAATACCGGTATTTTTTCGATATCGAAAATTCAAATACCGGTTTTCCGGTATTTTGATATTTTTTCGATATTCGTTATTAAAGTAAAATTAATGATTTTACCTTTCCGGTACTAGCAACGTCAGCTACTTATGTTCGATTTTAAGTTGTTGGAAAATAAACTTCAGACATGGCATGCAAAAATCAGTATTTATTGAAATCATAAGAATCACAATGTTATGTTATGTTGACATTCTGTTGACTATGATTCTGTTGTTATGTTTTTATTTATTTAATATGTGATTGTCATAAATAAACTTTTTTCTTTCTTTCTTTCTTTCTTTGTTATCATTGATTTAAACTATTTATATTTGCGACTTTGGCGAGTGTTCAGTTCAGAGCGTTGCATTGACTTGAGACTATTTAAGACTGGAATTCTCTTATTTAGAAAGGAAAATTAATGTTATCTGGTGTCTGGAGGATAATATCGAAATACCGGTAACTATATGAAACGATTTCAATATCGATTTTACCTAAATCTGAATTTTAGTCCGTTATTCCGGTTTTTCGATAATATCGAATACCGATATTCATGCTCTAGTCATTAATAGATAACTGACACTTAAGATAGCTGGAACTTTACAGAAAGTGGTGGAACAGGCACTAAGGTATGGTTCTGGTTAGTTTACAAACTGTAATAGTGCAGTTATAAGGATTCTAACGAAAAATTAAATTATTGTTCAAATCTTTCCATTGTGAACGCACCCTCACATCAGAGCACTGAATAAAGCGATCATCCATGACGTGTATGAGAATCATGGGTGAAGGGGGAAACATTGTCTAATGCTTTATTACTGACTTACAAGACTATGCTTTTAATTATTACTATACTTCTTATCACCCCTTTGTTCCTCGCAGATAACCAAGTCAGCAAACCAGCAGCCAAGAAGGAAGAAATTTTCTTCCCAGATAACTGGTTTTTTAACGGGAAAGATTTGTTCCCCGTACATAACTATAAGGTAAAATTAAGACTATATATTTCTAAATTAAAACAAACATGTTCGCGGCTTAAGGGTAGCCCAAGGGCCACCCCCGCCGCACCTAAACCTAAATTAATACAAATTAATAATCCTACATTGGTTTTTACCAGTGCCGGTTATGTAAAGGCGGAACCATATTATTGACACGCGACGCGACCCGATGCAACGCGACGTTTGTTGAGTCGAATCAAATTGTATTATTTTCTATGACCACCAGACCACACTATGAACATCCGACGCGACGCCATGCGCATACATTCGTTGCGTCGGGTCGCGTCGCGTGTTAATAATGTGTTTCCACCTTAACTTGGTTATCGTGCAGGAAAAAATCTTTCCCGTTAAAAAACCAGTTACCTATCTTGAAAGAAAATTTCTTCCTTCTTGGCTGCTGGTTAGCTAAGTTGGTTATCTGCGAGGATGGTAAGTTATCTCCTCAGTTATTTAAAAGCAATGGGGAAGTACGATAATGATTAATGATACATACACATACCTACACAAATCACGTCTATATCTCTTACGGGGTAGACAGATGACAGAGCCTAAGGTAACAAGATTACAGGCTACGTTCGCTAGCCGCATCGCCTATAACATGATTCGTATGATTTTTGCCCATTCCCATATAATTAATATATTCCATTAACATTATAAAATCTCATTAGGTAAATCTCTTTTCGCTCTATTATCTGTTAAGCCTACACTCTGAGAGCCCGAGACCAATTACTATGCCCATTTACAACAAAAAAAAGTATTACCATTATTCAAATCTTTTCAAATACCGTACACCAATCAAAAGCGCCCTTAGAAACATAGAACATAAATAATTCACCAACCGCGCTCAAAGTCAAATTTTCTTCTAATGCCGTCGTCCAATCAGGAGCTTCCAAATTTCGGCAGCGCAAGAGTGGGTCTAACTCGTTAGACGCACACATAGACGCGTGCGCGTGTTGTGAATAGAATGTAGATGGTTTTGGGTGTGAGTGTATTTTTTGTGATGCCTGTTTATAACTGGTGTATATTTGAAAATGGGAGGATTTCTGGCTGTAGGTACTTTTTGTTATTATTGATTTTAGATTTGTTTTGTTTTTATTACTAGATTATTTTTTCACGTCGTGTTAAATTTGACTTTTTTTTAAATTTGATTTGAAACTTGATTAGTATACATGTGTAGGATGGATTACATTACAATGGAAGTACAGTCAACAATATTATAGTAGGTAAGTACTTACATTACACCCCCGAGGGTGGTGAAGTACTAAAGAATGTCTCAGATCGCAGGAACTTGTAGCACGAGCCAAAGGCGAGGGCAATAAACATGCGACATGTGAGATGGCTTTCTTTATCACCATCCGAGGTGTACACAATTTTAGTCTTCCCCTGGCCTTTATTGTATGTATTGTAGGTATGTATGATTATTTTAATGAAATTTTATATGAACTTGAAGGGACTTGTTTGTTTACAAAAGCTTTAAAATGGATTGGAATAGAATTTATTACCATGTCCAATCCAGCAAACAAGAACAAGATCAACCTCATACCTACGATTCGCACTTAACTAACCAATTAAACCAATAAAATAACCATTAATTTAACCAATAAAAGACAATTAAAAATTTATAATAATAAAATGAAAATAATAAAAATTATTTATTTCAGGGCAGTTAGCCCATAAAAAACACAACACCAATTGAAATTAAAAATTTACAAAAAATTCAAAAAGCTTCCCACGCATTAATCGAGTACCTAACCATACGCAAAAAAAAAGAATGCCAAAAATGCCTTACATCATTTTGGAAAACAGCTGATCCTTCAAACTACCGAACCGATTCTTATCCATAGAAACATAATCTCTTTTTGCGTTGGCGGTTAAAATCCAATCAGCCTTTAAAACTTACAAAATTAAAGTAAACACACGTTTAAAACGGCACTCCTCGTAAGTACAGTCGGCGGACAAATGCGCCGCGTCACGCCGCGACACTGACGTAGTGCGATAATTAGTCTTAAAAATTGCGCCCAGTGTACCCGAGGACACTGCACTGGCGGACAAGATATGGTCATAATGTTGAAGTTTTTGTTGTTGTTTATTAAACACAACATAGAAAACGATAAATAATAATATACGATAAATAATTTAAAATTATAATAATAATAATAACTAAATACTATGTACTTACAAAATTAACCTAAAACCTAGCCTAACTTAAACTACAAGTAAAACACACCTCCTAGATCACTGTTGAGCTTTTGTTTAATTTTAATTTGCACTGTTCGTGTGTAGGTAAGCATGTGGGCTTTACGATTTGAAATGCATTTTTGGGTCACTTATGACTTTGTCTAAAAAACGTAGATCGGATGGCAATAGTAGGTACTTACAGTCGACATAAAAGGACCCACTATTCATTCCGTAGGTATTTAATGAAGCTAAACGTAAGCAACATATTTATGTCTTTGTTTAAAACTTGTATACAAAAAGAGGATCGATAAAACCGACCAAGAGTTGCAAACGCGTTAAAAAAAAAACGCGATTTTATTCCAACTAGGAAGGTAAACAAGCAATTGTATCTACACATGAAAAGCAAGTCGCCTCTGCGCACGAATTTCCGCAACACTAGCATTGCAGATTTAGTTAGGTTAGGTCATTTGCCCGAAATTTGCCCAAAATTTGGGCAAAATACACAGAAAAAGAGGCTCCGCTCTCGGGCGGAGCTCCGTCGAAAACCAGGTGGACCTACTGTAGGTGGACCACGACCATCGTCAAAACCACTTAAAGTAATCGGCAGTTGAATAGAATAGAATATACTTTTGTCACCACAAATAGAATATGCATAGGTACATTAATATAAGTAGCTTAATATCTACGAGTAAATCAAACTTAAACTAAGCCTGGCAATTGGATTGGGCTCAACGGGATCTGGTAGGTTACTTTTTATTTGTCCCGCGGTGTAGTCCTGATGGGATGGAGTACATCCAGTGGACGACAGTGCCCACTCGCGAACATGTGTGTCACTTAGTTTAAAACTCAAAACATAAAAGTATCTTTTCTTACAATACAATTAAGATCTGGCGGAGAACTTTCGGGATCGATTTATAAAACAGCTTGTGTCTGCGGCGTTACCTTCCTTGCAAAAGTATAGAACAACTGCTTAAATGAGTCCTCTCGGTCCCCTTTGTCGCCCCACCCCGCGTCCCTGCACCGCGCCGGCGAGGACTCGTTTAAGCGATCGGTCTTTAGAGAGTCGAGCTATATCCCATCAGAATTTTTCGAATTTCATGCAACATACGAGTATCATCAGGCCCCTCTTCTCCACTGGGCACTATGGGCACGTGCCCAGGGCCCCGTGATCGAATGGGGCCCCCTAGTTCCTGCCAGATTACCAAATGATAACCGATATTTAGGTCATAGGGGCCCCATGATCCTAATGTGCCCAGGGCCTCAAATAGTTTAAAGACGGCCCTGAGTATCATATCGTGCTACGAGTAGCCCCAGTTTTTCCTAATAGTTTTTTAGCTACAAAGAATAAAGCCATTTAGGTTACCAAAAGTATACTTAATTTTAGTTTATTTCTTTATAAAAACAAGTGAGTTTTTGTTCACTATACACTTAACCGTTGGGGAAGAAAAGTTCTCGAGTGGCGACCGCGAACCGGAAGACGCAGTGTTGGCAGGCCTCCCACTAGGTGGACTGACGACATCGTAAAAGTTGCGGGAAACCGGTGGATGCAGGTGGCGACTTGTCGTTCAGTATGGTGTGCTAAGGGGGAGGCCTTTGTTCAACAGTGGACGTCTTCAGGCTGATGATGATACACTTAACATGCAATAACTAACATTTATCAATATTGACCATAACAATCTGCTTACCTTGTAATCTTCTTGCTTGACGGGGGACAGCCAGTCTGAATGCAGCAATCGGCACAGTGGTTCGCCATATTTCCAAGACAAATTGTACATAAGTACCTATGTTCGTTTTCTTTTTATAGGTTACTCTGTGTGGTGTAATTACAAAAAAATACAGCCCTCTTCCAAAGTGTCGTCCCGGTTTTTATTTACCCAATAAAGTGGTCCCCCGGGTCTGTCTGTAAACGCTTTTAGCTAATTACACCGTCCCATTTTACCTGGAAATGCTGGAAACAATGAATTGTCTGATACGATACCAGAATATATTTAATTGACTATCTGCTAAGCAATATTACTAACACTTTTTACCCGACTGCGCCAAATGGAGGGTTACGTTTTTCGAGTGTATAACATGAATACCTACCTATGTGGATTTCTTTTTGGCACTCTCTATATTTTATTTTATTTTTTTATTTTATTAACATAGGTACAATAACATAATGCATGCTGATAAAATTGCACAGTAGATTTCCCAATACAATAATTACGGCATTCAAAACAACACAAAAAAAAAGTGGAGAAAAATATAAAACAAAAAAAAATAATTACACAACTTGCTCACATGCTAAAGGCGGGTACCATCAGCCAAATATGCGGTGTGCCATCCTAAGGTTGAGAATTATTGCACTTCAATCGTAACATGACGATAAAACGTGGTTTTGAACTTGAAAAATCGACTTTAGCGACATTTATATGATGATAGGAAATTGGATGAGAAGTGATAGACCACTCATTTGGCCGACCGCACAATACATTATTACTAAACGCAGAGAAACAAACAACACAAAATCAGAATTCATAGTGCTGTTGCAAAATGCTTTCTTATAGTAGATTTAAATTTATTTAATGACGAGTTAAACATAGAGATAGAGCCTAAACGGCTAGTCGCATTTGAGCTTGAGAAGTAATCATTAGATTCGTTTTAGTCGTGAGAGTGGCACTGGGCGCTTATTCCCCGTATAAGTACATAACTATTTTACATAACCAGGACATTCCAAGGTAAAATAAAGACTGTTTAAAACAAACATGTTCGCGGTTTAACCCGGCCGCATCTAAACCTAAATTAATCCAAATTAATCATCCTACATTGGTTTTACCAGTGCCAGTTATGTAACTTGGTTATGTTCGAGGAACAAGCTACACTGCGTTACATCAAAATTATAAAAAATTCTAATTTATTTATTTTCTAAGTTACCAAAACGCAAATAAAACTAACAACAGCATTTACCACACAGACAAAAGGCGATAAAAAAACGAGGCGCCAAATATTTACGACCCGCTTCATTCACACGTACACACTAACGAAAATAGTAAATACACTTGCTTGTGTGCGTCTAACGCGGTTAGACCCACTCTTGCGCAATCATTCGAGCGCTGTGATTGGTTGGTTGGGGTAGACGAAATTTGGGTGTTTGGCCCGGGAGTGGCTTAGAATTAGATAGGAGTAATGTGAATGTGTGTGTTTATTTCATGCTCAACCTACTATTACTTGCACACGTATACGTATACATATTAGAATGTTAATATAGGCGGAATATAAAACAACGTCATTGGTTCTTTGTAGCTAAATTTTTTACCATAACACCATATCTCGAAAGCGTTTCAATGTAAATCAACGCAATCAAAAGATGCAGTCATTAGAAAAGATGTTTCCATACAAATTGCCGTCATATCGAACCCAATGAGGTACTTTCAGTTGTCCTACGAATAGAAATTTGATTTTTTATATGAAAGTAGCCATAGGGTATCTTATTTCTTTACAGGTTTCTGTCTACAGTCCAGAGCACAAATATATTACCTACTTATATTATAGTTACCTTTTGGTTCCGTCAAAATAATCTATACATAAGGTACATAAGGTAGATACACCTGTATGCATAAAAATAAATAAATAAATAAAATTGCTTCAAATAATAAGGTCGGTGACACATATATTTGACATGATGGCTGTAGTAGGTATCGATATTTATGCTCTCAACTGTAACTACATAATATAATAATAATATATAACCAATACAAAATGACCTCACAATACCTACATTTTGCTTAGTATAGTCTGGCAGCTAAACCACTGCAGCCAGATGACACTTCCAAATGTCATTTTACGAAATAATGATACCACATTTATTTCACTAGTGCTCGACTAAGGTCACGTAATGAATGATTTGATTATTGAACGAACGAAATATTTTATGAATGTCACATTCGTAGTTTAGTATATTTCAAAATAAGCGCGATACTTTTGAGGCATTCAAGGTTCATATTAACATAGTAGATAAAATGTGCGATGACTTTGTAATACACGTAAATAGTGACAGCAGCAGTGAAACTGATTCGGAATAATTTAAGTTTTTAGGTAAAAGTAGGTACAAAAAAAATAGTTGAAAAAAATATTAATGTGATAATTGTTGTTTTATTTATGGGAAAATGAAGAATGAGTTGAAAACTGGTAACTGATTTGACATGCTTCCGCACGTTTCCAAATCGCGCTCTTACACTACTAACTAGAAAACATCCAAAAAAACCTTATTGAACAAACCATTTTATTAAAATACGCTTTGAAAATTCTCATTTATGACGCAAATTAATTTCATTACATCGTTCATTCTTTCATTCACTCACTAGGTCACATCACTATTTAATATTTGCCAAAAACTGACAACACTGAAAGTGTCATCTGGCTGCAGTGGTTTATCTGCCAGACTATAGTTGGGCTCTGCTAGCACTGGATTTTTATATTCCTTTGTGGACCAGTGTAAGTAGGTACATACAAATTTGTACGGTACCCTCGGTGCGCGAGTCTGCCTTGCACTTGGCCGTTTCTTTTCCTATTTTGGTAGTTCTTCAGATGCTAATCCATCCAGTCTAGTTTAGTCTAGATGTGGGCGCCAGACGCACTGATTGCCCACATTCCAGACGAATTGGCCGTCTGTCTGTCTATCCTATATTTAGCATTCGAATTGATAAATTGCGCATTTTGCTGTCAAGGATTTGTCACATTAAACCTAAAGTAAAAGGATGCTGGTTGTTTAAATTGTTTAGTTTAGAAGGATGATGTCAAACTCTTCAATATTTATATTAATCATTCTTCCATGCCTGTGTTTTTTTTGTTTTTGTTGTTTCTTTTCTATAAAATTGTGTGTATGCTCTTATATTTGTGTCTTGCAAAATGAATAAATGTCTTCTTTCTTTCTTTCTTTCTATGCTGGTCTGGGAGTAAAGAAATAGGTAACATAGAATGTACCAGTTGCTTCCCTTCCCGCGCAGGTAAAAGCCATCGAGAGCATGGGTGAAAATCTTAGGAATCATATTAATGGCGATGCAGTAAGCAAAGTTAACCGGTTAATTTCACTCAAAAAACCTGAACTTGTGCGAAAACCTTCTTTAATAACCGGTTAAAAGACCGGTAACCATTTCGGTTTCGGTCATTGACCACAAACCGGTTAAGTTCAAAAACCGGTTTCCGATCCTTCATCATCATCTTCATCATCTTCCTAGCGTTTTTCTCGGCATTGCCTCATTGAGCCTGGGGTCCGCTTTGACAACCTAATCCCGAAATTTGGCGTAGGCGCTAGTAGAGAAGCGACTGCCATCTGACCTTCCAACCCAGAAGAGTAACTAAGCCTTATTGGGAGTGGTCCGGTTTCCTCACGATCCGAAGAACTCGTGGTAAATTTCATTTCTTTTTTTTGTAATTGCTGATTTCTGAATAATGACATAATCATAAATAAATACTTTAACTAACAAAATAGAACTGTCGCGTGAAATCAGGAGCGTTCTCGTAATGACGGCTCTGAATATAATGAGCGGGCAGCGCATTAGCGCTCGTGGGGCTTCGGCTGCGCTAACTCAATTTATTTCGAGCTTCCGAACTGCAGTAGCTTCACTTCGCTCAAGTTGGCTTGGTAAATTGTACACAACATACATACTTACACAAATCACGTCTATGTCTCTTACGGGATAGACAGAGCCTGAAGTAAACCTTAAGGCCACGTTTAGCATGATTGTAGGCGTACAGGAAAGGGGAATAAAAATAGTGATAGGTGAGCCGCATCGCCTATAACATGACTCTTAAAAATTGCGCGCGGGACGAGAAGCAACTGGTACATTCTATGTTTTTCCTTTGCTCCCCAGACCAGCAGAATAAATTGTTACACACATACGGCGCTTGCAAAAAATCAGTGCTGCAGGCGTCTAACCCTCTTATTCATAAACGCTCTATAGGCTTCTGCCAACTTAGTAATCGTTTGTCCTTATCTGTGAAAGGTAAACGTCAAAGTGACAGATAAGGACAAACGATTGCTTAGTTAGCAGATGCCTATAGAGCGTAAGAATTTTTCTTTCCAAGATAACTGGTTATTAACAGGAAACATTTGTTCCCCGTACGTAACTATAAGGCACATAAAATAAAGACTATTTCTAAATTGAAATAAACATGTTCGTGGCATAGGTATGGCCCAAGGGCCACCCCCGCCGCACCTAAACCTAAATGAATCACTGTAAATAATTAATATACCATCTTGTATGTACCCATTTTCTGCAATAAACATTCTTATTCTTATTCTTAATCCAAATTAATCATCCTATATTGGTTTTACCAGTGCCGGTTATGTAACTTGGTTATCGTGCAGGAAACAATTTTTCCCGTTAAAAAACCAGTTATCTGGGAAGAAAATTTCTTCCTTCTTGGCTACTGCTCAGCTAACTTGGTTATCTGCGAGGAACAAAGCGTCAAATCGAGTACGACCAGTCTTTGAAATATGATGAAATGATGTAAGTACTTACAAAGCAAATAGCTTTTAGTAACATCAATTTCAAAGATGTGTTGTCAGCCCCAAGTACGCCTGTGTCTGGAATCGAACCGGCGACCCACCGTTCTGTTAACTGCTGCGCCTGCCGCCATGTTTAGCTGTATTTTGTGCTTCGGCAAATCTTGTTAGCGGCCTCGAACCTGCACTGTTACACAACAACTCACCCGATGGAGACTTAGCACATATGCTAGGTAGGTACCTCTAGTCTTTTATTTATGTTGACATTAAGTTCGGTTTGTAAATAAATTATTTAAAACTTATAATAATAAGTCATTTAATTCAGATATAATCCATAATGTCACATAGGTATGTATAAATATAAAGTTAAAATTATCAAAATATAAAATAAGCAAATCTAAAATCGATTTAAATCAATAGGTACAAATGAAAAAGGCCCGCCCGTTGCCCGTCAAATTGTGTCCATGAAGAAGCCCATATATTGTACCTATAGGTACATTGTTTTTAATAACCACCATTGTTTTATCACTAATACCTAAATCTACTTATATACTAATACAGATGAAAAATCAAATTAAATAGATACAAAATTTAAAATCAAACTAAATTAAATTAAATTAAAATAAACAAATTAAAAATCTGACATTCAATATTAAATATATTACTTAATAAAAATTGAAATATCACCATGCAGGACCAGATGACCAGACCAAACTTGACTAATAAAGATACTAATTTAATTTAAACTAGCGACCCGCCCCGGCGTTGCTCGGGTGCCATCAGGGTTTCTCTACTATATTATGCACGTATTAAACAATACAAACCTTCCTAGTCACACGAACGGATAACTCACGTATAAAAGTCGAGTGATGCTCGACATGTTTCGGACTAGTTCGTGGTCCACTCGACACCACTCACTCGACTTTTATACGTGAGTCATCCGTTTGTGTAACTATGATTGAGTCTCAAGGTAGTTTCATGTTGAAAATAAACCTTCCTCTTGAATCACTCTATCTGAAGTATTTTCGTTCTTACCTGCCCTATTTGGTAAACAAAATTCTAACCTCAAAACGTCTCATTTTTACTATTTTTTAACTATTTCATCGTAAATAAAGGAACTAGAGATAAAATATCAGCAAAATTATGTACAAAATATTGCCTCAGGTTTATTTGATAACATAATACACATCATTCTTTACACAAATTTGCACATTGAGGTTAGAATTTTGTTTACCAAATAGGACAGGTAAGAATGAAGGTACCTTATTAACGACGCTTATTATTGACGACGCGGTTGGCCTAGTTGGTAGTGACCCTGCCTGCGAAGCAAGCGTCCTGGGTTCGAATCCTGGTAAGAGCATATATTTATGTGATGAGCACGAATATTTGTTCCTGAGTTATGGATGTTTCTATCTATATAAGTATGTATTTCTCTATATAAGTATGTATATCGTTGTCTAGTACCCATAACACAAGCCTTACTTGCGCTTACTTTGGGACTAGGTCAATTTGTGTGAATTGTTCCCAAATATTTATTAATCTATTTATTTATTAAAACAACCCGCATGAAAATCCGTTGCGTAGTGATTCAAGACGAAGTGTTATGTGGATAACTAGCTTCTGCCCGCGACTTCGTCTGCGTAGAATTATACATTATTACGTAGCGACTCTAGGCAGCTACGACCTTTACCATGTTTACCGCTATCCAGTGGAAACTATGCAATTTTCCGGGTTAAAAAGTACACATTAATATACAAAGTAGCCTATGTTCTAATCTAGGGTACCCGCTATCTTCGTTCCGAATTTTATACAAATCCGTCCAGTCGTTTTAGCGTGAAGACATACACACTCACTCACTCACATCGTCACATCGTCACATCATCACAAACTTTCGCATTTATAACATTAGTAGGATAGGATTAGTAGGAATAGGATTCTACGCAGACGAAGTCGCGGGCAGAAGCTAGTGTTTTATAAACAGCAGATAAGTTTGTGATTTGAAATCTCCCATGCTCTTAGGGTAAAATGTACTAGGAACTTTATCTCCGAAGCTTCACCAATTGACTAAACAAACTGCGAAGTTCTAAAAATGCTACAATACGTGTCGCGATGTTCACTGCTTTCAATGCGTCTGTATGTTACCAATGATCGGTGCCACAGATCTTCAATACTGGAAGTGAAGACATTATTAATGCGACACCAGCTGCGAAACTAGCGCCACAAAACTAAAACGGTCGCTTTTTGTTGTGCAAGTTTTTTGGGACAACTATAGAACGACAAAATTGTATACACTGATTTATAGGTGTTATCCTAGTATCTAACCTTCGGAAATTATTGAAAATTGATCTAATTTAGGAGATATAAGAACATTTCCGAAGTGGCGCTAGTTTCGCGGCTGGTGTCGCCTTAATGAGATACTTAAATATTAATTAACTATCCACTGAAGGAGCTTCGGAGAGAGGTGAATCACGTGTCCGGAGTATTTTTAAGGTGAGGATTTCGGTTACTTATTCATTGATTATTGCATTACCTATCTAAAGCATTGTCTGCATGAATAAAAAAGATCCAACGAGCATGTTGCTGTTTTGGCAATAATCCATAGTCAAAAGACATAAAAGTTTATCTCGAAATCGTAAAGTAAAATTATCCTTTTATTTTTCCATCGGGGCATGGACAAAAATCTTAGGAATCATGTTATAGGCGATGCGGCTAGCAACCCATCACTACATGTCAAAAGTCAAAAGTCAAAAGTCAAAAGTTTATTTTGCAAATAGGCCGCCGAGGGCTCTTTTACATGTCTTTTTTTGAATCTACCAGCGCATTCGGAAAGACCATCATTGCCAAGAAGAATGCGCCGCAAGAAACTTGGCAGAAAGTCATTTTTTCAAAATAAAATAGATTTACAATAGTACTTAATTTGTATTTTGATTCTATTTTCCATCTATACGCCCACATTTTTGCTAAACGTGGCCAGTAGGTCTTGTCACCTTAGGCTCTGTCTACCCCGGAGGATAGACGTGATTTGTGTATCTATGTAAGAAAAGAAAGAGAAAGAGAAACATTTTATTTACACACATTCGATACACGACATTCGATATTCGATGTGTGTATGTAAGGCAAAAAATCCCGTTTCCCGGTTTCAATTCTTTAGTTCAGGGGCCTTACCATGACGTCCTAACCCTAATTCCGACTCAGTTCAAGTTTTATCTGTCACTTTTAGTATGAATCTGACAGCGAGCGAACCTAAGCTGAATCGCATTAAGACGTCATGGTAAGGCCCCAGGCTATTGTCGCTTCCCGTGCCTTTACATCTGCGCGCGCCGCTCGCCGCAGTTTCGCGATTATTCGCGACTATTCGCCGGACACTATCGGCCGCTGTCGGAAGCCGTCGCGGAACTTCGTGCGTTTCCGTACGTGGACAATAATCACCTGATATTTATATTAGAGAAGTTAATACTGGCGGGAGTTGAGTATGCGGTTTTCTATCGAGGACGTGTTTAGTTTCTAATCTGTTCACGTTGCGTTAGAGAGAGATAGTCAAACTAACACATTAATGACTAAAGTTGTCGCAAAATAAAAGGCCCGTTTTGACATTTGTCTTCCCGACGTAACAAGTGATGTAACCATATGACTCGGTACTCGATACTCACGATAAATCGATTCAAGTTTGCATGAGTTTTTGATCGATTTGAATATGTATTGTAAAGTGCATTGGATTAAAGTTCTGATTAGAAAATTTAACTTAAATTGATATTATAGGTATTTTGAAATGATACAATGTTACGAAAAGTCAATTTTCTTTCATTTAATATTTTGATTACAATAACATTAACTCAATCACAAAAAAAAACGAGAAAAAGTGAATCATCAGTCAATCATTTTCTTCAGATGATGAAGACGAGCCATTCTATAGAAATCAGTGCTGCCATTGTTTACGGCTTTGAGCTCCAAGGTCATAATTTTCAGTAAATATCACTACACAGCTGGTGAAATTCAGTAATTAATTGGTCTAAATAAAATAAATAAAACGGGCCAAGTGCGAGTCGGCCATAAAAAAAAATATCTTGATCGATTTATTTTTTCCTTAACCGATTATTAATAGTCTGTGGACAATATGAAAAAATCGTTATGCACAGCACTTCGCTGAGTGAGCGATACCCATCAATGAAAAATGCAATTACCTTCAGAACATTTCGATTGGTAAAAAATTTAGAACTTCATGGGCGTGAACTGTCAAAACGGGCCTTTTAAATTGCGACGACTTTAATAAAATCAAGACGAGACGGATTCTAAAAAAAACTTAATAGACGTGTCTTTCGCACTTATTTAATTTAATTTTTCATAGGTATTTACAATGACGAGTCATGCCTGTTATTTTTGATATCTGTATGTTATGGCGTCCGCGGACCGGGAGACGAGCTCCCGGTAGGCCTCCAACAAGATGGAGCGACGACCTGATCAGGATCGCGGGATCGCGGTGGATGCGGAAGGCACAGGACCGGTCCCAGTGGAGAGCCTTGGGGGAGGCCTATGTCCAGCAGTGGACGTCTTTCGGCTGATATGATGATGTTATGCAAAGTGTTCATTATGTAACAGCTATGATAATAAACATTTCTGATTCTGATTCTTGACTACGCACAACACCATCTAACTAATATTATAAATGCGAAAGTATGGATGGATGGATAGATGGATGGATGGATGTTTGTTTGTTACTCAATCACGCCAGAACGGCCCAACGGATCTGGATGAAATTCGGCACATAGATAGAGAAAAGTCTGGAATAGCACATAGGCTACTTTTTATCCCGGAAAATTGCGTAGTTCCCGCGGGATAGCGATAAACGAATTCTTTGCAGACGAAGTCGCTGGCAACAGCTAGTCACAGCATAAATACCGAAAAATCTTTGAACATTCTCCAATCACCATTGAAACGCGAATCAAACTCAAAAGCCCTAAAGCTGCGAAGCTTGCGCGTGCGCTCCCAAATTGTAAATTGAATTTTCGCCCAGAACTTTTAAAACGGATCATCAAATTTTTAACGTTGGCCATCCAACGCCCAGTTTCCACTGCTACGAGTTACTATTGGTTCTCGAATCATTTTCACTCGTGAAATAATAAAACATTGCGGGTAGGAACAGTATCGGAATTTATGTGCGAAAATTACATTTGTAATTTGCCATGAGCTTTTCGGTGAAGGAAAACATCGTGAGGAAACCTGCACACATCTGCGAAGAAATTCAATGGTGTGTGTTAAGTTCCCAATCCGCACTGGGCGCGCGTGGGAACTATAGCCCAAACCCTCCAATACACGGAGGAGGCCTATGCCATGAGGCACGCCGAATTTCGCGACAATTTAATAAATAAATAAAAAATAAACTACAATAACAGCAACAACATGTACTTACTGAAATTGTAGCGAATTCGGAATAAAAAAAAAGTATTATAAAAAAAAAAAAGTTCTTAAATAACTATTGCATTATAACTGACACCCCATATTACAGTTGAAGCAAAACCTCCAAATCATGCAAGGTAAAACATTATTCAAGTAATTTTTAATTTTTAGGTACTTTAATTGTATCTTCGAGCAATGAAATTAGGAATATTGGTGAACACCTCTGAAAATGGTTTTGAAAGATTTTTAAGTTGTAAGTGATAAAATGTTCCATTACGTTTACGTTGTTTACATTCATCACTACTTTGATTCCCCTTTCCACCTATACGCCCACAATCATGCTAAACATGGCCTTTAGGTCTTGTTACCTTAGGCTCTGTCTACCCCATAAGGGAGAAAGACATTCTAGGCTTGTTTGATTCAAATAATACCAATCTTACTGATAAAAAAGATAATATAAAAAAAAACAACCTTTGCTGCCGACTCGGCAGTGTCGAGCGAAACACACAATTTTTCTCTCGGCTGTGATAACTTACCATCAGGGAGCCCACTTGCGCGTTTGCTTTCCTTGTTGTGCCAAGCGCTAATTTATGGATGACATGATTGATTTGACTTTTGCCAAATCTTAGCACCTTTTCAGAAGATCACAACATTCACAAGTACTCGCATGAGAAACTTGGCCTCCTTTTACATTTATGTTTTTAACGGGACATCGTAACCTCTAAGTAAACCCTTTATTTGAAACTCATTTGATTCTCACTCGACTATCACTCGGTACTCACTCGACCATCTTCGACAACCGCCGCTAACGGCCAGCTAATGCGGCGCGGCGTTACGAGCACTCTCTATTTATGGCCACATAAACACCGTCGCTCACCGCCTAAGATGCTCGCCGTAACTCAGATATCGCGATGGGCGGTGGCCCTAAGGGATGCACATGAACCACCCTGTATAACATGTACCTACATTACACACACCATCTAAATTGAGCGGGTCGTAAGACCTTAAGGTGCGACCACACCGCCGCTTAAAAAACGGTGACGTTACGGAATCGCAACAAAATGTATGAAGAAACGGTGAGAAAACGTGACGCCTACGACACGTCACTGCGTATACGCGGCGGTTTGGTCGCACCCTTATACCTTTAGCGGGTGGAAAGACCCTGTACAAGGTTTGTCCGGATCGCCATCAGCAGTTGACTTGCTGCTAAGCGCCAAGCAGCAGTACTTACGCTGTTGTGTTCCAGCGTGGTGAGTATAGCTGGTGAATTTACTGACACATGAGATATTTATCTTAGCCCGCTAGGCCGGCAACGCATCTGCAATACTCCGGTGTTGCAGATATCCTTAGACTGGTGTTTGCTTAACATCAGCTCACTGGCTTCATATTATTATAAAGTCCTCCCCCCTCCCCCGCACCAAAGAATGGGATTCATGTGGTTTTTACCAATATATTCTCGAGGAAGGTTTTGGAATAGGTATCTAGGTTTTCTGTAAATTGGTTGAAATATAAAGGTGCGTCTACGCTAGGCGAGCCGAGCACGAGCGAAGCCGTTCTCGGCTTCGTCGTTCGCGGCATCAATTAGTGTCGTTCGAGCCTTATAAGTCGGTCCACACTAAGAGTCTGTCTAACCAAAGCTGAACCTGTAAAAGCGCGGCAATTTCAAAAAATCATGACCGGGTAACACAGGATCACTCACACAGCTGCAATTTTCTTAGAGAAATGTCCATTTGACATACAACATGACACCTCAGATAGACACACTTAAAGACAAAATGTTGCCAGTCAAATAACTAGTGGGTTCAGCTCTGGTTACACCGACTCTAGACGAATTGTGTTCGGCTAGTGTTCCGTTCGTGCTCGGCACGTGCTCGGCTCGCCTAGCATAGACGCACCTTTACGATCATTTTTTGGATTTTGATTTTGATCACGTGACTAAATGTCAGGTCAGATGTCAGAGCTTGATGAATGTGGATGAAGCGAAAGAGGTATGTCAGGATCGTAGCAAGTGGAACAAAGTAGTCTCTGCTCCCTATCGTATGTATGTACTAGCTCTGTTGCCCACGACTTCTTCTGCATTTATCGCTATCCCGTGGGAACTACGCAAATTTGCGGGATAAAAAGTAGCCAATGTGTTATTCCAGACTATAATCTATCTCTGTGCCAAATATGATTCCGATCTGTCCAGCCGTTTTGGCATGAAAGAGTAACAAACATCCATCCATGCTCACAAACTTTCGCATTTATAATATTAGTGTGATTTTTGGAAGTGTCAGAAAAATTCAAGCTGCCTGGGATCATACGAAGTCACGGGGCAACAACTAATCTAACTAATATTATAAATGCGAAAGTATGGATGGATGTTTGTTTGTTACTCAATCGCGCCAGAACGGCCAACGGATCTGGATGAAATTCGGCACATAGATAGAGAAACGTCTGGAATAGCACGTAGGCTACTTTTTATCTCGGAAAATTGCGTAGTTCCCGCGGGATAGCGATAAACGAATTCTTTGCAGACGAAGTCGCTGGCAACAGCTAGTTTTGTATAAAAGAAAATGCCATGAATCTGTTTGGCATAGGTATAATGTAATGCTTCGCACGGATTAGGAAATCGTTTACATTTTAATCACTTCGAAGTTCAATCTGACACTCAGGTGATTGATTACTCGACTAAAGTGCACTAGTCATAAACATAATCTAGGTCTAGGCAATCAATGTCAGGCATTAAGACAAGTCTAGGGATTAGCAGGACGTAGCTTGAGATTGAAATTGCAATGGAATGTAATTTTTTATTGTTGGCTAGCAACCCATCACTATTTTGATTCTTCTTTCCAGTGGCCTTTAGGTCTTGTTACTTAAGGTCTTTTCATTCTTACCTGTCCTATTTGGTAAACAAAATTCTAACCTCAATGTACAAATTTTTGTAAAGAATAAAGTGTATCATGTTATCAAATAAACCTGAGGCAATATTTTGTGCATAATTTGGCTGATATTTTATCTCCAGTTCCTTTATTTACGATGAAATAGTAAATATATAACAAAATGAGACTTTTTGAGGTTAGAATTTTGTTTACCAAATAGGACAGTTAAGAATGAAAAGACCTTAAGGCTCTGTCTACCCCGAAAGGGATAAAGGCGTGATTTATGTAAAAAATAATATCACTCATTTTTAACCAACAACGCTTGCATAAGAAACAACTTTAATCAAAAAATGCTTAGGCAGCTGGTAAGAACAAGTCTAATTCTAGCCTAGGTTAGGCCGAGAACACACCTGCCGCAGCTGTCCCGGCTGTGTCCCTAATATGGCCCGCGCCTAATGGGGTGAGTTTAGTTTTAAAACCTAACATAATACTTAACCGATCAAAAACACAAATGTGAAATGAGAGCCAAGTTCAATATTAATAAAATGCGTGGTTGACTTTGCCGACAAAATGGGTGCCAAGTTCTGCGTAGAAAATTCTGTAAAGTAAAAGAACATTGAAACATCTAACTAATATTATAAATGCGAAAGTATGGATGGCTGGATGGATGTTTGTTTGTTACTCAATCACGCCAGAACCGCCCAACGGATCTGGATGAAATTCGGCACATAGACAGAGGAAAGTCTGGAATAGCACATAGGCTACTTTTTATCCCGGAAAATTGCGCATTTCCCGCGGGATAGCGATAAACGAATTCTTTGCAGACGAAGTCGCTGGCATGGCAACAGCTAGTTACTTAATAATTTAATATTTTTTTATTTAATTTTATTTGTATACCTACTGTTTGTGATTTATTTAAAAGTTGTTGTAACTTGACATTGTATAATTAATGATGTAATTTTGATCTTTCGCGATCCGCTCCGTCAAGCTGTGGAACGAGTTGCCCCTGACGTTGAGGGAATCTCAGTCTGTGGCGGTGTTCAGGGGTGGGCTGAGGAAGTTGTGGCTAAGCACTGGCACCTGAGACGGTATAGTTGCCTTTCATATTGTATGTTCAAGTATTTATTTATGTTATTTGATATTCGATAGTGTTTATGTAAGTTTATTGATTAAATTTTATTCCGTTATTTATATATTACTTTATTATGGTTTTATATAATGTACTTTAGTTGTTAATTTATTAAGTACTAGCTGTTGCCAGCGACTTCGTCTGTAAAGAATTCGTGTATCGCTATCCCGCGGGAACTACGCAATTTTCCGGGATAAAAAGTAGCCTATGTGCTATTCCAGACTTTTCTCTATCTATGTGCCGAATTTCATCCAGATCCGTTGGGCCGTTCTGGCGTGATTGAGTAACAAACCAACATCCATCCATCCATCCATCCATCCATACTTTCGCATTTATGGTACCTATTAGTTAGATTATAGTATTAGTTAGATTAATACTACTTATTTGCGCATTATTAATGACTGCTTGCCTTTTTTTGTAAACTATTCCTTTCTGTATCAGGTTAGCTGGAAGAGATCCCTTCTTAGGGATAAGTTCGCCTTTGTACTATTTTCTGTGTACTTCTGTATTTTTAAATTTTTATGTGCAATAAAGAGTTTACATACATACTTACGTTTTATATTGAACTAGCGACCCGCCCCGGTTTCGCACGGTAATTATATTATGCATGTAATTTACAAATATAAACCTTCCTCTTGATTCACTCTATCTATTAAAAAAACCGCATCAAAATCCGTTGCGTAGTTTTAAAGATTTAAGCATACATAGGGACATAGGGAGAAAGCGACTTTGTTTTATACTATGTAGTGATGATGAATAAAATAATTTAATCCAATCTAATCTAAAATGAATTTTGATTACATTGAAACACAAAAACCTGCAAAAGTGATTTTTCAAAGGAAACACGACATCTTTTCAATCAATATCCCTTCCTTCGCTAATTAATCACCTATTATGTATATACCTAATCACTCCCACGTATCCTAAACTAATTAACCGGCGATTGGGCGCCCCCTTGATCACAAGCGCTCAATGATCATTGCTCAGTCGGCGTGCTCGCTCAATGCTCAAATGCTCAAATGCTCTTCCGCCAAACTGAGCGTATGCAGTGGACGCTGGACGCTCCAAACGCGCGCGTGGTTCGATGCAGTTCTCAATCGATTGCAAAAAAGATGCTTGGTATTATGGTGAATTTTTTAAAAGGTCAATGACACTGACTAAACTTAGGTAACTACTTAAAGTATTACTCTTTGCTTCAGAGCCTCTAGTGTAAGTTTTGACACTAAACTATTAGCTAAAGTAGGTATTACTTTTAGTTTCAGAGCCTCTAGTGTGAGTTTTGACATGTAAAAATGTCTCTAATGCGTTCACGTAAATTACTATGGAATAATTGGCAGCGTCACTTTGCGGATCTAAACGGCAACAAACTGAGCCTGTAGTGCAGTGGTGGGCAAACTTTTTTCATGGCGGGCCAGAAAATCACAGATATTTCAAAGAAGGGCCAAAATTATACTAAAATACAATTTTTTTGACACATGACATGACGCATGAACTACGTGGCTAGTCTAGCTGGCACCTTCGCCTTCGCATCTATTATTCTATTTTATACAGCAGCACCGTCTAAATATCGTCATCCTGTGCCACAACACTCCAATTCGAAGGAACGCCGGCGGGCCGCATTAAATTCTTTCGCGGGCCGGAGTTGGCCCGCGGGCCGTAGTTTGCCCATCACTGCTCTAGTGTAAGTTTTAGGCACGACAAACGTCTCGAACACGTTCGCGTTACTAACGTTTCAATTACTATGAGAAAATGGACAGCGCCACAAGCGGAACGAAACGACAACTAAAATTTCTCATAGTATTTGACATTTTAACGCAAACGCGGACGAGACGTGTGTTTTGTGACCGAAACTTACACTAAGCATACTGTTCTCATAGTATTAGGCAGTTTAACGCAAACGCCTTCGAGACGTACTATTTTGTGACCGAAAACTTACACTAAGCGTACCTACGCCTAAACAAGAAGCGGCCGCATGCAATAACCACGTAACCCGCGAAAATTGACAAATGCAATCGCTAACTCAAGATCAACGGCAGACCATGACCTTTCCCAAACGAAACGCGAAAAAACAATGTCAACGAACGACACTCACACACGCGAACATACGTACGCACACAGACGCAGAGAAACGGGACCGCGCCGCCTGCGCTCAAATTATGCTCGCTGCATGTTTTTGATTGTTTCTTTTTATTGTTTCGATTGTAGATTATTATTATGGATACTGTTATGATAATGAGCGATGCGGTTTTTAAAATATATAATTATTAAAAGCCTATTGTGTCCCACTGCTGAGCAAAGGCCTCCCAACGCTCAATGTTATATAATTAATAAAATTAAATATACATTAATCCTACTAATATTACAAATGCGAAAATTTGTGAATAATGGATGTTTGTTACTCTTTCACGCCAGAATGGCTAAACAGGCCTGAATGAAATTTAGAACATGGATAGATTACAGTCAGTCTGGAATAACACATAGGCTACTTTTATCTCAGAAAAAGCGAAATTCTTTGCATTTTCTTCGCGGGCAACAGCTACTTTAAATATAAAATAACACAAATAAATGCCTGTATAAAGTTTATCTTTGTCTGTTCGGTTTTCGGGCTCAGTCAGGGTCGCCTGCCTCATAAATGCGAGAAATATACTTATGTTACTTCCGCGTGGTGGGAGCGAGTGCCGAAAATGTCAGTTTTTGTACTTACATACCTTCTTGCGATTTAAATTGTAAATGTCACATTTTCGTGTTTTACATACTCAATAGCAAACATTATAGTATTGTATGTATGTACTTATGTGCTGCTCAAAGTAAGTATGGAGTCATTTAAGATTAAAACTGAACCAAATGCAAGTACTAGCAAAGAGAGTACATACCTACTTTTATTTTAAAAAAATACATTAAGTAGTACGAGGGCCGGGGCCTTATCGTGACGTCTTAATGTAATTCAATTCAGACTCAGGTTTTAGATATCATTTATTAGCATGGATCTGACAGCGAGCGAACCTAAACTGAAACGGAATTGAATCGCATTAAGACTTCACGATAAACCTGTTCAATACGTAATGTAGTGAGAATAGCAAGGCTGCAGATATACACCCCCTTGCAAAAAAACGGGCTTTCTAAGCTTTATTGCCTAAAAATCTGAAAAACCATAGGTGCCCGATTTTTTGCAAGGGAGTATATTTTCATTAACCTTGTTTAATTTTTCGAAATAGGTACCTAGTTATCTTTTAGTTTATTTGTTTTGTTTTTTTTTTGTTCTTTTTTTGTTTTCTTTTTGTTTTTTTTTTCACTTTTCATTATTTAATACAAATCAAATATTATACTCTCTCACTAGAGTTTTGTTAGTTATATTTTAGTAGTATTCAACAAATATCTTTTTTCTAAATAAATAATTCGCTGTCTAATATAATCGAGTTATAGATATAGAACCCTATACCTAGTATAGGTAGTTAAAAATAATAAGTTATATTATCTACAATTCGACTATATTAGACAGCGAATTAATTATTCAATATTCAATAATTGAAGTCGTGCCTTTATCTTCATAGTGCGGTAAGTAAGAAAATGAACAAACTCGGGTCACTAGCGGACAAGAAAATAAAATGGCAGTTGTTTTGCGTCACGTCACCACAAAATGCAGAACGAATTGTGCGCCTGCAATCCGGCGCTGTTATAAAAGCGCATAAGTTAAAAAACATCAAAATTCTCAAAATTTTGAAAAAAAAATAATTGAAAATGGTGCTAGTTTCAATGAGACCTTAGAAAACAAAATAGAATACTTCTTGATTTGAAAAATTGATTTAAATAACGTAAGATAATGTTAAACTAAATCAACGAAAACAAAATATAGCAAGAAAAAGAACATTAATTGAGCAACATTGTAACCTTAGCATTGTTAGCTTATTACTTCTGTATACCTTTTTTCTGTTTTGATTGTTATATGTGGTGTTCAATAAAGAGTTATTATATTGTATTGTATTGTAATAATTATCTCGTCTATATATACGTACCACTGCTAGGCACAAGCCTCCGCCCAGAATTTGAGGACTTTGGCTAATTGAAGAAAAAAATGAGATATTGGGAAAAAATAAGGTAAGAGAAATTTAACCTTACTTAATTTAATTTCTTTTTTTATTTTAGATAGTTATAAACAGCTCTGTACGTCTGAACGTCAGCCTATCTTGATACCTATAAAATAATAGTGTTTTTGTACAACAAAGGATTGTGTACATACCTACTACATATTTGTACATAAGTTTAAGAAAACATAATTTTAACAAGTATTTAATTTCCTTGTTAGTTGTTTGTGGCTATCTTAACTCACAAAAATAAACCTTTGAGGCACTGTGGAATAGTTGCGAAATAAATTATCGCACTGATTTCTTACTAGGCATATATTTTAATATCATTATGTCATTTTTTAAGAAAAAAACACATCATTGCGCTTTGTGTGACTTTATCTGCATAAGTATTAATTATTACATAATTATCAATTAATTTTCAATAAGTTGTTGATTTTGTTTTTTTATTTTTTTCAGTTACAGCCCTTCGCTGCGGCGTGTTGGCCTATCGGCGCGGCTGAATTCGACGCGGCCTTGGCGGCGGTCATCGACGCGTGCGCATGTTTCGTGCGCAAAAATTAACGCAAATGCGCTTTTAACTTGCGCAAAACGAGTTTATAAGAATTTTATTCCCTGTTACAGACATTTATTTTAGTCGGCCTTAAAAAAAACATGAGTAGGTACCTGATCAAGGAGAGGCTCTAACTTTTTTTTTAATTTGGGACCATGTGGCCAGTGACACATTTCGTGCTCACAAGCGTTTACTTTTACTTTTATGTGTAAAACGCAAAGTTGACTGACCGTTTGAACCAGAATTTAAATAAAACAAAAAACTGCATCCAACCAAACTGAGTCCACAGAAGGTCGACGGCCTTAGAAGCGTCATTCTTATATCGGCTGCATTTTGGCCGAAAGAAACAGAGTCGCTATACCCGTCCTGTTCCCACTCACCACAACCCCATTCATTTTCGTGTGCGTGATGAATACCGATTATCTCATTCTAAGTTTAAATTTGCACAAGTGTGCGCTAGTGTAGTTGTGTGCGACACAAAAATTATCTGCTTAACGCTGGCTGAATATGAATCGGTTTTCGAAAAATTATTCGATGAATTTTTATTAGAATCAAATTCCAAGTATGGGGCACGCACACACGGGCAAGACAATCGAGTTTTTTACATCCTGCGTCGAACTTTATTTTTATGTAACTCATTTTATTTTTTGTTCAAATTATGTTGTGGTAGGTCGCGGATATTGTGCTGGTGTGCGTGCATACGTGTTTTGCTTTTGGTATTCTAATTTGGAACCGGTTCGCGGCGGATTTTCGTCGATTGTTATTGGTTGTTCGGATTAGAATGTTCAGTTATTGGTTTGTTTTAAATACCATTCGCTTTGAAGCCTTTTTAACAGGTTTGTTGACAGGTCCCACTATGTTTGTTAAAATTTGTAATGTCACTTGATTTTATGAATACTGGCACCTATTACTTTCACGTTGGCAGCTACTAATTAGGTATCGAATATGGTAAATGAATCCATGGAAGGTAAGTACCTATAGCCTAGCCGTAGATGATAATGAATATAAATTCAAGCGTTCTGTTAATTCACAAACTACACTGTTTGAAATTGTGTTATAACAAACACCACTAGATTAGAAAACAATAAAAACAGTATTTTAAGCCGTTTATGTTATATAGATCTAGAATTCGTATTTGAAAATCTCTGGAATACTTAAGTTACTCGTAGGCAACTCGTTAAATTAACTATCACGTTTTATAAATCTAGGTATTGCGGTAAAATCCATTTGCCTACTTTATAAAAAAAAGTCACAAATAGAATGTTAATTGCATGCGATCTCTGCTATTTATGTCCCTCATTAATTATCATTATTTTGCTCTTAACGTTTTTAATGAAAACTATGCAAAAGCTAAAGCTCAAGTTATTATAACCGGATAGCCCAGTTGTTAGAAAACCTGACTAAATATGATGCTTGAAGTCCCGACTTTATCTTCGGTCGGGCCAGAAATTAAATTATGTACAAAAAATGCGAATTTTTGTTCATTATTTTATTTTTAACGTGTTATTAAGTCAAATTAATTATCGTTTGGACTAAAGTTTCTCTAGCTGGAACAGGAAATAATAATATGAAAAATATTTTACATGGCGTTTTGCTGGTATGTCGATGATTTTCAATTCAGCTTAAACCTAATAATTGTTCGACAATTCGTTACAGAACTGTATTCCATTATCTATACTTATATATATTTATCCATAAACGATCATTAAGTATAGGTATCATTAATCATTATCATGGAATAAGCTTTGTTAAGTTTGGGGCTAGGTTTGGTGAAATTTTTGAAACATATTTATTTATCACTATCTATCTCGTATATTTATAGCTTAAACTTGTATCACTATATCTCGTTCGCACAAGGTGGCTGACCGGTACAATAAGAAGACTTCTTCCCGTCACCTGCCGCGGCAAAAACCTAGTGTTGCGGTCTGGACCGGTCTCAAGATTTAATCATACAGCTATAGGTTTTAAAAAAATTGAGACTCCTATGAAACTTGTTTTTTTTAAATTTGGAATTATGTCACTTTTGATAGAGGTCAGTTTTATTTGAAATCATATTTTTACAATAGAAGTTTGAATAATGTGTTATTGGATTTCAGATAGTTTCATTAGGTAGGTACCTATTTAGATTTCTTATGAGTTTAATAATCATAAGAACTCAAATATTGTTTTGTATTGTTAACAGTTAAATTCAAATTCAAATTAATTTTACTTCAGACTACATTAATGGTCCAGGTTTGCTACTAACAATATATAAAACTTATTAACTACGTTTTATTTTATCGCGTATCTACTACTTAGCAGCCATGGCGCTCATACTACCGCATGACAGTTAAGATATCTCAATGGTTTCATTAGGTAAACCTTACAGCCATCTTATAATATAGTAAAATTTATATTAGGTATCCCTTTCTATATTCCCGCAATCAACTATCTAAACTAGCGTAAAGTTAGTGTAAAGAAATTCCACCATTTTCCATTTAGTGCCCCACCCCATATAAAACCTCGTCTATTTAAAAACGTCAACAATCTAGGCATAAAGGGGCTAAAATGGCAATTTATTTCTCGGTCATTACCCTCCACTACCCTCCTAGATTAGCAGAGAAACAAAAATGGCGCTTATTGTTTTTTTTAAAGCCCCTACGTACAAAGGGTTTGGGCCTAGGCAAGGTTCAGCCAATGACAGGCTCCGGAATAGATAGGGGTTGGGGTGTACAAGTCAGCGGAAAGCGCTTCATAGACAAATTCAGCGCTGGAATCATCGAGGTAGTTGTCTACCTCGATGATTCCAGCGCAGCAAGTATATTTAAAAAAAAAAAACTCGCAGGATTTGTCTAGTGTCAGGTTTGGGCTGAGCGGTGGTATTCAAGAATTTTTCTATTTGTAATCAATATTATAAGAGGTAAAGTTTGTAAGGTTGTTGGGGGTAATCTTTGGATCTACTGAACCTATTTTGAAATTCTTATACGAATAGAAAACCGGAGAAGCCAAAGAGGGTTAACTAAACAGATTTATATGGGGAGTGTGAATGGGTGCGTTGGGAGGGGAAGGCCTAGGCGGACGTTCCGTGGCCAAATTGGGGACGTTTTGAAAAAACATCAGGTCAAGATTAGAAACCAATGGGTCAAGACTAGTCAAGAGTACCCGAAAATGTATGATATTGATGAATGTGGATGAAGCGAAAGAGGCGTGTAAGAATCGTAGCAAGTGGAAACTAGTCTCTGCCTACCCCTGTGGGAAAGAGGCGTGACGGTATGTATGTATGTAAAGCCACATTATTTGTGAATATCATAGGCTATATTTAATGCTGCGCAGACGAAGTCGCGGGCAACAGCTAGTTGAGAAATGAAATTTTGATTTCATTTAAATTAAATTTTTATTTTTAAATTTTTAGTTTTGATTTTATTTTCATTTTTTATTTATTATATTTTTATTTGATTATGGACCTGATCTGGATAATAAAGATATGAAAGCCGTGGCCTTAATCTAACTGAGAAAACATTATTATGTTATAATCATTATTTTAAAAACTGATATTATCAGGGAGTAGCCGTAAAACTGCTTTTTATCGTCCAGCGCTGTCAGCTAGCTCCCGCCGGCTCCCCTAGGCCATCTCACATTATTGCAGTTTGATGAATCGCCCGCGCGGTCATTCAACCTATATACGAATGGAAAAATTAAAAATCGTACTTACCTCCGTGTGCCCACTAGCCTGATTGAGATCTGCTTTGTTATAAATTGTGGTTTAGTTACCGTTGTTTATTAGCTGTGTTTTTTTATACGACAAGGCAATTATCTAACTAATATTATAAATGCGAAAGTAAGGATGTTTGTTTGTTACTCAATCACGCCAGAACAGCCCAACGGATCTGGATGAAATTCGGCACATAGATAGAGAAAAGTTTGGAATAGTACATAGGCTACTTTTTATCCCGGAAAGTTGCGTAGTTCCCGCGGGATAGCGATAAACGAATTCCTTGCAGACGAAGTCGCTGGCAACAGCTAGTATTACATATATTATAAACAGGGAGTAGATATGCTACCTACCGCGCCCGAGTTGAAGATTCATTAATTACCCAATTGTCTCATGTCGCAATCAGTTTACGTCAAACAAGCCACAGTTATGAGTAGTCCGTGACAGCAGTGACAGTCAATGTGACAGTTAACAGAGAGAACGTTTTTCAAACGCAATTTACTGGGAACGTAACATAATCTATACTATGAAATATCATTGCGACAAGGTAAACGAGTAAGCGGGTTACCTGATGGTGAGTACCTACTAATGGCCACTCATTCAGATGCGTTGAAAGTCTAGAGGGTTAAGATAGTATGTATCACGAGCCTTTAATTTATGGGCTGTCTTACCTACTCTCCACGCCTGAACACAGTAGCGCAAGTACTGCTGCTAGGCGGCAGGATTAGCAATTGGTGTTAGTGAGCCCCGTCTGGCTACGTAAAATATATATATATTTTTTTTTTTATTTTATTGAATCAGGCGTTACTTTGCGGAGGTCCATTTTAATGAACAAAAATATTTACCTTGCTACTCCGCTAGGTACTTACGTGCAAGATAACCAAGCCATTTAACATGACAAAATCTTTGGATCTACTTTGGATATTTCAAGATGAAAAATACGTGATAGCCGAAGATCGAACCATTGGGCTACCACGGCGTTTCACATGAATACAAGAACCTAACAAAACACAAAAATACTAAAATGTGTTTGTTAATTAAGCAGACCTTATCTTCAATGTCTCAATGAAATAACAAGTCTTCACATGATTATTTCAGACGTAGTAAAAAGCGGAATTAAAATTCCAAAAACCAGAAATTAATTTAATCGCAAAACATCTTGGTCTTGAAATATAAAAAAAACGTCAAGTACTAACCTACACCAACAAGTACAGGCTTCTCCGTCGTGTGTTAGTGTGTGTATGCGTGTGTGCGTGCATTTCGTGAGTTCATTCACCTTACCAGTTGGGGAACTTGGGACAACAAAAGATATGGAGAGGAAAAGTATTAAAGTTTTAATTAAATATTAAAATTATGTTATTATATATTTTTGTATTGTGGTATCTTAGTAGTTCAAGGGCTTAAGTAATTAATGTTTTGGATATGCTTATTTGTAATTGCAATTGCAGTTTATTTATAAAAGAAAAACGATTTATGTTAAGGCTTAGCAACTTTATTATAGTACTTTATATCAATTTCACCTATGGCTTTCACCTCGGCAGCTATTTCCATGGCTGAGTCGTCTATTTATTAAGATAAGTTATTCTTTCACACGATAAATTCGAAATTTTAGTAGGTACCTACTCAGTAGAATCATTCTACCATGTGATAAACTGAGCAACTACGTAGTACGTACCAATGTATATACATTTAATATATTTTTCTATGTTACTTTTCTAAAATTAGGTTTTTGTTTGTAAAAACTGGTAAAAATAAAAACAGAACTTGGCACCCATATACATATCACTATTCTTTTGTCAGCGAAGTCAATAACAATGCATATTTATAATATTGAACTTGGCTATCATTTCACATTTATGTTTCTGATTGGATTTCATTGCCATTATAAAATCTGTGGAGGTAACCCAATATCCTTACAACTATATACTTTGTGTGTAACTATATACAATCCACGAGCTCCTAGAACGACAAATGAGTATCGGGTACCATCGGCCCATTCAATGATCAATCCCATAAGAGTGAGTAAGACAGCAACACAGACCCGAAGGTCTTGTGAAATACCTACTATTGCACTGTACTTTAGTGAACATTTAAGGCCTGTTTCAACACTCCTTAACTGTCAGTTATCTATAATTCCGTCTCTATTTACTACTACGAAACAGACAGAGACGTTATCATAGATAGCTGACAGTAAAGGAGTGGTGAAACAGGCCCTTATTCTGAGTCAGCGCCTTTCTTTTTCATAGCACATGGTATCTACTGTCCACTTAGTTAAGTTAGGTAAGTACATTGAGGGGTGCGACGTCGGAAACCTCCTCGAGAGCTCTAGTGTTACAGTTCCCTTCTAACAGAGGCTCTTGGCCTCACGGGGGGGGGGGGGGAAGGGTAACGCTTAGGCCGGTGCACCCTGGGCAACAACGGTTAATTAATTTATTTAGTAAGTTAGTTAACTGTTGGCTAATATCCGACTGGGGGGGAGGGGTCAACACGCAACCCGGCCCATGGGGTCGGAACGTGGGCCGCTTGTCTTTTTCAAGACAGGGGGCCGTGAGGAGTAAACCTCTATAAAAAATCCAGAGGGTCGCACCCGCAGGTGCTTTTGGTGACGGACGCGATCATGCCTTCGGTACCGCTCTGCTTTCAGAGTAGTACATAAGGGTGTGAGAGCTGACGTGAGGGTCGGCGGGCATAAGCCTGCCGTCGGAGCGGTGCGCCCCGTAAGGGACGCGATCGCGGAGCGGCGTGGCTCCGGCCACTGTCGGTCAACACGTAACCCCGGCCCGCAGGCGCCGGGAACGTGGGCCGCTGTCTTTTTCAAGACTGGGGCCCCGAGGAGATAACCTCTATAAAAAATCCAAGCGGCACCAGCGGGGGAGGGCGGGAATTCCCAAACCTGCATTGCACAGGTGCCGCGGAGAGGGAACCCCATCCCGGGGTGGTCGTGGGGCGTTTGCGGTGACACCTTGTTCTCCCGCAGCGCCTCACATTCGACCGAGGAAGGAATCCGTGTGGTTTTTAGTGGGTATGCCTGCCGTCGCGGGAGAGCCCCACATACCCCCGGTAACCCCATACTGGGCGGATGCATAAGGCGCATTTTCCACACCATAAAAAAAAAAAGGTAAGTACATTTAATCTGTTATGTTTATTTTTAAGTTCTCTGTGTTTGATATTGTACCTCTGCCATGTAATCATAATGTGTGTTATGGAAGAAAATAAAGTGTTAATCTATCTATCTATCTAACATTCGGAAGCCAGTCGTTGTAAAATTTTGCGGGTGGTAGGGCCTTGTGCAAGGTCCGTCCGGATCGCTACCACCATCTTACTCGCTAATCCTGCCGCTAAGCAGCAGTGCTTGCACTGCTGTGTTACGGTGTGGAGAGTAAGACAGTCGGGGAAATTACGAGCACAAGAGGAATTTCATCTTAGTCCTCTAGGTTGGCAACGCATCTGCGATCCCTCTGGGGTTGCGGGTGTCTATGGGCAGTGGTGATCACTTACCATCAGGTGACTCACTTGCTCGTTTGCCTTCCTATTCATATAAAAAAAATATATTTAGTTGAAGCCACTCTACAGTCTCTGTCCGTCCAACATTTAACCGAGTCGCGGAGTTGCATTTTTGCCGCACGCATTATTACACGTGTGTGTCACACGCACACCATGACGCGTGTTATAAGAGCTTACGAGCGTGGTAAAAATCTGAGACGTGCGTAGGACGAATTCGGCGAACGCCGGGCAGACGGATTCGGCGAAATAATGAAATGCGATTTGATTTGCGTGAAATACGATATTATGTGTTATGCACGTCTAGCACGACAGCGCACAAGAGTCGCGTCGCGCGCGAGATAGATTGCCCGTCTTTTTCTTACCATTCGTGCTAGAAAGAGACGGATAATCTATCACGCTGTCGTGCTAGCCGGGCTGGTGGTTGTTTCGTCACAAACGTGTTTATAGAGGTAATGTCAAAAGCTAGACGTGTTTACATCAGTTTGATGATCAATGAAAGCTTTTCGAAAAAAATATCCGAAAATGCTAAGTGCAATAATTGTGTAGGTACTTATGTAGAGATGAAATGATTAAAATATATACATGTATTCATTTTTGGGGTGTTGAATTGTTAAAATTTTTGCTCTCGCTGTCTCTCGCTGGTACGGACCAGAAATAATAAATATTAAAAACGAAAGACTCGTCTTTTTAACAAAAAAAAAGCCGTGGTAGCCTAGTGGTTTGACCTGTGCCTGTGGCCTCTCAATTAGAGGGTCGCGGGTTCGAATCCCGGGCTCGCACCTCTGAGTTTTTCGGAATTTATGTGCGAAATTTACATTTGAAATTTACCATGAGCACATCGAGGAAACCGGACCAATCCCAATAAGGCTTAGTTACCCTCGGTTGGAAGGTCAGATGGCAGTCGCTTCTGTAAAACTAGTGCCTACGCCAAATCTTGGGATTAGGTTGTCAAAGCGGACCCCAGGCTCACTGAGCCGTGGCAAATGCCGGGAAAACGCTAGGAAGATGATGACATAGGTAGATTACTTTTAAGCAGCCAACACATTTTACTAAGTATAGACCGAACCATTCGAACGTTAACTTATATGTTTAAATGAGTAAAACAATGTCTGTAACGGATGCTAAGACGGATATCACGAAGCGACGCGAATTGCCGACAGAGGCGAATATATTTCATAAGCATAAATAAAGTAGAAACACATAAAAATATTGTAATACACTAGCTGATGATCGCGACTTCGTTTACTACGAATTCATGTATTGCTATGTATGTATATGAATTCATATATCTGGCGAACTTAAAAAAACGTATTAAGGTGCGACGACACCGCCGCTTAAAAAACGGTGACGTTACGGAATCGCAACGAAATGTATGAAGAAACGGCGAGAAAACGTGACGCCTACGACACCTGGACCTTTATACGTAATTTTGAGGTGTAGAAAGTAGCCTTTGGTACCTACAACTGGTCTATGTATAGGCCTGGAATTACCTATCTCAGTGCTAAATTTCATCTAAGTAGATTTATAAGTAAATGCTTTATTGTACAATTGAAAAAGATAAGTATATACAAAGACGAGCTTATCCCCATAAGGGATTTCTAATTAACTTTTTAGGGTTCCGTAGTCAAATGGCAACAACGGAACCCTTATAGATTCGTCATGTCTGTCTGTCTGTCTGTCTGTCCGTCCGTATGTCACAGCCACTTTCTTCCGAAACTATAAGAGCTACACTGTTGAAACTTGGTAAGTAGATGTATTCTGTGAACCGCATTAAGATTTTTATACAAAAATAGAAAAAAAAAACAAATAATTTTGGGATTCGCCATACTTAGAACTAAAACCCAAAAATTTTTTTTTTCATCAAACCCATACGTGTGTGGTATATATCTTCAAAAATGATATTGAGGTTTCTAATACATTTTTTTTCTAAACTGAATAGTTTGCGCGAGAGACACTTCCAAAGTGGTAAAATGTGTGTCCCCCCCCCCCGTAACTTCTAAAATAAGAGAATGATAAAACTAAAAAAAATATATAATGTACATACAAACTTCCACCCAAAATTGGTTTGAACGAGATCTAGTAAGTAGTTTTTTTAATTTAATATTTGTCTGTCTATATAAGTACCTACTTACCTAACCAATATACACACATACAATATACTTATTTGTTTCTCCGTCCTGACGTGATTGAGCTAACTTTCGCGGCGTGCAGCGTGCAGCGGACTGTCGCCCGCGGCGCCTATATGCTGTATTCGTAAATGTTTGGGAGCGGTCTGTCTCGATTGCCGTGTGCAATGCAGCGTCGAAAACGCGGCGGTTCAGAACGACCGCTCCCGAACATTTACGAACACAGCATATAGACGCCGCGGGCGACGGGTAGCCCGTCACGGGTGGCGGTTCAGAACGACCAAGGCCATACAGCTAAGTAAGAACATTTACGTCGCCCCGGGCCGTAAGTACCTAGGGTTGCCAGATGTCCGGTATTTAAGCGTATAGTCCGTTATTTTCGAGGCCTGTCCGGTAAAAAATAAATGGTCATACCGGACAGAGCAATGTCCGGTATTTTGAAGAAATTCGGTACTACTGGTCACAAGCGCCTACAAAAGTAGTTATATGAAATCCCTCAAACGCAAAACTCGCGCGCGCTCCTCGCTCGCTCGGCTGCCCTAAACTAAATCCAAGCAACTCAAAAAATGAAAATTTTACAGGAGAGCCAAAAACGTGTTTTCGTCGTTTTTGAAAAACTTTACTTCTACCTAGCATACCCCCCCCCACCCCTTTATGCGAAAACTTACACTAGAGGCTCAGGTAGCTTATTACGTCACTCGCACGCGATCACCATCTTTTTCATTTTGAACAGTTCAATATATGGGCTGACAATTGGCATCGGAATCAGCTAGCTGTCACATTCATATAAGAACTGTCAAAAGCAACACAATGGCGATTGCGAGCGAGTTTAGGTAATAAGCCTGCAGGGGAAGACGTAAAATTGATACACTCACCTTGGGCTCGTGCGACAAATTCCTGTGATACATTCTTTATTTCACCACCCTCGGAATGTAATATATTATTTTGTCACCGACTGTACTCGTTAGCAATTAAAACTACTTTCTACTTCAGTAAATGGCGATAGTTTTATTCCTAAAGGTATGTTATTACGTATTCGCATCGATTTCCATATGAAACGGGACCATAACCTATGTCACCGTGTTCATTAAATTCAGTACACGTCGCCATTACGTGGTCTAATTGGAAGCCAAAATACAGGGGTGGATGGAGACCCGAAATAAGGGTGGACGTGGGGCCCAAGTTAAAAGCGAATAGCTGCTAACCCACTAGACTCGCGAGAAAAATAGAATACTGAGGGGTAGAGATCCCTCATAGGGATAAGTTCGCCGTTGTGCGTATAGGTATTGCATTTTTTTTGTGATTTGTGTCTGTTTCCTTATATTTGTACAAAGCATTTACTTAGGTAGGTACTTAATTCAAAATCCTGCAACTACATACCTTTGCATTGCTGTATGTAAGTCTGCGTGGTATGAATGAATGTATGTAGCTACAAATTTGTGTATTTATGCAAAACTACTTCTTTACTTTACTCCAGTTAATGCCTTCACTAGTTGACTAGATTAAATAGGCGCTATAGTTTTCTTTTCTTCTACTCCATATCTCAATTTTAGCGCAATTTTAAATTTAGTGCAATCCCTCCGGGGTTGCGGGTGTCTATGGGCAGTGGTGATCGCTTACCATCAGGTTCCTATTCACATAAAAAAAATATATCTACTTTCGAATGGTACTTACGAGTAATGTAGTTTCAAAAATTGGGCTCCTGGCCCCTATTTTACCAACGCGACAATTGTCGATGACAAGTGACAATTCTGTTTACATTACAAACTCGACGAGAATCTACGCCGGTCGGCTTCATATTACTCAATGCATTTTGAATTGTCAATGGTCACCGACAATATTGTCAGGTTTGTGAAATAGGGTCCTGTCCTCGCCTTCCGCTACTTGTCGCCAATGCGACAACAACCTTATAATAATATTTTTTTTTTATTCACAATGAACATATGGTTACATAAGATCTTATAAATAGTATTGCTGCCCATAACATGTTCAGCCAAGTGAGGCATGTGAAAATCTAAGGTCAGTGATTGAGTCACTCGGTCGATAAGAATAACATTATCTTTGATACCCATAAAATTAATATAATGTCATTGTGAATTTATTAAGATAAAACTATTAATGTCATTGAATATAATGTCAAATAAATTTTCTTAAAATAAACTAAACTAAACAATCTTTTGTCATGCAATGCAAATAGCTTAGCGATACCAAAGAACAGTCCGTAAGCTCATTGAACGACATTCGGATTTCGGGTACCTATTGTAAGTATCATCTGCTTATTCAAGTATCAAACCCAAAAGACTGAGTGAGACTGCAGAGCAGTCATTTATAGGGGAGTGAGAGGGACCGTATGAATTTCGGATTTCGGAGTAGCCCTCAGACCCACGTGGGTGTTTAGCGTGTGCGTTGGTTGCAATGGAAACTCAGCTAGACTAGGGTTGATGAGGAAGTAGTTATGAGGAAGAGGAAGTGGTAGAGGAACTATTAAGCACATAGTTTGTGGAAGCGGATGAGTTGAGTTTTTATGAGGATGAGGGTGCGGATGAGGAAGTGAAAGAGTGATAGGAAGTGACATTATTACTAGTTGAAAATTAAAACAAAAAACAAATAGATCAACAATCGCAGTAGTTGTTTATTTATTAATATGATGATAGAAGACATAAATGTGCATATTAAGTTCATTTTATTAATCAAAATTGACCACTATGAGGTTTTAATGAAAATGTACGAGCGCGCGGAAGAGAGGATTTTTTTAATTTCGTTTTGCATCCGGTAGCGGTAGAGGAATTCAAAATATTGAGTAACTTCCTCATTATGAGGAAGCGGAACCGGAATCCTCATCAACCCTGAGCTAGACCAATGGATCCACGTGGGTGTCATGTATAGAGTGTGAGTGCAGTATGCGCAGTAGTGGGGTGTCGCCTTAATTTTAAAGATAAAGATAAAAGATGGTTTATTGTCACAAACAACAATTACAAAAACAGTAGTAACAGTAGTAGTTAGCAGTGTTGTTATGGATATCCATATCCGTAACCGAAACTATCCGATATCCGAAATAAAAAAATATCCGTAACCGTAACCGAATCCGAAATAAAAGTTTTGGATAGTTTCGGATAGGGCGGAGTCTAACTAATTACTACAACTCGTACGAATTAACTGTGCACTCCGCTGGAATGCGACACCTCTCCCGCTACCTAATGACGTCACAGCGCGAGGTGCACAGCGCAATATCCGTAACCGTAACCGAAACTATCGGATAATCCGAAATAATTTAATATCCATAACCGTAACCGAAACCGATATTATATTTTACCAATATCCATATCCATATCCGGATCCGAAATTATATATCCATAACATCCCTGGTAGTTAGTAGTTTTATCCCCGCTCCTTTCCCATAGCTTGCGCCACAGCGGAAAACTACAGAGGTGTATTTATAGGGTCTCCACTTAACACGTCCTAATTACCGTCTCCCGAAATTTACACCGATTATACGCAGTGCCCCCGCTGTTGACGGGGCTGTGCTCGCTACAGGCGCGTAGACTAGTGGCTGTTGACTGTGGTGAGAGTTTTTAGCTGGATAATAACCTTTCTTTTTAGTTCAAAACCTGGCCTTGCCAAATTCTATGTTCCAAGTGCGTTAGGTGCCACTTCGCTCCCACTAAGTCTGTGTCTAAAGGTGACAGAGATGTTAGATAAGTTACGAACTACGAAAATAGAATTTCGGAGTAACCCTCTGGCTAGCGTTGGTCTTGAGATCTGGGGCTTTACCATGACGTCCTAATTCCGACTCAGTTCAAGTTTTAGCTGTCACTTTTAGTATGAATCAGACAGCCAGCGAACCTAAACTGAATCGCATTAACACGGTACGTCATGGTAAGGCCCCTGGGCGAACGCACGCTAACTGTCAAGGTAGTTCAATCATTCGACAACAGATGGCTGCACAAGTGCACATGCTAAGATTTCATCTTTATGTAGGTATGTACCTATTCTTATTAGAAATTGGATAGGTATATCTTAGAAAATATTGTCTGATTACCTTGCTGCATTTTATTGGAGAAGTGGGGTCTTCTGCTACAGGTGTCTTGCATACGTACTAGGAGGTCCCTAACCTTCTCATTATGTACTTCTGAATGGTCAATAAATACATTTTCATTTTCATTTTCATTTCATTTTCATGTACCTACTAGCTTCTGCCCGCGACTTCGTCCGCGTAGAATTAGGCTTACAGCTACGATCTTTGACATGTTTATCGCTATCCCGCGGGAACTATGCAATTTTCCGGGATAAAAGTAGCCTATGTGTTAATCTAGGGTACCAGCTATCTCCTTTCCAAATTTCATCCAAATCCGTCCAGTCGTTTCTGCGTGAAGAAGGAACAAACATGCACACTCACATCGTCATATCCATCCATCCATCCTCACAAACTTTCGCATTTATAATACTAGCTTCTGCCCGCGACTTCGTCCGCGTAGAATTAGCAATTGATACGTTTGTCTCTATCCCGCGGGAACTATACAATTTTCCGGGATAAAACGTAGCCTATGTTTTAATTTAGGTAACAAGCTATCTACGTACCAAATTTTATCCAAATCCGTCCAGTCGTTTTAGCGTGAAGAAGGAACAAACATACACACTCACTCACTCACATCAGCACTTCGTCACATCGTCACCAACATTCGCATTTATAATATTAGCAAGATAAGTAGGATTTAATGTTTTATATAGACGAAAACGAGCTCCAAATTAATCAAATTAGGTGAAATTAAGTTGAAAACCACTTGACCCAGTCCCTTTTATCTTTACATCTTTACTAACACCAATATTCACCAAAAAGTTTCGTATGTCAACCATTATTGTCAACCCACAAAAAAAGCAACTGTCTCTAATGCCAATCGCTAAAACAGTGACGTGAAACCGAAATAACTAAAAGTATTGTTATTATTCAATTTCTTTAAGCGAAGATACCCTAATAAAGGACCTTAAAAGGTCTTTAAAGCTTTTCCTGATTTTGATATCTTAGTTAAGTCAAGATGGCTTCGAGACGCGTGGAGGACAGCCACGTAACTGGTATCAACAAGGTATTGTCTGTGAGTGGCCTGGAATGCATCAGGTCACCAACAATATCCATGGCTTCCTCTTCAGATTCAGGGCAAATAGAAGAAATTGGTAAGTATTCTGCTAGCTGATAGACTAGTCTCGTCAGTAGCATTAAGGTCTTTTCATTCGTAACTGTATTATTTGGTAAACAAAATTCTAACCTCAATAGACAAATTTTTGTAAAGAATAAGGTGAATTATGTTATCAAATAAACCTTGAGGCAATATTTTGTCCATGATTTTGCCGATATTTTATCTCCAGTTCCTTTATTTATTAAAAAATAACAAGAATGAAATGTTTTGAGGTTAGAATTTTGTTACCAAATAGTACAGTTAAGAATGAAACCTCTACCGTTAAGCCTCTCTCTCATAGAGGTGGCAGGGACTACCTTGTGCTACTTGCTACGATCTTGACATTCGAATTCATCGATCTCTTCATACATGCTCGTCTTTTTACAATATTTTCAAATCCTTTTTAACAAGAGAGTAATAAGTGGGTAGGGGCTTTGTTTAGTTGACTCTGTGACAACAGTGATATGACTCCAGGGCCTGCTGTAGAAGAACAAAAAATGCTAACCGAAGAGGCACCACCGGAAGAAGAATCCGTAGTAACAATAGAAGACTACTTTGAAGAGGAAAAAGAAATATTTCCGACTCCATCTCTGCGTCACATGCTTCCTGACAAAACAAGGAAGATCGAAGAACAGAACAGAATGCATGTACTCCCAGAGAATTTCAAGACTAAGATAGACCCTGCCGCTATACCAAAGATTGCGTTGACTCCCCATCAGAAGTATATTGACATTATAGCTGAATTGGTTGGTTGTACGAGATACAAAAGTAGCTTAGCAGAGTTTTGGTTTTTGGACACATTGGCCAATTTGTTGAGGAGGGCGCAAGAGGATATGCTGGATAGAGGTAAGTTTCAGTTAGATGATTACTTTTGTCCAAAGGGTACTGTGGGGAGATGCCACTGTAGAATCTCTCCAGGCAGATGTTATGCCTGGGGTCTTACCATGACGACTTCAATTCCGAAACAAAGATGGATCGCTCGCTATCAGATCCATACCTACCAGAAGTGTCAAAAATGACAACTAAAATTGAATCGGAAATCGAATGAATCGCATTGGTTAAGACGTCTAAGACCCCTTGGGCACCAAAGTCCGAAGGAAGATAGTTGGAAAGGTTTTTCGAAAGATACATAGAACAAGAACGGTAGATAGTTAACCTGCATTAAGTACATAACCCATAGTTATTCAGTTACGTAACTAGAAACTGTCACGGTTGATGATGACTCTAAATGCCCGGTTGAGGCAATTTATGATAACGATAATAATGATGAGTGTTGAGATCGTTGCAGAAGTGCAGGCGGTACTCATGCTATGGTTCTGCGAATGGATGAAGGAGATACAACAGTTTGATGCGGCAGACCGCCAGCGCATGCTGAGAAGGTTCAGAGTAAGAAATTACAGATTATAACCTATAAAATATATGCCAAAAATGCCTTAAATCATTTTGGAAAAGAGCTGATACTCTTCAAACACCTGGACCGATTTTAACCAAACATCAAGGTACATTCGGAACTTAAATTTTATGGGACAAAATATAGACCCGCTTATCACCTTTCTACAGGACAACATGCTCTCAGCGTCACGCTTCATAGCTGAAGAACAGAGGCTCCCCAACCCCGAAGAAGCTGGGGTCAGGTACAAAGCTCTGGAAGAAGCTGAGGTGGTAAAGATACCAGCGCTCAAACAGGAGTCGAGTCAAGTGGTGACTTTCAAGGCCACAGCGTACGAGTGCGCTCTGAGAGACTTACTGAAGATTATGCATTACATCTTTGATTTGTTAGTATCTTGCGAATGACTTAGGGCCACTTGCACGGACCAGGGTTAACGACTTAACCCCGTGTTAGATGCTAACCCGGGGCTAAGTAGTGTCAAAATGTATGGAACTGTCAAACCTAATCGCGAGTTAGCAATTAAAATTTTTAAATCTGAAGTCGCTGGCAAAAGACACGTAGGCCGACGAAAGAAGTCTTGGCTGAGGAATCTTCGGGAGTGGACCGGCATCGCGTGTGCTCTATTTTCCCTCGCGAGAGACAAGGAGAAATATTCGGAACTGACTGTCAACCTTCGCTAGTCGGAGAGGCATCTAAAGAAGAAGAGAAGAACTCTGGACTGTGCAAGTGGGCCTTAATGGTTTAATTCTAACCTTTTTTTGCAACAAACAATGGCATTGCGTTGTTCAGAGTAGTAGTAAGTAGTGGTACCTTGTATAGGTATATCCATTTCCATTTCAGATTCAGCACAGACTACCAGTTTGACTTAGTCCGGTCTATTTTCACGTACACACCGGAATATGTCCTGATCGACGCACCGTTCCAACTACAGAATCCTAAGCGCTTATACGCACCGCTGAAATTCAAACCGAAGAAGGAGAAACCGGTGAAGAAGGACGTTAAAGCTGCCAAGGGGAAGGGGAAGAAAGATGTGGACACAGAAGAGTATCTGGCGCTGATGGAGGTTATCCAAATAAATAAATTAAATAGAATAAATATCATGGGACAAATTACACCAATTGACCCAGTCCCAAACTAAGCAAAGCTTGTACTATGGGTACCAGGCAACTGATAAACATACTTCTTCTTCTTCTTCTTTTTCAGGCTTTCTCTATCCACTGCTGGATGTAACCCTCTCCTAATCTCCTCCACTCCGTCCTATTCTCTGTCTTCCTGAGCCAGTACGGTCCGGCGTAACTTTTAATGTCATCAGACCATCTCATGTGGGGTCTGCCTACACTTCTTCTTGTGGTCCGTGGTCTCCACACCAACACTCTATGGGCCCAGCGGTTGTCCACTCGGCGTGCCACATGCCCTGCCCAGTTCCATTTCAGTCTTGCAATGCGTCTCAAGACGTCGGTTACTTTGGTGCGTTTCCGGATGCATTCATTCCGCACTCTGTCTCTCAAACTAAGCCCTAACATACATTATATAATATAGATAAATACATACAACATCCATGACTCGGGCACAAACATTCGTCTTCATCATACAAATTTAATGTCTGCCCCTACCGGGATTCGAACCCGGGACCTCTAGCTTCATAGTCAGGGTCACTAACCACTAGGCTATCCGGTCTTTTTTTGGAGCCTCAACTAGTAGTATGGTATCATTTTATTTCGCCTCATTCTGTATTCGTCACATGCTTTATTCGTCTATAACTTAATAATTATAAATGCGAAAGTTTGGATGGATGGATGAATGTTTGTTTGTTACTCAATCACGCCAGAACGGCCCAACGAATGTGGACGAAATTCGGCACATAGATAGAGAAAAGTCTGGAATAGCACATAGGCTACTTTTTATCCCGGAAAAATCCCGCGGGATAGCGATAAACGAATACTTTGCAGAGGAAGTCGCGGGCAACAGCTAGTTGGCTATAAATCCCTATTTCCTTTGGTATTTTAGTTAAGAGTAAGACAAGTTACGGAATTGGACCAAAGCAGTGATAGACAGATACAAATAGCGAATTAGATGAAGATTACAGACAGAATGAGGCGAAATAAGAATTGACGAAAAACGAATAAACGAAATAATACGATAGGTA
Organism: Pandemis heparana; assembly: GCA_963854515.1. NCBI lineage: Eukaryota > Metazoa > Arthropoda > Insecta > Lepidoptera > Tortricidae > Pandemis > Pandemis heparana. Next base: position 9,537,084 of record OY978028.1, read on the forward strand.
TCCAACGTTTCATAATGATAATGACCAATTGTATGGAAGCTATCAGTTCATCCAGTAGGCTTATTGTCTAACTCGCTCGCAATCGCCATCGTTTTCATTTTGACAGTTAATGTAAGGGCTGACAATTGGCATCGGAATCAGCTAGCTGTCACATTCATACAAGAACTGTCAAAATGAACACGATGGCGATTGCGAGCGAGTTAGACAATAAGCCTACTGACCCACATGTGGGGCAAACGATGATAAATGTTTTTCTTTCGCAGTTAAAAGCCAAGGAAGAGCGCGAGTTAGACGAGCTAGAAGAGCTGGAACGTGAAGTGTGGAACCGTAAGAGCCATATCCTGCCACTCGGCTTTGCGGCCACAGACGAGCTGTTCGACAAGTCAGTGCAAGCCTGCTTCTAGTACATCACTAGACGGAAGACGTCCACTGATCAAAGGCTTTTAGACCCTTAGTTCGTTAGTTGTAACGGGCGAGCGTTAAGAAGTATGGAAGGTGTATCAGTGAAAGACAGAATAAGGAATAGTGTGATAAGGGAACGTGCTGGTGTGAAAGAGGATATAGTGACTAGGATAGAAAAAGGTATGCTCAGTTGGGTTGATCACGTAGAGAGGATGGATGAAAGAAGATTAACTGAACAGATTTATATGGGGAGTGTGAAAAGTGCGTTGGGAGGGGAAGGCCTCCAAGTTCCGTGATTGATCATTGGGGACGTTTTGGAAAAAGGTCAGGTCAAGAGTACCCTTAACCGACGAGCATGTATGAAGAGATTGATGAATGTGGATGAAGCGAAAGCAGGATCGTTGCAAGTGGAACAATGTAGTCTCTACCTACCTACCCCTGTGGGAAAGAGGCGTGACGGTATGTATGTGTATGTATATAACGGGCAGTCCGCAAGTCGATAGTCAGTTCGTTGGTTGGGTCGACGTCTAAAACTGCGTATTTTCTGCGTGGAGGGCTGTAAGCCTAACAGACGTTTTACGTTGACGATTTCCCTGAGCGACCCTGATGACCCGATGTGGTGCCCTGTAGCTCGCCACTCCAGAGCATTCGAACAGGATGTGGCAGCCGTTTCTTCCCCCTTATCTACGCTACGCCACGATGAACGACAAACCCATCTACCGGTAGCCTAAATTTGTTCCGGTTTTTCGGAATCAGAATCACCATATTTATTCGTTTCTGTAAAGTAAAATTGACCATCATTTTTTTTTGTCGTTTCTTTCAAACGATTTATGTCGGTCGTCACAGCTGACAGAAAAAAAATACTAACGAAATTGAGGTAATTTTGTTGGAAAAAGGATTTACTTACGTATTTTTGAAAATGTCCAGCGACACCATTTCAGGGCCAAATAGGAAGTTAGGCTATACATAATTACGTAACGTTCTTAGTCATTTGTTAAATGGTTGGATATTTTCAGATACTGGCCTCCTCCTCCCCCGGAACCTCCGCCACCGGAGCCCGAACAGAAGGGCAAGAAGAAAGGGAAGAAGTAGCCGTGGAGTCCTATATCCTACTGCTTTGGAAGTGTTAACACTTGAACGCCAACACGCGTAAAATTTGTACCAATAAAGTGTTATGAACTTACCGTTAAGGAACGTTTAGTCTGTCAAAAAAGAGTAGGAATAGGGAATGGATGATTATTTTAAAAGTGCTTGGTGATTTTTCTATTGATAAGAATAACCATCCATACCTTAGCTACGGAAAAAAAAATCAGATTTTTCCGTCGAGTCATATATATTATAATAAAATTAAAAACATTTTCCTCAGTCACTCGGCGGCTCTTATTTATACGGCAGTTAAGCAGTACGCCAACGCATATCAAATAAAAAAAAATTGCTGCTTGAATCTGTGGTACACGATGACATTTGTAGCTAAAAGAGGCAACGGCTAAGTGGCGCCGTCTGTAGATTGTTCGTGTTACTAAACCATACATGGGGAATTTCAATAAATATGACCATAATATTTTTTTTTTTCTCTGATTTTGGAATTAATGGGTTATTTCTACTCCGAATTAACAACACTACTGAATGTTAAATGAGAAATTAATGGTAATTTTAATGAAATTCCCCATGTATGGTTTAGTAACACGAACAATCTACAGACGGCGCCGCTTAGCAGTTGCTTCTTTTCGCTACAAATGTCATCGTGTACCACAGATTAAAGCAGCATTTTTTTTTTAAATTTGATATGCGTTGGTGTACTGCTTAGCTGCCGTATAAGAGCCGCCGAGTGACTGAGCCAAATGGTTTTATTTTTAGTTTCTTTTGGAATCTAATAATGACGACGAGTAAATAGAACGACTGCTTAAACGAGTCCACGCCCGTTCACAGGGGCGCGGGGGCCGAGGTGCGGGCGGCAGGCGCACTACTCGCCCGCAGAGAGGTCCCCTTTAGTTTGTCATACCCCGCGCCCCTGTGCCGCGCGGGCGAGGACTTATTGAAGCGATCGGTTTATACAGGCTGTATCAGACACCCCCTAACAATAATCCACTGGGGTATATAACCATAGCTACAGAAGCTAAAAAAATATTTTTAAAAAAAATTGGAGTATTTTTTTTTCTATAGGAATGATTACAGTTAATTATACCATTCCTATAGAAAATATTAAAAAAAATTACTCCAATTTTTTTTTTATGTTTTTTCTAGCTTCTATAGCTATGGTTATATACCCCAGTGGATTGTTAGGGGGTGTCTGATACACCCTGTAGACGACAAGTTTAAGCCATTGGCATTTACAGGGTTAGCACAGCTTTTAATTTTTATCTATGATGACGTCTCTGTCTATTTCGTAGTAATAAATAGAGACGGAATCATATATAACTGACAGTTAAGGAATGGTGTAAGTAATTTAATAAAATTAAATAAAAATAATGTTATTCGATTACAGACATTTTATTATCTATTCGACATTCGATATAATATCAAGTTGCACTGCACGGCTAGCACAAGCGCGCGCGATAGACTACCCGTCTCCTTCTAGAACAGTAAGGTATACAACGTACAAGAATAACGTCTTTTTTTAATACATAGCTTTTTTAGTGAAATAGTGCCGATCCTATGTACAATTAAAAGTATCAAATCTGTTCGAAAACTATGGAAACTGCCCTGTATCGAAATTCAAATTCTATTCGGCGAAATGACAAACTGACTGTCAGATGAAGAAACGGTCACTTTTCATAGAACTTTCTACGGGAAGTGACCCGATTTTTTTGCTACCGCATATAGTTAACCCTTTACAAGGCCCCATTTGTTGGAGCATACTACCACAGATTCAAAAGCAGCTATCGAATGCCTACCTGACAGAAGATATTTTCAAAGCTAGTCGTGTTTTCAATAATTACAATGGAAATTGTGACGTATATTGAAATCAATAAGGTTGAAATTCCAACGCAATGAGGTCGCTAAATCGCGTCTTGCCTTATAAAACCCTTTATAAGTTGCTCCTGATACTTTAGCAATATCTTTAAACGCAAACGATTTTGACGTATAATGAAATATATGTTAAAACCGTCGGTTATGGTTAAAGTTATTGCTAACATAATTTGGTGCAACTCGCATTAAGCCGACTGATACCATGCGGTTTATCATCATCATATCAGATAGGACGTCCACTGTTGGACATAGGCCTCCCCCATAGACCCCAGTTGCCTCGGTATTGGCCCCAACGACCATGCAGTTAAACGTTTTATATAAAGCCAACTTGACTTTCAAAACAGTTAATTTTTAGTGTCCGACCGAAACACGATTTTTAGCCGAAACCGAAACCGAATAGGTATTCGGTTTTTTGCTGATTTCGGCCGAAACCGAAACCGAAATTTTGAAGACGCATCATATCAAACAAAATATTCAAAATTACTGTACAAATCGTAAGGAAAAGGTTATTGCAAGGATTTCTTATATGAGAACAGTTACTTTTTTTGTTAAACAATATAAAAAAAATGCATGCATACTACTGTCGCTGGTCTCAGCTGGGCCGGCCGCCTGTGCATTACCTATACCTACCCGGCCGATCGTGCCCGAATTAAGCCGAGCGCTCCCGATGCGAGAGCCGCGAGAGGCCGCGAAGTAATTTCGGCCCGGCCGAAGGTTTCGGCCGGATTCTGGCCGAAACCGAAACTTCGGCCGAAATCACTTTTTTGGCCGAAATTGGTTGAAACCGAAACCGAAACTTCGGTTGGACACTATTAATTTTGTATGGAACAAAGTTGGTTTTGAAGCTACAATTGCTTTTATCCACACAAAAATACCAGACATTACTACGATCATTAGAAATTTATATGAGCTTTTCGGCAAGGAAAACATCGTAAGGAAACCTTTTGAGATATTGTTTCGCGGTGGTCCAAGCGCGACTGCGCTGAAAACAGCTCACAAAGCGACTTTGAGAATTGTTTTGACGGCATATCTCAAGTGTTAAATAATGCTTTACGTCGATAGGTACTCGAAACTATGGCCCAGCGACAATATATGCCGATCACAGTAGCAATTTCCACGTCTTTCAGAACTTTTTAGTAATTAAGAGCGTTTATCCTTACTGAGCTGGCAGCGTCACATTCTGGTGTTTTTTACGATTATTTCACAATAGTATTATTGTATTTTATGTGCATAAAAGCTTACTTTCTAAGCTTTAATGCCTAAAAATCTGAAATACCATAGGTAGCCAATTTTTTTTGCAAGGGGGTATATGTCGTTTAATAAGAAAATAAAAGTCCATTACGATGAATTATTGAATTAGACACATTAATACACTAAAAACGAAGTGCACTACAGACGGATATTTGAAACTTTCATTCAATTTCTGTGAAATAATCGTTAAAAATCTCCAAAAATGCGACGTTGCCAGCTCAGTAGGAATGTATTCTATTTAATTTCTAAACGACACTGAAAATTAGAACACATAGAAAAATCCGAAAAGTAAAGCTATGGCCGGGAATCGAACCCGGGTCCTCGTCATTCCGTGACGCGTGCTATACCCCTACACCACCCATAGCAGGTAATGCATTGTTCTATTATTATGACATCGAGACGACACATAATTATATCAAGATACAATTAAACAAAACATTAATATACTTAAATAAAATAAAAACTTGAGGAAGAAAAATAGTTCTAAATTCATAATTTCATAACTGGCCTAGTACATATATTTGAATTGTAACTTATATTTAAACGAATCTAACATTAAAATGGCGTCTATACAATATCAATAAATTATTTACAATTCTTAATAATTAGGATATCACTTACATTTGGTTAATAATTACGTCGAAACAATTTGGTACCGAGTGACATGAGCAGACAGTTTTGAGCAAAATCTAAAAACGATCGTATTGAATTCATAAAACACAAATATCCAACATTTACACCGTTTTGGGGTAAAATTGTCCAGTCCTTTAATTAAAAGATAATTGGCAGTGTGATGAGTCCATATAATTTCCTCTCATTGTCTCGGTTAAGAGGGTGCATCCGTGTTGAGCTCGCAACGTCGCATTTTTGGTGATTTTTTGCGATTATTTCACAGAAATTGAATGAAAGTATCAAATATCCGTCTGTAGTGCACTTCGTTTTTAGTGTTTTAATGTGTCTAATGCAATAATTCATCGTGATGGGCTTTTATCTTCTTATTAAACGAGATATAGTATTTTATCCATTTAATACGAAAATAAAAGTCCATCACCATTAATCATTACATTGGACAAATTAATACACTAAAAACGAAGTGCACTACAGACGGATATTTGATACTTTCATTCAATTTCTGTGAAATAATCTCAAAAAATCACCAAAAATGCGACGTTGCGAGCTCAGCACGGATGCACCCTCTTAAGCCAAATTTACATTATGCAACTAATTTCCTGAAACTAGCATTACACTGCGGCGTTTGATTAATCACTTTTGAAGCGTTAGGTTATCGGCCGAGCAATGTAATGCTAGTTGCACAAAATTAGTTGCATAATGTCAATTCAGCTTTAGGTAAATTGTTTGATAAAGTTTGAAGGACTTTTAATGAGATCAAAATATGTTATGGGGACTTTCACGTCATATAAATATGTAATAGACAGTACCTAAAAATTTAAAAAATAACCATATTAAAATGATGATTTAAATTATACATAGGTATGTCTTAAAATGTCATAATTTCACATTGTTTGGTCAAAAAAATGCAGTCTATATAAATACAAGATAAATATAACAAGGAAGACTTATAGATTTAATTTATTGACATAAAGGGACCATTACATAATTTAAAACTAGACACGTAATCCCGCTGTATGATCATTTCACGGAAAACTTTTGACAAATACTTATATCATTTGACAACCCTCAAAATTTATAAATTTAAAAAACTTTTTACTGCTCACAATACATTAGGTTGGGTTAGGTTAGTGTTTTAACTTTTCCAAAAAGTTAATAATGTTAGCAGAAAATAAGGAGTTGGCAAATGAATTAGTTGTCGAACATTTAGTCGAGTAGACAAAGCCTAAGGAAACAAAAATTTGAAATAATTGGTAACATAGTAATAGAACTAGAGCCCACGACCAAAACCATGTCTCATAGCAATACGGCAAAAACCCTATAAAATCGTTAGATTGTATGATTCTGAACTCGACTAGGTGTGTAGTAACGGTCGAAAGTGTAGCAACTGCGTGGGAGGCCATTTCTGCTGTGTCAAAAAAAAAAGGCAGTCGGTATTATAGCAATACGTCTGATAGTGAAAATGTACATAGATTTTATAATTGTATTACGAAAAAGTTTTGTTTTCAGACATTTTGCGCGTAGCATATAGCCTGAGCGCATTTTTGAAAATGTCAACAAATTTAGCCGACCTGTATCATAGCAATACGGATAAAAAAAAAATTAACTTTTCGTATTGCTGCCAGGATTACCAAAAACCTGTTTTCAGACACTTTAAGTGTAGCATATACTCCCAAAAACGAAAATAACGTTTCGGAGTCGCCTGGCCGACGCCTCTGTTAAATGTTTTTTTAAATTTAATTCTTTGTTAATTATCATCTAATAAATTCAGGGTCGCAACGTATTCATTGGTTTGTAACAGAGAATTCAAGATGCCTCAATACGATTTTTAAATGATATCTGAGTATCGAAAAGTTGTCTGATAGAGAAGGTGCTACACTTAATTTGTCTGATATAAATTTTTTGCACATGTGGACAACTTATTTTATCATGTGCAACAATTTTCAGACATATTGCTATGATACCGATCGGTAAAATTTGTTAACAATTTCAAAACGGTCTCAAAATTTAATGCGTTCACATTTCCGTCTGAAAATTGTTTTGTTCGCATCAAATAACCAAAATTTACTAATAAAAAAGATTTTCAGACGTATTGCTATGAGACATTTTTTTTGTCTCATTTTTAATTTTTTTAAGTGATTTTACGGGTTTGCGCTACACCACTAACGTCTGAAAAATATGTTTCCGGTATCTCAGAACTATCATTCAACTACAGTCTGCAAATCAGACATATTGCTATGATGCAGTTCGGTAAAATTCTTTGACAATTTTGAAAATTCGGTCAGATCAAACGCTACGCGGAAAATGTCTGATATTGGTATTTTCGAGTTCAGGATAATCGTATCTATCGATTTGATGTGGTTTTGGCCGTATTGCTATGAGACAAAAATTTTGGTCGTGGGCTCTAGTTCTATAATTGTTATTATGTCTTTATTGGAAAATGGCATTATTTAGAGATTCACATAATAAATGCACTCAATATTAACCTCTAGTAAATGTTTTTTAATTAGAAAAATGAGATGAGATCTTTACATTTATCCATTTCAATGGATATGCCACTGGGTCATTCTAATTCCACGGAAGACCAGACGCGATCCGCGTTGGCGCGAAAAAGAAATGGAGGTTATGGGAATATTGTAAGAAATGTAGCAGCAGGGGTCTGCCGAAACAGTAAAACTTTGAACGTGGAATACGATAAAAAAAAGTTTAGGAACCTCTGTTCTAACTGAACAAACTATAGCAGTGTTTCTTAAACTTTTCACGGTCACGGGCCACTTTCACAATTTCAAAAAGTCCATGAATCCCTGTCTCAGCTTATTATAGCACAAAGAAACAAAGCCAATTGTAAAAAAAATCACTAAGGCCCACTTGCACAGTCCAGAGTTAAAAAATGTAATCGCTAACTCGGGGTTAGGTTTGACAGTTCCATACATTTTGACACTACTTAGCCCCGGGTTAGCATCTAACGGGGTTAAGTCGTTAACCCTGGTCCATGCAAGTGGGCCTAAGTGAATATATTAAAGGTTAAAGTTATTACTGTTACTGCAGACCCCTGGCACATTTTACAGACCCCTTATATTATATATACACACTATTGCATTGGGTTTCTTGTAATGATAGTGTTATATTTTTCATAAATAAAAAAATATTTTTTTTTACCGGATTTTAGCAAAAAAAAGGCTGTTATTACTCATAAAGTGGCTAAATAAATGCAGACATTCCTGAGTGCGACGGTTAATCTATGATATGGAATGAGTAATGGCACCTATCACTTAACTAACGGCTAACAAAATTGCCATGTAAATGTACTGTTAACATTTCTACCGGTGATCAGTGGGGAATGTATTACATACAATTTTCTAATTACTAAGTCGGGATAATTTTGGGGTACCGAATCCAGAATAAAAAGAAAATATAGTGCAAAATATACGTAACACTTCTCGCATATTTGAAGTTTATCTACTATTGTCAAAATATGAAGAATAAATAAATAAAATTAAATAAATTTCTTGGGACAATTGACACTTTTGACACCAATTGACCTAGTCCCAAACTAAGCAAAGCTTGTGATATGGGCACTAGACAACGGATAAACGTACTTATATAGATAAATACATACTTAAATACATATTAAACATCCAAGACTCGAGAACAAACATTCGTAATTTTCGTACAAATATCTGCCCCGACCGGGGATCGAACCCGGGACCTCAAGCTTCATAGTCAGGTTCTCTAACCACTAGGCCATCCGGTCGTCAAAAAAAAAAGAAAATTTCATAACCTTTTCGCCGCCACGTCAAATACAAGAGGCGTCACCCATACGCCAGACTTCTTTATTGCGATACCTTAAGTTGAACCTAAACCCTATTGAACGAAGGTTGGTTTTGCATTGAACTAATGGACGTATATAGAGGTCGTTGGCATTGAACCGTTATAAAGCCGTGATAGCTTAGTGGTTTGATCTGTGGCCTCTCAAGCAGAGTGTCGTGGGTTCGAACCCCGGGCTCGCACCTCTGTTTTTCGGAATTTATGTGCGATATCTCATTTGAAATTTACCATGAGCATTTCGGTGAAGGAAAAACATCGTGAGAAAACCTGCACACAACTGCGAAGCAATTCAATGGTGTGTGTGAAGTTTCCAATCCGCACTGGGCCTGGGGAACTAAGCCCAAGCCCTCTCATTCTGAGAGGAGGCCTGTGCCCAGCAGTGGGGACGTATATAGGCTGGTGATGATGATGATGGCGTTGAACCTGCGGCGCTGATATGTGTTGTTGGCGTCGAAAAGATTAACAAGCGATATTATGAAAGTTTAGAAAAGCATCCTACGGGGTCCCAAAGGAATGTTCAAATAGGAAAAATTTACTAAAAACAATGCATCTACTAAGTGTAAGTTGTACAGTCAAGGGCATAAATATATGACGTTACCAAGACGTCAAAAACATCTATACGCCTTTATGACACAAACAATAAAGCCGATGACACATATTGGACATGATGGCTGTATCGATATTTATGCCTTTGACTCATTGACTTACAATAAACAACTAGACTCCCAATCGCAAACAAAAGTTACTCAAGAAACGTCCGAGCGGCGTTGCCTACGTGTTTTATGTGTCAACACATCAAGTTACACAGATAACATTAACATATTCGTTCAAATTAACACCTTATTTCGTGGCAGTAATGTTTAATGTCAATTGCATACGATCGTACGAAGTAATGACACAACGCCACGCGCTAGAAACCTGTCTGTCCCTTGTTCTCAAGCGTTAGAGATTACGGTGCGAAAGAGACATATACATTGTTATCAGAGCGCGGTCGAAACACGACTGAACCAAAACTCTGCACAATAGACGCGTCGTGCAGACTTTTGCTTCCGACAGTTTTTAAGCGTGATTGGGAGTCTAGTTGTTTATTGTAAGTCAATGCTTTGACTGTACCAAATCACTTTATTAGCTTTAACTATAACCGACGATTTTGTCGTACATTTGACAGAAAACCTGTAAATTCCAAAATCGTAGGTTATTGTTAATGTCAAATGTTGGTGCAACTTAGCGACAGCGAGTGTCAACAGTCATTTAATAAGGGGGGGGGGGGGCGTGTAGTGGACCGCCAGGGTAGGTTACATGTAGTGTTGCGTCACCTATCAAATGAATAAAGAAGTTTACTTCTTGATTTTTTAAATTCATTTTTACGGAAAAACTCATTACAAATTAAATTTCTAAACGACACTGAAAACTAGAGCATAGAAAAATTCGTGCTCCCCCTACACCCCCCATAGCAGGTACAGTCAAGGGCATAAATATCTTACAACCACCATGTCAAACATGTGTCACCGAGCTTATTGTTTGTGGCATAAAGATGTATAAGTAGATGTTTTTGACGTCTTGGTAACGTCATATATTTATGCCCTTGACTGTACATAGCAGGTACATAGCTGGTGCTATGGGTGTAGTGGTAATAGCACGTATCAAGGAATGTTGAGGATGCGGATTAGATTCCAGGCCATAACTTTACTTTTCGGTATTTTCTGTACTAGTTTTCATCGTCGTTTAAAAATATCCATCAGTTTCTGCTGCCTACCCTGACCCGAACTGCACGCTACTGGATAAGGTAACTTCACTTTTAAATACTAAATGAGCATAATTTGATAATTTCATACGTCAACTGAAAGACACTTATTTGTATTAAGCTTGACACATATCGGCAGACATTGTTATTTCAAGTCCTTTATTATACTTAATTACTATCTTAAACAATTCAAATGCACAGGGTTTTCGATGAATTCATGAATACATTGTGAACTTTCGGCAGGAGCAACATAGATTTGGCCTTTGTTCACACAATAAGCTCGAAAATATGGCACTTACATTAAAGTATGAATTCCCAGCTGAATTTTTTGCTTCGAGTCCTAATCCTTCAAACAAAGGCAATTGTCTCTATTATCGCTTAATCGCAAGCTACCGTACGCACGTGCCACTACAACATTCATATTGAAAAACAAACGGTATCGTCGTAGTATTAAGGTTCAAATTTAATGTCACAGATTTTCTAGATATTATTTCTAACTTGAACCTTAATACCATGACAATACCGTTTGTTTTTCAATATGAATGTTGAAGTGGCACGTGCCTACGGTAGCTTGCGGTTTTGCGATAATAGAGACAATGGCCTTAGTTTGAAAGATTAGAGCTCGAAGCGAAAAACTCACCTGGGAAGATTCATACTATACCAGTTCTTTAAAACCGTGTTGTATAAGCAGTTCACATTTCATCAGATCCACTAAACACCCTATATATCTGAGCAGACTTTGTCCCGGGTTTAACCGTCTACGTCACTAAATTATGGTTACACATTAACACTTTTATAGAGCAAAATGATCTTACGACCTCCACAAATAATGGCTACGTTTAGTTCACACTCTGTACACATTCTTTAACACTTCACAGTTCATTCAGTCCACATAGTCTTTATTTCCCACGCGTTTAAATGCAACGTCTGACCTCGGTACGATATGCCACTACTGGCACTATTGGCGATGTATGAACAGATTTCAGAATCAAAATTCAAAACCACTAATAATAATTGTGATGCTGTGAACATGTTAGTAAAGCCAAGGGCATAAATACGTTACCAAATCAAAAACATCTGACCTTTATGGGCATAAATATATACTTACGTTACCAAGTCTAATAAATAAGGCGTCACATATATTTGACATGATGGCTGTATCGATACTTATGCCCTCGACTATATGACTTGAGAATACTGTTCACAAAATAGGCTTTTGAATTTTTATCCTGCTCATTTTCAATACTCAGATTTCAAATTCAAAATCAAATTGAGAACAGTAAAGACTTTCGATTTGAAATCTGAGTTAATGATTTAGTTAAGATGGTACTGGGGGTAACACCCGAATGACGGCTGGACTTATATTTCGTCAACTATAAATTTAAAGTTGTTATTATCGTAGCTTAGCTACCCTATCTGTTACGATAAATATTAATTAATTTATATATTTTACGCCTTTTCTTATTTGAGGATAGCAAATAAAGTAATTTAATATAAATTATTTTACAATCAAACAAATTAATTTATCCCTACAAATTAATCTCCTTGAATATCTATTTAATTAAAAACATGTCAAAACAACTGACAATTTTCGTACGCAGCGCCATCTCTGACCGCACGACAAAAACTGACTCTAATGCGCAACGAAGCTTCGGTCCCACCGTCATTCCCTACCCTCCCTACCCTCAAATACATTATTTTATGTTAACAAACCCTGCAAGGCTAACGCGAGAGCGAGCGAGCGCTGTGCTGGACTACCTATCTTTCTCTAGAACGAACAGTAAGAAAAAGACGGGTAGTCAATCTGCGCTCTCGCGCTAGGTGCTGTGTTGTGTGTGTGTGTTATATGTGCAGCGCGGCGTGTGCGCGCGGGGGCGGCGGCTACAGCAGCGCGCGGCGGCACTCGTCCCGGTACGCGCCCGCGGTGCCCCTGTTTCATGTCTGCCATCTACGATAGAAAGGGAAGGAAATTCAGCCCTTCGATCAAAAATATCAAAGATCAGACCTTGGTAATGGCTAGGGTATTTTATTAGTGTCCGATCGAAGTTTCGGTTTCGGTTTCGGCCAGAATCCGGCCGAAATCAGAAAAAAACCGAATATTCGGTTTCGGTTTCGGCTAAAAATCGTGTTTCGGTCGGACACTATATTTTATAGAATTGTTTTCACAAACCCCTATCAATTTGGTAAGCATATCATCAAGTTACCCGAAAGAAAGACTGACCGTAATAACATAGGTTTTCCGGTACTTGGATCAAACATAAAATCAAATCTAAATGCTGTCCATGTGAATAAATTCTGAGCCTTTAAAGTCGGATACGAAGCTTTCTCGACCTGCCTTTAGAGCATCTTTTAGTATCACCGTACCCGCTTCTGTCACCAGTGTCACCACAATTTGGTGGCATGTGGAAAGCTATTGTTAAGACTGTTAAGATATCTCATCTATTGTTCCGAGCTTGCAAAGTCGTATGCGAAGCTTTCTCGATCTGCCCGTCGAGCATGTTACACTATCATCAGTGGCGTGCAGTGGGGGTCATCAGGGTAGGCAGCGGGAGTGTGGCGCGCCACAGTTTGTATACGCTACCTGCCCCAGCGACTCGCCACTGCACGCCATAGATCACCATACTCGCTTCTGTCACCTCAATTTGGTGGCATGTGGGAAGCTATCGTGAAAACTGTCAAGACAAGCCAGGGAAATATTCCAAATACTTGGCCTGAGCTGTATGAGGTTTGAACGCCAAGGCTAAATGCAACTATAGGCTTTAAAACTGAACCCAGATTAGCCAGTATCAATATTATGGATCAGTGTGGTAGGGATGCACCACAGGTAACAATTAAACTTGAACCTAGACCATACAAGGCTTAATAGTTTTGTGGGAAACGTTTTGAGAAACGTAGTACCGTCAATCAAACGTGAATTACGTACGTCGACAAGCAAACTATAAAAAGACAAAAAGTCTACACCTATTATAGGTTTGCTCACGTCAGCAATAACAAAACGCCAAGTAAAAGAGCGGCGTAGACCTAAATCTAAAGACAAACTAAGCCAACCATATGTGGCAATTGCAGTGTTATTTGCGGCATAAAGCTCATAATTTGTCTTATGACGGCGTTGTGCACGCAAAAAACTTACCGGGTAAACACATAAATCGGACCCAGTGTCCACTAAATATTGTAACTTAGAAGTAGAGTCTGTGATGAAAAGGCGGTTTGTCACCGACGCACACTCATCGGCCGCATCAAGCGACCGCTTTTCTAGTTTTTTGAATAGGAGCAGGGCGGAATGCACTTGTCAGCCTTATCACCAAACTTCCAATGGTACCAGCACTCGCGGCCGGCATGGCCACGCGAACTGGAACGACGACGGCTGCGCGACCGTGACTTGCCTTGATCACGCCTGCGCACTCCTTGCTCTGAAGACAACGCCTCAATCATAAGCGTCAAATCGTCAATTTTACGCTGCAAATCGTCTATTCTGGTAGATTCAGAGGCAGCCGACGTGGATGCAACAGCGAATAGAGATGCACTTGGGCGTGGCGCTACCTCGAACACCTTATCTGCCATAAGTGCTACGTCGTCCAAAGTCGAGGTTTCAGGCTGCATAGCTACGACTGTCCGCAGATAAGGCGGTAAACGGCTAGACCACAGTGAACGCATAAGTACATCAGAAACGTCGGCACCGGCTAAACCGCGACAGAAACGCAGGAACTCGCTCGGCGCTCTATCTCCAGGCTCTTCCTTACTGAATAATTGCTGCAAACGTTGCTCTCGCGTAGCAGATAATCGCGCGGTTAATTCATGCTTAATTTGTTCATATTTGCCAGACTCCGGTGGTTTTGTAATAATATCCTCAACGATGGCCGCGTGTTTGAAGTCTAACACTGAAATGGCATAGTGAAACTTCGTAGTGTCACATGTAATATTTGCCAATACAAACTGGCTGTCTAATTGCGCGAACCACAGCGCCGGCCTGTCAGGCCAGAAAGGAGGCGGTTTGACAGCCACACGGCACACGCCGCGGCCGCCGTCTTCTGTTTCACTGCTGTCATTGTTCGACGATTGCATTATTCCGCCGTATGTAAACTGATTTAAAACTGTTCAAAAACTCACGTTTCGGGGTCACCACTTGTGGGAAACGTTTTGAGAACGATTAAAAATCACACAGTACACTATATACACAATTTTATTACACAAAGTATTTACAAATAATTATATTAAAACGGAGCGACATTGAAAAGCAACTTCACGTATGCAAGCCTAAACAGAAGAGAGAAAGCGCATGCGCGAGTTTTGTCAAACACTCTGATGCACTGTAAGCGGAAACGGAAATCAACGAAACACTTACTTAAGACTATTTACAATATTACAATATATACAAAAATAAGGCAGTCGCCACAGTTTGCTTACCTCGACTTCTGCAGTTCGATCTGCCCCTCGAGCGTCTTGGCGAGGTATATGACGAGCAGCTGCGCCAGCGCAACGCCGAGCGCGCCAGAAGCTATAGTGTACAGGTTACGCTCCGCCCAAGACCGCACTATCTCTATGCACCCGCTTGTCCACACGCGTTTGCTTGCCTCCGCCACCTTGAAAGAGATTAATGTTATACAAACTGACATGAATGACATGATCAGCTCTAGACTAGGGAGAGAGGGAAGGCATACTGCACCTCCCATTTCCACCAGGAAGAGGTAAAGAAAGTACTGGGGCCTTACCATGACGTCTTAATGCGATTCAGTTTAGGTTCGCACGCTGTCAGATCCATACTAAAAATGACAGCTAAAACCTGAACTCAGTCGGAATCAAGACGTCATGGTAAGGCCCCTGAAAGAGAAAGGCAAAGTGACGTCTATACTCCAGCACGTCTAGCACGACAGCGCACAGGAGTCGCGTCGCGCGCGAGATAGATTGCCCGTCTTTTTCTTACTGTTCGTTCTAGAAAGAGATGGAGAATCTATCTCGCGCGCGACGCGACTCTTGTGCGCTGTCGTGCTAGGCGGGCATTGGCATGACTCTAGGGTGGGTAGGACATGCAAAATGCCACGGGTCCCCAGCTCTACGGACGACAATGCACTACTTTATATTGAGGAAGGACCACGGATGAATTTGCCACGGCCCCAGACGTTATAGTTATTTATGTTTTACTAGCTGTTGCCTGCGACTTCGTCTGCAAAGAATTCGTTTATCGCTACCCCGCGGGAATTTTCCGGGATAAAAAGTAGCCTATGTGCTATTCCAGACTTTTCTCTATGTGCCGAATTTTATTCAGAGTCGTTGGGCCGTTCTGGCGTGATTGAGTAACAAACAAACATCCATCCAAACTTTCACATTTGTAATATTAGTTAGATTTCTAAGAGTACAGACGCGCGCCACGCTGCCGGAATAGTTTCTTCTCTTTCACACGCACGCGAACAGCACACGTGAAAAGTTCAAGGTCATCGGTTGTCACCATCGCAACTGCCACTCACCGGATAATTCTGCACCCCATAGCCACACATGATGTTGACGAGCCCTGACGCGATGTCGGTCGCGTTTATGCAGCACGAGAACGGGACCCCACACCGCTCCACAGAGGGCGAGGAGCAGTTGAAGTACTCGTTCTTGGACCAGTCCATGTAACCGTCCGAAGTCAACCCGCAGCAGTGGAACTGGGGACATGGAATAGTCAGCGGTGCTGTATAACAATAAAATGGTAATGAACATAAAATATTTACCTTGCTACTCCGATACTCACTAGTTCAGTTTCAGTTTCAGTTTCTTTATTTGCAATAAATTGTACTATTGTATTGTATTGTTGTATTGTAATTGTTGTTGTTGTTTGCATTGTTTAATTGTATTGTTGTTGTATTGTTGTTGTTGTGTTGTTGTTGTTGTTGTTGTTGTATTGTTGTTGTATAATTGTAGTTGTATTGTAATTGTACTACCTCATTACTACTACTCGCTTGTGAGTAGCGGAGTAGCAAGGTAATTATTTTATGTTCATTAGATTAGAATGGACAGCCGTAAAGTAACGCCTGATTCAATAAAAAATAAAAAAGTAATAGTTTTGTTTTTAGCAGACAGTGCTCCGGATTTCGGGGGAACGTGGGAAGCAGTAATCAAAATTGTGAAATGACAGTTTTTCCAAGCTTGTATCTACTAGCAGGCCATTTCGTAGGCGTAGAATCGAAATTTGTAGCGAAACTTCTTATATCATCTTAATCCTTCCTTAATGGATGCCTACGTCGTAAAAGTCTGCGTGCTAAATTTCAGCGCAATGCAGTGGTTTAAGCTCTGCGTTGATCGATCAGGCAGTCACAAAAACAAATTTGATCTACTTCATATGGTTGGATTGACGTGAAAATCTGGCAAATTCTAATGGACCAGACATCATCGTCTCCGCAGAAGGGAACTGTTTTAATGGTTCATACATTCAGGGCCTCTTTCACCACTCTGAGTTCCTGATATCTTAAGTGTCAGTTACATTTCCCTCTCTATTACTACGAAACAGACAGAGACGACATCATAGATTACTGACACTTACACTTAAAATATCAGGGTCTTAACTGAGAGCGGCGAAACAGGCCCTTACACAGGTGAACGACAATGCTATCTAGCTACATTGCTGCTAGCAAAAAGTACAGAAAAATACTCCCTTATTATAAACGCTTTATAGGCTTCTGCTTACTTAGTAATCGTTTGTCCTTATCTGTGAAAAGTTAATGTCAAAGTGACAGATAAGGACAAACGATTTCTAAGTTAGCAGAGGCCTATAGAGCGTTTATGAATAAGGGAGTTAAGAGGCTGACAACACCAAATTTTGTTGAAATTGATGTTATTTAAGCACTTTTTTAAGAAAAATTACACACAATAAAAATCCAAAAAAATATGTATGTCAATTTTCATCATATTTCAAACACGCTGGACGGACTCTATACATAATTGAACAAAATCGGCTCGATAGAAAATAATTGCAAAGATTGGTCTTAAAATCATCATTAAACGGTTCTATGTCTTTATTTTTTCGACGTATGGGTCTGCAATTAAAAACATGAAGTCAACATATTCATACCTACACGGCTAACGAGTCATATTTCACAAACAATCTATACTTTTTTTTATTTCTTATTATTTGTGTCTTATTTGCAAGATTTTAGACGCGCGCCAAGCTGCCGAAATAGTTTCTTCTCTTTCACTAACAGGCATGCGATCCGTATGTGTGAAGAGTGGCGCTGCTCAAGGTCATTTGCTGTTGACAGCGCCTTAATACTCACATCGCTTTGAGCGAAGTCAATGAAGTTCTGAAGGTCGGGGTCATCCCTGTACGCGTGCAGCACTCGCTCAGTGAAGCTGAGCTCCAGCAGACCGTGCAGGGAGCGAGGGAAGGCGAACCCGCAGACCGCGCCCCCCATCTCCACCAGGAACAGGATGAGGAGGCAGAGGGAGTACTGAAAGAAAGCAATTACGGTTGTCTACAGTCCAGGGGTGCGTTCAGTTCGGACGCCCGACGACGCCCGACGACGCACTGGCCCGTTCAGTAACTCGGTGCGATCGCCGGGCGATCACACCAAGTCGTTCAGTAACATCGCCGGGCGTCGTCGGGCGATCGCACCGGTCACCCCGTAAAATAGATGGGTAAAAAACGCCCAGACGTCACTTTGACAGTTGTCTTAAGTATTACACTTTACATGCACTTTACTTTTTTACTTACTTTATAATAAACTTATAATTACGAAAACGAAATCGCATGCCGTCGACATTTAAATTTAATGTGGATTTAAATGAAATTTGAAATTTAAATTTCGATTCTGTATTCTTCACTAAGTTTTGATTTGAATATTGGAATTGACACTTTTGACAGAAGAACGCCCCAACTCGTTCAGTCGGTGTGACAATGATCGGACGAATTTTATTCGACGATAATCACACTGACACTTTAGTTACTGAACGTAGCCCAGAGTAACTATAGGGTGGAAGGACTGGTAAGATGTCACGGGCCGGGTCTATGGAGCTCAGAAGTGGCTTGGCCTAGAGTCGTGTTTTTCAAACTTTTTCATGATACGACCCCTCTTGTATGGAAAAATATTTCGCAACCTTCCGTTTTTTTCCATGTAGATATTATATTTATGTAACAAATATTCAATCAATACGACACATTTATGCATTTGCGTAGTTAGCAACTTTGCTTTTTTTGATGTAGTAATTTTGCGACCTCTCGCGACCGCCTTTACCCAATATTTACTTAACCAACCCAATATTTTCTTTTCGACTTCAAAAAAAAGGAGGAGGCTCTCAATTCGTTGTTATTTTTTTCCTTTTAAATTATTGAACAGCTGCACCTTTTAAAGAATTCGATAGATGACAATGATATTTCATTACAATATTTACATTCTGATACGAGTACTGTATGTTAGAAATAAAGAAAGAAAAAATATTTATTACCTCTAACAACAATAAAAAACAAAAATAAAAAGATTAGTGATAAATGGTTCGGCGTCAGCAAAAGCTGCCAGTGCCAGCTCACACGAGCGGCACTTCAGCGCTGTTATTCAGCCGGAACACATACTGCTCGCTCCAACAGTTGGGCCCTTGTTATGTTGTCTCATATATATATATTATTATATTATTTATTTTGCCAAAACACACAGTTGGTACAGTTTATCATGTCAGTGGTAAAAATTACATGAATGCATGTTCCGCCACATTGTAGCATGCAAAATTATTATAAAATTAAAACAGTATTAAAAAAATTAAATCATAATAAAAATAATAAATGTCCACTTCATAATATTTCACATAATTTGGTGCGTATAATAAAATTGGTAATTCAAGTAAAAGCAATAATAAACAATAAAACCATAAAAAACACAATAGTACAAATTTAAGTCAAAAACAAAAATATGAACATTAACCTCCCAATACAATTAGTATGTCAAATATGTAATTAGTTCAATTATGTCAGTAATATAAATTCGTAATTTATGCTAAGATTGAAAGATTACTCATACAATTTCTCGAAATATTCCTTTAATGAGTAGAGAGTAGAGTCTGTTACATACTACTTTAGCAATAGTATTGTTTAGACGCGACTCCTAAGTTGTGAGTAGTATCTATTGTAAACATGTGCGTTGCGTTAGTGTGCGTTATGCGTACAATCAAGCACTATGTTTTATAAATAATTTATATTATAAAAACGTGCATAATATATGTATACACTGTACTACACAGGTTGATCGGGAATAAGTATATACAGACGTACATACATATTTACGGTTTTGGCAATTTTTCCTTTATCTGTGCTATGAGACGTTGCTTCGTACCAAATTTCAAGATTCCGAGTTCACGGAAAATACCCCCTAAGTATTGATTTCCTTGCGAGTTTAGAAAATTTCTGGAAATTTGTGTCATAAACGGCTGTATCTTTTGATTGCGTTGTCTTAGAAGTTTGATTTTTTCACAGCTCCGAGGGACAGTAGACGATTATTTGATATAAATTTCAGATTGATACCTCCACGCGGTCCTGAGAAAAAGGGTCTTGACAGACGGACGGACAACAAAGTGATCCCTTATAGGGTTCCGTTTTTTCCTTTTGAGGTACGGAACCCAAAAACAGATTCTGTAAACGCGTCCTTTTTAATTAAGACGGCAGTACGTTTGTATACTTACAAATTTGAGCAAGCAGGTATTCTCCCGCAATGCGCCGACGCAGCCCGCGAAGCTCACGACAAACACAACGCCTCCTAGCAGCGCTAGCAGCAAACTGATGTTCAACATAACATCATACACTGTGTCCAACTGAAAACACATTGCAAACACGGAAGTAATAAGTACAAGTCATCATCTTCCTAGCGTTTTTCCCGGCATTTGCCACGGCTCAGTGAGCCTGGGGTCCGCTTTGACAACCTAATCCCAAGATTTGGCGTAGGCACTAGTTTTTACAGAAGCGGCTGCCATCCGACCTTCCAACCCAGAAGGGTAACTAAGCCTTATTGGGATTGGTCCGGTTTCCTCACGATGTTTTCCTTCACAGAAAAGCTCATGGTAAATTTTAAATGTATTTTCGCACATAAATTCCGAAAAACCCAGAGGTGCGAGCCCGGGATTCGAAACCGCGACTCTCTGCTTGAGAGGCACAGGGCAAACCACTAGGCTATCACGACGTTTTTTTTTTTTAATAAGAAGTAATAAGTACAAGTACCATCAAACAAATTGATTCCTGAGTGTATCGATGGGACGGATTTGGATCATAAATAATGGCTACTTTTTAACCCGGAAAATTGCATAGTTCCCGCGGGATAGCGATAAATTTATCAAAGGTCGTAGCTGCCTAGTCGCAACGTAAATAATTATTGCAGAATATACTACCAACATCAGTTCTTAAGTGAGAATAAGTAATATGTACATACACAAACATACATACCGTCACGCCTCTTTCCCATAGGGGTAGGCAGAGACTACTTTGTTCCACTTGCTATGATCCTGACATACCTCTTTCGCTTCATCCACATTCATCAATCTCTAATAATAAGAAAATAAGAAAGAATAAAGAATAAAAAATAAGAAAATAAGAATATTATTATTCCATAGAATAAGTAATTTACCTTGATAAGTCCTGTAGCTTGCCATTTGTCAACGAAAGCGTATAAACCCACAGCAATCAGCAATCCGCCGAATAACTGAAAAAAAAAACAATAATTATTATTATCAAATACATAGTTTTCATATGAATGTAAAAAAGTGTTTTGTTCATTAGTATTATAACACTTCAACAGAAAAACTAAACTGATAAACTATCTACTAAGGTGGGCGGGGAACGAAACAACAATATATACCCCCTTACAAAAAAATCGGACATCCACGCTTTTTCAGATTTTTAGGCGTTAAAGCTTAAAAAGTAAGCTTTTATGCACATCAAATACAAAAAACAAACATGGGTGCTCAAGCGACTTAAAAAAAGAAGAAGGTTATCAATTTGGTTGTATCTTTTTTCCTTGAATATGTAGACAGCAGCGAAGCCAGCCATGGGCTTAGGGTGGGGCAGCAGTCTAAAATAATATGTAACTAGCAAACTATACTACCCAAGGTCTTACCCCGGTTAATTTTTTCATACAAGAAGGTGACAGAGCCAGGGTGGAGCAAGCGCCCCACCCTGCCCCACCGTGGCTATATGTAGATCAGAGGTTCCCAAACTCTTTTGTTCCATAGACCACTTTCAAAATTTTGCTGGATCCGGTGGACCCCCTGCAGCTACATTACCACTAATTTCTAAACTAAATCTCGAAAAAAAAATTAAGATTAGCTCTATCTATGGAAATATGCGTTATTGCTGAGTTTCAACGATAAATTAACAGTTTTCGAAAAAATTGGTTAGAATTAATTGTTTGATAAGGTTAAGGTTAAGGGTATTTGAAAATAAAATCGACTAAACAAATTTTCAATTAAATTTAATTTTTGTGCTGCGAGTGACTCCATCCTACTTTACTTTCTTGAAATCTAACATGACTCACAGCACAATAATAATAATAAATAATAAATTCTTTATTTGTTAAACAAAGTTAAACTACATACAAACACAAACAGCAAAATACAAACTAATACAAGTTTAAATCTTATGCTGCTCCTTCACAATAAAATTAAGTACCAAATACCATCAACAATACACCAAGCAGGCAAATCTACCGCCCGGCTGACCGCGCGCAGCGCAGCTAACGGGGGTAAGGCGAACAAATTGATTCATCGTCAACAATACAGCTTGATCCACAATAATCACGCAATATTATGCCTATTTAAATTTTAGTAAAACGGAGTGTCACTTTGTGTGTGGAGTGTCGCTAGTATCCAATAATTCACATGATGTTATCAATGCCATCCTCGTATGGATGTTCCTGATATCAAACAGACAAACATTGAAAGAACAATGTTTTGAGAAACTGACACTGTTGCTTTATTGGTATGAATGAAGATTTTTTTTTCGGACAATAAAATTGCAGAATTGAATACATATTCAATGATTAGTTTGTTAAACTAAAAACAGGAAATATTTGATTGTTTGTTTGCATTTAATAGGTTCTGAAACGACTGGACCGATTTGAAACATTGTTTCACAGTTAGAATCCTACATTATCCCAGTTTTTTTTTTTATCGTGGGACAATTGACACCAATTGACCTAGCCCCAAACTAAGCAAAGCTTGTAATATGGGCACTAGACAACGAATAAACATACTTATATAGATAAATACATACTTAAATACATATTAAACATCCAAGACTCGAGAACAAACATTCGTATTTTCATACAAATATCTGCCCCGACCGGGGATCGACCCCGGGACGTCAAGCTTCATAGTCAGGTTCTCTAACCACTAGGCCATTTGGTCGTCACTAGGCCATTCGGTCAAATGGTGATAAACATAGTATATTTTAATTCTGCATGGTTGAAGTTGTGGGCAACAGGTAGTTCTAAATACTACAATGGGTACTTGGATACACATATATACCTAAATGTGTGTATATATGTATATGTGTGTGTTTACCTTTTGATGCTGACTCTAGATAACTAATATTCATTAATTAGTATAGTAAGTAGTTCAAACGTGTAATAGTAATTCAAAATGGTACATACTAATGTAATTGCAAACTGTTGAATAAATATCTTTTATTATTATTTATTATTATACCTACATAGCATAGCTTTACTTTTCGGATTTTTCTGTGTTCTAATTTTCACTGTTGTTCAGAAATTCAAAATGGAACATCATCTCGCATTATTACAGAAAATCTTTCTTCATCAAAGTGTATAAATATTAATTTTGTACAGTTATCTTTAAAATTTGTTATGCATGCACCAAAAATAATATCTGACATCATTTTAGCCAACGTTCCATTATAATTTTATTGTATCCTTTCTCAAATTAAGTGATTCATAATTCAATCATTCAGTTCCTTTAAATAGGTGTGCATTTGGCATCCACAATAAAGGAACACTGCTTGGCTTTTGGGCACCCACATGGCTTTTTAGATTGAATTTAGTTTTAATCAACTGCCTTTACTTAAGTGTAGGTAGTATAGGAAATGTATTCACATACCACCATAAAACGCTATCGCAATAAGGTGATATATCACTCAAGTTTAAGTGACGGTAGCCTCTCAATTGAGACAGGGTTCTGCGGTGTTTCATGAATACATTTCCCTCACTGTACTTTAGTTTTAATTAATTAACATTTGAAAAGTGCACTCGAACCTTGTAAGAAAATTTCTTTTATTATTTTTTATTATTAAAACTAAGAATTAAATAGCTAACAATAAAGCGACACTGTATGTGTGCAACCACATTTTTTTTATTTTTTTTTTAATCTAAATTTTTTACGAGGCTTAAGTGCACCTGTGTGACTATGCCAGCCTGTCTGTTTGATGTCTCTTGGTTCAGATTCATCAAACACTCCCCCGCCCACTACCAGATTCTCTGGCAGCAAAGGAGTGTTTCACGAACCTGTACACTCGTACTGCATTTTCTGATGTTGGAAAACTCAATGTTATGTTAATTGCTCCATTAAACAGGCTCACATCAGTCAAGTACCTCTCTCTATTAAACTTTGTGACTTCACATTCCATCAAAAAATGTATTAAATCCTCAACCTTGCCGCAATGCGTGCACGTTGGGGATTGAGCGACTCTCATCATATTTAAAAAGCAACCATATTAAGAGGAAAAATAGAAGGAAAAGTAAAGGAGTCTCTCAAAGGCAAAATTGTTTTTTTTTTCAGTGATGTTTGTTCTTAACAACGGCGAAGGTATGAGGGTATAGAACCACAGTTTTAATGTATATATTCTTCATCAATTTTCTATCACTAATGGGAATTTCTATTACACAACCACAAGCTGTTTACGCAAAAGTAAATTAGTATATTTGCAACAAACACAACAGATATTTTGTTATTATGAAAAGAATGCTATCTACAGATCCCAGACAAAATCAAGTCTAGCTAGACAAACCATTTTAAGACACAAATTAGAAATATATACTAAAAATTTTGTTGCAACATTTTTACTATTGGGTTAGATATTTGCAACAGTGATTAATATTTGTTAAAGAACACTATAAGCTGATTGTCTTAAAGTTCAAAATCAAATCAAACTTGACAAGTATTACAACTGAAATCCAATCATCCAACTTTCACAAAAAGTCTAGCCATCTTAGGTTGGCTAAGATTGCTGCAATCAGTAGTAAAATGAAATTATTTTAACTGGCTACTTACTTTTCTCGAAAATGGTGGAAAATTAATTTAAAAATAAGAGGTATGAACTACGAAAAATAAGTCTTAATATTATTTTAGTGGCTTTTTCATTGTCATTGTACACAATTAAAAAAAAAAAACAAAAAAAAAACATTTTTACAGATTACTATTGCTTCACAGTCTGTCAGTTGGGAACGTAATAATAACTTATCAAAATCAATCCCGATAGCCGGTATTTCATCCGATATTCACATTCAGTAAGGAAAATAAAGTCAACATCATACAGCTAACAAAAGATAGTTAGTTAATTATATTCCGCACACAACAGCGAGATAATGGCAACGGAAACAGTGTAGACATATAGCCACAAAACTGTTTTAACGTATAGTCAAACAACGACCCATCGTTACGACTCTGGGAAAATGATTCATCGTACTTCACAGTGAAACAATAGATACGAAAAAGGATGAAAAACTACATCAATGTGAAAGCTGCAAGATAATTATCACTAGAAATAGTTCGTACACCATCTGTAGTATAGGAATAATTGAGTAACACTTACCCAAAATATAAAGTTTAGCACGAAAATCATATATTTAACACAGCCACTAACGTACGTAAAGTTTGGTCCCCTGCGTCTCTGCATTTTGATTTAATGTGTCATAAAATAAGTGGGATAATATTTTATTTATATTCTCACAGAATCAGTGAGAATTTGGATGTTTGTTAATATTTACAACAATAAAAACACAAGTAATCCATTGATAGGTGACTATCAACCAGTCATTTTTTCGACGAACTGTCAGTGCAATCGGAAACGCATAGAGTAGATAGACGGTATAAAGTTCGCCACACACTAACTATGAGTTTCATTCGATGCACATTTAATATTGTTTATGGTCGTAATCAACCGTTTTCTTGTCGGTGTTTGTTGTCGGAGTGTATGAGTAACGGGTTGTCTTGTATTTAAGAAAAATATATCAATCGCAATGGCCTGTTGAGGTAAAGTGGCTAACTAATACCATTTAATACATAATTTGTACAAGAATTATAGTTTCCTCTGAGACACACGTGCTACGATGATTCATCTTCTTTATATTGAGGAAGGACCCCCATTATGATGAATTAGCTCCGGGCATTGTAATCAAGTACGCCACTGATTATCTCAGACCATTCCATTAATTCATTTCTATCGCTCTTTACGCCCTATGTTATTAGTGCTGGGGGCAGTGGTGATTACTTACCATCAGGTGACCCGCTTGCTCGTTTGTCCTCTGATAATATATACCTAAAAAAAATATTTCAATCCACAGTCTTATACAGGGTGTATCAGACACCCCCTAACAATAATCCACTGGGGTAGGTATATAACCATAGCTATAGAAGCTAAAAAAATAAAAATAAATTGGAGTTTTTTTTTTTTTTTTTTCTATAGGAATGATTACAGTTAATACTACCATTCCTATACATAGAAAATATAAAAAAAAATACTCCAATTTTTTTTATATTTTATTTAGCTTCTATAGCTATGGTTGTATAGGCACCCCAGTGGATTATTGTTAGGGGTTGTCTGATATACCCTGTATATTATAATAATATTTTTAAGATCTTTCTTTACAATGTACGTTGACATCTATTATCTAGTCTTGTCTTGTCTTGATAGATTGATAATTTAAGGCACGTTACTTTGTATAAAAACATTGCATTCGAATCGCTTTAAGACGACATGGTAAGGCCCCAGGTCACTGCAGTGAACAAATATACTGGTTCACCGGAGAACCAAAACACAGCAGCGCAAACACTGCAACTTGGCAGCAGGATTAAACCCATTTTTAGTATACCGCTACCATAGAATAAGTAAGACCGCTACCCACGTTTACAGATTGTGCAAAAACTATTTTATTTGTATGATGTCAAAGTTAAAAATTGACTGAAGGCACGCCCATCTGTCAAGCGTGTTAAGTAATAGTACTGTAAGATGGTGGCGGCGATCCAGGCGGACCCTGTATCCTACTAATATTATAAATGCGAAAGTTTGTGACGATGTGAGTGAGTGAGTGTGTATGTTTGTTGCTTCTTCACGCTAAAACGACTGGACGGATTTGGATAAAATTTGGAACGAAGATAGCTAGTACCCTAGATTGAAACATAGGCTAATTTTTATCCTGGAAAATTGCACAGTTCCCGAGGAATAGCGATAAACATGTCAATTGCTAATTCTACGCGGACGAAGTCGCGGGCAGAAGCTAGTACATTATAATGTATACCACCCGCAAAATGATACAAAATGATACAAGCATGAATCAGGAAAAATATTATTAGAGAATCTCAACAGGTTTCATTGCCTGAGCCATCCCTGATTGAAAGGTGATAATGATAAAAAAATAAAAGTCATCTGACTCAACAGTAGTTATGTAAGGAAAATAAGGATTATTCTAAAGCTGAAACCACAGATCTGAAACAAAATAACAAATAATAGTAACTACAAGGTCTAAGAGTTTTTAATGATTCACGGTTAAGTTCATTCGAAATATTATAAACGGGAAATATTATAACGGGATGTCTACCCGTGATCATGATACATGCAACTGTATCGAAATA
Source organism: Pandemis heparana (assembly GCA_963854515.1). Taxonomy (NCBI): domain Eukaryota; kingdom Metazoa; phylum Arthropoda; class Insecta; order Lepidoptera; family Tortricidae; genus Pandemis; species Pandemis heparana. The sequence continues at coordinate 9,564,718 of OY978028.1, forward strand.
TCGGGAGCTCAATAAAGGTAATCGCGGTTCACATCCCGTTTATAATATTTCGAATGTACAAGGTCTAATTACAACACACCGGATAACTCACGTATAAAAGCCGAAGTATTGCTCCGACAATTGTTTCGGACTATTCCGTAGCCCTTCATCAGAGAGCGCTCGCCCCGGCGGCAGCGAAACGAACACTGCGCGCCAACGCCCTGCTCGCGCACTCTACTCGGCGCAGCTGACATCGGCGCACAACTACCCTCATTTTTATCTTCATTTTTATTATAGTCCAAAGTAGGGCAGCACACAACACTGATCACGTCACTCTGTAAAGGTTCGCTCACGCTCACCGTTTCGTCAATATTTAAAACAGTTTTCCAACTGGGGGGCACCGACCATCCGCTGTCACGATTAAAATTGGGATACCGACTTATTTCAATGGCTTCACGTACTTTCCGCGGAATGAAAAACTTTTCTCTACGCTTTTATACGTGAGTTATCCGGTGTGTTGTAATTATGTGTGAGTCTCACGGTAGTTTCATGTTGAAAGACTACAAGGTCTCTCGGATTTCTTCCGGAATGTTTCAGCAGGTGGTTGGATTAGTTGAACTGAACAATACAATGTTTTTTTTTATTTTGATTTGCCCTACTCTTGACTGTAATAAAAATGATGATGAAAACGAGGGTAGTTGTGCGCCACTGCCAGCTGCGTCGAGTAGCCGCGCGAACGGAGCGCTGGCGCGCAGACCGCGCAGTGTTCGTTACGCTGCCGCCGAGGCGAGCGCTCCATGATGAAGGACTACGAATTAGACAGAAGCATGTCGAGCATTTCTCGACTTTTATACTTGACTTATCCGTTTTTTAGGGTTCCGTACCTCAAAAGGAAAAAACGGAACCCTTAATAGGATCACTTTGTTATCCGTCCGTCCGTCTGTCAAGACCCTTTTTCTCAGGAACGCGTGGAGGTATCAAGCTGAAATTTATATCAAATACTCAGGTCCACTGCCCCTTGGAGCTGTGAAAAATCAAACTTCTAAGCAAACGCAATCAAAAGATACAGCCGTTTATGCCGCAAATTTCCACAACTCACAATGGAATCAAAACCTACACGGTACTTCCCGTGAACGCAGAATCTTGAAATTTGGTATGAAGGTAGGTCTTATAGCACAGATAAAGGAATAATTGCGAAAACCGTAAATATGTATGTATGTCTGTATATATCAGTGACCAATATAAAGTGACCCCACACTGCGTACATTTTGCTTTGGAGCAGGGCTCTGCTTACACTGGTTTAAAGATATTTCTAGATAATGGTACAGAACCCTCGGTGCGAGAGTCCGACTCGCACTAGCTGCACTAGCTGTTGTCAGCGACTTCGTCTGCAAAGAATTCGTTTATCGCTATCCCGCGGGAACTACGCAATTTTCCGGGATAAAAATTAGCCTAACTATGTGCTATTCCAGACTTTTCTCTATCTATGTGCCGAATTTCATCCAGATCCGTTGGGCCATTCTGGCGTGATTGAGTAACAAACAAACATCCATCCATCCGTCCATCCATACTTTCGCATTTATAATATTACCTAGTTAGATTAGATTTTATCATTTGAATTTTTAATTCAAAATTAAGTCCCGTCTTTGACGCGGTTAACCTTGAACATCAATCAATGTACTTATGGAAATTATTTATTAGTTAAGTACCTATTTAGGTATATCAATGATTTATATCTACAGATAACAGACAATTATAGTAAGTATCTACTCCTACTACTTAGCCGCCCGTACCTCTCGCGAGGACCTGGCCTTATACTCCGAAATCCAATTTTCGAAGTTCGTTTCGTGCCGTTCCACTCTCACTAATAGTTATTAATTTGAGAGTGAGAGGGACGGTGTGATACGAACTTCGAAAATCGAATTTCGGAGTTGCCCCCCTGCGATTCATAAATTTCATAATCATCGTATAATGAAAAAAAAGCGACGGGTAGTACTCCGGGAGTGCCGGCAGAAATAAAAACAGCAGCTTAGATTAGATTTTAATGTTGCTACCTCCATGACGCTTAAGACGCGTATCGTACTGGCCGCTTACAAAAAAAAAGTACGTATTAGGTATCTATATTGACAGACCTCTAACAATTTGCTGCTCCTAGTACTTTTTGCTCCACGACTCAACAAAAAAACACTTCAAAAATCGACCGCTATTCATTCGTATTTCAAAATAAGCTCTTAGAGGATCTGATATCCTGGTACTTAAACTCACCCTCCTTCTTACGTCTGACGCGAATTTAACACTTTTTACCCATCCTTGCCCAACCCCGCTAAAGAAGATTTCACTTCAAAAAAAGTAAGTAGGTACTACTATAAGTACTCCATCATTATTATCTTCTATGCTTGTCTGGGAGTATTAAAGAAAAAACATAGAATGTACCAGTTGCTTCTCTTCCCGCGCAGGTAAAAGCCCATCGAGGGAACGGGCGAAAACCTTAGGAATCATGTTATAGGCGATGCGGCTAGCAACCCGTCACTATTTTGATTTCCCTTTCCACCTAGTCAAGTCACATCACGACCTCGTCGAGCAGCGTAACTAAGTACTTAGTAATATTGTTTTTTAACTGTAATATTGTATTTTGACTGTACATTTTGGATGTCGATGCTTGCATTTGATTGTCATCCTTCCTACATGTGTCCCTTTGAAAGCAATCCTACCTCTGGAAGTGGGTCTTTGACTTGTAACTTTTGATCACGAAAAAAACAAACATTAAATAAGAAGGATAATTTTGTTGAGAATAACCCGGCTCCCCATCATAAACAAATAATCATATCGATAAAATTAGATGAAGCTTATCAAGTTATCACGTAAACTCCTTACTATATAGGGCGTGTGTTAGGCTTTTCCAATGTTAATAGCTGTATATACCAACGATGCGGTTAGCAGTGGTCTTGAGGTGAGTAACTAGGTAGAAATAAGTTTCTGTCAAAAATATCATTTTTGACGTGACAACGTCTTATAAATTGGTTTGCCGGGTGACACTTCAAGAAACTGCGTTACGCTCCGCTCACGTTATGCGCTCACAATGAGAGCGAGTGAGAGGCACGCGGGCATGGTTAGCCCGCCTAAGAGCGAGAGAGACAGACATAAAAAGTGAAAGGCACGCGTCCCTTCCACTCGAGCACAGTTAGCCCGCCTAAGAGCGAGAGAGACAGAGCGAGAGAGAGAGAGTGAGAGAGATAGGCATACACACCGGTTCATGTCTTGCGCTTCTATTTCGATTTAGATTCTTTGTATAAATTAATGTTTTAAATATAATTCTTTGTATAAATAAATGTTTTAAATTGTTACTATTATTTCATCCTTCTTCCTACTATACGAATGAATATTCACATTAAAATTATTTTACCACTCAAAGTCGTTGTCACGTAAAACTTTCGCCCGTATACCGACTTTACAGGCAACCAATTTTTTGATGAATGTAAGTACTTGCAATGTTACCCGTCCTATGTGTACCAAATTCCAAGTCAATCGGACCAACCGTTGAAGAGTTAGAGTTCCCTCATGCAGAGGCGATCCCGGCTGGGTCACCAGAACTCCACTACCAGATTATTGTATTATTGTATTGTCGATTTAATCAAGTAGGTATGTAACATTTCAGCTCAATCGGTTGAAGATGGCTTCTAAATTTTGTTGCAAGATTCCACCGGCCTTATACTCTGAAATTCAGTTTTCGAAGTTCGTTTCGTGCCGCTCCGCTCTCACTAATAGTTATTAATTTGAGAGTGAGAGGGACGGCGTGATACGAACTTTGAAAATCGAATTTCGGAGTAGCCCCCCTGGTCCCTGTCGAATTATTCAGGATTAATTCTAAGATATCTCTTATTTGTTCTTACTTAATTTCTAAAGACGTCATGTTGGGGTCATATTCTTTTTTTAGTCTATGCCTAGGGACGTCATGTTCTATGATGGTCATATTTTGCTTCTAGTTAACTTCTATGGGATCATGTTTTGAATTGTTTGTGTTCGTTTTTAGTCAATTTTAGGGACGTCGCGTTCTGGGTTGTTCATATGATCATTTTAGTTTTTAGTAATTTTTTGCAATAATTATTAAGTACCTAATACCATTACAATTATACCTTCTTGTCTAAACTCCATGTTGTTTCCAGTTGCATAGTACTTGGCAGCCATGCCTTGTACACAAAGCAGTCGAGGAGATTCCCTGATGATTTCCTCTTCGGAACTGCCACTGCTTCGTACCAGATCGAAGGCGCTTGGAATGAAGATGGTAATCCATGACCGCTGATACGATGACGATGATATCATGATTTAACTTTTCAACTTCTATTAATTCTCTCTCTTTTCTAACTTGAAGAAAAAAGGAGTTCTTGACCAAAAATTCATCTGTATAGTCTTCCTTTTAAATTAATAAAAGTTGTATAAATAATGACAAAGAATTTCATCAGTTTCAATATGTTTATTTCACAAAAAACACTTTCTAGGAAAAGGCGAGAACATCTGGGACCACATGGTCCATAACAAGCCTCACGTCATCAAAGACCAGAGCAACGGAGACGTAGCATCTGACTCCTACCACAACTACAAGCGCGACGTCGAAATGATGAGAGAACTTGGCTTGGATGCCTACAGATTCTCTTTATCCTGGGCCAGGATCCTGCCTACTGGATTCTCCAACGAGATCAACCAAGCTGGTGTCGACTTTTACAACAACTACATCAACGAAATGTTGAAGTACAACATCGTGCCCATGGTGACTTTGTACCACTGGGATTTGCCACAGAAACTGCAAGAATTGGGAGGTTTTACTAACCCCTTATTCTCTGAGTGGTTTGAGGACTATGCTCGCGTGGTTTTTGAGCAATTTGGTGACAGAGTGAAGCACTGGATCACTTTCAACGAGCCTAGAGAAATTTGCTACGAAGGTTACGGTTATACCACCAAAGCTCCTCAGCTCAATGCTCACGGTATAGGAGAGTATCTTTGCGCCAAGCACCTGGTTATAGGCCACGCTAAGGCTTACCACGCTTACAACAATGACTTCAAGGCTAGCCAAGGTGGTACATGCGGCATTACGATCAGTGTCAACTGGTTTGGACCATTGACTGACTCTGCTGAAGATGAGGCAGCGGCTGAGGTTTACCGCCAAGGGCAGGTCAGTTATATAGCCATTCAGGTTATTACCTCATATAGTGTCAAATATGACTATAGGTACTTAGTCAAATATCAGAAGTACGCAACGAGGTAACTTCTAAACGTTTCTATCACAATGTCAATTGAGTATACTTACTCCAATTAAGTTGTAGAATCTATAGTTCAAGTTTTTCGCATATAACTTGTACCCACGATGTATTTGTCGAGTTCTAAAGCTATATTTCAAGGAAATTAAAATAGTTAAACGTAAGAATACGGATACATCTTTTCATATGACTGTTTCATTTCAGTGGGGCTTATACGCCGAACCTATTTTCTCCGAGCAAGGTGGATTCCCCAAGGAACTCTCAGAGCGCGTAGCTGCTAAGAGCAAAGAACAGGGATACCCCTGGTCCAGAATGCCAGAGTTTACTGACGAAGAGAAGGCTTTAGTAAAAGGCTCTGCAGACTTCTTCGGAGTAAACCATTACTCATCCTACTTAATTTCAGCTACTGACTATAAAACAGAGAACCCAGTTCCTGGTCTTCTTGATGATGTCGACGCTGGGTCATTTGTGCCAGACGATTGGCCGAAATCAGCTTCTAGTTGGTTAACTGTGAGTACAAATGTTTGATCAAACATGTTATCCGATATCTTTGGATGCTTTTTGTCGCGAGCTGAGTGAAGTGCTTATTATCTTGAGAAAAACATCCTAGGTAGGTACGCAAGAGACACTTGAACTTGAGTATTTGGTTAACGTGACGTTTGATACAAGTGACTGATGTAGATTAATCGGTTTTGATATTGGAAAGAAAACTTGCGACAGCATATATATTATAACCCACGCGTGCGTACATGATAACTATGTTAGGTACAATAGATACCAGGGGCCATACCATGACGTCTTAATGCGTTTCAGTTTAGGTTCGCTCACTGTCAGATTCATACTAAAAGTGACAGCTAAAACTTGAACTGAGTCGGAATTAGGACGTCATGGTAAGACCCCTGTAGGGAGTCATAGGAAACTAGGTCACTGTAGCTAGCTTATTCCAAAAGAGTAGCAATGAGAAACAGGCGCGAAATAGTACCTATATAAATTAAGAGTATGTTCAAAATTGTAACAATATAACACATTCTTTTATTTTCCAGCAAGCACCTAACAGTATTTATAACGCCCTGACTCATCTGAAGTCCAAATACAACGACCCTGTTATATACATTACTGAAAATGGCTGGTCTTCTCAAGGAGGCTTAGTTGATGACGACAGGATCCAGTACTACCGTGCTGCCTTGGAGAGCGCTCTGGACGCCTTGGATGCTGGTGTCAAACTGAAGGGTTACATGGCTTGGAGTTTGATTGACAACTTTGAGTGGATGGAGGGATACACGTAAGAATACCGTTGAAATCTGTCTCAATGTCTGATTCATCTGTTTTTGACCAATTCATATCAGGAACACCCAAATTTCTACAGTTTCCCTTTTTAACTGATTTCGAATAAAGAAGAGGGTCTCTATTCGTAGCAATCTTAATTTTACAGAAATTCACCACGATTTCGGCTGGACCAATTTGGAAAATATTTTTTTGTTTAGAAGCTTTTTTTTAATGGGTTAATTGCCATTGGATGAGTGTCTGATGATGGGATACTGGACAAATCGAAGGAACTCTTCAAATATAGAAGCTTAAATTAAATTTAAAACACTTTTCACAGTGCGGTAATTAATATAAAATTTACGGACTAGGTATTTTTAGGTGTTTGTTGAATGCGGTCGACCTTTGTTTCTCCAAAAATCTTTTTCCTGGTTTTGTCCTTTGTCAAAATTTACTGAATGGAAAACTTTGATGGTTGTCTTTTGTTTCAGAGAACTTTTCGGCTTGTACCAAGTGGACTTCAGCGACCCGGCGCGCACGCGCACCCCCCGCAAGTCCGCGTTCGTCTACAAGCACATCATCAAGAACAGGGTCATTGACCACGACTACCAGCCTGAGAGCACCACCATGACCATCGACGAATGAACTGAAGTGTCTGAGATTTCTGAGATAACGTTAAGAGATGCTGAGATATTGTGATTTGTGATGTTAAAAAATCATTTTTATTACTCCCTCTATCCGAAAATACAGCCAAGTGCATTACGATTACATTAATTAACCTACTTCAATAAAATGAGGTTTTCAATTCGGTTGTTTTTTTATGTTTGTTGCCTCAGAACCCCGTTAGTTATGGACCGATTTGGAAAAATTGACTACACAGGTATTCATTCAGATCCAATAGGGAATATGCATTAAAATAAAATCATTTTTAACAGAATGCGAAAATATCGTAAAAGTGGTGACAAAAAGTGAAATTAGAAAGAGAGATAAACACTGCGCTTATATTTAAACTCGATATTAAAAATCTGTTTTACTCGAAAGAGATAGAGGCAAATCTTTGATAGCTTTTAATATCTCGCTTCGGTATTCGATTTTTTTTATTGTTTGTTACATAAATAAGCTTTACTTTTATGAAAGCAAGATGAATATTCATCTTTTACAAGTTACAAATAAATAAGTATAATACAATATTTGTAACAAATACTTATGTCGAAGGACCTAGATCTGGATAACAAAGTTTAATTGGCACTTATAGGTACTTAGGCTATAGAGCGTTGAGTGTTTTTCGTAGCAAGTGGAACAAAGTAGTCTCTGCCTACCCCTATGAGAAAGAGGCGTGACGTGACTGTATGTATAGAGTGATTTTAAATCCGTTTTAAGCTAAGGCTACTAAGCCTAGTCTACATTTTGTACGCACCAGTTTGAAAGACCATAGACTTGTGATGCTAACTTTAATGCCGCAATGCGCGAGCGAGCTGCCTCCCTAATGAGCCGTGTGCAGAGCAGTGCCAACAGTATCCTTAGGCTATTGTCTAACTCACTCGCAATCGCCATCGTGTTCATTTTGACAGTAAAGTTCTTGTATGAATGTGACAGCTAGCTGATTCCGATGCCAGTAGTGTATAATTGGGGTACCTGGATCAAACGAGATCCAGGATCCCCCAATTATACGTTATAATGATTACTGATCATGAATCAATATATTTATACATGTCAATCGAATTATCTGTTGAGCATATAATTACAGTACAATCCGATAATCAAGTGCTAGTTCAATCAAAAACTACTTCAATTAAATTCTAGTTCTAATACACTCTGAGCCAGAACCGCCACAAACACCATCGATCACAAATACTAGTCTTGTTTTATTTATGAACTTTGAATAGTGAAATAAAATGCACTGATATTATATTAATAACAAATACTCTGCATATCCTTTGAAATCTGGATAGTCAATATTTCCTTCACTCCATGTTATGCCACAGTTTTTCCTCATGCACCGCAGCTGTTTTCGTTCTTCATCTGTTAACTTAGAATACGGGTACGGTGATTATATTAAACTATTTTGCGCATAATTTTCTGCAGCGAAGGCAAATTCCTTTATTATAAAATTATTCTCCTTCACCTTGAAGCCTTGCACGTCGACTATGTAAGTATTTAAATTCATGATACTTTCTTCGCAAACAAGAAGCAACTAAAGATATCATAAGTAAAATTCAGGATGATATGGATTTGAGAATAACTAAAATGTGCTAGTTAAGTATAATAATGTACTACTATATTGTCTACTTATTAAAAATAAAGCAGTTAATGTAATATGATATGTTTTATTTATAATAATTCAGATGGTTAACTATAACGTTAATAATCTTATATAATTACGAGTCTGAACGCTGAATAAATAAATTTAGACTTCAATTTAGAATTACGTAATTAAATTACTATTCAAGAATCAAATGAAATAAATAAGTTTCTGCGTAAGACACGTAATATAACATAGTCAGCATAGTAACTGGTAAGCAAGGTAGGTCTGTTGCATAGTGGTGTGCAGCAGATTCTGCTCTAGGGTAGGCTGGATACTTTTCTGATGGAGCTTTCAGTCCAAATTGAATACCTAGTAGAATGGACAACGGTTATTTAGTCTCATGAAATATGCCTCACTGATGTTACACAATAATTATAACATATTACCTATTTAATATCTTACCCGTTTCGTGCTTCAAAAGCAGCTTATTGAATTATATTAAGCAATTTATCGTGAAACATATCGAAACCTTCCATTAAGTATTCTCTTCTTACAATAAATATATAAACAAAAAATTATTGATTAAATAAAAAAAATAACAAAATTGAATCCCTGTTTCATATTATAGCATCGCTAGTGAAAGATGACGGCTTAAAAACTCGGTCTCACCTGAGCCGTTGTTTATACTACGTCTCAATGATTCGTCAAACAACTCGCCATTATCACGAATGCACTAGCTTGCATTTTCTCTATTGCTAATAAAGAATTAATATCGTAAGTATTTGAATGATAAATATGATTGTATAAAAAAATGTTGACTTAATATATATGTTCGCTCCATAACCAAAGACATCAGAGTGTGCCTATTAGAACTAAAATTTAATTGAAGTAGTTTTTGATTGAAGTAGTATTTGATTATCGGATTGTACTATAATTATATGCTCAACAGATAATTCGATTGACATGTATAAATATATTGATTCATGATCAGTAATCATTATAACATATAATTGGGGGATCGATTTTAATTATAAATATCAGTGCATTTTATTTCACTATTCAAAGTTCGTAAATAAAGCAAGACTAGTATTTGTGATCGAGGGTGTTTGTGGCGGTTCTGGCTCAGAGTGTATTAGAACTAGAATTTAATTGAAGTAGTTTTTGATTGAACTAGCACTTGATTATCGGATTGTACTGTAATTATATGCTCAACAGATAATTCGATTGACATATATTAATGTATTGATTCATGATCAGTAATCAATATAACGTATGATTGGGGGATCCTGGATCTCGTTTGATCCAGGTCCCCCAATTATACACTACTGATGCCAATTGTCAGCCCATACATGAACTGTCAAAATGAACACGATGGCGATTGCGAGCGAGTTAGACAATAAGCCTACTGGGTGTGATAGCTAGTAGGTTGGATTGTCCCTTTGCCAGGCACTGGAACGGTCTACATGTTTGGCATTAATTATTATTATGTAATACCTAATGGTTGGTGGCGAGCATGTAGTCTGTCACGGAAACGCATTAATAACACTAACGAAGGATACCTAAGTATTCCTAACTAACACATTGTTGTAGATTGTAGTAGTATTTATAGGTGGTGGCGGCTTTTTGTCTTTGTATTTAATATGGAACCATGTTGTCCGAAATAAATGGTTATAATAATAATAATAATAATAAAGCTTTATTCATTCTGATTTTTTACATTTAGACTGTGTTTTAGTGTTAACAACTTTGTTTTAGTGTAATAAATTCTTAATGACTAATGTTAGTAATGTAATTTTTTAAATTAAATCAGACCCCTTTCGGGTAAAAGCCTCCTCCAACTCTTTCCATTTTTTCCGATCTTGACCTACTTCCATCCACCTATTTCCTGCTACTTCCTGTATGTCATCGGCCCATCGTCTCTTGGGTCTCCCGACATGCCTTTTTCCTATGGGCCCTTTCCAGTCTGTTACCCTTAGCGACCACCGTTTGTCCTTCAGTCTACATATGTGTCCAGCCCACTGCCATTTTTGTTTCAAGGCATATTCAAGAGCATCTGTTAGCTTGGTTTTTTTCCTAATAATTTCACTTTTTACCTTTTGTATTTTCCGTATCTTTAAGATGCTTCTTTCCATTGCTCTTTGTGTAGTTACAAGCCTGTTTTTAATTTTGTTTGTGTACACCCACGTTTGACATCCGTATGTTAGGGTTGGCAAGATACATGTGTCCATTATAATCTTTTTTTCTTTTGAACTATAATCTCCTTTCAGGATTTCTTTTTGTGCCCAAAATCTATTCCAAGTGATATTAACTCTTCTATCCACTTCCTCTTCGTTTCTGTTTGTGTTAAATGAGACTTGTTTTCCAAGATAGACATATTCGTTCACATACTCTATTTCTTTTCCATCTACATATATTTTTATTCTGTTGTTGTTCGTCATGGCTTTAGTTTTACTTGGGTTCATATCTAGGCCGACCTTTTTGCTCTCCTTGTCCAAAGTTTGGATCATGTGTTCAAGTTCGTTTGCTGTTTTGGCAAAAAGCACGATGTCGTCAGCAAATCTCAGATGTGTTAGGTTTTGGTCCATTATTCTGATCCCATTATATTTCCAGTCGATCTTTTGGAAGATGCTCTCTAACACAGCTATGAATAGTTTGGGTGATATCGGGTCGCCCTGCCTTACACCTCTGCCTAAATCAATTTCTTCTCCTCTTCTTTCTAGTTTTACTTGACTTACACTTTTCGAGTACATATTTTTTAAAATATTTATGTATGTTTTGTTTATATTACAAGCTTTTAGTGTATTCCAAATAGAGTTATGTGTTATACTATCAAACGCCTTTGAGTAGTCGACAAAAGCAACATATAAAGGACAGTTGAATTCTTTGTATTTCTCCAGTATTTGCTCTATTACTTGTATGTGGTCATGCGTGGAGAATCCTGCCCTAAATCCCACCTGTTCGATAGGCTGGTTACTGTCTATTTGTTCAGTTATCCGGCTCAGAAGAATTGATGCAAATAGTTTGTAAATGCTCGACAACAAGCTGATCGGCCTGTAGTTTCCGATGTCTAACGGGTTGCCCTTTTTATGAAGTAGTATTACGTCCGATCGGCACCATTGCGCAGGTACTGTTTCCAATTCAAGCACCATATTGAAAATTCGGGTAAGATGTTCCACCAAAACAGGTGCTCCCTTCTTTAGTGCTTCATTACTGATGTTGTCGGGTCCAGGACATTTATCATTTTTCAGTTTTTTTATATGTGATAATACTTCATCCTCACTTATGCACAGTATGCACTCTACGTTTTGGTTTGGTAATGTTATAAAAGTATTGTCATCTACGTTTCTTGTTTCGTTCTTATCTTCTAAACGTCTGCTATATAGATTTTTTTAGAATTCTGTGGCACAGCTTAGCACTTCAAATCTGTTTCTTGTCTTTTTCTTCCCTTCCAAGTTTTGTAACCAATTTTTATGTGTACTTAATTCCTTGTAGGCTCGTTTTGAACTTCTGTAGTTATTTAGATTGCTTTCTGTTATCCTTTTCCTATGATTATTATAATCGTTCTTAATAGCTTTATTTGTCTTTTTAAATAGGTTTTTGAGTTCTTCTCTCATTTCCTTGGTTTTGTTTTTGGTTTTAATCATCTTTGTGCGTTGGTTTATGAGGTCTAATGTAGGTTCTGAGAGTATTTTGTTACGTTTGTTTTTATTTCGTAGTTCCTTTTGTTTCGTTTTCAGGCTATTTATTATCATTTTCTCGAACTTATTATAGTAACTTTGTAGATCTTGTGTATTGTCAAAGTTATTGAGTTGGTTAATGTTACTTTTTAGATTGTCGATGAATGTACTGATTTCTTGGTCTCCTTTTAGGGATTTGGGCGTCGAACTGAAGCCATTTCTACACCTTTTAGGAGAATCTAGTTTAAAGTTTGCTCTCAATAGTCTGTGATCTGATGGAAACTTTACGTTTTTTAGTATTTCAACATTTGTTATTCTGCGTGGTGTGTTGCTCATTACAAAGTCAATTTCATTTTTGGTCTTTTGATCTGGTGAGATCCAAGTCCACTTGCGATCTTCTTTTTTTCTAAAATAAGTGTTCATTATCGACATTTTATTTTCATAAGCGTATTGTATCATTCTTTTACCTCTTTCATTTCTTTTACCATAACCATATTTTCCCATTATCATGGATTCCGAGCTTTTAGGTATTCCAATCTTTGCATTAAAATCACCAATTACAAGGACTATTTTGTCTGCCGCTTTATGAGCCATATCCAGGTCTTCATAGAAACTACA